>OZ010800.1:231889790-234289790 GCA_963932465.1 Maratus speciosus
AACCTGAAAACCAGTTATCCAGAATGATATTTCTGATAGACAGATTTCAGAATCTTTGCAGAAAAAGGTATCACACACTGCCAGTTTGACATAGGCTTTTCTTAAACAATTGTATAATTTCGTGACAACATCTAGTATTTGAAATGAAAACATATTTAGTTGTATTTTAAATGTTTTAATTTTCATGCAGAGGAAACAGAAGAATTTTTGTTCCTAAGGGATTCCCATAATTTACCTTTTTAAAACTCTGGTTAACTTTTGATCTTTCTTGCATTGATTTTTAATCCAAGTAATCTAATAATTTAATATGAGAAATAATGCCACAACCACATATATTCCACAAAACTTATCAAATGGATGCTGCTTTCATGCACAACCAGTTATCCGGAATAAATCTGGCCCTAAGCATTCTGGATAAATGGTTCTGTACTGTATTAGCTTTTTTAATAAACTTTTAATTAAAACTCTTAATAATTTAATTCAATTATATTTTTATTCTTAAATCTAGTTGCACAAAAAAAGTTAATGACTTCTTTCCACCCACAAATTCATTAATCCATCACTTATTTTTTATTTTTTTATCACTAGTCCATACTCAAAATCTCAGTAGCAGGAAATTCAAGATGGGAGACGGACAGTGCAGATTCTTTTCTCTTTTGCAGATTATTTTCCACCAAACCTTTATTTCGTTTTATAATTATGTTTAGCTCTTTATTACTTAATACAAAACTTAAGATTATTATTAATAAAAATGAATAAAATGCATAAAGATGTCACAGGTAAGTGATTGTTTGATTAATTAATGCTTTGATTGTAAAATATTTTACCAGCAAGATTTTCTGCCCATGAAGTATCTGTCGCAGACACTTTGAGAATTTTTTGCTACTGGTCTCAAAATAAATTATGAAAATATTAAATTTTATAGACTATTATTAAGGATAAGGATTGTAAGAAAAACAAAAGTTCATTTTTATAAAAAGAAACTGGATGTTATGTCGCAGATTTCCTTTTCTCATATGCAAATTTTTTTCCATCAATCCTTTTTTCAGCTTTATATTATGTTTAGCTTTTTATTACTTAATGCAAAAACTTCGATTATTATTAATAAAAATGAATAAAATGCATAAAGATGTTACAGGTATATGATTGTTTGATTAGACGCTAGACGGCCCAATTTCAACAAATTTTACCTGCAGATTATTTACTGCCCCTGAAATACCTGTCGCAGACACTTGGAGAATTTTCTTTTTTTGGGGTGTTAATGATAAAAAATTTGATCAATTTTAATTTAATTGGTATAAAAGCCATAGGATAAGCATACGAGTATACTTACTTAATGTGTGTATATTAAAGAAAATACATATTCAATAAATTAAAAAACTAATATAGAAATAATTAAAATTAAATAAAGGAAAGATGCCTCATCTTCCTTACTTATTTTTCTCTATTGTAGGCAGGCAGCTGTTTTGATTTTATCCTTAGACTAAAGAGTACAACCAGATAGATAATGCTGAAAAACTCTTATTTTTACAGCATAATTTGCCCATGTTAAATTTTGACTACAAATGCATCTGCTTTTATAAATTATCACTTGTAACTGAAGACTATTAAAATAACATTAAATGAGCATTGATCATCATGTATTTTTACAACTAGTAACACTTATTGTTTTCATAAACTAGTTGGAAAATTCGTGGTTTACATGCTGTATCACCGAATACCGAATCGAGTATTTGGTCAATCTCTATTTATTACAAGAGTCATGCTTGTTCTGAAAATCCTGAAAAATGAAACATTCTGAAATTCCTTAAATATGGTAATTTGTCCTGAAATACCTGGGTTTTCAAGTGTTTTGTGTTATAACACTAAATATTGGCATTTAAAAATATCAATTTGGATGATTAGAGTTTCAAGACAGACCTGTGCAGATTACACAAAATATTCCTTGTGCCATGCTACAGTAGAAAGCATTTTTCAATTTTCCACCAAGTAGCCATTTTATTTCCTGATGCTGAAGCATCTAATGATAGATAAATAGCTGCTGTGGTTGCTCAATGGTTGCTGTTTTCAAAGTCTAAAAATTTTGTACAAGGGTTTTTTAGAATACCTATTTAAAAAAATGTTAAGCCCAGCTCTATTTAAGTTCTCAACAATTTAAACCATTATTTTAATAAAAAATAATTTAAAAATATAAATCAAAGTTTCTAATTTTTTTAAATTATTTAAAAAGGTGTTAAAATCTAAGATGAACATAATTTGAAAGGTTTCTATAGGTCCCAATGAATTGAATAAACAAAAGCTTTAAATAATTGTTTATCTTAATTCTTTAGGTTTGTAAAAAATTAAGTACAGTGAGTTTGTAAATAACAAGTTTTTATATAGCATTAAAAGCATTCCTTTTGGTACTTAATTAAATCTAATACAACTTTGCAATACCATAATTTGTTTTAAGTAATTAAAATTATCCATTGTTGTATGTAGTTCATTACTCTGTTTTGTATCAAGTTCTATTGTAATTTTTATCTGCTTACTCTCCCCCCCCCCCCCCACATTATGAAAAGATTTCGTTATAGAACTAAAATAAGTTTTGATTTTTGTTTTCCAATTTAAAATTTTAGAACATGCAAAAAACCCTTTTATAGAGTTTTATCAGTTTAACTGTTTAAATATTCTTAACGAAAGTTTAAAATAATACTTATTTTTATTGATTAAGCCTCTTATTTTTTATTTCTAACAGGGATCCTTTGGAGCTCTTCAAAAAATTTGTGAAGATTCTGCTGAGTTTTTAGATTCAGATGCTCTGAACAGGCCTCTAAATGTTTTAATTCCAAAGTTTTTACAGTTTTTTAGACACAGCAGCCCAAAAATTCGCTCTCATGCGATTGCTTGTGTGAACCAGTTTATTATAAACAGAACTCAAGTTTTAATGTTGCACATTGATGCGTTTTTAGAGGTAAGTTAATTTTTTTAAGCATGCTAAAAAATAGTAAAAGTTTAGGAGATTTTCAACTATGCTATGAATTTTTAACATATTTTATGAAAAATATACCTTTTTAAAATTTTGTATGCTGTGTTTAATTGATATGGACCTTTGCATAAGTTAATAGATTGTCAATTTATATTACACAGTATAAATACAACATGATTGGCAAGTCTTTTGATATGTGATGGTTTTGACCATTTTTAACTGTGTTGTTTACCATCATGTCATGTCAAATAATAATAAAAACTGCCAAAAACCCAATGAAAAAATAATTTGAGTTTTCATAAATGAAGATTATTAAAGTTTTAAAATTAAGTGATAGTGGCTCCTTGCAATAGATGGTAGTTTTAAATTATAAAGCATTTTATGAAAATATAAAAAAAAAGAAAAATTCTAAAAATTCATAATAAAAATATTTTGTTTCAGATAATTTTTTATTTTACAACATCCAATTTAACTGTACTTTACATAGTATATGTAAAATTTTCAAAGTTAATAACAAGTACCCCCCCCCCCTGCAAAAAAAAAAAAAAAAAAGGGGCACGAAAGTTTTATTTTTTATTTAAGAAGTAAGCAGCTCATTTATTTTTGATTACATGTTATGTTGCATTGTGAAATCTTGTTTTATGTGGAATATGGAAAACATGCCACACTATTTATTTTTAAAATTTGAAATCATACAAAATGATCTGCTTTTTCTCTATACAAAGTTTGTTTGTACTTTGTATATTATTTAATATAGTATGGCAAAAGTATGAACAAAATTAATAATCAAGCTTTTTTATATTTTTACATAAAAATTTAAAGGTTATAACTACTCTCAGCAAAACACATCAAAATTCAATAATTACAATTCACTGTAACCCTGTCAAGTGTTTTTGTAATCTTTTAACGAAATTTGTGGGGTTTTTTCGCCATTCTTTGAAAATATTTGCTTTTTTTTTTTTTTCAAGATTTTTTGACGAAATTTGCATTTCTAGGCGATCTTTTGATGAAATTTGTGTTTTTTCTGCAATCTTTTCGTAAAATTTACTTTTCAAGATCTTTTGGCTGAAAGTTGCGTTTTTTTTTTCCGTAATCTTTTCAAGAAATTTGCGTTTTTTCCCCCGATCTTTTGACGAAAGTTGCGTTTTCTCTGCGATCTTTTCACAAAATTTGCGTTTTTTCTCTGCGATCTTTTCACAAAATTTGCGTTTTTTTTTTCTGCAATCTTTTCACGAATTTTGCATTTTTTCCTGTGATCTTTTCACAAATTTTGCATTTTTTCCCACGATCTTTTCACGAATTTTACATTTTTTCCCACGATCTTTTCACGAATTTTGCATTTTTTCCCCGCGATCTTTTCACGAATTTTGCGTCTTTTCCCGTGATCTTTTCACGAATTCTGCATTTTTTCCCGTGATTTTTTCACGAATTCTGCATTTCCCCCCCCCCCCCCCCCGATCTTTTCACGAATTTTGTATTTTTCCCGCAATCTTTTCACGAATTTTGCATTTTTTCCCGCAATCTTTCTATGAATTTTGCATTTTTCCCCCTGATCTTTTCACGAATTTTGTATTTTTCCCGCGATCTTTTCACGAATTTTGCGTTTTCCCGCAATACTTTGAAGAATTTTGTGATTCTTAGTCGAAATTTTGTTTTTTTCCATGATTTTTTTTATGAAATTTGTATTTTTTCTGTGTTGTTTTGACAAAATTTGCATTTTTTACATGGTCCTTGGGTGAAATTCACGTTTTTTTGCAATTCTTTGATGGAATTGTTGATTTTTTTCTACGAACAATTGACGAAATTGATTTTTTTTTTGCGGCCATATCGAAATTAGCAATATTTTTATGTCTGAATTTTCGGACTGATGACCGTTTTTTTTTTTTCTTTCTGGAACTGTATGCCTTAAATTTTCGGAAAGTTCGAGACAGAATCCACCCCTGCTACTTTCTTTTCTTACGTTCGGGAGAATCGCCGATTTGGACGCCGTAAATTCCGAACCAATTTCACCCCTTTCCTACTTGGCATCGAACTTTCAACCATCGCGTTTGGCGAGTGTTGCCCATTGAGTTTGACGAGTGAGGACAATAAAGTTAATGGCCACGTTTTTAAGTGTTACTCGACGAGTGGCGAGTGCTAATTTTGTGCTATATCCCCACTGAGAGGTAATAGTGCTGTTATTTAAATATTTTGAGGATTTTGGATACAACTGGCTATCCTTATATTTATTCTGTATGTATGTATGAATGGGTTTAACTCTTTTTCGTTTAGCATACTCATGCATGTGTGTAAGTTTAGATTTTGGTGATTAATAGTAATTTTTTAAATACAAATGCAAAACGAGCTGCAAATAATATTTGTTATTTTTGCTACTAATGAAATTACTTATCTGCAGTTTTTATTAATTCTGGGATTACTGCACAAAATGCACCCTGCTTACAAAAAAAAAAAAAAAAAAAAAAAAAAGTTAAATTCACCAGTTGTTGTAGTCTGAGATTTCTTGTAAAAAACTTTCCCATTCAACAGTATTTCTAGATTCATGTGCCCAAGATCTTGCAAGAATAATAGAACTTTATTTCTTTAGAAAAAGCAGGATATTATTAAAATTAAAACATGCTGTTATTTAATTGTATTTTTCAATTTGTGATTCATAAAATTATTAAAAAGGACACTTTTTACTAATATATTTCCTCACGAAATAGTGCCCTTTTTTGGAATTACCATCCTGTCCCTTTCTTTCTAAAAAGAATACTACATTATTATTTCAATAATTAAAGCTTAAAAATGTATAATATGTTCCTAATTAGAGAGTTAATTGTTTAATAATTATTAATTTGAAGTAGTGTTAACTATTTAATATTAAATACAGTTAATAATTTTATTTTAATGTTAAATATCACTAGTATTTAATAAAGTTTTACATATTTATTGCAATATTAATGTATATAACATTGTATGATACTACCTAATGAAGCTACTAATTTGCAGTTTTTATAATTTCTGTAATTACTAACTAATAATTATAATTTTATTAATTAAAGTGCAAAAACATAGATTATGTTAGCAATTAGTGTTTTAATTGTTTTGGAAACATAAAACTCTTGGTAGCTGTTCAGTATTTGAACACTGTTAATAAAAAATCATAAAAATCAGATTTAAATTTAAAAAAATCCAATTTTTTTTATTAAAAAAAAAAAAAAAAAATCATTTTTTTACACCCTACTTCTCTCTTATGACATTCTCGTTTACAGTGATTAAATTTCTGTACTAATTGTCTGTCTTTAGAATCTTGATTTCTTTATCAGAATTGCAGTCTTTTTGTCTATAAGACCAATGTCAGACGGGCGTCTTTTCTGCTTGTGTATTATCCATTCACAATGCTATAGCAGTGGTTCCCAACCTTTTTAGTTGTGCGGACCACCAATTTTGTAAAAATAACTTTGAGGACCACTAACTATTTAATATACAAATTGAAAGTATGACAAATAGACACCTATATAATATAGTATGTATACATGACGAATATCTCTCTATTCTAAAAAAAGTAACTACCGCTGTCGCCGCCGCCGCCGGTTTTGAATTTTTTGTGACCGGAGGTCTTTCTTCGTTAATATTAAGAAAAATAATGCACACAAAAATATGAAAAACAGTAGTATTATACAGAAATGTTTGATAAACACGCTGATGCAGACAGTTTTCAAATCGAAGAATTATTTTAAAAGATATTTAATGCTAAAGTTGGACAAAATTGTTCCACTAAAAAAGTTTTATAGGAGCAAAATCTATCCATGGGAAATTTAATCATTTTTAGATCATTTTATACGTTTGAAGTCCCCGGTGTGCAGATTGTATTTCTTTTTTTAATTTGGCTAATTTTTTGAGGTTTTAATTCTATTTTAAATTCAGATTTTCAGCATTTCTAGAGATATTTTTTACAGATTTTAGAAAGTGATATTAATTTAAACTGTTGCCAACTGTATAAACAGCGGAAACAATGTTTGCTTTAAAAAAAAAAAAATATTTATACGTGTAATAAATTAAAAATTTATTTACACGTGACTATTATAAACAGAAAAAAACATTTGGAATTAGAATTAAATAATTATGTACAAAAAGTAGGAACTTATTAAAAATTACGTCATATAAACTATAATTACACGTGAATTTTAAGAGAGAAAGGAATTTGTAAAATAATAAATTTATTAACATGCGTTAGAAGTCTTAAATAGCAGAAATTACGTCATATTTACGTCACATTACAGTTATTACATAAAATGAGCACAAAATAATATTGCAAAACGGTTTAAATTTAGAAATTGTGCTAGACATTTATTTGATATTTTGAGAGGATACTTTTCAACTATTTTTGTTAGGAAAGCGTAAATAATATTTCATTTCTAAAACAAGTATTTTCACATGAATATTAAAAAGAGAAAGAATAGTTTGGTCAAAATTACGTCAGATTAAAAACGATTAATTTAAAATGTCTTATTTAAAAGAACTTTCTTTTCACTTTGTTAAAAAATACTGGGAGACAAAGATTCTGTTTACTTAATTCCTTTTATATTAGCTTAGTTTGAAATGTTTATCTTATTTTACTTAATCGAAGACTAAAACAGCGATTGACATATGTATTTTTGGTACTACTTAGTTATCCCGTCAACCAAAAATCTATCATTCGCCAAACTATAAGATTAAATGCTAATAATGGTTGATCGTAAAAGTCACATTAACTTGACTTTAAGCATGTTACACGTGTCTACGTCATCAAGTTATTTTTATTTCGACGTTTTATCTGTATTTTTATTAATGTTGCACTAATTTATTTGTTCTTTCGCTATTTAAAATAAAAATGATGTCAATTTGTATAATTTGGCTATTTATATAATTTGGAGAAATTGGCCGACGGGTTAATCAAGTAGTTCCGCAGCAGATTTGGCCTTAAAATTCCCCAGTCAACGAGAAATGAATAGAAATCCGTTTATAGGGAGATCGCCATTGTTTTTTAAACTATAATTCAATCTTCCGAAATCTTTTTAAAGCCGATCAAATTAGCGTACTTTTAGAGTCTGCGGTGTCTGAACAGGGGTTGACAAGCGTAGCTCGTAGGGGGCAGAGCCCCCTAGTATATATATATATATATATATTATGTCAGTAATTAGTAAAAGATGCTGTACACGAAGAGAAAATATTTTTTATAAAGAAAATAACTACTTATTGTATTCACTTAGCTATCACAATTATATAATAATTTAAAAAAACAATGATTGAAAAGAAAACCCTGAATGGGATTTTTGACAATGTTTGTCCTCGACGATAATGTCACTATCTGGATTGAAACTGCATAGTTTTTGTCTCAAATCACTCTCGGCATTCATTTTATTTCTATATTTATTTTTAAAAAAGAAACTAAAGTTGAAAAGGCTCGTTCACATAGATAGGTTGTACCATCAAGTGTCTCAGTGCAATTTTGGCAATAGCCGGATAGTCTTGCCGATCTTGTATCCAAAATGTGACCAGTGGTGTTGTCTTAAAAAACGATTTTAAAGTCTGGTCACATGGTAGTTCAATTAACGAGTCTTCTTCATTTGAAGATAATTTTAATTTTTTAAGTAATTTTCTTCAAAGGGGTTTCTGATCCATTGTATTGCATCTTCAATTTTAGGGAAGAAGGTCCTAAAAAATATAAAAAGGCTTAATTACTGCTTCGGTTAGTGTTGGTAGATTTCTCATTCATATGAATGATTAATAAAAGTATAAGACAAGTAACTAAAATTTATTAATTTTAAAAAGGAACTATTTGAAAAATTTACTAATTTTAAAAGTTACTGTTTTGGGAAAATAAATGTTTTTAATTACACTTATTAAAAAATAATAAAATAAAATTAAGAAAACTAAATAACTTTAAATTACCTGAGGTTAGAGGCCAAAGATTCGAGGTGTTCTTTTATAGTTGTAGCTGTTGTTTTATCAATTTTGACTTCGTTGGTTTCAAGAAAATCATGTAGGACTGGAAATGCGTCGAAGGAATCTTGCTCCACTTTTTGAGCCCATCGTTGAAGTTTCTTTATCATTGCTTGTATTTTGTCTTGCACAAAAAACTTATGAGCGTCCTTGCCCTGCAAAGTTAAGACCATTGAGAGAATCAAAAATATCTGCCAAATATGGCAACCGTTTCAACCAGTTTTCATTGGTAACACAGTCTAAGTAAGAATTTGCAAGTTTTCCGTCATAATCTCCCTCCAACAAGAAAACCGTGAGTTCATCATGGAGTTCGAACAATCTTGTCAACACTTTGCCTCTCGACAGCCAACGAACTTCGCAGTGAAGTAGAAGCTGTTTGTGTTCACTGCTGATTTCATCACACAAAACACCAAACAGTCTGGAGTTTTTCTCCAAACAGTATCTAGAATTTTGAAACAAACCACACATGAGGCATAGGATCTTCCTCAGAACCAGTAAACATAAACCCACATTTTAAAAAATCAGTGTTATATTTACGAAAATATATTTTATATTTCCTTGCTATTTTTTTTTACAACTTAGACTAGATTTCGCCTTCATTTCAAACTCACTATTTATAGAAACAGATGTAGGACTGTCTGCATTACTTGCCAACTTTGTCTTACGACAAGACCCCGTCTGAAACCAAGCATCCATATTGACGTGAAGTAATAGTAGCTCACAGTACATATAACGATATGATACATCAACAGAAAACCACAGCCACTGACAAAGGAATCAATAATAAAAGTGTGGAATGTGGACGTGGTGGAGAGAAGGGTGAAGAATGTCGGAGGGAGAAGAGCGTTGACGTTGATGACTGACGAATGTGAGCCCAGCGATCAACAGTCAGCGCTTCTGTAGTGAATCGTCCCAAAAAATCGGTATTAGACCCCAAAATTATACGGCCCAGTACCATGGTCCTCGCGGCCCACGGCTTGGGAACCGCTGTGCTATAGCATTGTGAATGGATAATACATAAGCAAAAAATACACCTGTCTGACATTGGTCTTAGTCTGAAGTTTCTAAATTTTCCAATTTTTATTCATAAACTCTATAAAAGCAAACTGAAAACTATTTGTGAGGTGTTTAAAATATGAATTCTCCTGTGGTAAGAGATATCTGCCTTCTTATTCTTAAAAATACACACATGGTATATGATAAAAGGTAAAATTACTTGTTGGCATTGGCCACGGGGTGAATAAATGAAACAAGTGGGTAAGTGTGATCATACATCGCACAAAGGGTTTCGTTTAATATTCCTTTCAAAACACTTTCTTTCAAAACATCCAGTACATTTATCGCCATGGAATACCTTCTAAATTTTGGCAAACACATCCTAAACTATGTTAAAGTTTCAAACATATTCGCCTTGTTATATTTCCTAATTTTGTTCGCCCCCCCCCCCCCAAATGCTACGATATATCACATGACGGGTATCTGCCAAATTTAGAAAAGTGCCCCCCTTGGGGGGGAGTGGGCAGATGGTCACCATGTTTTTTGACGCGGCCTGATTTAAAAAATTTATGTTATGTTTTATAAGCCATATTAAAGTTTCAAACAGATCGTCCAGTTATATTTCCTAATTTTGTTCGCGCTCCTCCCCCCCCCCCCCTCTCCTCGAAATGCGACGAGCCCTTCTTCTTTATAATTTATTATCGTGTGTTATAAAGTATCTTAAAGTTTAAAACAGATTGAATTGTTATATTTCCTACTTTAAATGAAATCGCGGTCTGTTAATTCCGCATTCCACCACCAGGGAGCGCCCTGTATTCTTAACAAAAGCGTATCTGAACGAAACTCCTTTACACAACCCATTAGTTGATATGTTACTCGAGGGGGTGGAGGTCTTCAGAAAGAATTTAAGATAATTGTTGAAATTACTATTCGGAAATAGTGGTAATTTAACGTTTGACATATTTATATTTAATAAGTATAAGTAGCATGTATCTGAGGACTCCAATAAAAAAACGCACCTGAAACGGTATGAAGCAAAAAAGAAATATTTTGCCCCTCCCCCTCTCCCCACCTTCCCGAAATTTCACGCGCCATTTTTTATAAACTTTTTCTAATGTGTTATAAACTATCATAAAATTTCAAACAGATCGCCTTGTTATATTTCCTACTTTTAACAAAAATGTTAGTTCCACATTCCACCACCAGGGAGCGCACTCTATTCTTAACAAAACTGTATCGGAAGGAAACTCCGTTAAACAACCTATAAGTAGATATGTTACTCGAGGTGGTGGCGGCCTTAATAAGAAATTAAGATATTTGCTGAAATTACTATTAGGAAATAGTGGTAACTAAACTTTAGACAATTTTATATTAAATAAGTAGCATATATCTCAGGACTCCTTCAAAAAGTCACCTAAAGCGGTCAGAAACGCTATTTTTTAAAATAGAAATCAAGCGCCCCCCCTCCCCGGAATTTCGCGTGTCATTCTTTCTTACATCTTATGTGTTATGTGTGTGTTACATCTTATGTGTTATAAAATATCTTAAAGTTTCAAACAGATCGACTTGTTAGATTTCCTAATTTTAACAAAATCGTGTTATGTTAGTTCCACATTCCACCACAAGGGAATGCACTCTATTCTTAACAAAAGCATATCTGAACGAAACTCCTTTACGCAATCTTTCCGTAGATAGATGAGTCGGGATGGTGGCGGTCTTAAACAAGAATTTAAAATATTTGCTGCAGTAACAAACGCTAAGATTTTAAAAATAATTCTAGCTCACCCCCCTCCTTGAAATATCACACTCCATTCTTTTTTACACTTTTTTCTATGTGTTATAAACTATCTTAAAGTTTCAAACAGACTGAGTGGCGGTCTTAACCAATAATTCAAAATATTTCCTGAAATTACTATTAGAAAATAGTGGTATGAAGTAAACTTTCTGATGATGAATGAGTTATACTTATCTCATATCGCTGTTCAAAAAGCCCTGGCAAATTATTAGATTTCCTAATTTAAGTTAATTCGTGGTTAAATAAGCGCGTCTCTTCATTTTAATCGACGCATTTGATAGGAATAAACCGATTAATTAAATAATAATTAATATTTCAGCTTGTAATTAAGATAGGACTTAGATATGGGTATCAATGAAATCAGCGAGAAATTTGACATCAGGATGCCAAAAAATTTATTCAAAATATTTAATATTTAAAAAGTTAAAATTTCGTATTAAAATATGCTATTATGGAAAACCGCAGCGTCGTCATGTCTACCTGCTTTCCCGCCGAATTGAAATCTTTTTATTTCCTTGTCTTTCCAATTAAAGAAATTAAATTTTTATCGATCGATTTTTAGTGGATATTTTAACTTATACAGATCGCAGAAATGTGAACTTTATACCAAATTAAAGTAGATTTTTTTCTGCGTCTGTCTATTCCATTTACAAATTTCTCGGACCAATATTTTCTGATATACGATTTCGCTTTAAAATCTCCACTTCATTTTTCGGCTTAATTTCCTCTGTGGTAACCGTGCATTCGGCTGATTTTACTGGTAACCCTTAGGAGAAACATGGATGATTTCGAGAAAGTCTGTTTGAATTTGCGTTAAAAAGGTGGATTGGTTAATTTTAGAAGTTCATTAGCCCGTAATTCGGTTAATTACCAACTTTTTCAAAATTTTATGATTTGTTGTTTGATGTGAGGTGTTCAGCTATGAGTACCCAAAATTTCAAGTCTTTAACATGTATAGTTTCTGAGAACGGGCTCTGTGACGGACAGACAGACAGACAGAGGAGCGAGACGAATAGGGTTTCGTGAGATGAACGAAATCCTAAAAAGAAAGAAAAGAAATTTTTAGATCTAAATAAAATCTTACTCCCTGAAATCTATATTTTTATTGAAATCATAAGTTTTTGAGAAAGCTACTAATACAGATATACCAGAATTACTCGAATAGTACTAGACTTACTTGAATTAGTTTGTAAATAATTTTTTCGGAAGAAAAAAGTTACTTTTAATTAAGAGTTTCACTGAAAAACTTTGTTTTCAAATTGTTTTTTGTTTAAAGTTCTTTACAATGTTTATGCTTTTCCTTTTCAGAATTTATTTCATTTAGCTTCTGATGAAGATCCCGAAGTTAGGAAAAATGTATGTCGTGCCATTGTTATGTTGCTGGAAGTACGGATGGATAGATTAATACCACATATGCATCATATAATTGAAGTTAGTAATTTTATAAAGGAGTATCTATTACCTTATTTTAAATTTCTACATTTTTATTCTTTTTCTGTAATCTTTCTTTTCAAATATCCAGACACAGAATATTAAAACCTGTCAATGTAATTTCATTTGAGTAAAAATAAGTTTTCTGTGCATAATTTTTCTTCTGCCAGTGAATTTCAACTGCCTTTTTCGCAATAATTCAGCTTGTTTTTCTGAAAAAAAATATCATCAGATAGAAAGAGACTTGAACATAGAAATAGGACTTCTCATGAAATAGTGTTAATATCGTGTAACGACATTGGATGTAATAAGGCAATGGCCAACGGTGTAGAATAGAACAGTGTATACCAGCACCTGTAGTAGACAAAGTTCATTGGCTGGCTCTCAATGATCAAAGAGATTATTGGTAGAGCATTATTGAAACAGACAAACCCAATAGAGCTATGCTACACAGCACCATCTGTTTCACACATTTCTCAAGGAACGTTTTTTCTACGAAAACCTATTTTATGAAAAGTCCTTCTCTATTCTATGTTCATGGAAAGAGATAAGGAAGTTTGTTTCAGGGTATCTAACTACCTGGAAAACTTGGATAACCTGGAAAAGTCAGAGAAATTTACCATTCCAAGGAAAAGTCAGGGAAGTTTACCATTCCGGAAGAACAGTCGGGGAAATTTCAAATTTCTGAGAAAAAGTCATATTTGAAACTTCTGAGAAAATTTCAGAAAAAAAGAAAATGTCAATCATAAAGCTGAGGATTTGAAATTGCAGTGCAAAAAATATCTAACTTTGTTCTTCATAAGTACTGTTTCAACCTCGCTTTTTCGCTCATGCCAACCTCGAGGTTTAACCTGTTTCAACCTCGCATAAGAGGTTGAAACAGTACTTATGAAGAGCAATTTCTTTTGCCTTGCAACTTTTAAGGGTTTTTGCATGTCATATCTCAAGATCTCGGTGGTACCAGGGAATTTGTCACTGTGTGTGTTTGCCTTTTCTCTGCTACTGTAATAATATTTTTTGAAGATATTTTGAACTTTGAAAAAAAAGTAGACTTGCTTTTTTATTTTGTGGCTTTGTTTTAAAGATGAAAATAAGGAATTTTGCTTAGTGGCCACTGGCTGGTAGGTTGATTTTTAGTAGCCAGTTACTGGCTACTAGGAATAATTTCTTTAATAGCCAATAAGTACATTTATGTCACTGAATATTTAATTTAAAAATATGAGTTTAGGGTAAATAAGTAACTTATGTACTAAATAAAAATATTTTAATTCATATTGTTTTAATAAACAGGGGTGATTCTGAGTTTAAAAAAAAAAAAAAAAATCTGAAATTCACAGCAAATTTTCTGAAAGGTTTACAACAGAGGTTGGGGGGGGGGGGGGGGTGATCTACTCCCGGCACGAACTATGTTTTGTTTCACACCACTTTGACGAAATTTGTGGATTTTTTCGCGATCTTTTGACGAAATTTGCCATTTTTTCACGATCTTTTGACGAAATTTGCCATTTTTTCACGATCTTTTGACGAAATTTGCCATTTTTTTCACGATCTTTTGCTGAAATTTGCCATTTTTTCACGATCTTTTGACGAAATTTACTGTCTGTTTTTTTGTTGCAAACTTTTGACGAAATTTGCCTTGTTTTTTCGCGATCCATTGATGATATTTGCGTTTTTTCCGCGATTGTTTGACGAAATTTGGGCTTCTTAGCGATCCTTTGACTAAATTCGGGTTTTCTCGCGATCCTTTGACGAAATGTGCGGGTTTTTTTCCGCGATCTTTTGACAAAGTCTCGTTTTTTTTCGGTGATTTTTACAAAATTCGCGATTTATTGACGAAATTTCGGGTTTTTTAGCGTTCCTTTGACGAAATGTGCGGGTTTTTTTCACGATCTTTTGACAAGTCGTTTTTTTTTTTTTTTCGAAATTTTTTGACGAAATAAGTTTTTTTTTTTCGCGATCTGTTGACGATGTTTGGGTTTTTTCGCGATCCTTCGACAAAATTTACGTTTTTTTTTTCGCAATCTTTTGACGAAATGTGTGTTTTTTCGTGATCTTTCGACGAAATTCGCGGAGTTTTTTTCTGCGATTCTGTGACGAAATCCCTTTTGGAAAATCCTGCATTTGGCCGGTACTTTCCATATTTTTAGTCGCCAGTTTTTCACGTTTAGTCGGCGACTGGTGAGTGCTTATTTTCATCTTTGCTTTGTTTGCAAAAATTGTCTCAGTAGATCTATATTTTGCATTACATTTTCTCCAGAAGCTAAATATGATTTTTTAAAATATTTTGACTTTTGTCATAATTTATTAATTAAAAAATGGAAAGTACAAGTGGAATTCCTGCTGAAAAAGTGACTTTTGATTGCTGATAGGAAGTTTAATGTTCATTTAAATTTTCTTTTTTGTATAGTATAGCAAATTTAGAAACAAAAATACACTGGGGAGAGAAAGAAAAAAAAAAAAAGAAAATTTTTTGGGAAGAAGTTTTTTCTTTTTCTGAAGAGAAATCCATCCATCATTTTTCCATCATGGAAAAATTTGAAATTTTATTTTTGAAATACTTATAATTATTCACAATAGCTGTATTTTGGTGTTATGGAAAAAAATCTCGAACTTTGGCTAGTGAGGGCAGAAAAAAATTTCGAACTTCGGCAAACGATCGTGGAAAATAAGAATAATATCGAAAAGTCATTTTTAAATACTGAAATTCTAATAATAATCCAAGAATTATTTTCTCGTGATCAATATGTATAGTATAGTATTTGTTACACTGTGCTGTGGCCACAAAAGACCACTCTGACATGACAATCATGTTAAAGATGATTCTTAAATAAATATCCAGATATCCTTGAAAAAACAAGAAGAAAGGAAATAATAAACAAAATTATTACCTGAAGTAACCTAAAGACAAAACAGTGGTGGATGCAAAATAAAATGACTGCACAGGAAAAATCAGCTTGAAATTTCTTTATTTTAAAAAAGATTTCATCTTGAAAAAAATTATATTCGAAAAGGACATCTCATGTTGATAGATGCATTTTTAAGGAAGAAATAATATTGGTCATCTTTTTATTAAGGACTTGTCATGATGAGAATAATAATATTTTCACTCGGGGATTATGGAGGCATACGTCTAAAAAAAGAAACAATCGTTTACATGATTTAGAATCAATTCAAACTCCAAACAAAAGCACCAGTAGAATGAAAATAACAGCTGCCACATATCAAATCAGCAGGATTCATGTAGTATCATAAGCAATGCGTTATTACATCTCCGTTTGTGAAAAATACTATCCATACTGCAAACACAAGAAATAATGCAGCCGATAAAAACCATCTTAATTCTTAAAAAAAATTCTTTCACTTTTACTATTTTTGCTACACGCACAAGATTTGTTTGTTTTGCAGAAGGGCGAGAGCCGCCATCCATTTCTGTGCTCATTGTGAGAACTCTAATCACAGTACACAAGCACTGCATAGAAGAAGGGGGAAAAGGTTGCTGTTATAATTGAAACTCGCCAAGGCGGGAATTAAAAAAATTAGAAACTTACGTTGGTACAATTCGAAACGATATAGAATATGAAAAACTGCTTTAAATTAGAGGAAATTTTATAGATTTCATAAGGATAAGATGTCAAATAGTAGTAAAGTATTACAATTTTTGAAATTATGTATTAAACCGATTTAAATTTTATTGGCTAAGGGGTGGAGCTACAAAAGGAAATGATATCAGAAATAGGACGTGGAATGCTCCAGATAAATCCCTTGTCGGAAGTACAGATTTCAATATGACTAGGATTTTAACCCTCTAAGTGTTTGGGGCGTAATATTCCGTTCACTAAGCTCCAGGTTTCACAGCAATACAAGCAATATTTAAGATAAGATAGTTATATAGATTTAATGAATTTTAAATACATTGAAGAATGATTAATACTCTCAAAGATTACATTCATATTTGTAATTTAGTTTTTCTTATAATGTTGAAAGAATCGCATTTTCTTAGCATTTAAAACAAAATGCAAATAAAACAACATTACAATTTTACTCTTTTGCAAGACGCTCGGAGGGTTAAAATGAAACAAAACGCCATGAAAGAAAGAAAAGCCCACAGGGAAAGTTTGAAAAAAGGAAGGAACCAAAACAATTCCAGAATGCGAATATTGAAACAAAATGAACAACATATCAATAAAAATATTCTCCAAATCAAACCAAACAGAAATATGGCAGTGGCTGCAAGCAACCATAACAATTATTATTTTTTGTGTGCATTTACATAGATTGTGTATACTTAGCAGATAATGAAACTTTTCCCTTAATTCCAGTTTTCCCCTTCCCTCTTCTTAAAAACCTTTCCTAACTTTATAGTAAAAATATATATTAAATTTTCTTTTTGTCACTGTTCTGGAGTCTTAAATTGATATTTATGGAATTGTCTGTTTAATTCATAATGGTTGTAAGAAATATTATTTCATGAAATATCTTAAATGATAAAATAGTGTGTTAACAAGCTTTAATTGTAATTCTGTTAATTTTAAATTTTAGTTATTGAATTACTAATAAATTTGTATTAACTGCAATGGAATGTTTTGTTTTTGTTTTCCCTAGAATATTAAGAAAATTTGAATATAATTAATGTAACTTCTATATTTCCATATTAAAAAAAAATAAATAAAAAAATTATATATACATATATATATATAATGTGTAAAAATAGAACCCTCTATATTAAAATATTACCTGTAACAGACTATTTCACGATTCCTATGAAGGGAAAACAATGAAGTATAAACATAGAGCAATAAGACCCTTTTATCTGGCTTTGGAAAAAGAAAATCGGCCTTGAAAATTTTCTGAAATAAGTGTTACCTGTGTAGCATCAGGGCTTTGCAGACTCCAGTTTTTTGTTGGGCAGTGTGAAGTGAAATTGACCCAATTATATTTAATTTAAATTTATAAATTGAAATATTTTTATTTCTGGACTATATGCACCAGGCAATCAAGCTCAGGCTACCAGGTATTGCCTACTGTGCAGCATAGATGGAAATCTTAATTGAAAAAACTAATAGATATATTACATCTGTTGATTCAAGATTAAGAAGGAAATTAAATAAACATACAGGTTAAATTGTACCAGGGTGTCCCAGTATTGTGATTTATTTTATTCCCCCCCCCCCTTCTTATTTGAATATTTTATATAAGTTAATATAAAATATTTGTTTTTCATAAAAATAAATAGAAAAATGCCTTTGCAAATATTGAATGATCGAAATTTAATAAAGCAAACTAACAATTACTTGACACATTAATTACTCAAAGAAAACATTTTTATTTTTTCAGTATTTGCTTAGTTTGGTTACATATCTGCTAAATTTGCATTTTATTTATTTATTTGTAAAGTTTTAATTTTGGCAATTTAGTTACATAATATGAAACAAACAAATGTTTAAATATTTGCATTGTTTTAAAATACAAATGGGCTAATCTGCAATTTTGTTTGTTTTTGAGAGATTTTAAACATACTTGAAAATTAGTTAAAATAGGAGGATTGAATTTTGTGATATATTAAGAAATAAATGGACAACATGAATATAGCACAAATTGTAAATATGTGTGTACAAAAAGATGTAGATAGCCGTTTCAGAGCTTCTAAAGCTCCATCATCAGTGGAAAGGTTAAAATTAGTGCTTTAAACATAGAAATATGCAAGCGACACTGCTCACAGCTTGTGGCCACTTGCAGGGGTGATTGTGAATCCATGAAAAAATATCTGAAATTTTAACGAGAAGTTTTGGAATGGAGAGAGAACATATAATTTATTGCAGGGAGGTCCATTTCTCTCATTATGAAATATATTACTTTTAATTATGTCTAGCAATCACAGGAAATTGATATTTTAGTGTTATTTTATTAATTTAACTATCAGAAAAACTGGAATTCCAGTATTGGAAATGAAATAAATACCTGAATTCAGGTATATTACCTGAACACAATCACCCCTTCCACTTGTGAAATGACGGTAAATGTTAAAAAACAAACAGCTGAGTCAAGAGTTCTTGCACACCCGAAAAGACCAGTGAGAAGCACAGCCATTCTGGACGAGCCTAAGCAGAAAAGAGAAAGTCTATTTAATATTCCCGAAGTCAAAGTTAGGGGTCGATCCATTTTCCTACCGACTCCACAGTCCTGTGTATGTTGGTTCTGTTAGTTTGTGTGGTTCTTAATTTATATTACAATATGAAACTTTTTTTTGTGATAGTTTTTGTTTATTGTTTGTAGGCACGGGTGCAAGACCTTCAGTGTCAGGACTGATTTCAGTCTTGAAGATATTTTTGAGTGGTAGTAAATTCTAGTTTATATACTTAAATAACACAGCTCATATTCAAAATATTAGAATAATTATTTTTTTTTTTCACAAACTGGAAATAAAGTTTGGTAATTTAACATCTTTTAATGCAAATATGCTAATGATATTTTTATTAAGAACTTATTGTTGATTAAACTTATTTATTATCTTAAAATTAATATCATTTCTGAAAAAATTAATTGAAAAAAAAATTTTGAAAAGTCAAAATAGAATATTTATTCAAGTGGTTCAAAATATTAGAATATTTCGCATTAATTCTCCTTTAATTATCACCAATTCATAACTGGCAACATCATGGATTAAATTAAGACGATTTTATTTAAAATCAATATTCTCTTTGCAGTTTGCTTTTTCGTCTTAAAATGGGTCGTATGAATGATATTCTTGAATCTATTAAACTTAGGATGGCTGATTTATGTTGGCACGGTAAAAATCAATGTTATATAGCAGATTTTTTACACTGTTTGCAATCAAGCGTTAATAAAATACTAACATGATATTTAAAAAATGGAAAATTTCAAAAAGTGTGCAATTCTTGCACCGAAAATGGAAAGAAGAGGGAGTTTAATTTTCTACATCGAGAACATTAAGACGTCTCCATAAATTTAAGTTTGAATCTCGTATACCAAAAACAAAATCTCTCATGACTGCAAAACAAAAAAGTATATGATTCAATTGGTGTAAATCAAGACGTTTATGGAGCGAAGAAGATTGGAAAAATATATTATTTAGTGATGAAAGTATGTTTTGTATCTATACAACATAATTTTGGTGTAAATTGCCCAACAGGTGGCGCTGCTATGCTGGATTTTTCAAATATTCGCAATAGCTCTATCTGAAAAAGTACTGCACATATTTTCATCAAACTTCAGATTCAGTTAGACGTTGGCATAAGTTGTTGCTGATTAGGTTTTGGTGTAAAACACCCAACAGGTGGTGCTGCCATGCTGCATTTTGCAGGATTTACACGATTTTAGCAATAGTCATATCTCAAGAACTAATGCACAGAATTTCATATCTTTAGAATCCTTGTGATGAGCATAGATTGTCATTTAATTTTGGCACTCTGATAGCGAATTTTGAAGTATTTACATGTATGAAATAGAAGAAAGTTTCAAGATTGGCACATCCAACTTATCTTTTTTCTTGTGCTGTATTTGTTATTTTAAAGTTTTCTGAATTTCTACTGCCACACACTGAAATTCCCCCCTTCCTGGCCATTTGAATGTTTAAAACTTGTATTTACAAAAATGCATATTATAATTTATTAGTTTATTTAATTTGTAGGTCCTTACATTTTTTTGGTTTTAGTCCTTGAAAGTTCTTGATTTTTATTAAAGAAATGTGTACGAACCCTATCAGAGAATTTTTGCACAATTTTATTTTTTTTATGGATCTTACGCACTATCCAAGCTATATGTAAAAATTTCTAGATCTGATCTCTATGTTTGACAACTGTAACAGTTGAGAATTTCTGATATTCCTGTATTAAATCTTGGCACTGAGCGATGATCCTCTTTGAAGCTCAGAATTGCATAATTTATGTCTACTGCCGTAGCAACACGTTAAGTTATTATTATTTTTATTATTACATCAATTTAATTTTAAGGCAGGGTCGACCGTAGCCTTGGAAATAACTTAAGTATTTCAAACGGTCGACTCACCGGGAAAAAATGTTTGTCCTGAAGGAAAGAAAAAGCAACCTCACTACTGGAGATTCTAAAACACCGAGAGACGCTAACTTCAGTACTTCAAAATGGGAGAGAAGCAATCCCATTGGCAGTAGCAAACTGTGCCACTGGAAGAAGTTAAAAGGGGTTCGATTCGTGATATGCAACCGCAAGTCTTTGCTTGCGTGTCACAAAGAAATTAGCCAAATGCATACCACGAACAATATTTCACTGAGAAATGGCAAAGATGGGGTGTAGAGGAATTTTAATGGATTTATTAACCCATGAAACACTGTGTGTTGTAAATTCTTTTGTCAAAAACATTCAAAATGGCATCTGAAAATATGTTGAATTTGATGCTTCTGACAAAATAGCAAGATGGCATAAAGGGAAATAACATGTTTTCTAAATTGAATATCATGAAAGGAAAATATACTTTTACTTTTAAATACTTTAATTTTTATATGGAAATTATCAAAAATTTCTTAGAAATAAGAGAATTTTATTAAAATTGTTAAAAAGTAGATAATAAAGGAAATATATATTTTTTATTGGATAAATTAAAAGATTAATTTTTGTTATTTTGTGGGGAGTATATAATTTAGTAGACTATTGTTTTTATGGTTGATAATAATAATTAGGGTAAATATTAAAATTTGAATATTTCAACTGGTTCATGAAATTTAAATCTTTTCATTTAAAAGCAGTTTTTTTTAAGGGATTTATGCTTCAAGCATATTTATGATAAAGGTGTTTAAAAATATTTTTTGTCTATTTTTATAAATATGTAGGATATCTTAATTGGATACAGCTCCTTCATATTTCTCTTTACCCTTTTTAAGTTCTGTAATATTGATGAATAGTAAATTTTAATTTTGTCTTTTTTTTTTTTTTTCAGTATATGCTTATGCGAACGCAAGACTCGGATGAAGGCGTTGCTCTTGAAGCATGCGAGTTCTGGCTATCATTAGCTGATGAACCAATATGCAAAGAAGCACTTACACCTCACTTACCTAGACTCATTCCAACTTTAGTGAGGGGCATGAAATACTCTGAGCTTGATATTATTCTTTTAAAAGTAAGTTTGTTACAAATTGCATCTCCCCCTCCCATATGTATATAGTTTTATATGAAGTCAATGAGAAATTCTATTTTATAACATGTATTCTTATGTGCTAGTTGCAATTTAAAATAGTTTTTAAGCTGTTAAATAAAAATCTATTTTCACACCTAAAAAATGATTGAAAGGAATTTTATTAACTGCAGACTTCCCAAGTCTCCTGATTTTCAAATGTTTTCCCATCCTCTTGATTTTTGACCTATTTCTTCTGATTTCTTACATATTGCTTAATATTGTGTGTTATTTTACTCTTTAAATGTTAGTTGAGAGATAAAAACTGTAGTATAGGTGTACTACCTGTTCCTTAGTATCATTGATCAATAGTATTTTATGTGATAAACTACATTTAAATTATATGAATTGAATTTTTCCAACTGAGTGAAAATATGCTCAAGCCGGAACTCGAACCCAGATCCTTGGCTAAGTACATTTGAATTGATTATAAGGGATGAATTTTTAAAACATAATGACTGTTACTATAGGACTATTTTTTATCAATAATTTCTCTATCAGACTTGTTAAAAGTTTTCACTATAGTTTTATGTGTCTAGGGAAACAATTTGTATGTTAAAACATCCCTAATATATGCTTAAGTTTGTTCTATGTTTAGGAAGTTAATTTTTTTCTGATATGCTTAAAAGTGATATGCTTCCTTTTAATCTTCAATGATAACCCAGCACTGTTTAAAATTAAGCTGGTACAAAACACATTTGCATTTAAACAGTAAGTTTTTATTTACAAACCTTTTTTTTGTACAATCTCCTCATTTTTGGCTTTCAGAACTTGACAATTCTGCAGCTGTTAACTGCTCATAAACTGTTTAGAGTAAATTTTTTGTTCTGTTGAAGAACAGGGTTCAGTGGTACAGTAGGGCGCAAAAGTTTATGCACAAGCTAAATATTTTTATAAAATGAAAAATATACATCGGAATGCTATGAAATTTTTACTGTATCTAAACAATTTGATTACAAATTCATGTTTCGAATTCGGAAATAATCCATTGTAAGGAAAATAATAAATTATTGAAAATTGGGATGTCGCAAAAGTTTATGCACAAAAACTAAATATATACATTTCACAAGTCACAAAATTCCTTTAGTAGTCTTGGTGCTTCCATTGCACCTGATGAGATCGAATACTCAATTTTCCTTTGATAACAAGAGAGTATGGAAGGTTTTGGGAGTGAGTTTGTACCAGGTTTCCTCGATCGCTGATTTGAGCTTTTGCACTGGTTAATACTGCTTCTCATTTTTGTAGCCGTCACATGAGAGAATTCGCCAGATGTTCTCTATAGGATTGAGATCTGGGCTGAGTGCTGGCCAGTTCATCACACTGATATTCAGAGATCTAAGCCATTCTTTTGTGCAACGGGAAGTGAGTATTGATGCCTTGTCTTGCTAAAAGTTCCTGATGGGACCACCTAGGAGTTCTCCAAACGGTCACAAATGCTCCATCAGAGTTTCCTTGACACTTTTGTGAAATTTGTCTGCCATTTAGGAAGCAAAGAGACGTTTGTACATTACAGCCAAAAGTGCCCAATACCATGAGCGAATCACGACGTTGTTCCCTGCTGAATATGCTCTTTGGATCTTTCCCCAAGTCATGCCAATAGAATGAGAACCCATCTGGACCCTCCAAATTCTATTTTTTTTTTTCATCAGAAAAAATAACACTGATACATGTGCTGTTTTCCCTATTGAAGTCTTGCCTGTTTGTGACACTGTTTCAGAAAAGGTTTATGAGATAATTTTTGTTTTTCGATGAATCCTGATTCTGTTATTCGTTTGCATATGATGTCATGTGATATTTTAGAGCCAAGTCGATTTTTTATCTCATTAAGAGACTAATAGCTAGTTAAAGCCAATCTTTTTATTCTTCTATCCTCACAAAATGTGGTTTTACTCGACATTTCTGAGCAATATACATTTTTTAATTGTTTTCCACAGTACAAAACACTATAAACACCACGTTTAGACCGATTTATCATAAGCAAAATTTGCAAAAATTATTTACCTTCAGCTTTCAGCTTCCAAACTTCTACAACTTCTTTAGGCGTGAGTGGCAGAGATTTTGACATTTTGATATAACTCGTATAGCAATCTCTACACTTTATACGCTAAGAAAAAAGTCTTGCCAATTCTCCACTTATCATGTTTAAGCAGATATTTGCATAAAATCTCATTTGTGCATAAACTTTTGCGACATCACAAAAACTGTTTTCTTGTAATTTCTGATTTTAGTAACAATGAATTTTTTCGAAACTTGAGATATATATTTATGATCATAGTATTCACCTACAGTGGATATTTTAAAGCATTCCGTTGTATAATTTTATTTTTATTAAAATATTTGCTTTGTGCTTAAACTTTTGCGCCGCACTGTATATATTGAAATAGATGGATATATATTTCATATTTATTTTCAAAATATCATTGTGTATATTTTCAGTAAAAACAAGTGTAAATTTATTTTCAACTTTTACCTCAGCCCCCCCCCCCTCCCTCCCCTCCTTTTTTGTTTTCCTTCTGAAAGTGACCTCACATTCTAATGAAAACATGCACTTTTATTTATAAAGCTCAAATTTTGATCAGTTTTCGAAATTAGCATAGTCGTCAAATGCAACTAAATAAATTATTGCATTTTGACTGCAAAATTATTCTTGGTCATCAAATTTAGCACCTATTTTTAAACGGTTTGCAAAAAATAAATTTGATGTGATTTCATGTTATGAGATTCAAATGTAGATACATTATATGGTAAAAGTTAAAAGACCTGTTTATTGTTTGATTTTCCTGATACAGCAAATCTTAGATAATGCTTTATACTTTGGTTTTAAATAAAAGTTAGATTGTTTTTATGCTTACTTGTATCAGGGTTGGCATTTTTGCCGGCAGAAAGGTATTTTTGCCAGGACAGTGGCAAAAATGGAAAAAAACGGCAAAAAGGGCAAATTCTTATTTTTCTTTAATGTTTAATAAAATCTATAAGCTAATAAGGATAATAATGGTATAAACAATTAAATTTAATAACATATCATTTAATATCTTTAATTTGCTAATTAATAAATATAATTAAATATTTTAAGTCTTTATAAAATAGGTGGGATTCAGTCTAATACTTAGGAATTTAAGAACCAAATTAAAAATCAGATATCTAATTTTTTTTTTTTTTTCTTAAGTAAAGTATTTTGTCAGCCATTAATATTTTTTTAATTATCAAAAAGTTTTATATAACTTTGCTACTTTTGTTTTATGTAATAAGTCTTAAAATGTAAATATTTAAATCTTTGCTACTAATTTATAAATATCTGATGAAACTAGTCTGTTACAGATAAAAAAGCAATTAAATTGGAAATTCAAATTATATATTGAAAAAACTCTCTGTTATGTCTTATTAGGAAACTAAATTTTTTTCCCTACCTCTTCCACTCCAAGAAAGGGACATTCTTTACTTTTAGTAAGTAGCCTGTAGCCATTTATCTTTTTGTACTATATATCTTCCACCCCCTCCCTCCCCCCACTCACAAAAAAAAAAAAAAAATACTCTTTTGAAAGTCTGAACTCCAGCTGTCCATTGTCAAATGATCACAAGACAGATAACAAAATACCAGAGTATTGCACCCTGTTTCATAGTTGGTCAGTGGAAAAGTAAGTGTGCAGGTACACAGGTTTTGTAAAAGCTATTGTACAAAACCAGACAGGACCAAACTGATTTCATAGATAATAGATTATAAAAAATTCTTTATTTCTTAACGTAAAAGATTTAAATTAATTTAGGATATTGATTTTTTAACTAAGTATGAAGTTTTTTTCTTTCATGAAATATTTTTTTTTTCTCTTTTTCTGCGGGGGAAAAAAAAAAAAGAAAAAAAAAAGTGACCTATTTCTGCCAACACTTTGGAAAAACCTATTTTTACCGGGATGGTTTTAACCAGGCTGAATTATATCCTATATATATCCTATGCTGAATTATAGGTTTTAACCAGGTTTTTTCCACCTATGACAAAAACTTACCAACCCTGACTTGAATTTATTTCGCCACCATACAGTTTTTATCTATCTTTAGCAATTTGAATTCAATATTTGATTTACATCTTTTTCATAACTTTTAAATATATAGGTCTAAGGACATAAAGCTTAAGTTTTCGTCACATAGCATTTAATTTCTGCTAATTTTAATCCTTATTTAAATTTAATCACATCAGCATTGAGCGATCTCTCAATATTCCTCCTGTGTCTTTAAAAGTTAATCTAAAAATCTATCTGGAAAACCACGGCTTGGACCAAGGCAGCATTGCAACTTCGCAATCTCCTTTCGAAGCGCTCTTAGTACAATGCCAAATTTAAACTTTAAACAAGGGTTTTGTTTTAGCTACACTGTAAAAAGAAAAGATTATTACTATGCTGAATTATACAGGGATGAAAGAGTTCTGCCTTTTTGAAGACTATTTTGGTCATTCTCTGGATTGATGCAAAAATGCAAAGAAAATATTGCGAGTAATATGAGGGGGGGGGGGGTGGTCAAGAAGTGTAATTCTCAGAATTTTCTTTTCACCCACTCAATTATGGAAGAGCTATCTGATCAAGGTTATCTTACGTTAGGCGCATCAGATCAACACGTCCTATAAGATAATCCTATATCTTGATCAGATGCCGTGCATTTCGCGGGGCGAAGATCTATTTTTAGACTTTAAAATGGGAAGTAGCCACAGACTTCTCATATGTCTCCTATACTTCTCCTATCTTTCCTCTGAGGAAGTAGCTTTGCGAATGAACGACTATTGTTTTTTTCAGAGACTCGGAGGAGGTTCATAGGTCACCGTGACGCTGCAGTAGATGAGAAAAAAAATCTTGTATAGGAGATGATTTATTCTGGCAGGCATGAGATTCTTCCGCGGATCTGCGATTTTCCGATTTTTTGCCGTTTCTGGCATTGATGATTCGAAATTAAAAAAAAAAAAAAAAATCTGTCGTTAGTCCAAAAATTGGGACATAAAAAATATCACAAATTTCGACAAGTGATCGCCGAAAAAACAGTTCCGTCAATCGTTCGCAGGAAAAAATAACCAATTTTGAAAAATATCTCGGAAAATACGCAATTTTGTCAAAGGATTGCGGAAAAGCACCTCCAAATTTCATCATAGAATCGCAAAAAAACGATTGTGCCAAAGGGTTGCGGAAAAATGGCAACTTTCGTCAAAGTATCGCGGAAAGATTAGGAATTTCGTCAAAATATCGCGGAAAAACACGAATTGTGCCAAAATATCGTGAAAAAACACAGATTTCGTCTAAGGATCACGAAAAAACTCTGAATTTTGCCAAAAGATCGTGAAAAAACTCTGATGTTGTGTAAGGATCAGGAAAACACTCGGAATTTTTCGTCAAAGAATCAAGAAAACACGCGAATTCTGTCAAAGTATCGCGGAAAAAACGTAAATTTCTTCAAAGGATTGCGGGGAAAACGTAAAATCTGTCAAACAATCGCGAATTCTGTCATGGGACTGCAAAAAAAACCCGAATTTCGTCAAAAGATTTCGGAATAAATGCCTATTCTCAAAAAAGATTGCAGAGAAAAAAAACGGGAATTTTGTAAAAAGATCGCGAAGGAAACTGGTATTTCGTCAAAAGACTGCAGAAGAAACGCAAATTTCGTCAATAGATCGCAGAAAAAGCGAGGATTCTGTCAAAGGATCGCAGAAAAAACGCGAAATCTGTCACAGGATCGTGGAAAAAACGCGAATTCTGTCACAGAATCGCGGAAAAAGTGCGAATTCTGTCACAGGATCGCGGGAAAAGTGCGAATTCTGTCACAGGATCGCGGGAAAAGTGCGAATTCTGTCACAGGATCGCGGGAAAAGTGCGAATTCTGTCACAGGATCGTGGAAAAAACACAAATTCTGTCAAAAGATTGCGGAAGAAACATTAATTTCGTCAAAAGATCACGGAAGAATTCGCGAATTTCGTCAGAAGATCACGGAAAAACGCGAATTTTGTCATAAGATCGCAGAAAAAATCCCGAATTTCGTCAAACTTTTTATCTTATTTTACATAAATTCAACAGATGTTTTAATTAACATTTAGCAAGCTGATTTCTTTATTGCAACTCTCCTTACATTTGGTAAATTAAATTTTTTTTCTTCTATTTTTTGTGTTATGATAAAAGATAAAGTAATCATGGATATAAATTGTCATTCAAACATGACTAAATTTTAAGTTTTGTTGTATAGTCCATACTTGCATCCTTGCATTTGTTGTATAGTACTTACCTGTTTTTCAAGGGATACACTCTTATATTGTGATTTTTGAAAAAGAACAAATATCCATTAAAAAAATTTTTATTTATCAATCTCCTTGTAATTTTCATGTTTATGTAAAATTTAAAACTGCACTCTAGTCTATAAAATGTTGCTATCAGAATCTCCCTATTTGTTCACTCCAAATTTGGCTCATGAAGTAAAAAAAAAAATTTCCTCCTTTTTTTCTTTGGCCCACTTTCATGCCTGATTATAGGTGCAGATACATGGTCGCCAGTCGCCTCCTGGTGACTAAATTTTTTATTTTGGCGATTAACTTTTGTAATCTAATCGCCATGCTTCTTATAGGGATGCCCTCTTTTCACCGAATAATTTTCAGAATTTTTTTTTTTCTCATAATTCGCAGAATTATGTCTCCTCCATAACCGATTCTTCTACAAATTAACAGAATTCCTCGAATTATTATTTATTAGCAGATTTCGGCAAAATCAATTCATCAATTGGTCATGAAAAGAAGTTGCAATTTTCTCGATCAGTAATGAACTTTGTAAAAACCGTTGTGCAAAAATTCAGCAAATTTCATCGATTGCTAGCCAAATAAAAACCATGAATTTCATCAATCATTCACGAAATAAAACAGCAAATTTCGTCAGTCTGTCATGAAATAAACCGGGATTTTCGTCAATCGATCAATAGAAAAAAAAACTCTTATTTCCGTCAATTGGTCAATTTAAAAAAAAAAAAAAGCAAATTCCATCATTTTGTCCCCAAAAAGCCACAAATATCAGCAATCGAAAGAATTGAATTTCGCCCACTGGTCGAAGGAGGAGGAGGGATATATCAGCAATTTTTTTCGTATCATTTGCCGAAATATGTGGAAGGTTTTTTATGGTTCTTTAACAAAATTCACGTTTTTTCTGCAATGAAATTCATGTTGTTTTTCAGATTCTTTGACAAAATTCGCATTTTTTTTTTTTTTTTTTCTCCCCGAGGTCCTTTGATGAAATCTGTGTTTTTTTAAATCATTTAACAAAATTTGGAGTGTTTTATTTTTTTTTTCCCTGGGATTCTTTGAGGAAATTCGTATTTTTTATGCAATCCTCTGACAAAATTCCGGTTTTTTTAAGATTCTTTGACGAAATTTGCGATTCTTTGATGAAATTTGCATTCAAGTGTGTTCTTCAAAAACAAGTGTTTGAACTGTATTTTGATTTTTATAATGCAAAATAATGATACTCGCACATTCCCAAATTTTTTTAAATGTACATATTTGATATATTTTGTCTATGTTTTGTTGTACATATGTATTCATGAAGCAAATTATTTTTCACTTTGAATTCCTGAATCTTTTCCCATATAAACGTCATTGCTTTTATGCAGGGATGTAAAACCTGCATAACATGGCGCCAAAATCGCTTTACTGCGTCAAGCTGCTACAAGACAACTGTTTTTTTTTTCATTTTGCACCAAACCTGTGCCAAAACCTACTTAGTGCCGAGATTAAATTTGATAAGTGTAAACACCTTATTCCTATCTTGACACTGTCCAGATTTATCTCCTCTACATTTCATATATTTCTTTATTTAACATTCTTTAAATATCTTTTATTAATAATATAAAGTTAATTATTTCGTCACTTACCTTTTATCCACTTCTGTTATCCTGTCTTTATATCCCTTTATTTTGTTTACTTTCTCTGCCGGGCATACTTCGTTTTTGAGCTATTAGCTTCCATGCAATCAAGAGCACGCATTTCGTTCGAATGACCGCCACGGATAATAGTTCTACGATCGCCGCCAGATGGCGTCGTTCGTTTGAGTCTACTTCACATTGGCTGTACAATCTTTCATCATGTTTTCATTCTGAATTCGTCTGCTGCTGCTCCTTGAATTGCATAATAAGATGTTATTTGAACGCCCGGCTGATATAAATGCAGATGCATTTTCTTTTCTCTTCACCTCCTCTTTCTCTACTAACTGTGTGTGTCCTTACGGAGTTTCGAGAGTGCTATACGATGGCAGATGTCTTTTTGAAGTGTTGTGTGCTGTCAACTAATTGATGTTTTTACTCGCTTCTACTTTAACGTACGTTAGTCATTTACAAGTTTTATAGGAGTTCGATAGTATTTAACTTCGACTCTGATTTAAAGTATGGACTCGGTTTTATCGTGTCAACAAGGAAACACAGAGTTGTGAGTCATGAATGGCGATTGTTAAAGTGAAGTTCAAAGTTAATTTATTTATTGTTTACTGCATCCACTTTAAGTGTCTTCTCGATATTCTTCAGTAATGTGATTTCATCTATAAAGAAGTATTTATCCAGTGCTATTCAACAGGAATATATTATTATTCATACTAGTTCAGTTTAGTTTGTCGGCAGTTTGTAGATGTATTTGAACAACACGAAACTTTTAGGGAATGACAGTCACTCTGTGATTACATCTTTTTATTTCTTCATGTGCTGTGAGGTCAGTTTTACTTTTATTATTGTCAAATATGTTTTTCTGGATATATATAATTTGATAGCTTAATGTACTTAATAGAATTTAAAGATTTGTTTACTGTTTGAATTATATTTTATTTAATAAACGTTTAGTTTCTTTTTAAACTTAATTTGTTTTCATTTCGCCGCCATACTTCCATCTTTTTTATTACTATTTAACACTGAATCAGGACTTCTAGCTTTAGCTTTCATTGTGTATTATTTAAACTCTGCTAATCTAAATCCTTATCGTAAGTTTAATGACATCAAAATTTAGCACGATTTTGTCGATCCGAGAAGCAAAAAAAAACTCCCATTTTTAACCTGTTCCTAGACTGTTAATTGCGTCAAAAAAGCAAAAAATCACAGTGAAAAGATCTGGAAAAACATGCAATGTTTGTCAAATGATTGCGAAAAAACGGTGAATTTTGTCAAAGGATCGCTAATTTCGTCATAAAACAGACACAACGCAGTCAAATGATTGCGGGGGGAAAAAAACACAATTTCATAAAAAGATTGTGAAAAAACGTGCAAATTTCATCAAAAAATTGTGAAAAAACGTGCAAAAATCTCAAAAAAAAGTGTGCAAATTTCATCAAAAAACGTGCAAAACATGCAAATTTCATCAAAAATCACGAAAAATATGCAAATTTTGTATGGCTAAAAACCATTGAACAAAGCTGTCCAATGTCCTGAAAAATGATATTTAAACATTGCACAGTGGGAGCTTGGCTGAAAAATATACCGGGTGTCCCAAAAAGGACTGACTGATTTTAAAATTCAATAACTTGCAAACGGTGACAGATATTAAAAAAATTCTTGCAGGAGGGTTATGCATAAGGTAAAAAGTTTTATTACAGTGATTTTCAATTTTAGTTCGATTTACAAACAATAGATGGCGCTGTAAGCAATAGTCGCTAAATACAGGCTCGATTTTTGGTCCTTTATCTTGTTCCATGCAGAAAAAGGAGATGGAAATGTATTATCCGGGCCACGAAGTACCAAAAATCGAGACTGAATTTTGCGACTATTGCTTACAGCGCCATCTATTGTTTGTAAATCGAACTAAAATTGAAAATCACTGTAATAAAACTTTTGACCTTATGCATAACCCTCCTGCAAGAATTTTTTTAATATCTGTCACCGTTTGCAAGTTATTGAATTTTAAAATCAGTCAGTCCTTTTTGGGACACCCGGTAGCTTGTAACGCAGAGTATATTATGGGAAAACTTCAATAAATGTGGGTAAACAGCGTGAAAATAAAACTATTGAAAAAATATAAAAGTCATAAGTTCTGATGAGATCGAGCTTCTTTATTTGAATATTAAGATCACAAACTTGAGCTGAGCTTAAATACAAATGCAGATACCAACAGCATACTTCTTAAAAACTAACAATGATTAAAATGATTTTAAAATAACATGGATGAAAAATGACTAGGAATAAACACATACCAAAAGACACTTTGTGTAAAGCTGTTTTCTGACGTAACGAATCATTTAATGCATCACTGGTAAACTAAAACTATAATTTGAAGAAAAAGAAAAGTAACAACTTATTTAAATAGTGTAAAAAGCTATATCCCCAGCAATGCACAATCATTACCGATATCTTGAGACATCAAACAAGCTTAATTAGGCATGCGTCTGATGCTTGACTGAACTTCGGCTGTGATATAAATACTAGGATCGAAGACACATGCCAGGGAAACGCCTATTCGCTAGAATGTTTCCTGAAGTAATGTGAACACAAACTTTATCAATAATTAGCCTGTATCAATGAATCAGCTGATTCGTGATATGTCGCCATCTGGTGGCGATATGGCAAACCGACTAATTTGATTACTTCGATTATGACTTAATCGATATTGTGTTCAACTGTTACGCCGCAAACTAACTGAAACGTAAATGAACTTTTAAAACAAATTAAACTTTAAAGAAAACTTATTGTAAAGCAAAACTTGGATAATAAACTATTTGAAAGGTAAGCTAACTATTATCTTTAATAACAAAAGGCTTTTAATAAAAGAAAAAGATGCATTTACTATTGTATGAGATGTAAACAAAGCAAAATGATCTTTCAACTAAAGATATAATATAACTCAATTCTAAGAATGAATGAATGTGAATGAAAGAATAGATGTATTAAATATATGAATATATGAGCGGGGTTTTTGAGCAACGAGACCAAATAACTGGTAATAATTTTTATCAAATTTCGTCAATTGATCGCGAAAAACATGCAAATTTCATCAAAGGATCACGAGAAAAACGTGAATTTTGCCAAAAGATCGCTAATTTTATCAAAACACGATCAAAAGATCATAAAAATGCTAAATTTGTTAAAATATGGCAAAAAAACCCCCCGCAAATTTCATCAAAATGTCGCAAAAAACCACAAATTTCCTCAAAATATCGCAAATAACACATGAATTTCGTCGAAGGATCACGGAAAAAACGTGAATTTTATCAAAGGATAGCTAACTTCATCAGACAATGAACAAAACCAGTGTCAAAAGAATGTGAAAAAACGTGAATTTCGTTAAAAGATCGCGAAAAAAACCCCGCAAATTTTATCAAAAGGTTGCAAATTTTGTCAAAAGATGTCGAAAACACGCTGATTTCAATGAAGGATCGCGATAAATACACAAATTTTGTCAAAAGATCGCGAGAAACATGCGAATTTCGTTGAAAGATTGCGAATTTGGGGGGGGGGGGGGGGAATTTTGTCAAAGGATCACCAATTGCTTCTAAATACGAATAAAACGGGGTCAAAAGATTGTGAAAAAAATGCAAATTTCATTAAAAGATTGTGAAAAAAACTCAATTTTTGTCAAAAGATTTCGAAAAACATGCTAATTTCGTCAAAAGATAGCGAAACAGCACACTGATTTCAACAAAGGATCTTGAAAAATATGCGAATTTTGTCAAAAGATCGCGAAAAATACACAAATTTCTTTTTATTAGCATTAAAATTTCAATTTGCTCCAAACAGCTTTTATTGTTACAAAATGGATTTTACTGCTACAAAATCAGAATTTTGCTGCTACAAAAATAGATTTTACTGCTACAAAATTCGATTTTTGCTGCTACAAAACTGCTATTAAATGGCTTTACTTTCATCGCATCATCCTGTTTTATGCAATTTTTTCACAATGTGGTGACTAGATTTTTTGGGTTTAGAACTGTTTAACTGTGTTTAAATAAAACTGTATATATTGTTCAATGGCATCTTTATAAAGATAACCAATTAACATATTTTCTGGAATAATTTTATTAATTTGCTTGTATATTTTAAGAAACTGTTGTATTTTTAGAAGTGGTTCCTTTTTAGCTCTCTCTTTTTTATAAAAATGTTTTCCTTCCCCCCCCCCCCTCTTTTGGGGGCTAAAATGGCTAACTGTGTTTAAATAAAACTGTATATATTGTTCAATGGCATCTTTATAAAGATAACCAATTAACATATTTTCTGGAGTAATTTTATTATTTTGCTTGTATATTTAAGAAAACTGTGTTGTATTTTTGAAGTGGTTCCTTTTTAGCTCTCTCTTTTTTATAAAAATTTTTCCTTCCCCCCCCCCCCCCCCTTTTAGGGGCTAAAATGTGTTGGGAGTTAGCCCTATAATGGCATAACGATCTGATTTGTTCTTTGTTCAGAAACGAAAATTTGAAGTTTCAAAAATTGGTCATGATATAATTAAAGATAAATTTTATTTAACATTAAAGTGCTAAAATATTTTTTATATATTAGACATTGTACCAAAAATATGTAATCATTTAAATGACTCCACTATTATAAAAAGTTTTATTTTGTATTTAATATGTTATTATTTTTACTAAAAGTAGATACAATATATATTCTGATATTTTAAAATTTTGAATAAAAACGGATTATTCAAAACCTATAACTTATAATTCAAAATGTGTAACTTATTTTTTGACAGGGTGATGTAGAACAAGACGAAATGATCCCAGATAGAGAGGAGGACATCAGACCTCGATTCCATAAATCAAAAACTCACAGCCAGAAACATATGGATGACAACACAGAAGTAAGAAAAATAATCTTTCTCTATTTATATCTGCACTGAAATGTGTACAATGTAATAACTTCAAACGGTATACAGGCATCCCCCGACTTGCGTAAGTAATGCGTTCCGTGAACTTTTATGTAACTTGAATTTGTAAATTAGTTAGGTAAAATTTCGTAAGAAACTGAAATATGTATGCATATATATAATTTACACAGTATTTTTTTATAAATAAAACATTGTGCAGCAGTATTTACTGATATAAACTGCATAAGTATGAAAAATATAAAAACAAACTGAAAAAAATGTTTTTCAAATAAAAAAAATCTTGTGGAACACGTTATTTTTAAATTTAGCATTAACTGATTTATAACATTTTTGAATCTACATCAGATGACTATAACTAGTAAATCTGAAGATCAGGAGCCTCAACATCATCTTTGCAAGTCATTGTTTTTTAACATTGATTGCGTAATATTCAACTTCCTACAAATCGCTTTTTAAAGTTTTCAAATTACATAAATATTTATAAGCATACAAGATACTTCGTAAAGTTTCAGAAATTAAAAGTGTTAAACAAGTGGTTATACATTGATGTTTTGAAATTCTGATGAGCTACTTATTCTGGTAACTTTTTAAATCAAAAATTGCATTTCTTCAGGGGGGCAGAGCCCCCCTGAACCCCCGTAGTCTATTTAAATTTACTTTCGTAATTTTTTATTGATTGTGCAGATGGTTATAGTATATCTTTGCTTTTTTTTACGCTGTCATTTATAACGATAAGCATAAGTTTTTTTCATAAATTAATAAAATTTAAATTTAAAATAAAATATTCATGTTAACCGTACACAGACAATAAATACTGAAGTGACGCCAAAAATGTAACCCTAAAATCCGCTACATTCGGCACAATACAACGAAGTGCTAAAAAAAAAACAAAGTAATAGTTTTAGTAATACAGTTTTTAATTCATAATACAATGAAATGCTACCTTAGAATGCTTATTGCTTAAATATAAGCAGATCATTTTCATTTTACAGAAAAAATGCACGGATGAAGTCAAAGAATTCGGTCCCTGTTCTACGTGCTTGTTTTGTTTGGACCGAATGAGAGCATTTAAATCTGAGCGATAACGCACATCGTATTGCAAACTGTTTTTACTGCATCTCCATCTATCTCTTTCCTCAGTGAATAATAGTTAATTTTATTTTACCCAAGATCTTTTTATTCCAGCATCTTTGTTTTCGATAAATGACATCTAATTCACCTGCTATGCGTACTTATTCAAAACTTTTCATCTTGTTATATTAAGAAATACTCGAGAGTTTTCTTTTTATTTCCAATATGCCACCATATTAATTTTTCTATTCTTAATTTTATTTTTCATTTTCCTGTTTGACGACTTTCATTTTTGTTCCACGACAAAACATTTCAATTGAAAATTGTTTAAAAGAAAATATTTTTCTGGGTTTTGATTTTCTTGGCAACAATTAAAGAAATATTGGTAAATGTTACGTTATTCTCTATGAAATAATGAACTTTTGTATTTTTAAGCAAAATATTTGAATAAAATAAATTAAATAAATGAAATATTACCTATTTTTATTTCTGGGCTAAAATCCATCTATATGCAAAGATACAAATGCATTAATTCATCCGTTTTGACGTTGGCTTCACTCAAACATTATACACGCAATTATACTAATATTATTAGGACCAAATACGTTGCTAGGCAACAGATGAAAGAAAAGGAAAAAAAATGAAATATGCATTATGTCAAATTAATAAAACAATATCCTTTATATTATTAGGAAACATGCATAAAATTCCCCCCCATATTATAAACCTAATTTTAATAAAATCTCGCAAATATATTGACAAAATTTCAAACTAATTGGAATAATTTAATAATCTTATTTAAAAATTTCAGCATCAGAAATTTACCATTTAAATCCATTTTTCATATGAGCCGTTTCTTTCAACAAATGAAAATCTGAAAATCGTCTGACTTGCCATAGAAAAACATTATAGAGCAAAATAAAATGTTCTATATTTCCCGAACGAATGAACCAAATTTAACCAAAAACTATACAGCTAAGTCCGGGTACCTCATCAACATGCCCAGCGAATTTGAAGCCGATCGGATGCTTTTTGCGGCAGTTATCGCGGAACAGACAGACAGACGGACTGACTAACAGACAGACTAACAGAAACCAAAACTTTTCGTGTCTCCACAGTAAGCCTTCACTGACGTTTCGGCAAAAATAAGAAATAAATTATTTCTTCTCTATGAATTTCTGATGGCAAGACAAATAAATAGTTCTCACAAAATAAAATAATCCTTGATAAGTATAATCTAACAAAAACATAACTGTGAAAAAAGGGAGCCAAGTTCTGTAAAGACAATGGCAAGAAAAGACGTGATATCTAAGTGGGTGCCAAGTTCAAATAAAATTCACTCAAACTTACCTACAGAAGTATTATAGCATTTTTTAAATTGTTTAGAAATAAAAATTATTGATAGCATATTAATAATAAATCTAGAACTTGGCAAGTTTTTACCTACGAGTCATTTATTTTTATTAATGACATTATTATATCAAAACTTGTTATTTCATGCTTGGAAGCCTTCATTTGAGTGAGCTCCTTTCCCTTGAAGGGTGGTGGGATAAAATATATCCCACCTAATTTTAACTGCAAAATGCCACATTGACACTAGAATTCAGGACTAAAAAGTTTAATTTTATTAAATACGTGAAAAGAAGCTTTTCCCCATTTTGAAATAAATTTGTTTTTAAATTCTGGTGTGATTCAATCATTTCAACATGTCACGAATAAAAGCTCTTTGTCCCAGAAGTGTTAAAGGGGTGCAGTCTCTAGAGGGATGACCAAGAACAAGCGTAAGGGTATCTGTCTCTTTCTCAGGCCTTTTAGTCTGTTTGCATTGAGGTTTCTGGAGGGTGGGTGCTAGAGTGATAACCAAAGACGAGCAGGAGTGTATCTGTGTATTTATTGGTTTATCAAATCTTTATCATGAGTCATTTATTTATAATAATAACTATATTAATTTTTTTATAATGACATTGTTGTTAATATTAATATCATCATTTTATTAAGACATGAAATTGATAGGCATAACATTTATCAAAAACTTGCCAAGTTCTAGATTTATTATTAATATGCTATCAATAATTTTTATTTCTAAACAATTAAAAAAATGCTATAATACTTCTGTAGGTAAGTTTGAGTGAATTTTATTTGAACTTGGCACCCACTTAGATATCACTTCTTTTCTTGCCATTGTCTTTACAGAACTTGGCTCCCTTTTTTCACAGTTATGTTTTTGTTAGATATCATTACTTTTTGTAAAGCTACAATATATTTAGACACTTTACTTAATGCTTTTAAATGTGATTACATGTGACTATTTTATTCACCAAGCAACATTCAGTTTTAATTTAAATTTCCTACAACAAACTATTTGGCTGTCAATTTGCGGCTGAAATCTATAGTTTAATAATGCTACATTGAATGCATGTTTTGAAACGAAATGCATTGATTTGAAATTTTTATTGTTTCTGAAACAACAATTCCTATTAAATTCCTATATTAAATTTTCCAATTAAATATCCTATAGCTGGGCCTGCTTTTTTGTACTGAAAGTGAAAAATAAAGTTATGTGCTTATGACACACTACGTATCATTCATCCATGGGTGCCGGCAAAGAGGCAGGGCAGAGGAAGGACATTGCCTCTCCATGGATTTTCAAATTTAACTAATTAAATATCCTTTTCTCTGATGATTTTGAAAATAACAAGTGGGTAAGTGTGATCACAGATCGCACAGAGGGTTTCGTTTAATATTCCTTTCAAAACACTTTATCATTTTTTGACTTCACTTTAACATCTTTTTGAAAAATCTGTTAGTTCCACATTTCACAACCAGGGGCGCACTCTATTCTAAATAAACCTCTATCCGAACGAAACTCCGTTTTACATACTATCCGTAGATATATTAGTCGAGGGTATTGAGCCCATAGCACTAGAGATAAGTAGGCTCCCCTGGCGGTAAAAAGTGGAACTAAAATATGTAAGGCTATGGTGCATAATATGAAAGAATGGTCAAAGGGGTGTCGGCAAAAGTTGGAAAAGTGCTCCCCGGGTGAAAAGGGCGGAGGTTAGAAAAATTGTTTAAAATACACAAGTTAGAGCCCGGAGGAGTAAATAATATAAGACTTTTTGAAAATTTTATGATTTGTCGTGTGGTCTGGGGTATTCAGCTATACCTATGCAAAAAGTCATGTCTCCAACTTAATTAGGGGCTCCCTTAGAAAGAATTGCTTAAAATACATATGTGGTAGCTCAAAGGGTTAAGCGTAAGACTTTTTCAAGATTTTATGATTTGTCACCTGGCCTCAGGTGTTCTGCTATAAGTATGCAAAATTTCAAATCTGCAATTTAATAAGGAGCTCAGTTAGAAAGAATTGCTTAAAATACGCATGTGGAAGCCCAAAGGGTTAAATGTACAACTTTTTCAAAATTTTATGATTTGTCATTTGATGTGTGTTCAGCTATAAGTATGCAAATTTTCACGCCTCCAACCTAATTAGGGGCTCACTTAGAAAATATTGTTTAAAATACACATGTGAGAGCCCAAAGGGTTAAATGTACGACTTTTTCAAAATTTTATGATTTCTTGTTTGATGTGAGGTGCTCAGCTATAAGTATGCAAAAGTTCACGCCTCCAGCATAATTAGAAGCTCAATTTGAAAGAATTGTTTAAAATACACATGGGGGAGCCCAAAGGGTTAAATGTACGACTTTTTCAAAACTTTATGATTTCTCGTTTGATGTGAGGTGTTCAGCTATAAGTATGCGAAATTTCACGCCTCCAACCTAATTAGGGCTCACTTAGAAAGAATTGTTTAAAATACACATGTGGGAGCGCAAAGGGTTAAATGCACGACTTTTTCAAAATTGTATGATTTGTCGTTTGATGTGAGGTGTTCAGCTATGAGTATGAAAAATTTCACTCCTCCAACCTAATTATGGGCTCACTTAGAAAGAATTGTTTAAAATACACATGTGGGAGCCCAAAGGGTTAAATGTACGACTTTTTAAATATTTTATAGATTTTCGTTTGATGCGAGGTGTTCAGCTATAAGTATGTACAATTTTACGAATCCAACCTAATTAGGGCTCACTTAGAAAGGATTATTTAAAATACATATGTGAGACCCAAAAGGGTTAAATTTACAGCTTTTTCAAAATTTTATGATTTGTCATTTGATGTGAGGTGTTCAGCTATAAGTATGCAAAATTTCATACCTCCAACCTTGTTAGAGGCTCACATAGAAAGAATTGTTTAAAATACACATGTGGGAGCCCAAAGGGTTAAATGTACGGCTTTTTCAAACTGCTATGGTTTGCCATTTGATGTGAGGTGTTCAGCTATAAGTATGCAAAATTTCATGCCTCCAACCTAATTAGGGCTCACTTAGAAAGTATCTTTTTAAAATACACATGTGGGAGCCCAAAGGGTTAAATGTACGGCTCTTTCAAAATTTTATGATTTGTCGTTTGATGTGAGGTGTTCAGCTATAAGTCTGTAAAATTTCACGCCTCCAACCTAATTAGGGGCTCACTTAGGAAGAATTGTTTAAAATACACATGTAGGAGCCAAAGGGTTAAATGTAAGACTTCATAAAAATTTTATGATTTGTCGTATGATGTGTGGTGTTCAGCTATAAGTATGCAAAATTTCAAGTATCCAACATGTATAGTTTCTGAGAACGGGCTCTGTGACGGACAGAATATCTCAATTTGTTGATTTTCTGTAAGCAAGTAAACCCAGATAAACCCCCAGTAAGTAGATAGGTTTACAATAGAAGTCTATGGGAATTTGGCGAAATATTAGAGATATCGCCAAGGTGGCGTCACTTTTGGCGACTAATTTTGGTCGCCAAATTTGGCGATATATCGCCATGTTGGCAAGAAACTTGGCGGTATTTGGCGATAGAACCGAGTACCCTCCTACGGCAAATTAAAATTTCACCTAATAGACGTAATGTTAAAATAAAAATGGGCACCCCCAGGTGGGTTATTCATCGATTTTCACAGTTTTTTTATTTTTTTCGTTAGTTTTATAGTGTAAACAAACTTCGCACCAAATTTGAAGTCTGTAGCTGCAGTAGATATACGAGATCTTTTTGATGAGTGAGTCAGTCAGTCAGTCAGTCAGTCAGTGGTAAAATTATCGATTATCAGACATTTTCAAATGTCATTATCTCGGAAACTAATTATGCGTTATTTATAAAATTTTGGATTTTAGGTAATTAGGGTGGCCTTACTACACATTTCGTATAACAAGTACGTAGGTCTCATAGATTTTCAGTAGTAGAGCAATGAAATTTGACGAAAACAGCTCGAAATGGTTCGTGTAAATAACACACGGTTATGTCAGGCGAACTTGGCTGACACACTGCCGTGTGTCTAGATATTTATTATGAACTAGAAAGGTAGCCCATCAAAAATGACAGATTATGAGATATAAAGATATACACAACACATGTGCATGAATATGAGTTTTTCTCACTTGTTCTGCCTGATAGTTGAAAATAACAGATTTTAAGAAACTAAACTCATTTACGAAAAGCTGTAATACAGTAGAAGACCATTAATCCGTACAGCTTGGTTCCAAGTGTTGTGCGGATTTGAGGCTTTTTGCGAATTACATAGGTTATGTCTATATTATAAAATTAGATATATGGCTTTTTTATTCTAAGTAAATTGTATAAATATTGAAAAAAAAATAATGCATGTGCATATAAAATGAAACAGCAAATAGGTTGCCAGAAAATAAGTTGCCAATTTTCCTTCTTCGTCAAGGCCTCTAAAGAGGAATGTACCAAAAATTTAACTTTTGTATCCGACTATATAAAGAAATATTTTTCCAATATAGGGGCCTTGGCATACTCTTTAAAAGTTTGTCATAATTTGGGCTTCAGAAGTGAGATTTTTTGCCAAATCATATAAACAGCTATGAAAACAAAATTAATGAACTTTTAAGTTTATTTATATAATTTATAAACATTTTATTTATATCTATATTATTGCTGTTTTTTTTTATTTACAATTTACTTCAGTTTGTATACAAAAATAATTAAATGGCTTCTTTATATTAAATAAATTGTATAAATATTGAAAAATTATTTGTATATATGAAACAGTGAATAAGTTTCTAGAAAATATGTTACCAAATTTCATTTTGTCAATCTCGCCAATGCCCCTATACTGTAAAAGTACCTAAAGCACATTAAAATCAGGCAGGCGCCGTCTATTGGCTATTATGTAGTATTAGGATGAAGATGTAAAGACATACATTTTCGTATATTACACTTTAAATTCTCACCCATAGATTTTGAAAAAACCATTAAAAACACAGAGTTTAAATTAAATTACGGTCACGGTGACTTCGATTATGAAATATGAATGGTTTTAAATGGGAATTTCGCCAAATTAGCTAGCTATCGCAAAGTTGGCTTAATATATCTTATTTTTGTCGCCAAATTTGGCAATATTTCGCCAAGTTGGTCATAATTTGGTGCTACTGTGGTAACCCTGCATTAGTAATTTTCAACAATTACTCATTACAATGAAGCGGTTTTACTGGAATTGTGAGGGACACACAGAGACTTGGTTTTTATATAAATAGATTAGAGGACTACTGTGAATAACTAACAATAAAGATAAAATTGTAATGACAATGCTACTTATAATATGCAAAATCAAAACTGATTTGACTCTTGTAACAGCTAATTTAGTACTGTAGTAGGAGAGTCAGCACTTGATGGAAATGGTTGTAAATAGAAATGCTGTTCTCAAACTACTTCTACCACTCTCTATATTGAAGGGTAGGGGGTTTTGTTATTTATTTAATTGTATATCCCAATAAAAATATATCTCTCATTAATATATAAAACTATTTTATGGCTGTGGTTTTTATCTGCATATGTTATTTATAAAATAATTATCAAAAGTATGCAAATGCGCATCAAACGCGACATTAAATGTAATTTTCGAGATTTATTATGTAACTGCAAATTTGCGCAAGTCGCGTGATATGTAGGTCGGGAGATGCCTGTATTTTAGATTCAGAAAACCTTTTAAAATTCATTTGTTTTTAAAAATTGAAGCTTTAACATTAGTAAAAAAAGTTTACTTAATCCTTTTTGTTTAGGCTGATTTTTTTTTTATTTATAAAAATTATATTCACTATGATGTCAAAAGAACATTGTCCATTAATTTATCAAACTAGCAGGCTATGCCTGCTGCGTTGGTGCATTTTGTCAAAACTAACCCTTAATCAAATGGAATGGTTAATTTGATCATATTTTAAAGCAATATAAACCTTCACCCAGAATGTCCCTCTGCACTGGTGAAAAACATATGCTAAAAATTTGCATATAGTCTTCTTCAGAAGTGCACCAATTCGTTAGTGGTCTTATAATTTCTTAACACACTGTAGAGATTTTTAGTGGATCGGAGTAAGACTTACCAAATATATGATGATATTTTAATAAATACTTTATCTAATGGTACTTGCATATATTTTCAACATTTCTGTTGTTCTTTAACCTCTTCAACGGTTGTCCCGAGATATGTCGGGGGTAAAAGCACTGTTTTCTTATACCTGCTGCCGGTGAAGTGGTTAAAACAATTGGATATTGTTCCTTGTAACACGGGGCCATAACAATACTTATGACAATGTTTGCCAATCAATTCACCTATTACGTAACACCCCATTTTTTATACATATATATGTAACTCTAATCAAAAATATATTCAAACCAAAAAGCAGGATTGTGTTTTGACACACGTTTGATCATATCTCAACAAGTGTATGAACACCAACAGACTGTCTCTTTCCCTATTCTTTTTCTTTTTTTATCTTTATCTTTTGTCACATGTCTTGTATAAAAGACTTTTTAATGTAAAATTATTGAGGCTTCTTTTCGTTACTAGAATTATTTAAAACAAAAATTACTGAAATCGTACATAATGTAGGCCTTAGGTAAATTGCTGAGATTTACAAAAGGCTTCATTTTCTGTTACTATTATTTAAAGATAATAATAATAATAATAAAAGAATAGTTTGGCAGCATTGCTTTGACAATAGTGTCCTTGTCATATCTCAGCTTGTAGTAAAATCTCCATCTTGAAATTTATTGTGCATAACACTGCCATAAAATACTAACAGGGGCCAAAACTTCGGATTTTTTTATCTCGGGGCATAACCAGAGATATTAAAGCTATGTAAATTTTGAAATTTTTAGGAAATTTGGGAATTTTTTTAACAGAAAGAAAGCAAGTCCCAGATCTAGAACTTGGCATGCAAGTACTTTCTGCCTATTTGTAAAAAAAATTATGTTTTCCTTACTAGAAAAACTTCCTTTTGTAAACGAACACATCTTGGGGAAAAAATCTCAAACTTAAATTAAAAATTTCACCAATAAGGATAGGAAACTATTATGATACCAGACTTTTAGCCCATTTTATCCTGAGCACAAACTGCTGTAAACTCCACTTGATTCGTAGAAGTAAAAGATGAGATATTTACAAAACTGTAAACCCTTCAAATGCACAAACAAAAAATAAATTAAATAATATAATATTCATTTTGAACTACCATCATGTTAGGATTGTTTTATTAAAATTTCAGATTTTTTAAAAATTGCCAAGCAACCAATGCTGGAACACTTAAAAGGGATTGACCCTCAGTTTTGCTTTTAATAAAGTTGGCAGCTTTTTAATAAAATTTTATATTTAATTTTTAGCCAACAAATTTTCTCAATATTGCAAATTTCAGTAATTAGCCAAAAATTAATTTTTTTTTTTTTTTTTAGAATGACACTGAATCAGACGATGGTTTAGATGATGATTCTTCATTATCTGACTGGAATTTAAGTAAGTATTTTCATGTTAAACAATTGCTTTGGAATTTTTATCTTAAGTCATTTTCATTGGAATATACTTTGGCTTTTATGTCATTAATAAAATGTTATGCTAATTTTCCAAACACTTGCATTTTAACGTTATTTTGAGAAATGTGTAGAGATTTTTTTTTTTCTCCTTGTTATTGAAATGATCTTTTCCATCAAAATTAAGTCTCTTTGACACATTTTTTAATTCATTTTTCTTCTCAAATTCAAGGCCTGTGCCTTAAATTGATTTAAAGCTTATATCGGAAATCTGATTTAACCATTGGTCTTAAACTGTCTTAAGCTAACATTGGAAACCACAATTTAGCCATTGGTTTTTAATCGATTTAAAACAAAATACTGATTCAGAGATAACATCAGAAAATTGATTTATCTACTTTGATGTATCTAGCACTTGCATGGCAAGCTGGTCTTAAATCAATTTAGCAGGATCCGATTTAAGCAAGCATCGTAAGTCTCAATACTTTCCGATTTAAGAAAAGCATGGCAAGCTAGTGTTAAATCGATTTAGCAGGATCCAATTTAAGCAAACATCAAGCTTAGTGCTCTCTAATTTAAGAAAAAGGCATTTAAGAAAGGCATTTTTAAGAAAAGATTTTAAGGAAAATGATTTAAGAAATTGACAATTTAAGTAAGAATTATTTTGTAAACGAGATTCAGAGTTTATGAGATTGGAATGTGTACTGTTTAGAAATAAAACACTTATATCATTGAAAGTTGGAAAAAAAAAAGTTGTTTAATTCTTAAAATTCAAATTCATCGAATTTCAGTTTATATGCAAATGCAATCTTTTGATGAAAAATTAAGTTTTCTCTTATTTGAGTAATATTTTAATATGTATTTTTTATTATCTATTATTCAGTAATTGATCAAAATATTTTAAAGTAGAATCCTGCATTGTTTCAAGATTGTTTTCCTGAAATTGATTCATAGCCCAGTGGTTAGGGGGTTGAATTCGGAATTAATTAGGGGAAAGCTGGAAATTGTTTTAATCCCTTCTGTTTAGATCTAGAATGAATATGCTATGTTTTCCCCCCTCGTACTAGGTGAGCGTTAGGAAATATGTATAGAATTATAGTCAAAAAACACGTTTTTTTGCATACCATAACAATATCTCAAAACAACTCTGTCAAAAACGTTGTCAATACAAATGTTGTAGAGCTTAAAATTCTGAGTAAAATGAGTACCTACACTCAATACTTATGTTGAATATTAAGGTCACAATTCTACTTCAAAGTTTTAGACCCATCATCAGGGGGATGACCTCAGAATTAATTAGGAGAAAACTGGAAATTGTTTTAATCCCTTCAGTTTAGGTCTAAAATGAATGTACTATGTTTTCTTCCTCGTACTTGCGTGAATGTTGGAAAATATGTACAAATTTATTTTCAAAAAACACATTTTTTTTAGTTCCCTTAACAATATCTCAAAATAGCTAATTCTGTATAAAAACATTGTCAATACAAATGTTGTAGAGCTTAAAATTCTGTATAAAGTGAGTACCATCATTAATATTTTTGTTCAACATTAAGGTCGCAATTCTATTTCAAAAATTTTCAAATCAAGAGCTTGAAGCCAGGAGAGACCAACTTAATTTAACAATATCTCAAATTGCGGCCTTAATATTGAACAAAAATATTAAATGTAGGTACTCATTTTACTCAGAATTTTAGGCTCTATAACTTTTGTACTAACAATGTTTTTGATAGAGTTAGCTATTTTGAGATATTGTTAAGTTAATTTGGTCTCTCCTGGCTTCAAGCTATTGATTAGCGATTAAGGCAAAATTTTGAAAGAGAATTGCGACCTTAATGTTGAATAAAAATATTAATGATGGTACTCATTTTATTCAGAATTTTAAGCTCTACAACATTTGTATTTACAATGTTTTTTATAGAGTTAGCTGTTTTGAGATATTGTTAAGGAAACTAAAAAAAATGTGTTTTTTGAAAATAAATTTGCACGTATTTTCCAACATTCACGCAAGTACGAGGAAGAAAACATAGTACGTTCATTTCGTCCAACACAAAAACGCAAATTTCGTCCAAAAATTGCGAAAAGAACGATAAATTCGTCAAAAAGCCATGGAAAAAAACGTAATTTCACCAAAAAATTTCCTAAAAAAGTTGCAGATTTCATTCAAGAGTTTTAGAAAAAAACTCTGTGCTTTTCGCTCTTGAGGCCTTTAAAGCTTCCGAAGGTCTACAAGAAGTTAGATGATAAAAAGTTATAACCAAAATTAATGAGAATGCATCATGCTTACCATGTTTTAAATAGAATGATAAAAAATTCCTAGTTTAATTTATTATTTATTCATTAAAATGACATGCAAAATTTGCGGACAGATTATGAAATTTTAAAAGCTTGTCACAGGCAGCTACAAAACTTTCTGCCACTGGGCTCATCATGGTAAATGAACAGTTAAATTCATCATTGAATCTGCTTCTGTTTTACCTCAATATCCAGTGGCAGAAACGCCTTGACACAGCGACATAGTTGCAGACAAAAAAAATCTCTTGCGGACAATTTTCATCTGCACTAATGAAATCAATTTAAAAAAATTACCCACAACTTTCGGACTTTTTTTTTTCCTGCGAAAAACAAGAATTTCTGTAAAGGATCGCTTAAAAAAGCGCGATTTTTGTCAAAGGATCGCAAAATAAATGTGAAATTTGACAAAGGATCACGGGAAAAACGCAAATTTCGTCAAAGGATCCTGAAACAAATGCAAATTTTGTCAAATCATGAAAGAAACACTAATTTCGTCAAAGGATCGTGGACAAACTGCAAAATTCATCAAAGGATCGCGGACAAACCACAAATTTAATGAAATGATCACATATAAAACGCAAATTTCGTCAAAGGATTGCAGTCAAAATGCAAATTTCGTAAAAAGATAGTGGAAAAATGTGAATTATGTCTAAAGATCCTGAAGAAAAAAAACGCAATTTTCGTGAAAAAGTGTGAATTTCGTCACAAAATTGTGGGCAAAACGTAAATTTTGTCAAAAGCCGTAAAAAAAAAAAAAAAAATCGTCAAAGGATCATAGAAAAATGCGAATTTCGTCAGAGAATCGGGGGGAGGGGGGGGGGGGGAATGCAAAATTCATCAAAGGATTGCAGAAAAAACATGAATTTCATCAAAAGATTGCTGAAAAAAAAAAAAAAAAATCATTTCGTCAAAGGGTTGTAGACTCAGCGCTTTTCGCACATAAGGCCGTGAAAGTTCTTTTCATTTTTGTTGAGCCTGTAACATGTCTGAAGGTTTTATGTGGTGTGTGTGATTGTGAAATGGTAAAAAAAAAAAAAAAAAAACTTTAGCACACATTTTCAAGGACGCCATCCTGGTCAAAATATTAATTGGAAATTACCCTTGGCTAAAAATTTGGAAAACATATTTAAACTAGTATGTTGTGGCCATCACAAAACTTTCTTCTATATAAATCACGTCAATTAAATCATTTAAATCGTACAAAAAATAACGATTTAGCACCAATTCATATCAAAGTATATCTGAATTTGAAGTTGGATGAAAATTCGTGCATTAGTTCTTGAGAAATAGTTGAGAAATAGAGTTCTATAGTGGAAATTCTGAAAAATGTAGCATAGCAGCGCCACCTGTTGAGCGATTTACACAAAAAATAAGCAGTACTAAATGATATCAAGGTATACCTGAATCTGAAGTTTGTTGAAAATTTAAGCATTAGTTCTTGAGATAAAGCTATTGCGGAAATCGCAAAAAATACAGCATAGCAGTGCCACCTGTTGAGCGATTTATACCAAAAATTAAACAGCACTAATTTATACGTCAATTCATGTCAAGGACTAACTAAATCTGAAGTTTGATGAAAATCCGTGCAATAGTTTATGAGATACAGTTATTGTAGGAATTGCTAAAAATGCAGCACAACAGCACCACCTGTTGGGCGATTTACACCAAAAATTAAGCAGCACTAATTTATATCAGGGACTAACTGAATCTGATGTTTGATGAAAATTCGCACATTTTTTCTTGAGTTAGAGCTATTGCGATAATCATGAATAATGCTGCATAGCAGTGCCACCTGTTGAGTGATTTTCACAAAAAAGTAAACTGCACCAAAAATCCGTGCAGTAGTTCTTGAGATATAGCTATTGAAAAAATTGTGAAAAATGCTGCATAGCAGCGCCACCTGTTGGGCGATTTTCACCAAAAACTAATCAAGTCCAGTTTATATGAAGGTCTAACTAAATATAAAGTTTTGTGAAATTCCGTGCATCAGTTCTTGAGATAGAGCGCCCACAAAATTTTTGTCACATACAGACTCACAGAGTGACAGACTCACAGACAGACATTTTCTAAAAACCATAAAATTGTGTTCTGGGCATTTTAAAACGTATAAATCCGTCGAAAACCAGAAGTCGAAATTCTCCACGAATCCAATACTTTCTTCTTGTAAAGGTAGAAGAAAGTAAAAAGCAGAACATTCCCAACTGCAAGAAAGAACAAATTGTCAGCCTGTGAAAACATGGCTGAACAGAGCTACAGTGGTTAATGTAGAAGACTTCATTTAAAGACACCAGTTACATAAAACAACTTTTTATTGGAAACAAGATGGTATGATGATTAAAACTAAAACAGCTTTACTTTGCCGTTAAATTATAAGAAAAACTAAAATAATATCTTAATGCAGCTACATAATGATAGATGATATAACGTACAGAAATATTCTCGAAGCTATTTATCCACAATCTGTCCAGACATTTATACACCAAAAACAGCAATCGTTTTGCATAAAAACTGTTGCCAATCCGTAAGTATAAACTCATGCAAACACTTCTGAAACGCCGATTATACAAACACATCTGAAACGCCATTGGCTACAAACTATATGACGTTGCAAATCAACCACTCACTGCAAAAGACGTGATCCGGAAATCACTGCCCAATCGCACCCGTCGGCCTAATCGTTCGGAGTTTTTGTGGTTTTCTTCTGTCCTTGGACTTCCAAGCGTTAATACGGGTTAGGTTCCCTTAGAAAGACCCCCACGAAGGGCACTCCCCCCCCCCTTAGGGCCTATATCCCTCGTGTTGATAATTGGCTGTCATAAACACAACCAACCAACCGGAAATCACTGTTACTGGCAGTTATTCAGTAACGGCACTTGCCTCTGGAGCTAATGATACGAATGAACTGCCGGTCATTTCGGATATGTAAACAAGTCAAGAGAGGGTGAAAAATAAACATGCATCAATATCAAAAGTAAATACTTTAAAACTTTATAGTTTTATTTAAACTTTACTGTATGCTTTAGTTAAGGCTTAAAAAGGTAATTGATGTGTAACACAAATGAGCTCTGAAGCTTCCGAAGGTTTTCTGCTTATCCTTCCCATTTTAGAAATCCTACAAGAGGTTAAATGATGAAAAGTTTAAATAAAATTAATGAGAATGCATCATGCTTATTACCATGATTTAAATAAAATGATAAAAAATTCCTAGTTTAATGTATTATTCATTAAAATTACATGCAGGATTTGCAGACAGATTATGAAATTTTAAAAGCTTGCCGCAGACAGCTACATAAGTTTCTGCCACTAGTCCTCAATAACTTTTTAATTCTGTGTCTAAAAAAAAAAAAAAAAAAGTTTGTGTATTCTGTTAGCAATGATGTGCTATTTGGGTGAGCTAGGGAAAGTCGTGCCCCTCCCTTCCAAACCGGCTTCGAAACTGAAAGTACCATTTTAAAAAAATTTGCAACCAAAATCGAAAAAGTATAAAATAGTCATATTAAAGATTGAGCTCAGCTATCCTATGCAAAGAAAAATCGTTTAAAAATGTTCAAATTGAAATGAGAAATTCGAAAATAACCTGCCCATAGGATTATTAACATTACGGAGCGTGTGTTTTCAAATGCGTGAAGAATCCCCTTAAGGAATTGTAGTGGCCATAAAAAGGCAGACCAAAAAAAATCTTTTTCCTTATTTCTTAAAGAATGTAAAATGTATTAAAATAGGTCACTAATTTTTAAAATGGAAAAAAATGAGTGTATATTTTGCCAAGCAGCCCATATCATGTCAATTGCCTTTCTCACATTTACTTTTGCAGATCCAAAAACTTTATTTTGAAAAGTCTGCAAGAAGTTTTTCTACTAGTCAGCATTGGAAATTCACTTTGACATTTTTTTTATTGTACCTTGATCAAGAGGTAGTAAAATGGAAGTACAATTAGGAGGCAAAAATTCTACATCTACAGATAAATTTGCTCTAAGTAAATGTGCAGCACTATTATCTATGAGCAAAATAATTTTTCTTTTCATTTTGCTCATTTAATTAAACTCTTAAGACACTTAAAGATATCCTTGGTCATTCGCAAGACTATTGTTTTCACAATCACATGGAAGGTTTTTCACATTTTTAAAGCAATGTGGTTTTGCAGATTTCCCAATGACTAAAGGTTTTAGCTTTCCTGTGTCCGAGGCATTACAGCAAAACAAAGCCAAAAGTCGTACTTTTGATTTTTTTCTGCCTTTACAATTTTCACCTTTCGTTGCTATAGTCCGATTTGGTAAAAGCTGATAACATTGGTGCAAGACCTTCAGTCTCAGGTCTGATTTCAGTCCTGGTGAGATTCTGGATTGATAGTAAATTGTACTTTGTATACATACATGATAGGAATTTTACTAGAATGAAAAAGCTTTTATCACTTTCTAGTATAATAAAAAGTCAATATTTAGCCATAATACAAGACATAGAAATCATTTAGCTCATTTCCATTTGGTTTATACGAAAAATTTTCAGTCTTGACTCTTGACTTGGATGTGCTTCTTGGTGCCATGACTGATTAAAAAAAAAAAATGCAGTTTCATTGGCATTTTAGTTTTTTTTTTCTTTCATGTGCAGCTGTGACACATCCACACTTTTTTCTTCTCCAGAAATTTGTGTCTATGCTATACCATACCTTTCATGGAAAAGAATTAGCCTATACCAGAACTTGCTTCAAACATGTCTATTTTCAGAGCCTCTGAAAATTCTTTGGCTTTATCTTGTAACATAGGTCCTGAAACTGGCAGAATATTTTTTTTATCTAAAATCTTTCAACCAAGTATATCATACAGCTTCATCAATTACTTGATAGTCTCCAAGTCAGTCTTTTCCTGTCTTGGCAAATATTTGACCCCTCAAAGAACTCTTTTTTTTTTTTTTTTTTTTTTTTTCCAACTCAACAATCATAAAACTGAAATGACACTTCTTTTTAAGCCATCAATAAATTTGTTAAAGTGAGTATTTTTATGTTGAGAAAGCATAGGACTTTTTTTTAACAAATCTGAAAACATTTGTTGAAGTGACGTTCGTTGTAACGAGAGACTACTGTAACAGCTTCAAAAACACAAATGTCTCCCAAACAAATCAGCAGCCAAAGCGTGATGTCATATTCATGTGACCTATAACTGCTATAAGCTTCATACCAAGCATAAATAAACAGTTTGAATTAACGCATGTACGGTGGTAACCTCATATTTCCTCAACACATTAATCAGCAGCAAATTGTTCCAATTGTATAATAATTAATGAGCAATCACCCATCACTACAATCAAATTTCCTCTGTTAGTAAGGGTTGAAGTTTCAATGAAGCAATCAATTGTAGAACATTTCAATTGTAAAGTGTGAGAACGAATTCATGTCCATCTCTATTTTTGTTTCTTATAATGATGATTTTCTCAATTTGTATAGTTAACTAACAATCGCCTATAAAGCTATTCAAACAATTTTTTTTATATATTGAAGAAAATCCACCAAAAATATGCACATTATTGTAAGAAAGGTGTATATTAAATATAGTATTTCAAAATTATTTTATTTCATAAGTTCTCTTTTTAATTTATTTTTATTTAGGGAAATGCTCTGCTGCTGCTTTAGATGTCCTTGCTAGTGTATTCCATGAAGATTTATTACCTGTGCTATTGCCAATATTGAAAGAAACTCTTTTTCACCAAGATTGGGAAATTAAAGAATCTGGGATATTAGCTTTAGGTGCAATTGCTGAAGGTATGTATAATATCAACATATTTTATATAGTCAAAGCAAAGTAAAATTATTGAATTCAAACATTGTTCAATACATAACATTATTCAATTCAAATTTTTATGTGGAGTAGGACTGGGCGATATTAGGATTTCTACATCGCGATGCATCACTGAGGCTAAACCGCGATGTTGCGATGCATCACGATGTTAGACTAGGTGTGGACCTCGTGATTAAACTATTGTTTTATTACAAAAAAAAAATTATGGCAAGTCATAATAGTTTTCTTTTAATACCTAAACTTCAAAATCCAACTGGGGAATACATATACAGTAAACTCTCTATAAGGCAGACTCTGTATAAGACGGAAATCTGTCTAACTCGGAAAGATTTCCAAGTCCCTGTGAATCCATAGGCATAGAGTAAAATTTGTCTAAGGCGAAATATTGTCTACTGCGGAAAATTTTCTTCGTCCCGATCACTTCTGCCTTAGACAGAGTTTACTGTATATATTTTAACCAAGAAAGTTTTAAAAAGTAGTAGTGAAGGGGGATGCATTTCTCACTGTATGTGTCCATGATTCAACTGATAACATGAAAAGTGACCACCCCCCCTTATTTTTTTCAAATAATTATTCTTCAAAACTCCAAATTTCTAAGTGATGGTGAATTTCGGGAGTGGCCTGGGTGGAAAATTTTCTCCTTAGAGCATTAAATTGTCTTTGATTTGCGAATTGATGCTTGGTAATATATTAAAACTGAAAATTGCTCCCCCCCCCCCCCCCCAATATCCCCATAATTAAGATTTAAAAGCTTTAATTGTATATAAAAAAATAATCATAAATGTAAAGGATGTAAAAGGATTATCATATAACAACTTTAAATGGGATTTTGTTCAGAAAGCAAAAATCTGGATAAGAATATTAGGGGCTATGCATATATAACGTTATCATTTTAGGGGGGAGGGGGGGTCTGGCATATGATATCGTAAGATATCTCTAGGGGGAGGGGGGTTTTGACTTTTGATATCGTTATCATTTTTTATCTATTTTTATTTGTAACTTGGTATTTACATCAAAGTAGTGTGTTATCTATTTTTATGAAAGTATAAAGTTATTATTAAAATCATTAAATGATTATAAAATTATTCAATTCCAAAATATGGAACATCCCAACGTTTGGCATTCCTATTCTTTTGCCATACGTGTATGCATATATAATCCGCTGTTTGACAAACCATATGCGAAGTATGTTTGAAATGATACTTGTGTTTAATAGTAAATATAAGAGAAAGAATATTGTCCACCTGTTTTCTTGAAAAGAAGTTCTGTCTGCCCCACACCGTGTAGGAAGAAAGTTCAAAAAGATATTATTACTGTTGAATGCATTATGTAACAAAAATCTATTATTAAATACTTTTAAATGATATTTAATATATAAACTGATATTTTATTGACTTCTCTTTATCTGATTTAATAAAGTATGCAAAAAACAACTGTAACCGTATTTGTATATCATTCCAAACAAAAGGAAAAAATTCCTAAAATTTAAAGAATTTTTATACATTGATAACGATATCATTACCGGGGGCGAGGGGGGGGGTTCAAGGGATGATAACGTATGATATCGTAAGGGGGGGAGGGGGTACAAAATTTCCAAAAAGTTGATAACGTTATATATGCACAGACCCTTATGTGTTTGATTTACAAAAACATTCAAACTAAATCCACAAAAAAGCAGCATTCCTTTATAATTAAAAAATAATAGAAATTAATATAAACTTCAAATTAATTACAAAATAAAAATTCAGAAGAGAAGGTCTCTTACTCCTACCAGCACCTAAGAATTAAAAAATTTGCAAGTTGATACTCCTTCCTTTTTATACAAGAAAATTTCCTGCAAAATACTCAATACTGAGGTAAATCTGCTAATAATTCATTTAATAATATTTTAAAAAAAATCACAATTATAGTAAAATTTATAGATCGATTTATTTTTATATTTACGATTTATATTTATTATCGATCGTATTTTGGTTTGAGAAAACATTAAAATAATAATAAGTAAAATAATAATTAATCTGATGGACGTAAAAGGATTATCACATAGTTACTTTTTTACAAATTACAAATAAATAAAATTAAAGTAAAATGTATACACTGAGATGTTTAGGATAGAAAAAAAAATATTTGTACATAAAGAATAATCAATACTTTAAAGGATGCAAAAAGATTGCCATATAGTCACATCTTGAAAAAAAGATCTTGTTTAAAAAGAAAACACAACAATCAAGCATAAAATTACTTATCACTTATCCTAGCACTCTCAGCCCTCTTTAAACTCAAATGCCAAATACTTTGCATACTGATCCCCTTCTCCCTCCTCATCAGAATTTTTTTTCAAAATACCATGTACAAAAGTAATGAAATTTAGTGGAGTCTTAAAGAAGGGAAGGGTTGTAAAGGGGGAAGGGAAACTATAAAATTAGAGTGCACTTTATATCTTTAGATATTTAAGATTTAAAATATTAAATGTACAAAAAGAAATATTCACTAATTTAAAGGATGTAAAAAGATTATAAATACTTCCAGTTTCTTAAATTAAAATACAAAGTTCAATAAAATTAGAATAAAATTTATATATTTTGATTTTAAAGATTGAAAAAATATATATGTACATTAGAAATAATAATTAATGTAAAGGATGTAAAATGATTGTCATATGATCTGATTACATCTAAATAAGATTTTGTAATGTGTTTATAAAGCAAATACTCAAATAATATTGAAGGGTTGTAAGTTACAAAAACATTAAATCTTAATCACCAAAATTAACATCAAGGATTAAGTTACATTCTAAAACAGATTTACAAATCTAAGAATATTTATTTCAAATTAATTAAAAATACAATAGATCCTACAGTTTAAGAGAAGTAATCTTAAATATTTAATAGAAAGACATTCTCAACCTTTATGGTATTAATAAGATACTTTGTAGTTAATTAATAAAACAAATTCAGTCTTAATTGATTTAAAACTAATATGAAGTAGTTTTGAATAAATAATTAAGAATAACACAATAATTCTGATTTTCTTAAAATATGTTAAAATATCATTAAAAAATAAACTGAAATAAAAGTTCTTTATTAAAGATAAATTGGTTTTAAAAAAAATTAAAATGGATCATCATACCAAAATAAACAAAAGAAAGAATCAACCCTTCTTTTCTTGTGAACACAAGAAAAATCAGCTGTCACTATCACATCACAGGCCATATTTTCTTTTCAAATAAACATCAACATCGTTAAGTTGCGTTATACTACTCACTGTTCATCATACAGCTGGAACGATGTCTCTGCCTGCTATTGTTCATTCACTTCTTGAATGGGGAGAGAAACCCATGCATGTTTATTCAGGATGGGAAAAGGAACGAAACGGATGTGTGGAAACCGATGTGTGGTTATTCACGAAACCGATGTGTGGTTATTCACGATGAACTCGTCACCAATGTAATTTGATGTAATTTGATGCATCGGTACGGCTGTAAAAGGATTATAACGTGGTTACCTTCTTTCTACAAATTACCAGATACAAAGGACTAAAATGTAATGTACTTGCCTTTAGGAAATATTTCCCTTTTATGAAGTTAAACAAAAAAAAATCAATAAAATTAGGTTAAAAAATTTATACTGATAATAATCATTTTTTTAAAGGATGTAAAAAGATTTTCACATCTTAAAAAAGGACTTCATGGAAAAGAAATATGTGGATTAACTCTTAACAATCAAGTATTAAATTTTATAAAAGATTATTCTTAGATTTATAACTAGTTTCTTATTCATTCCAGATCAATACAAAAATTGAAAATTCAAGGAAGGGGACCGCCCCCCCCCCCATTTTGGGGGGAGGGGGGGGTGAAACCAATAAAATTGCAGTACATTTTATATCTTAAGCTGTTTAAGATATAAATTTTTAAATGTGCAATATGAAATAATCATTAGTTTAAAGGATGTAAAAGGATTATAAACACTTCAATTTTATTTTAGTTTAAAAATAAAACTCAACTAATACAAAAATTGAAGACTAAGGAGAGGGTAGGCAAATTTCTCCCCTCCTGGCACTCTCTCTCTCTCCTTAATTTAAATCAGTGAACCGGTTTCATTCCAAACGATCGCCGATTTTCTGCGCATGCACATTTACTTCCCATGAATGTGGAAGTTGATTTTCGTGAACCGGGGTTTCAGTTATGTCTCCACATCGGTCAGAACCGATGTCTGGAGATCGGCGAGATGCATTGCAAAACTGAAGCACCGATGACGACTTAAATCATTTGTAAATTGCCCCTGCCTTTTTTATAAGAGAGAGTCTGCAAAATAACCAATATTAAGGCACAGAAATGTTGTGAAAAATTCCAAGTACTCCATTTCATAAAATTAAAAAATCCATAAAATTATAATAAAATTTATAGATCAACATTTTTAAGATTGTGAAAACATAAATGTATTTAGAAAATAATAATTAAAATAAAGGATGTAAAAGGATTATAACATGGTCACCTTCTTTCTACAAATTGCCAAATACTAAGGCACTGAAATGTAATATGCTTGCCTTTAGGAAATATTTCCCTTTTATGAAGTAAAAATAAAAGAAAATCAATAAAATTAGATTAAAATTTATATACTGGTATGTTTAAGATTGTGAAAATATAAGTGTATTTAGAAAATAATAATTGAAATAAAGGATGTAAAAGGATTATAACATGATTACCTTCTTTCTACAAATTGCCAAATACTAAGGCACTGAAATGTAATGTGCTTCCCTTTAGGAAATATTTCCCTTTTATGAAGTAAAAATAAAAGAAAATCAATAAAATTAGATTAAAATTTATATACTGGTATGTTTAAGATTGAAAAAATATACATGTTTATAGAATAATCATTTTTTTTTTAAGGATGTAAAAAAGATTTTCACATCTTAAAAAAGGACACAGTTTAGAAAAGAAATACTGGGATTAATTCTTAGCAATCAAGTATTAAATTTTAAAAAAGATTAAGAAACTAGTTACAAATCCAAGAATATTCATTTCAGATTAATAAAAAATTGAAAATTCTAGGAAGGGGAGCTCCCCCCCCCCCCCCAAAAAAAAAAAAAAAAATCTCCCTCTTAAATTGAATGTTAAATAATTTGCAAACTGGTTTTTCACTGAATTGGTTCTGCAAAATAAAGGATATTAAAGACATGAAATGTTGTAGACATTTGTAATTTTTTCCACTTACAGGGGGGGGGGGGGGGGGGGGAGTGAAACCAATAAAATTGCTACAGATTGTACATCTTTAGCTGTTTAAGATATAAAATATTAAAAGTGCAATAAAAAATAATCATTAATTTAAAGGATGTAAAAGGATTATAAATACCTCCATTTTATTTTAATTAAAAAATAAAAATCAATAAAATAAGAGTAAAATTTCTATATTTACATTTTTAAGATTGAAAAAATATATAAGTACCTAATAAATAAAAATTAATTAAAAGGATGTAAAAGGATTGTCATATGGTCACACCGTATGGGAATTAACACGAAATTTGATTTCAATTGATTAAAAGTAATGAGGAATATTTTTAAAATAAATAACTAGAAATATAATAATTAAGATGTTATCAAAATATAGTGCAACATCATTGAAAAATAAGCTGAAATAACAGTTCCTTAATAAAGATAAAGTAATTTAAAAAAAAAAAATGGATGCAAATGGATTATAACACTAAGAAGCATTTCTTACAAAAACTTACTGCATCAATTGTTGCTATTTGTTATATTAATTTATTGACTACAATAGTTTTGCTATAATACATATTAAATAAAAAAACACAGAAAATGACTCATCTTATCAAAGTAAACAAATAAACCAATCCTCTTTTCCTGTCAGTACAAGATGAAAAATCAGCTGACTCTAAATGTTATAGCACATGTTCAGAGTCAGAGTAATGTGGCCTAGGGAAAATGTATCTTTGGCATCATAGTATTTTCTCAAATGAACTTCATGGTACTATTCATACAGCTAGAAAAACAGGATTGAAAATATGAAGCATGCAGCGATTTGTAATTGGTATCAATTTTGGATTACGTTGTTTATCTGCTTCGATGATTGAAGGAGAAACCAGTCTCTCCTTACTCTGCCATCGGTTTTGCATATAATCGATATCTAGTTATGCACGAGTTGTTTATTCACATCAGATGCGAAACCAGATTTCCCTGTACTGTCCCATTCATTTGTGATCCCAGTATGATGCATCGTATGACTGCGATGCATCGCTAATTCAAAGATCAGGAAATCGGTTTAACGATTTATGATTTACATCGATATCTCGCGATGTATCGATGCATCGCCCAGTATTAATGTGGAGGAAAGATTCCCCTCCAACATCTGTAATTGGTAGGGATCATAGATAGTAAGTAGAGAAAGTAGAAATAATACTATTTAGTTTTCTTTGCTGTTTACACATGTTACACAAAATTTCATAACTTTTTTTTTCCTTTGTCATAGGTTGTGGCAGCGCATGCATTTGGTTTATTATTTCAGGACAATTTTCTAAAATCTGTCTGAAATTATTAAATTCTGCTTACCTAATAAATTTGTAGATTCCTCCAGCTGCTAAATACATGTTTACAGGTTTAAAAAGTTTTTATAATTTGACATGCCAGTTACGTTTAAGATGTAAATGTCTGCTAAGAATGTTTTTTTTTTTTTTTTTTTTTAATAGGAAATTTAAAACGGTGAAATAAACAAATAACTTTAAGATTTTATTGGCTAGAAACTTGAAATATATATAATAAAACTTAGATCTCCCCCCCCTTCAACAAACAATCTGAAAACTTCATGCAATTTAAATGCAACATAACTGGTTGCATCATCAAAGTGTTTTCTAATTTTTACATGTGAAAAATAAAAGCAACTATTGGCGAAAAGGCCTTTTCTTGAAATTTGTACCCAGCCAACGTAAGTGTACTAGTTGTTAGGTAATAATTTCATTCAGAATTCTATTATGAAAATGGAATATTTATTGCAGAAAATATTTAAAAACATTTTAACATAACAAATTTGTCAATATTTGGCAAAATTTATTTTATACCTAATGCTATATAATTTACAAAATTGACATGTTGTGATAAATGTCGTAAATTTTACTTCAGAAGTAATTCCAGGGTTCCTACGTGACTGGAAAACCTGAAAAACAGGAAATTGTCAGGAAAAATGACAAATGCTCAAAAAATCAGGGAAAGTTTTAATTTTTTTTTCTAAAACCTAGAAAAGTCAGGGTTTTTTTTTTTTTTTTTAATGCACTATCGTGTGTCAACATTCTTCCGAGTTCATGGTGCGCCCGCAGAAAGTTGATTTTTCCCTTAAAAGGAGAATTTTTGCTATATTCACATTTTTAACATAAAGATGTTTTAGCTGTACAAATTTGTCGCCAAATAGCCGGTAGGAGAGACCGAGGCTAGTTCGCTACAGGGGTAAGTAGGCGCAGTCCTCATAAATCGCCTGTTTGTGAATAGATTGCGCAACCAGTCACAAAGTACCTTTCTTCTTGCTTTTTACAATCCTCATTGCAGTTTTGCAGCGTTACCTACGTGCAGTGGGCATTTATTACGATTTTTCTGTTTTTTGCACTCTTAAGTAATATTTTGTTGCTTCATTCTCTAATTTCTAATACTTATCTTAATAACTGCGATTTAACTTATGCAGTTTTTCTTAGTGTATGATTAACGGTACCTACCCCATATGTGATTTACTTGGATTATTTATGCTTAGATGGTTACATGTCCATTTGTGAAGGAATTTATTATGGGGCTAGTAGGCGCATTGAACACAGGGCAAGTTAATTCGGTGTTTAGTATGTGCTGGTACTTGAAAAACAGCAAACACCGAGAAAAGTGGTTGCAATGCAAGATTTTGGACACACAAGGCTTTCCCAAATGGAGACACTCGATTATTTGTGACAACTGTAACTCTGATGATGATATCGAGTAGGATAGAAGTAACTCAATGTTAATGTTTTATTCATTATTTTTATGTCTGTCAGGGTTCGCACAGACTCCTTAGACTCCTTGGAAACTCCTTAGAAATGAAAACATTCCCAAGTAGTACTTAGAACTACTTAGATAAGCAAACCACTACTTAGAAACTCCTTATATTCTATTGCGGCTTCGGACGCAAGCAATATTGCTGCCGAGGGGCAAAAAAATCGTGATTGGAAAACGCACAGTAAATCCTTTATGCACGTCATTCATCTGAAGCACAGCATTGATTGGGTAGGGTAATCTTAATAGCAGGGCTCCCACTAGGTCCGTTTTTCAATTATTAGGTCCGTAAAGTCCGTTTTTCGACACTGTTAGCTGACCTTTATTTTAAATTTTATAGATGTTTGGCATTTAGCCAAGAATCTCAGAAAAATCGCGTTTTACGCAAATATGTTCCAAAAAAATAACGTCAAATTTCGTCAATCGATAGCGGAAAAAATTCGTAAATTTTGTCAAAGGATCGTGAAAAAACGCGAATTTCTCCAACAGATCGCAGGAAACTCGGATTTCTTAAACAGATGCGAATTTCTTAAAAGACAGCGAAAAACCGCGAATTTATTCAAAGGATCACGAAAAAACGCGAATTTTGTTAAAGATCGAGAAAAAAAAGCAGATTTCCTCAAAGGATCGCTAAAAACACGGTTTTTATCAAAAGATCGCGAAAAAACGTTAGTTTCGTCAAACAATCCAAATAAAACGCGAATTCCATTAGAAGATCGCGAAAAAACTCGAATTTCTCCAGAAGATCGCGGAAAACACGTGAATTTCCTGAAAAGATGGCGAAGAACACGCGAATTTCGTCAAAGGATCGTGAAAATCACTCTAATTTCGTCAAAGGATTGCGCAAAAACGTGCAAATTTCGTCATCAAAGGATTGCGAAAAATACGCAAATGTCGTCAAAGGACCGCGAAAAACACGCGGTTTCCATCAAAAGATCGCGAAAAAAAGTCAGATTCATTAAACAATCGAAATAAAACACGAATTCCATTAAAAGATCGCGATAAAAACGAATTTTCCCAGAAGGCTGCGAAAAAAAACCGCGAATTTCCTCATAAGATCGCGAAATAAAAAATGCAATTCGTCAAAGTTTCACCTTCAAAGAAAGCGATTACCGCTTTCTAAAAGAATAAATTCAAAACTTGTTATATTCTTTCTTGTATGTTGCATTTAGCATTCTTTTTTTTTGCCTTTTAAAATTTTCTTTAAGATGTATCATGTATGTGATATACATAATAAGTATTTGGGGTTTGACTAATCTCTATTTATATAACCTAGGGGTGATTCTAGTCCAAAAATGTAATGTCTGAATAATTCCCGAAAATATTAAAAAATTGGTCACCAATCCAAAAATTCAGACATATGGTCACCGAAAAAAATAAATTTTGTCAATCGTTTGCCGAAAAATCGCCAATTTCGTCAAAGGATCGTGGGGAGAACGCAAATTTCGTCAAAGAATCGCGAAAACCCCCACAAATTGCGCCAAAAAATCGCGAAAAACCCCACAAATTTCGTCAAAAAATCACGAAAAACCCACAAATTTGGTCGAAAGATCGTGAAAACCCAAAAATTTCGTCAAAAGATCGCGAAAAAGCGGAAAATTTTGTCAAAAGATCGCGAAAAACCCACAAATTTCGTCAGAAGATCGCGAAAAACCCCCACAAATTTCGTCAAAAGATCGCGAAAAACCCCCACAAATTTCGTCAAAAGATCGCGAAAAACCCCCACATATTTCGTCAAAAGAGCGCGTAAAAACCAACAAATTTCGTCAAAAGATTTCGAAAAACCCCACAAATTTTGTCAAAAGATGTTGAAAAAACTCGAATTTCATCAAAGAGCCACGGAGAAAACGCATAGCTTGTATCGGGAGTAGAGATGTGTCATTTGTTGAGGAACGACTCCAAAGGAACGATTCCGGCAGTGAAACTGAAGGAACGATTCCATTCTGTGAAAAGGAATCGGTCCTTTTTGGAACGACTTCTCGGATTCGGTCCTTTTTGGAACGGTTCCTCGGATTCGGTCCTTTTTGGAACGGTTCCTCGGAATCGGTCCTTTTTGGAACGATTCCGAAAAGGAACGACTCCACGGAATCGGTCCTTTCTCTCGTACGATATATAATTTCATTAATTATATACGTTAAAATGGTACATTAACATAAGCAGAAATACGCTGTGCAAGCAAAGGCTGGATATGAAATTTCACGGAAGAATGGACGTGTCTTGAGTGTAACTTAATGTAGCTTAAGGAGAACTTTAATAACACAAAGGCAAATTCACTTAAAAACAGAATGCAGTTTATTTAATAAATATCTTGAAGAGTTGACAGCATGATAATCCGCATTATAACTTCTCCAATAAACAACAGTCGTGAAGAATGAAGACTTTGATACATGAATAAGCACAGTTAATTTGCATATGAAAAACTATTTAAAAGCATTTAAAATTCTAGAAAAACATAAATATAACAAGTACACTAAACGTACATTCCAGGATAGAGTCCCAGCCTCTATCCAGTTCGTGAAATATTGCTTCCATTAGGAAGACTAAAAAGTGCAACATTACAGTGTTTGCATCGCGTATTTATCTAAAATGGCTCGGATTGAAAACATCATTTAGGAGCGACGCCCGCCAAACGGACCAATCAGAAAGCGGCATCGAATCGATGCAAGCAGAGATTCGATGCAAAGATCGATTAAAGAAGCGATATGCAATGTCGCCATTTACCGTCGCATACACCGTAATGTCGCATACACCGGATTTTGCCGGTGTAGGATGACAAGATATGAGTGTAATGAAACGGAAAATGGCGGAAGTTAATACGACCACCAAAAGATTAAAGAAGAACTTAAATCAACTGAATATTAACAGAAAACAATATGGAAAGGTAAGATTAAGTTAATTCATGTCTATTGTTGATATTATAATGAAATAAATAAAAGTAAATAAGAAACTTTATGGAATGTGAACTTAGAAAGAAAATAATGTAAGTGGAATGAAATGATGATATAAATAGATAAGGGAGGCGATGAGAACCATAAAGTTTGATGATTTCCATCAAATGCCCCCCCTCTCATTGCCTCATCTAACAAAAAGAGTCAAACTATTCAATCGGGACCAACTGATCTGCCCAAGAATGAGTGACTCAAAGGATAAGGACTTAAAAAAAGTTCAAAGAAACATCAAAAACATTTCCACAATTTAATTTAACCAAAAATGATTAACGAAAATAAAGTTAAATATTTAAACTACAAAATAGTAACCCTCTTTTATTCACTTTCCTCTATTTAAACTCAACAGAACAGCTAGAAAAGCAATTCACGATTCAACTGAACCGAAAATGAACCAACTCAATGATTCAAAAAGAAGTTAACACTTCAAAAACTTTAAACAATGAAGCCTAAACACTTCAAAGGTATGAAAAATTTTAACTATTAAACATTTAACGCTTTTAATAAGCAACTAGAAAAATTTTAAAGAACATTTTTAAAGTTAAAAAATAGCATTGTATCGAGAATCCATCAAAAAGGGAAACTTAGATCTTCACAAGATATTGGCTATCAAAAGAAAAATCCCCCAGGTCAATAGACAGGGACTAGTATATCCTAGACCAAAAGGGTAACAAGCCTAACAAAAGAATCAGTTCCCAATAAATATAGATAATACAATACAATTTACAAAAATACATGAATAGATACGTACCAAATAAAGTAACGTTTTCCAATTTGGAAAAGTTACAACCAGCAGATGATGACACCTTGATCATCCCCAAAACTCAACATTTTTAACATAATATAATGCAAGAAAAATATTTTTATTACAATTCAAAAAAAAAGTGTATGAAGCAAAACTTTTAAAGTCCAAAGCTGAAAAATAAAAATTCAAAAACATCATGAAAAATACTAATCCAGGCATGTAGAATCATGAGACAATACAACGGCTCTGACATAAAACTGTTTAACGTACCCATCACAAGGATGGATATAGGGCTCATACATGCATCTTTCAATCTTCTCACAAACATTCACAATAAATGGGTGGCGATCTAAATGCCTAGAAGTAGAGAGAACAAATTAAAAAAAAATAAGCAAACATTTTACATTACAATTCAATAATAAAATCAATTTAGAAAATATATTTAGATAAACCAAACAAAACTTTCTTTAAATAACTTCAAATTAATTCTTAATTTAAATAGGTACAATTTAAGTTTTTAAAACTAATAGGAAATGATCAAGAAAGCTGGTGATGATGAAAAATTGGTACTAGTATACTTTAGGTAAATTAACAATTTAAAACAATGTGCTTTAGGTAAATTAACAATTTAAAATTACAAATGACTACACTTTTCATTAAAAAAATACTTAATACAACAGTTAGAAAAAGTGCAAGTACAATATGTATTAAAGGAATTTACCAGCATAACATTTAATAAAGATACAATATGAAAGATTTATATATATATTTGACTAAAGTACAATATAACAAATTTAAATACAAAAGAACTATTACACATTAAACAGCAGTTTAATGAAGTTCAAAACCTCATTTCTGGTCAACGGTTTGGTAAAAATATCTGCCAAGTTGGATCTGCTACGCACATGAGACAATAAAAATTCATCCTTATAATAAAGATCTCTAATAAAGAACAACTTAACATCAATATGTTTTGACTTATAATTCTCCACTGGAGACTTAATAAAATCAATCGCTGCCTGATTGTCAGCCTTCATTACAGCTTTCCCCCCAAGTACAGAAATAATTCCTTCCTGCACACATTCGCGGCGTATCCGGTCAAACCAGACCAGGTTCTTGACGGCCTCAGTCATTGCGACGAATTCAGACTCCATAGTCGATAAGCTGACGCACTTTTCCTTAAAAGTGCGCCAGTCGACAGGTGCTTCGTCTAGCATGACTATTTGGCCGCCGATCGAGGTCCGGTCATCGCGGTTAGCCGCGAAGTCAGCATCGGAATAAACCACTAAATTATTGGAATAGCACGAGAGTCTAAGCTTGTAATTCTTTGTAGACCTAACATATCCCAGCAGCCTCAAGAGACCATCCCAGTGAACAATACCAGGGTTAGACTGAAATTGACTCAATACATTTACGGCATAGCAAATATCAGGACGGGTGCGATTTGCAATAAATGAAAGACATCCCAGAACACTACGGTATGGAAAATGTGACATCTGTTCAACATCGTGATTGGAAACTGGACAATTTGACCTTGAAAAGACAACCCCTTTGCTGATAGGCAAGGTAGAAAAAGGTATTTTGAACTTATCAAATCTGTTGCATACTTCTTCAATGTAATTAGACTGATGTATGACAACTCCGGATGGAGTATCCTCGAACTCAACACCCAATAACTTCCTAGTTCTACCAAGCTCTTTAACATCAAATTTAGATTTAATGCGGGTTAAAATACAGTCAATCAGCTTCTGAGTTCTACCAAAAATCACGATGTCATCAACATATAATAAAAGTACAATTCCAGATTTAAAAATATAAACACAGTTACATGATTCCAATTTTCTAAAACCTATTTCAATTAATGCTTTATGGATTTCGAAAAACCACTCTCTTCCACTCTGATGTAATCCATACAATGCCCGGTCTAGTTTGCAATAAAGGTGCTCTTTCCCGGGCTCAACGAAACCGGGAGGTTGTAGCATGTACACGTCCTCACTCAGTGGTGCGTACAGGTAGGCGCAGGTCACGTCACACTGAGTGTGCGACCACCCGCTACACGAAACGAGAAGGGAGAAAAAGAATCGGATTACGCCGAAATTAACAGCTGGGCTAAAAGTCTCATCGTAAGACTCGCCCTTAATTTGTTTGAAACCTTGGGCAACAAGGCGAGCCTTGTGCCTGGCGATCCGTCCAAATTCATCCCGTTTCGTCGTGTAAACCCACCGGCAACCAACTGGTGTGACATGTACCGGCAATTCCGCTAAGTGCCAAACCCCCCGTTCTCGCATTACCCGTATTTCGAGCTCCATTGCTTTCCACCAGACCGAACATTGTGCTGAATTACATGCCTGCTTAAAAGTTCTGGGAGTGTCGTTTTGATGTACTAGTCATGCTCTTGGATAAACTAAATTTGAATCTATAGAATCAGCATCCTCGTCGTCAGATGTCGAAGAACTATTAGGAACAGGTACGATGCCAGAATAAAGATTAGCTCCAGCAAAATCAAAAAGTTCAGGCTGAAACTTAATATGTTTTTCCTCACAATATTTCTTCACATCATTTAAGGATCTCAGGCAACGGGTCTTACCCGACTCATAATAATAGATGTCAGCTCTATTACCTTTCTTACGAATAGAAGGCTTTCTAACCCAACTAACATCCCTTAAAGGGGAAATAGTGGGTTGAGTGGTGCATCTGGACCCCGAGTCTTCACCCTCCCCACTCCCATGCGGGGAATCTAGAGACCCGTTGGAAGGACCTGGGATATCCTCAGGTACAACTTCAGCAACTCTGTCCTGATTCTCCTCAGCATGAGGAGAGAAGAGAGTATAATCCTCGGAGCCCAGTGCAGCTCCACTGCGCTCAAGACCACAACATGATTCGTTAAAAGAAACATTGGAAGATTCAATAATTTCGTCAGATTCTGGAATCCAAACTCTGTAACCCCTAGTCCTAAAAGCATATCCAACTAGGAAACCCTTCTTCGCTCTAGCCTCTAATTTCCAAGTCCTTTGCTTAGGAATACGGACATATGTAACAATACCAAAAGGCTTTAAATGGCGAACTGAAGGTTTCTTTCCTCCATAAAGCTCGAAAGGAGTCTTCCCCAACAACTTAGGACACACTCTATTCCAAGAGTAGACAAAATACTTAAGGGCCTCGGGCCAAAAACTAGGGTCAAGGTTACTATCTATCAAGAGTGTTCGCATACCATCTGCTGCGGTTAACATAAACCTCTCCGCAACTCCATTTTGTTGTGGAGTATATACGTTCGTAAATTCATGACGTATACCCCTGTCATCGAAGAAATTTTTAAAGGAAATATTGTCAAATTCCCCGCCGTTGTCTGTTCTAAAACTTTTGACCTTTCGGTTCAAATATGTTTCTGCTCTTATGATATGTCTCTTAACAACATCAAATGTGTCAGATTTCATTTTTAGAGGATAAACAGACACACGACGGGAAAAATCATCAATAGACAAAAAGTATCTTTCTCCATTCCTACCTTCGACACGACAAGGGCCCCACAAATCCGCATATAGCAGCTCTAAAGGATGGTTAGAACGTATATTTTTATTATACTTATGCGACACACTTTTCAGTTTACCCAATTTGCAAGATTCACAAAATAAATCAGTTTCCTTTAAGCTCGGTAACCCCCGTACACCTTGTCTACGACTAGTATGTGCTATCAGAGACTGACTAATATGACCAAATCTTTTATGCCAGTGTAACATGATGTCATCTTTCTTAGTAGAAAGAGATTCAAACTTGACTGATTTAGAAGAAGAAACAGGAATTTTTGGATATAAACGATAAATCCTATTCTTAAGATAGGCACTAAAAAGGTACTCGTCCCCCCGGCAGAATTTCACCTCACCATTGTAACCAGAAAAGCTTAAACCATTTAGGTCCAATTGAGGCCCCGAGACTAAATTCCTACGTAATTGATCAGAGTACATAACATTACATAAAGTAAAAACCCTCTGACCAAAACGTAGTTTGACATCACCCCTCCCTTTAATGGGAAACAAAACATTTTTAACTGCAACAGACATCTCATCATTTAAAACTTCAAAATTTGAAAATAAATTTATATTACCGCAGAAATGATGGCTCGCACCGGAATCAAATACCCAATCACCGTCCTTCACTACATTACTTAAGCTAGAGTGAGAAACAAATAAATTGGACTTACGTGATGAGTTTGATAAGTCACGGCGAGAACCACCATCCCTCCGATTAGAAACACTGGAAGATGGACGTCTGGCATGGCAAGGAGTCTGTCTTCGATGTCGAGAGTCTCTTGGAGCAGGGGAAGAGGACTCATAGGAATCTGAACCATCAGCTAGCTGATTAGAATCTGAAGAGCCACCGCAGTATCTATCACGAGACCGATGACGAGGAGAACTGGATCTATCCGATGAGTAATCACGTCGATAAGATGGAGCCGGAGAAACATTTCTTTGAAGGTAGGGACTAGTTGGTCTTCTTGAAAAACAATTTTTCTGAAGATGGCCTAATTTACCACATTTCCAGCACTTCTTTCCCTTGGGTTTACGAAAGCGAAACCTCTTTTTAGAAAAATTCGAAGACTGGTGTAGATTCGAAATGTTTACTTGTTTAGCACCATCTTTATCACGTAAACGTTGACGAGTTTCCTCGGATATCAATTCATCAACAACCAAATCAAATTTAAAAGTGTCATCAGGCCTACTTAATAACTGCTGTACTATAACGTCATAGCTTGAGGGTAAGAAACGTAAAAACTGATAACATAAATAATTTTCTGAAAAATTTTTATCAATCTGCTTAATTCCCATGTAAATCTTCCTTAATCGGGTAGCAAACAAATTTACTGACTCACCATGTCTGATTCTTCCTTCCATCAATTCGTTAAAGAGGGTCATATGATGGGCGCGTGTGTCGGGGTGAAAATTTTTTCTCAACTTTTCCCATGCTTCTACAGGATCTAAGCAATCATCTATAATTCTCTTGAATTCCGCCTCAACATTCAAATAAATTAATGATTGAACCTTGTTAGCACGGGCAATAAAAGAATTCCTAACATCGGCAGTAACAGTAACACTTATTTCTGGTGCTCTCTGTTTCAAGCTAATAATCTCCCACAATTCCTTTTCCATTAAAAGATATTTCATGTCGGAACTCCATGTGGCATAGTTCCTGGAATTTAACTTATCAATTACATTAGATGCCATCCTGGGAGATTTAAAAAAAATAGCCAAAAGAAATTTCAAGCAAAAATACTGCTACCGCCCCCCCGACATTTTCATCCCTTTCTTCATTTTCTGTCAAACTCAATCAAGATAAACTGTAATAATCTTCAAATAAAAATATTTTTCTTCTACAAAATCAGCAAAATAAAAGTCTATTTTAAATAAAGTATGGTAAATATGCAAAATAATGTTAATAAAAATGATGTAAAAAGTCAACAAAAATCTGTAAATAAACGTATAAGTTCGTAAAAACGGCGAAAAAGATCAAAGAAAGTTCGTCAAAAACAATAGTTCACCAGGAAAAATAAAAGTTCAGGTAAAGTTCATCAGAAAAATAAAGTTCAATGGATAATTCAGTGCTTCTTTAAATAAATATAACAGTTCAGGCTATTGCAAAACAAAAATAAATAACTAAAGTTCACCTTTGAAATAAACTTGAAGTCTCCAAATTAACTTGAAAGAACGTTTTTCGGCAATCCAAACTTCCGGACATTCGTTGCCCATAACCACATCTCGTACGATATATAATTTCATTAATTATATACGTTAAAATGGTACATTAACATAAGCAGAAATACGCTGTGCAAGCAAAGGCTGGATATGAAATTTCACGGAAGAATGGACGTGTCTTGAGTGTAACTTAATGTAGCTTAAGGAGAACTTTAATAACACAAAGGCAAATTCACTTAAAAACAGAATGCAGTTTATTTAATAAATATCTTGAAGAGTTGACAGCATGATAATCCGCATTATAACTTCTCCAATTAACAACAGTCGTAAAGAATGAAGACTTTGATACATGAATAAGCACAGTTAATTTGCATATGAAAAACTATTTAAAAGCATTTAAAATTCTAGAAAAACATAAATATAACAAGTACACTAAACGTACATTCCAGGATAGAGTCCCAGCCTCTATCCAGTTCGTGAAATATTGCTTCCATTAGGAAGACTAAAAAGTGCAACATTACAGTGTTTGCATCGCGTATTTATCTAAAATGGCTCGGATTGAAAACATCATTTAGGAGCGACGCCCGCCAAACGGACCAATCAGAAAGCGGCATCGAATCGATGCAAGCAGAGATTCGATGCAAGCAGAGATTCGATGCAAAGATCGATCAAAGAAGCGATATGCAATGTCGCCATCTAGCGGAGAAAATAACACTACGGAAAATTAAACTTAGTCTGAAGACGGATTTTGCCGGTGTAGGATGACAAGATATGAGTGTAATGAAACGGAAAATGGCGGAAGTTAATACGACCACCAAAAGATTAAAGAAGAACTTAAATCAACTGAATATTAACAGAAAACAATATGGAAAGGTAAGATTAAGTTAATTCATGTCTATTGTTGATATTATAATGAAATAAATAAAAGTAAATAAAAAACTTTATGGAATGTGAACTTAGAAAGAAAATAATGTAAGTGGAATGAAATGATGATATAAATAGATAAGGGAGGCGATGAGAACCATAAAGTTTGATGATTTCCATCACTTTCGGAATGATTCCTCGGAGTCGGTCCATTTCAGAATCGTTCCAAAAAGGACCGAATCCGAGGAACCGTTCCGAAAAGGACCGATTCCTCGGGAATCGGTTCTTTTCTTGTAGACTGGCCAGTTTTAATAAATCAAAATACGCTATTTTATTTCAAAATAACAGATTTTGATTCTATTAAAGCTGACTTTATTGCCAAAATATCCTTCTAATGTGTGTGCCACCCCCGCCCCCCTCCTCAAAAAAAAAAAGAAAAGTAAAGAAAGAAAGAAAGAAAAAAGAAATTGAAGTGCGGGGCGGAGTAGGGCGTTTAATAAACATTACTATTTCATCTTCTTGTGCTAAATTAATCTGAAAGAAATAATTAAAAAAAAATTTTTATACGAATTGGATTTTTTACAAAACCTGGGAGAAAAAGTGCCCGAGATGGGATTCGAACCCAGAAACTTTACGTGCTTTACCGATTCAGTACCTGGACCCCGAGGGTAATGGAACACCATGTGTACTTTAATACACTAATACATTTTCTAATTGGTAAATGTATCATACGAAATGAATTTTTTCTAAATGAATTCTTAAGGCTGTTCTCAAATCCAAAAGGATAAATTTGTGACAAAAGTTTTAATTTATTTTTATTCGGAAATGCATGAAACGAACATGTGTTGTTGTTCAGAAACTATGTAATCGAGCTGTTTTATTTGTTTTTTTGCAAACGCAATAGGCCTTTCAGAAAATAGTGTCAAAGTGGGCGTTTTGAACCGAATTTCCGCGCGAAAGAGGCATAATTTCTCAAAAATGGGTGAAAAACATGATTGTCACGTGATCAAAATCGATTATAACTCAATAGGTAATTTACTGATCAAAAGATGGAAAACACAGTTCGATTCCAAATCGCTTCCATGGTCAAACATTCCAATTTTATATCTTTCCGTTTAAAAATGAATTTGTAAATGTGTCAAAACGTTTTACGCTTGTTGAGCAGATCACTTAAGAACAGCCTTAAGAAAAACAAAGAAAATGCTTGTTTAATTACTAGTGAAAAATATTTTTTTAAATCTGACTAGAAACAGTTTTGAATAATGTAAGAAATATATCACTAGGCCATAAAAATTGCATTTTAATAGGATAATAATAACTGATTTTCAATTATTTTAATAATTGTAGAGTTGCGCACTTTCATGCATATTTCACTATTTCATGTTTTTTCCTCAAACATAATTTCAATTTGAGAATCCTCTTTATCAAAATAAATATATGACCAGCTACGAGCGCTCGAGTACCACTTTATTTCCACAGTTTGGCTTCTTGTTTCTCTCTCCTGAAGAAGATGATTAAAAAAATCTCGAAACTCCCTAAGATTGTTGTTTTAATCAACTTACATTGAGGTTTATTACATAGCGTAAAATCTGTTAGAACAAGGAATTTTTGTAAAACGTTTCTTTCTTTCTTAAGATAATGAATATTTCAAGAAGCATAATGTCTGATAATAATAATAAGATAACAGTAATAGTGGTGGGTGGGATTGAAATAATTTAACCACGGTTCGCTCTCTTAATGGCCGTTTTGAGTATAAAAACTGGAAAGAAAAATCACGTGCTACATATAGATTATCGGACTTTCTCCAACACTGCGACATATATAAAGCTGCATATTTTATGCTTGTTTCGGTTTAATAGATTTATGTTAACTCTCCGCCTACCAGAGGGGTTCAATGGCCCCGACAGGTACATTTATAATGATATTTCTAATTTATTTTAAAAACTGAAATTTCTGTAAATATGGGTTTTTTCTGGGATGTTCTATTCTTTTGAGTAGAACATTCCAGAAAAAGTCACATATTTACAAAATTTTCATTTTTTAAAATGTGAAAAATCAATTTGAATGTATCTATCGGGTCTGTTGCACCGGTCTGGTATGCGGAAGGTTAATATTGCGTTTAAAAAGTTTTACAATATACGAATTTAATTATTGGTTTCCAAAGAATGCACGTTGTGATTTTGTACAGTTTTTCAATTGTTATTTTACTTCTGTTTCTTGCTAAATAATTAGAATTTAAATAACTGTGACTTTGTTTTAATTCAACGTAAAATAAAAGCAAAAAAAAATCGTTTATCGTAATAATTTCTTATAATAATTCAGATTTCTTGATCGTTATTGATACTCGTAAATCCCGAAATTAATGCCTGTTACTGTGGTGATGGATAATACATATCCGAGTTTAATTTCGAGCAAATCAAGGCTCCCTTTATGCTAAACTAAATTTAATGTTTCAAACCTAATACCAAATTTCCGTTTTTATTGAGGTAAAACTTACTGCAAATACGATACTAAATTTTATGTATTTTCCTTTCTTAATGTTATTCTTTTCACTTAGAAGATTTATTTATTTTCTTTTTTTTTCTTAAATTACATAAAGTTTTCTGAAAAGTTCGAATTTAACAAAATGTTTTATCTATTTTAAATAGTTTTGACAATAAAAAGTTTAACTCCGAATAAAAAATAGTTAAATTCTCAAAAAATTAAGGTTGGTATTATCTATAATACGTTTACAACAGATATCTTTCATTCAACGGCCGAAACATCGTCAAAAGGATAGTTCTTTATATAGTACTACACTCTGTAATAATAATGGACATACTTTTAATTTGTTTAATTTAATTAAACCAATAAACCGTTTTTCAGTTAAAATGTTAGCAAATTTCAAATTTAAAGAAATAGGACTTTGAAGTTTAGTGAATCACTATATCTTTTGGCGGAGATAATATGTACTATATATGAATAAAATCATATATATTACTATATATATATATTATAATATTAATGCATATAATATTATCTTATAAATATCACTAGCCATAGCCCTGCTAATGAATCTGTTTACAAATCATCCGAAGGAACTTCTACCCTTTCGTGTAACACAAGTGTTCCATGACTTCATGAGTTATGAAGCTTCAAAGATCCCAATCCAAACAAACATATTAGCATTGCAATTCACTCACACCGAACTGAGGTTCTGTATCATATAAGTGGAGAGAGGGTGGCGGCGGATGAGGGTGTGAAATTAGAGAAATTCCGGTAGGTTCTCGTGAAATCGGAGATTCAAAAAGAGTTGTAAGTTTATTGAAATTCTACGTAGTTAACAGCAGTTCACAAATAGCGATGTTAGGGTAAAAGACAAGACATACATCAGTCACTCAGGAAAGACAGTGTGCAAAAACGTGCTTTACTTTTTAACTCTTTCCAATAAAGTTAGTGTTTATGAATGCGGTTTGTCTGTCCGTCAGGCCGTCTGTTCACGCTCTAAGGCAAGTCACACACTGTGGCGGTAATTAATATGATCGTTTAAGTGGTTTAGAACAAATTGCGAAGGTCTTTTAATATATTACTATTGATTGTTAAAGAAATAATAAAACTGGAAACGTCTTACTTGAAATGTAGACAATGAAGAGGCAATTTGATGAAAACAAATAATATTCTTTATTTCGGTCGTTAGTAGCAGTAGAAGGTTAAGAAAATACTTGCTTCTGGTCACCATTTTAAAATAGAAGAACTAATCTTTTAAGAAGAAAAATAGCAGCCAACATGGAATAAATCCATGGGATTCCTTTTAACGAGAGCAGCACAACTTTAAAGCATTAAACTTTGAGAAAAAAAAAACACCCACTTAAATAAAATATCAAACTCATTCGGCCAAAAAAAAGCGGCACGACATTCGAACGGCCGGCGGGCCGCGCTCTGCTAAAACTACGTTAAAAGACTACATCTTTTTCAGACAACATCAAACCAAATTCTGAATTGAAAATTAACGAGTTTTAGTTTTTAAATGATGAATACGGGGTTGACAAAGTAATTAAAAGGCAGAATTTAAATTGATTAGCTAAATTAACATTTACGGGAAATTAATGAAAATCGAATTACAAGCTGCAGAATTAAAAAAGTTTCCACTGATTGGAAAACGAAACCAAACGATTCTCCTGTCAGCGATCGGCGTCAAAAGAGGGCGGAGCATAATTTCAATGACGTCATCATAATGCAAGCTGTCTCCATCGATACGAGAGCTCCAAGATATGTTCCTAAAATACGGAGTGCGCATGCGCTAGCTGCCGATCCGCTCCCAACGCAGATATGAATATCGGCGGTGAAAAATGAACTTGCTTTACGGCGAGAGATAAAAGCGTCAACATCGCGGCGTAAAGATTGAGTTTAAATAGACATCGATGCAAAAAAAAAGGCTGAAAGGGAATAAAATTAAACCAAATTTAAATACTGTGAGAAGTATTCTCACACACACTAAGGCGACACATAAGACATGTCGCTTGAATTCGCTATAAAAACTGGTTTAAAACAAGTTTGCAACAACTTCGTTCTTTGTTTCGACCGGTTTTTGCACTTCATGTTGCGCTTTGTGTCGTTGTGTGGTCTCAGTGTGTAATATACCTAACTCCCGTAAATATACTCGGATTCCCATGCAATTGATATATGTTAATGATGTTTACCATGGGATGTTTGGTATTCAATATGAAGAGTGTAGCATTAATAGTTTATTTACAGGGGCACTCAAAAGTATTTCGTTACATTATGGTCAACGGGAAAAAATCGTTTGCAGCGCATTTTAATGATATTAAGCTATTTCAAATGCATTAAAATTGATATATATCACTGAATTGCACTACAAGATTATTGCTATAGAATAGGGTGTTTCACTTCTGAACCAGATCCTGAAGGCGGTGATAATAATGTTGATGAATTATGCGAAATATCCTGTGTGCGTAAAGTTAGGGAGCTGAGGAGAAAGACGATAAAGGGCATAAAGTTATTGAAAGTACGGACACTAGAACAAAAATGTAATCTGCTTTAACTAGTTACATATCCAAACCAGTAGAGCCATCCAAATGAAAAATGAGATTCAGAATGAAAAATGAAATTAAGATTACCTAGAGGTAGATTTTGAAGAGGAATCTATGAGACTAAAAATTCCTAGACCCTGGTGACAAATATCAGAGTAATAATAAAATTTCCTATACAGGATGTCCACTCTCAACGATTTCCAATAGCTAATTCCTAAACCGTTAGTCATAGCCATATAGTTCCAATTACAAAAATGTTTTAAATGGGGGTAAAGAAGTATTTAAAAAGTGATTTGGGTCAATAGAATCATTTCTTGAAAAATTATGAAATTTAATTTTTTATACGATCCCCCGGTCCTTCAAGTTATAGTTAGTAAAACTTTCCTATTACACTTAGAAGTAAGACAAATAAAAGTCCTATTATTCTACGACTAAAACTGACCGAAGTAATGGCTGTTTCGACTTGGAGCATATTTTTTGCTGCGAAATAGGGGTCATTTACAAATTTACTAGAAATATAAATAATCTTCAGATATATAAAAAAATATAGTTGATAGTAAAATTAACACTGCATTATAAATTTGAAATCTATAATCATTCTGAAATATTAATGCAAAATATACAGCTTGTACTAAACATATAACAGGAAAAAAATAATAGAATTTTCGTTAAATAAAATGTTGAAAAGCAACAGCCTCGATTCTTTACATACTGAATCCAAAAATGGCCTTCATGTTTTATCACAAAGTGCAGATTTTCTGCAAATCGTAAATTTGAAAGCTAAAAAGTGAAAATTTTTCAGAAATCTGATTCTGATAGTATAAAATAGATGTGATTGTTATTTCTTTAACTTTTGATAATTGATTTTTATGTATTTTTTACTATTGAATCCGAAAATGACCTTCATTAGTTTTTGGTGTAAATCGCCCTGCAGGTGGCCCTGCTATGTAGCATTTTGCAGGATTTCCGCAAAAGCTCTATCTCAAGAACTAATGCACGGATTTTTATAAAACTTCAGATTCTGTTAATCCTTGATATGAATTAGTGCTGGTAAAGTTTTGGTGCAAATCGCCCAACAGATGGCGCTGCTATGCTGCATTTTGCAGCATTTACACGATTTTCGTAATAGCTCAATCTCAAGAAATAATGCACGGATTTTCATCAAACTTCAGATTTAGTTAGTGCTTGACATGAATTGACGTTTTGCCCCTTGTGGTGTAAATTGCTCAACAGGTGGCGCTGCTATGCTGCGTTTTTTGAGATTTCCACAATAGCTCTATCTGAAGAACTAATGCTTGGGTTTTCAACAAGCTTCAGATTTAGGTATACTGGATATGAATTAGTGCTGTTTATGTTTTGGTGTAAATCGCTCAATAGGTGGCGCTGGTATGCAGCATTTTTCACGATTTCCACAATAGCTCAATTTCCAGAACTAATGCACGGATTTTCATCAAACTTCAGATTCTGTTAGTCCTTGACATGAATTGATGTTTTGTACCATTTCGTGTAAATCGCTCAACATGTGGCGCTGCTGTGCTGCATTTTTGTGATTTCCACAATAGCTCTAGCTCCAGAACTAATGCACCGATTTTCATCAAACTTCAGATTCCGGTATACCTTAATATGAATTAGTGCTGTTTGTGTTTTGGTGCAAATCGCTCAACAGGTGGCGCTGCTATGCTGCATTTTTCAGAATTTCCCCTACAGCTCTATCTCAATAAGTAATGCACGAATTTTCATCAAACTTCAAATTCAGGTATACTTTGATACGAATTGGTTCTAAATTGATGTAATTTCTTTTACTATTTAAATGTTTTAATTGACGTGATTTATTTAGAAGAAAGTTTTGTGATGGCCACAACATACTAGTTTAACTTTGAAATTTGCCATTTACAAAAAAAGTCTAACATGATGGTTAAATATGAAGGTAATTTTTACATTCAGTGCTAAAAAAGCACATACAAATCAGTTGTAAAAGTTAAAAAATACAACCATCGACTCTATTTTATAGTATTAGCTATTTTTTCAATTTTGAAATTTACTAGTTGCGAAAAATTCTGACATGATGGTTAAAAATGAAGATAATTTTCGGATTCAGTGCTAAAAAATACATAAAAATCATAATTTTAAAAATACATAATTTTAAAAATAAAAAAACACAACCATCGCAGTCTTGTGTTATCTAATCTAAAACTTTTTAGAAAACTTGTTGGCAGTAATCTATCCGAAATTTTTTGTGTTACCCTGTAAAATAAGTACATAATGGTAAGCACTGAAAATCATAATAATATTACATTGTCATCTGATTTACGTCAATATGTAAAATTTAACCTCGATCGCATATTTTAAAGTGAGTTGAATTTCGAGTACAAATTTTGAACTGGAAAGACATATATACGATCGTTTCAAGTTAACCCGTTACCCGCTGGTGTTGCGTTCACGCAACGGTCAAAATAATTGCTCATGCTTACATTAATTACTTTGTCACCACTATTTTACAATTAAAAAAATTGCCTTATTTATTGGCAGAAATTTTGATATTTTAATAAAGCGGAAATTACCTTTCTGAATTTGTGGTGACAAGCGACTTTCAACAAGAAATTTGAAAATTCCTACTTATAGTTTTGGCGGTTAATAGGTTAAATAAAAGCTTATAAAAATAGCATAGTTTTATTAAAAAAAATCATGAAAAGAAACAGCTTCAAATCCTTACAAAAATCTGTCGTAATACGATTTCTTTCAAAGCGCAGCTACACATGAAATAAATCCTTCAAATACTTTAAGCACTTTGTTTACGACCCCTAGAAGCATGGCTAAACTCATGTGTATTCGGATGCAGAAAAGTGGCATAAGTCTTGCATTTCAAAGTTTCGTATAACTTCATGAATTTTAGTGTTAGATGAATGGTACTTTTTTGTCTTTCTTTTAAGAGAACAGGAAATTTTTACTAAATATCTCTTATAGGGCGGAGGACCGTATAAAAAATTAAATTTCGTAACTTTTTTAGAAATATGTTTATTGATCCAAATGACTTTCAGAATAATTTTTTACCTTATTTAAAACATTTTTGTAATTGGAACTATAGGCCTATGACTAACGGTTTAGGACTTAGCCACTGAACATCGTTGAGAGTAAAGACACACTATATAAAATAATAATATAAATGGACGGTCATTTGACGACATATTTTCAAGAGAAACCAATGATTACACTGAAAATCGAATAGACCTTGCACCGCCCTTAAATTTCCAAGAGGAATTATGCTTTATACCATAAATCATAAAGTTAGAAATAACTGCAAATTAATTGCACACGCTGATCAATGAAATGAACTCTTAAAAACAAAATCATCTGTCCAAAACATTACAAAATTAAAGCGACTGGATGCCTAAGAAAATGGATGGGTACATAAGAAAATAAATTAGTAAAAAATATTATGGATTGCATGTGGTTCTCTTTATCTCGGAAGTGTTTTTTTCCCCTTGGAATCCTTTATTTTTCAAAATCGTTCTTTTTTTCTCGGAATCGTTCCTTTTTTCTCGGAATCGTTCCTTTTTTCTCGGATTCGTTCCTTTTTTTCGGAACGATTCCGAAAGGAACGACTCCAATGAACTCGTTCCTTTCGGTGAACGATTCCGGCTGGAACGATTCCTTAAAAGGAACGATGTTGCCCATCTCTAATCGGGAGTGGGTTTCCCCCTCCCCCCCTCTGGTGTAACTTTTCAGAAGATTTGCTGTGAATTTCAGAAATTTTTTTTTACTCAGAATCACCCCTGTTCGACCATTGGTCTCTGCTTAAAAAAGTAGATTGTCAATTTTGTATTTAAACTTATGAAATCAATAAGCAATATATTGTGAATACAGTGCAATTTCAGCACTAACAATTGGATTCTAATAGAGTAAAATTTGTTTTTGAAATGTTTTTCTCTCCAAACAGGCATTAAAAATTGGAGTTGTGCATATCACATAACGATGCAACACATAAAAACATCGACAACAACAACAAAAAAAAAATGCCAAATTCTTAAAATTTTTTGGACTCCTTGGATTTTTTTGGGTACTCCTTGGATTTTTTCTTCCCAACTCTGTATGAACCCTGATGTCTGTATAATTTAGAATTTACATTGTACGGCGATAACGCCTTTCTTTGTTTAAACTTACTAGTAGTAATAATGAAATTGATTTCTCTAAACTGTATGCCTAATTTGAGTTTCATTTAAATTTTTATAAAGCGTGTGCCAACTTACCCCATAGGTATAGGTAACTTTCCCCGTGACGGGGTAGGTTGGCGCACAATTTCCCTTTTACTTTAGGCTTCTGCTAAACATAAACTATAAAAGCTACAAACTCAAAACTCTTGGTATTTATAGCCCAATGCCTGTTCTTTAAAAGTACAGTTAAAGTTTCATAAAAAAAACTTAAACAAAAAATTAATAAAAATCTATAACTAATGCGTCCACTAGCCCCGGTCTCCCCTACTTAAGCGAAAGAAATGTTGAGCCTTGTTAAGGTGGCTAGGATGAGATATCATGAATAATTATATAAGAAAAAGAATGAAAATTATGTAGCAAGACAAAAAATAAATAAATAAAATTCCAATTTTATACGTTATTTTAATTTTCAGATGTAAGTTTAATCAATGCAAAAACCCTTGACGGGTTAAAAGTTTCTGACGCAGCACTTTATCTTATGCTCTAAGAATTTTAAATATGGAACTTAAAAATACTGATATCAAATTTTGAGTGACGTTATGCTATTTCTTAAAAAATATATTTGTATTTATTTCATCATTTTATTTTTGTTTTATTTATAATCGCATGTGCAAAAGTTATGTTCAACATGAAAAGCTGCATAAAATTTTATTCGCTGTTGCTTTATCATTTACATCTCTCATAAATTCAAAGTATGAGTTTTAAAAGATATGATATAAAATTTAAGTGACGCCTTGATGTGACTTTAAAAGGTTTGTTTTAAAATTCAATTTAAATTATTTTTGACTTGGTTAAAATATTTTTTTACATCTACACAATACTTTTAATTTTCCAATTCACTGTTAAATATATCACTTTCATTGAATCTATACTATGCATTGAAATGTATTTATTTCAATAAATTGATTTATCTTTTGTGTCACGCTATTCAAAATTGTGAGTAAGATTTATGTAAATGGTTTATTTGCGTCAAACTATCCTTTTTCATACATTTCATGTAGTTTGGACACAATGTATCAAGAATATGTTATACATACTGTATCAAGAATATGTTATACATAATGTTTTGGCCCTTTTCCTAAAAGTTATAACAGCTTTAAAGTGATTTGATATCTATAATAACATAGCTGCCAACTCTTCCAATTTTTTCAGAATTCTTCTGAAAAATCGGCATTTTTTTTTTTTTTTCGATTTTACGCGCGTAATGCGTTTTCTTCTGCTTTTCGTCATTTTCTTCCGATTTTCGGCCTTTTCTTGCGCTTTTTATGCGAGTTTCGTCAAAGGATCGCGGGAAAGATGCAAGTTTTGTCGGCAGGTCGCGTAAAAAAATGAGAATTCCCTCAAAAAAGCGCGTAAAAGCACGAATTCCGTGAAAAGATCGCGAAAAAACGCGAATTTCGTCAAAAGATTGAGTAAAAAAAAAAAAAGCGCCATCAAAAGATCACATAAAAGCACTATTTCCGTGAAAAGATCGCGTAAAAATGCGAATTCCATTAAAGGATCGCTGAAAAAATGGTCGTTTCGTGAAAAGATTGCTCCAAATTTCACCAATGGATTGCGGAAAAAACCGAAATTTCACCGAATTATCGCGGGAAAGACGCGAATTTCATAAAAAGATTGCGTAAACAATGCGTGGGGGTGATTTTGGTCTGAATTTTCCGAAAATTTAAGGCATTCATTTCTAAAAATTAAAAAAATCGGCCACCAATTCGAAAATTCTGACATAAAAAATATCGCGAATTTCGACATCTTCGCCGAAAAAAATTAATTTTGTCAATCGCTTGCAGAAAAATCACCAATTTTGTCAAAGGATCGCGTGAAAAACGCTAATTTCGTCAAAAGATCGTGAAAAAACGACAAATTTCGTCAAAAAATTGCGAAAAAACAAGTTTCGTCAAAAGATCGCGGAAAAAACACAAATTTCGTCAAAAGATCGTGAAAAAAACACGAATTTTGGCTAAAGATCGCGAATTTCGTCAAAGGGCCGCGGGGAAAAAATGCATAGCTAATGTCGAAAATGGATTCCCCTCCTCCCCTGGTGTAACTTTTCAGAAAATTTGCTGTGAATTTCTGAAATTGTTTTTTTTTTTTTTTTGTACTCCGAATCACACTCAAAATTTCTGACTCCTATTTTTTTTTTTTTTTTAAGTATCTTTTAATGTGAAAAGGAGAATATCTATGAATAATAATAATAAAAAAAAAAAAAAAAAAAAGTGATTTTTAATACATTTAAGTTATTCTTTTTTGTCATAATATATATTGTGTAATTGCAAATTAGTGAATATTTTATTCGAGTTTCTCTTTGAAATTTGTTTATTTATAAGGATTCAGCTGTTTTTTAATCCTTACTGAAAGTGTTATAAAACTTAAAAAATCTTCTGATTTCTCGCCAAAATCTTCTGATTTCTTCTGATTTTTTGTCCAAAATCTTCTGAGTTTTACCGAAATGTAGTTGGCAAGTATGTAATAATTTAGAAGTTATAAGTTCTTTTTCTTTTTTCACAAAAAACCTCTCTATTTCCCCCTTTTGGTCCGATTTTGCCCATTAACGAACTTGACCGAGATTTTCTGCCCCTTGAATTTATGTATACGTTTGGAAGAGATTTGTGCAGGATTAAGAAAGTTATCGTGTCCATAAAAAAGTGATATATATATATAAAAATAAAGTTTTAAACTGGGGTGGTTTTGGGTTCTAAGGTTAATGATTGGCGTATATCTGCAAATATTTTTCATAAATTTCAATATAGGGATGAATACAAAAGTAGTATTTCTTACGAAATCTACCGAAAAAATGGAAATTTCATTTCAACAATAAACTCAAGTCGAAATACCTTTTTAAACAGCATAAACACACTTCATTTTCCTTTATCTGGCACCTAAAAAGATCCCTTTCCTTAAATTAAGTTAACAAATAGAAGATAATCCTGTAGACACATCCTACAACACGCGTCTTGACATGAGCTCGGAGAAAAGAGGGGTTGAAAATGACCGGGCGTTTCAGGCGCTTTGGTATTAAGAGTTAATCTATTCTTTTATTTGAAATATTGCAGTAAACTTTTACTGGCTTTTAACAACCTTTGACTTTTTAATGACTTCATATCTTTACATTTGACAAGTTTATTTCTGCAAAATTTGTGTGCTAAAGATATTGTAAAGAAAGCATATCATAAAAAAAGGTATATTTATTTTAGTTTAGTTTCTGTCGTGTTCTGAAGAATTTTCTGTCATTCATGTCTGTGTATAATAACCTTTTAAACTGAAAATAAAAAATCTGTTAATTTTAGTGACTAATCTTTGCTTATTCAACATTCAAGTTGTATGCAATTTTTGCTTCAATAGTAGTATTTGGGGGTTTTTTAGGAGGTGAAGGGGGGGGGGGGGAGCTGGCTCAAGTATTAATTAGGCTTCTTTAAAATGTTGCCAACTCTGAAATTGCTTTTGCTTGTTTATAATTTGTAAAATGTTTTTTTTTTTCTTCTTTTTTTTTAGGTTGCATGAATGGAATGATTCCTCATTTACCAGAATTGATACCTTATCTAATATCTTGCTTATCTGACAAAAAAGCTTTAGTTCGGTCCATTACATGTTGGACGCTGAGTCGTTATTCTCATTGGGTTGTAGGCCAACCACATGATTCTTATTTAAAACCGTTAATGACAGAGGTATTGAATTTTTTAATTTTTGTACTTATTTTATATTAATCTCAGTGTCAGTAGAATAAATTTCTGTGTCAATCTGCAGCAAAACAAAATTATCTGTAATATTGGGTCAAATTTACAAAATAAGCAAAAATTTGCATTTGCAATAATATCTAATAATTAAAAATTGCTAGCATCATAGTGTTTAATTCTGCGTAACTACTAGATGAAGACAAAATAGCTTTATACTGCAAATTGCAATTTGAAATAGAATGTTATACCACTTGAATGTAAATTCTTGGAAGGACAATCTCCAATACAATCTTCGTGCCCTCTTAACTTGGTTGATTTACTGATTACTAGTTTTTTTTTTTTTTTTTTTTTAATTACACATATTACACATTTATTCGGAAAGTGTTAGCTAAAAAAATTAAGTTTTCAGGAAAATTGAAAAATTGTTCCCAGAATAAAATTAACATATTTTTTCTATTATTTATTGAAATGTTTTTTAACCATAGACTGGAATATATTTTTGCCATTTCATAATATTAATATCCCAAATATTGGAAATTCAAGGACTTGAGTATGACATCTGGTGGAAAAACTATGTAAACTCTTATTTCAGGAAAATCCCCTGCAAGCACATTGCAATACATGTACTTGTAACTTGTTTATAATACTAATTTTTTTTGCGCAATTCCAGATTTCAAGTGACAAAACAATTATTTGATTTATTATGTTTATAATTTTTCAGAAATAAAAACATTGCCACAATTATGATTTTTCTTAAATGAAATTTAGATTAAATTATGAAAAATTTTGTGCCCGTGCGATAGTCAGGGCCTGCCTCTCAATTACGTGATTACAAATCTTACCATTTCAGTGTTTTGCACTTAGCTGTTTCCTTCTTTTCGAGACCTTGAGTTTTACAACAATATATAAGCTGTTTATGAAAAACCTGAAAAAGTCGGGATATATATATATATATGTATATATATATTTTTTTTAACTAGAATTGTGTAGGAACCCCTTAGAAAGGAATTTTCTTTTGAAATAGTAAATGTATATTTTTTAAAATGCGCATTATTAGAAAGAAGGTACTATCGGTAACAAGTAAATGTACTGGAGTCTTTGGCGGCAAATTTAGATTTTTCTGCTTCATTCGATTGTCTCATTGAATTTACTAAACTGATTTTTCTCATATCTGCTATTGAGTTTTAATAATGACAGGGGACCGGGTCAAAGTGCAAAATTTGTCATTGAAAAACAGTTGCTCTCAAAGAAATATGATTTTAGGTTACTAATGGTTCTTACACTGCCATGCATTGGTGATAACTGCTATAATACTAGCAAAAGCCATGCTTTGTTTGGATTCATGAAGCATTATTTAATAAGATAAATAACAATATTTTTTTTAATTATTTTTGCATCTTTATTAAGCAAAAACGTTATTTTATGTTTTGGCGCATTTTAATTTTAGAAATGTAAATTCAGTCAAATAACTAAGAATTTTCTTGGAATTTTTTATCTATGATATAAGATTGGTATAAATAAAAATATTTTCGAAGCAAAATTTTACAAAATATTTTTAAATTTTCAACTAAAAGCTCTTTTAAAGATGTTTTTACATTTTCCAATAGCCTCTGGTGTTTTCTCAAATGGTTTGAAATAGGTATTAGGGCATGTCGAATTTTTTGACTTCCTTTTTCAAAAAATGAGGGGAGTAAGAAAGTCATGTTTTGGTTAGCTATTCACAAATATATTTACATGAACTAGTAATTACATTGATTTGCTTGTAAATAGGTACTTCAATTTCGTGATATTTTCCCATTTCATGTAAAAATCGCAGCAAACTATTTTCTCTCATGAAGTGGTTTCTTATCGTTACTTCTGTTTGTACTTCTGCTCCAAGATGAAGAATATACTTATATTATACTATTACATCTATAAAAAAATTTTATGCCACTCGTAAAAGTTTTTAAACTAGCAATACTCATTTGCAGCTAATTTAGCTGCAAATGATTATTGCAACTGATTTTTATATGAGTATTTTTATTGATTTTTATTAATATCATACAAATAGTGACATTTTCTTTTTCCAAGCACGAATAATTTCTTCACTTGCAAAATATGAAAATTCAAAAACATAGCTAATAATTAAAGACTAGACTGTCAACTAGGGATGCAACGGATATCCGGCAAATATCTGATATTCGGCACATCCGCCTGATTTTTCAATATCCAAAATACCATCAGATATGCGAATCACAATCACCTGATATCCAACTTATCTGCCGGATATTCTGGCAGAACGCAGCAAAGTGAATATATGGGGATAAGAGAAATCGTTTGACTGCAAACAATGCCGAACAACTTTTGTTTATAATGCAAAATATGAAACATAGTAAGTTCACTGTTCTTGAATAAAAGGGAATCCTCAAAAGTTTAACAAATTGCCAGCTTTCCTAACATTGATATTTGAACTGTTTAAAATAAATTTAAGAATTTTCGTTTACATATCTTTTAGAAAAATGTACCTTTACTTTCAGATTGTAAAACAAAATTTGAAGTTGTTTGTCGAAGTATGACTTTATTAATTTTCTTTCTTTCTTTTAAGTTTAACAATTAAACAGGCCTATTTTTACTTTCTCTTCAATAGAAGAAAGTATTGTAATCGAAAAATTTTTTTACTTCCAGTTTTTGATGGATTTACACATTTTAGGGGTCAGAGATCCTCAAAACATGTTTATACAAAATGTCTGTCTGTCCGTGTGTCGCCATCATACCATCAAAAGGTGTATGAAGTTATGCAAAGAATATTGTACCATCGAAAAGTGTATAAAGTTATGCATAGAATTGAACCAAATTTTTTGTGTATGTTTTTGGCTCTGCCCAGCAGGTCCTTCTTGAATATGGAAGCATTCTGCCAGAAGGAGGCACTGTAATTGCAGTTTTTGTGACATTTTCATTATTGTACCATCAAAAAATGCATGAAGTTATCCATATAATTGAACCAAATTTTTTTGTGTATGTTTTTGGCCATGTCCAGCAGGGTCTCCTTTAATTTGAAAATATTTCGCCAGAAAGGACCACTGTAATAGCAGTTTTTGTGTCACTTTCATTCTTGTACCATCAAAAAGTGTATGAAGTTATGCATAGAATTGAACCAGTTTTCGTGGGGTATGTTTTTGGCTGTGGACAGCAGGTCCTCCTTCAATTTGAAAATGTTCCGCCGAAAGGGGGTGGGGGGCGGTGGTATAATAGCGATTTTTGTGTTATTTTCATTATTTTATCATCAAAAAGTGTATGAAACTAAGCACAGAATTGAACCAATTTTTGTGCATATTTTTGGGTATGGTCAGCAGTTTGTCCTTGAATTTAGAAATATTCCACCTGAAGGTGGCACTGTAACAGCGATTTTTTAAAAAATTTCTCTATTGTTCCTAGTTTTTTTTGTACTGTATATTGGTGGCTTGTGAAGCGACGGGAACTTCACATCTTGCTAAGCTGGCTATTTGCAAACAGCTGATGTACAACAGAATAACGAAAAACAATATTAACTTATTCTGATTAATTGACTGGAGCGGAAATTTTAGATGAAAATCAAAGTTGGTATAATATTGAACTAATAATATTGACATACTAACATTTGTAACTACTTTTTGAAGTATTAAGGTGCATGAGATAGGAAGAAAGTTTTGGGATTAGCACATCCAACTAGTTATTTTTGTAACTTCATTATAAATATTTAAAATTAAAAGTAATTTTCTTTTTACTTATATCAAAGTAATTTAACTTAAAATACTAATACTTAACTTAAAACTAAATTTGACTTAAAGCAAAACCGTATTAAATAATTAAAACCGAAAAAAGGGCATCAACTAAACCTATGTTTGGAGAAAATAAACTCTTCAACCATGGATATATAAGTAGATATTTTATATTTAAATTATAAAAAGAAAGTATGTATTTCTTTTTGAAATACTCTACAATTATAGGCATATTAATTGGTTAAAATGTGTTGTGCTGATTATCAGCATTTTATAGTACAAATTAATTATTAGCCTTAGCAATTATCAATATAGTCAATCCAATAGCAATTATCAGCATTTCATTGTACAAATAAACAGAATATTTTAATGTTTTAATTACATTTTTTATACAACATTATTAATATACATTACAGGTTACAGGGCTTGAATTTCAAGATTCGTGCCCTAAAGAATATTGTAAGCGGGAGGTTCCTGTTTCCAAAACATCCTTTTCCGAAAATTTTTCTTTGTAAAATGATGATCAAGTCTTCGGACCGACTTACAAATTTCGTGATATTTTCCGATGTCGATCAACAGATTTCACTGTTTCTTCTTACGACAGATTGACAAAATTCATGATTGTTTTACTGCATCTGACTGAAAAAAAATGTGATTTTTCACCGCGACTGACTGACAAATTTTGCGTTTTTCTCTAGAGATCGATCAGCGAATTTCATAACAAAATTTTCTTGCAATTAATTGACAAATTTAACAATTTTATTCTGCACCCGACTGGCAAATTTCCTTGTTTGTTCTTGCTACACTGATGAAATTAAAGATTGTTTTTCTGCGTCTGATTGAAAAATTTCACGCTTTTTCTCCACGACAGGCTGAGGAATTTCACAATATTTGCTCGTGGTGAACTGTCAAATTTCACGATATTTTCCCATGATCGATTGGCGAATTTTGTGATATTTTCCTGCTGCCGATTTCTCGTCACTGGTCGATATTTATTTAAATTTATTTTCGCCACTATTGACAAAATCAATGATATTTTTTCTATGACCAATTTACGTATTTTGAGATGTTTTTTCCCTGTGCTCGAAATAATTAAAAGAGCAGTAACGGCCATCAGAGATTGAGCCCTACCAAATTGGCCAATAACTAGCATTAAACAAAATGATCTTGTGATGCACATGAAGAAAAAAAAAATTTGGTGAGCTTTAAAAAAACAAATAACAAACCAGTTAATTTGCAATTCACATAAATTAGGACATGACTTTTTGAAATCAACCATTTCTCGTGTAATAGAAGAAATCAATTGACTATTTCCTTTTCAAATTTAGGATATGGATTTAAAATTTAGTTCAATTAATGCATATACCACTGATTACAGTTTGGACTATAATTCCATTAAGGATATAATAAAACAAGTGACATGAAGAAGTGACATGCAATCACCAAAGGATATTGACAATACAATCACTGATATGCATTATTCATGCAAGTAAGTTAAAAATGAATGCACATCAGATTTTGCAAAGTTTTCTAAAATTTTTTAAGAGAGCATAACCATGTGTTTCTGATAATTTTTAAACTTAAGTTGTTTTGTGCTGTTTGTCAAAAGTGTGACTTGTGAAAGAGGCTAAAGCACGCAAAATGGAACTAAATTAAAATTAAGAAATTCATTTAGCAACACAGTTGTTAATTACCCATAACATTAGGTGAAAGTTGAAAAATGTACATGGTATAAATAAAGCATGATATAAAGCTTGATTCTGTTCCTTTGTTTTAATAAAAATAAACATTTTGGATAATTATCTTGAGTTGTTGATTTAAATGGTATTTTGTCATGTCTGTATAAATGTAATTCTTTGTGCCACATAAAAAATATCAACTCCCCTGCATTTATAAATGTTTGGTGTGAAACTCCTTCCTGGGAAAACTTGAATTTCAAGCCCTGATATTCAAAGATATATAGTTTTTGTAAATTATATATTTCAATACATTTAAAATTTTTTAATGATGTGAAATATATTTGTAATTTACTGCTCTGAGATGGCATTATAATAAAGAAATAAACATTCACCTTATAAATAAAAATATATCTAGTGCCGGATATCCGAATCCGGCAGGCAAAGGAGCTTCGGATATCCGATATCCGGCAAAATCAATATCCGGTTCATCCCTACTGTCAACATCCACTCACATGAGTAATTTAATTGGAACTGGTCGAGAATTGCTGCCTTCCGAACTCCCAACTTTGTGTGATGTTCTAAGATATGAGTAAACTGGAAGTGAAAGAGGCTTTCTTAGGAACAAGTTCTTTGCCATCCTCAATTGCAAGTGTGAGATCAAGATATGTTTGGAATTTGAGGGACCATGTCCATGTGGTACTGATTGCAAACATGAAGTTGACATGTCCTGCTCTTGTTCTAAAGATATGAAGATCCCTGTCAAAGATCTAGTGTTTATTAATAGTCAAAGAGAGAAGGTTGGATCAATTGAACAGCATCAAATTGGATTACCAAATCTACCTGAGCACATAAAACAAATTAAAAAAGCGGAAGAGACAAGAAGATGAATTAAGAATTTCTGAATATAAGCTAAGAAAGTCAGAGTTAACATTACAAGCAAATAAGGTTATTTTCGCCGACGAAGATGAAGAGCTAACTGATGTTACAGATGAAGAATCTGAAGATCCTTTGCAGATTCCATGTGATGATTCTGAAGTACCTTCCACTTCAAGTACAAGTCAGTATAATACATTACATTGCAGAGTATTAGGTATGCTATTGTGGTCTATGTGCTACAGCTGCCATTACAACAGCTGCATTTTTGGATGCTGGATTAATTACTGAAAGAAACAGGAGACTTGTGTTTTATCACAATAAAGTAAAAAGGGTGCAAGTAAAAGTCATGAAATCACTTGATGAAGAATTCCATGTTCGATGCCGGACAAACAATGTATCTTCTTTGATGGACACCAAGATTCCACTAAACTTCTGTTACAAGTAGATAATTCAAGCCATCAGTTTCCAAGTATTGTGAAAGAAGAGCATTACACTGTTTGCATTGAGCCAGGTGGAAGATAACTTTGCCATTTTATTCCAGAGAAAGACTTAACAAAAAGGAAACCTGCTGAAGTTATTGCTAAACATCTTGTGGATTTTTTAAAGAAAAACAGCATTGATAAAAGTTTGCAGGTTATTGTGGTGACTTAACACATGTTAATGCTGGTTGGGAAAGAGGAGTCATGAATTGGGTTAAGGCAAAGCTGAATCGTAAACTAATCTTGTTGTTTGTGCTCTTCATATTAATGAGCTACATTTGCGGCACTTGATTAAAAACTTTATCTAACAAGAAGTTGAATGGTGAGACTGGCAACATACTTGATGCTGCAATAGAGCTTGAAATCAATCCCTCATTTGTCAGAATATTTTTATCAGAGCCAAGTGACACTGTTGTTAAAGATCTCTCTACATATCAGGCTTATGGTTACAGGATATCTGAGGCCATAAGGACAGGTGTACTCCCAACTGATCTGGCATTATTAGAAATTGGTCCTGTAAGCCACTCTCTGTGCTTAATAGCTGCAGATCGAATTCGTTTGTATAGGTTTTAATACATGGCCTTAAAGGCCACAACTTAACAAGATACAACTGCTTGTGGAATACATTGTTGTCGTTTCTTATCCTTGCTGGTTTATAATCAAATCGAAATTCTCTTGGATGGGAGGACCACACCACATTCTTTATCAATTGAAGCTCCTAAAATATCAAAAGAAGGCAGTAGCAGACATTGTTTTACCAACAATCTAACATTCATCGTAGGTTGCATTTTGTGAATTTGTGCTTCAGACACTTTTATGCTCGGAAGACCAAGAAGAAAGTAAAGCAGGGGTCCAGAATATAATTAAATTAAGGAATGAAGATGATGATACACCAGGAGACCTATCTGTTTGGCATAGGAAAACCCCTGTAGTAAATCCAAATGCAACTTTTGAAACTGATAGATTGGTCAGAAAAAGTATATGAACCGCCACTTGTAAACTCAAAATATCAGAAATAAGAAAGTTTGTTGAAGAGTTAATGCAAGTTCCAAAGTGGCCATGTCATGGACAGTCATAGAGAGCTGTGTGAAACAAGTAACAGAGGCTTCTGGCAAACTGTATATTCATGAGAAACGAGAAGGATTTATTAGAGGCCAGGAAGCTAGCAGAAGAATGATAACTAGGAATGATTCAAAGCAAGATTTGATGAATATTGTTGGTTGAAGCTTTTAACATACATATTTTACAATGTGTTTTTATTGTTCCATAATAAAGACAAAATATAAATAAAATTACTTGAATTCATTAAACCACTTTTCGTGCAAATTTTGTTGGAGTTTATATTAAGTTATCGCATTTTTTCAGAAATTTCAATCCAGATTATAATCAAGCGCAAATTTACCAAGGTAAATCTTTATGAATTAGGAAAAATCTTTTAAATTAGGATATTACATGTCAAAAGGCAAATTTTTGAACCCCCTCATTCACAAAAATCACAAATTTTTATTTTTGCCTTCCAAATCAACATGCCCTAATAGATATTTTTCCAATCTTTGTAATTCACATCAAATAATCTTTGATAGCAATCGTAGAATAATATATTCGAAGAGAGCTTGAAGAAAGTTATTTTTTCAAAATCCTATTTTCTGGAAAAACATTTGAAATGTGTTCTCATTTATACTAAGAATTATTAACTGTAAAACTTTTCATTCTAATTTCTTCTTTTTTTCTGCATGCTAGCAAATGAGAATTTTTGATATTATAGAATCTCTCGTAAGGAAATTTTCTATTGGATGTTAAACCTGGGAGGGTTTTCACTCTCGGCAACACTACGTACGTTAAGCCAACTGATGTCTCTTTATCCCCAATATCTACAACTGCTTTATCTAATGTTAAACCTTGGGATTTATGAATTGTAACTGTAAAAACTAACTGCAGAGGAAATTGTTTTCTTGAGCAATTTATATTTCCATTTTTCCAGAATTCAGTTATTGCAATCAGCTCATAAGTTGAATGACTGTTGTTTTCAAATTTAACTATGATTATTCGTGGCATCTGGTCTGGTGGCCCGTGATTTTCTTCATAAATAATATCTGCAACATAGCGTAAAGATCCGTTTACTAAACCTTTTTCGGTTCACAAATTAGAACTTAACATTACTTTAGATCCAATTGATAAACTAAGAAATGGTTCAAGTCCATTTGTCATTTCAGAATCGGCAAACTTTGCTTTATAACAATTATAATAGAACTACCGTAATTTCGCACGTAAGCGCCACGGCGCATACTTAAAAAAAAGTTTTAAAAATGCTGGGAGCGGCGCTTATGCTGATGTGGCGCTTACGCTGATGCGGCGTATATGCCGATTTCATATTTTTAAATTTTCTTTTTATCTTACGCCAAGCTTTTGACTATTTTTGGAAAATCATTTATTAACGTTAAAAGACGAATTTAATCATATTTTGAATATCTTATTTCTTGCTACACATCGTTGCGCATTTACACAGAAGTATACAATCATTGACTATTGTCAAACTCAACCAACTAAACTTATGAATACAGGAAGCATTATGCGATTTGCATCACCCAGACGATAACTTACTTTTGAATTTAAAAAAATTAAGTTTTATAAAATCTTACAAAAACTTTAAAAGACCTATAAAAATGCAAAGTATGTCTTAAAAATGTGTTTTTAAAGTTTAATTGGCTTGAAATAAATTTTGGTATGAAGTAAATCGGATTAATCGCAGGTGCGATCGCAATGAATTTATTGCCAAATGTCGCAGATAAATAGCGCTACAATCAAACAACTCAATTGAGCAACTAGCAAATCAAAACAAACGCAGAATCGGCGGTTTGCATGTTGAAGAAAGGAAGCGTGTGAAAAAAACGTAGCATGGGAATCTAAGACTAAAATTACGAGATAAATTAAAATGCGTCGATATTTAAGAATTGCAAACATTACATGAATCATATTTCTTCTAAGATTTTATCAATATTTTTTGTTAATTTAATCAGATTTTGCTAATACTTTTTTGCCTTGCCGCTTACGCAGCTATTTTGTTTTTTTTTTAAACAATTTTTCGACAGTGCGGCGCTTCTGCCGAAATTTTTTTTAATTTAATGTATTTTCAGAGGTGCGGCGTGTACGTGCGAAATTATGGTAATACATTCCATAAATTGTTTTTAAAAGGCAAACATATTAAAAATAATACTAATTACTTCTTAATAGTAAATATGTTTCATTTTATTCAATTTACAACCTTCGAATTCAAATAACACTTTATATAACAAATTTAACAATTTTATTTTCTTTTGCAATTCTTTCGTTGCCACTTCACAAAAAAAACAACATAATATAATTCTTTTAAAATGCGTAAGTATTGTCTGCATAAATTTCACATAATAAGAATAAATTGTGTATTTGAATTCTTAACACTGAAAAATACTTTTATAATTGAATTTTCACAATAACTTATGAATAGAGCTTAATTGAACTATCTGGGAGCACGGCAGTGCGTCCGCCAAGTTCGCACAAGCCGTAAGCTACCTTTTCCTGAACCATTTCGGCATACTTTTCACCCCCTCATAACTCCGGTTTAGAGAGAGATATAGAAATTTTTCTTTTATACACATGTTCGTATGATCAAACTGAACTAAGGTTCCACGATTTCATGTTTCTGTATTTAGTAGTTTTTGAATTATTAAATTCTGAAAAAGTGCTTTTTTGTCACTGACTCACTTCGCATCATCAAATAACTAAGGTACTTCTAAAAGTCGTAGAATCATAAAATTTCACAAGTAAGTCGTGTTTGTAGCACAATTAACCAGAAAAATCTGAAAACACAGAATTTCCGCCTCTAAACCCTTAAAACAGGGGGTGTTGATTTGGCCGTAAACAGTTCCTTCACATTCAATTGCACCAATGTTGGTCGCCAATACTCGATTACAGAGTTTTGAAGGGGTCACGTAATTTCAAGCAGAATAAAACTTTATATACATGCTTTTCCAAAGATGTTTGTTAAATAGAAAAAAATGAATATACCTAAAAATTTTAATCAGTATAGGTTATGATATATTCACGATATTAAAACAATAAAACATTTAACAAAATATAACCGCAATTCGGTAAGTTTCCGATATAGTAGCCTTGGCGAGAAAAGAAATTTGATAATAACGTATTTTCTGGCAACCTATCTACTGTGTCATATACACAAGCAATTTTTTCCATATATATACAATTTATTTAATGTAAGGAACCCGTTTATTTATTTTTATATACCAACATAAATAATTTGTACATAAAAAATAATATTTTATATGTGTATAAATAAAATGTTTATATGTATATAAATACATACATAAATAACATAAGTTCATCAGGTTTGTTTTCATAGTTGTTTATATCATTTGGCAACATATCTCAGTTTCTGAAGTCCGAATTGCACCAAGATTAAAAAAAAAAAAACGCCAAGGTCCCTATATGTGGAAAAATATCCTAATTCTCATATGAAAGTTTAAAAATCTGATTTTAATTAAATGAAATGTGTAACTAATAAAGCTATCTTTAACGATGTACGACTGATGCAGTGTCCGAAGTCCGCTGCTAATGTTATTATGTTTTATTATTAGCCTACTTACTGTTAATTTATTGTTAATTTTAAATCTGTAAAAGAAAGATTATAGTTATAGATCAGATAGATATGTTGGTTGCCAAAGCTCGATTACAGAAAATTAGCCTGAGTTATAAAGGTGTTACATGATTTCAAGCTGAATGAAATTTTATATGCTTTTACAAAAATCTTAAGTCAAATCTTTCAGTTTATCTGTCCATATTTCTATCTTTTACTTCCTTAAAACAAATTTTATAGACCGGGAGGCGTCTGTACAGATCATCACCTCATCGAGTTGACGGCTGAAATTTTAGGACTAGTTAAAAATCGATTAGCGTATTAAAATGTAACTGGTCTGCAAAGTGATATCTTTGTGGAAACCACCTACAGACCCGATTTTACTGGTTAATTGGTGGATTTTCCATTGTGTTTTCCTGCACACATTCCTCCATGTCTCCATACTTTTGGATGCAGGAAAATACAATAGTAAACCTATCAGTCACCCACTAAAATTAGGTCTTCAGGTTGTTTCTACCAAGATATGACTTAACAGACCAGTTGCATTTTAATGTACTAATCTAGTTTTAACTAATCCTAATATTTCAGCTGTAAACTCGATGAGATGATGGTGTGTGCTGACGCCTCCCGGTCTATTAAAAATGTCGGAATTCTAATCTCAATAGCACACTGGTCAATCTGGCAAATATCCATACTATTTATGGAACACTATTCCTTTAAGTGCGTTTTAGTGATCTTAAAGAACTTTATACATATGCATCATACATATTATACATATGCATATAATACGTAATACATTTGCATCATACATATTATAGGTATGTGTATAATAAATAATACATATGCATCATTATGACGTCAGAACAAACAAAACATTTTTTGTCGCCCAATTTGAGAATTGACATGATATATTACCAAATTTGGTGACACTTCGCTAAATGTCGCCAAGCTTGGCGAGTATTTGACGTTTCTGGCTATTTTTCAATGAGTTAATTATTAATGCGAGCCATCTACTTATATTTTTTCGCATATCATCTGAATAGTTAAATAATATAACGTATGAATATTTCCAAAGTGCCAGTAGTTTTGTCACTGCACAAAACCTCTGCTATTGTTAATATATTGTACTGTTATTATGCTTACTGTGACTATGGTGTTAATCTTTACTCTGCTGAAACTTCTGTATTATATAAATAGAATTTACGGAAACTATTAAAGCACCGAAACTGACAATTCTCCTTATGATTATTATAATTATATAATATGTAACCTGTTAATCGATATGTACCGTTAGAATGAATCTTCTATAATCCGGTTCCTCGCATTTTAGTTTTCAGGTTTCGAATAAAATTAGCTAAAAACTTAAAACCATGGCAAGTTGGCTAGTTCTTCAACACGATTAGATGAGAACAATGATAGATTTTCAAATGGATCATGGCAGTGAGCCCGTGGACCTTCTATTCTTCCGTAATCGAGTATATTGAAAAGGTTAGCATGAAACAAAAAGATATTAGCATCAATATGGTTTAATGTAAATGCAGATATTATCAAAGGATTTAATAAGAATCATTTCACTTGTACCCAATCGTATCAGTTAAAATACAATAATTGGCAGTGAGCCCAATTAGAAAAGATTACTTAATACGATTAAAAATTTCCGCATTAGAGAACGAATCGTAACTGATAAGGAAATATGCATAAGTGAGTTAAGAGATATTTGTCATGAAAGAATGAAATACATAACAACACAAAATATATGATCTGCTTCCATGATCGTAAAGAGTTCTTGATTTCTCTATCAAAAGCTTCCGACTTGGCGAAAGAATGGGCAAGTAAATTAAAATATGAATAACAGTAACATGATGCAATGTTTAACATGCAATTAATAGAGTATATACTGCTTGCTAGAGGCGGCTAGTACTTTAATATAAAAAGAAATAAAGTATGAATTTGTAAAGCTCAATAAAATAAATTTAGGTATTTTTATGCTAGCCGGGCGCGAGTGGCAAATCGCCAAATACTGTTCCCAACTCTATTGTTCATTGCATTCATTTCATTTAAAAATATAAACTTTTCAGTCATCTCATTTAAAATTGATGCATTTCCCTCATTTTATTTAATAGAATATTTAACATAGAAATAAATAAATAAATAACAAATAATAACAAACCAAAATATTTTATTTGAAAATCAAAGCATTGTTTCTAATTTACACATGTGAAAAATGAAAACTACTATTGGCGAAAAAACAAAATGGGAGATTAGGAGATTTGCTCCCGGCTAACATAAAAGTACTGAAATTTAAGTTTTTTTTATATTAATATAGCTTAGAAAAAAAACTAGAAAAAACATACAAAAAGTAGTGATATTCCAACAAAAAGTTTTCGGTAAAAAAAAAAAAAAAGCGCCAAGTTCTCCTTAATGTTTCGGCCAGAAAAAGTAGTGATATCTGAAGTTCGCACAAGGGCACAAGTTAAAAGCCAAACATCCCAAATCTTTCATCGAAAATGGCTTCCTGCGACTTGGCCGTTAATGCCTTCGAGAGGGTTTTTCAAATTTTAAAGTATGTACAAATAAGCTACATGACAACTACATTTTTTTATTATTTTAGGCATTTTGTGGCACAAAGTACAGAAATAAAGTACACATTTAAAAAAAGCATTTAAACCACTTCAGTCTATTTAAATGCTTAGAAGTTAAATATAACAAAATACTTGTATTCAGAAGGTAATATCCCTAATTTCTAAAACATAATTAGTATCAGCTTTTAACAGTTTATACATCGGATACCTCTTAATGTATGCAAACAAACTATAATAAATGTTCAAACGAAAAAAATCTCTTTCGTCAATGCACAAGATTTCAATATTATACAATAAAATACAATGTAACATACTGTGAGATTTGAAGAAAGTAACTTTTGTTTTATTTCTTAGGTTTTACGTTAATGACTTTAGCTTTAGACCGTACAAAATGGCAATTAAACCACATGTGGACTAAATGATCTATAATCAAAACTATTGTTTGTTGAAATTGAATGGTATTTATCAGAAATCTTTTACTTATAATGTCTTTATGTGAATTTGCCTCTTTGCATACTAATATTAATTTTAATATTTAAATAATTCATAAATGCGAAATTTTCAGTCATTAATTTTGAAATGCTGTAGAAGGCATTAACGGCCAAGTCGCAGGAAGCCATTTTCGATGAAAGATTTGGGATGTTTGGCTTTTAACTTGTGCCCTTGTGCGAACTTCAGATATCACTACTTTTTCTGGCCGAAACATTAAGGAGAACTTGTCGATTTTTTTTTTTTTTTTTACCGAAAACTTTTTGTTGGGATTTAAATTATTTTTAAGCACAAACACTAACTATTTACAATATTCGTAACACTATATATATGTTTATTTAATTTGTAATTATTCAAATAAATTATTAATTTTACCTTTTTATTCATATCAGGGCTTGAAATTCAATTTTCTCTTGGAGGGGAGTCTCCCTACCAACATTTATAAATGAAGGGGAGTTGAGCTATTTGAGAGGGAGAGAAAAATCTAAAACCCATTGTTATTTTACGTGCTATTTAAAGATTTACATTAATTATTTTGTCATGGCTGTATTAATACAGACATAACAAAATCCTTTGACGAAATTCGTGGTTTTTTTTTTTTTTCGCGATCTTTTGACAAAATGCGTTTTTTTTTTTCGCGATCCTTTGACGAAATGCGTTTTTTTTTTCCGCGATTCTTTGACGAAATGCGTTTTTTTTTTCGCGATCCTTTGATGAAATGCGTTTTTTTTTTCGCGATCCTTTGACGAAATGCGTTTTTTTTTTCGCGATCCTTTGACGAAATGAGTTTTTTTCGCGATCCTTTGACGAAATGCGCGTTTTTTTCGCGATCCTTTATCGAAATTCGCATTTTCCCGCAATCTTTTGACGAAACGCGTGTTTTTTCCTCGATCCTTTAACAAAATTCGCGTTTTTTCGCGATTCTTTATCGAAATTCGCATTTTCCCTCGATCTTTTGATGAAATGCGCGTTTTTTCCTCGATCCTTTAACCAGATTCGCGTTTTTTTTGCGATTCTTTGGTGAAATTTGCGGTTTTCTTCAGCGGCCCTTTGACTAAATTCGCGTTTTTTCCTTGATCTTTTGACGAAATTTGCATTTTTCCGCGATAATTTGCCGAAACTCGCGTTTTTTTTTTTTTTTTTCCCCCGCGTTCCTTTGCCGAAATTTAAGATCTTTTTTTTCTATACTTAGATCTAATTTGCGTTTATTTTGCGATCCTTTGATGTAATTTGCGTTTTTTTGCATTCCTTTGATATAATTTGCGTTTTTTTTTTTTTTTTTTTTGCGATCCTTTGATGAATTTAGAGTTTTTTTTCGCGATCGGATGAAGTTCATGCTTTTCCGCGTTCGTTTGATAAAATCCCCGTTTTATTCGCAATACTTTGTGACGAAATTGCCGATTTTTTCCTCGAACGATTGACGAAATTCCCGAAATTTTCTGTTGACTGATGACCGATTTTTCATAATTTTCAGAACATAATGCCTTAAATCTTCAGAAAATTCGGAACATATTCCCCGCTAAATTCGCCAATTGGTCGCAGACACTTGTCAACCAATCTCGAGAAAAAAATAATGAAATTTGTCTATTGGTTGCGTGAAAAATAAGTGAATTTCAACAATCTTTCGCGGTAAAAAAAAAAACGCAAAATGTGTCAATTGGTCGCGCGAAAGTATCGGGAAATTCGCAAGGCGTTCACGGGAGTTGATCGTAATTTCAAAATGCAAAATTTTCAGGAAAATGGTGGAAGATTTTTTGGACGGGACCCTCCCACCCACGATATTCTTTGGGCGGGATTTCAAAATTTTGGGCGCGAATCCCGCCATCCCGCCTTGAAATTCAAGCCCTGCATATATTTAATAATCTTTTAGTTATGAATTTCTGTTATCTCTAATGATTATGTGCTTGGTGATAAGTGTTAGATAATTACTTAATGTAATCTCTAACAGGGTTGAAAAATATTTAGCAAAGTGGCATATAGCAGCAAGAAGCATATAGCTGATTTAAAAAACCCATAATAAACTTGAAACTTAATTTAAATAAACCTATAAGTACTGAATTACTGAGGCTGAAAAAGAACAATGAACTACAACGTAAATGGTGGACGAAAGAAAGATAACAGGTTTAAAAGTAACTTAATATTTGTTGATTAAAACAAAAAATCAACGCAAACAATAAAATAAAATGAAACATTTAAATTTACACAGTTGCTAAATGACTATAAAGCACCAAACTTATCTGCCTTCAAATAATATATAAGAACTCATGGCATTTGGCGTAAATCATCTTGTAAAAATATTCAAATGAAAAACTTTTGTTTTCAATTGAACATGACCTTCAATGCACCAGGACTCCATTTAATAAAAAGCATAATAGCTTCTCAAAAATAACTTGCTTCAATACATTAACTGGACGATACGAACTGTGAAAACACACATTTAATCGTAGAACTTCACCTCAAGGTCATTGACACGATGCAAGCAAGTGAAAAATAAAATCATATCTCAAACATAAAGTTAGGACACTTTCTGTAAAACATCCCTTAAGGAAAAACATCTATGAATTCATAAGGATAATTGCTCAAAACATCTTTTCAATTCTAACTACTTGCTTTAAAATATAATGATAACTTGAAGGGACGTGTAAATAACGAAGTCTAAAGTCTGGTTAAAGATTCAAATCCATTTCTTCAATACTGATACCAGAAACTAATTAAAAAAATATTTACTTTAAGTGTAGACTCCATAAAGCTGAGATTAAAGGCCGACAAAAACATAACAGACACCTTTAAGGAAAATAAATGTCAGCACTAAATGTCAAACAACAAATACGTTTAAAAACTCAAAACTGAAGTTCTTCAAGGTTGAAGGATATTTATATCACATCCAGCCACGTTAACAGTGCTAGTATGCAGCTCCGGACACGCCCAACTGTCAGCTATGAATAATTACAGGAGACGTAACCATGGCGACACCTGACAATGCTAGACAACTCACGCCATCTGGTGGCAGTTGGAAAAACTATGTTAAGATCATATGGCAGGAAGTAATACAAACAATACTATAAATGAAATCAATATTCCAAATAAAAGAATGGTAATGGAAATAAATAGAATTATATTGAATAGAAATCTAGGTAAGAAATAAAAAGATGTTTTTATTTCAAAGTAAGTGAGCCAAAACAGGAACTTATAGAATGAACTGACACTGATACATCGAGTTTTGGGATGAAATTTTAACACATTGAAGATATCTATTAATACAGTACAAATATTTCACTCGGACTAGGATTATTGTGGTGTGGTATGAGTATAACAGGGTGCCAATTCGCCTTCTTGACAGTACTGTCATGTTTTCCAGAAACAGCGTGAAACTTTAGTATGTTGTCTATCTTGACTAATACAATACCAAATATTTCAGTCTTCCGCGTGATAGTATATGAACAGAGGGGAGCCAGTTCGTCATTTTGATAGTATTATCCCATCATCAAGTTTTGAGATGAAATATTTGCCATATATTTTAACAATGAAATTTTTAAAATATTTTTGTTAGAATGTAAGAAAACCCCCAATCATCCTTTTTTTCTTGACGACTGTTGAAAGAAAGGTAGCTCAATAACATGATAGCACTAGCAAATTGACGAATTCGCTGAAAGAAATGGTTGAACATTCAGCTCATGTCGTGCTAAAATATCACGAAATAGACTGAAATATTTTTGTTTTACCAATCAGTATCTTCAAGGCGTTAAAATTTCATTAAAACTTGATTCAATAGTATCTCCAAAATTAAGGCATTCGGTTTAAAAATTTTTAAAAAATCAACCATCAGTCCGAAAAGTCAGGCACAAAAAATGTCATGAATATCGACATTGTTACAGGGGGAAAAAAAAAAAAAATCAGTTTTGTCAATTGTTTACAAAAAAAATTTTCTATTTTGTCAAAGGATTGCAGGAAAAATGAAACTCCATCAAATAATTAAAAAATTTCGCAAAAAGATTGTGAAAGAAAATGCAAATTTCACCAAAGGATTGCACAAAACGTTATTTTCGTCAAAGGATTGCGGGGAAAAAGCATAAATTTCGTTAAAGGATTGCGGAAAAACATGAATTTTGTTAAAGGATCACAGAAAAAAAATCACAAATTTTGTCAAAGGACCGCAGAAAAAACAGTTAGCACCGGTAGTGATTCTTCTTCTCCCCCTTCTCTGCTGTAACTTTTCGGAAAAGTTGCTGTGAATTTTAGATAATTTTTTTTCACTCAGAATCACATCTCGTATTGTCATCCACCTGAATCTCAGTACAAAAATGTCCAGAATTGCATATAGAAATGTTAATCGCATCTTTAATGTGTGAAGGAAGAAAACAGGAAAAAGAAATTGACCTTGTGTAAGAGCAAGGCTAAAAAAACAATTTCTATTTTTTTTTTTTCGCTAAAGGTTCTCAAAGTTTACATCCCCCCCCCCCCCTTCCTAATACTTAACCTCTTAAAAGTAAAATTGTTTTTGATTTTTTTGTTACTGTTTTCAAACAAGGTGTCATTAGTAGATTTTCATTAAATCTACTAACAAGGGCCCACCAAACATGATGCTCACAGATCTTGATGTATTTAAGGTATGTTGTAGAGTTCTTATCCCTAATTTTTCTTGTGAAAGGATTTTTTCAAATGGGCCTTAGATTTTTAGAAATTGTGGGTCAAAGTTCAGCATTTGTTTCAAATACCTATTAATTTGCTATTTTCAACAAGTAATTCGTGTTGTGACAGCAGAGTGCTAGTCCGCCAGCCGGAGGGCCTGAGTTCGGTACTACCTCCTGACTTTTTATTTTTTTTTTAAATGAATTTTATATTTTTGATACTTTACAAATTTTAACCAAGGTTATGAATTTCTACAGCTTTGAAATTTTGTTATTTTCCTAAAAGATCGATTTACGCTTCTGATTTTTTCTACCACTTGATTTTTTTTTCTTTTTAAATTAATTTTATATTTTCACACTTTACAACTTTTAAGCATTGTTCTGAATTGCTGTAACTTTGAATTTTTTTTATATTTTCCTAAAAAATATACAATTATGGTTGATTTTTTTTTTTTCATGAAAAACTATAGTTTATCTCATTTGTAAGCTAACATCTTTTCTAACAAATATCTAAACTATTTTATGTCTAGATTTTTTTTTTTTTTTTTTTTTTTTTTTTTTTGTAATTATTATTATTTAGCTTTATATATTTTTATATTTTAAACAAAGTTTAAAAATAGTATATGATATATATAATATATAAATATATATATTTGTGTAATTTAGAGTGAAAATTTATTATTTCGTATATAATATAAATAATAATTTTGACATTGAAATGTCCACATGTATTTTTATCTTTAGATGAGTAAACATGGACAAATTATATTTCAAAATGTTTTTTCATTCTAACAAATGATGATAATAAAGCGAAAATGGTCAGCTGGAAATGTAAAATTCATCTGCGGATTGCGTATGACACATAACTTATGATGCATACTTTTTAAAGAAATCGTCAGATACACTTTTTATTTTCTTCTTTACAAGAAGAAAGTATTGGATTCATGAAAATTTTCGAATTCCAGTTTTCGACGGATTTACATGTTTTATGGGTCAGATATTCCAAAAAACATGTTTTTGCAAAATGTCTCTCTGTGACTGTCTGTCTGTATGTGACACAAATTTTGTGGGCGCTCTAGCTCAAGAACTAATGCACGGAATTTTAATAAAAATTATATTCAGATTTTACCCTGATATAAATTGGTACTGATTAGTTTTTGGTGTAAATCACTCAGCAGGTGGTGCTGCTATGCTGCATTTTTCCTGATTTCTGCAGTAGCTGTATCTCAAGAAATAATGCACAGATTTTCATAAAATTTCAGATTCTGTTAGCTCTTGACATGAATAGATGCTGTTTACGTTTTGGTGTAAATCGCCCAACAGGTGGTGCTGCTATGCTGTATTTTGCACTATTTCCTCAATAGCTTTATCTCAAGAAATAATGCACAGATTTTCATAAAATTTCAGATTCCGTTAGCTCTTGACATGAATAGATGCTGTTTACGTTTTGGTGTAAATCTCCCAACAGGTGGTGCTGCTATGCTGTATTTTGCACTATTTCCTCAATAGCTTTATCTCAAGAACTAATGCACGAATTTTCATCAAACTTGACATTTATGTATAACTTGGTTAATATTGCTGCTGATTATGTGCTGGTGTAAATCGTTCAACAGGTGGCGCCGCTATGCTGCATTTGTCATGATTTGTGCAATAGCTCTATCTCAAGAACTAATGCACAAATTTTCTCAAACTTCATATTCAGTTAGACGTTGATATAAGTTGATGATAATTAGGTTCTGGTGTAAATAACCCAATATGTGGCGCTGCTATGCTGCATTTTGCTGGATTTATACGATTTCAGCGACAGTCATACCTCGAGAACTAATGCATGGAATTTCATCTTTTTAGAATTCTCATGATAAGCACAGATTGCCATTTAATTTAGCATTGTGATAGCAAAGTATTGACATGTATGAGATAGAAGAAAGTTTTGTGATGGCCACAACATACTAATTTAATAATATCAGAATAAATACAATTTTTTTAGTGATATCTTTTATCTTCTTTTGAAGACAAGTAATAGGTAAAAAGTTATGCTGTATACAGGAAATTTTTCGGTGTGAATATTTTTACAATATACATGTCCCCAAATTAAATGTCAATGTCTGTAATAATAAACATTTTTGCATTTCATCATTTGACATATTTTAATATATTTTAAACAGACCAAATATTAAAAAGATATATTTATTTTGTTGATTTTTTTCTAATAAAATATTGTGCATTATTTGAGACATACTTAAAATATAAAAAAGGTCAAATAATAATAATTAATACTCTTTGGTTAGCCGAGCACCAGAGTTATATATACATATATATATTGTATATATATATATATGCATATATTTACACATAAATGTATATACATGTATATTTATATGTATGTATATATAACACTGGCACCCGTCTAACCAAAAAGTACCTAATAATTTTATGAAAGCAAATTTTCTGCACAAATTAAACATAGAGTAATTTATATTTCCGTCAACAGTTTAAAAATTATTGAAAAAAAAAAATAGAAGTTTTCATGAAATATTGAAAACTTAAATCAATTTTTTAGGAAAATATCAAAATTTCAAAGCTGTAGAAATTCATAACTTTGGTTAAAATTTGTAAAGTGTAAAAAAAATATGAAATAATAATAATAATAAAAAAGGTGGGGAGGCAGCATCGAAATTGGGCCCTCCGGCTGGAAGACGAGCATGCTGTGATCACGCCACGAATTACTTGTCGGTTGTTGCAAATTAATAGGTATTTGAAACAAATGCTGAACTTTCACCCCCAATTTCTCAAAATCTTAGGCCCATTTCAATAAACCCTTTCACCAGAATAATTAGGGATAAAAACCCAACAATATACTTTACATCAAAATCGGTGAGCATCATGTTTGGTGCTCTCCTTGTAAGAGATCCCACCCTTAGCACATAATTTGTACTTGTTTCATAAGTACTTGGAATAAATTTATTTACTGGTTATAGAATTTGAACTTTGCATATTTAGCAAGACAAATTGCACTCTTTATTTGAAGTCATCCAACTTTCAGTGAAATTGTTTATCAAATTGTGTTTTTCTGCAATTGTATATTTCAAACAATAGCACAAATTATGTTGTTCTTATGTCATAAAGTCCTTTCAGTTATTATTGATACATATTTTCCTCCCCTTTTTCAGAAATAAGTATGCAACTATTTTGGCTACTATTTTCGAACAAATGCTACTATTTTGGCTTTTTTTGAGACTACTAAAGCTACTTTTTTCAATGTCATTCAGCAGTGGCAGTCCTGATCTATTGTTTATACTCTTTTCCTATATCACTTAATCTTGGAGACAGCTCTCTTAGAAAAGAAACTGATTAATGACATTGACCTTCTCATTTTAGCTCCTTGAGCTAATCAGGTCATCAAAGAGCAAATTTTCAAAGTGTCTAGGACATAGATTTGAAAGTTTAAAACCATCAATCAAATTGTGAGTTGTGATATCACTAGTGTCATTGTTCATATTGATTTAAAGAAAAAGCCCACTCTTTGGTTACAATGTGTAAATTATGTTGCAAATGTCAAGTCATTATCTAAAGAGTTTTCTCCTGCTTGCATCTATAACGGTAGTCAATCTTCCTTGTGTTACAAAATTCGTTCTGGAAGAACTCTGACTTTCAAAGGCATCAAGACATGTCTCTGTTTTGATTCAATCCAAAGGTACAATGGCTCATTTGTACAGCATTCAATCAACAGTTTCAATGAATGGTATTCTCTTTCCCATTTTTTGTCTTCAAGAAAGAAAGGAGTTTCATACTAAACCTCTTGTTCCTATGTTGAAAGCAAACAATGGCTGTGTCATCTGCTCAACCTCAGGAAAATTAACTACTGTTCTATTAAAAGTGGCATAACAATGACTTTGTGCCAGAAGTAAGGCAAGGAAGTAAAAATGCCGTTCTTATGCATGGTACGGCAACTCTTGTTTTCAAATCCTTCTTTGTTTCACATTGAAGACTTTCAAATTCATCTGATGTGTATGCCTGCAAGTTCAACTGCTGTATTTGATATGTTCCTGTCCTTTGGAACTCTGTAAAATTAATTTAAGACAACATTTTAGTCAACAAATTAAATATTTCCTTCCTGACTAGGGACAGAATCATAAAGCTTCAATCACTAGCATGCTATCAGTTTGTATCAGTTAAGTTCATCTCTATGTTCAAGTATGGATTTCCCAAAGGAAACTGCATTGATAAATAGGCAAAAATTACGTCACTCCTATAAATTACTGATTTAAATTTTAAGAAAAGGAGACCTGCTCGATTCAGCTGAAGAAAAAGCTTTTGCTCTTTCTGCTCACGGTGAGAAATATTTTTGCTTTACTCACTTCTTCAGAAAGAGCAATTTGGCAAAGATTGATTATCATCAATGCATGGCAGTGTAAGAAACACAAGTAAACTTAAATCATACTTATTTCTTTGATGGCAACTGTTTTTCAATAAACGTTCAACTTTGACCTGCCCTCTTGTGATTAATAAAACTCAATAGTAGATATGCGAAATATAAAATTTCTAAGCTCAATGAGATGAATTGTGAATGAGCTATAAAAATCTAAATTCACCGTCAAAGACTCTGTTACCCTTACTTGTAAATATGAATTTTTGTTTATGAAAACAAACTTTCAGGACCTTTACTTGTAAATATGAATTTTTGTTTATGAAAACAAACTTTCAGGTTTCCTATGCTGCTGGAAAACATGGAATTATCAGGGAAAATGACAAGCGCTGGAAAAGTCAGGGAAAATAAAATTTTTTATTTCTAAAACCTGGAAAAGTCTGTTTTTTTTTAAATGCACTATCATGCATCAACATTATCTCGGATTCATAGTGCATCTGCAAAAAAGTTCAGATTTTTCCCTTAAAAGAAGAATTTTTGCTATATTCACATTTTTAACATAAAGATGTTTTAGCTATACAAATTTGTCGCCAAATAGTCGGTCAGGCCCTTATTATTGCATGGGCAAATCGGGACTTTGCCCAGGGGCCCCCAAATCCATATATTAATTTATAAAATATTTACCCCCCCCCCCCCCTCCCAAATTTCAACTCTGAATATTTACAAACACAAATTTCATCTTTAAAAGATTCTACTAAACTTTCTGAAAAACAAATTTCTTTTTGAACTCGCAGAGCTCAATGCTTTCGTAAAGCTAACCTCAACCGCTATTAAATAAGATATAATATTTTGATTTTAATAGATTCTATTAGCAATGAAATTAAATCATATCTAAATTTTAGTAGTTGAAAATAATCAGTTCTAATTGTCATGAGATAAATTTCCTTCTGTATCTAAAGTTTTCTCAACTTAGAGTTAAATATGAAAAATAAACACAAAATTCCCATCTTTTTAGATTTATTGAAAAAACACTTTCTGTTTGTGAAGTAGAATGTATTTGATTTGATATTATGTTATGTGTAATACAATTTAAAAAGATGTAGAAGAAAGTAACTTGATTAACATATCATTTTCATGTTGGAGTATTTGACACTCTTCCATAAGTTGAAGTTATTAAATTCAGCTTAAAGTAATATAACAAGCTGTTAAAGTTATATAAAAGAGCTTTATTCTGTACTAAGGATAAAAAGAGTATTTTTATTAAGGTACTTAATTTGGAATTGACAGAGCTAAGAATTTTCTTCTATTTGAAATCCAAGGTGGGAAAATATTATTTATACATTATACATATGACTGACCATCAGTTATATTTGAATAATGTTGCAACGATTCAAATAGGGCCTCCTAATTTATCTTTGCCCAGGGCTCCAATTAGTCATGATCGGGGCCTGTAGTCGGTACTTAAGCGAAAGAAATGTTGAGCCATGTTAAGGTGGCTTGGATGAGATATCATGAATAATTATATAAGAAAAAGAATGAAAATTATGAAGGAAGACAAAGAAAGCTGTAGCTGAAGTTAAAATGTTATAAGACAAAAATTTGAAGCTTTTACACAACAAACTGCTTCTGAAACAACACAAATAAATGGCATGATAGTAGAAGTCTAAAAAAGGTTAAATGTTTAATATGTGTAAATTCAGTTGTGTATAATAAAAAGTTATTTGAATCCGTCTGAGCTGTAATTTAGTTTTGCTTGTTTCGGCCGCATAACTTCAACTTTTTGCCATTTTACAAATTTATTATTGTTTTTAATTAATTGAAAAAAAAACTAATTACAAAAATGCCTTTGAGGTGCATAACTACAGACTATAAAAGGTCTTGCCAGATCTTGTATTCTACATACAGCGATATCTTCAAAACGCAGAACACAACTTTGCTTATTATTATAGATTATGATTCTTGAAACTGGCTTGTAAGAAATTCTGCAAAGCCTGCTGCATAATAAAATGTCTTTCTGTTTTTAATGAATCTTTCTGTTTTGCCCTAGTCTTATTCTTATTGCTGGAAGTTAACTAGCATACGTACATTAAAGTTTAATAATCATATAGCTTTAAAATTTTCCATTAGGAATGAAGAATATTTTTAGCGTTTTTCAATATTTGAATGATTATTATCAAATTTAATCATGATTATGAAAAATGACCAAATAACATTTGAAGTCATTTGGCCATGGACTAGTTACAGAAGGGATAAGTGATGAAATTAAATTAACCAAAAGATGCTGCACTTTGACACTAACAAAATTATCAACAAAAAGGGATTTTCATTTTATTTTGAATGTAAAATTAATATCAAGCTAAATTGAGTTGTTTAGTTTAAAATATGTTGTGTGAGAATATGCTCAATTTTTTTTCTTCTTATTTTCATTTTTCTTTTTTTCATTTAAACTAATATATACAAAATGAATGTACAAAATTATTTTTCTCTTTCCATTAGCTTTTGAAGAGGGTCCTAGATGCCAATAAAAGAGTTCAGGAAGCAGCATGCAGTGCATTTGCTACTTTAGAGGAGGAAGCATGTACGGAACTTGTACCATATCTCGCCTTTATTTTAGAAACTTTGGTGTTTGCTTTCAGTAAATATCAGGTATGCCCTAATCATTAAATTTGGTTTTAGTTATTTATCTTAGAATGTAAATAATTGCTCTCTAACATTTCCTCCTCCCAATAGCACAAAAATCTTTTGATATTGTATGATGCAATTGGAACTTTAGCTGATTCTGTGGGTCATCATTTGAATAAACAAGTAAGTACAACATAAGTTTCATGTAATTTGAAAATTTATATAATTTAATAACAACATTCTAAGAATTAAAATACTCATTAATTGAATCGTTCTTATTTAGGAATACATAAGACTACTAATGCCCCCATTAATTGAAAAATGGAATTTCTTAAAAGATGATGACAAAGATTTATTTCCATTATTAGAGGTAAATTATAGCAATTCTTTTTTCGTGTCTAATTTTATTAACTATCTTCTTGTTTGAAAGTTAATCACTGATTTTAGAGGAACTCATGCTTTAAGAAATGTTTGTTTAATACAATTTAACAGAAATCATTTTCATATTTAAATTGATGTGCTTTTCATATATATTAACTTTAAAACAATGCTTTTACAAATTCATTCTTTTATTATATTTATAGTTTACTGATAAGTTTATTAAATTCCAGAGTTTCCCCCAGAGGGTCTCAGGGAGGTACTCTGCCCCTCCTGCCTTTTAGTTTAAAAAATAGTGCCCCTCTTGCCCCTCATCCAAAAAATAGCGTCCTTCTTGCCACTCATTTAAAAAAACAGCCCTTTACTGCTGTTGTGTCCATACTGAACGCACGTCTGCTAGTTGTCTTCTCATTCATACACTTACAATCATTCCCAAAGCTCGCGTGGCGGTAGACTTTAAGAAATTGCTGGTTGATGACATAATACCTTCGGAATTAAAAAGAACATGCAGCAATAAAATAGACTTTGTTAAAAGGGAGGAAAATATAAGAAAAATAATTTTGTCTTTCTAACCAAGCATAATTCTGTTCTGAAATTTCCAAAAATTCAAGGCATTCCGTTCCGAAAATTAAAAAAAAAATAGGTCATCAATCAGAAAATTAATGCATAAAAACTATCGCGTATTTCAACAAATGATTAGAAGGGAAGGGGGGGGGGGGGCGATCATTCACAGAAAAAAAAAAAAAAAAAACGCAAATTTCGTTAAATAATCGCAGGGAAAACACGAATTTCGTCAAAGGAATGTGGGAGAAAAAAATTCTAATTTCATCAAAGTGCAGCAGACAAAAGCACAAATTTCGTCAAAGTACCACAAGGGGGGGGGGGGGGGGGGGGGAACAAAACAAATTTTAAAGGTCGCAGAAACAATGCGATTTAAGTCAAAGAATCGGAAAAAACAAAAACTAAACACAAATGTCGCCAAGGAGCCGCGGAAAGAATGCGAATTTCGTCAAAGGATCACGGAAAAGAAGGCAAGGCACAAATTTCCTCAAAATGCAACGTGAATTTTGCAAGCGTGCCGCGGAGTAAAGCGCGAATTCTCTCAAAGGGCCGCGATAAAAATGCGAATTTTGTCAAAGGCTAGCGAAAAAATGTGAAATATGTCAAAAATTGCTGTAAAAACGTGAATTGCTCAAAATGTAGTGGCACAAAAGATCGCAGAAACAATGCGAATTGTCAAAGAGTTAAAAATGCAAATTTTGTGAAGGAGCCGCAGAAAGAACAAGTGCTGCAGAAAAAAATGTGAATTTCATCAAATGACTGCAGAAAAAACACGAATTTCATCAAAGGATCGCGGAGAAAATGTAAATTTCGTCAAGGGATCGCTAATACACAAATTTCGTCAAAAGATCACTGACAAAGCGAGAATTTCGTCTAAGAATCATGATAAAAACTTGAATTTCATCAAAGGATTGCAGACAAAACATGAATTTTGTCAAAAGATCGCAGATAAAATGCGAGTTTTGTCAAAGGATCGCAAATAAAATGCGAATTTCGCCAAAAGATCGTGGATAAACACAATTTTTTGAAAACCGTGGTGAACAAAGAAAATTTCTTCAAAGGATCGCTGGTAAAACGCGAATATTGTCAAAGGGGAACATAAAAAATGCAGCTCTCGTCAAAGAATCGCGAAATCTGTCAAAGGATTGCAGAAAAAAAGCTGGTTTCGTGAAAGGATTGAGGTTAAAAAAAAAAAAAAAAAAAAAAAAAAAACAGGGTTGAATTTTAATAAAGGTTTGATTCTCTGTTACAAAGAAAAATTTATATATAAAAAACAATATCTAAAAGTTATCACCTACAAAGAATTTTTCAACACTGGCAAGAATAAAATATGGCAGTCTCAAATAATCAAAAATATTTAACATCAAAAAGCTTGCTCCTGAACCACCGACATGACATCAAAAATTACAATCTACCTGTTTAAAAACTATAAATAGGCAACACCTCAATGAGCTCTATTAAGGCTGCACTATAAATTTCCTGTGACAGATAAAAACTATGCTCCTAAGTAAATCCAAATAGATACCAAGTGATTTAACTTCATATTGTATAAAAACATGTCGACAAGAGATCTTCAACCATATAATTATGTATTCAGGGAGCCTGGCAACTTATATGATAAACTTAAGAAAAATCTGCTTTGAAATGCGACTACCATTCAAACATGTTGAGACCCCAGGGTTGATCTCTCACCTCCCCTCAAGGATCCCATCATACCCTTACAGGGGATAGATTCATTCCAAAAGCGATGCAGTGCTATCTCTGGCTAAAAGATTTCAATCATACCATTCGACCAACATAAACACGTAGATACATGACATCAAAGATGAAAGTCCTTGGGCGTTTAACTAGGGACATCATCCGGTAATTTCACCAGGAACTATCAAAACCGAAAGTTCTGAAGAAAGTCTCTTTTTAAAAGACAAAAGTTCAACTGAAGATAAAGTTCTTTTTAAAAGACGAAAGTTCATGATCAATTCATCATTTTAATTCAAATTGGGCCCAGCATAGCATCTGCTACCTTCAAATAACCATCATAAAAACACTTAGAAAAAGGCTTGAATCAGGAACAGTACCTCTTAAAAATTTCACACAGGAGATACTTTCAATAAGCGGCAGATGAGCGTTAACTTGACGAAACAGATCATGAAAACCATTATGAACTTTAAAAATATCAAAAACTTTACGTAATCTAAAAAAAAATCAGTGGATTTCAGGTCTGTCTTTACCACTTTATCACTTATCAGCTCATGAAATTGAAGTAAAACAGTACATCTCATCTCTTTAAAGAAGATCAGCAGCATTGTGGCTTTAAAAATCAATGTCATGAAGCAAAAAAAAAAAAAAAAAAAAAAAAAATTCTTTAATATATATTTAACCTTAAAATTTTACATTAAATTACTTAATTTTATTATTAAAAATTCAAAATTACTTTAATATTTCACTCAAAAAAATTTACTTTTAATTACTTTTATTACCAATCTTACAAAAAAAAAAATTCAGAAAAATGTATAAATTTAAATGTTTTTACTTCAAACATATACATTAAAGTTCAATTTATCAAAAAAAAAAAATTAAGTTCATAAAAATTAGATAAATCTAAGTCATTTGAAACTTAAATTAACAATTTAAACTAAAAAAGAAAATAGAATAACTGCCCCCCCCCACCTCCCCATCGCAAAACATCGTTTAAAAAGTGATATGTGTTAAGCTAATACCGAACTTATCAAAGTCAAAAACGGCAAGGCAAATACAAATTATTATATCTTAAAAATAAATATACTGAAATTAACTTTAATAAAAGCATTACCGGAATCTTAAAATGTCTCATAAAAAGAAAAACCCCTCAAAACTTTTACTTTTAAATTTTATTAAATTTTATTAACTATTAGTCATATCTATTACCAAACTATTAAATAGGTTAGGGTTAGGCCCATAACCGTGATGGAATTAAATTATATAACTATGTAAGTTTAAGAAGAGTTTAAGTTAAAAAGACAGAAGAAATGCTTATTAGCCGAACAACCCCAAAACCTATTTGTAAAACTAAATCAAGTCCTAGAAAGTCGAGCATGTTTAAATACATCTGTAAAAAAAAAAAAAATTAAGGCAAGACTATGTAATTAAATAAATACCAGAGAAGTTTAAAATACACAATGTTTATTAAAAACAAAAAGATATACATAAAAACAGATTAATGATTTAAGGAAAGTAAACTAACTTTAACAGAAATAAACTTGAACAGAAAAATATAATGCTTTACTTTGTAAGTTATATCAATGAGCTTCATAACAAGAAATATGAAAAACAATACTTTTTCAATTTAAGGAAAGCATATATAATGGATGCTCCAGAGCAAGCCAACATTCCATCGTTATCTATCGAAGCAACTCAAGATGAATAGCACGTAATTAAACTCTCGAATTCCATAAATAAATAGGCCGATCCGGACATCAGTAAAATGAATCCTCTAGTAACAATCGTTAAAGCCATGGTGTTGAACTGTTGATTCACATAAACACTATCATCATATCACATTCACTTTACGATAAAACATTTCATCCGCGAATTCATTTTAAGAAACACGATAGACTGTACGGAACTTCATTACTCACACAACCATCTTCCTGTCTTTTTCGTTAAACGCCGCATTAGGTTAGTAGGTCAAGGAAGGGAAAGCGAAGTAAGAATCTACTGCATGGCAATTTATACAATCCGAAGAAATGAAAACGAAGTCATTACGCAATGCAACTGACTTCAAACACGTGCAAAGATGACGACATGATTTGTACGACATCGTTACATGGTAGCTGTTAGGATTACGTCATCATGTACTTAGTGGAATTTTTGAAGTGTGACAGAAGAAAGTAAATAACGAAGAAGTACGATACGTAAGTTAAGAAAGTAAATAAAACAATGTTATTTAAGAAGAGAAAGAAGGAAAGAAAGAAAGTTAATTTATTATAATGCATAGTATATTACTGTAAATAAAAAGTACTTAAATAAAATGAATAGTGAAATAAGGATAGATTTGTTAAAGGAAGTAAACATATATGGTGACAAGAACAGGTATATATTGCTATCAATTTTCGTCAAAGAATTACGAAATCCGTCAAAGGATTGCAGAAAAAGCGGGTTTCGTGAAAGGATCGGGGTAAAAAAAAAGGGGGGAATTTTAATAAAGGTTTGCGGGGGAAAAAAAACACTAATTTTGTAAAGGGTTTTAAGAAAAAACGCATATTTTGCAAACATGCCATGGGGAAAAAAAGCCACCTGGCGTGTAAAGTAGTTAAAAAGAGCCGCTAGGCACTGCCTAATTGAAATATTAAAAAAAACGTCGGTGGGCGAAAATAAAATAGACTTTGTTAAAAGGGAGGAAAATATAAGAAAAATAATTGTCTTTCTAACCAAGCATAATTCTGTTCTGAAATTTCCAAAAATTCAAGGCATTCCGTTCCGAAAATTAAAAAAAAATAGGTCATCAATCAGAAAATTAATGCATAAAAACTATCGCGTATTTCAACAAATGATTAGAAGGGAAGGGCGGGGGGGGGGGGGGGGGGTCGATCATTCACAGAAAAAAAAAACGCAAATTTCGTTAAATAATCGCAGGGAAAACACGAATTTCGTCAAAGGAACGTGGGAGAAAAAAATTCTAATTTCATCAAAGTGCAGCAGACAAAAGCGCAAATTTCGTCAAAGTACCACAAGGGGGGGAAAAAAAAAAAAAAAAAAAAAAACTTTAAAGGTCGCAGAAACAATGCGATTTAAGTCAAAGAATCGGAAAAAACAAAAACTAAACACAAATGTCGCCAAGGAGCCGCGGAAAGAATGCGAATTTCGTCAAAGGATCACGGAAAAGAAGGCAAAGTGCAAATTTCCTCAAAATGCAACGTGAATTTTGCAAGCGTGCCGTGGAGTAAAGCGCGAATTCTCTCAAAGGTCCGCGATAAAAATGCAAATTTTGTCAAAGGCTAGCGAAAAAATGTGAAATATGTCAAAAATTGCTGTAAAAACGTGAATTGCTCAAAATGTAGTGGCACAAAACATAAATTTCATCTAAGTGCCACGGACAAAAATTGCAAATTTTGCTGAAGAATCGCGAAAAAACACGGAATTCGTTTTAAGGACCGCAAAATATGCAAATTTCGACAAAGGATCGCAGAAACAATGCGAATTGTCAAAGAGTTAAAAATGCAAATTTTGTGAAGGAGCCGCAGAAAGAACAAGTGCTGCAGAAAAAAATGTGAATTTCATCAAATGACTGTAGAAAAAACACGAATTTCATCAAAGGATCGCGGAGAAAACGTAAATTTCGTCAAGGGATCGCTAATACACAAATTTCGTCAAAAGATCACTGACAAAGCGAGAATTTCGTCTAAGAATCATGATAAAAACTTGAATTTCATCAAAGGATTGCAGACAAAACATGAATTTTGTCAAAAGATTGCAGATAAAATGCGAGTTTTGTCAAAGGATCGCAAATAAAATGCGAATTTCGCCAAAGGATCGTGGATAAACACAATTTTTTGAAAACCGTAGTGAACAAAGAAAATTTCTTCAAAGGATTGCTGGTAAAACGCGAATATTGTCAAAGGGGAACATAAAAAATGCAGCTCTCGTCAAAGAATCGCGAAATCTGTCAAAGGATTGCAGAAAAAAAGCGGGTTTCGTGAAAGGATTGAGGTTAAAAACAGGGTTGAATTTTAATAAAGGTTTGATTCTCTGTTACAAAGAAAAATTTATATATAAAAAACAATATCTAAAAGTTATCACCTACAAAGAATTTTTCAACGCTGGCAAGAATAAAATATGGCAGTCTCAAATAATCAAAAATATTTAACATCAAAAAGCTTGCTCCTGAACCACCGACATGACATCAAAAATTACAATCTACCTGTTTAAAAACTATAAATAGGCAACACCTCAATGAGCTCTATTAAGGCTGCACTATAAATTTCCTGTGACAGATAAAAACTATGCTCCTAAGTAAATCCAAATAGATACCAAGTGATTTAACTTCATATTGTATAAAAACATGTCGACAAGAGATCTTCAACCATATAACTATGTATCCAGGGAGCCTGACAACTTATATGATAAACTTAAGAAAAATCTGCTTTGAAATGCGACTACCATTCAAACATGTTGAGACCCCAGGGTTGATCTCTCACCTCCCCTCAAGGATCCCATCATACCCTTACAGGGGATAGTTTCATTCCAAAAGCGATGCAGTGCTATCTCTGGCTAAAAGATTTCAATCATACCATTCGACCAACATAAACACGTAGATACATGACATCAAAGATGAAAGTCCTTGGGCGTTTAACTAGGGACATCATCCGGTAATTTCACCAGGAACTATCAAAAGCGAAAGTTCTGAAGAAAGTCTCTTTTTAAAAGACAAAAGTTCAACTGAAGATAAAGTTCTTTTTAAAATACGAAAGTTCATGATCAATTCATCATTTTAATTCAAATTGGGCCCAGCATAGCATCTGCTACCTCCAAATAACCATCATAAAAACACTTAGAAAAAGGCTTGAATCAGGAACAGTACCTCTTAAAAATTTCACACAGGAGATACTTTCAATAAGCGGCAGATGAGCGTTAACTTGACGAAACAGATCATGAAAACCATTATGAACTTTAAAAATATCAAAAACTTTACGTAATCTAAAAAAAAATCAGTGGATTTCAGGTCTGTCTTTACCACTTTATCACTTATCAGCTCATGAAATTGAAGTAAAACAGTACATCTCATCTCTTTAAAGAAGATCAGCAGCATTGTGGCTTTAAAAATCAATGTCATGAAGCAAAAAAAAAAAAAAAAAAAATTCTTTAATATATATTTAACCTTAAAATTTTACATTAAATTACTTAATTTTACTATTAAAAATTCAAAATTACTTTAATATTTCACTCAAAAAAATTTACTTTTAATTACTTTTATTACCAATCTTACAAAAAAAAAATTCAGAAAAATGTATAAATTTAAATGTTTTTACTTCAAACATGTACATTAAAGTTCAATTTATCAAAAAAAAAAAATTAAGTTCATAAAAATTAGATAAATCTAAGTCATTTGAAACTTAAATTAACAATTTAAACTAAAAAAGAAAATAGAATAACTGCCCCCCCCCCCCCACCTCCCCATCGCAAAACATCGTTTAAAAAGTGATATGTGTTAAGCTAATACCGAACTTATCAAAGTCAAAAACGGCAAGGCAAATACAAATTATTATATCTTAAAAATAAATATACTGAAATTAACTTTAATAAAAGCATTACCGGAATCTTAAAATGTCTCATAAAAAGAAAAACCCCTCAAAACTTTTACTTTTAAATTTTATTAAATTTTATTAACTATTAGTCATATCTATTACCAAACTATTAAATAGGTTAGGGTTAGGCCCATAACCGTGATGGAATTAAATTATATAACTATGTAAGTTTAAGAAGAGTTTAAGTTAAAAAGACAGAAGAAATGCTTATTAGCCGAACAACCCCAAAACCTATTTGTAAAACTAAATCAAGTCCTAGAAAGTCGAGCATGTTTAAATACATCTGTAAAAAAAAAAAAAATTAAGGCAAGACTATGTAATTAAATAAATACCAGAGAAGTTTAAAATACACAATGTTTATTAAAAACAAAAAGATATACATAAAAACAGATTAATGATTTAAGGAAAGTAAACTAACTTTAACAGAAATAAACTTGAACAGAAAAATATAATGCTTTACTTTGTAAGTTATATCAATGAGCTTCATAACAAGAAATATGAAAAACAATACTTTTTCAATTTAAGGAAAGCATATATAATGGATGCTCCAGAGCAAGCCAACATTCCATCGTTATCTATCGAAGCAACTCAAGATGAATAGCACGTAATTAAACTCTCGAATTCCATAAATAAATAGGCCGATCCGGACATCAGTAAAATGAATCCTCTAGTAACAATCGTTAAAGCCATGGTGTTGAACTGTTGATTCACATAAACACTATCATCATATCACATTCACTTTACGATAAAACATTTCATCCGCGAATTCATTTTAAGAAACACGATAGACTGTACGGAACTTCATTACTCACACAACCATCTTCCTGTCTTTTTCGTTAAACGCCGCATTAGGTTAGTAGGTCAAGGAAGGGAAAGCGAAGTAAGAATCTACTGCATGGCAATTTATACAATCCGAAGAAATGAAAACGAAGTCATTACGCAATGCAACTGACTTCAAACACGTGCAAAGATGACGACATGATTTGTACGACATCGTTACATGGTAGCTGTTAGGATTACGTCATCATGTACTTAGTGGAATTTTTGAAGTGTGACAGAAGAAAGTAAATAACGAAGAAGTACGATACGTAAGTTAAGAAAGTAAATAAAACAATGTTATTTAAGAAGAGAAAGAAGGAAAGAAAGAAAGTTAATTTATTATAATGCATAGTATATTACTGTAAATAAAAAGTACTTAAATAAAATGAATAGTGAAATAAGGATAGATTTGTTAAAGGAAGTAAACATATATGGTGACAAGAACAGGTATATATTGCTATCAATTTTCGTCAAAGAATTACGAAATCCGTCAAAGGATTGCAGAAAAAGCGGGTTTCGTGAAAGGATCGGGGTAAAAAAAAAGGGTGAATTTTAATAAAGGTTTGCGGGGGAAAAAAAACACTAATTTTGTAAAGGGTTTTAAGAAAAAAACGCATATTTTGCAAACATGCCATGGGGAAAAAAAGCCACCTGGCGTGTAAAGTAGTTAAAAAGAGCCGCTAGGCACTGCCTAATTGAAATATTAAAAAAAACGTCGGTGGGCGAAAATTTTTTGAAAAGTGCTCTCACAACTGTTCTTAAAAAGGCACTCTTGCCCCTTATTTTAAAATATATTTTTAAATGATTTTGTTACCACTTTTATTGGTATAATTTTGTGACAGTTTAGCCATGATTAAATTTCGTGATTTTTACTCCCTGATCAGTATGACGAATTTTGTGACTGACGGAACCATCTTAATATTTTTAGGTTTTTTCTGTCAGTCGATATTTGAATTTTGCGATTTTTTTCCCCCCCCCCCACGATTCATCGTCGAATATTACAACTTTCTCTTCACGACCTATTGACAAATTTCACAATTTTTTCTTTCTACCGATTAGTGAATTTTGAGACTTTTTTGGCGACCGAATGACCAAAATCATGCAGAGTTTTTCCAGCAACCGGTTGAAGAATTTCACTACTAGAAAAGGAAATGAATCAAAATGATGTCAAAAAGGGAGGGTGAGACACTAGATTCAACACTATAAAAGTGCCCTGAAGAATGTAAAAAGTGCCCTTTCCACAACAGCAGTGCCCAGCTCCTTTTTGAACCTGGGGGAAACTCTGAAATTAATATTGAATTTTTAATTGTGCCTGAAGGTTTTGAAGATTAAATCATTTTCCATATACATATTAAAAAGTTGCATGCATGTATAGTATACCTGTTTGTTTCTGCGTGTTTGTTTGGTGGTGTTTTTACAGAATGTCATTTATATAGTTTAAAATAGCCAAAGTAAGGTTAAAAATTGACTAACACGATTAGTTGAATTTTTCAGTTTCAATCTTGCAGCACCAACATCATAAACTAAAATCACAATTTACATTTATAAAGCAAAAAGTGTAATTTTTTTTTACATAAAGCAAAGAGCTGTTAGATAAATTTGCAAAGTCTAAAATAATCTTAAACTCCACTGCCATACTGCACTGTTTCTTGTACTAGGTATTTTACAAAAGCGAATAGATTACTTTAATATTTGAATTAACTGTTATGCTTTATTAAAACTACAATAAGGATTTTTATATGTAAATCTTAGTTTTTTATTGTTTTGGATAAAATACTTAATTTTCGCTATGAGTGTGAAATTTTATATTGATCTTTCCATCTTTTTTAGTGCTTATCTAGTGTTGCTACAGCTTTACAGTCTGGTTTTCTTCCATACTGCGAACCTGTTTTTCGTCGTTGTTTGAGCTTAGTTGAACAGACTTTAAATCAGACTATGGTGAGAACAATGAACTGTACTCTGTACAAAAACCTATCATTTTAGTTTAGATATTATCATGACTTATTTTAACTTATAAATATTTTAGGCTAATGTTACTAACCCCGACCAATTTGATGCACCTGACAAAGATTTTATGATTGTGGCATTAGATTTATTAAGTGGCTTAGCAGAAGGTCTAAATGGTCATATAGAAGCACTTGTTATGTCAAGCAATATTATGCAGTTATTGTACCAATGTATGCAGGTAAGTTCTGTTAATCATCAAGTATCATGTTAGTAATTTCTAAAAATGCTAATTTATCAGCTTAAAAATATTTAAATTTTCTTTGCTACGCTATTTCTTGGTTTTAATTACCATCATGTACAATGCACTCCTACAGTTCAGTCTTTTGAAAATCAGCAATTTTGTTACAGTTTAACAAATTTTCTAATTTAACTTTTCATAGTTAATAATATTACCGTATTTTCGGGTGTATAGCCCGCGGATTATACAAGAAAAAAACATTTGGAATAGCCGCTGCGGATTATACAAAGATTTTTTCTTTTTTAAAGAAACGGAAATCATGATTTTTCTATAATTTTTAAACCTCAAAAAATTTCAAAAATTGTCGAAATTTGTGATTTATTTTCGCTATACCGCAAAATTTAAAGAATTTTCCCGTGTTTGTAATTCTTTTTACTGTTTAAATGCTATTATTATTTATTTCTGTGTTTGGAAATAGCGATATTATTGGTTTGTTTATGACGGACTTGGAAACTTCCGATTTTGAAGGATTTTTCAATTCCAGTGATTAAAATAAATATTTTTGAGCGAATTACTGAGTGCCTTTTTAAGGAAACCTAACCTGTATTTACGCATGAAAATCCAAGTTTAGAAGAAAACAGCGGAAAACTCCGAACGATTAGGCCGACGAGCGGGATTGGGTTCGAACCCAGGACCCCCCGTCTATCAGCTTTTTAGAGCAGAACCTCTCAGCCATTGGTGGGGCGTAGAAAAATGAAAATATTTCTTGAATTACCTCTGACAATAATTTTGATATTTTTAAAGGGAAAAAAATGTGATTATTTTTCCAGATTAAAAAAAAAAATAATAATAATAAATAAGCTAAAATTCTGGTTTTATTATTATTATGGGATTATTTTTTAAAAAAAGAATTTAGTACCGAAATTTTCGGAAGAAATGCCGCAGTGTTTACGTGTTTTAAATTGAAATTTCAAGTGATGCAGCGTTTCTACTGATGCGGCGTTTACGCGCAATTAATTTTTTTTTTTTTTTCGCTCCCAAAATTTCCGATACCAAAGATGAGAAATTTCATATTAATGAGATTTTAAAACAATGTGGGAGAGCCTAAATTTTCAGACCCCGGCAATCGAAATATATTGGCCCTTCCTGGGCTAAACTTTTACCATATATGCTTTGGCCCACCCAGCCAAGAAAAATCAATTAAATCAAGTCCGGGCCCGGCGTAACCAGACTCCATTTTGATAGAAAATCAGATTACTTCTTAATGAACATTATCCTATAAATGTATAAATAATTATTTAAGATATATTTTTTACATACTAATGCAAACATTTTGCGGCTTAAACTGCTATGTCCACAAGCTATGAAATATGGAATGGCAACATTATTGATTACTTAGAGAAATTCATTTAAATGATGACTCATTAGAAAAAATAATGTGGTTCAAAATGGAAGAAAAATATTTAAGAAAAAATAATTTTGAAGCTCTATAAAGATTTTTTTAAATATATTTCTCTATAATTTAATAAAATGAAATAAATTTCTAAAGATTTCGTCGAACAAAGAAAAAATTTCACTGTTATTTTCGCAAAAACCTGCCGGTCTAACTTGGCCCCGAAAAAAAAAAAGTACTTCTCCAGAGCGGCAAGAGTCTGCCTACAAAAATTAAGCTCGAACGTGGTCCGGCCCGAGTCTTATAAAAAGAGATTAACCTGGTTCATGTAGATCTCTAATGTGTACATTTTAAGTTAAAATCCTATAAAAATGATTTAAAACAATATTCATAGGTTACATAAAACAAATTAGTGGATATAATTTTTTAAAATGCTTAATATTCCATATTTTCTAAGAAAATATAACTATAAGAAAATATTCTATTTATGAAAAATGTATTTTTCTAGAAAAAATCCATTTTTTTCCGATCTATCCATAACAAGACAATAACAGGTAAAATCAGGTTACAAGATCAAATGTTGGACTCTACTCTGAACTGCAAGGTCTGGATTGTATCCTACTCGAATCCAAAAATTCTGCTTAAAGTCAAACTCGAGACCCCGACAAGAACAAATTTTGTCAACTGAAATATTAAAACCCGAATCTAAAATGAAGGAATATTAATCCATATTTTTAATGCATTTACGGAAAATTAGTCTACAATTATATTTTTCTTGTATCAAGTTATTTTGGCTTTTACCATTTAAACAAATATTCAGCATCATCTTTTGGGAAAAAAAAAAAAAGTTAACTCGAACGAATCAAATTCCAACCCGAATTGAACATTTAAAACCAACCCGACCCACGACGGAAAAAAAAAACGCCAACCCGACCCGAATTTCAGTCGGTTTCGGGTACTATCCGATTACCCGACCCAATGCAGGATTCAATTCTGTACCAACTGATTTTAATAAATATAAAATATAACTTTGAAATGTTCATGCAAGAAGCATTTTTAAAATATCTACAATAACGCCAAATATTCTTAAAAACGACCATAAAATAAAACAGATTCAATTGCATTGTTAAAATATCTTGTATTCAAGAAACAGCGCAGTGATGGTAAGTTTTTTTTTTCTTTTCTTTTTGGTAATCATTTCATGTATAAATGCTTTTAAAGCAAAATCTTCTAATTGTGACAGCTAAAATGTTCCAAACAGAGCGATAAAAGAAGGGGGGGGGGGGGGGGGGGAAGAAAATAGCTTTAGGATCGCACGTGATATCTTTTCGTAGTGGTTAGCATGAATCATATAATGTTTATAATCCTTATCTCTCCACGTGCAAAGAAATAATAAAAGTAGGTCATCATGAAATTTCTTGCAGATTGATTGGAATTAAATAAAACAGATTCCAATTAAATAAAAAGTTTTCTTTTGTTTCTGAGAACTTTATTATAAAACACGCATACACACATAAATAATGGCTGCATTCACTGTAAGTCATTTTTAATTTTAATTGTATAAAACTATTGGCGCATTTATTAATACTTAACGAAATCGAATAGCGTTTTTCAGTTTATGCTGAAAGTTGATTTTTTAAACTGAATTTCCAGATAGCTTATAACTTAAGATATATAATACATTTATCGAAAAAGGAAAAACGCATTTGATTTCAAATCACTTTGATAGATATGCCAGCAGATTTCATGCTTTTCCGTTTAAAAATACCGGATCTCAGTGAATTATTGCGTGAGGTTTCTTTTTACCCCCCCCCCCCCTAAAAAAATCTGTATTCCCGATCTACAGTTTCTTTTAGAAATGATTAAAATGAGAATTTTTATATCTTATTCAATTGACGAAATGGGATGTGATAACGTTATTTTATTTGTACATAGGGGTAAATATTAAAAATAATACGTTTATTATCTATTTGTAAATAAATTTAATATATGGCACTGTGAAAATAAATGTCATTTTATCCCGTTCGAACACGCTATTTAAGATATTTGAGTTAAAGTTGAGATTACTAACGCCCAGTCGTTCTCATTGACGCTGTTCAGTGTATAGAAAAGTTTACTCGATTTTAACGGGATTTTTTCTTTTAAATATTATTTATAATGAATTATTAATTTTGAATATCGTACTTATATTATTCATATCAAATTAATAATTTCATATTTCAGTGCTTATGGTTTCTAAAATACAGTTTAATTAATGTTTTTGTTGCAAAATCATTCACGATATACCAAGGTAATAATGCAATTTATCATCCGCGCTATATGCCGGAATTTAAGCTGCAAATTTTAAGCAATTTTATTGTAGTTTTTCGAATTTTGTATTAAAATTTATTTATTTCTAATTTCATTTTTATGATTTCTTAATTCAGCTTATTAATGTGTTTCTGTTTAGCATATAATTCGTGATTACTGCGGAAATTTCACATGCGGCGTAAACCCTGGTCGAAATATACATTCGTGGATGGTGTATAGCCCGCGGGCTATACAACGATGGAGCTCCGCGGCTTATACACGAACTTTTTTACGGTACTGCTCGACTTAGGGGTGCGGGCTATACACCCGAAAATACGGTAACTAAATATAGCTTGTTTGAATTTAAAGGTTATTGTGGTGTATGAATATGCAGAAAAAAAAAATTGCTGTTTGTTTCACAAAACATTTCCTTTATATCCCTTCCTTTCCCTCACTCCTGTTCTTTATGTACAAATAAAATTGTGAAATTTTCATTTTTATAACTTGATATTGTTTACAGAAATAGTTCTAGTGACACAATTTTGTATACTTTTTATTTAAATACTTCTTGAAATTGCCATGCATTTTACAATCTTTGATAAAAGGTAGTACAATCTGTTTATATAAATAGTTTCTGGTAATTTCCCAGTTATTGACAGTAGTATATTTTTTTTCTCTTATTCTATTTTCTATTCTTAGAGAAAAAGAGTAACTGACGTTGCCGCCGTAAATTAATTTTTTTGTTAAAGTAGGTTTTTCTCAGCTAATATTAAGAAAGCCATTGTATATAAAAATAAGAAAATTGGTAGTTTTATAGAGAAATGTTCAATAAGCACGCTAATTTTTATACATCTGTATGATCTTTATTAAACTTTTAGATATTTACACTATCTTTTAGTGTATTTTAAAGCAGTATAAGGTCTAAATAAATAGGTAAAACAAATGAATCTACTGATTGATATGACATTATGGAACAGGGTGTCTACAGAATCTGGAAATCAGGGAATCATGGAAAAATCAGAGAGGTTTATCACTCTGGAAAAATCAGGGAAATGTCAGGGAACTTTGTAAAAATACTGGAAAATCAGGGAAATTCGTCTATATTGCGAAAATATTTGCATTTTCACCTTGCCAACGAGACTGATTCGTCTATTTTATGTACCATATTTTTTCACATGCTGATTAATCTTTCCCAATTTTTTTTAAAAGATGCGCATGGTATGAGTTTTTGATATTTAACGTAAATTAAGGTGATCAGATGTCCTGATTTTCTGTACATAGCACTTATATTGAAGGCAACTTACACATTTTTTAAAAAAAATTATGATACATTAGCATTGTTAGGAAATTTTTATTTCCTTAACATGTTTCCACATTTCTTATCACACATTCAACCTAATCTTTAACATCTATACTGGCTTGATTCATATATTTCCTTCTGTCAATATTCTACATAGTTTAAGTCCTACATCAAGTTTTTATTTAAATAAGTTTATTCAGTAAAATAAATAACTTCATTTTGTCACTTACCTTTCTCTACTATTATCCTTTATAATAAAGTGTTAAACCTTTTTCCTATCTTTGACTCTCCATGTATCGTGGCTTACAGTTCACGGGAAACATCGTAATGTTTACTCTCGGCGGTCCTCATGTACGCACGGCAAGACTTGGATCACGTTTTTCATCTGAGGAGTTTCGGCGACCAACGACAGGTGGAGTAAGCTGTCCGTTGACGTCTGCATTGTAGGCCACACCCTCAGATCTTTCTAGTAATGTACAGTGACGTTCATTCAGTGCGGGATGAAGGAGTTACGTAAGAGGGGGAGTTTCCCTTGGAGTACTATTTATAGTCGAGCCAGACAGCTGTTTAGTGGCTTCGTGGATTTTAACATTTAAGTTTCGTTCGCTTTATTTTCTTTTGATTGTACGTGGTTTTTATAAAGCTTTAAGATGCCTGCAGTGTGATAGAAATAAGCTGTTTGTTTTTCAAGTTTTTACTATATAATGCAAAGTGGATTTTAATTACCAACTCTGATGTGAAAGGTGTTTTAGTAATGTCACCATCGGAAGATTGTTTGGTTTTGGAATTGCTGGTAAAGTTGAATCAATATTGACGAAGTGCTCCATTTAAATATGAAGGTCTTTCTAATGCAGCTATATTTCGACACGTTCAAATTTCATTAAAGTATGTTTTTCTTTTAATGCTTATAGTTTAATTTCTGTTTAATATAAAGGGATAGTGTTTCGATTTTTCCTCCTTTCTGCTGTGTCATCTGAAGTTGGATATCTCGGCCAATCTTCCATTTTTATTAAGGATTGTGGATGTTTTTAGTATTTCCATATATCCGTATCATTGGCCAATTAGCTCATGTCTGCTGTTGGGATCCTGGAGTGATATGTATGTTATGGTGGTTGCTGTGTACTGTAGTTTTCAGGTTTGCTACAGAAAGTGCCGACAACTATTTCCGAGCATGTTATATTGTGGGGGAGAGGCTGAGGTATTTTTATGGAATGATAGATGTGCTTTTAAGTAGAGGTATACAAGATCTTTCACTACTGCTTGTTATATATATATTATATCTATTTAAGTAATTTAATAGTAGTGATCTCATTTTTTATATTAAAGTATCTAAATTGAATTTAAGTAATAGAATCTAAATATAATATGAAAGTTTAATATAATTTAAAGTTAAAAGATAATTATATCTTAAATCAAAATGAATTTCATATTTAAGTTGAGCTTTATTTTTTATTTTTAAACTCCTTTCGATGCTCCAAAGCTAAATGGTCTGTATGTTGATAATTTTAAGATAAGAGTTATGTTAGCTCTTTTTATTAAACACTTGAGACCTCAGAAAACTGAGAGTAGTGTTTGGCTATGATAGCGTTTGTCACATATATATTGTTTAAATGAAATGCTTTACTTTTTATATATTATTTCTATTTTTATTTCTGTTAATAAACTTTGTTGGTTTTTACTTCTGTTGTAGTTCTTTTTACAGCAGGGGTGATTGTGTTCAGGGTGTAGCCCGGATTTCCGGGTTTTTCGATCTATCCTTCCGGGTTTATGAGATCGTTACGTTTAGTGGAAAATTCGGACATAAAAAAATATCGCGAATTTCGACATGGTCGCCGAGAAAAAAATCGACAATTTCGTCAAAGGATTGCGGGAAAACGCAAATTTCGTTTAAAAATCTCGAAATAAACACGAATTTTGCAAAGGATCCCCAAAAAAACTAAGATTTTCGTAAAAACATCGCAGGAAAAATGAGATTTTCGTCGAAAGATCGCGGGAAAAACGGACATACGTCAAAGAAACGCCGGAAAAACTGACATATCGTCAAAGGAACGCGGGGAAAATAGACATATTGTCAAAGGATCGCAGGAAAAACGCGAATTTCGTTAAAGGATCACGAAAAAAAAACATGAATTTCTTTAAAGAATCGCGGGAAAACGCGAATTTTGTCAAAGGACCGCAGAAAAAAACACATAATTAGAACCGGGAAGGATTTACCCCATCCCGGAATCACGGGGAAAATGCGATTTTCGTTAAAAGATCGTGAGAAAAACGCGATTTTCGTCAAAGGATCGTGGGAAAAGCGAAAATTTCGTTAAAGAATCGCGGAAAAAGCGTAAATTTCGTTAAAGAATCGCGGAAAAAGCACGAATTTGTTTAAAGAATCCCCCCCCCCCCAAAAAAAAAAACACATTTCACCAAAGAATCGCGTAAAAAACGCGAAATATGTCAAAGGATCTCGAAATAAAACTAATTTCGTCTAATGATCGCGAAATAAACACAAATTTCGTCAAAAGATCGCGAAAAAGTGCAAAATTTGCAAAGGATTGCGAAAGATAAAAATAAGATTTTCGTCAACAGATCGGGGTAAAAACGCGATTTTCGTCCAAAGATCGCTGGAAAAACGGAAATGTCGTCAAAGAATCGAGGGAAAAACGCAAATTTCATTAAAAGATCACAAAAAAAAAACAATTTCTTTAAAGAATCGCGAAAAAACGCGAATTTCGTAGAAATAACGCATAATTAAAACCGTCAGGGATTAAGCTCCCCCCCCCCCCCCCATTCCGGGGGTCGCTGGAAAACGCGATTTTCGTCAAAGGATCGCTAGAAAAACGGAAATATCGTCGAAGGATCGCAAGAAAAATGCAAACTCTGTTAAAGAATCACGGGGGGAAAAACGCGATTTTCGTCAAAGAATAGCGAAAAAAATGGAAATTTCGCGAAAGATCGTAGAAAAAAGCGAATTTCGTGAAAGGATCGCAGAAAAAACACATAATTAGAGCCAGGAGTGAATCTCTCCCCGCCCTCTCTGCTGCCCCTCTCCTTTCAGAGAAGTTGCTGTGAAGTGTTATCCATCTCAATCTCAGTACAACAATGTCCAGAATTGCATACCCAGGAAGAAAGCAGGAAAAATAAATTTACCTTGTGTAAGAGTAAAGCTAGGAAAACAAACAAAATTTCTATTTTTCTTTCTTTTTTCTTTTTTTTTATCTAATACTTAGCCACTTAGAAGTAAAACTGCATTTTCGCGAAAAAACGGCCAATTTTCCACCACAAGATCACGAAAAAACGGCAAACTTCGTCAAAAAATCGTGAAAAAAATAGAAAATTTCGTCAAAAGATCGCGAAAAAGCGGAAAATTTCATAAAAAAAATCGCGAAAAACGGTAAATTTCCCCAAAAGATCGCAAAAACGGCAAATTTCCTACAAAAGATAACGAAAAAACGGCAAATTTCGTAAAAAGGATCGCGAAAAACGGCAAATTTCGTAAAAAGGGATCGCGAAAAAACGGCAAATTTCGTCAAAAGATCGTGAAAAAAATAGGAAATTTCGTCAAAAGATCGCGAAAAAGCGGCAAATTTCACCAAAAAAATCGCGAAAAACGGTAAATTTCCCCCCAAGAGATCGCTAAAACGGCAAATTTCCTACAAAAGGTAACGAAAAACCGGCAAATTTCGTAAAAAGGATCGCGAAAAAACGGCAAATTTCGTCAAAAGATCGCGAAAAACCGTAATTCCCCCCGTTGCCGCCAATGTATTTCCGAAAATGTGATGTTAATTTCCGAAAAAAAAAAATTTCACTCGGAATCTCCCCTGACTCTCCATTTGATGAAGTCATTTAGCTTTCAGTGAAATTAATGTAAGTTTACCGAATTATGTTTTCTGCAATTTGTATATTTCAAACAATAGCAGAAATATGTCATTTGATTGTCATGCTGTTGCAGAATCAGTTGTTATGTAAATTGATATTGGTATATTTTGCATCGATAATTTTCAGGGTTTTTCACTTTGTATGAATTAATTTTCAGGGTTTTTCACTCTGAGTCACAATCACCCCTGTTACAGACACAAGTCTTTTATTGATATTTTATTTAAGTTAACCTTTCACTTCTTAAACCGGGTCGGACTATTTTCAGCCATAATGCTCCATTAGCGTATGCTAACTCTGCTATACCATTTTTAGATTGAATTACCTTTGTAATTCTCAACAAGCATAACCTGACCAGGTGCCCAGCTTAATCCAATTAGTTATCCTGTCAGATTTAGATCAGGGATGCAAGACCTGCGCCAATTGCGCCAGACTGCATCAAATTCCCTTTCCTGCGCCAAGCTGCGAGAAAACTGTTGGGAATTTTTAAGCTATTTCTTATTGCTTCTATTACCTTTATTTCCTATGTCATTTCTATCTACATTTTGCTTACTGTGTCTGGATTTAAACTACTCTTATTTCTGTTTAAATACGTTTAAATATCTTTCATTATATTTTATTACTTTTACATATATAATGGACTTAGCTTTATTCAGGCATTACTTGTTTCTAATAACTATTCTATTATTTTTATTTCGCCGTTAACTTCTTTATTTACATTTCTCTGCAAACTACATTCGTCGTTTCCGCGATCATTCTGGCCATAGTTACTTCATTTGCTGACAGATGGCGGTAGCCATCTTTGCATACGTTTTTCCTCTTTGACGAATCAGCATCGATTACGTCATCAGAGAGTTCTGGAAGATCAGAAGGCACGTGGACGAGTTGCGTGGTGTGTTTGTTTTTCTCTTGAGAGAAACATATAAATACTGTCTATGGCGTGTTTAGTGCAGCTTCGTTAGTTTTATGTTTTAGTATTGTTTTAAATTGAGTTTTTGCCTCGGCGAAATATTTTTTAACATTTTGTTTGAAATGGTCGGTTTGAAACTCTGTTGATATTCGGCGACTTTGTTTTAAGCTTAGATTATTTTGTTTCTAAGTAATGTCTGCTGATACATCGTTTGCTACAGACTACAGAGGACCAGTGGATATATATTGATGCCAGGAAACTGTGTGGTTATGTGTCGTCGTATTTTTACAAGTTTAAGATATCGTTACAGGCATGTTTTTCGAGTCTACCTTTCCATTGAGTGCCGGGGTAATGTTTTTGCTTCTTTTTGTTTCACAATAGTAAACTTGATCTATTTATGAGTTGAAGCCATAGCTGCCAACTCTTCCGATTTTTTCAGAATTCTTCCGAAAAATCGGCATGTTTTCAGATTTTACGCGCGTAATGCATTTTCTTCCGCTTTTCGTCATTTTCTTCAGATTTTTGGCCTTTTCTTACGCTTTTTACGCGAGTTCCGTCAAAGGCTCGCAGGAAAACCCGAAATTTCTGATAAGAGTAAATACCTTATTTCCTGGCTTGACACTGTCCAGATATATATAGATCTCCTCTGCATTCCACTATATTTATTTAACACTTAAAGTACTTCTTTTATTAAAATATCTCCTTTATTAAAATATTTCTTTTATTAAAATATTTCTTTTATTAAAATATTTCTTTTATTAACAATATATAAAGTCATTTCACTTACCTTTTATTCATTCCTGTTATTCTATTTTTAATTCCTTTTTACGATGTTTATCTTTCTTTGCCGTTCGTATTCACGTTTTTCAGCTGTCTGCTTCCATGCAAACATGAGCACGTATTTTGTTTGAATGACAATCATAGATTATAGTTTTACGATCGCCGCCAGATGGCATCGCTCGTTTGAGTCTACGACACATCGGCTCTGCGTTCCTTCGTCATGATGATCTCATTCTGGAACTGTCTGCAGTTGCTCCTTGCATTGCGTAATGAGGCGTTATTTGAACGCCCGGCTGATATAAATTGAAATATGTTTTCTTCCTTCTTCACCCCTTCTCTCTGTTTGTCTACGTACTTCGTCTCGTCCTTTACTATCAGTGTTAGTCTTCACGAAGTTTCAATAGTGCTATATGATGGCTGGAGATGTTTTCTTGAAGTGCTGTGTGCTTTTAATTAGTTGATGTTTTTACTTCCTGCTTCATTGTTTGTCGGCCATTTTATAAGTTGATTGTTGTGAGTTCGATAGTATATGACTTCGACTCTGCTCTTTAAAGGTGGACTCTGCGTATATTGTGTTTAAATTAATATACTGGTGTGCGAGTCAGGATGGCTTTTGTTATGATGAAGTTCGGAGATGTTTTACTCGCTACTTGTTACCGGCATCTATCTTTTGACGTTTCTCCTAATGGTTATTTACAACGTATCTTCATCTATAGAGAAGTATTTTTCCTGGAGTTGTTTCGGCACGGATATATGATTCACGGTATTTCAGTTTAATTCATCGGCATGTTAGATGTTTGTGAACAACATGGAACTTTGAGGAGGACCGGTCACTCTGTGATCATTTTCATTTCTTTATTGCTGTGAGGTCAGTTTTCTTTTATTGTCAAATGGTTTTCTGGATATGTATTTATATTTAATTTGACAGCTTAAATGTGTTTATTGAATTTAAAGATTTGATTTATTGTTTGAACTATATTTAAACTTATTTTTATATTTTAGTTAATAAAGGTTAGTTTGTTTTTAAACTTACTTTGTTTTTCTTTCGCCACCATATGTTTCTTTTCATAACTATTTAATACTTTATCGAGACTATTAGCGTAAGCTTTCATCGTGCTTTTAATTAAAGTCTGCTAATTTAATTATTGTCATTAATTTAATGACATCAATTTCGACGAAGGTTTGCGGGAAAGACGCAAATTTTGTCAGAAGATCGCGTAAAAAACGAGAATTCCCACAAAAGAGCCCGTAAAAAGACGAATTCCATGAAAAGATCGTGAAAAAACATGAATTTCTTCAAAAGATCGGTTAAAAAAAGCGTCGTCAAAGGATCGCGGAAAAACCCGAATTCCGTTAAAGGATTGCGGAAAAAACACGCTTTTCGTGAAAAGATCGTGGAAAAACCCAAATTTCGCCGAACGATCGCGGGAAAGACGCGAATTTCGTCAAAAGAATGCGTAAACAACGCGTAGGGGTGATTTTGGTGCAAATTTTCTGAAAATTTAAGGCATTCATTTCCGAAAATTTAAAAAAATCGGCCACCAATTCAAAAATTCGGACATAAAAAATATCGCGAATTTCGATATCTTCGCCAAAAAAAATTAATTTTGTCAATCGTTTGCAGAAAAATCGAATAATTTCGTCAAAGGATCGCGAAATAACGGCAAATTTCTTCAAAAGATCGCAAAAAACGGCAAATTTCGAAAAAAAAAAAAAAACAAATTTCGTCAAAAATCGCGAAAAAACACAAATTTTGTCAAAAGATCGTAAAAAAAAAAAAACACAAATTTCGTCAAAAGATCGCAAAAAATCCCACAAATTTTGTCAAAAGATCGTGAAAAAATCCTCAAATTTTGTCAAAAGATCGCGAAAAATTCCACAAATTTCGTCAAAAGATCGCGAAAAATTCCACAAATTTCGTCAAAAGATCGCGAAAAAACCCACAAATTTCGTCAAAAGATCGCGAAAAAACCCACAAATTTCGTCAAAAGATCGCGAAAAAACACAAATTTCATCTAAAGATCGTGAAAAAACACACAAATTTTGTCAAAAGATCGCGAAAAAACACAAAAATTTTGTCAAGATCGCGAAAAAACCACAAATTTCGTCAAAAGATCGCAAATAAAACACAAATTTCATCTAAAGATCGCGAACAAACACAAATTTCGGCTAAAGATCGCGAATTTCATTAAAGTGCCGTGGGAAAAAACGCATAGGTAGTGTCGGAAGTGGAAATCCCCCCCCCCTGCTTAACTTTTCAGAAAATTTGCTGTGAATTTCAGATTTTTTTTTTTTTTTTTTTTTTTTTAATAACTCAGAATCACCCTCCCCCCCAAAAAAAATTAGGTGTCAGAAGTTTTAAGTGTCTTTTAATGTGAAAGGTAGGCTTTTTATGAATATTAAAAAAAAACAAATTAGTAATTTTTAATATATTAAAGTTTTTTTTTTTTTTTTGTCATAATATATATTGTGTAATTGCAAATTAGTGAATATTTTATTCGAGTTTTTCTTTGAAATTTGTTTATTTATAAGGATCCTGCTGTTTTTTAATCCTTGCTGAAAGTCTTATAAAACTTAAAAAATCTTCTGATTTCTTCTGATTTTTTGTCCAAAATCTTCTGATTTCTTCTGATTTTTTGTCCAAAATCTTCTGAGTTTTATCGAAATTTAGTTGGCAAGTATGGTTGAAGCTCTTTTCTATTTTTGTTTGATATGCTGAGATTTCCTTTTCAACAGGGTTGGCAAGTTTTTGACGCATGATGATTTTTACCGGATTTTACCATGGTTTTTACCGTCATGTCAAAAACCTCTTTGTCAAAAAGGTCGAAAACTGTCAAAAACCCATTTTTTAGCAGTAGTTTGTTTTTACATTATCTTTCTTCATTCTGTCTTTAGTATTAAGTTGTTTTACATGAAATATTCAATATCGAAAAGACTGAAGTATATTTATCTATACATATATATCTCTGTTATCAGATCTCTATAATAATCTTAAGCTATTTGGCATATACTGTAAAAATTAGATTTTTTAAAAGAAATTCTATAACCCATAAGTGTAAGATTAAAAAATGTGTATAATTTCAGCAGAATTTATTACACTCTTTAAAACTAAATAGCTTTCTCAGAAATTTCCTCAGAAGTAAGATTTCTTAAAGTGTTAAATCAAAATTGTTCATTGATTATTTTTATTTCTATATAGCAAAACTTGATTTATATAAATAAATAAATGAAATAAAATATATTTTAATAGTTGGGAGAATTACATCTTTTGGGAGAAAGGAATAAGACTTGTTCTTCAAAGTTAAATCTTGTAGAGATTAAAATTGAAAATCCATATTAAACTTTAAACCATGTGAAAACTCAGTTTTTAACTATATATTTTTGTTTAGTAATTTATTATTTGTTATTTTGTTAAGTAATTTAATCATTTCCTTAAAATAAATAAATAATTAAATATTACTTTAAAGCAGAAATGTAGATCCATTAATTAAAAAGTTAACTGCATTAAAAAATAAATAAAACATTTAAGAATCTCTCTAAATTTAATAATAATCTCTATATAATAAAAGCCAGTGTAACGCTGGGCGGGCGAATCCATCAATCTTACCAGTCTCCCAGGAAGAGACTCAAGAGGAAAAGGATCCATTCTCCCATTGGTTGACAAGAAACAAGAATCCCGCGATTACTTCTCAAGGTTACAAGTCCTGATAATTGAGCAGTAGAAGACACTTCCTAACAAATCAGTGCAAGGCACATCGCATTAAACCACCAAAATAAATCGCCAAGTGTTACTTGAGATTATTTCAAGTATTAAGTTGCAATCATATTAAATTTTCTTTGCGACATGTAAGGAATTTTAATTTATTTCTCATATAAAGTGATTCACGGAAAACAATGATATGGCATTTTTAAAAATATCCTTTTTTTCCTGCAAAAAATTGATAAAACTGACTTTCTTTTAAAAAAGTAATCAATTTAAATATTTTAGGCTTATTATTTTGTAACTTATTTTTAAATTACACATTACTTATATTTTCCTTTTCTATATACAGGTGTATGTAAATTTAAACTTAAACATATCCCATATTTTAAAAGTAAAAAATTAATGTTTATACGAAAAGTAAAATTAATTTTTGATTTATAGCTTTGCATCAGGAGGACAGAAGCTTAGGGGATTAGACGCTTGGGATTCAACCCGAGATACTTATTTATTAATCAATATACATATTTTTAAAAATTTGGAGGGGGGGGGGAGGAAGGGGGGTGGTAAACGATAAAATACAATTTCAAAGTGTTATTAAAAAAAATAGTATTTCAATAGTTGCAGCAGACTGTTTTAATTACGCACTTTTATTGCATATTTATTAAATTTTTGTTTTATTAAGAAATCTTAATTTTGTTATAGTAGTATATTAGCCGGAAAACCTGGTTTACCCAGAAATATTGTAAATGCTAATTGTGTGTTTATTAGAACATAAACTAGCCGAACTTTGCTCATCTAAACGCTTCCATATTGTCAATTATTTTTTTTTTATCAGTTTTTCAAGTTTTAAGTGAAAAACACAATTTTTACCCACTGTCCTAGGACGGGCATTTACACTAGTTTAAGAATAATTTTAACGGTAAAAGATTTTTACTCATACAGTCATATGTATGTAATAAAAATATACAATGCATTATTTCTTTCAATTCACTTTAAATAATGCCTAAATAATTTTAATAAAATGTATACAGGAACAGTACATTATATTCTGATTTTTCTTAAATATTGTTTTGTTATGTGTTAAATTTTAAGTCTAAGAGCTTTCACCTAAAATCAGGTCCTACATGTTTGTATAAAAAAATTATTAATTTAAAATTTTAAGATTCTGCTTATTGAAGTGAAAATAAAAAACACAATAATTGCATTTATGAAATACATAAGATATGCATTTGCAAATATATCTAAGACTATTCAAATTTATTCAATGGCCACAGACCATGCTTGACATCTATTGTCATACCATATAACAGCATTTTTGCATCTCTAAAATAATTTTAATGTATTTTATTAAAAATGTATGTAGAATGTTATTTAATAATTATAATAACCTTTTATTATCATATAATATTAATTTTCATTGCAGTTAGTAGAATCTATATTAGTGGAGATTATGACAAATATTGTTCTTTCCTTTTACTCTTGTATTTTAAAATTTTCCCCATTTAGGAAATACTCTTCTTTTAAATAAATTTAATAAAGTAATTGTGAATAATAATAACAAGAACAACAAGGAAAAATTAATCTAGAAATGTATTGTATGCTACACTTACACTATAAATTGGAGGAAAATCGCAAATGATAGGTTTTTGACGGAATAAACCGGTAAAAACACGGTTTTTACCACTGTCATGTCAAAAACCAGTTTTCGTTGTCAAAAACCCAACCCTGCTTTTCAATATAGATTACTTAAAGCTGTTTGAGATATGATTCATTGACTTAAATATATTACTGTTAATTTGTAGTTAAGTTTAATTGTTTACTTAAAATAAATTCTGTAAGATATATTAATCATTTTAACTTTTAACTTCAGTCACATGTTCCAGTTTGGTTGGTTTAAATTAAAGAGCATATAGCTATGTAATGAAAGTTCATTTGCATAAGGTTTGAATAATATACTTCGCTGTGACTGTTTTCCAGCAGGTTATATATTACACCTGGACTTAGATACTCCATTATGTTAAAGAGGAATATTTTGTTTTTCTTTTGTTAAGTTTTTGTTTTATTTTATTTTTAATAAAGTTTGTTTTCGTTTTTAAAACTTTGTCAGTTTTATTTCCAATCAATTTTTAGTTTTATTTAGTTAATAGACATATTGTTTTTCAAGTCAACATTCCAGATTCACTTTTACTTTTAACTGCTTTTAGCCTTAAGCTCTTTCAACTGCGTACTGTCTTTGACAGTCTCTGCTCGTTTCAATTATGCATCAATCTGATTTTATTTTTAGATGCATAACCTGTTAGATCTATACCTTGGTATAGTATAACAAAAACAGCTATTTTTTTCCATTTTACACCAAACCTGCACCAAAACGTTCTTGGTGCCAAAAGGAAATTCAGCACAATTTCGTCGATCGAAGAAACAACAACAACAAAAATTTTTAAGCCATTAATTTCGTCAAAAAAGCAAAAAACCATGGTCAAAGTACTTCTAAAAACACGCAGTGTTTGTCAAATGATCGCGAAAAAAAACGTGGATACAATTAATTAAATTCCAAAGGATAAAAAGTAATTTCGAAGGATCGCTAATTTCGTCAAAAAACGAACAAAACGCTGCCAAAAAATCTCAAATAAAGCACAAATTTTGTCGAATATCACGCAAAACACACAAGTTTTATCGTAAGGTCGCAAAAAACATGCGAATTTTGTCGAAAGATCGCAAAAAACTCGCAAATTTTGTCAAAAGATTGCGAAAAACACGAGAATTTCGTCAAGAGATCGCCAAAAACACGCGACTTTCGTCAAAGGATCGCAAGAAAAACATGAATTTTGCCAAAAGATCGCTAAATCTGTCAAAAAACGAACAAAACACGGTCCAAAGATCGTGAAAATATGATAGTTTTGTTAAAAGATGGTGAGAAAAAACGCAAATTTCATCAAAAGGTCGAAAAAACTCACAAATTTCATCAAAAGATCCAGAAAAACACGTGAATTTCATCAGATGATCATGAATAACACATGAATTTTGTCAAAAGATAGCTCACTTCGCCAAAAAACAAACAAAGCACAGTCAAAAGATTGTGAAAAAAACTAATTTCGTTAAAAGATCGCAAAAAAGTCCACAGATTTCATGAAAAGGATGCGAAAAATATGCGAATCTCCTCAAAAGATCTCGAAAAACACGTGAATTTTGTCAAAAGATCGCGAAAAACACGCAAAATTTGTCAAAGGATCACGAAAAAAACGTGAAATGTGTCAAAGGATCGCTAATTTCTTCAAAAACGAACAAAACAGGATCAAAAGATTGTATTAAAACGCAAATTTCTTTAAAAGATGCGAAAAAACTGCAAATTTCATCAAAAGATTGTTAAAAAAACTGCAAATTTCATCAAAAGATTGTTAAAAAAACTGCAAATTTCATCAAAAGATTGTAAAAAAACTGCAAATTTCATCAAAAGATTTCGAAAAGCACGCTAATTTCGTCAAAAGATAGCAAGAAAACACGCTGAATTCAACAAAGGATCAAGAAAAATACAGTAAAACCTCTGAATAGCGGCCACTACTGGGAGCACGGTAAAGTGACCGTACTTCGAAGGTTGCCGTTATTCTGAGGGTCCACATTTTTAAAACCTCATAATTACATTACATTAAAATAACAATAACTGACCAAAATTATTTTATTTTTACAGTTAAAAAATACATACTATTATTTTACATTAAAGAAATCGCAGTGAAACCGCTCTGTGCAACCACCTCCATTAAGCGACCACCTCCCTGAATGACCATTTTTTCAAGGAACGAAATTTATTCCCATAAGCTCAATACTAATTTTACTATTCAGAGACCACCCCAGTTGAACTCCCTCCATGAGCGACCTATTTCTTTGATGGAAATGAAACAAATTGCATTTTTTTTCCTGGTGGCTTGAAGAAAGTTTTATTAGAAAAATAATTCCGGAGAGCACATTATTCATCAAACTTCTAAACTAAGTTTAGAATTTTTATTTATTCCAGTAACTTTAAAGTTTTTAAACCCCTTTGTGCATTTTTATGCAATGAATTTAACTGTGATGACAAAGTAAGTATGATGGTCAATAAACTCCCCTGCGCTATTCTCAGTGATAGAAATTGCTAAATAAAAGGTAGGCGTCAAATGACGACTACTGTAAAAATCTTAGGCATCAAATTAAAATTTTTAGTTGCAATTTCTAAAATTCATTTTTTACATTACTGTAGATACTCTATGCTACATTTTAGAAAAGTACCAATACTTGTTTTTATTTAAAATTATTGAAGTTCTTAATTTCCAAGATTATAATAGGTTGAAGAAACTTAAAAGTGATGAAAAGCTTTTTTAATTATTGCTATACTTAGAAATTAATAGAAAAGTGCACTTAAGGCTGTTCTTAAATGCTTTGCAAAACAAGCGCAAAACATTTTGACACATTTACAAATTCATTTTTTAACGGAAAGGTATAAAATTGGAAAGTCTGGCCATGGAAGCGATTTGGAATAGAACTGTTTTTTTAATATTTTGATCCGTCCATTACCTATTGCGTTATAAGCGAATTTGATCATGTGACAAGCACGTTTTTAGCCTGCTCGAGTGCTCTTTCTTCCTTCGCATGGAAATTCGGTTCAAAACGCGCACTTTGACACTCTTTTCTGAAAGATCTATATTGCGTTTGCAAAAAAATGGAAAAAAGCTCAATGACATAGTTTCTGAACAACACCAGCTAGTTTCATGCATTTTCGAAAAAAAAAAAAAAAAATTAAAACTTATGTCTGAAAGTTGCCCTTTTGGATTTGAGAACACCCTTAATCATGTTAAATAAATTTAAAACTTGATAACTTCTTAGCAAAACAAAAACAAATTTTATACAGTGTTGATAGACACAATTGAATCTAGTAAAAATTTAAAAAACATGTAATGCATCTTATCTACATTTAAATCTTGTAACATGAAATCAAAAGGTACACTAATTATTTTCACTGGTAAAATAATACAATAAATATTTTTTTAGAAAGCTAGGCGTCAAATTTGACAACCGAGAATAATTTTGTAGTCGTCAAATGCAATAATTTGGTTGCATTTGACGACTAACGACCGCTAATTTCGAACACTGCCTATTCTATCAGGAAACTCTCAAAGAAATAGATAAATCAATGAAATCGTCATTATTTGTTCCCGTCCAAAAAAATTTGCATTTATTTACTGAACTTCGAAAGGACTTGGAAATAAAAGTTAAAGGAGATATACCGTAAAATCAAAGCAAATGTCAGTTTTTTAAATTCTGCAATAATTAACTTATGTAATTAACTTTTGTTCTGATGCTTAAATTTTCATATTTTTTTATAATGTGGAAAATAAATTTTACTAACATTAATTGCTAGCCTTTTTCAACAATTCAAATCTAGATTTAAACATGACCTCCATTAAGAGATCGCCTCTCGGAGCAACCAATTTTTATTGGAACGGAGCGTGGTCGCTTTAGGAAGGATTTACTCTAGTTATTCGCACTTTTTTTTAGTTTAAAGCGTATCTCTTTCTCTAAATGCATAATCATTTCTACAGATTTGTTGTAGAATTTGTTATCATTTTGAGTGAATGCAAAATTTTTAATTTGCCAGTTTCTCTGCAATGTCTCGGGCACTTTCATGCAACAATAGTCCAGAAATTGGGAGATTTTTCTTTCGAGAGTTCGAAAGCCATTCCAAAAGCAATTTATCAATCTCATCATAACTAGTTCTTTTGACGCTTAGTTTTAGATTCCAAATTTACACCTTGAAATGTTTGTTCTAAACGAGTCTTTTCAAAATGGCATCTGTTTGGGTCGTTCCGCAAATGTTATTTCAGCTAGTTTTTGTGCACTTACACACCTTTTTTGCTGTCCTGGATAACTTTCAACTTATCACTTAATGTTAAAAATTTTTCACTTTGAACTCATTCTTTTAACTAAAAACACATGCTACACATAGACAAGAAATATCATCACACGATTTAAAAAAAGTACATTTGACAGTAGTCAATTGACTACTGCTTCCTCACACATAAACTTAAATTTCGTAACCCCCTCCCCCCCTCTCGCCACACCTATTTATGAACAAAATTTTGCTAAGCAACCACTAGAGATTAGTAAGGAAATTATAAGGTCGTCAAATAAGAAAATCCACCTCCAGATTCTTTCCAATGTCAGTTATAATTTCAAAAAAAAAAAAAAAAAAAAAAAAAAAAGTTGTTGGGTGGCCGTTGTTAGGAGGTTTAGTGTAATGTTATTTCTATGGAAGAGATTCGGTAATACTAAAACATGGCCGGTATTCGGAGGTTACCGTTGTAGGAGGTTTCACTGTATGCAAATTTTGTCGAAAGATCGCGAGAAATACGCAAATTTCCTCATAAGATTGCGAGAAATACGCATGAATTTCGTTAAAAGATCGTGAAAAAACATGCGAATTTTGTCAAAAGATCGCCAATTTAGAAAACGAACAAAATGGGGTCAAAATATTGTGAAAAACTCTAATTTCGTTAAAAGGTTGCTAAAAAAAACCGCTAATTTCATCAAAAGATTGCAAAAAACCGCAAATTTTGTTAAAAGATTTCGAAAAGCACGCTAATTTCGTGAAATGGTAGCAAAAAGCACACTGATTTCAACAAAAATTCGGGAAAAATACATGAATTTTGTCACAAAATCGCGAAAAATATGCGAATTTCGTCAAAATGTTGCAAAAAATATACGAATTTCGTCAAAATGTCGCGAAAAATATGCGAATTTCGTCAAAATGTCGCGAAAAATATGCGAATTTCGTCAAAATGTCGCGAAAAATATGCGAATTTCGTCAAAATGTCGCGAAAAATATGTGAATTTCGTCAAAATGTCGCGAAAAATATGTGAATTTCGTAAAAGGTCGCGAAAAATACAGAAATTTCTTATTTATTAGCATTAGAATTTCAATCTGCTCCTAAAAGCCCAAAAAGTTTCAAGCAGCTTTTATTGCTACAAAATTAATTTTTGCTGCTACGAAAATGGGTTTTGCTGCTCCAAAGCTGCTACAAAATGACTTTAGTGCACTTTCGTCCCTGGATTTAGATAAGTCTTAGAATTGAATATTTTTCAGAAAATGAGGAAACTTTCTGGTCACCCTATATCCATTGGCTTTTATATGATGTTGGACGCTATGAAGTTAGTTGAGTTCGAATTTATAAAACTGTCAACCAATACTTAATGAATATTAGGCAATTTTTATGTTTTTCTCTTGTTTTTTCTCCCAAATAAGATATTAGCAAGCTGGATAAGTGTGTTATACGAGGAATCGGCATACATGAAAAAATACCGTATGTGTATTGTTAATAATGGAAATCAGGGAAGTCTGATAAAAATAGTCAGGGAAATCATGGAAAAATCAGGGAACTTTTTTTTAGAATTTCTGTAGGTACCCTGTGGAAGTACCGTATAAGTATCTTATTTTCAAATAGATTTTTAAACCACTAAAATGCAAAGAAAGTCCTTGTGTTAACTTATACGAGAGTTCATATGGTTCTTTAAACTTCTTATTTTGTCTCTAAAAGTCCTTATTTTATGCAAAATCTGCATATTCTTTGACAAATCTATTGACAAGTACTTCTGCAGAGCTGATTGCTTTCTCTTTTTGATTTTGTGACTTTTGAGTTCTGCGCAATGCAAATTATTCATTTTATACCTTTGCAAGTTGCATGGGTAGTTTGTTCATATTTTATGATATTTATGCTTAAGTAAATAGTTCAGTTTGAATGTCTTTATTTAGAAGTCATTTATTTGTTTTATTTACCACATGAACCCGGTGGATTAATCAAATTTGATCAAAAAATCGCTGAAAAAATGCAAATTTTGTCAAAAGATTGTGGGAAAATTGCAAAATTCGACAAAGAATCGTGAAAAAAAAGTTTCAGAATATTTTTTGTGAACTGCAGTATTTTTTTTAATATTCATAATCACCCCATGCGTCCCACCTCTTGTTTTCTAGGTTCATCGAGAGAGAAGGAGAATATCCATTCATTCATTCAAGTTAGGCTTAATCATGCAGGAACTCAAAATCCTGATTAATATAGTTGCAGTAAGCCATCAAAACATTTTTGTAATATGAAACCGGTTATTGGACAAATTTGAATGCTCCCATTTCTACCCATTCAAAACAACTTCATGGAACAAGGGCTGAATTCATTGAAATGATGGGAATATTGTTTGGCAGTGTACCACATGTGTCTGACTAGCACAGAAATACTGTTATTACATACTTGTAATGTTAAAAATATCGCAATTGCCCCTAAATTTTTTTAAATACCTAGCACTAGCCCCGATTTAGTTTTGGAAAATCTAAATGTTCTTCAGCATTATATTTCACGGAGTTCTGGAAAATCTTTTACACTTGCAGAATCTAGTGAGTGAATTAAGAAGACAATTAGAAGAGAGAAAAAATGTGGAACATAAAATATATATATATTCATTTTATTAAGTGATTAATAAAAACAAGCTTTTATGTTATTATCATAGTAACTTATATGAAATTATTATTAATTTTAACAGAAATAATAAAAAATAATTATAACACATTATATTAAATATGCTAAATGATTATTATCGGTATTCTGTTGAACTGTTTTAGATTGATATTGTTGTGCCGCCTTAAAGTCATTTAATAGGTTCAAATATTAGCAATATTTTAAGTAAGCAAATTTTTCTACAGTTATATATGGTAATCTACAATAGATGGCAGCTCTATAAAATATAACTAATTATTTTAGATGTGAATTTATTCATATATAGACATTCTTAATTTTTTAATTTTATGAAGTACCGCTAGATGGCAGCATTAAATAATTATTTATTTAGTTCTAATGTAATATTGTTGCCATCCTCTATATTATTTTAGATGATGTCGCTTAATAATTGTTTAATTTTAAACAAATTACTTCTTAATGTACTTTTTGTAATAATTTTTTCCAGGATCATTAAAATAGCATATAAATAATTTTTATTATATGGGCTATATGTTAATTATAATTGTAATATTTTGAGTATGTGAATATTTTCTGCGCCAACTGTGGCGATTCACTTTTGACTATGCCAGTTATTTGGGCGGGATTTTTGTTGCCCTAAAATTGGTTAAATGTTGTAATATGGTCATGGCAGTTCTTTTGCTGGGTGTGTCTTTGATTTAAATTGTTTCATTTTTTAGTATTGTTCATTGTTGCAGATCTTATATTGATTAATAATTTTTTTAATTCAATTTATTTGTTGTAGTAGATTTATACTTTTTGGTGTTTAGTCAATAGGGTACATAATGGAATTCAATTCTTAGCTTATTGCTGGATTCCATTACAGAAATACTGATTTTTGCTTATACAGTAGAGCGCTGATTATCCGAACACGTGGGGACCAATTCTAGTTTGGATAAGCAAAAGTTCGGATAAATGGACAGACAATTTAAGGGATGTCTCTGACTGTACTAAAACCTTCACACGTTATCTAAGCTTAGGACTGGCATCACCAGTTAGAGCTGGCATGTTTAAAATTATTCTTTTTTTTTTGTCTTTACAATTTTTAATTGCTGTTGTTTACATTTTTATCATTAATTTTTTTTTTTTTTTCTCTTTTTATCATTTTCTGAACTACAGAGATTATAATTTAAGCAAAAAAGCCTTTGATTGTTGCTTGCTTCAACGAAGACATTCTTTTCAATGCTGCCATATCTCGAATTCTTCTTAACCCTCCGACTGTCTTGGAAAAGGGCAAAATTGTAATGTTGTTTCTCTACATTTTGTTTTAAATGCTAAAAAAATGATTCTTTGAACATTTTATAAAAAAAAACTGAATAATGAATATGGCTGCAATCCTTGAAAGTATTAATCATTGTTCAATGTATTAAAAATACATTAAATCAATAGAATTATGTTACTTTAAATATTGCTAGTATGGCAGTGAAACCTGGAGCTTAGTGAACGTATTAACACGGGCTTGTCAGTGAGGGGGTTAAATACGCTAGTTGAATAGGAACAGCGTTCTTCTGCCGTTCGAGTCATTTCATAGCTGTTTTCAAACATTCAAAGGCTTCATTATCTGATGGACCTGGATTATTTTCAGAGCATTCGTTTTCATTTTCTTGTATTTCTTTTTCATCATGAATCTCCTCCACAATCGCATCATCATTTAAAATCTCTTATTCAAGGTCATGTACTTCACTATTTAAACACTCATTAATTTCATTTTCTTCATAACTTGGGATTCTTCCCATCTCCTTTATTGTTTTTACATTTCTCATTTCCTGATCCTTTATCAGTTTTATCTTTATTTAAAATGTTATTCCAAGCCTATGGGTAATTGGGAGTTCGGTTTAAAAAAAAAAATTGGGAGAAATAGGCTGTTCGGATAAAAAAATTTTTGATAGAAATAGGCGGTTCGGATAATTGGGAGTTCGGATAATCGACGCTCTACTGTATATGTATTTTATGTACCCTTGAAAAAGTGAAATACTATATAAGCTTCCGGCTTCATCCATCCATTTGATCTATTATTTGTTTACGATACGTCTTTTTATGGTTCAACATTATTTAGCTGGTTATTTGTATTTTTTGTCTTTAATAGGATATTTTATCAAAATTTGGTGGTTTTTCATATATTTTATATGGATTAATCGTCCGCTTTGTACTAGTGAATTAGTGGTATTGTGCTTGATTCTGTATTACTAGTTAAAGGTTCCATCTTTATTTTGTATATTGCAGGGATGATTGTGTTCAGGTAATATACCTGAATTCAGGTATTTATTTCATTTTCCATACCGGAATTCCAGTTTTTCCGATAATTAAATTAATAAAATAAGACTAAAATATCAATTTCATGTGATTTCTAAACATAATTAAAGGTAGGGTTTAATCTAGAGCTAGCGAAAAAACTAACTGGAAGTGCTTTTTGCAAGCATTTAGTGAATTAGCCAAATAGCGACAGCCAAAGAAATATGCTATATCATTCCAATTTTTTTGTTCCGCATTTTGTAAACCTGCTTCCGTTGCACAAAAACGAAAAAAAAATCTCATTGCATCCATGCTGCGGCAACACTTAAAAATTTGTCTCGTGCTCTCTGTGCAAGCGTCTTCAAACAGTGTCACATCATTTGCATCAGACATGACTCCAGCATATGGCAAAAACGAAAATCTCAGATTGTATAAGCATGGGATATGATGTGCACTAGCTTTTAATCATGAATGTGCCAGATGCATGTCGTATAAACGTTTCAGGCTTGAATTTATGTGGGTTCTGGCTACAACATGTAAAGAAATGAAACTAGCTTATTGTATTTTTTTTTTTTTTTTTCCCATAAAAATGGCATTACTGGCATGTTTCCCAATGTGACTTCTTTGCATAAATTTTTTCATCACTTTTGTTGTCCACAGCAGACTGTGAAGGGGGATTCAGTCTCATTAATATAACAAAAACTGACTTGAGAAACAAACTAACAATCAAGAATTTAAGTAACTTAATGATGATTAATTTGGAAGGGGAATTTTGAAAAGAATTTCCATTTAAAAAAAGCATTTGCTGTGTGGTATACAGCCAAATCTTGAAGGGTCAATCTTACAGAGTGATGTATTTGTTTGTATATTGCATAACTAAAAATAATACTCATGTATATAGAAATTTTGCATAAATAAAACTTTTTTTTTTCCTTGGCTAAAGCTATTTTTATTTGGCTAGAAGTTATTGGCTGTAATTAGCCAAAAAGCTAAAAATCCCTTTTTCCTAGATTAAACCCTAAAAGGTAATATTTTTCATAATGGAATGATTTGGACCTCTCTCAATAAATTACATGTTCTCTCTTCATGCAAAATCTTTTTCGTGCTAAAATGTCAGGTATTTTTTCATGAACTCTCAATCACCCCTGATATTGTCAGTGCTATGAGTTGTAGCTACATTTATTAATTTAATTTTAGTAATTGGAAATAGATGATGATTTGTAATTATATAATGGTTATATATATATATATATAAACTATGTTTTATAATTTCTACTGTCTCTCAATATTGTGAATAACTCTTTAAATTCTTAAATTTTTCCAAAACCTTGCTACTCACTCTAATAATATTTTTAAAAAAAGTAGGTGTGGAGGGAGGCTTTTGCTTAAAAGTATGTTTTATAGATTTAGGCTTCCATTTGTCATACAGAACAGCAAAATCTTTGCATATTCTAGTTTAAGAGAATATTTATAACTAATCATTTTTATTTATATAAAAAATTTTGTCTTTGTACTTTAAAAATTGATATGGAATCTTAAAAATGCATCATTTTACTTCATATCTTATATTTTTTATTTTAGGATCCAATGCCCGAAGTGAGGCAAAGTTCATTTGCTTTATTGGGTGATCTGACTAAAGCTTGCTTTCAGCATGTGAGCCCTTGCATACGTAAGTAATTTCCTAGAAATGATTTTTTTGTTTTTTATGTATATTTTGTTATAAAAATGTGTTTAATTTTTATAAAAAGGGATTTTCTTTTTTCTTCAGAGAATTCATAAAGACAGAATTGTAGTTTAGGAGAAATTGATTAGTGGTTCCCTTAATCAGGTGTAGCAGCATTATCTAAAATTGTTTTAGGAATTAAAATTTTACTTTTTTTAAAGTGTTTAGAAATATTTTTAATTAAGTAGAATTCTTTATCAATATATATATATATATAACAGTAGAACTGCGAAGCGTGTTAATTTGACCCGAATTTATGTTAAATTTGTTATCACACAAAAAATATTAATTCAAAAGTATTTCTTTTTCAGACTTTTAATATTTTTAGGTAAGCAACAACCTATCAAATTTGGACATGCATAACATAAATAATTTTCCAATTATAACCACTTATACCTAGAATCTCAGAGCAGGTCAGTTTGACCCATTACATATTTTTACACACAAATAACAAAAAAGGAATGTATTTTCTCAGAAATAATGATTTGGTGTAATACAAATATATGGTGTATAACGAATATATGCTTGGTGTAAAGGGGATGTTGATGTCGCAGAGTTGGGCAGTATCGAAAATACATGTATTTTAAATGCATTTTCAAAATACTTTTGTATTTTGTATTTTAAACAAATAAGAACAAAGTATTTTGTATTTTGAAAATATTCAAAATACTTTTTTTTCCAGATTTCAAACTGCCATGTTTAAACCACAGAAAATAGCTGCGATTCACTAAAAGGAAATAAATGCCTGTCTGTTTTGACTAGTTTTCAAATTCCTTTCTGGAAGTTAATATAAACACACTTTTCGACTATTGGTAGGGTAAGGAGGTTGCTGATTAACTTCAGCAAACATATGCTTGCTGATTGATTACAAAAATAACTTTTATATTGCAAGAAAGAAACATGTATTGTGATAAACCGTAAGGATCTTTCAGAGTTGCATAAGTACAGCACTCTATTACCGACAATTGCCCAGTGCTTTCTTTTACAAATATAAGAACTTACACATTTTTTCCGCTGTATATTAAAAGTTTCAAGACTGTCATAATAAGTCCAAATGATTTCTTATTTCCTTGTGTTTGTATATGATTTGATATTTTACCTGAGTGTTTTAATTTTAAAACTACTTCATACGTGAAATTCATACTCTGTTAATAATAATAATTCAAATTGTTTTAAGTTATGTTAGTATTTCATTTATATTTTTGCATTCAGTAATGCATATTTTAAATTTCATATACATTATTTCTGAAGGCACCAAAATCGAAAATTTGGGCGCCAAATATTTTGTTAGTTTGGGAAGACTTAAAAAATCTTGCATATGTGGGGGATGTCTTATTAAACACACATGCATTATATAAAAAGAATTAAAATATATTTAAATAATTTTATTCGGTAAATGTGTTCTTTTGTACACATATACTAAAAAAGACATTTTTACATTATACATTGTATTTATCAGATACACAATAAAACATGTGATTCAAATCTATAAAGGTAAGTAAAAATACTTACCGATCCAAGGTAGGCCGCCTTCTTTAGAATCAGAACTTATTCATTCCAGGATAGATTCGGCAATTAAAAATAATTCACATCAAATAGTCGGAAATGAAGAAACATCTCTTGTCATTTTAGATTATTTATATGGCTAACTTATACAAAAGAATATTTACATTATATACATAAGATGAATTAATATCGAATTCGGTTTGATGGGGGGAAAAAACCCACATCTCAAAATCATACTTCTTTCGTTCGTTCTAAAAAACAAAAGTTTCTGTTGCCAAACGACAAAAATAAATAGCCTCATTCGAAGGGAAAATGTCCATGGAGGTCGGGAGGAAATGTCCGTGGAAGTCGTGTTTTGTAATATCCTCCCACCTTTGAGGTTCAGGATAATGAAGCTCAAAAGTTCATAGATTTAGTCGCTGCGGCTGTTTCAGTTTTCTACCAGCTCGAGATCGTCGATTGTCATCCTCAGGTATGGAAGACTGGTACACAGGAGCAGGAGCAGAGGTGATATCCAGAGGATCAGCTACAGAAGGGGAATCTGAAGACACTGGCACAGGAGCAGGAATGCTATCCAAAGGTTCAGCTACAGAGACAGGATCTGATGACTCGGTCACGGGAGCAGGAACAGAATCGTCGTCTATAGGAGCAGGATTTCTGTCTACTAAAAAAGGAGGCATTAGTTCATTATTGATTTCAAGAGGATATAGTCTTTTAAGGGGTCTCAAAAAAGAACCCGTTTTGGTTTTAACTTTGGCTACCCGGAATTTTCCGTCTTTGCCGGGATATAATTCTTCAATTTTTCCTAAAGGCCAGTTAATTCGTTTTGAATTATCGTCCCCAATTAAAACAATATAGTCTTTTTTTAACTCAGTTTCCCAATTTCTTCCCGCATTTTCTCGAAGTTGCCCCAGGTATTCTATTCTAAAGCGTTTTCTAAGATCTACTCGGATTCTTTGCTGATAAGCAAATCTTTTTTTCATTTTTGTTGAATCAAGCGGGTCAAATTCACGAACTCTCGAATCTTTGATATCTTGCAAGAACATCGCGGGGGTAAGAGGGTCAAGATCATCATCATCTGCGATATATGTCAGCGGTCTAGAATTGATTACACTTTCTGCGTCACATAACATGGTGTATAATTCTTCATAATTTAGGCTGGCCTTTCCAAGCACTCTTCGTAAAATACCTTTTAACATTCCTATCATGCACTCAAAAAAACCTCCCCACCAGGGAGCTGAAGGTGGATTAAATTTCCACTGTATTTTTCGTTTAATAGCAAAATTTTGCAAGCTTTCAAAATTTATAGACTTCAATTCTGATGATGCTTTCACTAGATTTCTTCAGTTATCAGAAATAATAATAGAGGGTCTCCCTCTTCTTGAGATAAATCTTCTCATAGCTAATAGAAGATTTTCCGTTGAAAGTGAAGATACCAATTCAAGATGAATTGTGCGAAATATGGCGCACGTAAAAAGAACTATCCAAACTTTCGAGCCATTTCTTAAAAATAACAGTCCGCATAAATCTAGACCAACACTTTCAAAAATTGAAGCATCTTTGACTCGTTCTTCAGGGAGAAGGGCAATAGGTGTCTCAGCAGGTGAGGCAGTAAATCGTCTACATGTCATGCAACTTTTTATAATTTTTCGAACTGTACGCCTGCATCTTAATACCCAAAATTGTTCGCGCAAAACTGACATTACAATTTGTATTCCTGCATGGAAAAGTTCAATATGTTATCTTCTTACGAGCAAATAGGTAATATTATGATCGAAAGGCAGAACTATCGGATACCGGAAAGAATGGAAATCTTTTCGCATAGAGATTCGTGTTTTTACTCAAATTAGACCTTGCTCATCCGTAAAAGTCTGTAAAGAGGTGTAACATGGTTTAGATTCACTTAATAAATACCTCTGAGCATATTTCAATACGACGTGTTCTGCGTGATTTATTTCCTCAGATGTTAAAATTTTCTCTAAGTTTCGCTCATTTGGTGTCTTTCTGATATTTCCAAAAAAATCCATACATCCAGGCAGTAACTTTTATCATTTTCAAATATGAAGATGTATTTTCATATAACTCAATTGGAGTTTGAGAGATATTTACTGCACTGACAACTGTCTTTCTTTTTTCAGAGTTAATTATTTCAAAATCTGGATTCAAACTACTTTTTGGCCAAAATTCTTGAGGTTTTTTCAACCAATCAGGTCCCTCCCACCAGAGTGATTGTTTAAGGGATTCCGCGGAATATCCCCGGGAAGGTAGATCGGCTGGATTAAGAGTTCCGGGCACATAGTGCCAATTTTCTGGATTACTAAGAGATCGAATTTCTTTAACACGATTGTATACGAATGGAGCCCAGTTTTCACTTCTTTTTATCCAGTACAGCGCATTACTAGAATCTGTCCAGAAAAAAGTTGGAATATTTTCTAATTTTAAGTCGGACTTAACCTCTTTAGATAATCGTGCACCAATCGTACATGCGAGGAGTTCAAGTCTGGGGATGGTAACACATTTTAGCGGGGCTACTCTGCATCGTGCTTGGATCAATTGACATGATGTTGATTTTTCGTTCTCATTTCGTAAATAGATGCATGTAGCATAAGCTACCTTGCTCGCGTCACAGAATACATGCAAACTTAAATCACCGATGTTATCTGGGTCGCTTATTAAACATCTAGGTATAGCAATATCTTTAAGTGAGCTCAGTTGATTTTTCCATTTCTGAAATTTTTGGGCAATCGGGGTTGGTAATTCAGAATCCCAAGTTATTTTCTTTTTCCACAAATCTTGTAGAAGTATTTTGGGGAAAAGAGTTACTGGACAGGTATAACCGATGGGGTCAAAAATTTTATGAACTTCCGACAATATTTTCTTTTTAGTGATGGGTTCATCATCTTTATTAATTTCTCTTACATCTATGGAAAGAACATCTGAGGGCAACAGCCATCGTAGGCCTAAAACTGGGACAATTTTGTTTTCTAAGGAAAAATCTGGTTTCATTGAGGAGTTAGAGTAACTGTGTTCTCAACCTCTGAGGTCAAATTTAGCTTGGCTGAGAATGTATTTTGACTCTGACATAAAATTACTGAGTTGCTCTTCATTGTCAACAGTAGTGACACAATTGTCAATATAAAAGGATTCAGAAAGTTTAGAAGCTGTTTCCTGCATAGAGGGAGGTGACTTTTTTAAGTGGTGTTGCAAAGTTGCTCCCAATAAATAGGGACTGCATGTAAGCCTGAAAACAACTCTTCGATGTTGGAAAATTTTCGTTTCTTCAGAATTTCCCTCCTTCCACCATAAAAATTTTAAAAATGCTCTGTCATTTTCATTTAAGCAAATCTGTAAAAATGCTTTTCTTATGTCTGATATTACACCAATTTTCTTCAATCGGAACCGATTTATCAATGAAGGGATAAGTTCTACTAAATTGGGGCCTTTCAACAAACAATCGTTAATAGAGGGTGAGCCTTTTTCCCTAGCGGACCCATCAAAAACAGGGCGTATTAGGGTAGTGGAATTTTCTTTTATTACTGCTCTGTGTGGCAGAAAAAATTCAGCTTCCATTCCTGGAGTTGATTCGACTTCCTCAATAATGCCCTCTTGAAGCCACCCATTAAATACTGCTTCATAGGCAGCTAAATTGCCGGATTTCTTTAATGAATCTACGCAGATTTTTAATCTACGTTCTGCAATTTTCCGAGCACTGGGGAGAGGAGGGTGACCAACAATCCATGGAAGACTAACCTGATAACGTCCTTCATTGTTTATATGAATATTTTTATTGAAATGTTCTTTTACGGCTTGTTCGAGTTCTAAACTAGACCCTTTGTCACCTAGATCAAGAATTCTTAAAGTGTCTAATCGCCATAAATCTGAGTTTTGCTTCATTTACATGTAAGGATAAAACAACTTTTGTGGAATCGTTTGCATCTTTTTCATTAGTTTTACCCATCAATGTCCACCCCAATTTGGTCTGTATAGCAGTTAAATTACTATCCAAGGATTTAATTTTTCCCATTAATAACTTTCCATAAATATCTGCTCCGATAAGTAAACTTATCTCTTGTTCATTTGTAATTTTTTGCTTCCCTGTATATGCATCGGAAATCTGATAATTTTATCCCATATTTTTTAGCTTCCTTTATCCAAGGCCCATTTTTTATTTTTGGAACCTCAGTACATATTTTGTTTTATCATAGATATCAAAATTACATTTAAAAATATCTTCTAAATTACTTAAATATATTTTAAATCGCTTATGAAAGTGTGTTTCTTGAATACCACCAAAAAAACTGTGAATCATTTTTTCTTCTCCTATTGCTTCGTATCCCATTCGATTAATAATCTTTACTCAGATAAGAACGTTGACTACCTGTGTCTCAAACAGCGTACTAACAAGTGTTTATTTTGATCCTTTGATTCTAAACGAACAGTTAAAGTCTGCATTAATACTGCGCGATTACAAGTTTTATTTGATAATGTCGTGCTTTCATTATTTTCTTGTGATCTGGCATTTTCTTTTTCAGGACATAAAATTTTATAATGCTGTTTTAAACAAATGCTGCATTTAACAAATTTTTTACAATATTTTGCTATGTGCCCTGCATTTTTGAGACAAACAAAACAGTAACCGTACTGCTTTAAAGTTTCCTTTTTATCCTGTAATGATTTATTTTTAAATAACTCACATTCGATCAAAAAAATGTTTTTCGTTACATTCCGGGCATTTACTTTGTTTAGAAAATGATACCGTTTCATTTATTAAGCCTGATGCTGAAGGAATTATTTTCGGCGACTGCTTGTTGCACACTGGCCTCCCAGACGTAATATCTGTGTTTGAAGAATCTTGATTAGAGATTAAAAAAGCAGTTCTTTCTCGGGAAATAACTTCCATTTTCAAATAATCAATTATTTCCGTAACTTTTAATTCTTCATCGTTACCACATTTTTTTGTTATTTGTAACACTATGTCAGAAGGTAATAATTTAATTAGAATGGGAGAGAGTAACCCTGAATAATTTTCAATCTCTAATCCGAGAGATTTCTGATTTCGGTCTGGCAAGTGTCCAGCAATTTGCAGAGTGCATAAACGTCACTGGATTTCTTTACTGAATTAAGTGTTAAAAGTTTTTGAAGGTGTGAGGTAATTACTAATTGTTTCTTACCGAAACGTTCTTTTAGAGTTTCTATTGCAGATAAATAGTTACTATTAGTTAAACTATAACCTTTTATAGAGTTAGCAGCATTGGAAGTCAGATATGACTTTAAATAATTGAACTTTTCTACTTCAGACAATTCTGCATTTTTATGAATTGTAGATTCGAATTGGTCCCAAAATCTTTGCCAATCCGAAGGATCGCCGTCAAATTTTTCAATTACTAGCTTGGGTAAATTTATGCGAATGGATTCCAACCCCCGAATTACAACTCTTTCGTCGGATTTGTTTATTGTCGTAGTAGAAACATTCGAATTAGATTTAGTTTCTAATTTCAATTTAGCCCTTTTTACTTTCATTTTCCAAATTACCAAATTTGAATTATACTCATCACATTTGAAAACTTCAGCTTCTAATTCATCTAATTTACTAGATTTTTGAATTTCAGTATCTAGATAATTAAGCTCTTTTTCTTTCAAATCTAACTCAGCGAGAAACTGTTCTAATGTATCTTCATCGGCACTATTTTCTGAAATTGCCGCTTCTATTCTATTAATTAATTTCATAGTTTGAGACCTCACAATAGTGCGTTTTGTTTTAATAACTACTTCCATTCTCTTAAATCAATATTATAACTAATAAAATTTATCAAAAAACAAAAATGGTTGCAATTATCGTATGTAAACAAAGCACTTCAATAAAGATTCTAATTCAATGAAATTCTTATTCTGATTCAAATACTTTAGGCAGTCGCTGTTACGGGCGCCAGAAAATATCAGATACACAATAAAACGTGATTCAAATCTATAAAGGTAAGTAAAAATATTTACCGATCCAAGGTAGGCCGCCTTCTTTAGAATCAGAACTTATTCATTCCAGGATAGATTCGGCAATTAAAAATAATTCACATCAAATAGTCGGAAATGAAGAAACATCTCTTGTCATTTTAGATTATTTATATGGCTAACTTACACAAAATAATATTTACATTATATACATAAGATGAATTAATATCAAATTCGGTTTGATGGGGAAAAAAACCCACATCTCAAAATCATACTTCTTTCGTTCGTTCTAAAAAACAAAAGTTTCTGTTGCCAAACAACAAAAATAAATAGTCCTCATTCGAAGGGAAAATGTCCATGGAGGTCGGGAGGAAATGTCCGTGGAGGTCGTGTTTTGTAATAGTATTATACATAAGAAGAAAGTATTGGAAATGTGAACATTTTCAACTTTCGTTTTTTGACTGATTTATATGTTTCGGGATGTCTTGAACACGATTTAACTATTTTGGGGAATGTATGTGTGTGTCTGTTAGTCTGTGTGTGACACAATTTTTGTGGCCACTCTATTGCAAGAATTAATGCATGGAGTTTAATCATCAAACTTCAGATTAAGTTAAATCTAGGTATAGCTTAGCTTTGGGTTTATATCACCCAACAGCTGGTGTTGCTAAGTTTAATTATTTTATTCCACTAGAGGGTCACCCTTAAATATTTGATAAGCATTGCAACATGTTACTTTTATTTATAATTTAATTTATTTGCTTAATCCTTTGCCAAATTGGAAGATTCTAACCAAGAAGTGAAAAATTCTGTAAGATCATGGTAGCATTTCGTATGTCTTTTTATGTTATCTATCTTGTCAAAAACCACTTACCTCACTTTTGATTTTGGCATTTTGATTCATGTCTGTTTGCTTATAAGTTGTAATATGTTTGCTAACTTGGAAATTTTAACATATTAAGTAATCTTCCGTAATTGGGTCCTCTGCCTACTGGCACAATTTAGCTAATACGACGCCTAAGAGATCCAGTGTCAGGGTCAACAAAATTATCACGAATTTAACATTTAAATTACAAAAAATTACTGAGAAATGTTCGTTGCCTGCATCTCTAAAAATATATATATATTTATGTGTAATGTCTTAATTAATACTACTTAGTTATCCCGTTGACCAATTTTGACAAATTATACAAATCAAAAAACTATCCGTTAAATTATACAAATTGACATAATTTTAATTAACGAAAGAACAAATAAATTAGTAAAACATTAATAAAAATACAAATAAAAAACCGAATTAAAAATCTGTAGATGACGTAACCATACCTGCCAACTGCTACGAAAAAATCGTAGTTGCTACGATTTGGACGATGCTACAAAAATCGGTCTTAAACTACGATTTTTTGCAAAAAACGCAAAAGTATTTTATGTTTCTAGTTGCGATTTTTATCCGCAGCATATTTTTCAGGAGTGATTCTGTTCCAAAATTTCCTAGTTTTCATTTCCGAAAGTTTTAAAAAATTGGCCATTAGTCCGAAAATTCGGACATTAAAAAATGATCATGAGAGAAAAAAAAATTCTGGGCTGCAAAAAAAACTTCTTAACGTAAAACACTCTGATCGTGTTTTTGTAAATATTTATACAGGAATTCCCTTCCTTAGAAACAAGTGTACCATTTTAAGAATTCTGGAGGGGGTTCCTTGAGGAGCAAGGTTTGAAATAGTGTGCAAAATCGCAAGATTTGCGATAAACTATCGCGAATTTCGACAAATTACCGTGTAAAAAAAATCAATTTCGTCAATTGGTCGCAGAAGAAAATAAATTTCGTTAAAGGATCGTGGCAAAAACGTGAATTTTGTCAAAATATCGCAGAAAAAAAAAACGCGAATTTCGTCAAAAGATCAGTAAGACAGTGCAACTTTCATCGAAAGATTAGTAAGAAAACACAAATTTCACCGAAAGATCGCAGAAAGAAAACACTAATTTAGTCAAAGGATCGTGGTTAAAAAAAACGCAAAATTGTCAAAGGATCGCGTAAAAAATGCGAATTTCATCAAAAGTTCATGGTAAAAAGTGCAGATTTCAACAAAGAATCATGATAGAAAAATGTGAATTACGATTGTGGGAAAAAAATTGTGAATATCCTGAAATGATGGCAGGAAAAAAATCGCGAATTCCCTCAAAATTTACTGCACTGAGCTAAAAAATTGGAACCAGGCTCCTTTTACAAAAGTAAAAAAAAAAAAAAAAAAGCTGTGAAACGAAAATAAACTCTAAAAATCATATAGAAATTTTCAGAGGAAAAAAATTACTATATTGAGTTGAAAGACGGAAACCTTATTCCTTTTACGAATGTCAAAAGATGGCTGTGAAACACGAAAAACCAACCAACCAATCTCCAGATTAATTTAAATTTTGTGTGCTATGATTTCGCATTTTCAAAGGTTGGCAGGTCTGCGTAACAAACACATGTACCGTGTTTAATGTCAAGAGATTGTGACATTTACGATCAACCATTATTGTCATTTAATCTTATATTTTGGCGACAGTTTTTTGGTCGATGAGATAACCAAATAGTACCTATAATTTTGATGCAGCTCTTTCATCATCAAATAAGGGCTAAATCATAATAACCACCTCAGCATCAACGGAAAGTGTAAGTTATAGTGTAAACAAATAATACATTTTTGAAATATACCAAATAAGTTGTTCTGATACGATTAAATAATAATAATCATTTTAAAAAAATGATAATTGTTCAATGAATAGCGAGCTCAATTTTAAAGCTAAGATTTATTTTGTTGGTTATAGGCAAATGATATGAAAAAAATTGCATTTTGCCTCGTGCTTTGACAGCTATAAAAATCACAATCAGGTTAATTATTCTTAATTCCTCTCTGGAGATCTCACTTTACGAATTATTACCTTTGTGGCTTAATATTTTTAAATAAGTACCATGTAATTACAGTCGTGGATACAGTAGATACAGTCGTGGAAAATAAAAAGTAACACCCCCCTCTACTAACTCCTCAACAATTCATCATAGACGAAAGTTACTGGTACTGAACGATTGGAAATAAAGCCTACTTTTAAATGATGTATATAAAATTTTCTTAGGGGTCATCTACATATTAAAACGAATCCAAACTTATTTTTTTTCAGTGGCAATACCTAATTTTAACAAGATATTTTAAATCTGTGGTTCAAACTATGCCTAGACACCAAATTTCAAGTCATTTGAATGATAATTTTTTTAATTATAAACATTCAAAACTTAGTGCTTCTAATGTTAAATTAATTACATTTTCATATGTTTACTTATATCTTCTGAAATTATGCTCCTAATGTGCTAAATTTTTTTGTAGCAATAATACTAATATACCCAAACATAAATACGCTGAATTTGCAATTTTTATAATTTTATGATATGAATTATGAAATTAATATTCGAAAAAACTATGAATTGCAACCTACAATTTTTTTGATGGATTTAGATTTATTATGTCCTGCTTTATGGAAAACCAAAATTTCACATTTTTCTTCCAAGTAGTTTTCAAATTGTGCTTAAAAAGGGCAAAATGATGGTTTAAGAGGCCGTCTATGATGGAAGTGAGTAGACATTTTGAAATTTATTCTGCTGTACTGTAATCTAACAGGCTTCATTGATTCCTTGAGTGGCGCTTAAGGTGCCTTGATAAAGAAAGGGGCTCTCTCGGTTAACAATCGAGTACGGAACTTCAATTTGGATACAGCCCTTAAAATATGCTCATTTTAAAAATAATTAATTTCTCCGAAACTTATGGTACGAATTGCATAAAAAATCATTTTTAGGCTAATTGAAGGGTGTAGAGTTCATTTATGCTATCAGAATTGTGTACTGCCATTGAAAAAAACAAAGTTTGGGTTTGTTTTAATATGTAGATGGCCCCCTAAGCAAATTTTATATGCATCATTTAAAAGTAGACTTTATTTCCAATTGTTCGGTACCAGTAACTTTCTTTTATGATAATTTGTTGAAGAGTTAGTAGGGGGTGTTTACTTTTTTTTCCACGACTGTACCTTTTTAAAATAAATTTTCTGTTTCATAGTAAATTTATTTGGATTTTTAAAAAAATCTGAAGTTGGCAGGTGTGCCGTGAGAGCTATACCTCATAACTAAATCACGGAATTTAATTAAACTTTATTATATTCAGTTAAAGTGGATGGCATTTTGATGTTATATCGTTCTCTTTTTTAAAACCAGGTCCACCTGGTATGAGAAGAGCTTGTCCCTTTAAGCATAGCTGCCAACTCTTCCGATTTTTTCAGAATTCTTCCGAAAAATCGGCATGTTTTCCAATTTTACGCGTGTAATGCGTTTTCTTCCGCTTTTCGTCATTTTCTTCCAATTTTTGGCCTTTTCTTACGCTTTTCACGCGAGTTTCGTCAAAGGATCGCGGGAAATCCCGAAATTTCGCCGAAGGTTCGCTGGAAAGACGCAAATTTTGTCGGCAGATCACGTAAAAAAACGAGAATTTCCTCAAAAAAGCACGTAAAAACACTAATTCCGTGAAAAGATCGCGAAAAAACGCGATTTTCGTCAAAAGATTGAGTAAAAAAAGCGCCATCAAAAGATCGCGTAAAAGCACTATTTCCGTGAAAAGATCACGTAAAAATGCGAATTCCGTTAAAGGATTGCTGAAAAAAGGCTCGTTTCGTGAAAAGATCGCTCCAAATTTCACCGATGGATCGCGGAAAAAACCGAAATTTCGCCGAACGATCGCGGGAAAGACGCGAATTTCGTCAAAAGATTGCGTAAACAACGCGTGGGGGTGATTTTGGTCTGAATTTTCCAAAAATTTAAGGCATTCATTTCTAAAAATTAAAAAAAATCGGCCACCAATTCGAAAATTCTGACATAAAAAATATCGTGAATTTCGACATCTTCGCCGAAAAAAATTAATTTTGTCAATCGCTTGCAGAAAAATCGGCAGTTTCGTCAAAAGATCGCGAAAAAACGACAAATTTTGTCAAAAGATCGCGAAAAAACGACAAATTTTGTCAAAAGATCGCGAAAAAACGACAAATTTTGTCAAAAGATCGCGAAAAAACGACAAATTTTGTCAAAAGATCGCGAAAAAACGACAAATTTTGTCAAAAGATCGCGAAAAAACGACAAATTTCGTCAAAAGATCGCAAAAAAATGGCAAATTTCGTCAAAAGATCGCGAAAAAAAACACGAATTTTGGCTAAAGATCGCGGATTTCGTCAAAGGGCCGCGGAAAAAAATGTATAGCTAGTGTCGGAACCCTCCTCCCCTCCTCCTCTGCTGTAACTTTTCAGAAATTTTGCTGTGAATTTCGTTTTTTTTTTTTTTTTTTACTCAGAATCACACTCAAGTGTCTTTTAATGTGAAAAGTAGGATACCTATGAATAATAATAAAAAAAATAGTAATTTTTAATACATTTAAGTTATTCTTTTTTGTCATAATATATATTGTGTAATTGCAAATTAGTGAATATTTTATTCGAGTTTCTCTTTGAAATTTGTTTATTTATAAGGATTCAGCTGTTTTTTAATCCTTACTGAAAGTGTTATAAAACTTAAAAAATCTTCTGATTTCTTCTAATTTTTTGCCAAAATCTTCTGATTTCTTCTGATTTTTTGTCCAAAATCTTCTGAGTTTTACCGAAATTTAATTGGCAAGTATGCTTTAAGCCAGGAATGCTCTTCTGAATTGTTAGCACTTCATACCCAGTAAAAAATTCTCCTGCTTGTGCGGCTTGTTTTTGTTGGTGTATCAGCTCAAACTTCTTCCAATAGGAGCAGTTACTTCAACCCTGATTGATTTTTTTTTTTTTTTTTTTTTTTTTTTTTTTTTTTTTTTTTAAGGTGACACCAGTCTTGCTTCAACCTGATTACACCACTTATTGTAATTTTCACCTTTGACACTAATAGTTATTTATGTAATAATGTCATGTAGAGAAAAGTTAAAATTTATGACATCAAATACTTATTTTGACATTAATTTGAATTTATCTTTTAAACATAATCATTTAATTTGGTTGTAATCATTTATGTGCTCTAAATCTAGTAACTGTCAAATATAAGGAAACTTGCTTAAAATTTATAGTCTTAAAACATAAGTGAACTTGGTTTATCAACTGAATCTGTTTGCTGTCACATTTGGAAAATTTGATTGCTATTTATGGCTTTGAATAATCATTTAATGATTAACTCTAATTTGATTTTTATGAGTCCTAATAATGAAATTTCTTATGATTTATAATTTTAAGTACTTATTTACAGATTTTTAAGCACCAATCAATGTGGAGGATGTTTATGATAGTTAAATCAGTTTTACACATTAGATTAAGAGTTGAGAATTTTAAAAAGGGGTTTACATTTTGTACTTTCAAGGGGTTTACATTTTGTACTGTCATACACGTATTTATATAAAAGTGTATTTATTGTAAAATGCTCATGTTTCAGTATCTCAATTGTAATATGCTTTTTGTTCTTCCCATATCTTTCAACAGAGGATTTCTTACCTATATTGGGACAGAATCTGAATCCAGATTTTATCTCAGTATGTAACAACGCTACTTGGGCTATCGGAGAGATATCAGTGAAGCTGGGTAAGCAAGGTATTGTTGTGTTGGAGCAGAAACTCTATTCTTTATTCTTTTTTTAATCTTTTTCTTTTGGATAATGGTTATTTTCTTCTGTAAATTGTTTTACTAATAATTTTCATATTTCTGTTAACTTGTCTAAATATAGGCTGATAATTACATGCATGTAAGACTGCATTCAATGCTAAATTTTCTTTACATTTTTTAAAATTATATGTAATTTTCGTAAATTTTTGAATACACAATTTTTGAAAGACACATTTTAGAGCCTGTAAATACTAAAATTCACAAAATAGCTTAACTTGATATTTTTTGGTTGTAAAAGAATGGTATTTTATGTTGTTCTTTAGACACAAGACAGTGTTTTTCTAAATATAAGCTATAGAAAAAACAGACCATATGAAAAATTATATTTCCTATTTTAATATGCATGTAAGTCCTTTGAAACCAAATGCCATATTTAAAATCTATATGTGATTTGTATATTTTATGCAATTAGAAGTATTTTTATCATCAGTTGTTTATGAGATAATTCTCAACCAATTTATTTTTAATTTACCAGCATTTTAAATATCAGGGTTCGTAAATATTATATTAAAAATAGCTGATATTTTCGATATATATCCAATGTTTACAAAACAGTCAACTTACTGACGATTATGAATATTTTCAAGCATTATAAACTAGAAACTAAAACATATTGCACTTAGCATGAAAATTTAGTATAACAATATTCTATTTTTTTTTCTCCTTATGTAAAAAAAAAAAAAATGAACATCACCTACAGACAAAGTTTTTTAATCCGCACAAGTTGGGACCAAAAGTTGTGCAGATTATGGAATATTGTGGATTATGGAGTATTATGAATTATATGTCATTTTCTTATTTCTGGACACTATTTTAATTTCATATTCAGAAAAATATGAAATGTAATAATTAGTTTAATATGCTATCTCAAAAAATACATTTTTTAAATTCTTGTATTTAAAAATTGATTATATTCACTTTTAGATATAATTTTTTCAGATATTTCTTTTAAAAAATCGTTTTTGGATCAAGAATTTGTAAATTTGTTTAATTGTTTACAATTTGTTGTTTTATTTGTTTAATTGTTGAACAATGCGGATTATGGATCCTTGACTGTAATTCAAAACTGATACAATTTACTTTTTACACTTACAAAAAACAAACTATGGGATTTATTATCAAGTTTCAAGAATTTTATTTTTTGTACAACAAAATTGTACACAAAATAATTTGTTTTTATTGGAAAATTTGAACATAAATGCAAGCTTGTGTGCTTTTTCATTCCCAAAGTGGGTGGTTTAAACTGGGGGGGGGGGGGCAAAAAAAAACAAAAACAGAAAAGATTCTAATGAAGGTGTAAATAACTTCTAAAGACAGTATCTTTCATTAGCTGTTTTAAGTAAATATTGTCCCATATAATTATTGGTTCTATGTTCTACATTTAAAAATTCAGCTTCAAGTGTAAAGCTTGGAAAAGATTTTTTTAGGGAGGGGAGGTTAAAAAAACCTATTAACCCTTTCCGGCGCGGTGTCCTTAAAAAAGGACACTGAATTTTAATTTCAAAACTGACAAACAGCACCAAGAATATTTAACTAAAATTTTCCTATTATAATGTAGCATTATAATGTAGCTTGAAAATAAGCAAGTTCGTATTTTCTAATAAATGCATTTATAAATTGCGGTATCAGTTCATTTTTTCATCAGTTTATAAACAGAATTACTCCGCGCCATTAAGGGTTAAAGCAAAAGTTCTTATCTACAGAATGACACAATCAATAACAGTTAAAAAATTCCTTTACACTTGTTTTGAGTGAAAAAATAAAAAAAATATCATACACAATATTTTGAAAATTAGTATAAAATATATGAAAATATCAAACTTCATGATATTTAAAAATAAATATTGGACGTATATGAGGATGTGAGTTTCAGAACTTGCCTTATCCAAAATTTTATAAATCAGGTCTTCTCTATCAGTCTGTTCTTTTGGTGAACCTTTTATAAAAAAAAAACACTACAATTTGCAAAAAAAAAAAAAAAACTAGTTTTATAGCATGTTGCAATCTTGGTTTACAGTGAAAGCCAGTGGACACAGTCAGAGGTTTTTTGAGATTTCCCAAAATTTGATTTTCTGGATAAGGCGAGTTTTGAAATTCACATCCTCATATATATATATATCAAGATCCATTGATATATATTACCGAACCCTGAAAATTATGCTTTAAAATGTTTTACACTAATAAAATACATTCCAAAAATATTAGTGTTTTTTGGAACAGGCATGGATACTAAATTTCTTTCGTCATCTCGGATTAAGATTATTCAGTGTGATAAATTAACTTATGGTATTATTTTAATTATATTTGGATTTAATTGTTAATAGCCCATCAAGAATTTATTTACTACATAATTTAATATTTTTTTTTTCTTTTCTGTATGCAACTTAACTTTTAGTTTGCTGAATAAGTATGGCTAATAAAAAATGTTTATGAAGAAAAATTTGAAAAAGAATCTTTATTAAAGTAAATAAAGTATTTGTAAGAAAATATTCAGTTACTGATTGATCATCTTCTCTCTCTATTGCCCTTAGTCTCCCATCAAATATTTTTTTAATAGATGATAAAAGCTACATTAAAGACATTTATTAAAACCTTTTTTTAAAATAAGGTACAATGCTGCTCAAATTTGTAAAAACTATGAACCCTGCAAGGATCATATTATAAATGAATCTCCAGTTCAGCAGTGGTTTCTACAGTTTATACTAGAATTTGTTGATATATATCAATGGATAAATATCATGATATCAAAATTTTTTTATGTTCATATACTTGATATTTATTTTTAAAATATGAAGATGTTTGATATTTTATATATTTGATATTTATTTTCAAAATGTCACTATTCAAGATAATTTTGATATTTTCAGTCAAAACAAGCATAAATGAAATTTTCAACTGTTATTGGCTGCGTCTTTCTGTACATAAAGAGCTTTTGTCTTTGGCAGTGACTTTTTTCAGCAAAGAAGAAAACAAATATCTTTTCTAAGCTTTGTCTGAAACTTTTAAATGTAGAACTAATAATTATGTAAGACAATTAATTCAGAACAGCCATTTCAAAAATAAACTGTCTAGTGTCTAATTTAGATAATCCGTTACATACAGCTGCATTAGAAAAGAATCTTTTCTGATTTTAGTTTAGTTGAGTCTAAATTGTATAACATGTTAGAGCATAAAAAATAAGACAAACTTACATTTATGTTTAAATTCTTCAATAAATAAAAACTACTTTGTGTTATAAATTTCTGATTTCTTGATACTGAATACAGTAAGGTTTTTATCAGTGTATAAAACAAATTGCATCTGTTTTCAATCAGTTTATCTTCAATTTTGTTCTAAGTGGAAGGGGGAAAAAAAGGGAAAGATTTAGCATTTTTAGAAAATTGTTTAAATTTTCATGTTAAAAGCAACATGTTTTATTTTTTAATCAATATAATGCGTGAAGATATTTGTCAGCAATGGGGTAACTGCTTTGAAAATATCAGATATATTTCAAAATATCGGATATTTTTGATACTTTCGAAAATATCGTGATATTTACAAACCCTGATTCTTTCACTAACAAAGATAATTCATTCTTGAATCGCATTCGTTATCTAAAATATTTGTAAACTAAAACACTACTTGTCCAGTTAAAATGCAACCTGGCTACATTATGCTAATGCAACACTTATCCACTGAAACATTTGTAAGCAGAGTGAGAAAAACTTCTAAAGAAATCTTTTTTAGTCAAGCTATCATTTATTATAAAGCATCTCCAATTGACTTCTCAAGACTTAGAGATATTATGAAAATACCTAATAACAAGTTTATAAACATTTTATATGTTTATACTATTTTTGGGTTCTTCTATGTTTTACATAAAGTATTTGGCTATATAATAAATGTGAAATGCTTGTGCAACAAAATGGAATGAATAGTTTTCTAAAAAAGAATGATTACTGGAGACAAATGAATATGTATGACAGTTTTGTGTTTATTCTTCCTTGTGTAATAGATTCAGAGCCCAAATACTGTGTCATCTGATTGTTTTGGAAAACTTTTCACAGAACCAGTTCAGATTTACATGGTGATAAAAAAATAACTGGCCAAATTTTAAAGGATGATAAAGTGGATCAAAATAAGCATTTTTTAGGGTTCCGTACTTAAAAAGTAAAAACGGAACCGTTATAAAATCACTCCTGTGTCTGTCTGTCACAGCCACTTTACTCGTAAACTATGGAACATGGAAAGTTCAAATTGAGGGAAATAATAAAGACTATTGACCCACATATTTACAGATTAATAAATATTCATAAACATATTTAGGAAAAATGTAGGGGCTAATTTACTTGAAAAAAGAAATCTTTTCTTTGTATATCATGTGGGGTATCGTGTGAAAGCTCTCGTAAAGCTGAACTCAAAAATACATTTCTATTATATTTTCAAAGTTATGGTCGAAAATGTAGTGCAAAGATATGTCCCCCCCCCCACAAATCTAATTCCGAATCTACTGCAACTAAAATTCTGAAAAAATTAGAGGTAGTAGACGTTAGTTTAAACCTTGCAGGAAAATTATAGCGATTGCCATAGGTCACTTGGTTTTTGAGAAAATCACATTTTTCCGTTAGACATAAATTTGAATTTGCGGGCATTCAGCAAAAGTGTTGAGCAGCGCTAGAGGTTCGTTTACCAATTATGGCAACTATTTAAACTTCATGCGATCATGTTTTCCATTGATCCCTTGTTTTAAAAATGCAATGTTCACCAACATAAAGTTGCACATTTGTTTTTTAAATAGCAAAAAAGTTGGAACTATATTATGTTTTCTAATCACTGTAAAGGCTCCGTTTCTGCCGGTAGAGGGCGCTGATTGTGTAATTTTTAATTTTCAAACGTACAAAACTATGTCTTAAATTAAAAAAATCACAGCTTATTAATAATAATAATATCAAAACTAAAATTAATATGTAAAGTATTGTATTACAAGTCAGTTTCTTAAAATTTTAGGTTATAGATTAAAGAGACAACATTATATTACTACGCACGCGCCAGCCGGCCGCGAGCTCTTTAATATTGTAAACAAACAAGTAATTTAGGAATGTGATCTAAAATTTTAGAAGCTTTGACTGAAATCCGACTTAATTAAATATGGCAAGTGTTGCTTGCATGTTGCAACTAATTTATCCGATAACGAAAAGTTAATTGAAAGTAGCGAAATAAGTATAAGTAGAATTGCAAATTTTGTTCAAGAGTGGATTAATTTGGATGGTGTAGAGCCGATTGTAGCCTCTGAATTAGACACTTTACTGAAAGATGGTGAAGATGTTTATTATCACAGGAAATGTTACATGCGTTTCACTGACAAAAGTAGAGTACAAAAAGCCAAGCAAAGAATCGATCGTGCGAAACCAGATGTTGAAAATAGCTGTAAGCAAAAATGTTTTAAGCCACTCATATGCTTCGCTTTTCCCAAATACATGCATAATTTGTGAAAAAGATCATTATGTATATCAGTTTGATAGAAAAGGAAAAAAAGAAAATCTTGTATTGTGCCAGACATACAATGCTAGTGATGCATTATTTAGATCAGCAACTTTGAAAACTGATGAAACACTATTATGCAAAATTTGAGATGTAGATTGTATTGCTAAAGAAATGAAGTACCACAAAAGCTGCTTTCTATCATACACAGCAATCTTAAAAAACAAAGACACAGCTGAGGATTGTAATACAAACCCATGTTATATACATTAGAAAACTTTTTGTAAAAATGTAATTGAAAGCAAAATAATTTCAAATTGTTAGATCATGCACATGAACAAATTAAATAAAAATCTTATGGATATTATAATGAAACATGAGCCTGAAATGTTAGATAAAATTCCTACAATAACTAACTGATGATTAAAACGATGGCTGATAAGACTATCCTCAATTAATTTTTGTTCAACCAAAACAAAGAAATTTATCAGAGCTAGTTCTTTGCAATTCTGACAATCAATCTGCAATCACAATTATAAATGATAACTCGACTGATACTTCTGCATCTGAAGTCGATAGTATGGAAACATTACCAACTCATAACTATGTTGAAGATGAAGAAAAACACAATTTGTATAAATCTGGATTGTATCTAAAAAGAATTATTAGTGAATCACCAGTAATAAATTGCATTTGGCCACCTACTGCAGAAAATTTAAATGACAGTAATGTAATGAAAATGATACCAGTTTTATTATTTAATTATTTTATTATTTATGGTTTTATTATCACCTGTACTTGGCTAGCATTAAAGTACCTAAATGGCGCCTAGAGTATAAAAAGCAAAGTGGTCCGCCCGGAACTGTTGATGATAGACACATGACTTAGGCTATTGTTATAGAGATTGTTTTAAAATATCGGGAGACAAAGACTCTGTATACTTAATTTACTTTATTTTAGCTTCTTTTCAAATGTTAAACTGATCCTCTTTAATCAAAAACGAAAACAACCACTGGATGTCTTAACAGCAACTGATTCGCCCTTAAATTTTTGCAATCAAAGGGAATTGAATGAAAACCCGTTTACAGGGAGATCTGCACAGCTTTTTTCAGTATAATTCAATCTTCTCTAATATTTTTAAAACCCATCAGATTAGCGTGTTTTTAGATTCTGTGGTGTCTGAATGGGGGTTGGCGAGTGTAGCTTGCAGGGGGCAGAGCCCCTTAGTCTAAATATAAACACTGTACCCACAAATTTCACTGAAGTAATGAATGTATAAAATGAGTTTGTTGTGACAAATTGTGAAAGAAACTCAACATTCCTCTTCTGGATTACATATCTTGAAATAGTTTCTTGCATCTTAAGATTTGTTCGTGCAACAAGAACAGGCAGTTTGAAGTCGCATTTGAAGACAATTGAGGAAAGGATTCCGTGGTTTTTTGCATACAATAAAGTAAATTATTCCAGATATCTACCTGTATGTTTGTTGGAAATGATCAATTTAGAGCTGACACATCCTTATATACATGCTAATATGCTATCTGGTGGATTTGTGGCACAAAGACAGATTGATTTTGGCTTCTCAGGTATTGCTTTTGATCAAGTGATTGAACAAACTGCAAACAGAGAATCAAAAACAAAAGGAGGCCTAATTGGACTTACAAGGAATCCTGGTGCTGTTCATCGATGGATGTTATCACACCACTTAAGAGCTTAAATAAGTACATCCTGTGAGCAACTTTCTGGCAAAAAATGTCAGACGAAAATAAAAAATGATTTATGTGAAGCACAGATTAGAAAAGAAGAAAAATCAATTCAGTGCATTATTTCTTCAGTCGATTCAATGGTTAATCCATTTACATATGAAGGTAAATTAGTAAACATAGCAAGTGGTGTACTTCAAGTGAAAATATTCAAAAGCACCTTGAGACAGCACAAGATAATGGGGGAAAATGTTACTAGGAATATCAACATAAAATTCACAGTAAGCAAGACATTCTAACTCCTCTAAAAAGAAATCTTTTAACATTTTCTAGTACCACAAAAGAAAAAAAAAGGAATTAGAAGCTGCAAAAAATCTTAAAATGTCTACAAAGATACTAATTCAATTAATTACAACAGTCCACTATCCTCCACAGTAAATATGAATGAGATTATGTCATTTAACTTGAGTGACTTTCCACCTGCTATTTCAAATGAAGATGGAACTTTACCTAAAACAAACAAAGCAGCATTAATTCATAACCTATTAAGTTCAGTAGAACACATAACATCGCTTGATAACATCCCTGGCAAAAAAGTTCTTATTATAGATGGAATGGCATTTTTGAAGCAACTTAAAAGTACAGCAGAATCTTTTGGAAAATTTGCTGTATGTTCTTTAAAGAAGCTTATTAATATAGCAATATATCACCAAGTCAACACGATTCATTTTGTTACAGATACATATCCAGAGCACAGCATTAAAAATTGTGAGAGAAACAGGCGGAGAGGCAAAGATGATGCAGTTGTAATACGTATTATAAATTCTGAACAAAGAATACCCAGTCAATTCAAGAAATTTCTTTCAGTTGGAAAAAATAAAGAAAGTCTGGTAGAGTTTTTATTTGAACAGTTGAATAAAACAGAATTGTGTATTTTTCAAAACATTAACATAATAACTCACAAAAATATGTGTCATCAGCTTACTCCTTTGGAAAATAAAATTGAATGCTCAGAAATAGTACAGTTAAATAGCAACCAAGAAGAAGCAGATACCAAAATGCTACTGCATGCATTTTATGCCTCAAAATTTGCAGACTCAATTTTGATAAAAAGTTCTGATACAGATGTCATTGTGTTGTGCATTGCTATATGCAATTTTATAACATCAAATAGTTATGTACTGCCAGTAATTTCTACATATCCAACAGTTGTGGATGTTTTAGCAATTCAAAATAAATTGGGACATAACGTTTCAAGTGCTTTAATAGGGTTGCACTGTTTTACGGGATGCGACAGCTGCAGTTCTTTTAAAGGTAAAGGAAAAATCAAAGCATTCAAATTAATGCAAAATAATCCTTCATATATTACAGCATTCCAGAAACAGATCATTGTTTAATGTATCTTTGGATGTCATAGAAATACTTGAAATTTTTACATGTGAACTCTATGGACAGCCAAAATGCAAAAGAGTGAATGATGCAAGAGAACTGTTGTTCAAAACAAAATTAGATGTAGGAATTTCTCTCCCTCCAAACCATGATTCATTAACATTGCATATTAAACGGCAAATTACCAAGCGTGTTTGTTAAAAAAATGTAATGAAAATTATATAAAAGCACAAAGTCCAACAGAATATGGCTGGATTCTTCAGAACGAAATTTTGGAAATTCAATGGAATACGATTCCTCCACTGCTAGTTTTCGTAATTAAACAAGTAGCATGCAGTTGCAAAAAAACTGCCTGTTTAACTAATAAATGTAGCTGCAAATTGAGGAATTTGTCATGCGGTGACATGTGCAAATGCAATGACTGTTGTGGGAATAAAATTCAAGAAAGTTTGAACGTTGAAGGTGACACTGACAGTATAAGTTGTAGCGAGCCCGATTATGATTCAGAGAGTTTAATTGACATAACATAAAATCTTGTTAATCTGGCCCTCCTGATCAAATGCCCCCCCCCCCCCCCTTACACACACACACTTTGTAAACAAATTAGAAAGTTTCAAAAAATCCCGAGAAAGTACTCCCTCCCTCCAAAAAGATCCCACCCTGACTATCAAGGTCAATACCAAGTATTTTATCTGAGTTTTTTGCTGCATCAGAAAGGCATGCCAATTCTAAATATGGTATCGCCAACCAGAGGTGTGGCTATTTGACCCTGATTTAGAGCCAGTTCTTTCACACAGTTCACAAATAACGCGTGCATGTAACGTCCAGCTGCATATGTTATGAGAAAAGTAGTTGTATTTAATGTTATTATGAAAACAAATCGCAAAATAATTACTGATTGATCAGTAGTTAACACCAAATTCAAATTTGTAGCATAAGTATTTTGTACTATTTTATTTTAAATAACTGTTCCAGCATCATGTATCACTCAATGTTTTTTTTCTTCTTGCTACTACTGTTTCGCATTCAAAAAGTTATCCACCATGTATATATATATATTTTTAAATAATTGTTCGAGCATCATGTACCATTCAACATTTTTCTCTTTTCTTGCTACTACTGTTTCGCATTCAAAAAGTTATCTACCATGTATATATTTCCTTTTAAATAATTGTTCCAGCATCGTATACCATTCAACGCTTTTCTTGTTTCTCGCTACTACTGTTTTGCATTCAAAAAGTTATCCACCATGTATATCAGTGATGCCGCTGAACTTGAAAAATCCTGGGTCCCTTTTTTACAAAAGCGGGTCCCCATCAATAATAATTCATATTTTAAAGGAATAAATGAAACTTGTTTATTTGGAAAAGATAAATGAAATGCATTAATTATTGTTTTAATAATAATTAAATAATGAATTAAAACCAGTATTATTTGCACTCAAATAAGACATTTAAAAAGTATACTAAGAGATATTTTCTGTACTTTTTTAAAAGTAAAAATGCAAGATACAATTTTAATTGTAAAATAATGCTTATTTGAGAGTAGAAGATCACTAATGTTCGCATTTCTTTTAAAAAGGTGCAAGATGGGTTTATTGAAAAATATATTTTTGCTGAAAAAAAGAATATTTTCGTAAAGTAAAGGAGCACTTTTTGTTGAATGAATGCTTTCATTACACTTCCCATTGAATTATTTGTCAGCATACATCTGTGTTGGAATCGGACATTTTCCTTGGGAGGGAAATTCATATCTAAATCATTACTAATCATCAAATTCTAAATCTTCTGAAGGTGGGAGACAATGCAGTGAGAAGGGGGGGCCATTTTTCACTGATCCACCCCCTGAATACATTATCAGCGTACACTGAAATCATGCTGTATTTTTAAGAATCTCATGTAAAAAATTTAAATCCGATTTTAGGAATGCTCTACCAATAAGTTGGGTTTGCTCTCTCTCCCCCCCCCCCCCGCCCCCACCCCCCACCCCTTGTTTCAATTTTTTTATGCCTAGTGCAAAGTCTGATTATGCATTGAGTTGTAGAACAACAGACAACTTAATGTAGAAGGAATCTAAAATGATAAAGATGATAGAATCCGTGATCCTCTGACGAAATTCGCTATTTCTTCGCGATCCTTTGACGAAATCAGCGTTCTTTCCGCGATACTTTGCCGAAATTTGCACTTTTTTCGCGATCCTGTGACGAAATGTGGCTTTTTTCCTCAATTTTTTGACGAAATTCGCTATTTTTTTGCAATCCTTTGACGAAATCCGCTATTTTTTCGCGACCCTGTTACGAAAATCGCGTTTTTCTGCGATATTTTGACGAAATTCGCTAATTTTCGCGATCTTTTGACGAATTACGCTATTTTTTTCGTGGCCCTTTTACAAAAATCGCGTTTTTCGCGCGATATTTTGATGAAATTTGTGCTTTTTTTCGCGATCTTTTTTACAAAATTTGGCATTTTCCCGCGTTTTTTTTTTAACGAAATTCACTATTTTTCGCGATCCTTTAACAAAATACGCTATTTTGTTGCGGCCCTTTTACGAAAATCGCATTTTTTCCGTGATATTTTGATGAAATATCCGCTTTTTTCACGATCCTTTGATGAAATTCCGCTTTTTTCCGTGATTTTTTGACAAAACTACACATCCCGTGGGACGCGTAAGAGGTATTTTTTTGTGTTCCGCCTCTGATTTTTCGCGTAATTTACGCGCTATAGCGCGTCCGCGGCATCACTGTATATATATATTTTTAAATAATTGTTCCAGCATAGTGTACCATTCAACGCTTTTCTTTTTTCTTGCTACTACTGTTTTGCATTCAAAAAGTTATCCACCATGTATATATATATATATATTTTAAAATAATTGTTCCAGCATCATGTACTTTTCAACGCTTTTCTTTTTTCTTGCTACTACTGTTACACATTCAAAAAGTTATCTATTATATATATATTTTCTTTTAAATAATTGTTCCAGCATCGTGTACTGTTCAACATTTTTCTTGCTACTGCTGTTTCGCATTCAAAAAGTTATCCCGCATCGTGTACCATTTAACGCTTTTCTTTTTTCTCACTACTATTGTTTCGCATTCAAAAAGTTATCCACCATATATACAGTCGAACTCTGTTATAGTGTCAACCCGGTTATAACATAAAATTCTGCAGTCCCCACGAAACTCCCATAGACATCAATGTTACGGTAACTCTGAAATAACGACATAATTTAAAAGGCGACCCCGATTATTACGTCAAAAATATACATAAACTAATATATTTATTCTCAGAAAATGGGGCAGTTACAATTTGTTTTCACAACAAGGAAGTTCAATTCGTCACAGATGGGAGACACTGAAATAACAGGTGGCTCAAGTTTACACCTATATGCAATTTTTCGGACTTGTTCTGCAGTCTTGCCCAGGAAATAGCTCTGGAGGTTAGGCATTGCTAAAATGGTTTAAACAGCAAAGAACTATGAATGTACCAATCAGTGGTCCAATACCGATGACAAAAGCAGAACAGCATGCCAAGTTTCTTGGGCATGCAAATTTGTTTGCTCCAACGGTTGGATAGATCTATTTAAAGCGCATCACAGCATAGCGTTTCACAAGGTATGTGGTGAAGAAAAAGTGCCGGCTATAAGTGTGTTCAGGATTGGCTAAGCGATGTATGGCCAAAAGTTCGACAAGGCTACGCAGATAATGACATTTTCAACGCAGATGAGACATGCTTCTTTTTTAAGCTTATTCCCAACAAAACTATTTTATTTAACGAACGAAAAGTGTTCTGGTGGCAAGTTGTCAAAGGGAAGAATTACAGTTCTTGTTTGCGGAAATATGACTGGAACAGAGAAGAATACGTTGACTGTGATTGGAAAGTCTAAATGTACAAGATGCTTTAAAAATCTTAAAACGCTTCCAGTCAACTACCAACACAGTCGAAAGGCTTGGATGACACCCGAGTTGTTTCAAGCTGAAGTGAGGCGATGGAATAAGGAACTCTGCAGACAAAAACGAAAGATTCTACTCTTAGTAGATAACTGTCCTGCCCATCCCGATGTGGAAAATTTACAGAGAAAACAGTTGGTGTTTCTACCACCAAATTGTACAAGCAAGTTGCAACCCATGGATCAAGGTTTAATCAGAAGCCAGAGTAACTATCGGAAGTGCGTGCTTATGCACATTTTAGAATGCTCAGACGAAAATAAGATTTGCCGTATAAATCTTTTAAATGCAATTAATTTTTTGGATAAGGCCTGGAGACGAGTTACAGAAAAAACGATTCGAAATGCATTTCGATGTGTTGGTTTTGTTTCTACAGAAGAAAGTGTTAGTGAAATCGCACAAAGAGAAGAAGATTATTTGCCTTTGTCAGAGTGGAATAATCTATTCGGAAGATGTGATGATTTGCCTTTTTATGAAAATTTGGATAAGTTTGTTTTTGTAGATGACGATTTGATAATTTCGGAACTTAAATCTGATTTGGAAATTGTCCAAGAAGTGCAAGAAACAGAGGAACTGTCAGTGATCATGAAGAACGGCAGGAAATTGATGAAGTAGTACCACCACCTGGAATCAAAGATTCTCAGCAAGCACTAAGATTGTTGTCATGTTTTTATGAATCCCAAATCACAGATACAATGAACTTTAAATTTATTGGACACATTGAAGATGACATAGAACGAAAATTATTTTGCTGGAAAAATAAACAAAAGAAGATTGAACACTTTTTCTCTCCAAATATGCCCTCCTAGCTCCATTATTATCATGCTATGCAGGAATAAATTCATTTTTTCTTTGAAAAATGTAGTAAATGTAATTCGTACTCATTTTATAATTTATTATACAATTTAAACTACTATTCTTATTTTATAAGGTGGAAATAGGGTAGTATGCATGCGTTCTTTACTTCATGCTTCTGACCCGACTCGATTATTACGTCACTCGGTTATATCATCATAATTATTGCGATCCCTTGAATGACGCTATAACTGAGTTCGACTGTATATATATATTTTAAAAAATGTTCCAGCATCGTGTACCTTTCAACGTTTTTCTTGCTTATGACTTGTTATTTATTTGCTTTACTAAACATTTGCAAATAGAACAAACAAACAAAAAAGGATATTTAAAGACTTTAAATGTGTGATTTAGCATATTTGTCTCATTTAATATTAAATAATTAGGAAGTTGTAAGAAGTTTGTGTTGTGTATTAACCCTATTAAGCTGTAGAAGGGGGGGGGAGGGTAGCATTTGTTTTTAGTATTGCATTACATGTGTTCTCCTGAAATTTCTTATAATTCATATCAATTTTTATTTAGTACTTAAAATAGAAATCTAAATGTCATCAAGAAATGAATCTCAAATTGTTTCTCCAAATATAATTGTCTTAAAATTAAATACAGGTACCTGCAGTAATGTAGCAACATTGTTTTATTTTTCAACATTTGAACTTTAAAATATAAATTCTTTTACAGATTTTAATTAATTTGATTAGCAAACAAAACAAATGTGGCACATTTTGATTAGACTTATGCAGAAATTATTTATTTGCCTCATTTGATATTAATATTAGAAAGTTTGTGTTGTGCATTTGTCCTGTTAATCTGTAAAAAGAAAAAAAGAAGTAAAATCATTTGATTTTAGTACTGTATTACATGTTTACCACTGAAATTTCTTATATTTCATACCAATATTTAAAATAGAAACCTTAATGTCGTAACTAAATGTTTGTGTTTATACTTTGTTGTTGAATGAACGTTCTGTCTGCTTTCATTTCAATGTTTACAATAGAAGTCATTTGGTGGAGGTATACAATGTTTTGGTTTATATTATGATATAAACCTTCTTTGATGATATCTTTATGATATCTTTGTTTATGAATTTTAGTATTACTAGTTAGTGCCCGTCAAGATTTGATGGTAAATAACTTGAATGTTTCATCAGAAATAAAAAAATTCTTTAATTTTTAATCAGCTGCTTTTAAATTATTGAATGACGAATTTCTATATTGCATAAGTGATTCTTATTTCTTTAAGGCGATGATGCTGACAGTCTAACCTATTCAACGAAGAGAAAGAATTTTAAGTTTATAATTTACAACTATAATTATGCTTGCTTTTTATCAGAAATTTACCTAAAAACACCGGATAGAGAATTTATTTTTATTTATTACGACCTCATTTTTTTAATAACAATATTTATTTTCATTGATTTATTTATTTATTAAAACTACACGGGCATTGAAAGCTGCCATGAATTTTATTTTTATCCGTCTCACTCTCTAAAAACCTAAATTTGAAACTTGATGCAGCTAACGATTTATAATATATATTTTATTACTTGAATTTTATTTTACATTTTTATAAATTTTTTAAATATTAAACCTGGATATCAAGGTAATTTCTTTTATAGCTCTTATGTGAATATTTTTTTTTCTTTCCATTTTATTTTTTTATGCAAATGAATGAAAAACTTTTCTTTCTGACACACACACATATATATTCTTGATAATGGTCAGAAAATATAATGGAAATTTTAGATCAGCTCATTTTATTTGATAATTACATGCAAAATATTTTAGCTTAAATATTTTAAATATAAAATCATTATTTTTTTTTTAATATTATTGAGTGTTAAATTTTATTTAATTATAAAGCATTAAAATAATAATAATATAAAAATCCTATAACTTCTCTTCCTAATAGAATATGTCATTATTGAAATGAATTACCGACAAATATCACAGTTTGCCATGCTTGGGTTCGAACCTGCGTTTTGTACAAAAATTCAGAGCTATAAAGAGCCTCGTAAACCCGCTACGCTAGCGGGGACTCGTTTAACTTCCTTCTAAATTGAAGATGTTCGAAATACAGTTGACGCATACGAATGTCTCGAATTTGAGTTCTGATCTCACAGAAATAGTTTCGCGTTTTAATAATTTATATCTTATTTTTTCAAAGAAGTAGCTACAACTTAATATGCTAGTTTCCTTCGTGTCTAACTATTGGCAATTCATAAGACGGATCACAAAGTCCATAACTTTAAACCTCAAATCACTATGTTTATCTTCTGTGTGTAATATGACCAAAACTATATGACAACCCCGAAATAAACTGTATCTAGCTCTTAATGTAGGTGTAATAAAGTTTTTCATTAATAATGTTGAAAGAGCCAAATAATATTAACTTTGTGAAAGAAAGAAAAGCTTGTTTATAGTAAGATGGAATAGCAGACGAACTTAAACCTGCTGTGCGTCACTCCAAAGGCAGACTTGTACTTATGTACTGCGCATGCACATCTGTAGAATTTTAATTCAAAATTACGTCTAGTTAATAAAACATTTGAATAAACGAATGGACGATAACAAATCTGTGGCCAAATATCTTTCATTTAAAAAAAGATTGGTGCAATTTGATACAGTAGTTTCTTCTCATGGACTGTCGAAAGAAAACGCTTAGCGTTTTAAATATATAGATGTTAAGTATTATTAATTTAGGTTTAAATAAAAATTGATACGGATATTAATAGTTTGATGTGTTAAAATTTATGAAGCAGCGCCATCTTGAGGCAGAATAAGACAAAAGATGTGATTAGACAATTGTGATATAGTTCCAATTATTCAGCTTATTCTAAAGTTATGTGAATGTGTTTTTTGGTGAACATTAATGATTTTATTTAATTATTAAGTTATAAAACCAAAAAAAATCAAATCATATAGTTCTCAGGGTTGGCAAACGAAATTTGATTTATATAGAGTTTCTGAGTTTCGCCTCACGGTCTACATGAGAATCCGGGAAAATAAATTATAAGACTTGATACAAAACTAGTTGGACCTATAATATGAACAGATTTTGTAACTGTCAAATGGCATACAGTTGTGAAAAGAACATTCAGAATACTTTGAACAAAGCTAGCAACCTCTGTAATTTCTCTTAATAAGTAAGGATCAAACAAAACCAAATTTCGGTAATCTTCCTATTTTCAAATGAAAATGTCCAAAAATTTTTTTTGAGTAATCAATACATACATAATTATTAATTAATTATACATGTAGCCCAAGTTGGCTCTCTGTGACTCTGACCAAAACTTTTTATTTTCATATAAAATGTAATTATTTCAACGACAAATAATGATTTTCTAATTATAAGAATTTCATCTCTTTAACAAATGTTTTAGGTATACATACCTCGATTTATCTTTTGTAATTGTAATGTGACCTTGGAGAAAGGAATTTTAAGTTAAATAAACAAGATATTCAAATTAGTTAAAATAATTAATTTATTAAAATTATAATCTTAAAGGCAAGAAATCCCTCGGTCCAAAGTCACATTACGACCGGAACATAAGTGGCTAGACATTGGCCTTGCAGTTTAAAGTAATTTCTACATAAGCCATCTATTAAATTTAAATATCTGCAAAAATTAATTTTCTTATATCTGTAAAATAAAGAAAAAATAATAAAAGTCACTCTCCCATCAGTGATGTATATGTAAATAAATAAACACTCCGAGATTTGAAACCAGTGATTTTATTTCACACTTTGAATCACTAAATCAAAGCTAAAAACTTGGCCAAGTTACATAAAAAGATTTATTAAATATTAAACTCTACCGACATATAATAAATTTTAATAGACATGTGCTTCTTTGATTAAATTGACGATTCATTTGACAGAAAGAAATTATTTTTGAATGATGCTGGAAAATTGTTTATAATTTAGAATTTGTACAGCTATTGTCCTTTTCTGGGGGAAAAAAAAAAAAAAAAAAAAAAGATTTAAAGTACTTGGAATTTACAGTTCAAGGTTTTAGAAAATAAGGAATATTGGCAAAATAAGTCTGTAAAATGAATTGTGGAATGTCTTTGAACTAATAAATGGTAGTATTATAGGCTGTAGCACGCTGAAGCATTTTTCATATTCTCGAACATCGACATTGGAAAATTGACGCAGACATAAAGATCGCTCTGCTCTTTTTCCAGGAACTATTGCCAGTAACTTGAGTAGAAACACATTGCTTTCCTTATACCAAATTACTTGTCGTTGTCTTTTACTAAGTCTATTTTTGTGATATTATACATTAAGAAAAGCTGCTAATGGAAAGCTTTTGAGAGAAATTTAATATGGAAAAAGGGTTATCTCCACATCAGCGAGAAATGGCATCGCTCCTTTCAGTAGGGATGCATTATTCTTGGGAGAAATCAGGAAAAAGGGAAATTTGTTCTATATTGCCAAAAATGTAAATACTAAGACTGGAACAATGAAAAGTAATAGTTTTACGTACGGCCAATGCCAAAAATGTACCTTTTAAAGCTTGAGTTTCTTCAAATCTGACGCTGTGTGCTCTTGTGGCCGAAGCCACGCACGCTGCTATCGCAAACTGTCTGAGTTCTTAATCCTCTGTTGACTGACTGAAAATAGAATCTTAGCCTGGAAGAATGCAGAAGATTTTTGAAAACAACCAATGCGACATGCTCAAAATCCCCGCGTCATCCGGGCAAGTGTTTAGTTGAATGACCTCAGTGCGTCTCCAGCTCAAGACATCACATATAAACACGAAAATGGCACTGATTCTCATGTATCTGAATCTGAATTGCCTTTTATCAATGGCGGGAAAAAAACGACCGCATGCACATTTGAAAAAGGAAAACGCAGAAAATGTTAAATTGAATATCTCCTATATTTATTAAAGGATTTTTCTGAAACTTATATCAAAATAACAAGAAAAATATACTTTTTCTGTTGATTATAGATTGAGTATGCAATATTAAAAAATAAAATATTTTTATTTTCACTGTTTTAAAGTTAGAAAGAATGTCAATCTATCGCGACTCGCAATGTTTCCGAAAATTGTTATTGTTTAGTTTAATAAATCTTAATGAATGATTGAAAAGGATAGAATTTAAGTTTAAATGAGAAAAGTTATTCAAGTGTAGAATATATTTATTGCAAGGAAAGTTTGATGTTTTGAAAAGATTTTTCTACATTTGAAGTTTGATTTTAAATGATTAATGTTAATTTTAGATTGAGGAAGATAAATAATTGATAAAATTAAGATTATTTATTATTAAAGATGTTGTATTTTATAACAGTAATGATTTTTGTAAATGATCATCTGTTATACTATAACTTTCTCAAAGAGTATTCGAAACACTTCTGTGGTTTCAAACTAAAATTTTTTTATTACTGTTAAGTCTGTAGCTTTTAAGGAGCACATGAAGAGAGTCTTCAAAGTTTAGTCATATATACATTTCTCTCAAGTCTTGAGTGAGTCATGACTGATAATTATAAACAGTGAAGTTCATTGCAATAAATAACAAGTCCTTTTGAGCTAATACATCTAAAATCAATGCGTAAAGTTCAAAATTTCCGAAGGGAGAAATGAGATTTTTGGAATAAAGATAATTTTAGTTCGGCTGAATTTTTGGCAACATTTATCCGAAAACAGATTTTCGGTGAAACTGATTTTGGGCTGAAAACAAATTTCTGTTCAATCTCTAATAAGTCATGATTTTATACAATCTTTGTTTATTTTGTCAGAAGAATAAGATGATGGGATTTTCTTGTGCAAATAGTAACATGCTTTTAAGTTAGTTAATAGGGAAAAAAGCAAATGTCTGCCAAAAGCTTCGTGTTAATATTTTTGAAAATGGATTACACCATCGGAATCTGGGAAAAGAACGATGGTTAAATGTTGGTATTTTTTGTATTTTGTTAAAAGATTAGGGCTTGGAAAAATGCAAAAAAAAAGCCATTTCCCCTTATCGTATCTCCCCCGGTCTGAGATCTTTTGAATGGAGTTTAGTCCGGAGACTGCTGCAATGCTTATATTCCACCGCTTGAAAATTTTGGGGGTTAATATTTCAGTTTCTTTGAAAATGGAAAGATTAACTTTCCTAGGTTTTTTCCTCGTTGGTCTGACCATTCTTGAACCTCAACTTCCCGGATTCACAAAGAAGTCGTGTATTCAGATAGGCAGATACATACACTACACAAATGTTTATCGATTTTAATAATGCATTTGTGAAATAGATTCTAATTTCCTCATACAAATTGTCCTTTCTTATTTGAATATGCTATCTGCATTAATCGTATTACATTGCTACATAATATAATTATTAACATACTATTTAATTATGTAAGAATCTGAACACACTGATATTTTTAGTTTAATAGTAACGCATAGCCGCCAACTTGTACAGTTTGGCCGTACAATGTATGGATTTTCTACTAAGTGTACGGTTGTACGGATAAGCAGTACGATTGTACGTTTTTGCACATGGAAAAAACGCTGATTTCGTCTAAGGATCTTGGAGAAAATGCAGATTTCGTCAAAGAACTGAAAAAAAAAACCACCTATTTCGTGAAAATATTGCAGAAAAAAGGCGGTTTTGTGAAAGGATCGCAGGAAAAACGTCCATTTCGTGAAAATATCGTGGGAAAAAAGCCGATTTCGTGAAAGGATCGCGGAAAAAACGCTGATTTCGTAGCGGTTGGGGTGATTTTGATCCGAATTTTCTGAAAATTTAAGGAATTCATTTCTGAAATTTTCAAAAATTCGGTCACCAATCCGAAAATTCGGACATAAAAAATCGCGAATTTCGACAAACGGTTGCCAAAAAAAATAAATTTTGCCAATCGTTTTCAGAAAAAACGCAAATTTTGCCAAAGGATCGCAGAAAAAACGCAAATTTCGTCCAAGAAACGTGAAAAAACCACAAATTGCTTTAAGAGATCGCAGGAAAAAAAACTAAAGTTTCGTCAAAAGATCGTGCAAAAAATGGCAAATTTCGTCGAAAGATTGTGAACGAACGTCAAAGTTCGTCGAAAGATTGTGAACAAACATCAAAGTTCGTCGAAAGATTGTGAACGAACGTCAAAGTTCGTCGAAAGATTGTGAACGAACGTCAAAGTTCGTCGAAAGATTGTGAACGAACGTCAAAGTTCGTCGAAAGATTGTGAACGAACGTCAAAGTTCGTCGAAAGATCGCGAAAAAACGTCGAATTTTGTCGAAAGATCGCGGAAAAGCGGATTTTGAAGCGCACGTGTGGCACAACTGCTATACGGTGGGTGTGAGAAGTTATTAAAATTTTGTTTAACTTCCTCTAAATGTTTTTTAAATTTTGGGATTTTAAATTTCGTTTAAATAATGTTTCATTTTGAGAAAATAAAAAAATTAAAATTTTGCTTGAACTTCTACTAAATTCTTGAGAAATTTCGTTAATTTTTTTTTTTAGAAATTAAAAATTTGATCACTGCTAAATTTTTATAATTTCAGAATTTCAAAAAAAATCCAGAATTTTGAATTTTATTTAAATAATTTGAAATGAATATTTTTATTTTGTTAAATAATACCTTTTTATAATAATTTTAAAATGAATTTTTTTTTATTAGTGCTATCATCTATGTAGGAATTTTATAATTATAAATCAACGGTTTTTATTTATTAATTTAAGGATAAAGTGTTTTGAAAGGACTAGTAAATGAAACCTTCTGTGCGATCTGCGATCATACATACCCACTTGTTTTTTGTTTTTTTTCCTACATTGTAACTCTATAGTTTATATTGTGTAATAGAAATATTAAAGGCAGTTGCAGAAGCATTTATATATAACTGTACAATATAATGTAATAGATATATAGATTCATTCATAGATATAGTATGTGATTGGGATATATATTTATTTATTGACCAGAATAAATAATAACAATGTCTGGTGAATATGGTGGGTGGGATTGAACGTCTCAGTCCTGTCCTTTTAAGTAGGTTTTAACGATGCTTGCAGTATATGGTTTTGCACTGTCATGCTGCAAAATCAGTCTATTGTGTCTATTCTCCCATTCTGTTCGATTTTCTTGAACAGCTTGCTTCAAACATATTAGTTATCTACCTTAGACATTGCGAGTAACAGTTTCAGAAGATTTATGTAGTTCATAACATACATCTTTCATAATAATAATAAGACTTTACATTGTAATATCAATACAAAACAAATAGGTGTTGCTATCCAACATATAATTTATTCTTAGAATTTTATGTTAAACTTGTGAATAAATTATACGTTGGATAGCAACACCTATTTGTTTTGTATACATCTTTCATATCCCACCAAATACAAAGCATAACCTTATTAGAATAAATATTTCACTTTAGCTGTGATAGACCAGCTCCATTAGGCTGTACCCAAGCTTTTTTATGTTTAGGATTCTCATAGTAAATTAATTTTTCATCTCCAGGTACAAGTCAATGCAGAAAACCTTTTCTTTGTTGCCTTTGAAAAAGCATTTCACAAGTGATTTTTATTTATTAATTTAAAGATAAAGTGTTTTGTTAATTCATGTGATATCCAATTTCTAAATTTTTTAACTATTCCCATTCAATGTAGACATCTGACAACGGATTGATCGTTATTCAATGCTTCTAGCAATTCTTGTTATGTTTGTATGTTGTCTCCATCAAATAGTGCTTGCAATTTTTCGTCTTCAAAATTTTTCGTTCTACCTTCATGTTCCGAGTCTTGAACATTGAATAAACCACAATTTAAATTGCCTAAACCACCTTCTACACATACTATCAGAAAAGCATATTCACCATAAGCTTTTACAAGTAAACGATGACTTTCAGCAGAGCTGATCTTTAAATTATAAAAGTATAACAAAACTTCTTGCAAATGACTATTATTTAGCACAGAACTAGCCTTTTTAAATCTTATATTCTTTACACATTAATCAAATGTCATAAGTATGTTTTGAAGCTTATGAAGAGACTTTTCAAAAGCATGTATTACCAGATTCAACACTTAGCATAGCATCTATTTAAAAAAAAAAAAAAAAGGAACTCACTTTTGCATATCCCCAGTACATTATATTATCCTTTTGTATTATTTTAGTTTGTTTTTAGAGATAAACTTAAGTACCGATTATTTTACTATAAAAGATTTTAAATTATATTCATTAAAAATTTTTTCTTGCAGGTCAAGATATGAAGCCCTATATACCGATGGTGTTGAATCAGTTAATTAGTATAATAAATCGTCCAAATACTCCCAAAACATTGCTTGAAAACACAGGTATGTAGAAATGAAATCATCTTTCACTTAAAAAATAAAATAAGCTTCATTTTTTAAATATTAAGTTAAAGTTTTACTTTAAAAAGCTGGAGGGGGATGTTTAATAATAAAAGTGAATATATTGTAAATGCTGTACATAAATTTCAAGAGCATGGTTAAGTGTTTTATTTATTTATTTTTAAGTGTTGGTTTTATAGCGTGTGTGCTGCTGTATTTTTTTAGTTTTGTCTATATGAGGTACTGTTCTTTTTATTTATTGCATTTTAATCTGAAAGTGCTTTTAGATTATATTAGTGACATTTATTTTAATATGTGTTAGTAGATCTACATAAACTATGCACCCTCAATTTCTTCTAAATATTAAAATATTTTTAAAAATTACTTTCAGTATTTTTTTTTTTTTTTTTTTTTTGTAATCATTTTTTATTTGTAGAAATTAACTTTTAATATAAATGATTTATAAAACATTTGTCATAATTCAGAAGAATATAATTTTTGCTATATCCAAGTACAATTGCATTATTTATTTTCCTATTAGTATTTTGGTATGCTTTTTAATTTTATCAAGTATGAAGTTCCTTTATTTGATTATTTATGAAGTTGTTAAAAATAGATAAAAATGTTTTCAGTCTAATGCAATATATAATCAGTTTCTAAAAGTTTCATTAAAAAAATTTCATTTAAAAAGCAGATGCTTTTCCAGAATTTAGAAAAATAATTATTTTTTAAACTTTGGATATTTAAATTGCATGTTTAAAAATTATTTTGTTTTAGATAGTTCTAATCCCAAAAATTTGACTGAATCTTGTTTTAGATTTATTTTTCATTTAATATAGCATTTGCATGTTGAATGCTTTTTGTAAACATGATCTATTATGTACATTTTATTTACAATAGGTTTATAATATACTGTGAAGATACAAAAATATTCCAGTAGTATTTCTAAAGAGCATTCATTCATTTTCTTTTTTGATTAATCTCTGTAATTTATGTTCTAATGCATTGTTAAATAATGTGAGGTAGCTTCTTTTTTAAAAACTTCAGCTAACTTATGCTAATTGGAAGCTAATTTTTAAACATATGTATAACATTTAGATAACATTTTTATGAAAGTTTTATTTGTGACAAAATCGTATTACTTTAGACTTTTCTGTTGTCTTCAAAAAATAGTAACTCTCTTTTATACAGCTGTCATAATCTAGTGATTATTTTTAGAAATGCATAACAATGGTGACAACAACTTATAGTTCTTGCTTCACTACTAAACATTGCATAATTTCAAGTTTTACATGGTCAATTAAAGAAAAAAATATACATTCAAATAAAATTTGTATCAAAACACTTTCTAAATTCAGTGACTTTTAAATAATTTTAAAGCAAGGATTTTTTTTAAAAATATATCGCAACAGTGCATGTTTGCTACAATACTGAAAATTAGTTAGTGACAGGCGAGTTATTTAAATTGGGAATTGATTGCCCAGAGAAAATTAAAAAGCATTCTTACTTTTTTTTTTCATTATATTTCATAATTGTGTCAACTTTCAAGCATTGTCACCATGGCTACGAATGTTCTTTAAAATGGATGTGAAAAGTACTGAAGATTTTAATCAATACTTTTGTGCCAAAAAGTTAATTTGAATATGAGCCTGATTGTGGAAGTTTAATCATATGGTTAGATTAACTATAAAATATGACACTTTGTTGCTAAAAATTGTAATTCGTTTTTTCATTGACAGATTTTAGTTTAGCGCTAGAGTCTTGATTGTTTCTCTACAGACTTTTTTGTCATTCTGCCTCCCCCCCCCCCCCAAAAAAAAAGTGCACCTTACTTTTGTGCAAAAAGTTAATTTAAATATGGACCTGATTGTGGAAGTTTAATCATATGATTAGATTAACTATAAAATATGACACTTTCTTGCTAAAAATTGTAATTCGTTTTTCTATTGACAGATTTTAGCTTAGCACCAGAGTCTTATTTGTTTCTCTACAGACTTTTTTTGCCATTCTCTCTCCCCCCCCCCCCCCCCCCCCCCCCTCAAAAAAAGGTGCACCTCACTTTTGTACAACTAACATTTTTTGGGTGTAATGTACCAAGTATTCTATCAAAGTATGAGATGGGCCGAAACAATTTCATGAAAAATATTGATGGAGTAAGGATTTTTAAATTGTATTTAATTTGCATCCTGGAGCTTTACTTGCATGTATTTCCTAACTCCAGATCTTTTTAAGGATGTTAAGTAGGTAATTTTTGAGTTGCAATTAATTTTTTTTTACTGATTCAAAAAAAAAGTTTCTTGTACATTGTCACAAGCATTCTTGAATATTTAAATTTTCTGTGAAAAATTTATCCAAACATATGCTAAACTCTATTTATTATAGTAATTTCCTATCTTTCTACTTCTCTATTAAATTATTTGCAGATGTTGCTGAATTTTACAGAATATTTATTCTAGTGTTAAAATTTTATTTTTGTAAAGTAACATTCTAATATCGCGATAGTCAACAATATTATTTTAATTTCTCCTAATGCTATATTTACTTTTTTGTATAAACTATAATTTTAAAAAAAATTGAAAAAAAAAAAAGAATTTTTTAATGTTCCTTCAAAATAAAGCATTTAAAAAAATAAAATGGAATATAATGGAGTTAGATGACTGCTGAGCTTTTTTAGTGGTATGAGGAAAACGAGTCATCAAAGTGTCTTTTGGGAATCTGAAAGAATATTTACTCTTTTGTCAGAAGTGTTATACTTTACTGGTGTCTCTGTATCTCTAGATCACCGGTACTCGCTAAAATTTCTGCATAAGCAATAATCTGGTAAAGAAATTAGCTCGAGGGCTGCATTTACATTTTCGCAATCGTATGCCTGCAGATTAAAATAAACTATTATTATTAATATGCAAATATTAGTTTAAATCTGTGTTAACAATTTAATATTAACTGCTTTATAGATGAGATCCATTAGCTAATAAGGAAGTTTTTTTAGGTGGTATAAAATGCTATTGGCCAGATTAACAATATTTGCCTCCGGTATTGGGGTTAGTTGCAATATTTAAATAGAAGTCTTAAATTTGTTTTAATTGTATTTTATTTTTGTAAAATTAAAAAAAAAAAAAAAAAAAATACATTTTACAGATAAATTCATCTGTATATGTATGCAAGATGTCACAAACATTGGAGCACAATATTTTTATTTATTTATCTATTTTTTTACCTGTTAGACTATGCAGTGTAAATTGTAAAAGTGTCCAAAATAAGGTACAAATTAAGATTGTTAAAATAGTCCTGTCGTTATTTTTTTTAAAGTTACTTTAATTTTTATATATTCTCTGGATCTTATTTAGAGCAACCCCATGCTCTGACAAGTACAACAGTAAAAATTCAATTCTTCAATGGGCAAAACTCAGAGTTATGATGTTTTGAATTTTATGAAGTTTCTAAGCTTTCTCGCTCTGAAAATGCAATTTTTTCGTTTTTTAGAACCATTCAAGGCTTAATTTGTGCCGTAGTCTGGCTCTGGTACTTCTCTGTTTTTAGTAAATATTTAAATATTGGTTGGAATTCACCGGAGCTCATAAATGCAGGGCTCCGGTGTCCAGTGAAATAGTGCTTCCGAAAAACCGAAGCCTAAATTACCTTTTTCTTTCCTTCTATCGCCAAGCTTTTGCATTCTTTTTTACCAAAACACAGGACTGCACTTGCTACTAAAAGCGACTATTTTAGACCGAAAACCATTAAAAAGCAACTACAGTGGAACTCCAGTTATACATTACCTGAGTTGTATGTTTAAACTCAGTGGTCCCGATCATTTGCCATTGAAAATTAGCTGAATTATACATTTTTGAAATATACGTTTCCCTCATTTATACGTTTCTTTTTTTCTTCCATGGATGACATTTTGTCTTACTTACACATTTTGTAGAAATTATTTTTTTCGAAGCTTTTCTACTCCTTGCCGACTACCACTCTTGAGTTTCTGGGAATTTAACTAGCCATGTGCAGAAACAGAGTATATGAGAGGCGGTGGGGGGGGGGGCTGTGTCGCAAGTCGCTTATATTTCATCGTGCGGCTTAAAAATGTGTTGGAAATAGACAACTCTCTCGATAGAGGAAAAGCTCAAAATTATTTGGACGGCGGAGGCCAATCCTGGTGCAAGATGAAAGACTTTAACTCAACGTATTGGGATACTCTACCCTCAACACAATTTTAAGCAAGAAAGGAGAAATAAAAGGTGCTTTAACTGAGGCCAGACCAAGCTCTTCCAAGCAAACACGCATAAAGAAGCATCATTTTTCGAATTTGAAAAATCTCTTTAAGGCTGTCAACTTTCTGACATAAGTTTTAATTAATTTTTGTTCGAAAACGCATGAAACTAGAAGGTGTTGTTATTCAGAAACTATATCATCGAGCTATTTTTTCCGTTTTCTTGTAAACGCAATAGATATTTCAGAAAATACTGTCAAAGTAAGCATTTTGAACCGAACTTGCGAACAAAGGAAGAAAATCCGGTCAGTAAGGGGAGAAAAATGCTGTGCCACATGATCAAATTTGCTTATAACTCGACAGGTAATTTATTTATCAAAAAATGGAAAACACAGTTTGATTCCAAATTGCTTCCATAGTCAGGCCTTTCAGTTTTATATCTCTCCGATAAAAAATGAATCTGGGAATGTGTCAAAACATTTTGCAAGCGGTTGAGAACACCCTTTAATTGTGGATTTAGTCTAAGCGTTCAGCTGACATTCCTGTAACCAGACATTTATTGCAAAAAAAGGCCCTCGAGCTAGCACAAAGATCAATGTACCAGCAGAATTCAAAGCTTCTCAGGGTTGACTTACAGGATTCAAGGACCACCTGCTATTACCTGTCGCCCCATATGCAGTGAATAGAATGCCGTGGATGAACGCACATTTGATTACCTAAAAGATCAGGAACTTCCAAAATTAATTCAATGCTGTTTGGTGAAAGATGATTACAACATAGACAAGACCTGACTCTTCTTTAAGTTTCTTCCTATCAAAACCCTGTGGTATAAAAGCGACCCATACCTAAAAGGCATGCAGAGTACAGGGTATGGCAGGTATTTGAGAACACCCATTATAGGTGAAATTACGCTTACAAATTCTTTTCTGTTACATGTAAACATATCAGAATCCAGGCTAACTGAAGAAATGAAGAGGCATACTGGCATTGTCTCATTGACTGAAGGACACTTCGGTTTAGAGGTTGCCGAATTCTTGAAACTCGCCCATGCATTCTTTTTTATGTAAGGACCAGAATAAAGGCTGCCAGATTTGATGTGACAACCATTTCATATGTGAAACGACATTGTAAGCAATATGACAATATCAAGACGCCAGAATTTGTCTTGATGAAAATCCCAGGAAGTCGATGTGTGATTCATGAGGACCTTCGTTAGAGCTGAGTACAGTTCTTGAAGAGAGGATAATTCTTGAGATAACCACCTGAACAGATCCAAGCGTCTCTTTAACAAGCTGAAACATTAAGAGGAACCAGGAATGTTGTTTTTTCCCTCCGATAAGAAAAACTTTGCACCAGAAAGTAAACGCAAAAAAATCAGTGATTATGTAAAATCGAGAAGTGGTTCCGTCCGTCATGCAAAGTCAATTTCCAGCCTCAGTGAGGATTTTGGGGGTTATAAGCAGCGAATATAACCTGATGCCTCCACATTTTTTTTTCAGAGTCAACACCGTTGGTTACATTGTGATGCAAAAGTTCTGAAATACTTCTGTAGCATGTGAAAGGCCATACATTTTTCAACACCGTCCCATAACCCCTTGAGGATCAAGCAATTACGTTTGTGTAATGCTGAATTCCCACCGAAAAATTAGAAAAATTTCATTTCAAAATAAGAAAAGCAATTTTACAACTTTTTTCCACCAAAGTTAGAAAAGTAAAATTTCATAAAATTTTTCTGGTGTAAATCTTCATTAATCGTAGGTGGGATAAAATATATCCCACCGCCCCTCAAGTGGTTAATGTCCGTACAACGCAATAATGCATAGCAAAAAACTTTCATAGCCATGCCATCCTCAACTTTTTGTCTCCCTCCCAGCTCCCCAGATATTAATACGATAGGTTATATATGGGGCGTGGTTGTGAAGGACTCCAATAGCAATCCACACAACAATGTTGTGGCTCTCTGGGCGACCGTTGTGTATGCAATGGCAAACATTTCCAACAGCTATCTGATATTGTCTGCGCTCAATTTTGGCAGCGTGTAGCTGCAAAGGTAGTTCTTGCGGCTGGCAGTGATTTCAGTGAATGATATAATACACTGTATATGTGGTCACCTGTACAGAATGTTAAAATGTAAAAAATGCTCATCTCAAGTGTCTGTTCCTGTTCGAAAGCAGTCGTTTTGTTCCCAAATACCTGCCACACCCTGTAAACGTTTGACTGTATTGCTAGAGACGAATGCTGACCTTTAGTCTTTGCAAAATAAAAAAAGCTCTATTGTTATAAAAATGTAATCACGTTCTTCACGGATTATGAGGCAAATCTGTAATCGTGGATGACATGTGCAGCCATGGATAGTTAGCTAAAAAAGTAGAACCGCATATAGGCAGAGAGAAATACAAAATTATTTTATTTATGAAACAATGTCTGGCCACCCACCCTCAAGCCAGCTCGGGAACATCCGCATTAAGTTTTCTCCGGCTAGCTGCACTAGAAAATTGCAGCTCTTATTTTTGGGCAGAATTGCAAATTGTAAAGCACATTATCGCAAGGTTTTTACTTCAGTATATTGTTTCATGCCTTCATGCAGAAAAAAAGCACCCCAAAATAATTGTCTTGAGGAAGAAACCATTTCCAACTGAAATGTCTTTTGATAAATAATTTACAGGATTTCAAAGATTTCTTTTAAATACTCTCTATGCGTAAATAGTACTTTTAATAAAGCTTTTATGAAAAAATTCCCTTTCTTTGTGCACTTTTCTCATGTACCTATTTACTCTATTCCATTTCCTCAAATTTATGTCCTGCTGCATAATACAGTCAACTCTGTGAAATCTGCCGATGTATAATCCGCAAATATCTATTATCCGCACTACACATTGGAATGTAAACAATGACTTTTGTTATTAACAGTTAAACTCATAAAGTTAAATTTGATTTCTGTTTTTTTTTTTTTTCATGAGTTATCAATTTTCCAAAGAATAAATATTTAAGTGTAAATTAGATATAAACATTTAAATTTCCTTGAGCAACAAAATTTTATCTTGAGCAAGAAATAATGAGTGTTCATAGACTAAAGAAAAAAAATATTGACAACAAACCAAAACTAGAATTAATCAGTAAAATTTGTATTGCTTATAATTTTTCTTTTAATTAACTTAGTTATTAAATATACTAAACCAATGTTGCACTATGTTTTTCTTTTCCATCGTAATTATAATTTTTGTACAGTTGTTCCTAATTTATAGCCAGACTTTAAAAAATAAATGTAAACAAAGGATGATCTATAATCCGCAAAAATGCATAATCCACAAAACCTTTGGTTCCTAAGTGTGCGGATTTCACAGAGTTGACTGTACTTACGAAATTTCGGTTTCCAATGAAAAAGGAAACTGAAACTTATCATCGAAAAAAGTTTTAATGATATATTTTTTAAAAAGGGTTCCGGTAGACCATTAATTGAGTTGTATGTTTTACTGAGTTTTTTGTCCGGTTCCAAGCAAAACATATAACTGGAGTTCCACTGTATTTCTAGAAAATGGGCGACTTTTTTCAAATTCCAGCGACTATTTTTATTGAAAATAATCTATCTTTTTCTTCAAGTGCCTGTTAAGTCATCTTCCCCAACACACTTTTACAATGGTTGTTTGAGGAGATTCATGATTTCTTCCGCAACAAATTCCAAAATTTGTGATTTTTTTTTTCTTCCCCCTATCGATTGCCGGAAATACCTTATTTCTTTCTGAGATCTTTTTATACTATCGTTGAATGAGATTTTGCATTTTTTTTTTTTTTTTTCAGCGATCCTTTGCCAAATTTCACGAATTTTTCTATGACAGATTGACAAAATTGATTTTTTTTTTCCGTCACCACTTGTCCAAATTTGCGATATATATTTTCCACGACCGATTGATTTTTGTTAATATTTGTTTCAGAGATCTTTTTTTGAAATTCACGATTCTTTTCCAGATCGTTTGTCAAAATTTGTGATTTTTCTTTTCGCGACCGACTTGCAAAATTTGTGATTTTTTTGCGCGATTATTTGGTTAAATTCTGAATTTTTTTTTTTTTTTGTCAGAATTTGCGTTTTATTTGCCTTCGACCATTTGACAAAATTTGATTTTTCCCCCCTCATGATCGTTAGACTAATTCGCAATTTTCTGTCCATTCTTTTGACAAAATTTGCGATGAATTTTCCATGACCTTTGGTAAATTTCAAGATATTTTTTTACGGTTGTTTGAGTAGATTCGCAATTTTTTCCTTGACGAATTGCAAAATTCACGATTTTTCCCCCAATCGATTAACGAAAATAGTTATTTCTTTCCACTATCTTTTGCTATGATCGTTGAAGGAGATTTCACAATTTTTCCTACAACCTATTGCAAATTTCCCGATTTTTTTCTTTGTGGCGATTGTTTCGCAGAACTCACATTTTTTTCTCCCCTGTGATCCTTTGCCAAACTTTGCGTTTTTGTTTCCAGCGATCATTTCACGGAACTCATGATTTTTACTCCCACGATCCTTTGCCAAAATTCACGAAGTTTTTTGCAACAGACTGGCAAATTTTTTTTCTACCACCAGTTGTCGAAATTTGCGATATATATATTTTTTTCTGCGACCGATTGATGATATTTGCTGTTTGTTTCAGATATCATTTGAAGAAATTCGCAATTCTTTCCCATGATAGTTTGTCGAAATTCGTGATTTTCTTTTCAAAACAGTCTTATGAAATTCTTGATTTTTCTCACGATCACTTGTTTAAAATCTGGATTCTTTTTACCGATTATTTGACCAAATTCATGTCTTTTCAAGTGGTTGATTCTGTTCTGAATTTTCCGAAAAATTTAAAAAATCGTTCATCAGTCTGAAAATTTGGACATAAAAAATATTGTGAATTTCGACAAATGGTCACCGAAAAAATCAATTTTGTTAATCGTTTGCAAAAAAAAATCTACAATTTCGTCAAAGAATCACAAAAAACGAATTTCGCCAAAGAATCATGGAAAAAGCACTAATTTCTTCAAGGGATTACGAAAAAAAAAAACCCACAAATTTCACCAAGGGATCACATAAAAAATGCACATTTTGTTAAGGGATCACAGAAAAACGCAAATTTCGTCAAAAGACCATGAAAAAATCGCGAATTTCTTCAAAGGGGCACAAATTTCGTCGAAGGATTGCAGAAAAACGTGAATTTCACAAAAGGATCATGGGAAAAAATGCGAATCTCGCCAAATGGCAGCGGGGGAAAAAAAAAAAAAAAAACGCATAATTAGCACCGGGAGGAGATTCCCCTCTTTCCTCCTTTGCTGTAAATTTCAAAATTTTTTGTTATTACTCAGTATTACCCATGCAGTCTTTTTTCTGCGGCCATTTGACGAAATTTGTAATTTTTTTTTTCTCGTGATCGTTAGACAAAATTCGTAATATTTTATGCATTCTCAGACCTGCCAACTGCTACGAAAAAATCATAGTTGCCACGATTTGGACCTATAAACTACAATGCTACGAAAATCAGTCTTAAACTACAATTTTTCGGGGAAAAAACACAAACGCATGTTTTGTTTCTAGTTGCGATTTTTATCTGGTGCAACATATTTTTCAGTAGTAAATCTGTTCCAAAATTTCAAAGTATTCATCTCCGAAAGTTATAAAAAATTTGTCATTAGTTCGAAAATTCGAACATGAAAAAATTCTCATGGGGGGGGGGGGGGGGGGGGAAATCCGAGCTGCAAAAGAAACTTCTTAACATAAAATCCTCTTTATGTATATTAACCTTGAGTGAATCGTCTTTCTGCAAATATTTATACAGGAATTCCCTTCCTTAGAAACAGGGGTGCCATGTTAAGAATTTCTGGAGGGGAAGGGGTTGTTCTTTGAGCTGCAAGGTTTGAAATAGTGTGCAAAATCGCACGATTTGCACACGGAAAAGGAAAGATCTTGCATAATGAAAAATGCTGTGCAATATTTCCCCCTGCAAATTCTTCCACAGACCTATGATTCTTCTGCGATTATATTTTGAAATTTCTTGGAAGTGCACGAAATTTTTTTCTTTTATGGAATTTCCCCAAATTAATTCGTGAATTGATCGCGGAAAAAATGGAGAAATTCTTTAGATGATCGTGTAAAAATATTGGGTATTTCATCAAAGATCTCATAAACAAATAGTGATTATCTTCAATTTGGTCGCTGAATGAAATCGCGAATTTTGTCAAAAGATAGAGGGAAAAATATTGCAAATTTCATCAAAAGGTCGCAGAAACGAATAGTGAATTTTGTTAATTGGTCGCAAAAAGATATAAAAAAATTTTGCTGATCGGTTGCGATAAACTATCGCGAATTTCGACAAATGACCGTGTAAAAAAATCAATTTCGTTTATTGGTCGCAAAAGAAAATTAATTTCATTAAAGGATCGTGGTAAAACCGCGAATTTTGTTAAAATATCGCAGAAAGAAAATGTTAATTTCGTCAAAAGATCAACAAGAAAATGTAAATTTCATCAAAAGATCGCGGAAATAAAACACTAATTTCGTCTAAGGATCGTAGTAAAAAAACGCAAAATTCGTCAAAAGATTGTGGTAAAAAATCGAAATTTGTCCAAAAGTTTGTGGTAAAAAGTGCGGATTTCAACAAAGAATTGCAATAGGAAAATGTGAATTATGATTGTGGGGAAAAAACTGAATATTCTGAAATGACCGTGGGAAAAAAAATCGCGAATTTCGTCAAAACTTACTGCATTAGACTAAAGAATTGGAACCAGGCTTCTTTTACAAATGTCAAAAGAACTCTTCGAAACGAGAAAAAACTAAAAATCGTATAAAAATTTTCAGAGGAAAAAATTTACTATATTAAGCTGAAAGACTGAAACCTTATTCCTTTTACGAATGTCAAAAGATGGCTGCGAAACATGAAAAACCAACCAACCAACCTCCAGATTAATTTTAATTTTGTGTGCTACGATTTCTCATTTTCAAAGGTTGGCAGGTCTGCATTCTTTTGATGAAATTTGCGATAATTTTTTCGTAACTGAATCATAGCTGCCAACTCTTCTGATTTTTTCAGAATTCTTCCAAAAAATCGGCATGTTTTCCGATTTTACGTGCGTAATGCGTTTTCTTCCGCTTTTCGTCATTTTCTTACGCTTTTTACGCGAGTTTCGTCAAAGGATCGCGGGAAAACCTGAAAGTTCGCGAGAAAGACGCAAATTTTGTCGGAAGATCGCGTAAAAAACGAGAATTTCGTCAAAAGATCGGGTAAAAAAAGCTGCGTCAAAAGATCGCGTAAAAACACTATTTCCGTGAAAAGATCACGTGATAATGCGAATTCCGTTAAAGGATCGCGGAAAAAACGGATGTTTCGTGAAAAGGTCGCGGGAAAAACCCAAATTTTGTTAAGCACTATAAATATATATATAGTGCTTAGGGGTTAAATTGGGTAGCAGAGTGCATTAGTGAGCAGTAGAAACGTATAAAGCTGAGTTAAAACCCCGAAAGAAAAATGATCTTTTAATTATGATATTAAAACTAAACTTCATAATCTCTAAACATCTGGAAAGTAAACTAACTTTAATAAGTGGTGGAAAAATAAAGACAACTGTATTAAAAACGTAATTAAATTTATTTAAACTTAAAAGACACATAAAAACATAAAAGTAAAAATACAATATCTCTCAACTATCAGCCTGTATTCAAATAACAAATGTATAATAGTAAAACAACTTATCTGATATCTCAGTATCTTTATAACAGCTTTATATCAACATGACAGCAAGTGAAAAACCGATTACCTTCAAATATGACAAAGTAATGAAGTCATTTCAGTTATTACATCCATGAACAACTCCAGTAGTGCTGTAGGGCTCGAAGCGAAAGCAAGTCTTAAACTCTCAAAGATATAACAAAGTCAATTTCACTTGATAGGAAAATGTCTCAATTCACCAAAGAAGAAAACCACCCAAAATATCAAGTACGTCTTTGAAGGTGCTGACAATACTTCACTTATATACCCAAGCATCGCTACGGGCTGACACGACAAATGGAAAACAACTTTACGCAAGATGGTAGCACGATAGAATAGAAGGCTCACTTCCGGAAACACAGCCACATGGATATAAAGTCTCATCCGAAACAATCATAACTTTAAAAGATAGTAAAAGTCTCACGGGTAAGCATTCATAACTATATAAACGGCCATCTGTCCACGATAATAAAACTGCATTAATTCAGAAACATATGAACAATTATTAACAACAAGTGAATCCATAATGAAGAGCTAACAAAACCATCTATTCACCTTCCCGGTAAACAGAACAAATACAACTGGCAAAGATGGCACGAAAGCATCGCGATTTATTCCAAAAGGGTATACCGAAATACGGCATCCACGCATGTCACTCCAACCTCCAACCGGCTTCTAAGAAGAACCACGTGAAGTCGGTAACTATGACGACGATCGCTAACACTCCGGACACACAACGCCATCTAGTAGAAAACAACGGCAAAACAGCGAGAAACTCGAAGCTGTTTCTGCCGAGATGGAAAGTGAAACAAACGATGTCGGAAGCTGAATTTAAGAGATATTGAACGAAACTTTAATAAAGAAATGAATGGGGATTTAAGAAGATAGAAACATAAAAAGATATCTTAAGACAGAAAACAAGCATATTTCAACATATTAAAATAAACAAAGATGGATTTAAGTAAAGTAAAAGAAACTGAATAAAGTAAAAAGGTAAGTAGATATTTAACTAAATAAAGTACTTTACTAACGTAAATAAAGAAATAAAATGAAAATGAAAGTAGGGAAATAAGTGGACAGTGATGAGAAAAGAGGATTTTGTATATCAAATTTCACTGATGGATCGCGGAAAAAACCCAAATTTCGCCGAACGATCGCGGGTCGTCAAAAGAGTGCGTAAACAACGCGTTGGGGTGATTTTGATCCGAATTTTCCGAAAATTTAAAAAAATCGGCCACCAATTCGAAAATTCGGACATAAAAATATCGCGAATTTCGACATCTTTGCCGAAAAAAATAAATTTTGTCAATTGTTTGCAGAAAAATCACCAATTTCGTCAAAGGATCACATGGAAAACGCTAATTTTGTCAAAAGATCGTGAAAAAACGGCTTATTTCGTCAAAAGATCGTGAGAAAACGTCAAATTTCATCAAAAGATCGTGAAAAAATGGCAAATTTCGTCAAAAGATCGTGAAAAATTAGAAAATTTCGTCTAAAGATCGTGAAAAATGGCAAATTTCGTCAAAAGATCGTGAAAAAAAGGCAAATTTCGTCAAAAGATCGCGAAAAACGACAAATTTCGACAAAAAAAGTGAAAAAAACATAAAATTCCTTAAAAAATCGCGAAAAAACACAAATTCCGTCAAAAAAATGCGAAAAAAAAAAAAAACACAAATTTCGTCAAAAGATCGCGAAATGATCGTCAAAAGATCGCCCCCCCCCCCTCCTGCTGTAACTTTTCAGAAAATTTGCTGTGAATTTCAGATATTTTTTTTCCTCAGAATCATCCTTAAAAAAAAAAAAAAAAAAAAAAAAAAATAAGAAAAAAGAAAAGAAAGAAAAATTTAGGAGTCAGAAGTTTTAAGTGTCTTTTAATGTGAAAGTTAGGATATCTATAAATATTCCAAAAGAAAAAACAAAAAGTAACTTTTAATATATTCAAGTTATTCTTTTTTGTCATAATATATATTGTGTAATTGCAAATTAGTGAATATTTTATTCGAGTTTCTCTTTGAAATTTGTTTATTTATAAGGATTCAGCTGTTTTTTAATCCTTACTGAAAGTGCTATAAGACTTAAAAAATCTTCTGATTTCTTCTTATTTTTCGCCAAAATCTTCTGATTTCAGTCTGATTCTGTCCAGAATCTTCTGAGTTTTACTGAAATTTAGTTGGCAAGTATGCTGAATGACGAAAATCACCATTTGTTTCCTCAACCTTTCATAAAATTCAAGATATTTTCCCATGGTCCATAGAGGAGATTCACAATTTTTTCCTCGATGAATTACCAAAGTTTTTTAATTTTTTCTGCTGATCATTTCATTTTCATCTAATTTACGTTTTTCTTTACAAAATTTCATGAATTTTTCTAAGAACGATTGACGAAAACGATATTCAGTATTTGTTTCAGAGATTTTTTTGACGAAATTCGTGATTCTTTTCCATGATCTTTTATTGAGATTAGTCTTTTCTTTTCCCAACTAACTAAGGAATTTCTTGATTTTTTGCACGCCTTTTGATTAAATTCTCGATTTTTTGCACGACTATTTGACAAAATTTGCGACTATCTTTCCATAATCATTAGATGAAATTTACAAGTTTTTTTCGCGACCGATGGACAACTTTTTTTTTATGACCAATTGTTGATTTTTTTCGTTAAAGATTGTCAAAATTCACGACTGTTTGATGAAATGATTTTTTTTTTTTTTGAATTACCAAAGAAAAAGAAAATTGTGGCTTTCGCGAAATTAAAAAAAAATCGTGATCTGCAAGAAGTTTTCACTGCTATGTTTCCTGGTGCTGTACATAATTTTTATTGTGGAAGAACCAAGCTTACTTATTTCATAACTTAAACATTAGAGCATTATTTTCTGGATAACTTGCATTCTCATTTGAAGAAATCATTCTATTCTTTATTCAGTGATTTGAGCAGAGGCATAAATTGTGAAATAAGATGTGGACATTCATGAAGTCCTTTCAGTTGTTATGGATACATTTTTTCTCCCCCTTAAATTGGGTATGCGATTATTTTGGCTACTATTTTCAAACAAATGCAACTATTTTGGCTACTATTTTTTTCGTTGGAGGCTACTAAAGCTATTTTCAATGTCATTCGGCAGTGGCAGCCCTGAAAACACTTATATGTGACCTAATGTGTCGCAGACATAAGGAGATGAAGATAAAACGGACTCATTTTTGTCAGTTTTTAGGTTTGGACTGACTCGAGCTCAATCTGTATTAAAATTTTATTTATTCATGTATAGAAAAAAAAAAAACTTTACCTCCTTTAAAATTACTTATTATATTCTATTTCAAATAATTTTAATGCTATTTTGGTCAGAATGAAGGGGAAAAAGAAATATTTTTTTATTTCAAATAATTGTTGCCAATGACATGTTGATACAGCGCCACTCGAAAGACTGAACAATAAATTTTCTTTCAGTACCGCAGAATATTAGGGCTCCGGTACTTTTTTGTTAGAAATTAAGCCCTGGAACCAATTAGCTGAGAAATTAAAAAAATTTAAAGTATCATAACTTGGTGAGTTTTAACAGTAGCAGAATGGAAATTTTGCTGCTTTAATTTGTTGTGCTTGTCAGAACATAAAAAACTCTTTTTTAAGTGTGAATTATAGGATAAAGTTAACTTTTTGAAAATATTATAGCAGGATTATAAGATCAACAAAATCTGCTTTTGCATTCCACAATGCTTATGTATTTCTAACAGGTAGCATTTAAATCTATTTGGGACGTTTTGTATGTTTCAAATCTTAAACTTAAGCATTATTAATTATTATAAATACAATGAAACACTGTTTATACATTTTTCAAGGGACCAAGAAAAGAAAACGTATAAATGTAAAAACGTATAAACGAAATTAACAAAAGTACAAACGTTTCCATAATTCCCAACAATAAAAAAAAAATCATTGATAAATTAAAATACATGAAATACAAGATGTATGTAATATCAGATATAATTTACTTATTCTGGATATAATTTGCAGCTTACTACTATTCATATTCATTTACCATGTACAAAATATTTTGTTATCTTAGATCAGGGTTAACGAACCTATGGCATGCATGCCTGAGGTGGCATTTACGACAATTTCTCTGGCACGCGAAAAAATTAAATTTCATAATTAATTTTTGATTTTGTGGTGTTAACAAACAAAATTATGCTTAACATGTTCAGACTACACAAGCACAAATAGTATAATCACTTTTCGTGAAATAACAAATTAGAAAATTTTCTTTTTCTGTGATTCTATGTAGCGTGTTTTCGACAAGTATCTAATTGTTCTTTCTGTAAAATTTTTAAAAGTCTTTACTAGATGAAATGAATTTGATAAATCAATCACTGCAATAAAATGACAAATGGAGCCAATTTTGCTCTATATATTGCTAAAATAACAGTATAGGAATCCGGTATAAAGCATTTCCTATAAAACGTACAGTAGCAGAAACCTCGTTAATAAATTATTACCTTTTTAATGCAACTAAAATTATTACATGTTAAATGTTGCATTAATGATACATTAAAAAATACTGGAAAAAAAAAATTCCATTATTTCTTTGCTTCTGTATGCTCCAGATGAACCTTTTTGAGGTCATGAGTCAAAATTTCATAAAATTAATGGCTAATTCCAATATACAGAATAATCACATTTTATTTATTTAAAACATAAAAGTGACTGATTCTATTAACCAGTGTTCCGTATAAATGTTTTATGTAGCAATATTTTATTTGTGTAGCAATATTTTATTTGTGTAAATGTTTGGCACGTTGATATGTTGATAGATATTGATTTTAAATTCTTGGCACACGCATTTGAAAAGGTTCGCCATCCCTGTTTTAGGTTATATGAAATTTTTGGAATGCACAGAAAAAAGTTCATTGTTCACTATTAAAAGTGCCATCTTAACATTATCATTCAATCACTGCTAATGAGGTATTCTTGCATGGTGTTAAAACCTGCTAAAGCTTGTTGAAAACTTAGCAGTGGCTTTTCAGTGCAGCTATCCTTTCCTTCACTGCTAGTTTCCCCATTTGCAGTCATTTCATCGATTGTTAAATGAGAACATGTTGCAAGTTCCGAATCCTATTGCACAAAACCTTCAAATGTAATAACATCACTTAAATTTGACCAGTTTTCTGGTGGAGCAAAATGATCAGGTTCGGCGTTTTCAATGGGATTGACATCCACTGGTGTTAAAAATCCACCCACCAAGGGTGAAGCAGTTTTTTATTGTTGTGGGTAAAACATTTTGCCAAGCCATCACTATGAAATTCATAGCTTATATGATGTTAATGTTCACATTTTCAAAGTCACTGTGGTAGAACTGGCGATAGCAGTTTTCACCAAAAGTTTTTGATAATGTTGTTTTAGGGATTTTATGACTCCTAAATCCAGTGGCTTGAATTTGCAATGAAGAATTTGACATATATGTTTTAGAAAGTCTGCATCAGTTGGATGTGCTAGACTCTGATCAATGAATAAAATGATTCGCCGCTTTTGTTTTTACATTTTATCATTGTATTCTTTTAACCAATTGGTAAAGAAGGACATTGTCACCCCCTATTTTTTATGGACAGATACATTGTTGGTAATATTTTCGCATTTTTGAAGCAGCGGGGCTCTTTTGATTTGCCAATAATCACATGTGGCAATTTTTCTGATCCATATGCATGTGCACACAACAACACTGTTAATCACACATTATACTTTTTTCCACCATGACATGTTTCCAATTTGATGATTGCAAGAGTTTTAGATGGCAGAAAATTATAAAACAAACCGGTTTCATCTGCATTGAAAATGTCTTTTTGTTCATATCCTTTTATTAGATCTGGCAATTGGTTTTGAATCCAATCATCCACTTTTTTGCAATCAACATCTCCAGTCTCTCCATTTACAGTTTTACCTGTTATGCCATGTCTTAATTTAAACTTGTGAAGCCATCCTGAAGAAAGTTATACATCGCATTCCACATTCATCTTCTTTGAAATTTCTCATGCTTTCTCCATAAGCAAAAGACCGCTGATGGGAATTTTTAAACTACAACACTGATTAAACCACTGTAGAAGCAGTTTTTCAACATCAGCGAATTTGCGCTTTGGACTCTAAAGTTTTTTTTAAGTACTATATCACACTTTGATGATGGCTTTCCTCGACGATCTTACGCTTGTAAGTTAGCATGTTTAAAGTTTAAACTGGTAAACCTAATTGTATGGCAATGCCTACTCTTTTTAAATGTTTGTTTTCATACACTTTTTTTTAAATGCACATTTTGTCCTTCAACGACAGAGATTTTCTATTGCACGAAGTCATTGTGAACTGCTAATGAATGATACAAATCCAGACATCGAAGCTGCCAGGAAAAGAACTTGTCCTTCTTCGCTTTGGGAGAGCAAACCCTTATCTATAGAAAGTGGTATGTTCACATTCCTTAGGGGTACAGCTTTTGTTAAACTGGGCAGGTGTTGGTCAAGGTCACGTGCCTTTTGTAAGACTGGACAATTGGTAGTTGGGAAAATGAGGTTGAAATGCGCATTTTCTCTCTTCTTGACTTGTTGAAAAAAAAATATATAATTAAAATATGTGATTTAAGGAAAAAGGTATAAATGAAATTATTTAACGTTAATATCCATTGCATTTTGTCGGGACCATTAAAACAAAGTATAAATTGTAAAAACATATAAACGAGAAACTTATAAGTGGGGCTCCACTGTATTTACCTATTTAGCATTGATTTTACTAATTTTATAATGTTTGAATTTCAATAACAAATTCATAACACTGTAAACTGAAATTAAAAAATAATTTTTTTATTCTGTGTGTGAATGGAGAAATTAAAGAAAATAGTTGGTGATATGGATTGTAATTCTGCCTCTGATGACTTTTCTATTATTATTATACCTTAAAGCATATTTATTTAATCAAAGCTTGTGGCTTACAATTTTTTTTACAAATCTATACCAAATAATTCCACAATTTCTCAGTAATATGTGTATTGTTTTCTATTTGGGGGGGGGGGGGGGGGGGGGGGGTGAGAAACAAAACATTTTAGTAAATCAAAAATTGTGATAGACTGTCAGTGATTTAAGAAAGTCCCCCTTTCCATTTCTGTAAAGGAAAGGAAAAAAAAAAAAAAAAAAAAAAAAAAAAGCAAAATTTGCTAGGAAAAGAATGTAAGGAAAATTTGATATAAAATTTTTAAATCTGCTTTTTGAAATCTCATTTATAGATCTATATTCTATAGAAGCAGAAATTACATTTTTGTTACACAATCATGCCGTTATATTTTGATTTTGGCACTCCTGGAACCCAGACATTTTCAAAATCTAGGTCTTTTAGTGTTTATATATATATGTATGAAGGGCTTGATATTCATTTTTTCCCTAAGAGGAGAGTTTTCCTCCCAACATTTATAAATAGAGGGGAGTTGAAATATTTATGAGGGAAGACAAAAAAATCCTTAAACTAGACTATTATTTTTGTGCTATTTAAAGGGAGGGAGGGGGTAATCACAAAACTTTTCGTTCAGACACATATGAAAAAAAGAGTGAATTTTGTCAATCTGTCGTTGACAAAACCTGCAAAATTTGTCATAATGTCGCAGGAAAATCATCTTCATTTTCATATATAGGCATCAATCAGATTTCCCTTTTAAGAAGCTGTCAAATGAAAGAATGTTGTATATTTCATTGGGAGAGGGGGGGGGGGGGCAAAACTTTTCAGTCGGACACATATAGAAAAAAATTGTGAATTTCGTTAATCTGTCGTTTATAAAACCTGCAAAATTTGTCAATGTCGCAGGAAAAACATCTTCAATTTCATAAATATGCATCAATCAGATTTCACTTTTAAGAGACTGTCAAACGAAAGAATGTTCTATATTTAATGGTTTCATATTGTTCTCTGTTTCTGTATTGATTCTCCTACTTTGAGAAAGAAAGTTTCCTGGAAAATTTTCAGGCAGCTTATTTCTTGCCCACAGTACTCTTTTAGGCACGATTTCAAAACTTTGGGTGTAGATCCTGTCATTATGTCGTAAAATTTAAACCCTGGTTGCTGATGCATTTATAAAATCTCTCCCTTAAAGTTTTTGATTAGTTATTAAAACTGTTAATCCTTTCTATGAATTTTTTTTTTTCTCCCTGAAGGATCCAATCAATCAACTACTTTTCATACATACCATGGATCTTTTTTCTTTTCTTTGCATGATTGATGTGCTATAGTGCACTGTGGCGTCATTGGTTACAGAATAGGTATTGAGCATTTAACAAACCTTAAAGGTCTGTGATAGCCCGGTTGGCAGAGCATCAGTTACTTTATTAGGAAGATTGTGGGTTCAATGGCATATGGTGCGTAGGCAGGGCTTGCATTTCCCCTAAATTTCTTAACTAATATCTGACCCCTTAAAATTCCTAAAATTTTCTTTTGGTTCCTAAAAAATATATATAGCTTATTAACTCCATAAATCGCTAAGTATTTCGAGATCGCCAAAGCCGCACCTCTTTCCTTCACTTTATTTGGTTAAAAACCCTACCAAGTTGATTCTGTTCCGAATTATTCGAAACTTGAAAAATAGGTCATTAGTCTTAAAATGCAGACATAAAAAATATCACCAAAAAGTACCTGCGAATTTCGACAAAGGGTCGCCAGAAAAGGCCCGAATTTCGTCAAAAGATTGCTTTAAAAAAGTGTGAAATTTGTCAAAGATCATGAAAATAGGTGAATTTCGTCAAGATTGTGGGAGAAAAGCAAATTTCAACAAAAAGTCAGGAGGAAAAACTCAAATTTCGTCTAAGGATCATGGAGGGGCTCAAATTTCATCTAAAGATCACAAAAAAAAAAGAGGTTTGAATTTTGTCAAAAGATAAAACAACAACAACAACAAAAAAACAAATTTCGTTAAAAGATCATGAAATAAACGTGAATTTCGACAAAGAATCTTTGGAAAAAAAAAAAAAAAAAACCCTCAGATTTCTTCTAAGGATCACAATACAAACGGGAATTTCTAGGATCGCAGAAAAAAAGCAAATTTCATCAAAGAATTGCAAAAAATTGCAAATTTTGTCAAAAAATTGCATTAAAAAACGCTAATTTCGTCAAAGGATCGCGAAAAAAAGCAAAATTTTCTCAATAAATTGCACAAATAAGGCAAATTTCATTAAAACGGTCTTGACAAAAATACAGATTTCGACAAAGAATCTTGAAAAAATCTAGAGAAAATTTGCTGTGAGCTTCAGAATTTTTTTTAAACTCATAATCATCCTTGACTCCTACAGGGTGTCTACATAATCTGGAAATCAGGGAATCATGAAAAAATCAAGAAGGTTTATAAATCTGGAAAAGTCAGGGAACTTTGTAAAATTACTCGAAAATCGGGAAAATTTGTCTGTATGCGAAAATATTTGCATTTTTCACCTTGCCAATGAGACTGATTCGTCCTTTTTATGTACCATTTTTTTTACGTGCTGATTAGTCTTTCCCAATATTTAAAAAGAAGATGTACATGGTATGAGTTTTTGATATTTAGTGCAAATTAAGGTAATCAGATGTCCTCATTTTCTGTAGATAGTACTTATATTGAAGGCAATTTACCCATTTTTAAATGATACATTAGCATAACCTGTCCAGCTTAATCAAATTAGCGATCCTGTCAGAGGTAGATAAGTCTTAGAATTGAATATTTTGCAGAAAATGAGGAAATTTTCTGGTCACCATATCCATTGGCAACTACATGAAGTTGTTGGACTAAATTTTGAGTTTGGTCAACCAATGTCAACCAATACTTAATGAATATTAGGCAATTTTTATGTTTTTCTCTCGTTTTTTTTTTTGTCCCAAATGAGATATTAGCAAGCTAGATAAGTGTGTTTTATGAGGAATCGGCATACATGAAAAAATACCGTATATATGTTGTTAATAATGGATTTCAGGGAAGTCTGATAAAGCTAGTCAGGGAAATCATGGAAAAATCAAGGAACTTTTTTTTACAATTTCTGTAGACACCCTGGTTCTCTATGTTCACCGAGAACATCCAAAAGAGTATTCATTCATTCCAGTTAGGTTCAATATTGCGGGAACTCAGAAATCTATTATAGTAAGTCGTCAAAGCAATTTGTAATATGAAACCGGTTATTGGGCAAATTTAAATTCCCTCATTCAGCCCAAACTAGACAAGCACGTGGAACAATGGCTGAATTCATCGGAATGGTAGGAATATTGTTTGCCAGTGTACCACATATACCTGACTAGCCGAAAAATACTGTTATTACATACTTGTAATGTTTTAAAATATTGCAATTGTCCCTAAAATTTTCAGACCTGCCAACTGCTATGAAAAAATCTTAGTTGCTATGATTTGGACCTATAAACTACGATGCTATGAAAATCGGTCTTAAACTACGATTTTTTGCAAAAGACACAAATGTGATTTTTATCCCGCACAGCATATTTTTCAGGAGTGATTCTGTTACGAAATTTCCAAAATTTCAAAGTATTCATTTCCGAAAGTTTTAATAAAATTGGCCATTAGTCCGAAAATTCAGACATTAAAAAATGCTCATAGAAAAAAATAAAATAAAAATCTGGGCTCCAAAGCAAACTTCTTAACATAAAACCCTCTCTTTATGTATATTAACCACGAGTGAATCGTGTTTCTGTAAATATTTATACAGGAATTCGCTTCCTTAGAAACAAGGTGCCATTTTAAGAATTTCTGGAAAAGAGCGGGGAAGGGGATTTCTGGAAAGAGGTTCTTTGAGGGGCAAGGTTTAAAATAGTATGCAAAATCGCACAATTTGCGATAAACACCGCGAAATTTGGCAAATGCCCGTATGTAAAAAAAAAAATTTTGTCAATTGGTCGCAGAAGAAAATAAATTTCATCAAAGGATCGTAGTAAAAACGCTGTGTTGATTTCAGGGGGTGCCTCCCTCTCCCTGGGTAAGATTTCAGATTTTGTTTTCAATGGTGTGAATTATGTCAAAATATCGCAGAAAGAAAATGCGAATTTCGTCAAAAGATCAGTAAGAAAATGCAAATTTCATCAAAATGTCAGTGATCGCGGTAAAAAACGCAAAATTCGACAAAGGATCGTGGTAAAAAAAAAATTGCGAATTTCGTCAAAAGTTCGTGGTAAAAAGTGTGGATTTCAACAAAGAATCGTGATAGAAAAATGTGAATTACGATTGCGGAAAAATTGTGAATATCCTGAAATGATCGCAGGAAAAAAATCCCGAATTTGTCTACTGCACTGAGCTAAATTTACTGCACTGGGCTAAAAAATTGGAACCAAGCTCCTCTTACAAATGTGTAAAAAAAAAAAAAAAAAAAAAACGCTGTGAAACGAACAGAAACTCTAAAAACCATATAAAACTTTCAAAGGAAAAAAATTATTTACTATATAGAGTTGAAAGACTGAAACACTATTCCTTTTACAAATGTCAAAAGATGGCTGTGTAACACAAAAAAACAGCCAACCAACCTCCAGATTAATTTAAATTTTGTGTGTTACGATTTCTCCTTTTCAAAGGTTGGCAAGTCTGAATTTTCCTATCCAGACAAGGGTTCCGTCATAAGACCCATTATCTAAGCTACAAGGCTGCATTAGAAAGATAAACTTCTCTTGAGGATCTTGCAACCCTCTTTCATGGAAAGTGGACACAGTAACAACAAACTTCGATATTCAAATTAAATAACAAAAATATTTTTAAATGCATGGCTATTTTTTTTAAATTTTATAAAGTAGTTTCCTATTTGTATTTATGAATTAAAAGTATTTTCAAGCAAGCAAGAGGTCATAGAAATTCTAATTTCCTCCTCCTTTTTCTTTTTTTTTTAGATGCTTTTTAAGAACTTTGTCAATATTAATAAAGCAATTTAAATATCTGAAAGTATAGTATCAAAGTGTTCAAAGTAACAGTTTCTCTTTTATTCACAAAACATAACTATAAATGCTTCTTAATTATTTAAATGCTAATTTATAATTTCTGTCATTTTTTCTGAACCTCTCGCATTTTTAGCTTCTTTATCAAAACCGACGTTATAATCACTGAAAAAGTTTTAATTGTCGACTAAATTCCTGAACTAAACTGGTTTCAGGAAATGATTCAGTAGAAAATTATGTAGTTCAGAGAAATGTCTTGTTTTGTGGGTGCATGGTTGTATTATTATATTTAGTTCTTTTTTGTACGCTGTCATTAAGATTAAAAAATGCTCTGTTTATCCATATTTTTTGCCTTGTCTGTTTGTTTATGAGTTGTTCTTGGCTTTTTTTCTCCCGTTTTTGCACCCCGTCTCGTCTTGTTCATCATCCTTGGTACATAGCCATAACAATTGGGCGCCTTGGTTATGTGTGCCCTGAAGAAGTCGCCCCTATGTTACAGCAGTTTATTCGCCCCTGGTGTGTAAATGTATTTTTTATTTATTCTTTTTCTAATATATATTTTTTCTCATGTTTCTTTTGTATCAGTTTCTTTCATTGAGTTCTGGATTAGAAATTATATCGCCTCTTCTCCTTTTAATATCTTAGACTTTATTTTTCTTTCAAAATTTTCCCTCTGTCTAGTTTTAAAAATCAAATTTTAAACCATACTTAACTTTCTCATTAGTAGTAAAGATCCAGGACTCTTTGAATTTTATTAGTTATTTATCTTTTATTAACATTTATGTTTATGTTTTCTCTTTCAAATTTTCGCTGTGTATATGTTAAGAGTATTTGAAGCTTGTTTTGAAATCTAACTTATTTTTATTTTTATTCTGTATTCTTTGTATTTATTAATGTTCTAAATCTTAGATATTGTTTAGTGTTATCCCTTTTTATTTAAGTAACATTATGAATGTTTTTCATTTTCTAGTAATTTAAAATTCTAAAGCTTCCTTGCTATATTCTTTTTAAAACATCCTTTATTTGGATAGGGAAAATATGAGTCTTTGATATCTTTGTTAATCTGTATTGCGTACCATCTGGTGCCCAATAATTTTAGTATTGTTCCCTACCTACCCAGTGTTACCAAACTCATCCCAAACCGACCAAAGCCGAAACAATTAGAGCCAGTTCAAGCTGAGCCTGCCCCCCCCCCCCCCAAAAAAAATATATATATATATATATATATATATATATATATATATATATGTTAGTCTCAACCCGATCTGAACCTTGGGTGGGTTGCATTTATTTAAAATCTTCATACCAGAGCAGGATTCTAATCCACATTTATTTTAAATTTCCTTTGCACATATTTTTCATTTTGAAATGCAGTAGATACAATAAATAATACATTGTTTTTTTTTTTTCTTTGTTTTCCTGATACATAATGCAATGACTTTCAAAAATGTAAAGTAGGGAGGACTGTATACTTTAAAACCACATTCAAAAGTTGTGATAATTAGACATTTTTAACGAAAATTAAAACCTATGAAATAATAAAAAAGAAAAGTGCCCAGCTAAACTGATGGCATTGAGCTCACAGGCTATTCACACTAATTGTATATTATACTCTTATTTTAAATAATAATGCCCCTCAAAAAAATAAGTGAAGGGGAATTAGCCCCCGTTTCCCCCTTTATACTTAACCAGTGAACCTCCAAATCTAATCAGGGAAGCTCCTTACCTGTATATAAACCTGTATATAAACCTTATAAACCGGTATACCAAATTTGGAGCAAATCGAATAATCCTACAAAAAAAAAAAAAACATTTATCTAAATTAAGGTGGTGGACTAGCCCCCCTTTATCCTTAACCAATGAATCCCCAAAACGAATCAGGGAAGCTCCTTAACATAATAAACCGGTATACCAAATTTGGAGCAAAGCGAATAATTCTGCATGAAAAACCCGTTTATATAAATTAAGGGGGGGTGGACTAGCCCCCCTTCCCCCTTTATCCTTAACCAATGAACCCCCAAAACTAATCAGGGAAGTTCCTTAAGACAATAAACCGGTATACCAATTTCGGAGCAAATCGAATCATTCTGCATGAAAAACGCATTTATCTAAATTAAGAGGGGCGGGCTAACCTCCCTTTTCCCCCTTTATCCTTAACCAGTGAACCCACAAAACTAATCAGGGAAGTTCCTTAACATAATAAACCGGTATACCAAATTCGGAGCAAATCGAATGATTCTGCATGAAAAACCCATTTATCTGAATTAAAAGGGGTGGACTAACCATCCTTTTCCCCTTTATCCTTAACCAATGAACCCCCAAAACTAATCAGAGAAGTTCCTTAACATAATAAACCGGTATACCAAATTTGGAGCAAATCGAATGATTCTGCATGAAAAACCCATTTATCTGAATTAAGGGGGGTGGACTAACCCCGTTTTCCCCCTTTATCCTTAACCAATGAACCCCCAAAACTAATCAGGGAAGTTCCTTAACATAATAAACCGGTATACCAAATTCGGAGCAAATCGAATGATTCTGCAAGAAAAACCCATTTATCTGAATTAATGGGGTGGACTAACCCCCCTTTTCCCTCTTTATCCTTAACCAATGAACCCCCAAAACTAATCAGGAAGTTCCTTAACATAATAAACTGGTATACCAAATTCGGAGCAAATCGAATGATTCTGCATGAAAAACCCATTTATCTGAATTAAGGGGTGGACTAACCCCCCTTTTCCCCCTTTATCCTTAACCAATGAACCCCCAAAACTAATCAGGAAAGTTCCTTAACATAATAAACCGGTATACCAAATTCGGAGCAAATCGAATGATTCTGCATGAAAAACCCATTTATCTGAATTAAGGGGTGGACTAACCCTCCTTTTCCCCCTTTATCCTTAACCAATGAACCCCGAAAACTAATCAGGGAAGTTCCTTAACATAATAAACCGGTATACCAAATTTGGAGCAAATCGAATGATTCTGCAAGAAAAACCCATTTATCTGAATTAAGGGGTTGGACTAACCCCCCTTTTCCCCCTTTATCGTTAACCAATGAACACCAAAAACTAATCAGGGAAGTTCCTTAACATAATAAACCGTTATACCAAATTCGGAGCAAATCTAATGATTCTGCATGAAAAACCCATTTATCTGAATTAAGGGGTTGGACTAACCCCGTTTTTCCCCCTTTATCCTTAACAAATGAACTCCCAAAACTAATCAGGGAAGCGCCTTATCACAATGAACCTAGGAAAAAATTTTGAAGCAAATCGGATGTTTCTATCAAGAGTTATCGCATTATGTACATACATACATACGTACGTACGTACATACACACATACATACATACAGAACGGGCGGGCACATTAGCTCACAGGCTTTGATAGCCTGTGAGCTAAAAAATGACACTTACCATTTTTAGATTTTAATAAAATTGAAACAAGACCTTTCGAATTACACCCCCTCCCAAATGTATATATGAGGATGGGAGTTTCAAAACTCTTTATCCAGAAAATCAAATTTTTGGAAATCGTAAAAAACTCATTGATTTTCATTGTAAACCAAGATTTTGCAATGCCAGAAATACAGGATAAAGCTAGTTTTTTTTTTTTTTTTTGCAGATTGTAGTGTGTTTTCAGTGCTGATTTACCAGTAGAATAGAAACGGATAGAATAGATAGGAAACATAATCTCTTTAATAAGGCGAGTTTTGAAACTCGCGTCGTGACGTATATATACATACATGTATACATATACGTGCACGTATATAAATACCTTTGAAAATCGAAATACAGCAGTCAAGTTCTACCTACAAAATCTGACATCTCTTATTAAAGATGACAAGTATGTTATGTGTATATATGCACAGATATCCTATTTATACATGGTAACTACAAGGTATTGTCACACATAATAATAAGAAGATGACTTGCTAAAACGATTTGTCTTGTCATAATTTGCTATTAGTGCTGAGGATTTTTGTATAAAGCAAAAGTTTAGGATTATTTTAAAGAAGAAAGCCAAAAGGATGATGGTTAAACAGCTTTTTGATCATAGATTTTCTGCAGGTAAAATCATTAAGCAATTAAAATGCCTTTGTTAAAATAAGACATATATAGAACTGTAAATAGATTATTGAGTACTAATAGTTATAAAGATAAGTTTGCTAATATGTGCTCAGAGAAGTGCATCAAAAGAGTTTTTAAAAACACATGGAGAAATCCACAACATTCTGAAAATAAAATGGCTGAAGAGAACATCAGCCATATGCAAGTTATCATAAATGGAGACCTAAGTTATCTCAAATGAAAAGTTCTAGGTTTTTAACAGGATCCAATTCTTGTATCTGGGGTTGAAGTAAAGGCTGAACAACACAGAAGTTAGAACTCTCTCAAAAGCATGAATGGAACAGATTGCCTTTCAAATGATTTATGCTACAGTCGGACAATAGTACAAGAGGTTATCTTTGATAATCGATAAAGATGACGATTGATTCAAATAAAATTATTTCAAGATAAACATTCATTTTTGATTTTTTCATATTTATTTTTATCAATTTCATATATGAAAAGTAAAGTGATTCATATTTGTAAAAGTATTTTGTCCCCTTGTATGCAACTTACAAATTGTAGAGTCTTCTTTGTTGGAAACCCTGTATCAAACTTTATGCTTTAAACATTTACTCAAAAGTTTCTGTTAATCACTGGCTTAGAAACACTATTAACTTTATTGAAGTTGTCGAAACTTTGAGAACGTGATGTTGATTCTCAGATGACTTTAAATGATTAATGTTGTTCCAAGAAGTCTTTGTTTAATTTGTGTTATGCATGGGAAGAAGAAATTATCCAGATGTTATGAAACAACACCAAATAAACATTAACTATATAAAACAGCTATATAAACGAGCTCTAAATGTGCCCCTCCCATCCTACACACATACACACTCCCTCTCTCTCCTCTATAAAAAGTTGCATCGCTGAACTACAATGCTATAGAAATCGGCCTAATCTATTAATTTTTACTATACATGCAAATATTTTTAGCTACAGCTTGCCATTTCAAAGAGCGTATTTCAGAACTTATAGGCTGCCTACTGGGCATGAAAGGTTACTAATTTTGTCAGCCAGTAAAAAAGAAAAATACGAAAATTAGTATTATACTTCTCTTTCTCCATTCATGATATGAATATTCATATTTATGTTAAAGCTTATTTTATTAAAATTAAAAATTTAAAAGGAAATAAATGTGAATGACATTTACATATTTTATTTTTATTTGTAAAGATATATATATATTTTTTTATCATGGAAGTAGATGGTTAAATCATGCTCGTGGCAGACTTGGAAGATATGGAAATGTCTGAGAATTGTAAATTTTGGAAATGTCATTTTGATTTCTATTATATACTAATCACAGTAATGGGGGGAGAGGGATTAAAAAAATACAGGGTTTGTTCAAAAATACAAATGGTACTAAAATACAAGTCTTTTTGTAATGCAAAATCGGCTCAAAGTCTCTATTTTTACCTAAAATTCTACCAAAATTTCCCTGTTCTTAAAAAAATTATGTTTAGCTCGCAAGTTGCTTAAATTGCAATATATTTTGAGATTGCCAAAGCGCGTCACTTTCCTTTACTTTGTTTAGTTGAAAATAACTGGCATTTCTAATGTCAGTATTTTTCTTCCATTCACGGTCGAGCATAATGTAGCTAGCTCCTCCTACCTCTTGTTCTCTAGGTTCACCAAGAATATCCAAAAGAGAGCGGAAGAAAGTGTTCATTCATTCTGGTTATGCTCACTCATGCGGGAATCGTTGTGGATAGTGATTTGTTTATTTTTATTGTTCACGTGCATCTGTGTTTGCTAGCAATGTTAGTTTTAGTATTTTGCTTAAAGAGAAAAAAATTACCTATGTCTTAAAACACAGAATTTCAAAATATTTGATTAAAGATATCACTCACAGTTCACCTGGGGTAACATTACTATTTGATGAAAGTACTAATGTTCAGACATAACGGCAATTAGATATACTAGCTGCATGGCAACCTGGTGTGTTGCTTTTGAATTGCATGAGACTGACTGTTCTATTCTTTTGTGAAAAATAAAATCTAACTGTTTTGTAAATTTAGAAGGAAATTATAATATTGATTTTATTAAATACATTATTTCAAATAATTAATAATAATAAAAAAAATCTGAGCTAGTAGAAATGTTGCCATTTGGATGAACTTATCCAAAAATAACTTTGTTTTGGTGAATTTATTCAAAAACATTTTATATTTATGAATTAAAATAAATGTTTAGGGGTCAATCCATTTCAAATGGTCCAGCACTGGTTGCTCGACCATTTTTAAAAAATCTGAAATATTTTGTACAACAACCCTAACATGATGGAAGTTCAAAATGACTATTATTTTAATTTTATTAATTTTTGTTTGTGCATGGCGGACATCTTTGTTTCATCGTCTGCAGCAATTTTCTCACAAGAAGGGTTTACGGAGTTGTAAATAATTCATCGTTTATTTATCCAATTCAAGTACGGATTAAAGCAATTTGTACAGAATACATTGGGCTTAAAATTTGGTAATGGAGTAGTTTCCGAAACTAACTGCTTATTGGTAAAATTTAAGCATAAAGTTTTTTTTTTTTTCCAAAATTTGTCCGTTTACAAGAGGAAATTTTTCTAGCAAGGAAAACTGTCAACATGACATAAACAGACCTGCCAACTGCTACGAAAAAATCGTAGTTGCTACGATTTGGACCTATAAACTACGATGCTACGAAAATCGGTCTTAAACTACGATTTTTTGCAAAAAACACAAACGCATTTTTTGTTTCTAGTTGCGATTTTTATCCCGCACAGCATATTTTTCAGGAGTGATTCTGTTGCGAATTTTCCAAAATTTCAAAGTATTCATTTCCGAAAGTTTTAAAAAATTGGCCATTAGTCTGAAAATTCGGATGTTAAAAAATGCTCATGGAAAAAAAAATAATCTGGACTGCAAAACAAACTTCTTAACATAAAACACTCTCTTTATGTATATTAACCACGAGTGAATCCTGTTTCTGTAAATATTTATACTGGAATTAGCTTCCTTAGAAACAAGGTGCCATTTTAAGAATTTCTGGAAAGGAGGTGCAAGGTTTGAAATAATATGCAAAATAACACGATTTGCGATAAACTACCGCAAATTTCGACAAATGACCGTATAAAAAAAATCAATTTCGTCGATTGGTCGCAGAAGAAAATAAATTTTTTCAAAGGATCGTGGTAAAAACGCAGAGTTGATTTCAGGGGCTGGCTCGGGGGGGGGGGGGGGGGGGGGGGTAATTTAAATGATACTCTGATATAAATACTTAGCTGTGACTACAACAAAACTATAGTTTGGCAGTATTGTTTTGACATATTGCCCTTGCCATATCTCAGCTTGTAGTCAAATCTCCATCCTGAAATTTCTTGTGCATAACAATACTATAGAATACCGTCAGAAACCAAAACTTAAATTTTTATCTTGTGCCCCACCAGATATATCAAAGCCTGAAAACTGCAATTTTTGAAATTTTTGGGATTTTTTTTTAGAGAAGAGAAAGCAAGTCCCAGATCTGGAACTCGGCGTGTGAGTAACAAGTACTTTCAGCCTATTTGTAAAAAAAAATCATGTCATGTTGACAGTATTCCTTGCTAGAAAAATTTCGTCTTGTAAACGGACAAATTTTGGAAAAAAACTGAAACTTACGTTAAACAAAAACAGAATATGGAAAGAGAAAAGCTGTTAATGTTGGCATACTTGTTGAGACATGATCAAACGTGTCAAAACACATTCCTGCTTGTTGGTTTAAAAACCACAATTTTAATGCTGCTTGCCAGTCCCTGAAACTTGCTCCTACCATAAATATGTTCCTGTAAATGAAACATTATGCGATGTTACCATGCACCAGCCTCAAGTAGTTTTCAGAAAGTAAAGATACCCAAAGCCTTTTCAAAATTTATACTGCAGAAAAATCACATTTTTGCATAAGAAGTAAGCTAGGAGTTATTAATGAATTGAGACTTGCACATAGTGATTTCAAAGTATATTTCTATGAGCCAGCAGGGCCAATATCTTCAATCAAGTTATCAAGAGATGACAAGACTTGGTTCCTACAAATAAAATTTTGAGAAAGATCAAAATTGTGGCTTAAATTTCACCAATAAGGTTTTATTTTCGGAAACTACTCCATTACCAAATTTTTAGCCCAATGTATTCTGTACAAATTGCTTTAATCCGCAGTTGAATTGGAGAAATAAACGATGAATTACTTACAATTCCGTAAACCCTTCTTGTGAGAAAATTGCTGCAGACGATGAAACAAAAATGGCCGCCATGCATAAACAAAAATTATTAAAATTAAAATAATAGTAATTTTGAACTTCCATCATGTTAGGGTTGTTGCACAAAAAATTTCAGATTTTTTAAAAATGGTCAAGCAACGAATTGATGATTTTCTGGACCACTTGAAATGGATTGACCCTTAGAGAAATATAATTCTTCTCGTTAAAACATTGTTTTTTTTTTAATGACCTTGTCAAATCGCCATCTTAAGGAAATAGTTGAAAATCTGATTTTCTTCTTTAAATTACATTTTTAAAAAGGTACAATTGGTATATTTTTTCTTTTTACATCATTGGAATTTATCTCTCTGTTCCAGTTGACAGATGACTTTTTGTTTTTTAAAATAAACTTTTTCCTGAAGCTTGAACACGTGAAAATAAGATTATTTTCTAAATTTTTCTTGAAAACTAATGTTCAATCACAATATTTTCATTATCTATTCAAATAAAAGTTAATTTCAATATGAAAATGATGCTAAACAAAAAAAATGTATTACTCCCTATCGTTTTTCTTTTATCAACATAAATGGAGCAAATTAATTCCCATCATTAGAGAAATGTTATTAAAAAATATGAAAAAATTAATGTTATATCAATATTATATTAATATTACAAAAACTAATTCAAATTTAAAAATTCTATGACCACTTTTGACATCCTCGGATCCATGTAAATAAATGGTGCTAATTTGATTGTCCAGCATTCCATATTCTAGGAAGAATAGCTGTGAAATAGAAACAGTCACTTTTTAATATAATAGATTTATGGAGTTTTAATTTCATTATGAAAAATTAGCCAAAGACAAATGCTGTATATTGTTTTAAGTGCAAATGAGTTATTTCATAATGGAGCCTGTACGTGATGCAGATAGATTAAAAATATTCATGCTTGAAAATTATTTTAAAAGCCATAATAAATCAGTCAATTAAGACACAGTTTTCAAACAAATTGCACTTGAAAGTAGATTTTTTTTTTCTATATGACGGTGTGAAAATTGAAAATGTGCGGTATTTAGAAGGAAAAAAAAAATTGCAGTAACGAAGGTTGCAAAACCAAAATTTCATCAAGTGTTGCCATTTTTAAAATGACATCAGCATTATGCACACAGTTTGTTTTTGTAATATAGATATGCAAGATATTGGTCAAGAGAGTTGATTTTAGTTACTTGTAGATACCTAAAGAGAGTTTCTTCAGGGATTTAACTTTTTGGTGGATTTCCGCTTATCTTCTTGATCAATGATTTTCGTAGAATCTTAAGAATAAATGAATCATGTTGATGTGTGGTGCTAAAATAATAGACAATTTCATCGAATGTTCCATGAAATAAATCACAAATTTCGGTAAAAAAATCAGGATTGTCATCAAACAGTCTCTGGAAAACCCACTTATTTTGTCAAGAGGTCGAGTAAAAATAATCGTTAATTTCATCGGTCAATCACAGGGGGGGAAAAAACCTAAATTTCATCAAATGATTGGCGAAAAAAATCGTGAATTTCGTCAATCCCTCATCACTTGCTCGAGAAAAAAATTCTAGAATTTCGTCCTCGAAAAAATTAGAGAATTTTAACAAACACTGCAGAAGAAAAATCATGAAATTGTGAAACAATTGAAGAAATTAATTGTGAATTTTCTCAAACAATTGAAGAAATTGTCACGAACTTCAACAAACAATTGCAGAATAAAATTGCGAACTTTGTTGAACAATTGAGGAATGAAATTGGTAATTTCGTTGAATGATTGAGGAATAAAATCACAAATTTCTTTGAACAATCGAGGAACAAAATTGCAAATTTCTTCGAACGATCGAGGAATAAAATTGCAAATTTCTTCGAACGATCGAGGAATAAAATTGCAAATTTCTTCGAACGATCGAGGAATAAAATTGCAAATTTCTTCGAACGATCGAGGAATAAATAACAAATTTCGTTGAATAATCGAGCAATAAAATTACAAATTTTATCAAACGATCGAGTAATAATTATATAAAAATTACTACATAAGCTTATTCTAGAACTGTTTTAAAAATTAATTTTAAACTAACATTAAAAGTATATTTAATTTGAATTCTATATTTGGATCAAAGAGTACGATTGTTTAACACTAGAACGCCGGAAATCTTGTTACCCCCTGGAACGTCGGCCAGGTGTCAATTTGACACTGGTTGATATTAAGCGAAAAATTCGAAGAAAATGTTCATTTTAATATTATTTTTACAAATATATATCGTATACGCAAATATTATTATGTATAAAATAATAGTAATTTTGAAAGATTTTAGGAAAATATATATGGTACACATAATGATATATCTGTAAAATAAGAATGATTTTGCAAGATGATATGAAAATATTTATGGTAGGGGAGGTGGGGGATGAATGGGACATTTTCACAAAAATATTTTTTTTATTTAAGTTACTATCAATATTATATATCACATTTCATACATTAGGTATTTGCTAACATATATGAACAATATTTATTCTAGATTATGATTTATTCATAAAAATATTATGAAATTAAAAAAAAAACGTTCCTCCCTGTCCCAATCATCCCCACAGCAGGGATGAATGGGACACTAATAGGGATGGATGAGACACAATGATTTTCCTCCCTGTATTCAATTTTACCAAATTAAAATTTTATAATTATAACCTTATATGAAAATTATATTTGTAATATATTATTTTACAGCACGAATCGATGTGTTTTTTTTTTTTTTTTTTTCAATAACTTCTTTTATTGCAGTTTTAACTTTTAATGCGGACTTCGGCTATCAACCTGTTCTTTTTTTCCACTTATGAGGCATTTTAGATTTGAAATGAAAGTGCAAAATGTCTTTTAAATATAGCATAGCTAATAATTTTCAATCATAACTTATTAATTAATATTAATTAAATGTATCATAGAAACATGCAGAATGGAAATTATTGTGTCGATCGGAAAGTCATGTCATGTTGGGAAAATCAATTCGTACCGGAAAATTCTGCCCGATAATTATTACATTAGATATCAGAATCAATGTCTAATAATTAAATGATTGAATTTTCCGGTACGAATTGATTTTCCCAACACGACCCGACTTTCCGATTGACCCAATATGTTAGGGGTGGGGATTTATTTGTGCAACATTTCAAAATTCAATATAATTTCCCCCATTTGATCAATACACATATACTATTTTTATCAATTTTATTTATTTTGACTAAGTTTTAGTACCAATTTTTTGATAACCCATTAATAATTATTACAATACAATAAGTAACACTCAGAAATTTTAAACAATAACAACTCATATAATACTATTTAATACTATTAATTGGCGTAAATTATTGATTTATCATCCTATATAATACTATTTAATTAATAAATAAAATTTTCAACATCTCTAGGGAGGAGTGAGAATGTCCCATTCATCCCCATTTGAAATGTCCCAATCATCCCCATGATGCATAATATCCCTTCTCAGCCATTTTACCTCAAAAATTATTTTGTCACAATGGTTACTATTCATTCATTTTAATTATTGATATTGAACCTTAAAATAAATAACTACCATAGCTTAATTTTTTATATTGTATAAGATATTCAAGGGTGGAGTAGCACAGTTGAAGTTTATTCCAACAGAGCGAAAAATGTCCAGACTGCTATAGTTATAGCTCGGATGAATGAAACTAGCGCTGCAGTTCGCAGCCAAGTCCAACTAATAAGAGTGAATTATGTCAGCCAGGTATCGTCCGAATAGCCTAACAGGCATTGGCACGGCACGCCAAGTATCCAGGTTCGATCCCTGGTCTGGACATTTTTCGCTCTGTTGGAATAAACTTCAACTGTGCTACTCCAGCCTTGAATATGATTTAATCCAGTTAGAAAAAATATTCTTTCCCTTCATTATTGTATAAGATATTTCACATCTTCAAATGTAAAAAAAACTTACTTTTAAGCAGAGAAAATGCAACTTTGAAGGAAAATGAAAACAGCAATGTGGTCCTACTTTTAGTTCTGAAGCACACTGTGGTAGAGGTATATGGGGTTAGGAAGCAATTTAAAATAAATGTTTATTGCCTGAAATATTGAGAATGTCCCATCCATCCCTTGTCCCCTACATACCCTAGCTCCCATCCCCTAGCTCCCTTACACACAAATATTATATCTGTAAAAAAAATAATAATTCTGCAAGATGATTTGAAAATATATATGGTAAACAGAAATAATATTATATCTGTAAAATAAGAATATTTTTGAAAGATGTAAATATAAACAAAAGAAATAACTACTTATATTAATTATTAAGATTGAACTTGGTGCAATATAATAGAAATTTAAAAATATCAACGTAAAATGCATCAATAATTTTTAATTTTAAGCATACCGGTTTCGGTAGCTTATAGCATACCATCGTCAGTGCTAAGGATGGCAGAAATTGCTCACATAAATACAAGACATGGGGAATTTCATTTACGTACTTTATTTACAACCAATACATTTATAGCTGACATATTTTGTGCATTTGCCACATGTCGTTCTTTTACAAGAAGAACATATTTTATTTGTCACATTTCCATGACATTTTTGTTGTGTCGTACCAAAAACATTTCTAAAAGGACACAAACGCGTGGTAGATAAATTTCTACCTAGAGAAAATAAGTCACGATCGTATAGCATATTATTTCATTGTAACAAAACCTAAAAGTAAAAAGTAATGATGCTGCTGTGGGAAAGAAATAAAATTAATTACAGAGTTTATGTGCTGAATTAAATCAAGGTTTATTTAAATAAAGTAGAATAAGCATTTAAATTAATCTTCGTTACATTATCTAATTAAATTTACAATATTATTACACTTGACATTTTCTCATTCCTTTTAATAATCACTAGGATAATTTGAAAAGTTATTCATGCATGAAAAATTTAAAAATACTCCGGTGTAAAAGAAATGAGAGGTACTCTAAAAAATTTTAAGATTAATCTTAAGAATCATAGTGCTACATCTCCATGAAAGTCGATGGGGCTTTTCTTCCATTCGCCGAGGATATGCCTTACTCTTGGCTTCCAAATCTCTCTATCTTTACAGCCTCTCCATCTTCCCTCCTTCGGACGTTCAATGTTCTCCGCTCCGCCAACTTTCCGAAACCCCAGCGTCTCCTCCTGAGCCAGCCGTCACAGCAGAAGCTATGACCAAAGTCCCGTTTCTACGAAAAACCGCTTCTTTTATCACTTCGCTTCGTCACCACTTTCCAACGACGCATAGGAAAAAGTCTGATTGTGTGCCAAAAATAACTGTGTTATGCCGTACTATTTATTTACAGGCTTTTTTGAAATGGATTAATCGATGTTTAAATTATACTTATTATACATATATTTTTTAGAGTATATTTTCAAATTAAAAGGAGTATTATTGCTTGTAAAACGTGGTCCGATCGGCCGGGATGAATACCAAAAACATCGCCGTTTCGGAATCACGTGTTTCGTAAAAATGAAATAATAAATTAAGGTTATATATTTTCAAACAGAATAACTCTAAAAACTTTTAAAATAATAATATTTTGACATTTGAATACATATTTTCAAGATTAAGTTATGGGTTAGCTGTAACTTTAAATATTTTTTACCGACATTTTATAACATTATAAACTTATATTTTACGCATAAAATATTCATAAATTTCTGAGGAAAAAGTCTTTACATTGGTGGGCGCCAAGCCAACATAAAAAAAAACTTCCTCAAAATGTTATTGGACATTACAATAATCAATTTTAGATATTATATGGAGTAATTTTGTAACTATTGACTGACAAAAAAAGGGTTATTCTAAAATTAAAAAAAACAACTATTATTTATACAAAATTGTTAAAAATATAGTATTTCTTTTTTTTTTTTTTTTTTTTTTTTTTTTTTTTTTTTTTTTTTTTACTTTTACTTTTACTTTTTTATTCTTATTTAAGAAAACCCAAATTATCAACATAACATTTTTTAACCTCATATTTCTTACACTTAGAAGGATTTTCAGTCCGCAGTTCATCTTCTTCGCTCCTTGTTTTTTTAGTGGATTTTTCAATATATTCTGCATGCAATTCTTCAGCTAATGTTTGGATAAATGTATGCCTTGATAATTTTTTTCCCATCACACCTTTGAAAATAATCCAAGCATTTATGGCAGCAAAGTCTAAAATATTGTAGAATGTGTGAATTGGCCATCTTCTCGAACCTGCTTTGACTGAATATTACCTTGACATTTGGCCAACAATATCTTCGTTACATTTCGTTTCATTATAAAAACTGATGGTTTTAGGGGTTTTCTTTAAATTGTTAGCAATTGTGATGTTTGAATGCATAGAACTTAGGATTATCACATTTTTTTTCTTTTTACACTGGTAAACTGTAAGTGTTGAACCCGATTCTTCATTTTTCAATATTTTTGTTGAATATAATGCTTCTTTTCCGGATTTTATACAAACGGGAATTTCTCATCTGGCCTTATTCACCGTGCCAACTAAACTCATCCGTCTTTCCTTTAGTTTCTTAGCCAACTCAAGTGAAGTAAAAAAATTGTCAACTGTGACATTTCGTCCCATATTTTTAAAGGGTTCTATTAGTTTTAAAACTACATACTCTGAAAGTCTCTGGGTTTGATCTCGTTCTTAAATTTTTCCTAGGTAGGGAAATGTGTTCAAAATATACCTACTTTCTAAATCTGCAGCTATCCAAAATTTTTGTCCGTATTTATCAGGTTTGGATGCTATAAACTGAGTAAATGGACAGTGGGTCTTACTAGGAAATACTGTTCATCAATTGTTATGTTCTGGGCAGGGTTGTAACAGCTTAAGCAGTTTTCAATAAAACGATTCCATACTTCCGAAATCATTGTGAATTTATCCTGTTTTGTTCGATTACGGCGCGTTGATTTGATATCAAATCGCAAAAATCTTGATATTTCACAAAATTTGTCTCTGGACATGGTTTCGTTACAAAAACTTATACCCCATGCAGTAGACCATAATGAATGAAGTTCCAGATTACTAGCTCCTGAAACCCCTTGTGCATACAAAATCAAAATGTAAGCAAACAGTTCCTGTTTTGAAAGAGACCAAACATTGTTTTCTAATACTCGACGAGCTTGTGTTTGTGCATTTGATTACATGCTCTAAAACTCTTCTGTCTATAAAAAGCAACCAATTACTCAAAACACTGTCATCATTCACATTTCTTTTTGCATAATTAGTTGGACCACTATTTTCTCGCAAAATATTTTGGTTTGCTAATCTACTGGTTGCACTTCCAGACCCACATTCTTTTCACTGTGAGCCATCGCGAGCCACAAATTCATCCTGATTTTGAGAATCATCAATTTCAAAATCCTCATCGCTTTCCGATTCAGATGATACAACAGGAATAAAATTTTCATTATCAGATTCATCATGCATGTCGGATAATTCTCCACCGTCTGATTCATTATCTGACAATTCTCTTAAAAGCGCGGTTATTTCTTCCGCAGTAAGCCCTCCCTTACGAGACATTTTAAGTTTTATTCATAGAAAGTAACAAGAACAAAAGAAAACCTCACAAAAATTCTACAAGTCATAACTCATAAGCAACCGCACATGCGGTATCTTTGTGATAAATGGAATCGCAGTGGCAGCTGTTGGTGCAGCTGAAACAGATCATGTGATGACCAGGTGTGAAAAGCCATTCCAAGACTACCTTTCTCTACACAATGGAACAATCGCACAGAAGAAAGAAATAAAAAATTAATAGAGGAATTGAAATTTTTGCGGTGTCCAATTGACACCAGACCGGCATTATAGGTAAATCTATCCGTAAAGCAAGTTTGAATAAAGCTAATTCCACAAAACTTTCTGTGTGACTTCTCCCTACATATTTAATAAAAGTCAAGAGAAATAAAAAGAATCCATCAAGATTTAAAGATTTTATAAAAGAATTTACATGCTTTGGTGTCGAAATGACACCGTCCGGCGTTCTAGTGTTAAATATCTCTTAGAAAATTTGTGCAAGTGGCTCTAATAATTTTTAAGAAAACAGCTTTAAATTTTTCCACATAAATATTAGGTTACAAATAAAAATATAATAGTGTACTAAAGAATCGCTGGCAGGTTTTAAAACTAAACTAATTTTAAGATTGTGCTTAGTTTTTAAAAATAAATATTACAAATGAAAATTGTTATATTTTTTTTTTTTGAAAGAAAATTAGTGCTTTGAAGCTTAGTTCAAAAGGAACCAATCACAGTGTTTAATAGAAAGGCTTCGTCATGTGAAAAGCAAGAGGAAGATTCTATCACTAGCAGACTGTGATTAGTTCACGAGCAGACCTTCGAAGCTTTAGTGATCCATGTTTATCACGGATCAGATGACGTTGCGATGCCCATATCTCTGGAAATGCAGGATAAAATATGGTTATAAAGTATAAAATATCTGCACCTACAAAGAGGGAAAAAAAGTCCTTATTGAATTACAATTTGATGTTTCCTCACGAACTGCAGTGTTTTTTGTTCTGGATACCTGATGTGATAGTAGATATATATTTTTTAAGATGTCGCTGGATTCCATGAATCATTTATTTTTTGTATAATTCCAAAATATCAGTATGGTACAAAGTCAAAAATCTGAAATCCTTGGAACCTCAGCAAATTCAAATTTCATGCCATTTATAGTTTTTTTTTTCTTTTTTTTAAAATAATTTATACCTTACTTCTTTCCTTTAACCTGTGAATTGTATACACTAGGAAAGCATCTCTCTATTCTAAAAAAAGTAACTACTGCTGTTACCGCCGCCGCCGCCGGTTTTGGATTTTTTGTGACCGGAGGTCTTTCTTCGTTAATATTAAAAAAACTGTTGCATACAAAAATATGAAAATCGATAGTATTATAGAAAAATGTTTGATAAACACGCTGATGCAGACAGTTTTCAAATCGAAGAATTATTTTAAGAGATATTTAATGCCAAAGTTGGACAAAATCGTTCCATTAAAAAAGTTTTATAGGAGCAAAAACTGTACATAGGAATTTAATCATTTTTAGATCATTTTATGCGTCAGAATTTCCCGGTGTGCAGATTGCAGTTAGTTTTTTAATTTGAATAATTTTTTGAGGTTTTATTTCTATTTTAAATTGAAATTTTCAGCATTTCGAGAGATATTTTTTACAAATTTTAGAAAATTGTATTAATTTAAACTGTTGCCAGCTGTATAAAAAGCGCAACCAATAATGTTTGCTTCAAATTAAAAATTTATTTTACACGTGACTATTATAAACAAAAAATATAAAAAGCAGGAACTCGTTGAAAATTACGTCATAAAAACTATAGTTACACGTGAATTTTAAATGAGAAAGAATATTGTAAAATAATAAATTCAGTAACATGCGTTAGAAGTCCTAAATAGGAGAATTTACGTCATATTACACTTATTACGTAAAATGAACAAAAAATAATATTGCAAAACAGTTTTAATTTAAAAATTGCGCGGGACATTTACTTGACATTTTAAGATGATCATAATATTTCATTTCTAACAAAAGTATTTTGACGTGAATATTAAAAAGGGAAAGAAAAGTTTGGTGAAAATTACGTCAGATTATAATTGTCAGATTCAAATTATAATTCAATCTTCTGAAATCTTTTTAAAGGCGGTCAAATTAGCGTGCTGTTAGAGTCAGCAGTGTCTGAACGGGGGTTGACGAGCGTAGCTCGTAGGGGGCAGAGCGCCTAGTTTGAAAAAAAAAAAAAAAAAAAAAAAACTAAAAAAAACATTTAAATATTTTAGGAGAATATTTTTAATTAAAAGAACATTTAAAAAAATATTTAAAAAATATTACAAAAACACATTTATGGTTTAATCTAGGGAAAAGGGATTTTTAGCTTTTTGGTTAACTGCAGCCAATAACTTCTGGCCAAATAACAATAGCTTTAGCCAAAGAAAAAAAAAGTTTTATTTATACAAAATTTCTATATACATGAGTATTATTTTTACTTATGCAATATACAAACAAATACATCATTCTGTAAAATTGACCCTTTGAGATTTGGCTGTTATACCACACAGCAAATGCTTTTTTTTAATGGAAGTTCTTTTCAAAATTTCCCTTCCAAATTAATCATCATTAAGTTACTTAAATTCTTGATTGTCAGTTTGTTTCTCAAGTCAGTTCAGTTTTTAGGTAGCTTTCATTACAAAAAGCTACCTATTGCAGCCGTTCGGAGGAAAGCGATTTCAAAAAATTTTGGTATATTTTCATCGATCACGACCCCCAGACCCCGAAACCACCTTCCGCTCAAAATTGATATATCTGACCTATGTCACACTGTAACTCGCGTATTTATGAACCGATTTGGATGTAATTCGGTGTGTACATAGTACATACCAATGTCTCGACCGAGTTCGTTGGCCAGCTTCATCCGCCATTTTGTTTCAAAATGGCGGCCATTTATATATTTTTTTTTAATTTAAAATTTGAAATGCGGTACCAAAAATTAAAAATGGAAAAATATTTTTTTCTTATGTATTTGACCTTCATACAAAGACTCTGGAGCAGTTTTTGTTTCGTCTATATCTTAAAAAATGGCTGAGTTATAGCATTTTGAATTTCTAGCGTGGCTGACATTTTGAAACGTCCTGAATTTTGTCACGCGATAAAAGGCGTATTTATGAACCGATTTGGATGTAACTTCGTTTATACATAGTACATACCAATGTCTGGACCGAGTTTGTTGGCCAGCTTCAGCCGCCATCTAGTTTAAAAATGGCGGCCATTTAAATTTTTAAGAAAAATTTAAATTTGAAATGTGGTACCAAAAAATTGAAAATTGGAAAAATATTTTTTTCTTATGTGTTTGACCTTGATAAAAAGATTCGGAAGCAGTTTTTGTTTCGTCTATATCTTAAAAAATGGCTGAGTTATAGCATTTTGAATTTCTAGCGTGGCTGACATTTTGAAACGTCCCGATTTTTGTCACGTGATAACAGACTTATTTATGAACCGATTTGAATGTACCTTGGTGTGTACATAGTACATACAAATATCTCGACCGAGTTCGTTGGCCAGCTTCATCCGCCATCTTGTTTCGAAAGGGTTGCCATTTTTAAAAAATGTAATTTAAAATTTAAAATTAAGTATTAAAATATTGGAAAATGAAAATTTTTTTTTTTAAGTGTTTGGCCTTGATACAAAGATTCTGGAGCAGTTTTTGTTTCTGAAAATTTGTTCTTTTGTTTATATCTTAAAAAATGGTTGAATTATAGCACTTTGAATTTCTAGCATGGCTAACACTTTGAATCGATCTTCTATATGTCAGGCGATAACACACGTATTCGCCTATTTCGATGGAAGAAGGCGTGTGGATAGTATACATCAATATCTCGACCAAGTTCGCTGGCCAGCTTCATCAGCCATCTTGTTTCAAAATGGCGGCCATTAAATTAAAAAAATATATTTAAAGTGAGGTGCAAAAAAAATTAGAAATTGAAAAAGGTTTCTTTCTTAAGTATTTGACCTTGATATAAGGATTCAGGAGCATTTTTTGTTTGTCTTTATCTTAAAAAATGGCTCAGATATAGCAGTTTCAGTTTCTAACGTTGATGACATTTTGAAAAATCTGATTTTTTGCCTGCGACAGCAGTCGTATATACCAACCGATTCCGATGTGAGTGAGCATGTGCACAGCAATTACTAAGGTCTCGACCAAGTTCACTGGTTAGCCTCATCCACCATGTTGTCTTAAAATGGCAGACACTTTAAGAAATCGCCGAATTTGGCAGCCAAATATAAGTTACTTTAAATAAAAGAAGCTTGGATAAAGCTGACTAATTTCGCGAAATTCTCATTCATTATGATTTAGTATTGATAAAAATTAGTATTGAATCTCCCATATTCGGTTTCCACTAAATTGAGCTTCGTGTGTTTGAATAATATAAGTTGGCTTTTTTAAAAATAAGGAATATGAAAGCTACCTCTTCCTCCCGGCACTGGCCGGAAGGACTTTTGTTATATTCATGTGACTGAAACCCCCTTCACAGTCTGCTGTAGACAACAAAAGTGATGCTACAAATTCATACAAAGAAGTCACATTGGGAAACATGCCAGTAATGGCATTTTTATGGATAAAAAAGAAAACCAAAACAATAAGCTAGTTTTATTTCTTTACATGTTATAGCCAGAACCCGCATAAATTCAAGTCTGAAAAGTTTATATGACATGCATCTGGCACATTGATGATTCAAAGATAATGCACGTCATATCCCATGCTTATACAATCTGCAATTTTCATTTTCGCCATATGCTGGAGTCGTGTTGATGCAAATGATGTCACACTGTTTGAAGACACTTGTATGGAGAACACAAGACAAATTTTGAAGTGTTGCTGCAGCACGGATGCAATGAGATTTTTTTTTTCGTTTTTGTGCAACAGCAGCAGGTTTACGAAATGCGGAACAACAAAATGGCAATGATATAACATATTTCTTTGGCTGTCGTTATTTGGCTAATTCACTAAATGCTTTGGGGCAAAAAGCACTTCCAGTTAGCTATTTGGCTAGCTCTAGATTAAACCCTAAGATTTTTTTAAAAAATTTTTATGCAATTAAAAAAAAAAAAAAATTGAATTTTGCAAAGATTCTTTTTAATTAAAGGTAATATAATTTATTGGAGCTTGGACCACTTTCAGCCATTTTTATGTAAAAATAATAATTTTTAGAAGCATGTAAAAGTGCAAAAAAAAGGGGGGGTGGGTCAGAAATAGACCTTTTTTACAAAGGGCTGCCTCTTTCTTTTGTTCATTTTCAACTTTTTGATCTCAAAGTGCTTTAAGCTCTAGACAATCTTATCTACTTTCATAATCCTTAAAGAAAATTGATTGCAGTCGACCCTAATAATATATCGTATCTCGCCTGAATGGAAGTGCACACCACACACACTAGGGACATCCACCTATGCAACTTGAACCACATCAATTTTTTATTAATTTTGAAATATTCTTCAAAGGATAATAAATAACATGCAAAAAACTCGGAGATAAAATCTTCAATCCTATTCTAGAAAACAAATGCTAAAAATACTTTTCCTGCCTTCTATAGGCAAATCTCCTCTTAAATGAGGAGCTTCTGAAAATAATTCTTATGTCTGGCACAATCACCCTAGCTAATAGTTTTGCCTTACTTGTGAATGTGTTGATTGAATGAAATTTCATTTAAATCAAGAATTACAATATCATGAGTGATCAAACACAAAGCAATGATTCAAATTGAAATATACAAATAAAAAGAAATGTGAAAATTCTCTCACTTTTAACCATCACCAATCTAGTTAATATTTTAGAGATATGGGTAGTGAATACAAACAGATCTACCTTCTTAGAAATTTGGTGGCTTTCCACTAGGGATGTAATGAATGTTTGGCCACTATTCAGTATTTGGCCCTTTGGTCGAATAGTAATGTGAGTTGGCCGGATACTTTAGTCAAATACTTTGGATATTTATTCAGTGCACATACTTTGGACATTTAGCCAAATAGATTCTGGATAAAAATAAGTTGTTTTTTTCTCAAGTTCGAACTAGATACTTTGACACATTCATGCAGTCACTTTCATATTTAAATACACAAAATTTGTAGACATTCTTATTTATATAATACTAAGAAATTAAATAGCATTTGTATTTTCTTTGAAGGTTAAGAATCTTATGAGAAATGGTGCCAAAGTTGGAGATTTAAGCAGATTTTAAAAACACAACTATTCAGGAACAATTGATTTTAGATGTAATACATTTATAGTAAAATGAAAAGTGCTTAATTATAAAGCACTTGAATATTAATGCCTGCAAATTTCATGCACATATAAAAATGACTTTTTTAATGTCCCAAGAAGACTCACACTGTTTAACAGTATTGTTGTTATTTTTTTAAGAACAACTTTAATTATATTACAGTGATCTCTCACTTATGCGCAGGTGCAGGGATAGAGGTCTGCACAGGATGAATTTTCAGGCCTGGGTCGGTGTAAAGTTTGGCAAGGGCCGTAAAAAAATCAGTGAAAACAGGCCCGGCCTGTGCAAAAAAAAAACAAATCGGGCCTTATACGGCCTGACACAAATTCCACAAAAAATTGAATTTTTTAATTCATTTCTTTTCAAAAACGCATAAGATTGGTAGGTTTTCTTACTCAGAAACTGTATAATTGAATGACATCCATTTTTTGATAAAGGCAATATATCTTTGAGGAAATACTGTCAAAGTTATCGTTTTGAATCGAATTTCCAGAAGCGATAGCATGGGGAAGGAGATAAACCTGCTGAGTGACAAGAATCTGTTATATTTCTATAAGTAATTTATTTATCAAAAATGGAAAATGCTGTTCGATTCCAAATCCCTTCAATAGTCAGTCCTGTCAATTTTATGCCAACGCGGTGAATTTGAAAACCCCCTTAAGGCATATTTCCAAAGATTCTATTAACAGAAGTTCATTATCGCTGTTAATGTTTTTACAAAACATGTTGCCTGACCTACACATCCTAAGAACAATTAAGTTTGAGAACAACAGGCTTGATTATGTCCGAAAAAAATAAAATAAAAATGCAAACCTTATCTCGGCCCAGCACGAGTTTACTGAAAAAATTTAAGTCCAAGCTCAGAAAAAATGTAACTGTCCGATGTCTATATCTATGCTGGACATGTTACATTTCATTTCTGTATTGATGCTAGCATAGGCTCATACTTATTCTTGCAAAAGCCATATCCATTGAAAATGATACTTCGTAGATTGAAAATGACAGCTTCATTTTTTTTATCGGCCCGGCCTGTTTATTTTGTTTATTGGCCCGACCCTTTGAAAAAATTGTCCTAATTCTGCTGGCCTGTTGGAAAGTTCGCCTTCATTTTGGCCACTCGAGCCTGTGATTTTGTTTTACTGTTATTACTTTCTCATAAAATAATTTAAAATGTAAGGATTGTTTTTGTTTTCATGATTTTTCTAAAATAGTTTTTTCAAGTTCATCAAGGCATGAAAAAGTTCTTTCGTTTTCAGAATTGAACTCGTAATAGTCACATAGTTTCTAATGCTTCTAACACTGCTGTGTAAGTTGAGGTAACTATTACCACATCTTCTTCATTATCATCATGCTCTTTTTCACCTTTGTCAGCACTATTTATTTCTGCTACATTGTCTCCAATGCTATATCAGATTGAAACATATGGCTGAATTTAATTATAGTCCAAAAAATAAACTTATTAATCTGTTTAATAATGGATCAAAGTGTTACATATTGATAATTAAATAAAAGAACAGAATAAATGTGTGTGGTACGGGGGAAAAAAGCCAGTTTAAAATAACTAACATAAATTTTGTTAATTTTAAACTTAATTTCTAATTACTATCCTTTGCTAATTATCGGAAAAAATAAAAATCTGAACCTCAGGCGCATCAAAACCTGCCTTGGACTCTCCTCACTGAAATTTTCAGACTTCTAGTTGTGCTCAATTTCTCTAGCCATCGCAGAGAAACATACCAAAACTTTCTTTATTAATATAGATAACATATAACTTCTTATTTCTTGACATGACATCGCGGTGCTTAAGGAGTGCCGACGTGGCATGTAACCTCCAACTAAATATGAAGAACTACTAAGATGAATTTCGAAACAATGCACAGCCTAAAAGTATAATTTGGAAGCTCTGGTGGAGACCCTAGGGCCATTCCAGAGTTGGAAGCACGAGGTTAAATATAACCTCCAGAAAAAAGGGCGCATAATACATCCAAGAATTTTTTGGTTGCCCTATACTTCGATGTCACTTCATTGACTGGCATCTGCAAGATGGGAGAATGCAAAGGTAGTAGGGTACCAACGAGCACAGATAAGCTATAGCATAAGGTAGCCAAGCCTATCTATCTCTAAACCTTAAAAAAAAGGGGGGGCCACATAGCTCACTAATTTAGATGTCAAGCCTAGTGCGCATTACAGGTCGCAGGTCTCCCGGCTTTTGCACAAACCGTTAAGCCTTGAAAAAGGCTTTGTGGTACTAGACATCGAGAGAACACTGCTATTGCAAATTGCATTTTGGCATTGACTGAGATCGAAAATGGGGACAAGTTAAGATTAAATTTAAAAGCTAAAAAAGACAAGTAACTTCAAAATTAACTATAAAACTGGGTCATGATTTTTGTGACTGGGGTGCCAGAGTACCGCCGGTCAAAAGATCCGAAATTGGGGGTGAAAGGAATAAATGGCCGGGGGTGCAGTGAGCAAACACCCCAAGGCCGGTCAGGAATAAGGTAGGCAAATCTAACCTCTCCCTGGGTGGAAGTACCGAACTGTTGAAACAATCTAAAATTTATGAAAAGTAAAGAGCATCCATAAACACTTAAAAAACTATAAAGTAAAGGAAGCTCTAAATAAATAAATATGAAATACTAAGGAGAAAACAAAAATTAAGTTAGGAAAGTTGAAATTCGCGGCTGTTGACAATGAACAGTTTGCTGCATGACGTCATGGGGGAAAGCCAATTCTAGATGAAAATTTCTTTCAATCTAAGGAAAAGATAGAATTTTCCCGGGGAATTCTGCGTTTAAGTGACACCAGATGGGTTCCTCCTGGATGTTTTGGAGCATGGGACGAAGTCATCATCCCGAGTGAGAATTGCGAGGGGCCGTTTTCGGTTCCTCCCCACTCTGACGTCATAACGACGGATGGCATCTAACACAGGATTCCTCATGGCTGGGGTTGACCTGTGAAACTTCAATGTAAGTTTTTTGATTTCTGCAAATACAGGGGGTTGGGGTTGTTTTTAGAAACTTGGGGCAGTTACGATAATTAGCAGGGTGATTGGATCCGCAGTGGCGGCAACACCGACAGGGTTCATCGAAACTTTTCGCACAATCCTTCGTAATGTGATTTCCGGAGCACTTAAGGCACACTGGAGGTAGGCTGCATGCAAGGCTTGAGTGAAAAAACCCTTGACAGTTGTGACACTGTGATGGACCCTTTCGCCCCCGATACTTCTCAAAACTAACCTCAGTTTTAAGTAATTCTGTAACCTCGAAGACGCTGTCAACACCTTCTTGCTGAGGAATCGAACAGAAAAATAAGGGCATGTATTTCTTATTGCTCACGGGACCTCTATACATTTGGGTCACCGTGATGCCCGAGAAATCAATCTCCAGGATCTCTTGGATTTCTGGGACAGAGGTGTTAACTGGCAGACCCTGAAGAACCACTCTCAGTGGTTTTGCGTCTTCGAGAACGTAACTGTGAAATTGCACATTGTGCTTAATAAGGAAAGATTGAACTGTACGATAGTCATCTACATTTTCAAAGGAAAGACTAAGATATTTACCCTTAGCCTTAGAACGCGTCATGGGTGCAATACGTTTAAGACTGTCCAAAAGAGAGGACCACCTATCAGGTGGTATAATTTTGATGGGGGGGATCCTGGTTTTTTTAACCTTAACACTCTCTTCGGTAACTTCCATGCTGCTAGAATTGTCAGAATTATCATGTTTTTTGCTCTTTTTAGAAGCAACAAGTTTAAAATTTTCCTCCTCGGATGGGCGAGAATTTTCTGAGTCCGCCAAAGACTCCAGCCTTCTCTTAGTCGAAGAGGAAGTTTGGTTATTATCTGCAACAGCAGATGGTGCCACTTCCCCCTCCAAAATCGAGTTAGCCGGTGTCTCAACGGACTGGGCATTGACCGAAATTGAGGTATCTTTTTTAGCATTATCTGACTTGGCATACTGATAAACTAGAAGTTTAACATCAGTGTGTGCTTGGATAGTCATAATGTCTGCAAAAAGCACATTCTGCTGCTTTTTACACTCTTCCAACTGCTTAACTGCATCATCAACAGATTCGCCATTGCATTTTAGCTGGGCAATCGTTTTCAAGATGGAAACCTCTCTACAATTTTCAGAAGCATAATCTGCAGTGATCTTCCATCCCACTTCCTTAATAACGTCCGAAGACAGATCCCTAACATCCGTGAAGCCCCTACATGATACAATTGAAAACATATTACCAGTTTTAGAAGACCCCTTCTCTGAGAATATCTGGGATTAGCTGCCCAAGAAAGTAGATCATCTGGCGACGTCACAGCACGTCACTGGTACAACAACCAATACGAAAACACTATCACAAATAGGCCACTCCCACTAGCGGGAGCTCAACACACACGTCTTTACTGGACGGTGTCTAACAACGTTCTCCCATCGGGAATGATTTTCTTATTTCTTGTTATCTGTTTTCAGCATTGTATATAATTGAAGTGTTTTAAGTTTTAATAATTGTCTTCCTGGTTCTATGTGGGGAGTTTGTGTAAGATGCATTTCATATCAAGGTTAGAATTACAATTTCAGTGTAAAGTGCAGTAGTGCTGCTTCTTATTCAGGAATTAGACATTTTATTAATGTATTATGTACATTTTGTTATATGTACCACATTCCAAACTAGAGATGCACCGAATAGTGATTTTGGTCTAATACTGAATATTCGGCCTACAGGCAAACCAAATACCGAATATTCGGCTTGTCGAATATTTTTATATTTAAAAGTTTAAGGCATTAAAATCTTAAATTTTAAAACAATTTTACATAATACTTAAAACAAACTTTTATTCTACTAAACAAGAGCTTTTCTCAAGTAAACTTTTTGCTGAAAAAAATCTGCTTTGAATTACTTAAGAGGAGGATAGTTATAAAACTTTTTTAATTAATAAAATTTTAAATTTCATGGCAAACAAATGAATAAAATTTTCTTAAATTCTAAAAGAAACATTTTAAAATCAAAGAGAAATTGTGAAAAAATTGGAAGAAAAATTGTACAGGATCATATATTATTTGTTTGTCAGGAAGAGACTATAAATAATACAATCTATTCAAATTTTATATGGTGGCAACATAGCAAGAATAACTGGTCTACTGCCTTTGATTAAGCAAGGAAGTTTTTAAATGCATCCTAGATCGGTGTCTGGAGTGGACAATCATTTTCAGAGATTGTAAACGTTGTTCTTAGAATCTTAGCAAGAAACAGATTATTTACTGGACAATGTTTAGGAACTTGCATTTGGACATAATTAATTCCTATGAAAATCCTTGTACTTGGTTAATTTTCTTAAATAATACTTAACAAACAGCAAATAAATGTAAAAACATTCTCTTTTATTTAAATATGATTCCATTTCTAATTATTCTGAATACCTTCATAAGTTGACTGTTAAACGTAAAAGTTGTATAAGGTTTTTAAAAATATATTTAAAAAGTTTAAGTATTCGGTTTGGCCGGATGTTTCAATATTCGGCCAAACTGAATAGTTTGATATTTGGCCAAATCGAATATTCGGTAACATGGCCGAATACCGAATATTCGATGCATCCGTATTACAAACTAGGTGACCACTTATTTATCCACACTTTGTGACATTTAAAAGGCATAGGCTCATAAAGCATTACTTAAAATCTATCTTGTTAACTAATGCTAAAATATTTTACCTTTTCTCCTGTATTTTATTGATATTAGATAAAGTAAAACCATTAAAAAAATGTTTATAATTATTTCAAGTTATACTTAAGTAACCGAACATTACATGATTTACATGATAATAGGCTGAGAAGTTTTAAGACACTTTAAAACTTTTGTAGAAACATGTTTATTTTCATATTGCAGTCTTTATAGAAGGTGTATTTTTAAAAAATATTTTAGGTGCACATCACTCAGAAATATCAGAGACAATGAGGAGAAAGATTCTGCTTTTAGAGGCATATGTGCGATGATAAGTGTTAATCCTGGTGGTGTGGTTCAAGATTTCATATTCTTTTGTGATGCTGTTGCTTCTTGGGTTAATCCTAAGCCAGATTTGAAGCACATGTTTAATGAGGTTAGTAGTGTTAAATTTGAAAGTATTTTTTATGCATATTTGAAACTTCTTTCATAAGCTGCATCCAGATGCTTCATTTTTCCATCTGTGGAAAAAATCTGAGATGAAAACAAACTTTTATCTTTTTTATGCAAGTGCTTTAAGTGTAGTGTCATATATATTAAAGCAAAAACCTGATTATTTAAGACCACAATCAGTAAGACCAATACTGACACATTTGCGCGTGCGTCAAATTTTTTTAAAAAGCTCTTTAACTTAAAGGAACATTGAGTGTGTTCCTGGTAGCGCAGTGGTCAAAGGCAGCAGTTTAAAGCTCGGAATTTTTGTAGAGGACGTGGGTTCGAGCCCAACACCCGGCAAAATGATTTCTGCAATATTTTTGGCGATTATTCTCTTCAATAATGACATGTTTTATTAGCAGAAGTTGTATGATTTTTATTTTGTTATTATTATTATTATTTGAATGCTTTATAATTAAATATTATTTGAATGCTTTATAATTAAATATTATTTGAATGCTTTATAACTAAAATTTAATATGCAACAATATTTTTAAAAAAACTTTTTTATTTAAAATATTTTGCATGTAATTATCAATTAAATAAATTGAGCTGATCTACATTTTTTGTTATATTTTCTGACCACTATCAAGAATACACAGTACAGCTCCGATTATCCATAGAATTGGGTGGCAAGGGCACCGCGGATAACAAAAATCGCAGGTAACCCGAAAAAAACAGAAAATGGTGTGCAAGCTCGGGAAAAAAAAAAAAAAGAAAAAAGAAAATTCAACATGAAAACTATGTTTTAGTGTACAAAAAACATAATAAAATGTTTATAAAATACATACATATGCACAGTACAGCCGAAACCTTTGCTTTACGTCTAAATCACTAAAATAAAGAACTGTAAACAAGAAACAATGCCATACATACTGTATAAAAAGTGTTGAGTTACACCTTTTAACAAAAAATCAGTTACTTGTTTTTGCTTCTTGCTTTAGAAATACCTTTTCTATCTCAAAAATGAAGCTATTCTTGATATGCTCTCCTGGAATTTATCATACTAGTCTTAATTAATTGCTAAATATTTTAATTGCTGCGCTTACGTTTAATTAATAAAATCAAGAAAAGACATCAAGACTTTTATAACTGATATTTTAAACATGGCAACCAAATCTAGAAATATTCTTCTATTACTTTCGAATACATGAATTTTTCTGTTTATATTTATTAGTAGAACTTACTGTATCTTCCTTGCTTAAATTTAAAAATGTGGCTTAAATTAAAACAAATTTCGCTTTGCGGATAAACCGCTCGCGGATAATCAGGGTTCTACTGTATATATATATATGTGTGTGGGCAGAAAGAAAAGTTTGCCTCTCTTTTCCGTAAAAAAGAAAACGGAAAGAAAGAAAAAAATATTCATATAAGAATTATAAAAGAAATTACCTTGATATCTGTGATTTAATATTTAAAAAATAAATAAAAATGTAAAATAAAATGTGAGTAAAAAAAAAAATTATAAATTGTTAGCTGCATAAAGTTTCAAATTTAGGTTTTAGAGGAATGAGACTAATAAAAATAAAATTCATGGCAGCTTTTAATGGTTGTGCAGTTTAAAATAAATAAAATAAATAGCAATATTTTTTATTTTTTTTAAGGGAAAGGAAAAAAAAAAAAAACCTGTAATAAAATAAATTAGACTGACAGCGCCCTCTATCGCCTAAAAGAAATAGGAATCTCTTGCATGCAATATAGAAATTTGTCAATAATTAATTTAAAAGCAACTAATTAAAAATTCTAGAATTTTTCTAATGAAACATTTAAGTTATTTACCGTCAAATCTTGATGGGCATTTTCTTGTCATTTCTTATTATATTAGTTATTTACTTATGGAAAAAAATTCACCTCACTTTTCTCAATTACTACTGTTTTAGATACACATTCAGGTACATAGATTTTTAATTGAGGTGTTCAGAAGACAATCCAACTAACTCCATTTCAAATAGCATTTTTTTAAACAAAGGAACGTTGGAAATTTTCTATATATTTATACAGTGATAAAAAGTTACCCTTGATTGAAAGAAAATTATGAGTTCAGTCGAAATATCCCGAGAAAAAATATTATATAGATACAATATTGTTATAGTTACAATAACTTTAACTGTTTATACTGAACATTTTCATTTGATTGAGTTAATCGATTGGTGTTCTGACCTGAACGGCTCAATTGTTCCTGAATGAGGAATTGTCTAAGCTTCAAAGATTAATGTAAAATTTCAAGGAGTTGGAGATTTGTCTTTTGTTAATTAATAGTAAGTTTATTGTATATGTTAAACATAGAAATTAAATTGTAAATATATTCTTTTTAATATCCAGATCTTACATGGATTTAAAAATCAAGTTGGAGAAGAGAACTGGACCAGATTTTCAGAACAGTTTCCTCCTCCTTTGAAAGAACGATTAAGTGCCAGTTATGGTGTTTGAGGAATTTACATCATGTTGTAAGTATTTGTTAAATTAATATAAATTTTGGTTTAAAGTTATATTTTTACTTTTAATCCATGTAGATCAAAGTTTAAAAGTTCATCGGAATTTTTCTTCTAATAGCTAGCCTTATTAAGCTTTATCATTGCCTCTGCAGAATATTTAGACAAAACTTGTATAACATATCTTTATTTACTGTGTGGCATTTATCTCCGCTGAAGCTGAAATTTTACTATAATACAATGATTATTTTTCCTAATTTGTTTAGATGTAAACAGGGTTTGGTGATATATGTACAGTATTTATTTTCAAGATATGCTGATATTTTCATATATTTGATATACACTGCTCAAAACAATTAAAGGATATTGTGGCAGATTTATCTGCAACATATCAATTTCACCCCCCCCCCACCCCGTTTCTCAAAATCTACTTTAAACAAGTAAATTCATTATAGTAATTCTTTTTCCTAAAACAATTCATACTTCTACATTCATTTAGTTTTTTTTTTTCTTTTCCTTTCACAAGGAACTTTTCTCAACACATATAAAGATTTATGGTTTCAGATATTTTGTTTCACTTATTCAAAATTCTCATTCTCGATTATTTATTTAGATTTCCATTCCTAACGGTTTTTATTTGAATGCAATCACGAGTACAGCTGCTCTTTCCGTTAACCGCTCATTTTTCTTTAACGTATTTCATTTGCGCTATAAATAAACTACTCTCATTTCCTATTAGAACTTGACGGGTAAAAAAAAATGAAATAAAGAAAAGATGTATTTATTGGAATTGCAGTTATAAATTATATCTTCAATTATCATTATGCTTTCTACAGTTCAATACATCTTTAATCACAAACAGTAAATGTGATTAAAGATTACCCAATCACATTTAACTGCAATCTGTTTTTTTTTTTTTTTATGTAAACATAATCGAGACTTGTTGAACATTATACTTTATAACTTAAGAATCATTTAATAGAGGTCATTAAGGAAAATCAAAATTTATTAGGCAGAATTTAACATTAGGATAACATTTCTTTCAATTTTTATTATCTTAAAAATTTAAAGCTTAAACATTAATAAACTTGCTTACTCATGAACCCATATAACTATTCTAAAAATTGAGAATGAAAAATGCAGCTTATCAATCCATGCAACATCCGCCACATTGTCCTATCCTATTAACACATGCAGTCCCCTATTACTAATGGGTGACCACATATGGTATTAAGAAACATGATCCCCCCTTAAACCTCTCTCTATTATATTTTCCTAACTAACCTAAAAACTTTATAAATTCATATATAACAACAAAAAAAACTTAAAACCAAGAGTCTCTAACTACCCAAAGCAGTGAGCATATACTGTAAAAATGATATTAAACTTAAAGGGATATAAGGAAAACAAAACGACCCTCAGGGTAGTAAGAGATCTTCCAGTTACCATACCACCAGTCAAGACAATGACAAATATCTCATTTCATGACACGTAAACATTTCCCCCACAAAAATTACTGTCTGACGGTGAGTGAAAGCGAACATCTGAACCACGATCCCCACTTCCAGAACAAAAAAATTAAAACTGAATTTACTTGATATCTAAAAAAAACTTTAAATTTCCACTATTATTTCCATGTAAGAAGAATTCCAAGATCCATGAGCAATTTATATAACAAAAATTGAGGTAAAAATCCCTAGGTAATTGCGGCCCGTTTAAACAAACTTCTAAAGATCTACCCCAATAATTTAAGCAACTCTTTTAAACAGGAGAAAGAGATAAATCTTCTATTAAAATTTAACAATATCTTAAAAATCTTAAACTTATTAACAGATCCTTAAAAAAAATATCACAGATTAAGACTTTAAAAACCAGTATCTAAAAAAAATTATCTTTAATTCCAAAACCTTTCAACAGCAATTCAATGTTTCAAAAAAAATTTTAAATTTCAGATATCTTCCCCCCTTTACCTTTTAACAGATCAAAAATTTATACTTAACGTTTACTCTATTTCTTTAAATTCAATTTAGATATCAAATTTAAACCCTTGAATTTAAGAGTTACGTAACATTAAACATTTTACAAATTTAAATATCTTTCACTTGCAACGGTTCTGAATTAGGCACCATAGCCCCCATTTAGTATCTAACAAATATTATCATAAAATATCTAAAAAAAAAACATAGAAAGGGTGAATTACATAACAACTGATGAGGATCACGACATCTTACAGAAAAATTTGTGAATATTCATCTTTAAGAAACATCTATAAAAATTTTATTAAATGTATCGGAAGTTCGCCAATAAATACGACAATTGTTGCCAATAAATACAATATTCAATAAATATGACAGTTCACTTGTCAAAAATGTCACCAAAGAACGTCAATTTGCAGTTAGTCCAAAAGAAAGTAAGTCAGCAGGGGGTACCAGCACGCCCCACTGCCGAAAACTACACAGTAGATAACGTAAGCAAAGTTCAATTGCACTTGTATACTCATAGATCAAACATCAATAATAAATCGCTGATAAATCACCAGAGTACTTCCTGGACTACCCCACATAAAAACTTGAATTTTGTGTTATCCAAATGGATTCAATTTGACACTCAAAAACTTTTCTTTAAAGAACTGACGTAGTAAACAGAAGAACATTTCTCCAAATAACATCTAGCATTTTCATGAAGAACGTTTCCACGCGTAAGCCAATTCATTCAATCTCTCCAGAGTGACATCATTCCAACAGTTTTCCAATGAGTAGAAACCATAATTTTCTTCAAAATATCTTTTCAGCTTCAAAAAGCCTTTTAATATGAGTCCTGTGTTTGCCATTTCAAAAGAATTCAATAACTTACTTTACGTTATAAAAATTTATCAAAATTATTCTAACATTTAAACTTTCGATAATATATAAGTTAAATAAATCAAAAAAATTTAACCTTTTATCTGAAATTTTTAATTATAAAGACTTTTCTAAAAGATATCACAGCCCCCCCACCCCCCTCGAAAAATATCGATAACATCGGATAAAGGGGCCAAAAAATACCACCACAGAACGCCAGACCAATCAAGGTCAAAAATGGCAAATTAACTTATTTTATATTTAATAACAATTAACTTGTAATAAACTTTAGGAAAAATTAAGATAAGTAATCAAAAAAACTTAATTTCAAATTAATTTTTAAATCTCTAAATTACACTAACAAAAACAAGATTCGGTCATGGTCACGCCAAAAGTATCGTGGCCCATAACGTCTTGATAGCCAATATCAAGGAAATGGCTATAAATATAAAGTAGCAGAGTTATGCAGTAGCAATGAAGCGTATATGGCTAACTTCTGACATAGCATGACACGATCTAATCAATAACTTTAGTTAAAAGATTTAAAGATATATTGCTATAAACTTGTATGTAATTCAATTAAACTTAAACTATAACTGTGGTGGATTAAGTAAAACAGATAACAATATATATAAATAAAAACATATTTATTAAAAACCAAAAGCAAACAACAAACTTAACTTTCATAAATTATAACAACTATTAAATGTATGTCTATAAATATATGTAATGGCATTTATATATTTACCCCAGGGCTCCAAGACATATCGTGTAAAAATATAAGCTCTGCGATAAAAACATTTATAATGGTTCACTTGAAAATACCTTCACCGGAAAAATAAGTTTTCGATCCACATCGCCAATGAGAACGGTCTTGATGACACATCGCTAACTTCTCCAGAAACTTAACCTATTCAAGCTACCAGCCATATTCCTTCAGGACACTTCCGTATCCAAGAATCAGCATATTCATAATCCGGAAAGAAATTCACCTTTCCGTAAACAGCTCCGTAAGCACACTGGGGAAGATTAGCTTAACACTAGATGATGAATAAAAACCATTTCTTTAGAATACGATGAAGACGCGAAAAACTATGATATTTAAAAGATGTCTAAAAACTGGAATATGAAATCAAACACAAACGTAGATAAAATCACTTTCTATGACACTCCATGACTAATGGCGAAACTCCATAATACAAACAAGGCGAAGAACTGAAAAACTGAATGAAGATCCGAGGAGGGAAAACCCTTTTATGCAATAGCTAGCGGTGCACATGCCGACTCATTCCCTTTCGGGAACGTTCGATGAGCAGAGATTCGCCACAGTGGATTACGTCATCTAATTCATTCATGAAGATAGCCACCGCCACCTGGCGAAAGAAAAACCACATAGTACGATCTACGACATTGAAAGTGATGCCTGGCAGATTACACCATCGGAAGTTTGAAAAACGCAACGTCTAAAAACTGGAATATGAAATCAAACACAAACGTAGATAAAATCACTTTCTATGACACTGCATGACTAATGGCGAAACTCCATAATACAAACAAGGCGAAGAACTGAAAAACTGAATGAAGATCCGAGGAGGGAAAACCCTTTTATGCAATAGCTAGCGGTGCACATGCCGACTCATTTCCTTTCGGGAACGTTCAATGAGCAGAGATTCGCCGGAGTGGATTACGTCATCTAATTCATTCATGAAGATAGCCACCGCCACCTGGCGAAAGAAAAACCGCGTAGTACGATCTACGACATGGAAAGTGATGCCTGGCAGATTACACCATCGGAAGTTTGAAAAACGTAAACAAAGTATTTAAAGGAACGTAACTTAAAGAAACTGAAAAGACTCTTTAAATAATTAAAGGATAAATGGAATAGAACAGAATAAAGGTAAGTTTTATTTCAGAATAAATTATATTTGAATAAAGTTACTTTGATAAGTGCAATAAATAAAATACTGCATATTATATTGTAATAAGTTAAAGAGGTATTTAATACTGTTAGAGGCATTGAGAATAAAGAAACTAGCTTGTTAATTCCTAACAGTGTACACCAATAAAAATGACAACAAGCAATCCGTAAGTTATTTGTTTGAGTACATGCTACATAAAAAAAGACATAGTAGGATTTGACGTCATTATTCAAATAAATAACAAGCCTAAACGCAAAACTGAAACTGCTCAACCGCATGATTCCTTACTGTTTTGGTTAAAAACAATTCAAATACTACCATACACCTGCAAAAAAAGACAAAAGTTGGTGAATTATCTGAAGTTGAAGAAATTTTGGAGTACTCTCCTGAAAATTCAGAAAAGCATCATAATTCGGAACAACAGTTCATTAATCTTCTACAGGCATCTAAGGAAACTTTTAAAAAAAGAAAAGAAGATTTAACACCTAATGATTTTGATTTGAAACACTTAAACTCTGAAGAGGCAAAGACTTTAACTGAGTTACTACTCAATTACTCTGCTGCATTTTCAAAATCTTTAAATATCTTAGGTCACACTGACAAAATAATTCCAGACTTAAAATTTGTTAATGAATACCCTATCAAAACCCTTCCATTTCCCCTTCCTCAGTCTCTGCAAAAAGATGCTCAAGAGCAATTAAATCAACTATTAGAAGCTGGTATAATTGAGCGTAACTGCTCCGAATGGGCATGTCCTATGTTACTTGTTAAGAAAAAGCTAGATGCTACTGGAAAACAAAGGTATCGCTGTGATGTAGCAATCACATTTATTATTTATTTTTTAAATTGTAATGCAGCATTATTATCTCATGTTTTAAACTATTTATTTTCAACGCAAAACATCGTTCAAATCACTTTTTTTCTCTCCTTTTTACTGCATGCAGCAGATAAGTTTTGATTTCAGCTTTTTCCCCTCCTCCTGATCTATTTTTAGAACTAGGGTGTGTTGCAAGTGACGTGGACCGCGTCATATTGGGATGTGTCTTCGCTTGGCGAATTAGAGCTTCATTCTCTCCGTGTAAAGTTTCGTTTCTCTGTTTTCATACGATTTAATCATAATACGTAAATTTAATTTAACAAATAGATTTAAATCATTTCTGCATGTAGTTTTGTAAACCCCTTTTATGCAGTATATATATCAATGCAGCCGGTTTTTTAACAGATTTTCAGATTTTAAGATTTACGAAAGTATGTATTATTTTTGACAATGTGACTTGTCGTTTGAATTTCGGGCCTTGCGCCTAAATTCAAAGAGCGATGTTCTTCAATAGCTATTATCTTTATCTAAAAGTTTATCTTCGGTCTCTGGTTTTTTTTAAGTTAACGCATGTTTGATTTCGGACTTTTTATCATCAAGACCTTCTTTAAAAAATGATTTTAACCAGTAATCATCTTTATCATGGAATTACTTCCAAGTTTTTAATAATTCTACGTGGAACGTCCTTCTGATGTGTACAGTGACCTACTTCTCCAAATTACCTTCCACCTCTCAAGTGAATCAACTAATAAAGAAGATTTTTACAACTGCTGTCTCTTCAATGTGTCTACTATTCATCCATTAAGTAAGACCATTTATTGTTATTTTTACTGCAAGTCAACCTTATCATTTTAGCTATACGATCACTCAATTTATCTTATTCACGGCAACTTTTTAAATTACATCGCCACTTATGCTTATTCTCAACATATAAATATACATCGTCACATTTGGTTTCCGTGACAAAAAAGAACATTTCGGCGTTGTTGCTTTTTGATCACAACGTAATGCCTTAAAAAATAACTTAATGACTGTATTTTTTCGCCGTATTTTTGACGATTGATGCATTCTTTTTAAAGAAAATTTTTGTTCTCAAATAGAACTGCTTTTTTTAAATGGAATTCTGAAAATGTTTTAGCATTATAATTGCTGTTATTCTTTTTTTGCAATGTTTTCTGTTCTTATAAAAAGAAAACGTAATCTTTTTCAATCTTAGAAGAAATTCTGTTCCTGAAAATTATTCTTAACTGAATTTTCTTTTGCATAAAATTTTGAAGATTTGCTTTATTGAAATATAATGAAAGAAATTCAAATAAATTGTTTTAAAATTATTATTTTTTAATGGAATTTTAAGAAAATTATAATATTCTGTTGTTCTCAGATGGAACATTTTGCTGTTTTAACGGCTGAAGATCGATCAAACATCGTAATGAAATTTTAGTTCTCAAGTTTTATTTGCAATACTTATTCCATGATTTAAAATTTTTGAGCATAGTATAGTTTAAAAAAAAAAAAAAAAATTCCTTTACTGGTTTTCATTTTGAGATATGTCTTGACAAAATTATTGCTGTTTTTAAATTTTTGAAAAATGAAATATTATTTTAAAAATCAAGAAATTTATTTATTTATTCTTATGGTGCATTACAAGATATTTATCATAGAAAATCTTTAATGAATTTTGAAATTCTGAAATGAATTCTAAAAATTGTTCTCTGATTTTAAGAACAAATTTATTTAACAAGAGAGGCTATGGTTTTTATGCTTATTCTTATATTGGGTTTTTAAATTTTATTTTATGGCACTAATATATTGAAATAAAATATTTAATGAATTTGAAAATATATTATGAAAATTAAGATATTTATTGAAGCAAATTATTTTTTCCCCTTGGAATCTGTGATAATTATTGAAGTTTAAATTATTTTAATGAAGTTGTTCTTATCTATTACTTGCAAAGGAGCTGAAGTTCTTCATGAAATTCGTAGCTGTATATATCCTGCATAATTTTTTTTTGAAGTCTTCTCTGCTTTTAAATATATCAATTTATAATTTTTGTTCCAAAAATACCTTCAATAACTTTTTTATAAAAGATATATCTAACTTGCTGGTACCGCCTTCCACTTTTATTCTCAAGATATTTTTGTCATCTAGTGCACGATTTGACTGCTAATATCGATTTTGGTGTTTGGTGAGTGCAGTGTTCCTTTATAAAATTTCAAGAACTCTGTTTGCTTTCTACAAACTGTTATGATAATTCTCAGTGCTTCAATTTTCCAGAATTATGTAGCTTCATCAAAATTTAATGACATATTTTTTTTTGCTTAAAGAAGAAATTAAAAAAATTCATTCTCCTGTATCATCCTCATGACTGAAATAATTTGAAAATTTTTTATTCTACATGATTTAAAATGACAATAGTTTTACTCATCTTTCTTATTCACATTTGCTTACCTGCTGAAGTTGCCTTCAAGAGTGTTGTTATTAATCCATTTTTTGAAACGCTTCTCTGGTGTGTGGGAATGTTGTTCTGAAAGTACTGAAAATATTATAATACATACCTGTAAAAATTTCTCTTCCTCATTTGCAGCAACCAATAAAGATTTGTGCTCCATTTTCGGCTTTGATGTTCCTGGTGAATTCACAGTAATTTATGTAGTAAAATATCCATATTTTTTCTGATTTTCTCCAGTGTGTTTTTAAGGTTGGTATTGAAGCTAAATCAGTATATATACATATTATTTTTTCATAAACAATAGAATTTCCCAGTCAACGTTTACTTGTGAGCGGAAAATTTTCATCCTTACATAAGGGTAAGCGGCAAAGTTTCATCCTCGCATTGGAAGTGTTTGACTTCTACATAATACCATATTCCACAACTATTTATAAAATTTACTGTTATTTGAATTACAGAAAATGTTTAAGCTCAAGAATGTTTGTTTATTTGCTTATTTCTGAAGATTTTTATGTGTTAATTATTATTATAGTGCCTTTTCCTTATTTCATAACCCAATTGCTTCAAAATTCTTTAATCTGCCATATGCCTCACTTTTCCAATTTTATGTAAGAAATTATTTTAAATTTGATTATGAAGATATTTTTTTTAATGAAGAAAATTTTTATTTGCACCTTTTATACGAAGAAAAGCACAAAATTCTTAGTGAACATATTTACCAGCGCATCTTTTTTGAAGTATTCGTCAGTGAATCTTCAACAATTCTCTAAGAATCATAATTAAAAAGTGCTTCTTGACTACCGATTTTGACCTCTACTCGTCATGGTGTGTGTGTTGTGTTAATATCATCCTTAAGTGCTGTGTTACTCCTGAATGTACCACCATGCATTGTCTTCTTTTTGCCAGCAGTGTCTACCGATTTTTCCTTCAAGTATATCACCATATTCTGCTAAATGTTCATAATTGGTGATAGTGTTGCTGTGCTAACTGTGCCTTTTTTTCAACAAAATAGAAGTGTTTGAATAGTTCACAGTACTATTCATATCCAACCATTTGTGGTTTATACCAAGAGCTTCTTTACATCTGTAAAATACACTATTTTTTTTTCTCTTTTTCTATGCTGATTATCTGATTGCACTCTTATCTCTTGCACAAGATCTCAGAGGTCTCTTATGCGCATTGGAGTCTGCTGTATTTTTGTGTTTTGTATAAATGTGTTTACAGAGTTACTGAATGTGTCCACTGGCCATGGTATCATGGAGGATTGTCTGTTTATTCTACAATATTTTTTAAATTTTTGCAGCTCTTTAATTTAATTTCAACTGTTGTTTAAAGTTAATTTAATTTTTTTTTACAAGCATAGAAATTTAAATTTTATTAGTAAATTATTGAAGGAATTAAACTAAATATTTTTATGGTACACTTGCTTGGTAATTTAAAAATTTTCCTGATTATGACAATTTTTTTTTTAACTATTATTATGATTAATGAAATTTAAGTCCTAGGTTGTCGGAATATAAAAGTAAAATATTCTCGACTTTCTCATTGCAATTTATTTTTATAAATATGCAGAAAATTGATTAGTAGAAATGATTTATTTATTCATTTTGAATGTTTCAATATTTATGAGAAAATTGATTAGTAGAAATGACTTGTTCATTTTGAATGTTTCAATATATGAAGAAATTGATTAGTAGAAATGACTTGCTCATTTTGAATGTTTCAATATTATGAAAAAATTGATTAGTAGAAATGATTTTTCATTTTGAATGTTTCAATTTTATGATTTATTTTTCCTAGGCAGTCAGAATATTTAGAGAGGGTACTTCTGACTTTTTGTTGCTTTACTTTTGCAACTTTGTAAATTTTGATTCATAAGTGTACCTTATTTCTAACTTATTGAATTCAAATTTTTTTTTGTGGTCTCTTTCGGCTAAAAAAAATTATTTAGCTTTTGGATTTATAAAATTTTAAAATATTAAAAGAGTAATATTTTAATTTATAGAGATCATTTTACACAGGAAGGTGCCTTTCTTTGCCTGTGATTGCAATGGGGCTTATTATTATTATTGTATACTATGTTATGTATACTATTGAAATTTGAATGTACTACTTGATGTATATTCTTTTTCTTTCTCTTTAGGTCACTGTACATGTACGTTCCCTAAATGTGCACATGCACTTAAAATTTTTATTATGACATTTAAATTTTATTCTACATTTTTTTGCTCCTTGGCTTTTAAAATTTTGTTTTCCCTTTGTTGAAAAAGCTCTTTCAAGATTTACCTTTTTCACATTTTGGTCATCCAAAATTTTGTTCGGCAAATGGGGGTAATGTGATGTAGCAATCACATTTATTATTTATTTTTTAAATTGTAATGCAGCATTATTATCTCATGTTTTAAACTATTTATTTTCAACGCAAAACATCGTTCAAATCACTTTTTTTCTCTCCTTTTTACTGCATGCAGCAGATAAGTTTTGATTTCAGCTTTTTCCCCTCCTCCTGATCTATTTTTAGAACTAGGGTGTGTTGCAAGTGACGTGGACCGCGTCATATTGGGATGTGTCTTCGCTTGGCGAATTAGAGCTTCATTCTCTCCGTGTAAAGTTTCGTTTCTCTGTTTTCATACGATTTAATCATAATACGTAAATTTAATTTAACAAATAGATTTAAATCATTTCTGCATGTAGTTTTGTAAACCCCTTTTATGCAGTATATATATCAATGCAGCCGGTTTTTTAACAGATTTTCAGATTTTAAGATCTGTTCAGATTTTAAGATTTACGAAAGTATGTATTATTTTTGACAATGTGACTTGTCGTTTGAATTTCGGGCCTTGCGCCTAAATTCAAAGAGCGATGTTCTTCAATAGCTATTATCTTTATCTAAAAGTTTATCTTCGGTCTCTGGTTTTTTTTAAGTTAACGCATGTTTGATTTCGGACTTTTTATCATCAAGACCTTCTTTAAAAAATGATTTTAACCAGTAATCATCTTTATCATGGAATTACTTCCAAGTTTTTAATAATTCTACGTGGAACGTCCTTCTGATGTGTACAGTGACCTACTTCTCCAAATTACCTTCCACCTCTCAAGTGAATCAACTAATAAAGAAGATTTTTACAACTGCTGTCTCTTCAATGTGTCTACTATTCATCCATTAAGTAAGACCATTTATTGTTATTTTTACTGCAAGTCAACCTTATCATTTTAGCTATACGATCACTCAATTTATCTTATTCACGGCAACTTTTTAAATTACATCGCCACTTATGCTTATTCTCAACATATAAATATACATCGTCACAATCGCCTCGATCTTGACCTTCGCATGATCAATACTATAATACAAGGTTCTTCATACCCTCTGCCTAAAATTCAAACAATTATTTACAATCTGTCATCTTTTAAATTTTTCACTGCTCTCGATTTTCATCAGGCCTACCATCAAATCGATTTACCGGAAAAATTTCAAAACCAATTAACCTTCACAACCATGTTTGGTTCGTATAAGTACAAGAGACTTGTTTTCGGATTGAAATCCAGTGCTTCTATTTTTCAAGCACTAATGGACTCCTTATTGGATGAGTTACAGTTAGAAGGTGTTTGCACCTATCAAGGTGATTTCATATTAGGTGCAAATTCATTTCAGGAAATGTATACAAAACTTGACAAAATCCTGAACATCTTAACTAAATACCCCAGTAGCAGAAACAGTGAAGCACGGAAGCGGGCGCTGCAGATTATTTTAAACCTTGCAGATTAATTCACCAACTTAAAAAGAAATGCTGGGCTTAAAAAATAGCTGAAATTTGCTTCAAGTCTCTACATTTATGGTATTTGTTGTATCCTTATATTATATTTTCTTTATAAATGGAAGTTTTGCTTACTTTAAGTGTTTCTGTTATTTCTTATGATAGTAGGTTTATTGGGTCGCAGATAAATTTTAGTTTGCTGCAGATTGACACAGAAAATTCTGCTTCTGGGCACAACTTAACACTTTCACCTAATAAATGTAGTTTTCACAAAACCAGTATCGACTATTTGGGCTTTCACATTCAAAATCACTCTGTGTCACCAATATCACATTTTACAAATCTCTTATTCCATCCTTTTCTGAGTTGGTACAACCTTTGATAAACTTAACCACACCTAAAGCTAAATTTAAATGGACAAAGACACACCAGGATATTTTTGAAACTATACAGAAAATCTTCTTTAACTCGCCTATGGTAAGGTTACCAGATTGGGATAAAATTTTCTATCTAAACACAGACGCTTCAAATGTTGCCATTTCTGCCGCCTTGTTGCAAGAACATGACAATCAGTTATTACCTGTTGCTTATTTTTCTAAATCTTTAAAATCTTCAGAAAAGAAATACCCAGCATTAAAACTAGAACTTATGGCAATTTACAAACCAGTTATTGCTTTTAAATATTACCTATACAACAGGGATTTTGTAATTCTTTCTGACAGTAAGCCTTTAAAAAAAAAACAACAAAACAACAAATCCTGCTGATATAACTACTAGATGGCTTATTGAACTTTCTGAATATTCTTATACTTTTCAACACATTCCTGGTGCAACAAATGCATTGGCTGACTATTTATCTCGTTGCAATTTTGAAAATAATCAGCAAACTTTGCTTACTAATCCTGAACTTCTACATGACACTCAACCATTACCCATTGTGGACTATGATACAACAGAATCTAACAACTACTCGTCAAATATCAACACTCATCATATAAACTATCTTGTAAATGGTAATCAAACAAAACGTGATCCATTGTTAGAAATATCTAATGGTACTTTCTGCATGGAACAGAAAAACGACCCTAATTTGTCTTCAATTTACAATGAAATTTTAACCAAAGGATCTTCACAAAAGTTCCTTAAATATTTCATTCATCCTGATTCGAAAGTTTTAATGATAAAGAAAGAAGACCTGAACAACAACTCCTTTTCTTATCATATTGTTGTTCCAGATACCCTAAAAAGTAGTCCTAACTATTTCACATCTGTCTCACTTTGGTTTCCATAAGACATATGAATTTCTTTCTGTTAAATACTTTTGGAAAAACATGTATGTTGACACTTTGAATTCTGTCGCCTCATGTATCAAGTGTTTACAAGCAAAGCATCACCGCACTCCCCCTGCACCTTTAAAACCCACTTACACGCCCAGATATCCTGGCCACACAGTAAGCACAGATTTAGTTGGACCTTTTTCAAATGGAAAACATGTATTAACTGTCACTGATCATTTTTCACGACACGTAGAACTTTATCCACTTAACGATACTTCTGCTTCTAAAATAGTTAAATGTCTTTTCAGTTACATTACTACTTTCGGCAGACCTGCTGTGGTTTTGTCTGACTTAGGGCCCCAGTATACTGCTCATGTATATAATATTTTTAATGATACTCTTGGTATAAAGGTTCTTCACATTTCTTTTTCACACCCCCAGTCGAACAGTCTTTCGAAACGCATAAACACCTCAATTATACTACTCTGTTACAAGAAGGTCATTCTTTTGAAAATGCAATTTTTATACACAAATCTCTTTACAATGGTTCAAGACATTCTACTACATTATTCTCCCCTAATTTGCTTCATTTTGGTCGTGAACTTTCATTAATCTTCGACACTTTTGATCATTCTTGTAATCAACCATTTCTAGATAAGCATATTGAAATTTATAAATTACTAGAAGACTTGCACAAAATTTATGAAAAAGCCTATTCTAACATTAAAACCACTCAAGATAAAAGATATAAAATGTACAGTCGAAAAGCTAAATTAAGAAACATCTGTTTGAAAGACATTGTATACTTAAAAACAGTTGACAAATTTAAACCTAGATATACAGGACCATACATAGTTACACATAAACATTCACCTGTGTCTTTCTCGATAAAAAGATTACATGCTGCTGATGATACAGCATTTCGTGTGCACATAGATAGATTACTCCTTGCTCCACCTCGTTATGGACATTTGTTTGATCCTTCAAGTCATGTTAATAACAGTAATTTCACTAGTAACTTTCAACCACACACTTATAATTTAAGACGAAGATAATCGTTTATTATTTACAAGACTTATTTTGAATTTATGTATTGTGACACTATGTTGTTAATCTCCGGCCAAGATTATACATGTGTTGTTTATAAGTGATCTTTGACAATATTGTGGCTGGTCCATGAATGTGTTTCGAAGATCATGTGGGAACAATATTCTGTGTCACTTTGCATTTTTCTCTATATGTTTTTTTTTTACGCACGTAAGCTAAGCAAAACAAGCTAACTTTAAATGCTTTCACTTTTAGTTACAACTTAACAGTAACAAGTCTAGCTAGATATTCTTTTGTCATTCAAAAAAAGAAAGGTTATAATTTTTACATGTCACTTATATCTATTGTTACAAAAAAAAAGTAAAAAAAAAAAATCCTTCAATTAAATTTTATACCTGCTTACATGACTTGAACATAATTTTACAAGATTATGACACTTCGTCTCTCACCACTTTAGGATTGTCCTTTTTGAGAAGTTTGATATTTATAACATATTTTTTTTTCCCTTTTTATAATCATTGCCCCTAAGCAGTCGTGAATAGTTCAAAATTGTTGCCCTAAGGTTCACGCAACACTGTGATGAGAGACATCTTTCACATGAATTGGTTTTCCAATTCAAATTACTTACAAAGAATTTATATGAGATACTGAATCATGCTCCTTTCGCGGATCACTGTGATCTACTGGGGAGCGAGGAGGCTCATGTTGTGCTCAATGTGAGTCGTCCTTTTTATTCCCTCTTCCTCTAGGGCTGAGGTCTTAAACCGAAGCCATAATACTTCTTGACATACAAGAATTAGGGCCACCCCCTTTTTTATGGGCGTGCTTTAGGCACCTCTTTATTTTGTAGTCCTGTGCCATGTGCACGAATTTTCAATTTTTACATTTATTCTCTTCATGTGTACATCTAAGTTTTAGTTACAATTACTCATACCTTATATATTTTGCATTTTTACTTTTAGTGTACTTGAATTGTGTTTTTTTTTTTTTTTTTTAATTATTTCTTTTAAATGCTTGCAAATGTGTATTACATGGCTGATCGCAAATAGGGTCAAAGTAAAAAAAGTGAGTCTTGGTACCAAGGACAAAAAAAAAATGATTGCTCACTGACTTTAAAGTTGCAATGGATCCAAAGACTTAAGCAATCTAATTGAATTTATGCTTTACATGCATATAACTTTTAAACATGTTTTTTTTTTCTTCAAATTGCAAGCTCATATATAAGCATTTTCTAATGTGTTTACTTTGTAAAACTGTGTTTGAAGATTTACAATTTGAAAATGGACGATTTGTCTGTTTTTCTATAAAGCTGCAACGTACCGTCACAGCTTTTTCTCGGTTGCCCCGGTGAGATATGTGGCAGATTTATCTGCAACATATCAATTTCACCCCCCATTTCTCAAAATCTACTTTAAACAAGTAAATTCATTATAGTAATTCTTTTTCCTAAAACAATTCATACTTCTACATTCATTTAGTTTTTTTTTTCTTTTCCTTTCACAAGGAACTTTTCTCAACACATATAAAGATTTATGGTTTCAGATATTTTGTTTCACTTATTCAAAATTTTCATTTTCGATTATTTATTTAGATTTCCATTCCTAACGGTTTTTATTTGAATGCAATCACGATCATATTTAACTCCGTACAGCTGCTCTTTCCGTTAACCGTTCATTTTTCTTTAATGTATTTCATTTGCACTATAAATAAACTACTCTCATTTCCTATTAGAACTTGACAGGTAAAAAAAATGAAATAAAGAAAAGATGTATTTGTTGGAATTGCAGTTATAAATAGGGATGCACTGGATATTGATTTTGCCGGATACCGGATATCCGAAGCTCCTTTGCCTGCCGGATTCGGATATCTGGCACTAGATATGTTTGAAGTTATATGGTGAATTATTTCTTTATATAATGCCATCTCAGAGCAATAAATTACGAACATGTTTCACAAATCATTAAAACTTTTTAAATGTATTCAAATATAATTTACAAAAACCACATCTCTTTGAATATCAGGGCTTGAAATTCAAGTTTTCCCAGGAGGGGAGTTTCCTACCCAAAATTTAGAAATGCAAGGGAGTTGAACTGTTAGAAAGGGAAAAAAAAATCTTTAAACCTTGAACTCAAGATAATTATCCAAAATTTTCATTTTATTAAAACAAAGGAACAGAATCAAGTTTTATATATGCCATACCTATTTTTCAACTTTCACCTAATGTTATGGGCAATTAACAATTGGGTTGCCAAAAGAACTTCTTAATTTAGATTTTATTCCATTTTGCGTTCTTTAGCCTCTTTCACAAGTTACACTTTTGACAAGCAACACAGAGCAACTTTTATAACTTTAGAAATTATCGGAAACACATGGTTATGCTCTCTTAAAAAATTTTAGAAAACTTTGCAAAATATGATGTGCATTAATTCTTAACTTACATGAATAATGCATATTGGTGATTGTATGTCACTTCTGAACAAATTTGTTTTATTATATCCTTAATGGAATTATAGTCAAAACTGTAATCCCTTGTATTTTCATTAATTGAACTATGTTCTATACATTGGAATCTTAAATCCATATCAAAAGTTTGAAAAGGGAATAGTCATTTGATTTCTTCTATTACACGAGAAAAGGTTGATTTCAAAAAGTCGTGTCCTAATTTCTGTGAATTGCGAGAATCAACTTGTTTGTTGTTTCTAAATGTGTTTTTTAAGTTCACCAGTTTTTTTTTTTTTTTTTTCATGTGCACCACAAGCGTAATCTCTTTTGTTTAGTGCTAACTATTGGCCAGTTTGGTAGAGCTCAGTCTCCGGTAGCCGTTGCTCACCTTTTTCCTATTTTGGGCACATGGAAAAAACATCGCAAAATAAGTAAATCGGTCGTAGAAAAAAATGTCGCTGATTTCGTCAGTCATGGAGAAAATAAATAAAATAATTTGTCGATTAGTCGCGAGAAAAAACTGAAGTTCATGGGAAATCGACAGTGGGAAAGTATCATGAAATTCGTCAATCGATCATGGAAAAGTATCGTGAAATTTGACAGTCCGTCACAATCAAATATCGTGAAATTCCACAGCTGGTCGCAAAGAAAAAACACGAAAAATTTCAATCGGATGCAGAAAAACAATCGTTACTTTCATCAGTATGTCGCAAGAACAAACAGGGAAATTTGCCAATCGGCCACAGAATAAAATTGCTAAATTTGCAAATTGATCGCGAGAAAAAAAATTATGAAATTCATCGATCGGTCTCCAGAAAAAATCCTGAATTCATCAGTCGGTAGTGGAGAAAAATCGCAAAATTTTTCAGTCAGATGCAGAAAAACAAACATGAATTTTGTCAATTTGTTGTAAGAAGAAACTGTGAAATATGCTAATCGATAGTAGAAAATATCACGAAATTTCTCAGTCGGTCCCGAGACTTGATCGTCGTTTTACAAAGAAACATTTTCGGAAAATGATTTTTTTGGAAACAGGAGCCTCCCACCCCCAATATTCTTTACGGTATGAATCCTGCCATCCCGTCTTGAAATTCAAGCCCTGTATCTGCCATTCAAGCCCTGCAATGTATATTAATAATGCTGTATAAAAAATGTAATTTAAACATTAAAATATTCTGTTTATTTGTACAATGAAATGCTGATAATTGCTACTGGATTTGGCTATGGGATTCGCTATATTGATAATTGCTAATAATTAATTTATTTGTACAATGAAATGCTGATAACTTGTATAACAAATTTTAGCCAATTAATATGTCTATAATTGTAGAACATTTTGACAAAAAAATACATACTTTCTTTTTATAATTTAAACAAAATATCTACTAATATTCCCATGATTAAAAAGTTATTTTCTCCAAACATAGGTTTAGTTGATGCCTTTTATCTGTTTTAATTATTTAATACTGTTTTGCTTTAAGTCACATTTAGTTTATTTTAAGTTAAATTACTGTGGTATTTATAAGTAAGAAGAAAATTACTTTTAATTTAAATATTTATAATGAAGTTACAAAAATAGCTAACTGAATGTGCCAATCCCAAAACTTTCTTCTATCTCATACATCTTAATATTTCAAAAAGTAGTTCCAAATTTTAATACTTCCACATTACTAGTTCAATATTATACCAACTTTGATTCTGATCTAAAATTTCTGCTTCAGTCAATTAATCAAAATAAGAATAAGTTAATCTCGATCATGTTTTTTAAAATCAATAATTTTTTCGCTATTCTGTTGTACATCAGCTGTTTGTGAATAGACAGCTTAGCAGAATGTGAAGTTCCCATCGCTTCACGAGCCACCAATATACAGTACAAAAAAAAAAAAAAAAAAAAAAAAAGCGAAAAATCGAGAAAATTTTACAAAAAAACACTGTTACAGAGCAACCTTCTGGCGTAATATTTCCAAATTCAAAGGGAAACTGCTGGCCATAGCCAAAAATATACACAAAAAATTGATTAAATTTTATGCTTAGCTTCATACACTTTCCTATAATAAAATAAGGGAAATAACGCAAAAATCACTATTATATCACCCCCTTACAGCGGAAAATTTTCAAATTGAAGGAGGACCTGTTGGACGTAGCCAAAAACATACCACCAAAAATTGGTTCAATTGTATGCATAACTTCATGCACTTTTCGATGATACAATAATGAAAGTGGCACAAAAATCGCGATTACAGCGCCCCCTTCCAGTGGAATGTATCAATATTGAAGGAGGGCCAGCTGGCTACAGCCAAAAACATTTCACAAAAAATTCGGTTCAATTCTATGCATAACTTCATAAACTTTTTGATGGTATAATGATGACACAGGGACAGACAGACATTTTGTATAAACATGTTTTGGGATATCTGATCCCTGAAATGTCTAAATCCGTCGAAAACCAGAAATCTAAAAAATCTCAATTACAATACTTTCTTCTATTGAAGATAGAAGAACGTAAAAATAGGCCTGTTTAATTGTTAAACTTAAAAGTGTGCAGTAATGCCGCTGTACTTGAAAAAACCTGGGTCCCCGGGACCCAGGATTTCCAAAAATCTGGGTCCCTTTTTTACAAAAGCGGGTCCCCATCAATAATAATTTATATTTTAAAGGAATAAATGAAAGTTGTTTATTAAGATAAATGAAATGCATTAATTATTGTTTTAACAATAATTAAATAATGAATTAAAACCAGCATTATTTGCACTCAAATAAGATATTTAAAAAAAAATATTAAGAGAAATTTTCTTTACTTTTTTAAAAGTAATAATGCAAGATACAATTTTAATTGTAAAATAATGTTTATTTGAGAGTAGAAGATACCAAGTTCCACTAACAAGTATCACTAATGTTCACATTCTTTTAAAAAGAGGCAAGGCAGGTTTATTGAAAAAGATATTTTTGCTGAAAAAAAGAACACTTATGTTAAGTAAAGGTGTACTTTTCGTTGAATGAATGGGTGCTTTCATTATTATACTTCCCATTGAATTATTTGTCAGCATAGATCTGTGTTGGAATCAGACATTTTCCTTGGAAGGGAAATTTATATCTAAATCACTAATAAGCATCAAATCTTAAATGTTCTGAAGGCGGGAGACATTTCAATGCAGTAAGAACGAGGGGGGAGGGGGGAGGGTGATTTTTACTGGTCCACCTAATGAATATAAATATTATCAAAGTACACTGAAATCATGCTGTATTTTTAAGAATCTCATAAAAAAGAAATTAAATCCCATTTTATGAATTTTCTACCTATAAGTTTAGTTTGCACATCTTTTTTGGTGCTTTGACTAAATTCACGTTTTTTCTGCGTTACTTTGACGAAATTCGCGTTTTTCCGCGATCCTTTTGTTGAAATTCGCCATTTTTTCGCGAGTCTGTCACGAAAATCGTGTTTTTTTTTTCGCGATACTTTGACAAAATTCGGCTTTATTCCGTGATTTTTTGACGAAATTTGCTATTTTTTCGCAATCTTTTGTCAAAATACACTATTTTGTCTCAGCCCTTTTACGAAAATAGCGTTTTTTCCGCTATATTTTCACGAAATTTGTGCTTTTTTTCGCGATCCTTTGACGAAAATCGGCTTTTTTACGTTATTTTTTGACAACATTTGCTATTTTTGGGGGATCCTTTGATGAAAAACAACTATTTTTTCGCGATCCTTTGACGAAAATCGGCTTTTTTCCGCGATTTTTTGATGAAATTTGCACTTTTTTCGCGATCCTTTGACAAAATTCGGCTTTTTTCCGTGATTTTTTGACGAAATTCGCTATTTTTTCGCGATCTTTTAACGAAATACGCTAATTTGTCGTGGTCCTTTTACGAAAATCGCGTTTTTCGCAATATTTTGATGAAATTTGCGCTTATTTCAGCGATATTTTCATGAAATTTGCGCTTATTTCCGCGATTTTTTGACGAAATGAGCTTTTTATTTCGCGATGCTTTGACGAAATACGCTAATTTTTCGCGGCCCTTTTACGAAAATCGCTGCTTTTGCGCGATATTTTGATGAGATTTACGCTTTTTTTGCGATTCTTTGACGAAAATCGTCTGTTTTCTGCGATTTTTTCACGAAATTACGCGTCCCACGGGACACGTAAGAGCTATTTTTTTTTGCATCCCGTATCCGATTTTTCGCGTAATTTACGCGTTTTAGCGCGTCCGCGGCATCCCTTTTGCCAAATTGTAATATTAATTGCGATTTTTTGTTAATTCGACGATTAAATATGGTAAGGATTATGATTCAGAAATAGTGTTAACACAAAAACGAGATAGTTCGCAACTATGCCTTTTTATGAAAAAATGAATGATAGTTACAGAAATTAATATTTATATGCTGACGAATGGAACAATGTTTTTCAATTTCCTATAAAAGGCGCATATCTTAAACTATAATTTATTACTTCCGCATAACAATCTTTTGTGGTGAGTCCCTGAACTTCAGATTAAATTAAAAATTTGACACCATTATTGGAAAGATTCGATGCTTTTAGAGAAAAAGGGGAATCACTGTTCGATTGCTTTCTATCAGAACAACAGTACATGGCAACTATATCTACTTACAAATGAAATTGACTTCGTAAGTGTGCAGAGCAGAGCCTTAGCATGGGCAACGTTCATGGTACAAAATAAATTTTTATACTCGTACGCAATAGAAGACAAAAAAACCTCAACCTGATGTTCGTTGGCTAAAAACAGAAAATATTCTTTTCAGGTTAGATATGTAAATAAAATAAAAACAACCAATTAAAAATTTTCTTGCTGTCACAAAAGAAAATCGAACTGAAAGCAAATTCATTGTTCACTCTCTTGAACGGCACCGTATCAATGTATCGCTGACATAAATTTGTAAATATCACTAGAATAGAAAAACGCGATTTCTGCTCTACCTTCATTCTGATCAAAATAGCATTAAAATGATTTGAAATAGAATGTAATACGTAATTTTGAAGGAGGATTTTTTTTTTCTATACATGAATAAATAAAATTTTGAATGTAAGACAGGTTGAGCTCGAGTCAGTCGAAGCCCAAAAACTGATATAAAACTTGAGTCCGTTTTATCTCCATCCCCTATGTGTGCGATACTTTACGTCACACATACGTGTTTTGATAAAAAAGAATGCAAAAACTTGGAGATGGGAAGGAAAGGAATAGGTAATTTAGGCTTCGGTTTTTCGGAAACTCTATTGCACTGGGCTCCGGAGCCCTGTATTTATGAGCTCCGGTGAATTCCGACCAATATTTAAATATTTACTACAAACAGAGAAGTACAGGAGCTGGGCTCCGGCGCAAATTAAGCCCTGCTCCCCACCCCTCCAATAATAAAATATAAAGTATGCTACTCCACTTTGCCCTCCTAACTCACAAAATTAAAAAAAACATTGAAGATCTTAAAATTCTGTCCTAGCTGTAACTCTGTAAGGTGTGTCCCAACGAAGTAAAGCCACCATAATTGTGTGCCGTAACTGGACATGAAACAAATATATTAAAGTCTATGTAGAAATACATATTATAAGGAGTAACTCATTCCCTGCCCCACCTGTGCAGGAAAAAAAGATGAATGTGTAAAAAAAAAGAGGGGGAAAAAATGTCCCGCCGAAATAAAGCCACTGCCAATATTAGTATTTATTGGTAACTACCGACTTTCGAGTTGCTGCAGTTCAACATGTTTATGATGCCAGGAAATTGTCAAATACTTGTTCTGTGTCAGTCGAACTTAGTGTAGACTTTAGAAGGTTGTTTTTTCTATTTCTCCTGCAGTATTACAATGGGAAAGAAAACCTAACTATCAAAATTCAAGAAAGGACAGGTAACAGCTTTTAAGGAACACTGTATTTCACATAGACTGATATCTAAGGAAATCAAACGATCTAAAACCATAATAGGCAATTTTCTGAATCAAGTCGATGTGTACGGATATATTAAAAAAAAAGCAGGTGTACATGCAGAAAAATGACTTCCAGACAGGAAAGAGAAGTTTTGTGTTGTCTTTCACGAAGTAGTATTTCACTAAAACAGTTAGCTAAAGAGGATAACATCCATGTGACAAAATCAACCTTGTCATGAACTGAAAAACATACAAGTAACTTGCGATATAAGAAAAGGAAATAGCAGCCTATGTTTAAAGCTATCCACATGCAAAAGGGTGTCGATTGGGCCCAATATAATCAAACATGGGAGGACCAGTGGCATCATGTTATAGTCTCAGATGAGATAAAAATTAATTTGGATGGGCTAGACAACTTTGTTTCTTACTGGTGTGACATTTGGAAAGAAGAAGAAAATTTCTCCAGAAAGCAGAGGCTCATTGATGTTGTGGGGAGGCATCGGCTATGGAGGTCAGCATAACCTAGCTTTTTTTTCTCTCAGGCCGCATGCAGGCTACTGATTACCAAGAAATACTAATAAACAATTTACTGCCATTTGCAAAGAGAATTGGTGGACTAAGGTGGATTTTCCAGCAGGACAAGACCTCCATTCACATTGCTAAAACCGCCTGGGAATAGTTTTTGGATAATCAGGTGCATGCCATGGAATGGTCTGCCCCTTTTCCCTGATCTCAATCCCCAAGAAAATGTGTAAGGTATCCTCAGCAGAGCTGTATATGCCAATGGCACACAGTTTGTCTGTGGCAAAATTGAAGGTCGTCATCATTGAAGCATGGGAGATGGGAGAGTATTGATGCTACTGTCCTCCAAGGATTGGTAAATGATATGCCACATCGTATATTCTAAGTCATATATAACCATGGCAGATATATTGTCTATTATCAATACTGGGTTTATTTTAACGGGACACTCCCCCCCCCCCCTCTTTTTTTACAAATTCATTTTTATTTCTTGCATAGGTAATGCAAGGAGTGAGTTACTCCTTGTAAATATGTATTTGTATATAGACTTTCTTAATATATTTGTTTTGTTCTTATTGGTTTGTTTCGTATCCAATTACAGCACACAATAACAGTGGCTTTATTTCGGTGGGACACACTTTAGCAATGATAAATAATCATCTAATCACACACACCCTCCCCCTCAAATAAATAAATACTTTGCTTCTCCACTACATTTTGAAGTGGTGATATAATTAAATCTCATCTTAATTCTTTCCCTCCTTCACAATTTTAATCAGTTGATTTAAATCAGCGATTAAATCGTGATTTTAATCAACCTATTTATTTTTTATTTATTTTTTTTTTTTAATCTGATTAAAATAAAAAAATTTCTAAATGTTTAAAATGTAAAAAAAAAAAAAAGGTGTTAAAATCTTACATGAACATAATTTGAAAGTTTCTACAGGTATTTTGACTTATGAATAAACAAAAAAGAACTTTAAATATTTGTTTCTAAGCTTAATTCCTGAGTATTCTAAAAAATTAAAAACAGTTAAGCTTGTAAAAAACATTGTTTTTAAGTTTTTATGCAAATTAAAATAGTTTCATTTAAAAATTATATTTAAATCTAATATAATTTGCAATGTCATAATTTCCTTTAGGTAATTAATTTATGCATTATTTTATATAAAATACACATAGCAAGTTACAATACATTTCTACAAGTAAAAGAATAAATAGTAATTAATAGCAATCTCAAGTTAAAGAAGAATGAAAGAGTGACATCTGCTCAACAGTTAAATTGTAAATGAATGCATAAGAGAAAAAGAACTAATTGGTATAAAAAATTTTTTTTTGGTTAGTATATGCATACATGTGTGTAAGTTTAGATTTTGGTGGTTAAGAGTAATTTTTCTAAATACAAATGCAAAATGAGCTGCAAATAATTTGTTAGTTTTGTTATCTGTACTACTAACTAATGAAATTACTTATTTGCAGCTTTTATTAATTCTGTAATTACTTATATTGTTTCTTCTAGGCCATTTTTTTTAACAGTGCTGCACCCTGCCCCTTTTGAAATTAGCAAAATGTACCCTGCCTTAAAAAAAAATAGTTGAAATTCACTTGTGGTTGTAGCTAGAGATTTCTTGTAAAAAACTTCCCCATTCAACAGTATTTCTAAATTCATGTGCCCAAGATCTTGCAAAAATAATAGAACTTTATTTCTTTAGAAAAAATAGAATATTATTAAAATGTTATTTAATTGTATTTTTCAATTTATGATTCATAAAATTATTAAATTAAGGACATTTTATTTATCATAAAAATTTTTTTTTTTTTTTTCTTATATCATTGCTAAACACATTACTAATATATTTCCTCATGAAATAGTGCTGTTTTTTGGAACTAGCATCCTGTCCCTTTTTCTTTCTAAAAGCTACATTATTAATTATCATTTTAATAATTAAGGCTTAAAATGTATAATATGTTCCTAATTAGAGATTTAATTGTTTAATAATTATTAATTTGAAGTAGTGTTAACTATTTAATATAAAATGCAGTTAATAATTTTAATAGATGTTAAATATCACTAGTATTTAATAAAGTTTTACATAATTATTGCAGTATTAATGTATATAACATTATTGTATGGTGCTAATTAATGAAACTACTAATTTGCAGTTTTTATAATTTCTGTAACTACTAACTAATAATTATAATTTTATTAATTAAAGTGTAGAAACATAGATTATGTTAGCAATTAGTGGTTTAACCATAAAGTTTAATAAATAAATGAATAATTTCTGTTGTAAATGAAAGTAAGTTGTTTTTCTGAAAAATAAATATTGGAGAGTTAATTTCATTGAGTGATAAAAACCAAAAGGGGATATAATCCTTATCAAAATTTTACTGATCGGCTGCAGAAAACTATCGCTAATTTTCTGCAAAATCTTGTAGATCTATGTGCAGCGTTCTCTTTAGAAAACAGCACACACATACACGAATATGTATGTTTATTATTATTATTGGTTGTTTATTTGAAACGATATACTGAATTAACTTTTGAAATATTAGGTAAGGAATATTGATTGAAAAATTAATAAGCATAAAATGTGCTGTAAACATCCAGTAGCGTCAATTTTTCAAAAATATTGGGTGGGCTCAAAAATTTTTGAATAAAGTAAGACATATTTTCTTTTCCTTTAGTATGTATGTGTGTGAAGAGAGGGAGGGGGGAGGAGCGAATGACTAAAGATGATAATTTGGAATTAAATTATGTTCTTTCTAGCAGATTTTTTAATTAATATAATATAATTTAATTCTAATTTTATAAATAATTTTGTTAAATTATATTACAAGTTCTTCCTTATAAATATATTAATGTTTAGTTTAAATAACATTGGAATTGCTAACTATTGAAAGCACAAAAAACTAAATATCAAGAAAAGCATACATTTTAGCCACCTAAGGACTTTATCAATTCATCAAAATAGATGGCAGAATATGCAGGAAACTTGTTTTCGTGAGAAATTAACTATACATCCGCTAAAGGGGTTTTCAGTGCTCCTGTAAGTCTAACTGATGTCCATTACTACTTTTCAAACAAAACTATTTTGAGAATGTTAATAAACCAAATTTCAATTAATCAATTGAAATTGTGAAATTGAGTGGGCGAAGAGATCAAATTATTGGGTGGGCTCATGCCCCCATATAAGTTGGCGCCACTGATGCAATCTCATATGAGGTTATGAATGAAAGGGTTAATATCCTTGGACAATATTTGTAAGTGTCTTGGTATGTTATATTAATGGAATTTCAGGTTCTTATTTAAAGTGATAATTTACTATTGATAATTTTTATTTTTTATTCTTGTTGTATGTTATGTACAGTTCTATTTTTTTCTTTCAGTGACCTTGCTGCAAATTGTTAAGTTGATTAGTCTCTCTAAGGATGACAGTTTTTTTTTTAAATAAAAAATCAGACATTTTCTTCAAAGGGCATGTATTTTGACTTGTTCAGAAATGGATAAATTATTACCATTATTGAATATAAAAGTTGTTGTCTTGCAAGAATTGTTGTCCTTGAACTTGCTGAGCCTCTGTCCATGAAGTTATCCACTGAAGAACACTTATTTAGCATCTTAGGGTTATTTTAATGATGTCTCAAAGAGAATTTTAAAATAGATAGGTGCTTTGAAGATGAAACATCAATATTCACATTTTAGTGGCTTTGCTTTGTCATCTTTTCATGCACATGTCTTAGTTTTGTTCTCTCGATAATGTGTTTCATAATTTTCTTTTCAATCTGTGATGTTATTTTACCAAATAATTGGATATAAAATGTTGATGTAATTTTTATCTGAATTTTTCTCCTTTGGTTAAATTAGGTGTCTGATTATATTTGATGCCCTTTTTATGCTTGTATACTTTGAAATTACATTTTTTATTGTAATTGTAGAGTATCTATGCATAACTTGTAATGAGTGAATAGGAAAAGAAAAAGCCCAACACTGAAATTGATTTTGCTTTTCTCATTTTGTGTGTTGATCCTTTATATTTGTGTGAGTAAAAGTGCCTTAATGTTACCCTTTAACTTCCCACAGTCGTAAATTTAAAGGGATGGTGGGAGGGTCGTAGGGAAAGGGAGGATTTTTCCACAAACTATATTTTTAAACAAAAAAGTATACTAAAGAAAGAATACATTAGAGCACTATATCATCATTAAAAATGTTTTAGGAGTACAAAATCGTGATATTAGTCTTTCATTGGTCGTCATTTATGCTCATCATTACTGAGGGTTAAAGGGTGCTGGCCACATTTGAATTCTGCTTTTGAAAATTCTTGTTTTATTGTTATGATAACCAAAAGATTGTTTTAAACATGACATCTGTTCATTTTAATACTATGCAACCAGTATTTAAAACTATGCAATATTTAAAACTATGCAACATTTAAAACTATGCGTTATTTATTACTATGCACTATTTTAATACTATGCAATATAAGCAATGTCCTGTTGTCCCCTTCCTGTTTCTTTTTAAATAAAAAGATATTTTGTCAGTATGAATTGGTTTAAATTTGTTCCTGTATCTTTATAAACGGAGAAAATTTTAAATCTAAGTTTATGAGGAGGTTGGAAGAAAATAAAAGCTTTTATTTTTAATTATAATATTGGTTATGTTCTTTTTGAATTCTCATGCCCTTCCATTATATTTTAAATATGTGAATGAAATTAAATATAATCAAATAACATTTTATTTTTAGATAAAACATGTTAATTAGTATAAATTTAACTATTTTCTAATTGTAAATTTAGCTGAAATAAACACCCCCCCCCCCCCCCCATTCTCTCTACGTTGTTTTGAAATGCTTGTTAGTATATTTAGCAGTTTTAAATTAAAATTGTAGATATTTTTTTTTATAAATGTGGAGATGACACAATAAAAATTTTGTGTAAAAATGTCATGTTTTAACAAATAGGACAAAGTTTTATATTTTTCTTATAGAATAAGAAGAAAATCAGTTTTCAAATGGTCAGCTTCTCTAAAATCAAACAAATGTAAATCGCGCTAGGAAATCGCGAGGCAGCTTTAAAACATTAAAAGCATCCTAACTTGTACTTATTGTAAAGTAAATATAACGGGTTGTAGATTTATAGCGTTCCTGCCTTTCAACACATTAACTTGTATTATATAGCATTTTCTATTGCATCGTGGTCATGTTTAAAAGGAAATATTAAGGGAGTGATAAACAGGCTGCTGAGATATTTTCTTTAAAATTTAAATGTTTTTTCTAGAATTGTTTAAATTATTTCAGTAAAGTTTATAATAAATGTATTTATATTTAACTTATTTATATATTGTGTTCAGAGTTTTAGATTTACATACACTTTTAATCAGTGTATATAGCCATAAATGTGATTGTAACTTGCTATTTTATATGAAGTTTGAAATTGTGATTTTTCATCTGTCATTCTCAGCAGCAGTTGACATATTCCAGTTGTTAACTTTAAAAATTAAAGAAAAAAAGAAAAAAAAAAGTGTAGGGTGTAATTGTCTTTTAACATTTGGAGTAAAGATAATTTTTTTCTTTATGTGCTATTACTCCACACATATGTACTTTTAAATGTATTTAGATTTATAAGAATAAAATGTCGCGTGGGAGGGACAGAATGTGGGTGGGTATCGCGTTAATCGACTTATACGACCCCCTGTGTGGTGTGATTATGCGTGAATGATGCATATATGAAACATTTTATTGCATGTGTGTATATTGTCTATTTGTACAAATTGCTCATTAAAGATTTCTTTTTAGTACTTGTTTGTTATATCAGTTAATTTTTTCTTATTTTTATTTATTTTTTTATTGTGGCTCCAGGTTTTTGTCTCCATTTCAATCATTCCTCAAATATTTTGTGCTCTGATAAAAGTGGCAATCATTTGTCTGTACATCTTTTATAGTGCTTGTATTTGAGAATATTCATTTTGGTTGTAGTCATCTAAAGTTTACTGGTGCCAAGTATTCTCTGTGTTTTTTCACATTTTAATAGACTGAGGGGATAAAAGATTTAATGCGATTAGTTAGTTCTTGAAATACTGATGTAACATTTTAGAGTTGAATTTAAATATGTAAAATCCACTGCTTTCTGCACATTAAGGGCTTCCACTGTTTCTGAAATATATAAATTAATTAATTTCATTTAAAAGCAAACTCTTCATTTGTTCTATCCTTTCTTTTAATAAAAGTTGCTTTAAAAGTTTCCAATTATCTAAACATATCTCAAGTCATATTTATATTCAAGATGAAATCTGAAATAGTTCAAAGATGAGTTTTTATTTTTATTTATTTTATTTTATTTATTTATTTTGCCTGTCAAATATGAGAAAAATGTAATGTGCATTTGGTTTTTAAATGCTAGAAGCGTATTTTCAGCTTAAATATATAGTAAATTTTAATAATACTTTCTTTTACTCCAATAATCTTTTTCAAGTTAAACCGAAAAGGAAAATTTTGTTGTTGTTCAAACGTGCTGTGCAGTTTATTAACTAGAAATGTGGATTTTTTCAAAACTTTGTATTCTTTGCATTCCTGTTTTTAAAAAAATGTTTTTAGATCAGAGGTTGTCAACCAGTGGTTCAGAAGAAATTTTGGTGGCCCACAGAAAAATCTTGACATCATCTGGATTTTATTAGGCAATTTTTAATGTTTGGTGTTCCATAAAATTTGAATACTTATTACTAACTGAAAAAGCAATGAAAATTTTGATTCAGATTTCAGCTATATACTTGAGCAAAACATTTTGGTTGTGTCACAGCAATTAAAAACACGAAACCAGTCTCAACTAGGGAGGGGGTGCTTTTCGTGTTCCAGCTAGATTGTCGATATCAGAAATGCATGAACGTATTTCAAACAAGCAAGTAACAAATATCGCACTAAAAATGTGCAATTTAATTAGTTTGTAATTATTGAATTAACTTTAATAATTTTGTTATTAAATAAACTCTTTCTGTGTTTAAATAAGACAAAGGTTAGTAGTATTAAAAAAATAATGGTATCCTGCAGGCCACAGTTTCCCATTAATAAAAGAAAAACTCTGTGATTATTATTGTACAAGTGTATTTATATTATTCAAAGGATCTTATTTTTGGTCAGCGGTATTAAAAAATATGAATTCGGTTGTTCAAAAGGTTGGTGGTTGCTGTTTTAGTGTTTTAGATGGTTGAAAATTTCTTACATCTATATTGAATTTTTCATTTTATTTATAATAGTTGTGTGAAACAAAGGCATAGTTTATAATGTAAGATATTGTGACCTATATTAGAACCTCGTTATTTTAATGGCAATTTAAAGGATATAAATTTTTGAAAATATTTTAATTACTTTAAGAAAAGTACTACAATTTTTTTTAAACCACCAGCTATAATGAGCATGAAATGGAAAGTAGAAACTGTTTCTTTGCAACTTGTCAGTATTTCATCTTTGAATATTGACCTAGTTTTCACTTTTTTGTTCTTTTATAGATTCAGTAACCTTTGATATTGTTTTCATACACCAACTTTGATTTTTATAAAATAAAATTGCCAAATTTCTACTATTGATGTATTTTTATATGAATGAAATGTGTAAAAATGACATGAATATTTTGGCACCTGTATATAGTCAGTCAGTCATGTGATAAAGCTTTTATGCATCAAATTAAGCTTTTATCGACAATTGTAAGTAAATGTTGAAGTTCCTTTTTAAATTCTCACTATCTAAATAGTACATTTTGTCATCATTTAGTGTGTAGATATTTCCTGCTGTATGTCTATCAAACCATGCTCTAGTTTTCTAGCTGAAAATTAGCAACTAATTTATTAGCATTTTTCTTTAAATATGAATATTCATTTATATACGATTGCATATTGTTTTCCAGGAGAAAAAATCTGATCTGAACAGTGTGATTTCAGTCTCATTTTTTCATTATTTATTAAATGTTTCTGTGGATCAAAATTTTTTAAAACTAGTGTATTATTAATTAGCACTGAACTTGCTGCAACATATGTAGGAAAATATTTAGTTGACTGTTCTAAAGTTTTTTACATGTAATTATGTATATGGTACAAACTTGTAAATATGTTTTTTCTCTAATAGACTGTTGTTAAAATAGTATAAATGACTCCTAATTAAAATTGTAAAACTTAATTTATTTATTATAATGTTTTATTAATCTAAATGATTTTCTTAAACTAGTCTTTCATCAGATTTAATATCCGGTGGTGTTAGTGAGATTTTTTTTTTTTTTTTTTTTTTTTTTTTTTTTTTAAGTTTGTAAATGAATTATTTAAACACGTATAGTACAATCTCTTGCCTATTTTATTTTTATTAGAAATATTTTCTGTTCTCTGATATTTGCTTTCTTTTAAGATAAGTTAATAATCGTTTTAAATATTGTCAAGAATCTGATAATCAAATTTTTGCATCTTTATAACAAAAAAAAAAAAATTACCAATCCTAACAAAAAATAAATTATTGTAATACACTAGATGCTGCTTAATGTGCGATAACCTTGGAACAACGCATTTTCAATAAGAATAAAAGCTATAAGAATATGCTTAATGATAATAAATATCTAAGAATATAACTTATAGTTCATTAAAAAATGGCTTTTAAAAAAATATATTAGAAACATTTATTGAAAGAATTCAATAATTTTTGTCTTTATAATTCTCCTTAAAAGAGTTTTAATAAATTGTCCATGCTCGTATTGTGTTTGAAAATTGGTGTGATATTTCTTATGTTTAAGACAATTCAACGTGGTAATAAATTTCCTCTTGCTGTCTTGATCATCATTTTTTTTCATCATCTTTGATCATCATTATTGATTCAGTGAGCTTTGCAGCTATAGAAATGTCATGGTTAAATCGTCATCCAGACTGCTACATTCTTTCATTCTTTGAAATTATGCATTGAATGGAACAACAAATTTCTATGTTTTGAATGGGACAGCAGATTTTTATAACAAAATTTAATTTTCACTTGCTTCCTTTCAGAAGTCAGTCTGAGTGGAAAAGTGATAGCATTAAAGCAAGAATCGTTCACACAAAGTGTTTGATTTTATTGCATAATTCAATATAGACGGCTGATTTCGATAGCATTAAGCGGCATCTACTGTAATAAAGAAAGTGAGGGTGACCAATTAAGCATTTTTTTTGTTTTGAGATATGTTATAATAATGACAATAAAAGCTTTGATATACTTTGAGTTGGCCTTCAGGCAGTGTTGTTAAATTACTGGGTCTTCTTTTTATCATTTTTCAAACTTGTGGATATCAATTCTCTATGGCTATTCTATAGCTCCCCCCCCCCCCCCCCCACTAACCATTATAACCATAGACCCATATAACAATAATAAAGATGGCTTAAAGGTGCCTCTCCCCCCCCCCCCCCCTCTAAAGCAAAGAAAAATTAGTTTTATGAAAATGCATGAAAGCTCTCAGAGCTAATCTTTATTTATTGTTGCTTGGCAATTCTTAAATTATTATCAATTCCTAAATGCATGCAATTTCAAATGATTTATTCTATTGGCTATTTTTTCTGCAAATTGATTAATGAAATTAGCTACTTTTTAGAAAAAGCTTCATCGTAATTAAAAATAGGAAATTTTAATAGTTAATGAAATCTTAAAAAATAAATGAAAGTTCCTTACCAATGTTCCATCTGCAACCCCCCCCCCCCTTTTTCTTTTGGAAGGGAGGAAGGTAAGAAGTATATAAATTCTTTCTATTTGAAGTTTTTTAAAAATTTTCCTTTTCATTTAGATAATTTTGTCTCACTAAATGAAATTAATCTATTTTCTTCATTTCAAATAGTATAAATCAAATTGTAAAGCTATCTGTCAGTTTGATTATAACTTTTTGCATCAAAACTTTGTGCAATTTATTCAGTGTGTGTTTTGCTAACAATCTAATGAAATATAGATAATATAATTTTTTTTATGTAATACAGTATCCTTTATTTTATCACACCTCATAAGATAACAAAAACATGATAAAGTATACTTAAGTCAAACATTAAAATTTTAAGAAAACCCACTAAAAAACAAATGTATTTTGTAACCAAAGTATTACTTTATATGTATATTTTGATTTTCTTGATAAAATAAACAGTATAGAATTATACTTAATTACTATTACATTTAGAAAGTGTTTTTTATTCCCTTTTTTGTGGGGTATTACTGAAAAAGAATATTACATGGATTTGTAGATTTTATAAAATGTTTTGCTATTCCCCCCCCCCCCCCCATCCCCTCAATGATTATGAGAAATAAAGGGTTTGATATTTTGTAAAAAAGGATCAAATATAAAGGTAAATTGCAGGTTTATTTAAGTAGGGGACAATGGGACGCTTGGCCACCCTTACTTGTATCTGATGGATCTTGCTTATTTAAAGTTTTTGTAGAATTTAAAATTTAACTGAATGTTATTAGATAAGCTAATTTTTCAGTTTAATTTATTGAGTTAGTGTTTTTTCTTGTTTGTTTTAAAATTATAATTTTAATTTCTTCTACATTTATAATTCTTATTAAAGTTATAAGTTATATTAAAGTAGTTTGAAAACAGATTAAATCTTTACTTTAATTGTTAAAAGAAACAACCAAAGAAAATATTTTGTATTTAAAATATATTCAAAATGTTGATTGTAAATTTAGCATTTCATTTAAAGGAGCAGCTTCTTACTGTTTAAAGTGCTTTTAAATCTTATTGTTGTAATGTACATTTATTTGTTTTCTTTTGTGCATGGCAAAATTTTAAAACTGCAATTTGCACTTTTTTCCCCTTTTAATTTATTTGGCACTTAGTATGAGTAGGGTACTTATGACATTTCAGTTCCTAAAAATTTAATTGCATATAAAAATCATTCATTTTTTGTAACTGTCTTGAATTTGTTAGGTGCAATTTTTTTTCTTTTTTTTTTTTTATATATATATATATTTAAGTCATTTAACTTGCGACTAAACATTGACTTGTGAATTTTTTATATGTAGTTGATTCATTTTTTTTTATATAAAAAATCATTTTAAGACTGTGATTTTTCTTAATTTGTTATTTAATTAAATCATGTTTTAATATTTAGCTTATAATTTGTTGGCAGTTTTGTTTCATCGGATTTTTTTTCTTTGTTATAATCATAAGAAATTCTTTAGGTAACAAATTAAGTTTTAAGATGGTGCCAAAGTATTTTTTAATTTATTTTTCTTTTTACTATATTTTTGTGGCATTTTTTTTATATATAAAAAAAGTAATGTTACTTTTAATCTTATGATATATATCTTAATTGTAGAAGTGTATAAAATGGAATTTCCATAAAACAAAGATTTATGTGGATGAGGGAAAAGTTGTTTTAGTTCCTAGTCAAATTTAATAGTATTGCTGCCACAAAGATTTTACTTATTTTCCTAATGCTGCATGTGATTTATAACAGGCTATGTCAAGGAAATTTTTTCTTGAAAATCAGTTTTTGGCCACATATTCTTAATTTACCATGCAAATTTTGAAATGGGAGCTATTTTGGGGGAGTTAAAAAAAATTAATATTGGATTCTTGTGATGCTTTATTTTGGTGATTTTTCTCTTGAACAATTTGATTTGTATTTATTATGCATTTATCAAATCGTTGATTTTTCTTTTATTAGCCTTTTTTACCTTTTTTGCAAACTGTTTTGGCCAGTTTAACAAATAGAATAGTGAAATCTATGAAAACAGTTTTACTTTTAATTTGAAGAAAAATAAATAAGTAAACATATTTTCTGATAAATTGGGGCTTGTTCAGTATCACATTTGTATCAAAATTCACACAAAAAGAAAATGGCATTGTCAAAGGCCATATATTCCGAGAGTGAGAAAATATTATTTTTTCGTAATTTTTATACAGCATTCAAACTTTGATGTTTAAAAAAGACACATAGCCCATATCTATTGTCTTGAATAATATAAAATAATTGTGATATGTTTTTTACTATATTTTAACATATTTTTCCTAATTCATTCTTAATGGAATTTCTTATTCCCTTAGTTTGCCACTTCAGTAATTTATTGTAGCAAATCTTATTCATATTTTTTAATATGCTGAATTGAAATGTCAGAAGCACATAGTTCAAAAGTTCTTTTGTGTGTATTTCCTTATCAGTGTTTCGTTGATCCAATGGAAATTGTCAAGGAAAATAAAACATTAAGATGAAATAAATTTAATTTATTAAAAGGAAGAAAAATCACCAATACACAAACTGTGAATAATTATCCAACTCTTCTCTCTCTGAAATCTGTTATTGTATGGAGAGTTTTTTTCATCTAACAACTAGGGGAGAAAAAACATTTCTTATATAAATGTATATAAAAAACTGTTAGAATAATTTGTATATATTGTTTTTAGTTGTTGGGGGAACCATCTCATCTTTACTTTGTTTAAATTATTTCAAAGCAAATAACATGGTCTTTTCAAATCACATGCAAGTCTGGATCACTACAAAGATGTTGAATTTTCAACTTGGTAGTAAATATTAGAAAGATTTTGATATTTTCTCATTCTGTCCTTTTTCTGTAACCGTAGCTTTGTACTAGGCTAAAGATGTATCTATGCATTTTATCTATGCAATTGTTTACTCTTTGCTTTTTTAAAAAAATACTTTCAAAAGACTATGTGTTAGCCATTTAATATATTTGAATCAAAGTGTATAATTTATTACTAAAACTTTGCTCAATGAATATTTTCAAAGTGTTTGGAAAACCTGACTTTTTCCTCGTTTCTTGCTACAGTAAGATTATATTTCTGTTATGTTTGTTTTGTCGTTTGAAAATTTCATTCCTCATTCCAAAAATTGTATGTAATTAAGTGTTACCTATTACATGTGAAACTTGTGTATGTGCCATTATCTTTATTTCTTTCATATACATCTTTCTCCTTAAGTTTCTAGTACTAGCTCTACTTTTAGTTCAAAAAAAAAAAAAAAGTGTTGGGGCCATACAATAATTTTCCAAGTAATTGTCAGTAAATGTTATTTTCCCCCTCTTTTGTTGTGAAAGTGAAATTATTGCTTGCCTATTCTTTTTATGCTGAATAAATTTGGTGCATGAGGCTGTGTTGTTCTCTTTATTATCACGAAAACTGCACTTTTCATCATTTTGAAGGATCTGATAAGCAAAGACTTCTGAAGTACTACTCTTCTTTCCTCCCCTCCTCCCACACACGCACACACTTAGAAAATGATAATTTTGCACTCTATGTAAAGTATTTTTTTCCCCTAAATTCGGGATCATCCATTAATTTTATCACACTTAAAGATGAAAAAAGAGAGTCCAAAATATCTCGCATGTGGAGTGGGTCGTGTTATGACACCGCATCTAAAATATGAAAACATCTATTCGATTTGTATGATAGTCTGTGTAGTCAATATGGTTAGTGTATTACACAGGGTGGTCACTGATATGGAAAATATGGGAATATCAGGGAATTGTGTCAACATGGAAATATCAGGGAAATTCAAACTAAACCTGGAAATTCATTGGAACAAATGTTAATTTCCAATTACGATTGCGGTAATCTGGAAGGGGAAAAAAATCTCAGCTCTCACGTTGTGTCTGTGCATAAAACCAGCTTCGACTGTATTTTTATACCAGTGGCTCAGGCTCACGGTGAAAATTTTATTTATACAAAAATTTAAAAACAAATAAAAAATAAAACTCTCACTAATTGAGAAACAGAAATGTAGCCTAAGTTTCTTAGTGTTTTACAATCTTTTAAAAACTGAATTGTTAATGTAATAAAGAGAAATATTCTATCTGATTTTAAAGTCTTTATGCATGGTTAGTGTCAGTAACATACAGAAAATGTGAGATATCTCTTATCTATCCTCTCTTTCTGTTTGAAGTCTTTTGTTTATTGGAAAACAGAACTTATGCCTTTCTACCGTAGTTGTACAATGATATTTTATAAGAATGAAAATAGTGACATTTACAGATTTTTTCCAGTGGTTGGATCCATTTTAAACACATTTTCAGGAACATGAAAATTGAGGCTTTTAAATGAAAATATTAATATTGAAACAATTGTAAAATGTTATTAAAAAATGCCTGCTGTGTACTTTGGGTATCTGTCTCTTCCAAAAAAAGAAAAGAAAAGAAAATTCTGAACTTATCTGTAGGATGAAAATGAACAATTGTATGTTCCTAGTACAAATCTATAATTGACAAAACTTGATATGAGAGTGATTCTCAGGTAATGGGAAATGTTATGTCCTTGGCTAAAAAAATGTAATATCATTACCAAGGCTTGTCCCAAACTTCAAATTTATTAATGGAAACCCTTATTGTTAAGATTTAGAAAGCTTTAGAACCAATTTAATGTTTATTTGGGTATATTTTCCATCTCTATTTTTTTACACATTTGAGACTTTAGGCAAAACAGAAAACATTAAAACAGAAATTTCAATTTATTATCCAGTACTTGTTTATTATCTTGTTACCACTTTCTGTAAAAAAGGAAAAAAAAAATGTTCCCAGTTAAACTGATGGCATTGAGCTCACAAGCTATTCACATTCACACTAATTTTATATTAAACTCTTTTTTTTTCAAAGAATAATGCCCCTCAAAAAATAAATTAAGGGGGATTAGCCCCACCTCCTTTCCCCTCTTTATACTTAACTAATGAGCCTCCAAATCTCATCAGGGAAGTGCATTATCAGAATAAACCGGTGTACCAAATTTGAAGCAAATAGAAAAACACATTTATCTAAATTAAGGGGTATTAGCCCCCCGTTCCCCCCTTTATACTTAAACAATGAACCACCACATCTAGTCATGGAAGCACCTTATCAGAATTAATCAGTATACGAAATTTGAAGTAAATCTGATAATTCTGCATGAAAAACAAATTCATCTAAGTTAAGGGAAGGGGATAAGCACCCCGTTGCCCTTTTTATAGTTAACCAATAAATCCCCAAAACTAATCAGGGAAGCGCCTTATCAGAATGAACCTAAAAAAAAAAGAAGCATCGGATATTTCTATCAAGAGTTATCGCTACGTAGTACATACATACACACAGAACCTGCGCGCGCATGGGTAATGCGTTATCGCATTACGTAGTACATACATACATACATGCATACAGAACCTGCGGGCACTTTAGCTCTCAGGCATTGCTTGCCTGTGAGGTGAAAAATTATTGCCAAATTATAATGCTAAATAAACAAATTGAAGAATGTTGTCATTCCAAACTTTTATGCATAAGAATATATTACTTATAGTGTTATAAGCCATTCTTGTTACGTGACGACAAGTTTTTCTTCTTTTTCGCACTGCTGTGCCGTGAATTTGGTTCAAATCGCTAACTTTTACAGTATTTGCTGTAAAATCCTCTGTTTATATCATAAAATGGAAAAGTCATTCAATTACATAGTTTCTTAATAAGAACACCTTCTAATTTAAAGTGTTTTCGAGCAAAAACGAATTCAGAAATGTGTCAGAAAATAGCTTATTTGAATTTGAGAGTCCAAACTCATTACTTTTCAGAATTTATATTTGTTTGTACTTGTATGAGAGTGACAGATGCTGATTTAAAAAACTATCAAATCGAACGGTTTTTCCAATTTTCATTATAGGCAATCTTTCACAAAAGGCTGTTAAAAACATTTAGTATTAGAACTGAATTTCCACAATGCGTTGTTCTAAATTGAATTTCCAGATGTGACAGTCTGTTAAAATTTTCATCAAACAACAATCTCTTATAATTCAACATTTAATTCAGTTATCAAAAAATGAAAGATTATTAGATTCTAAATCAATTCAATAGTCATGTCTGCAAGTGACATGTTTTTACGTTTAAAATTGAGTGTGTATGTTAGAAAATTTTGAGGGAAACTCTTACAACACCCTTAAATCTTTAAATTTATTTATTTATTTATCTACTTATCTATAAAGATAAAATATCCTTTTAAATAACAGATGACTTCCTATTAAAATAAATAAATAAATAATAGACTATCGTTGACTTTATGATTTTCATCCTCAGAATATTTTAAATTAAATTTTTGCTGACTTTTAAAAGCCAGTTTTTTAAGTAGAACTGATGGATTAGTTATTTGATATCTGAAAGAGAATATAAATGCATGAATGGATTAAAATTATGTTGTGATAGAAAAATTTAACATATTAATCATTTTTAAAATAATCCTAAATTAGAAACTTCTCCATTCTGCTTCATTTAAAAAATAATAATACTACAACTTATAATAATAATCTTGTTAATTTAAACATACTACTGACAGATTTGGTATTATTTGAGGAAAAAATTTGTGAAAAACAATGAACTTTTGAATATAAAATATTAAAAATCGTGACAAATAGTATATAAGAGTGTCAGCTCTATTTGTTGCCCAATGACTAATTTCCTAAACCATTAGCTTCAGAAGTATAGTTTCAATAGCAAACATGATTTAAAGTTGTTCTTCATAAAAGTGTTATTTATAAAGTTACAGAAATTTAATTTTTTTACGGGATTGAAGTATTATATTTAGTAAAACTTTCTTCGTGTACTATAATAAGTAAAACAATAAAAGTTTCATTTCTGTACAAATAAAACTTACCGAGTTATGATAACTTGAATTTTATGAATTTTCAGCATTTTTTGTCATTAAAAACGGAACTAGTTGGATGTGCCAATCCCAAAACTTTCTTCTACTTCATGTCAATATTTCATTTTAATTAGTTTTATTAGTATTTTTATTAGAATTATGCATAACTTCGTGCACTTTTCGATGGAACAATATTGAAAATTGCACAAAAATCGCCCCATTCCGGCAGATTGTTTCCAAATTCAGGGAGGACCTTCTTGCCATGGCCAAAAAAATACACAAAAAATTTGGTTTAATTCTGTGCATAACTTCATACACTTTTCGATGGTACAATATTCAAAATGCACAAAAATCGCTATTAGAACGCCCGCTACCGACAGATTTTTTCCAAATTCAGAGAGGACCTTTTTGCCATGGCCACAAACATACACAAAAAAAATTTGGTTCAATTCTATGCATAACTGCATACACTTTTCGATGGTACAATATTCAAAATGCACAAAAATTGGTATTACGGCGTCCCCTACCAGCGGAATTTTTCCAAATTCAGGGAGGACCTGCTTGCCATAACCAAAAACTTAAAAAAAAAAAAAAAAATTGGTTCAATTCTATGCATAACTTCATACAATTTTTGATGGTGCAATGGCGACACACGGACATACGGAGACATTTTGTATACACATGTTTTTTTGAGATCTCTTGACTCCTAAAACGCGTAAATCCGTCGAAAAAAATTTCGATTACAATACTTTCTTCTATTGAAGATAGAAGAAAGTAAAAACACTTTTATCCAGATGTTAAAAGTCAAAATAAAAAATTTCTTAACAATGGTATTTTTTTTTTTTTTTGTTTGTTTTTGTTTTTTTAGTTAACATTAGATATTTCTTGGAATACATTGAAAGAGCTAACAAAATGTGGGGCGGCAGTTTGCATCGGGCCCATTTAAATCGAAAGTCCCCTTTCTTTTGTAGTAAATATTAGTAAGTATCCTATACTTGAGGAATTATAGTTCCTTTTAATATTTTATTTGTATTTATTACGTTAAATATCTTATAAGATGCAATGCAATACTAGATGAATGCAGACCACGAGCTAAGTATTGTGATTATTGTCGCCAAGATTTACCATGGCTGGATTTCCATCCAGAAGACTTTTCGAAAAAAAAAAAAAAAAAAAAAATTAAGGCAACCCTCAATACAATGATGGATTGCTTATCTCATCCCCTTCGAGCGTTGTTCATACAGAAGGGAAGGAAGCTGTAGGCGCAATTCATGATCTCCTTCTACCGTAGGCGCAATTGATGTACAACCACTTTAGTCTACCGAAAAGACCCGTTCGCTAATGCTAATCCTGTAGAAGAAATTTATAAAGATATATCTGTTGCATTTCAATATTGTTAAATGATTTTTTTTACATTGGATAGCTGAGATCGATCTGTACAAAGGCCGTTTTTTACATTTTCGATCTTGATTGCAGAATTTTTTATGGGAAGGCTACTTTAGACAAGCGAAATGACCCGTTCGCTAATGCTAATCCTATAGAAGAAACTTATAAAGATATCTCGGTTGCATTTCAATATTTTTAAATGCTTTTTTGCATTGGATAGCTGAGAGGAATCTGTACAAAGATCGTTTTTACATTTTTGATCTTAATTGCACAATTTTTTATAGGGAGGTACTTTAGTTAAGCGAAAAAACCCGTTCGCTAATGTTTATTCTATCAAAGAAATTTATAAAAGATATCTCGGTTGCATTTCTATATTTTTACTTTTTATTATTATTTATTTATTTTTTTACATTGGATAGCTGATATTGATCTGTACAAAGGCTGTTTTTACATTTTCGATCTTGATTGCAGAATTTTTTATGGGGAGGCCACTTTAGTCAAGCGAAAAGAACCGTTCGCTAATACTAATCCTATAGACGAAATTTATAAAGATATCTCGGTTGCATTTCAATATTTTTAAATTATTTTTTTTGCATTGGATAGTGGAGATCGACCTGCATAAATACCGTTTTTTACATTTTCGATCTTGAATGCAGATTTTTTTATGGTGGTGTTTTCACTTTCGAAACTTGTTCCGAAAATGAAAGTGTCCCCACTAAAAATATCTGTAAACAAAATCGAAAACAAAACACGGCCTTTGTACAAATCGATTTCAGCTATCCAATGCAAAAAAAAAAAATCATTTAAAAATTTTGAAATGCAACAGAGATATGGCTACTTCAGAGCGAAAACATCCGTTCGCGAATGCTAATCCTATGGAAGAAATTTATAAGGATATTTCGGTTGCATTTCAATATTTTTTATAAGTTTATTTTGCATTGGATACCTGAGGTCGATCTGTACAAAGGCCGTTTTTTACTTTTTCGATTTTGACTGCAGAATATTTTTTTCGGGATGCATTCACTTTCGAAACCGGTTTCGAAAATAAAAGTGTCCTCACTAAAAATATCTCCAATAAACAAAGTCGAAAAAGTAAAAAACGACCTTCGTGCAGATCTATCGCAGCTATCTAATGCAAAATAATAATAATTTTAAAATATTGAAATGCAACCGAGATATTTTATTTGAAAAATTTGACCCGCTTTTAATAAGTTACTAAGAATTATAAAATGTGTCAATTTTATGCATCTTAATGCTAAATGTAAGAGTAGTCTCTAGAAGCATTTTACGAAGATAAGAATGCCGACTCTGTAACACTTTTGTTAAATATTCAGGTAAGTTGGAAAGCCACAACAAATCAGCTTTTGGCAAAAAAGTAAAGATGTATCGCCTCATTTATAAGTATGTTAAAATCACATATGAGACAGAAAATTAATGTTTTTAATAAGTTAAAAAAAATGTAAAATAAATAGTTGTTAATGCTCTGCCAGTCTTCTTTCTTGGTCCGCTTTTTCTTCTAATTTTTTTTTTTTTTTAAATAAAATTCAACGTTTTAAATTTCTTTTTATGTTACCACTATCAGTGTATTTTCAGGAAGAAGTCACAATGGTATAACTTGAAAATATTAATTATAAATATTAATTTAGAAGCTCAAACTGACACCAAGTCACCTGGGCCAACCTGCCCCGATTACGGGGTTAATTAGCCCACGTCACTTTTTAATGTTCTGATACTGCAGAAGTTTAAGAAATGTTCAAAATTTTACCGAATCTTAATTTTTGTTTCGTACGAACGAAAACACAATATAGCCTAAAGAATATCTACCATACAACGTTCCTTAATGAAGCCATGAAATTATAAAAATGTAAAATTATTAATTAGAGAAAGAAAGGACTAAAGTAAAAAAAAAAATCAATTTATAGATATAAATAGAATTAATTGATTAACTCTACATAATTTTCATCATTAACAAGACAAACATAAGATTATAACATAATAAGACAAACATAAGAAGACAAACATAAAATTTGGTTATGTTTTTGATAGGACCAACTATTACAAAAAAAAAAAAAAAAAAAAAAGTGGTTGAAGAAGAAAAAAATTCATAACTTCGTCAATTCACAAGATATCAAATCCGTTTGAATTTATTATACATCTTCTTAGTATTATCTAAAACTTTTATATTGACAAGTTTTTGATAAGATCAACTATTACGGCAAAAAGAAAAAAAAATGTATGTGTGTGTGTATAAGAAAAAAATCACATTTCTCTTAATCCGTAAAATTGTTAGTGAATTAACTTTGAAATCTACCTGTGCCTGTAGCCCAAGCTAACAGGGATTTTACTATAATTATGATAGTTATAAATATTTTTGTACAACAGAGCAGCATATTTGATGTGGGTAAGCACCAATATATCTTCCTTTTTTAGAAAGATTGACTGGAATAACCAGGAATTCAATTAATAAAATAATTCCTTATTATTAATAAATTAATTAAAATAATTAAATAATTCCTTACTATAAATTAATAATAAATTAATTAAAATAATAATAAAAATATCTGTAAACAAAATCGAAAAAGCAAAAAACGGCCTTGGTACAGATTGATCTCAGGTATCCAATTCAAAAAAATCATTTAAAAAATATTGAAATGCAACCGAAAAGAGGCTACTTTAGTCAAGCGAAAAGACCCGTTCGCTAATGCTAATTCTAAGGAAGAAATTTGTAAATATATCTCGGTAGCACTTCAATATTTTTAAATTCTTTTTTTTTCATTGGATAGCTGAGATTGATCTGCACAAAGGCCGCTTTTTACTTTTCCCACTTTGACTGCCAAAATTTTTGTGGGGATGTTCTCACTTTCGAAAATGTTTCCGAAATTGAAAGTGTCCTCATTAAAAACGTTTCTGAACAAAATTGAAAAAGAAAAAAAGGCCTTTGTACAGATTGATCTCAGCTATCCAATGAAAAAAAAAATCATTTAAAAATATTGAAATGCAACCGAGAAGAGGCTACTTTAGTCAAGCGAAAAGATCCGTTCGCTAATGCTAATCCTATGGAAGAAATTTATAAAGATATCTCGTTTGCATTTCAATATTTTTATTTTATTTTAATTTTATTATTATTATTATTATTTTGCATTGGATAGGTGAGATCGATCAAAGGCCGTTTTTTACTTTTTCGGCCCAAAATCTGAGTTTCGCCGAAAATTCGTTTTCGGCAAATTTCGGCTGGATTAATTTTCATCAATAGGCTAAAATTTTTTTTATTTCATTTGTACAGCCCTGTATATGACACACCGTATCCCCCCACTTTCCGCTTTCACACTTACCCAATAGTGTATAAAACTTTAACTTAATGTGTATCATAACGAAAACCGTACTTTCCAGCTAATAGACAGTACTTCTGTGTTGTATCCGATAAATTTTGTGTGTTCCTGTAAATGAGCGATAAATGATACACACATCCCATTCTACAGTAAGTATATGGTTATGGCGTGAAACCACAGTAATGTATATCATTTTCATTATACTTGAAGCAGTGTAACATCATTAAAATATTTTGTAAACAGTTTTTCTAAGTAGACTATGTATTATGTAATGGAATTCGTTTGTGAGGTGCTGTAAATGAGTAATAAATGCTTTGCACTTCATAAATACGTATCAATTTTCTTATGTTTGAAATGGTGCAACATTATTAAAATGTACTTGATTCTTTCTCATTGACCGTAATGTAACTGCATATTTCAAATTTCGAACGTTTCAATTTCAATAGAGATCATCACTAAATGTCAATAACACCCTCAATGAAAAAGGAAATTTCTAAATTTATTGTTTCATTACATTTTTTAAAGCTGTTAAAAAATTACATAAAAAATAAATAATAGAGCCTCAACAACGTGAATCTCTCCGATACATTCTAACATAAAAACTTTAAATTTGCTGACATTTAATGTTCACTCGAATATCGTTTTATATATATATATTAAATATATTTAGAATTATAATAGAATTGCTTCCCAATGATAAACGTTTCCTGATTTCTGTGTTTAAAACCAACTCAAAATACCAACTTTGACATTGTTTTCAGAAGTCTTTTGCCCCCATGAGAAAAAGTATTTGATTTTTTAATATCTGAATAAGAATATCGGTAAATTTCGTGCACTTAAAAATATGCATATGATTTTGAAAATGTGTTGGTGAATAACCTATTTAGACTTCAGAACAACTTTCCAGGGGTCCATCCAGATAGAAAATGGGGCCTATTCAAGGCCCTTTCACAAAAATCTATTCAATAAAATAGTCCCCTCCACAAAAATAAATTTAATAAAATGGGACCCTTCACAAAAATGAATTTAATAAAACTGGCCTCCTCACAAGAATAAATTTAATAAAATGGGACCCTTCACAAAAATGAACTTAATAAAACGTGCCCCTGCATAAAATTCCTTTTAATAAAATAGACCCCTTTGTAAAATTATCTAGAAAAGATATTTTCTAAGTTATCGTAGTTACGATTCTCAGTTAGTTTGAAAAAAATGTGAATTCGCAAAACCTCAGGTCAAGCACTTAGGACATATCATCGGGTCCGGTAGCCATCGGACCGACCCCGGAAAAGTGGAGGCTATTCTAAGGTTAGCAGTGCCTCAAACGAAAAAACAGTTGAAAAGTGTTCTTGGTCTTTGTAATTATTATACAGATTACATTCCCAATTATGCTGAAGTAGCATATCCTCTAACAGAACTGACGAAAAAGAACAGTCCAGAGCGGTTGTGTTGGTCAGAAGACCATGACCGGGCATTTAATGAGTTGAAAAGAGGTCTTATCGAAGCACCTAGTCCATATACTCCCGTTATATGAGTGTCATTTGTCATCGAGTGTGACGCATCTGCAGACGGCATCGGCGCGTGTTTATCAAAGCGAAAAGACGGAGCACTGTATCCGGTAAGCTATGCCAGTCAAAAGCTCACCAAAACTCAACAGGTTTGGCCGACGATTGAGAGGGAGACCTGTGCGGTCATCTGGAGTCTAAAGAAGTTCGAAACCTGGGTTTTTTTGGTTCACCTGTGGAACTTATCACCGATCACAACCCACTAAATTTCATCACCAAAAATGCCTCCCAATTTTCCAAACTGCAGCGATTGGCATTAGCACTGCAGAAATATGACATTACGATTTCGCACCGACCTGGTGCCAAGTTGATAAATGCAGGCGCACTGTCTAGACTTGAGACTATTGGATAAGAAAACAAACTTTGAAAATCTTTCCAAACTGTTTGGACTTTTTTTTAGACTTTAAAGTGTTAAGATTAATTTAATTGTTCCTGCATCTATATCTTGTATATGTTTTTGGTTTATTGCATTTATTATTGTTATTATTAAGTATTAATTCTGTTTTGTATTAGTAGGTAAGAAGAGTTATAGGCGGTGTGCCCAGACCACTTCAAAATTTTAGTTTGTATTCTTTTTATATATATTTATTAATTTGTATTTTCATTTGGGTAATTTGTAAAAAAAAAAATGAAGTATGAGGACTTCTCCAGACTAGATGTCAGATAGAAAATGTAAGATCCTTTCCCCCATTTTCAAACTTGGGTGGGGGGTGTGTTGTCTGGAGATGTCTGGATAACTTTTTTTTTAATTTCTGTTGGCGCCAATGTCACGTGATACGTGGGCGCTCGGAGAGGAAGGGGGACACTGTTTTTCAGTGTGGAAGAGGTTTTTGAGAAGTGTAGACTTAGGCCGTGCATGTTTGGCCGGCGAGAGTTTTGATTTATAAAACCGAAAGTGTCAGGTGCTGCGAGCACCGGAGTATTGAAACGATTGGTTAAACGATTGATTAAGTTTCACGGCTATTTCTCCTAAATTATAAATTTTTGGCGGGGAAATTAGCATCAGTTATCCGTATTGATCCACAGGTGCCAAAACTGGTAACAGAATTTTAAAATTTGAATTAGATATCATTTTTTTTTTCTAATTTTAATTACATTTATGTAGTGGCAATCTGTAACGGCAACAAAATTACTCCTTTTTTTTTTTTTTTTTTTTAAGGAAAGAACCATGGAGGAAAGAGATAGATGGAGATGAGTATGCCGTAAAAACGGTTTGCAATGTGATGCGTGTTATTCTTCAAATTTAAATGCTCTCACTCGGCCTAAATAAAACAAGCATCTGGAACAGGAACCGAATTCTTTGACATCACCCGTGCATTTTTTTTTTCTAAATGAAAATGATCTGCTTATTTTTAAGCATTTTAAAGCAGCATTCCATTATATTATGATTAAAAAACTATGTTACTAAAAGTTTTCTCTTTTTTTTTTTCGTGAAAGAACGTGCTTGTGTTTGGGGCCGACTGTAGCTAATTTAGTGTTACTTTTTTGGCGTCACCCCCAGCCACCTTACTGCATATATATCTCTTTCCTCCATGAGAGAGAACAGAGAAAAACTATAGGGATTATTAGATTTCTATAGCTTTTATTTCAATTGATCGTGAAACAATATTGAGAATAAATTATGTTTTCAGGAAAATAAAAAGTATAAAAACATTTTTTCATATTTCGATCATCCGCAATCAATTTATTTTAGAAAACAAAAATCGTCTGCCAGTTTCAAATTCCATAGACAGTGTTCTTTTCAATTTTAAAAATTATATGATTGATTGACAATATGACATCAATAATCTTAAAAACACAAAGAAAATTTTAACCCTTAAATGCCTGATTTTTCAAAAATCATTGTAATAATGTTTTTCGGCTTCCATTTTTTAAATAAATCATGGGAAAAATACTTAAAAAAAAATCATATTTTGTTTTAAGTATAGTTTACGGCTAAAAAACAGTTTATTACTAATCGGCAATACTGGTGTTTAATTGAAAAAATAATTTTCCTTGATAAAATTCTATAATATTAAACACAAAAGAATTTTAGGAACTATAATAAGAAATAAATTTTATTTGCTCACTGCAAAACAAAATAGGGTATTTCGCAAGCTTCCAAACAAAACAAAAAGAACAAGTAGCAACAATTGCAAAAATAAATATATCTTTATTCTTAAACAGCACAATTGTTGCCATCTACATGTTGAAAATCGATTTAATAATATTTTCAGAATGTATTTTGTTGGCAACATTAGGCATTATAGCTTCAATATTATTCTAATAGTATTTTAGAGCCTAAATTGTTTATGTTGCCGAAAAGCAACAACCGGCATTTAAGGGTTAAAATAAGAATTTAATCATCACATGTAGACCGGGAGACGGCAACACAGACGATCACCTCATCGAGTTCACGGCTGAAATTCTAGAATGAGTTAAAACTTGATTCGCATATTAAAACGCAATCGGTCTGCCAAGCCATATCTTGTTGGAAAACATCTGAAAATCCGATTTCAGCAGTTGACTCGTAGGTTTACTATTGTATTTTCTTGCACCCAAAGGTATGAAAACATAGAGGACTGGGAGCAGGAAAGCACAATGGTAAACCTATGAGTCAACCGCTAAAATTGGGTTTTCAGGTGTTTTCCACCAAGATATGACTTAGCAGACCGATTGCGTTTTAATATGCGAATCAAATTTTAACTAATTCTGAAATTTCAGCTATGAACTCGATGAGGTGATCGTCTGTGCTGTCGCCTCCTGGTCTAATGTTAAAAGCAGAAAAAAGGAAAGTTACGTCAAAATCTTTACACATAAATATTAAAAAAGTACGAAAACTTTAAAATAATAAAATTATCACACGTGAAACGCATTTAAAGGTGAAAATTACGTCGTTTGTAAAAGGCCTAAACATTAAATATTGTCAGATTGTTTAATATTAAATATTGTGTGCCTCAATTTATAGTGCCTAAAATAATTAAATTAATACCCGTGAAAAACTTTTAATGGTGAATATTAGGTCATACTTAAAAAGCTCAAATAATATTTCCAAATGTTTTTAAGTTACATAATGTATGTACACGTGAATCTTAAAACAGGAAAAACTTCTAAATAAATCAATTATTACATGAGATATGCATTTAATAGGGAAAATTACGTCATATAATAAAACGATACATTTAAAACGATTTTTATTCCGGAGACTTTTAATCTGACGTCACATGGTATAATAGTAGTGCGACAAGCAAATTTGCTTATATATTACATCACTTGATGCAGCATAAATTAAACAAAAACCTAATTTGCAGAACAAATTAAAAAAACAAAATTTATTTCCTAAATTGTTTAAGCCCGAGAAGGGGCAGATATTAAGATATTTCATTGAATTCGTTCTACATTTAATGTTAAATTTTTGTAACAAATAAGTTAAACCAATTGAACATTAAAAAATAAAAATGAAATTCATACAATATAATACTTTAAACACCTATATACTTAGATTCCGTTCAAATGAAATCGAAATAAATCTTAGACCTTTTTTAAAGTTTTGTATTTTGCATGTATCTTATCATATTATGTACAATCGTCATAAACATAATGCAAAATCTGCAGTACAAATATTTATAACTTAAAAATGGAAAAAGTCTAAGATTTATTTCGATTTCATTTGAACGGAATCTAAGTATATAGGTGTTTAAAGTATTATATTGTATGAATTTCATTTTTATTTTTTAATGTTCAATTGGTTTAACTTATTTGTTACAAAAATTTAACATTAAATGTAGAACGAATTGAATGAAATATCTTAATATCTGCCCCTTCTCAGGCTTAAACAATTTAGGAAATAAATTTTGTTTTTTTAATTTGTTCTGCAAATTAGGTTTTTGTTTAATATGTCAAGTTTTTTAATAACTACTGAATTCAGACGAACACATTTCAAAATTAATGGAGGGTATATCATCATCAGGCTTTGATTTGTGCGATATCGCATCACAATTTGTGATGCAATTTACCTATGTATAATTCAAAATGTTTCACCAGTGCAGTAATGCAGGTTGCTGTAGTTTGGTCAAAAAATTACAATCTGAACTTAAACAAGTAATATAAAAATTTTGTTTTTAAAGTCAATTCCTACTTAGGCCATCAAAGAACAATTTAATATAATCCCTTAAGCTAATATTAGTTTTTGTTGCATTAAAATATCTCAATTTGTTGATTTTCTATAAGCAAGTAGGCTTACAACGGAACTTTATGGGAATTTGGTGAAATATTAGAGATATCGCCATGTTGGCGTCACTTTTGGCGACTCATTTTGGCCGTCAAATTTGGCGATATATCGCCAAGTTGGCGACAAACTTGGCGGTATTTGGCGACAGAACAGGGTCCCCCCTAAGGTAACCCTTATGGAAAATACTTTCATTCATCTTCAATAATCCATGGCCGCCATTTTGTTTCCCATGCAAAACTATAATTAATTAAAACTTCATTAATTAATTAATATTTGAAAAAACTGTATTAACATCAATTGTCATCCTGTACAAGTTAAAAAAAATTATTTCAACTTGATAGGATGAATAACGAGTATTTTATTAGCGATTGAAAATTTGAACAAGATAAATATATAAATAAATAAATATAGGGAGAGTGTGAGCTAATAGTAGGAATTGAAAAAAATCTGATTGAAAATGTTATTTTTATTTCCATTATGACGCCATATTCATCTTCTTTTTAATTCTTAAAAAAAAAAAAAAAACTATTTCTGTTTCTTCAGTTTCATGTTTCACGTGAAAATCATTCAACTAAATATAGGCAAATTATTGTTACAGCTTTTGAATTATTTACAACAATGAAGGATAAAAAGTTAAATTTTATTAGAAAATGCCCGTTGATTCTCAATGAAAAAAGCGAAATTTGGAATTATTAAGAAAAATATTTGAATAATGTAAATAAAAATTAGCCCATGTTACTCTCTAGGTTATAATCCACCTATATGCAAAGGCATTTTATGATCCGTTTTCACCCTGACGTCAGGCAAATATTTTTACACTTTGAATTTATAATATTATTAGAATTAGCAAAGAATTAAAAATGAGTGGCATCAGGGACAAAAAGGTGGGAAGAAAAAATGAAAAAAATATCATCTCCATAGGCTTTTCCATGTTAAATTAACATTGAGAAGTGACACAGGAAATAAATAAGTATTGCGCTGCCGCACAATACTTAAATACAGGTAAATGTATGCACAAAATACAGTAGCGCTCAAAAGTATTTTGACAACCTTATATCCTCTCTTATTTTATTTAATATAAAAATGTAAAAGAAAATATATTCCCTATAATTGAGAACACTATGACTGCAGTTATTTAAATGTATCAAGTTTCAACTTGTTTGTTTACAATCGGCGCCACCGAAGAAATACGACTCCTCCTTAGCTCAAAAGTATTTTGACAATTAGTTTGCATTTAATTGTTGAAGGTGTCAATGGCGCTATAGCTTCGATTAGTGTTTATATTGAAGAAAATTACGGCATAGACATACACGTTTCATCAGTCAAACAACGCCTAAACCTTTATGGTTTACATGGTAGAAGACCAGCAAAAACACGTTTGTTATCTACTAAGAATAGGAAGGCTAGAGTTGCATTTGTAAATCGGCATAACCCTTTCAGGGGCAAAGCAATTCCAATGCTAAAGTGTTGAAATTAATGATTGACACCGGAATTTGAAAACAAATTTATTTTTAAATAAAAAAAAAGAAAAAAGCTATATTTCACACACATAATAAACCGAATTTTTTTTTAAACCAAAATTCTGGTGTCAGTCATTAATTTCAACACTTCAGCAATAGCATTGCTTTTCACCTGAAAAGGTTATGCCGTTTTACAAATGCAACTCTAGCCTTCCTATTCTTAGTAGATTAGAAACGTGTTTTTGCTGGTCTTCTGCCATGTAAACCATAGAGGTTTAGGCGTCGTTTGACTGATGAAACGTGTATGTCTATGCCGTAATTTTCTTTCAATTCATTTTTTATTATTACAGCGGATTTACGACAATCACTTGTAGATATCATTTTTATAATACAGTCAACGTTGCAAGTTGTTTTTTTTCGGATGGCCACTTTGAGGCTTATTTTCGATGTATTTCTGTTTATTAAAAACTTTATTCCATGTAATAACAAGTTGCCGAGACACGTTAAAAGAACGAGCTAATTCTGCTTGCAGTCTGCCTTTCTTAAGTGCACTTACAGCGGGTTTTCTGGAATCACTTCAATATTTTTTTACATTTCGGCATTCTTGATGCTTAAAATTAATCACAATAAGCCAATATAAACACTAATCGAAGCTATAGCGCCACTGACACCTTCAAAAATTAAATGCAAACTAATTGTCAAAATTCTTTTGAGCTAAGGAGGAGTCATATTTCTTCGGTGGCGCCGAATGTAAACAAACAAGTTGAAACTTGATACATTTGAATAACTGCAGTCATAGTGTTCTCAAATATAGGGAATATATTTTCTTATACATTTTTATATTAAATAAAATAAGACAGAATATAAGGTTGTCAAAATACTTTTGAGCGCTACTGTACTTTCGATTTACTTTGTACGATTTACTATTCTATAAATACATATTAGAAAATTCGGATAGTTTTTAATAATTAATACGAGCAGCATTAATAATAGCACTACTTGATTACCAATTTAGCCAAATTATACAAACTTACATAATTTTAGTTTAAATAACGAAAAAACAAGTAAATTAGTAAAACATTAATAAAAATACTAATAAAAAGTCGAATTACAAATCACTTGATGACGTAACAAACACGTATATCGTGTTTAATGCCAAGTGAATATGACATTTGCCATCATCCATTATTGGCATTTAATCTTATAGTTTGGCACGGGATAATCAAGTAGTACCATACAAACAATATATATTGTAAAAATAAATTGAAAATATTAATGATGGCGTATTAAAATAGAGAAAAGGCTTCATGGATAAGCTATACCTGTTCTTGAAATATCTAAAACTCGATAAGCGTAAAATTTCAAAACAGAATGCTTTCAATACGTGGATCTGAAAGCTAATCCCAAGCAGACGGAGTTTTTTTAACCTCAAACCTAAAGGAAGAATACTGTCCGTAGCGTCGTTATAAAACTCAGAAAGATAGAGTCATTTTTAACCTAATCATTTTATACGCTAATTTTCAAATGTGTAATTGATCTTACTTATCAATCCCGAAAACAGACATCATTTATTACGACAGCGATGAATGAGGCATGGTAACCGGAAAATGCCCATTCAAACGGAAAAGCATATGACAATATATTTACCGTAATTTAATATGTAAGTTAAATAAATAATTACAAAAAACCATTGATTGAATTGCAAAAGCCAGATTGCTTGAATACTGAAAAAAAAAGTTATATGTACAGACAAACTCCGTTATACCGACATTACCCGCTCGAGAAATTTTTGGCGGTATATCGAATTAGAATATAATAAAAGTTAATTTTGATACTATTATACTATTATTATTATTATTATAAAAATAATTATCATAATGCCTTTTTATTAAATTATCCAATAGTATACAGTATATATAATTAATGTAATATATAATTAATATACATAATATAATAATTACTGCACGATTAAAAATTATCCAATTAATGTATGAAATTAACGTGCACTTACCTCTTTATATAATCAATTTTAGATAAATTAGAAAATTATGCACATAACAGACACATACATACCTTAAATCTCACACTGAATTTATTTTACTTTAATTATCTTTTACTGGAAAATATTTTAAAATACTTGTACGATTTTACTTTTTTATATTATTTTTTCAATATCTTTTTCTACAACTAACAAATTGTGCATCATTTTTTTTATCAGTTGCATGTTTTTCTTAAAAAATATCTTATTTTCGCAACGAAATTTTTAACTTCATCAAATGTAATATGCGGCATTCCAGTTTCTTCAAATTCACTGTCTGATGAATTTGAATTTTGATTTTGATTGTCAACAATTTCGATTGTCAAATCTTCAAATGTTGTAACACTTTTGTCTATATTAATGTACTCAATTGCCGTTAGAGGATGCTCAATATCTGTTAATTTGTGTATTTCATCTTGTAGTTCTTGAAGTGCTGCACAGTTTTGTTTTTAGTAGATCCTTCAGATTTAATCAATCCAGTATGTTTCCAACAGTTAACAATAGTTTCTGATGAAATTTCATCCCATGCTTTTTTTATCATGCGAATAGCATCATGTAAAAGGATTGGAGAAAAATCATCTTTACCAGGGATGAGATTTCCGACTTTTTGAATACCAGTATAATCTTAGAGAAAATGTTGTTCTCTTAAATCACAAAAATGTTCCGATTAAATAAAATAATATTTTCTCTGAGATTATACTGGTATGCCAAAAGTCGGAAATCTCATCCCTGTCTTTACTGATTTTTTTAATGATATAGCAGAAATGATACTTTCGATAATGAGCTTTGAATGAGTTTATTATACCCGCATCCAAAGATTGTAAAAATCCAGTACAGACAGGAGGTAAAGATTCAATGTGGATATTGATCATTTGGATATGCTATGTGAGAAGGGGCATTATCCAAAATCCTTAAAATATGGCCTTTGCTTCTTTTCATTTCTAAGTTGAAATTCACTAACCATGTTTGAAATAATACCGCAGTCGTCCAACCTTTCTTGTCATTCTCATAATCTACATAAAGAGCAGGATTAATTTTTTTTAAAAAATCTTGGCTTAGCTGATTTTCCAATCACTGTCATAGTTCTTCTAACAGATCCATCACTATTCGTACAGAACACAAGATACACACGATCTCTTTTTTCTAAGCAGGTCCACTCGAAATTGTTTTATCAGGCTGCAAGCGGTAAAAAATGCCACTTTGATCCATACTGTAAACGTTCTCTAGTTTATACACTAAAATCAGCGCACTCACAAGGAAGGTCTCCATACGGGCATATTCAGAAAAATCTGAAAAAATTACAGAATGTTCTTCTCATGTGGCTATATATGTTTATAAAATTTTTTTTTGGCGGAACCTCTATAGAACTTTCGTAAAAAAAATAATGAAAAATTCGCTTATTTGGCGATTTATCATCAGTTGGCGTTGAAAAGAAATTTCGAAAAATTCTTTTTTATGTCGAATACTCTTTAAGATAAAAATGTTTCGTATTGAACTTGTTTAAATAAATTGAATGTAAATAACTTTAGTTTTGTCAGTTTTAGTTTGATTTAACTATAGTTTTGTCACATATATATATTTATAATCAAAGTTAAATATCAAATTTTATGAATTAAAACAAAATTAAAATAAATTAAAATTGTTTCAATATCTCAAAATTAAGTTCAGTTGAGCACTGTCGATTCAATTTTGTTGCTATGGAAACGACGAATTCTTTGATATTCAAATGAATAACTGGTAAATGAATATTGCCTTTATTTTGGAATACGCTTAAATATATGAAAGTATTTTTTATATATGAAATTATTTTTAAAATAATAAAATTAAATAACCAGCAACATAAATATGTAATACAAAAAATCTATGTATTAAACTCTCTCATTGTTTATGTTTAAATTCATTAAATATTAGGTAGATTTCGTAAGAAATACTACCTATTGCAGTCGTTACCATGGTGCGACTTTTGAAAAATTCCTTCATAACTTTTCATTATATGACCCCAGGAACCCCAAACCACCCACACCTAAAAAGTTTATATATATATATGTATGTACTAAATTTTGTCCGCACGATAAAAGTCGCAATTATGCACGGATCGTCTTCAAACTCGCCAACAACTTTGAGATGGTTAATATCTCGGCGGGGATTGAAAATGAGCAAAATCGGCCCAAGGGAATGGAAATGGGGAGGGCTCAAAATTTTGAATATACCGTCTAAATATGATTCTGATAAAACCAGTTCTTACACAACAATGACAGGAAATAATAAATATTTTTCATTATAGCAGATGCCAACAATTAAAAAAAAAAAAGAAATAATTCTCACCACAACAATTGCTTTTTTGCAAGATTTCGCGTGAAAAATTAAATTAAATAAACAGTTTGGCGAATTGAAAACAAATTGAATATTACGTCATAAGTTTTCTAGAACAAGATTTCCGCATGAAAACTCAAAATGAAATAAATAGTTTGACGAATTAAAAAAAAATATGCATATTGCGTCATATTGTAAATATAATGGACCTCAGCAGGTAAATAGGTAACGTCATGTGAGTTTGAATAAACTTATTAAAACATGATAAAAACCCGACTATGGAAATATTAACATATTTTAACACTTTGAGGTTCTCTGAATTTGCTTTAGCCATTTTTAAACCTATTCCATATACATGCGTGTGTATATTCGTGTATATTAGAATTTTCACAAAATGTTTAGCTCCCTTAGAGCTCATTCTTAGTGAAGGAACTGGGTTTATCTCTAATCTTGATGTAAGTTTTGTTGGTGAATTTAGTACTTAACTTCGAAATCTACCCCCGCCTGTAGGCCCGAGCCGGCAGGGATTTTTTTTTTACACGCATTCTAAAAATCAATTAACAAATAATTTTCAGGTGCATTAAAATTGTTTGCTTTTGGCGAAGAAAAGTACCGCTCGCCAAATCGCGTGACGCTTTCGTCTTTTCGCGCCAAATACTCGAAAGTATTTTATTTTTTTACAGACTTTCTACTGTAATTCCGCCGCTAAATTTGACTGATCCTTTATTATATACATAAGTAGTTTAATTGGTATTTTTTTTTCAAAATATTCTGAGTATGCCCAGTAAGGAGACCTTCCTTGTCAGTTTTTTACGACCATTTAACACAATATCTTCATCAACACCTGCAGTCGCACCAATTCGTATGCACTGAGAGAATCCTCGTCGCTTCTTAAATCTGTTCAACCAGACACCAATGTATTCGAAATCTGTGATATTCATTTGCTGCCAAGGACTTTTGCCTGCTCTCTAATGATGTCTCCGTACAGTCTTTTTACATTTGACTGCAGATCGTTGGTGTTAATCCATTTTTCTGTATTGATCAAAATGTCTTCGATGCAGCGCCTGCTAATAGGCTTTTTCAGAGTGTAGAAAAATGATTGGAGATGTGTTGTTGTAATGCATTCACATTTCTTTCTTTATATTCACAAATTTCCCGCTTTTACAAAATTGATAAAACTGCTCTTTTCGCCATAATGAGTTAAAATAAAGCGACAGGATATTTTAGATTTAGCTGTTGAATTCTTCGAGGTTGCAATCCACGTGTGACCGAAACTTGGAATGTGATATTTTGCATTGCACGCAGATTTTTTTTTCTAGAAATCGATATAAACTGCAGGCAGCCTTTATTCTATTCCTTTTGATAGGACACCCGAACACTGGGCGGAAAAGTTCTTTTCTGCATTGTTCTCACCTGGGAGAAGAGAGACCCTTTCGGCCAATGGTATGCCACGCTTTGTTTCCCCCCGCTCCATATGCGTATCGGGTCACGTAACTCGCCAATCGGTATCAGAACTTTCACTTGCTCGGCAGCTCAGCGCGCGGTATTTTTCTCCTCCCAATAACAGGCAGAATGGGTGGCAGGTGCATTTTGACAGGTGTTGAGAACAATACGAATTCTTTTCTATTTAATAAAGTTTGAATTGAGCTTGAAAACACCTAGACGCAGGAAAAGGAGCTGCCCTTTGAAATACTAACAAAAAAAAATTTAAAAGGAAAGATATACAAAGAAAATACAGTAATTTCTAGAATTTTTTTTGGCGGTATATCGAGTTGGCGCTTTAACGAATGCATTACATTGAAATTCCTATTTGGCAGATTTGCTCATAGACACAATTGGCGGTTAAACGTAATTGGCGCTATTTCGAGATGGCACTAAATCGGGGTTTGACTGTATTTAACCCAGTTTCACCTAGTTTCTATTTTATGATGTAATAACAATAAAGGGGAGGGGAGGCTAAATTGAGTCTCATATTTCGACAAAAAATTAATTAAATAAATAAAAGTATTTGTTCATTTCAGAAAAGAAATGATGGAAATCGCTTCCTTGACACGTAAGCAAAGTTTTAATACATCTGAAAGGGGCTGTACATAAATAATGCTATCAACTTTTTGGTAATTTTGGACTCCGTTCCCTCACCCCTTACGATATCATATGTTATAACCCCTCGAACCACTCCTTCGACCCCCGTAAAGATATAACTTTATCAATGCTTAAAAATTCTTTTGATTTTTGGATTTTTTCCCTCTTGTTTGGAGTGATATACAAATATGGTTATATTTACCCTTCGCATACTTTATTGATTCAAATGAAGAGAAGTCAATAAAATATCACTTTACATATGAAATAACTTTATATCAAACTAGCAAAAGCCATGCTTTGTTTGGATTCGGGAAGCATTATTTAATAAGATAAATATTTGAAAGTAACAATATTTTTTTATATTATTTTTGCATCTTTATTAAGCAAAAACGCTATTTTATGTTTTGGCGCATTTTAATTTCAGAAATGTAAATTCAGCCAAATAACTAAGAATTTCCTCGAAATTTTTTATTTATGATATAAGACTGGTATAAATAAAAATATTTTCGAAGCAATATTTTACAAAATATTTTTAAATTTTCAACTAAAAGCTCTTTTAAAGATGTTTTTACATTTTCCAATAGCCTATGGTGTTTTCTCAAATGGTTTGAAATAGGTATGTTTACAACCTTTGTAATTCACATCAAATAATCCTTGATAGCAATCTTAGAATAATATATTCGAGGAGAGCTTGAAAAAAGTTACTTCTTCAAAATCCTATTTTCTGGAAATACATTTGAAATCTGCTCTCTATGATACTAAAAATTATTAACTGTAAAACTTTTCATTCTAATTTCTTTTTTTTTCTGCATGTTAGCATATGAGAATTTTTGATATTGTAGAACCTCTCGTAAGGAAACTTTCTATTGAATGCTAAACCTTGAAGGGTTTTCACTCTCAACAACGCTACGTACGTTAAGCCAACTGATGTCTTTTTATCCCCAATATCTATAAGTGCTTTATCTAATGTTAAACCTTGGGATTTATGAATTGTAACTGCAAAAACTAACTGCAGAGGAACTTGTTTTCTTGAGAAATTTATATTTCCATTTTTCCAGAATTTACTTATTGGTGGAATCGGATCAAGCAGCCATTCCCATAAGTTAAATGACTGTAATTTTCAAATTTAACCATGATTATTCGCATCATCTGGTCTAGTGGCCCGTAATTTTCTTCATAAATAACATCTGCAACATGCCTAAAGCCCCTAAGATTTCTAAACCTTTTTCGGTCTACAAATTACAACGTAACATTACTTTACACCCAATTGATAAACTAAGAAATGGTTCAAGCCCGTTTGTCATTTCAGAATCCGCCAACTTTGCTTTAGTACAATTATGAAGAGACAACAATTCTCAAGACAGCAGATTGACGCAGTTCTTTTAATTTTTCATTATTATATTCTTTTACATCTTTATTCGTTGAAAACAGCCTAATTGCATCTTTAAATAAATTCTGTTCGCTTTTTGAAAGAGACTGTAAGCTTCGATTCATTAATATTTCATAGTCTTCAACAGTGCATTCCCCATTGCTAATTCGATCAAGTATGCTACAAATATTTGTTGCGTATCATTTTGCCGGAAGTATGATGACAAAAAAAAAAAAAAATTCAATAGTCGGAGAAAATAACAATTGTCCTTCCAAAAGAAACTCACTTCCTTGATTTTTGTCACTGTAAAGAGGCCTGTCGTTTACTGGAAGTAGTTGCTTGATATCTCCAAATACATATAAGAACATTCCACCATAAGGTTCATCTTGTTTCGATGGCACAACACTACGTAATCGGGAATCTATTTTTCGCAAAAGATTGCATCCAATCATGCTCATTTTATCTAAATTATGAATTTACAATTTTGAAACTCCTCCAGAAGTCGACCAAATGAATATGGACTAAGATCTCTTAGCTTTTGATTTAGTCCCATTAAAAGTTTAATGAATAGTTGATCCATTTATATTGACTGCGGCAACACCAGTTGGTGCAAGCAATTGAAACGAAGATGGACCAAATGTTTCATTTAATCGAGTAGTGATGTATTAAAGTACTTTTTACAGACCCTGCTTTTCCTTGGACAACAATTCTTTTTATTGGCATTTTTCGTCTATGACCTTGCAAGAAATTGAGCTGTTATTAAAAAATATTTATAATTTTTTTTCTGTTCACGGGAAAAGACGAAATTTGGCAAATTAGAACGAACAGTGACACAATCACTTTTTTCACCTTTTCATTTTCAATAAAATTCTGTAATTTATTAAGCAAATATTGACTTTGAATGGTATGCCAGTTATACTTTATATCAAAGTCCCTTCTGCCCAAATCTAATTCATCGTGTGCATTATTTTTTCTTGAAGTGACGTTAATCCTGTCAAATGGTTGCTCTATTTCAGTAGATTCTATTTCTTCAAATTCTTCCTCATCTTCTAAATTTTGCAACAGATATTCCAAATCCAATCTCTGAATTTGCTCATTCTCAAAATGCTGTTCATATATAACTTTCCATGAAGTATTATTTGGATTCATAATTTGAAAATCACGCAAAGGAATATGCAACATAACTTGTTTCTTATAGAAATCTTCACTATTTACATTATTGGGATCATATTTCAATTTCGGTATGAGTCTGGGGATAAATGTTATTTTTCTGATACTGAAATTTGCATTGCGTTTATAAACGTTTGTGAAATAATTCTGCAAGGACATATTTTCAAATCTCACTGGGGGTTGCTGGTACTTTTCCAAAATATTTGAAACGGATATGCTTCCATCCTTCTTATTCAAGTATTGCGCGGCAGCGCAATACTTATTTATTTCCAGTGTCACTTCTCAATGTTAATTTAACATAGAAAAGCCTATGGGGATGATAACTTTTTCATTTTTTCTTCCCACCTTTTTGTCCCTGATGCCACTCATTTTTTATTCTTTACTAATTCTAATAATATTATAAATTTAAAGTTTAAAAACGTTTGCCTGACGTCAGGGTCAAAACGAATGGCAAAATACCTTTGCATATGGGTGAATTATAACCCAGAGAAAAACAAGGGTCATTTTTTTTTGTATATTATTCAAATATTTTTCTTAATAATTCCAAATTTCGCTTTTTTTTCATTGAGAATCAACGGACATTTTTCCAATAAAATTTAGCTTTTTTTTTTCATTGTTGCCAAAAATTCAAAAGCCGTAATAATAAATTGTTTATTTTTCATTTAGTGATTTTCACGTGAAAAATTACTGAAATAGTTTTTTTTTTTTTAATTAAAAAGAAGTTGAATATGGCGTCATAGTAGAAATAAAAATGACATTTTCAAACAGATTTTTTACGTTCAGATTGGAAGTTTTTGCCCAAAGTAGAACAACTTGCATTACTGCATTGGTGAAACATTTTGAATTATACATAGGTGAATTGCATCACAAATTGTGATACGATACCGCATGAATCAAAGCCTAATGATGGTTCCCTTCATTAATTTTGAAATGTGTTCGTCTGAATGCAGTAGTTACTAAAAAACTTGACATATTAAACAAAAACCTAATTTGAAGAACAAATTAAAAAAACAAAATTTATTTCCTACATTGTTTAAGTCCAAGAAGGGACAGATATTAAGGTATTTCATTCAATTCGTTCTACATTTAATGTTAAATTTTTGTAACAAATAAGTTAAACCAATTGAACATTAAAAAATAAAAATAAAATTCATACAACATGATACTTTAAACACCCTAAAAACTTAGATGCCGTTCAAATGAAATCGAAATAAATCTTAGACTTTTTTAAAGTTTTGTATTTTGCATGTATCTTATCATTTTATGTACAATCATCATAAAATAATACAAAATCTGCAATACAAATATTTATAACTGAAAATTGGAAAACGTCTAAGATTTATTTCGATTTCATTTGAACGGAATCTAAGTTTTTAGGGTGTTTAAAGTATCATGTTGTATGAATTTTATTCTTATTTTTTAATGTTCAATTGGTTTAACTTATTTGTTACAAAAATTTAACATTAAATGTAGAACGAATTGAATGAAATACCTTAATATCTGTCACTTCTTGGGCTTAAACAATGTAGGAAATAAATTTTGTTTTTTTAATTTGTTCTTCAAATTAGGTTTTTGTTTAATTCATATCTAATTGTTCCCATGCGTTCCTTGCTAAATTAATGGTGACAATGGTGACAAACTGACGAGATGACTTATACAAAGGCCATCCCATTAACACCCCAAATATTTTCTTAGCAGTAGGGGAGACCGGGGCAAGTTTTCCAACTTTTTAGATTTTTATTTTTGTATTTTTTATTTTTAACTATTTTGATATATACAAGATATCATTGTATTCCCTAGACCTTCCTGTACAAACTGGCACAATTATTTTTCAAAAACCTAAATATACTTTTTCACAAAAAAAATAGTTAAGTCTAACCATGTTACGTTGGAAAATGTGCCCCGTATGCGGGGCAAGTTTTCCAGCCTACGAAAAATGGTTAGGGGCAAGTTTTCCAACTATATACTTTAAATGGTAAAACATCGGTAATAAATCTTGCTTGTTAATTAATAAGTATTTTTTATTGTGAACTAAATGCTCAGTAACATAACAGTAACATAAAAAACAGTTTTAATCCATTTGACATTTAAGACGAAGGTCCAAACAGCTCCCTGGCCGGAATTGGATTTTTTTTTTCTCGCCCCGTTTATCTGATTCCTTTTTTTTAGATGAATCTTTTTTTCCATTTTCAGTTGATTTTTGACAGGAGAATCAGTATGTACAATACTTCTTATTTTTTTTCCACGCGTGTTTGCCTGCTTAGGGCAGCCTTCGCAAAAGTCCTAACTTCTTCTGGTGTAGGCAAAGCTTGTTTGGATGTAGAAGGAACGTTTTTTTCATAAGCAATAGGGAAATTTTGAGTAGAACTTAAGGAACAGCTTCTTTGGAAATGCTAGCCTGCGTTGGTGTAGAAAGATTAGATGTTTTCGGTGTTGTTTTGTTTCTGCGCGGGGGGAGGGGGGTGATTATTGAGGCAAGTTTCAAATCTTTTCAGGATTGTTGGTGCTTTTAAGATTTGGTGCGGCAGGAGCTGGCCTGTCAGAAAAGTAGGATGGCGTAAAAGCAGAGTTTGTAAATATTTCAGGATTCAGTATGAAAATTCTCTAACGTTTAAAACCCGCCATAATATTAACTGTGGATTAACGCCAGTGGGGCGGCTCTAAGCACGGTTTATTTGCTTTTTGAGCGGTTCATACTCACTGAGATCTCAGTGTGCTAGCTTATGACTATAAAGGCATAATTAACATAAAATGGATTCATTAAATGAACCCATTTTAGAAAAAATTGACATTTTATTATATTTTTGAATTTACCTTGTTTTTTATATTGATAGTTTTACTTAAATGACTAAATGATCAAACGGGTTCGTAGTATATATGGTTATTTGGCCGATTTTTTGATACAATAAAACTAGCTGATTTAGGAGGGGGGAGGTTTTCAAACGAGAAACATGTTGGAAAACCTGCCCCGTCGCCATATTTGAACTTTTACACTACCTGGACGAATACCGGTGTAAGTTATTTGCAAAACAAACGCATAGTTGCCTGAAGAAAGAAACCCTTTTTTAGTGTATGCAATGTCAAAACAGTAAGTTTAACGCTAGTACGTTTTTTTTACGTTTTAATAAAGACCTAAAATTTTACTCACCGTTGAAAAAATGAAAAAAAACAGCTCTCCAGACGAAGGGACAGCAGCTATTAAGCTATAACTTTTGTAGATGTTGCCACTTCAGCCAGTTCACTCGCTAGCGTCACCTAGCGGCTCATTTAAAAACTAAAGCGAGTTGGAAAACTTGCCCCTATGGAAAATGCGCCCAGTTCTCCCCTATAATAACGTTCAGCACACACTTTTATTAAAATCTTCTGAATTATCTGTTGAACATTGATGTTATCGCGTAATTCTTGAACTTTTTGTCTGATGAAATATTTCACCCCTTCTGATCTGGGTTCACCTTTGCTAGCATATTTAGCAATATATTTTAGAACTGCACGAATGGAAACGATTACTTGGGAATCCATGTTTGCTCGCCAAATTTTTAAAATTTGTGGGCTGTGACTGTTTAAATAAAGACTATTTCTTTTTTAAATGTATTCGTTTTCATTATTAAGGAACTGAATTTTACTTTCTTGAGAACCTTCTTTGGGAAATTTGGAACGGCATGTGACTTCAGAAGAATCTTTTTTTTTCCCCACTTAGAATAAGCTTTAGAGCATTTATGCATTTTTACTGCACGTATTAAATGATTATAGTCAGCAGCTTCATAAGGCGCATCTGTAAAATGAAATTTAGATGGATGTATATCGTAAACTTGATTAGGAATCGGTTGCCAAGTCGATATGAATTCGTTAAAGTATTTTATAATTTTACGTTTCTTTTCATCATCATTTGAACTAAGATTGTTTACATCAAGAGCATCTTCAAATCAAAAAAGACCTTGCATGTGAGGACTACCTCTATGTTGAAACTCAATAAGAAACCAAAAGCCCTTGACATTGAAATATTTTTTGAAAAAATGTTGCATAAAAAAATCCAACCGCTTATGAAAAAAGTAAGCAACGATTAAAGGATTACAATTCAACAATTTTGATTTTCTGATGAACTCAGAATTTTGGTTACGATTAGTGTAATCATAGTCTGATGCGATAAATTTCAGGCCAGTATAAATAAGCTGCACTAAGTATATAATGAAAACAGTAGGAGTTCCCAATTCCTCAACCATGCCTAACAACTCTCGTGATCTGATAAACCAATAAGAGCTCGATGATCTTAAATTAGCATTGAAAGATAAAATCGACTTGTACAATGTAGGATCTTTCTGCAACCGTTCCTGGAGTTTTTCTGCTGTTCCAACAATTGCAACCGTTCCTGGAGTTTTTCAGCTGTTTCAGCATCATGTAGGCGAGAATTTTTTTTATAAATACTTAAGTATCGTCTGCGTAAATGATTTCACATAATAAGAATAAATTGTGTATTTTAATTCTTAACACTGAAAAATACTTTTATAATTGAATGTAAATAATTGGATTTTCACAAATTTTAATTCATTAAAAATATGCTATAATTTTCATAAAAAAGGTATTTTAAAAATTTCATAAAAGAAATCGTGAAACAATTATATGATTCAAAGGAATGAGCCCCAAAATATGCGCCATTTCCAACCAATCTTAATAAAGTATTCTATTAAAATGTATATTTTCCTCTCAAATAACATACATTTTTAATATAAGAAAGTTTAATGTTCTTTTACGGTTTGAAGCATAAATTCTGCAGTTATTTTCAACATTTAAAATATTTCGTCATCGCAAAATGCAGATATATAGGTTCCTTTCCTTATTTAAACAATGTTTTTTTTTTTTTTTTTTTTTTTTAAAGAAAAGAGAAATTTTGATGCAACTATGATATTTAACGTACTTAATCATTCATGACTTCATTTATTTTTACTGACTCAATGGTTTTTAATTACTGCAAGAAATACGCAGGTTTCATTATCGTTTACAAAAATAAATCCCTATAATGGAAAAATATAATCAATAAAATAATAAAAAATGTTTTTCGTTAAATCATTCGATAAGAAAATAATATTGTTAGAATCTACATATCACATTTTATTTCTATCAAGTCCAAAAATATTTCTTTCCTTAATTAAATTTAAAAAATAGTTTTTAAGATATTTTGGCGGAATAATGAAAATATATTTTATTTATTTAATTAATCATGATTCTATCTGTAATTACTAATTCCATGATTTTTTTTCTACTGAAAATATACGTGTTTCATTTTTTATTTGCAAAATTACCTCCGTAATGGAAAAACATGTAAAATAAATCAATTAAAATAATAATTTTTTTAAAAGATTATTCTCTAAAAAAAAAATATTGTGCAAATCTGCAGATCATAATTTATTTTTATGTTTAATTTCAAGTCAAAATACTGACTATTTATTTTGTAAAGCGTACGACAAAATGTAATTTGTGTAGCCTAGTAAAGGATTCGCTTCGCTCATTCTAATAACACTTAAAAGAAATAGTTACTATTTAAAAGTATTTAATAATAGTTTTTTGCTACATAATGCATTCAACACTAATACTGTCTTCTTGCGCTTGCTCCACATGGATTGGGGGGGGGGGGGGGGGGAGCAGATAGAACTTCTTATCAATAAAACAGGTGATCAACATTCTTTCTAGTAAACGCAAATATCATTTCAACATACTTCGCATATGGTTTCTGGAACAGCGAATTATATGTGCATACACATATGCCAGAGGAATAGAAATGTCAAACTTTGGAGTTTCCATATTTTGGAATTAATGGAGACCTTCCTTGTGAGCTTTGCCCTTGATAAACACACATGTGTAGATATATACGATTGGCATAGATTTAATAATGTAGATTTTCAGGGCTGTAACTTTATCCGGGGCAGGGTCCAGAGGCAAAATTCACTTTTACTTTTTAAACTGAAATCATGCATTTAAACATCGGACTACATAGCTTTCTTTCATAATTTTATAAAAAAGTAACGCAGAAGAATATCAAAACCTTCCCTGAGAAATCATCTGCCAGTGCAAGCCCAATCAAAAGTTATTCAACAGAATCAGGTTATAATCAGCCGGAACGAAATTTCCGTTAGGGTTATGCAAATATAGTAGATAATTAAACTCTCTAGAACTGCATATTATTTTTATGATTTTCCTACTATAAAAAATGTACTTCTTCATCTGAAAACACCGTATCCCCGCCAATTCCTGTAATATTAAATCTAAACCAGATAAACAAATTCATTCAATAGAAAATCAGTTCGCCAAAGTATTCCAATATTGTACCATACAAGATATACATTTAACCTTTCAGCAAATTGTATATTCATATCGTGCCTCGTTTAGTGCACTGCAATAACGGTATTTTCAGCAGGATGCGTTTCTAAAGCAATTTTATTTTATAAATGCAAAGAGTGAAAGAAATGAAAATGATAATAAAAACTGTCTGTTATATTATGAAATTGCAAAATGCTGGAGAAATAAAAAAGAAAAATAATGTTAACACTCTCTTAAAAAAAGCAATTTCATCTTCGAAAATCTATCTGAAATAAAATAGTCGAAAACTCTAGAAATTTAATTTTATATCATAACACATATTTGATTTAGAAATTTTATTATTTGTATCGATTACGTTGAATAAAATTTTTTGAGTCAAGAATTTGGATATATTATATATTAAGCTTCTCAGTTTCTTTAGTGTTGAATTCAGAAAATTTTCACCGGGGAAACATTATAGAGTTCCAGGAGGTGGAATTTGCATTTTTGTAACATTAATAAGTATAAGATTTTAAATCTTCCGGGATGAAGACCCCCCACCCCCTGATAAACCACCTGAATTCCTTAACTGTAAACAAATTATTTATATGAAAAAATAATATAAAATAAACTAGTTGAGGATGCTAAAATTCATCTTAATGATATAATATAAAATTAAATAAATGATTCATTACTTAAAAGATGATGTAAGATTTAACTTTTTTGCAATTGTTTAATCATCTTTTAAGTAATGCACCATTTATGAAAGAAAAATATTTGTATTATCTTATATATTTGCATGTATTGTACGTTTATACAATACCACATTTCCTTTATAACATAGATTCATTTATAATTACTTTTTTAATAAATACTAGTTGTCTTTAGTCTCTCGCTAACCACCACCAGACTCCACAGGTTCAAAGAAAAAGCTAATTTGCTATTTTTAAAAAGATTACGAAAGATTGAAGGATATTCCCATGACCAGTGCCGATCTTCCGTAATCGTGTTGTAATTCATTTCCTTTGATTGGTGACTTTTTAGACCGCCTACACTGCATCCACCGATGTCGCGACAGCTGACAGCTTTTTTCGTGATTGCTTAAGTAGGATAAATTACGTATTTGAAAACCAGCTTGTATAAAATGGTTAAGTCAAAAATGTCGCTGTCTCCTGGTCAATTATAACGTCTTAGACGTAAGAAAATTGTTTTAAAAATGATGTAATTTTCATCCTTAAATGCTTTTCCCACGTAATAATTTAATTACTTTACTGTTTTATTTCTTTTTCAACATTCTCGCGTAAATATGTATTTCAATTGAAAATAGAGTGTTTGGAAATATCATTATTTGGACTTTTTTAAAGATATGACAACAGTAGATTAAAAAAAGGCATTTTCAAGCTATGGATTAAATCAGTATTCAGAGAATAAAATTTTGACTAAACAAGAACAAAAAATCATGCACTAGGCATAGATTATGAAATATTTTCCTGCACTAGAATAATATTATTAAGAAATGCCATTTTTTTTTTCAGACAGTGAAATGTGATATCTAAATAAGAAATTAAAAATACACATAAAACAGTAAAAATCCATTGTCCCTATTCTCTAATATGCGCGAATTCTTTCCTGTAGCTTTGTATATGATCTATAGAATTTATATCATGTAATGCAGAAAGAAAAAATAGATAAGTTTAAAAATGCATGCCACAGCAGTAAACATATGGCTAGTAATTACTGACCATAGTTAGTCTTATAAACCAAATTATTTTCTTTGTTTATATAAATGAAATTACAAATGTTACGCATCCCACGGTCTATAGAAAACATGTTGCAATATACCTTAGCGATTTTTTAAAATTTAATTATTTTTCAATTATCATAGCATCTATTATTTTTAACTCAATGATACTGATTGGTAAGGTTAACATTCGAATTCGATTTTTTTTTTCACTGAGCAAAAAGATGCCCAAGCAGAGACCCAGAACCTTTGACTTACATTGTCAATGCTCTACCGTTTGGGCTACTTGGGCTGACAAACGGCGGGAATTAAAATATACATAAAAAAGCACAAATAATTGTAGAAAAATTACTTTTAGGTGACTAAATATAATATAAAGATATTTAAAGTATCTCAAAATACATCTGAAAAGACTAGAACGTTTCCAACCATTATAAGGCCGTCTTCAGTAGGATTTAAAAGTTGTTATTACTTTATTTGCGCTTGTTCAAGAATTGTCCAGAAGAAAAAAATGTAATTTAAATTTAAATGTTGTACGTCAGATGATATGTCAGATAAAGGTATTCAAATTTCAACAAAACGAGCTTTCATCTATTATGCAGCAAATACCTCCATACACCATAGATATCGTAATGACAGTGCATCGTTACAAGCTGTATCTTTATTAGCAGTTACTTCAATTGATTCTCTTATGCTTCCTGGTAGCTATTTGTACGAAAGATAATTTTTGATTTATTAAAATCTACTTTTATAGGTTCAGTTTGAGCTAATCTTGGTAATGCAGTATGGGGTCTATTTAATCTGAGATCTGCTTCATGTTCTTTAATTCTATCACGAAATTTTCTCATCGTCATGCCAACATGAATAAATATTTACTATGTTTTTGGAAAGGTATATATATATACTCCGGATCTATTGATTGCTTAGACAGGATCAATTTTAGTATTTAACAGATCTTTTAACTTTGGGGGAGAGGCTGCGGTTAATTTTACATCATATTTAAAAAAGGTATGCCTGATATTTTCAAAAAGCCTTGGAATGTAGTTAACCTTACAAAATTAAATTTTTTTATTTATAACTGCGCTTCGTTTTCCATAAAATTAAAAATAATTTTTGTACAATTATTTGTGCTTAGTGTTTATTTTAATTATTTAAGGGGTCTCTGGACTCCTAAAGCTTCAAAATTTTCGAAATTTTATTTTTTTTAGATGTTAAACTGCTATCTTTTCTGAGCATTTTGATATAATTTCGTCCTTTAAATTCCTATTAGAATAGATGTTATGGCTTGTAGAGTTATATCCACTGAATAGCTGAAGCGGTGTTTCCGAAACTTTGAAGTCATTTTTTTTTCCAAATAACGTTTGTGGGCATAACGCGCAGGATATCTCAGAAACTTCGGAATATTTTTTCCCAAAATTTTCAAAACATATGTTTCATGTTAGTCTGTAGAAACTTAGCCTAAAATTTCCTTTTTATTGCTCAAAAAAATATATTTTTCAGGTGATTATACTGTTGAAATTTTCAAAACTTTGTATGAGCTAAATACAACTTTGCATTAAAAGTATAAAAACTCTTTAAATACAAATTTACTTAGGTTCAGAGTAGTTATTATAATCTGAAGTATAAGTAGGCTCCAAAATTATTATTCCAGTTGCAAAATTTATCTTGTAATCCTGCGCGTAAGCTGTTATACCAATTTTCGGCTCGGCAAATGTCTGACAGTTTGGAGCCCCCTATAAATGCTAATTCTGCATCTTGCAATTCTTTAAATACATGAAATGAAAGAAAATACTTGTTATACCTTTCATCCCACTAAAAATTTCGTTTTAAAATCATATACATTTTAAGACATTGAATGTTAATGTTAAAAAATGGTCGGTTTTTTTTTTTCATTTTTTCCAATTTTAAGAGTCCTGAGACCCCTTAACTCAAAGTGTATATAGCACTAGAATTTTAATTTTCATTTATTGAAACAGCGGGAATATTTCGCTCAGATCCTACTGTTATCTAATTGGGAGAGCATTATTTCGCTAAATCGTAGGCATATTATGTCAGATTATCTAGGTTATCTGAGCGAAATATTCCCGCCGGTTGTCAGCCCAGGTAGCTCAAACCGTAGAGTATTGACAATGTAAATCAGAGGTTCTGGGTTCGTGTCTCGGCTTGGGCATTTTTTCGCTCAGTTGTAAAAATTGAATTCGTTTCATAACACCATTAAAACATTTCGAAAACAATTTTCTACTAGATCATAAAGTAATGGGATTATTTTCTGTCGTTTCTGGTCAATATTCCATTACGAAGATAAAACTTCATAAATATATATAGACCACAGTATAATGAAACTCTTTTGAATCGTCCCGTAAAACAAACTATTAATGCTACACACTTAATTTTCAATACCGAACATGCATCAATAACATATATCAATGTAAAGATCAATAACATATGTCAATTACATAGCGATGCGACTATATCTACGCGAATTAGAGCGCGGCCAGACGGCCAGACTAACCGAATTCATAAACACTTTTCAACTAAGTTGGAAAGTGTTGAAAGAGAATTTTTATGTGTCGCAACAGAAAAGTAATATTTTATTAAAGTATGAAAACGATAATTTAGCAAGAAAGAAAAATCATGCGTACGGCATAGATTATGAAACACTTTCCAACACTTCCTGAAAGCTTTAACAAAACTTCGTTATTTAGAAGAATGAAGTAAATAAGATAACTAAGTAAATGTTTGAAAAAAGTAATTTCAGCAGTTACCGTCCATAGTCAAATATGTATCCCAATTCTTTTTAACAACCCTTTATTTGATCTGTATATTGACATATATACTATATAAGGGAAAATTTATGTTTAGCAAGAAAACGAATAACAGGTAGAAATTTCTCTTTTAGCAATTTATACTAATAAATGGAAACATACTTGAGTACTTCTGTACAGCCCTGTAGCTTACCTAGTACCTTTATTACACGCCACTATTTAGTTAAATTTAATTCAAAGTAAAACACTCTTAAAACTACTGAAATCATATTTCCAGAAATTATCAAATTATCATCCATTGAAGGCATGTATCCAATTCTTTTTGTGACCCTGTATATCATTTTATCTATATTCTACAAACATTTCTTAACCCGTTCGGGACGAGCGACCGGTATTCATGCCGGCCTCGTTTGCACTTTCATCCCGCGCGACGGGTATACGTGCCGGCGGTTTTGGCACTCACATCCCGAGCGACCGGTATTCGTGCCACACAGTTGGAACATTTTATCCCAGAAAGTTTAACTCAGAAAAAAAAATCGTAATGAAATTTGAATATACATTTGGGAAGAACATATGTCCTTCTATCTAGTCAATTAATATATTTTTAATCCATGTCAATTTAATTTTCTTCCAAAAATGACTGCAATGAAAAAAAAAAAGTGTGTTTATTTCACATGCATCTATTTATGCTTCTGAAACGTGATTTTCTTTCTATCATATATCTATGTGTCAAATGAAACTTTATTTTTTGTTTATCAGAAAATTTTCTACGACACTTGGGAAAAGGAATGGTTGAGTCATCTGATCAACTCTAAGCTTATGACGTAAGCTTCACGTATGCATATGGCTAAGCTTCCAGTTGATTCATTTTCAATTACTTTTTTTCTACTTTTATCGCGATTGGAAAGAGTTTATTTGTACGTCGTGGTGATTAATAGTTTTGGATTTTCCTTCATTGAGGAGGAAAGCGGGAGGCCTATTTATATTTTTTATTTTGTTTCAACAAATGCTGCTATGCAGTTTAAATATTTGCGGATGCTTGTTCAAAATATTTTTGGTACCGTCAAGTCAAGAAAACTTTTGTGCGCTCTTTTTTTTTTAGTTTTCCTTCAACAGTTATTCATACCGTTTCAAAAAATTTCGTCTTATATTATCTATATTTATGTATCTTATTTTACAAACTCATTAAAATGTCTAAAAACGCAGGTATTTTACTGACAATGGAATAGCTGGGATTGGGAAAAATATTTAGTAAAAAAAAAAAGAAAATGCATGAAATTAATGTATTTTCAGAAAGTAAAATTTAAGAGAGTGGTGTGATTCTAACACAGTCATTGAACTCTGACATTTTAAGAAATGTTCGCAGATTTTAAAGTTAATAGTTTCAATTAATAGTCAGTTTGCCCCTTATAATTGAATACATTTATATGATTTCGTTAATATTTCCATTTTATAAAATGCTTTTAACATTAACGGCATTTTTTATCAGTATATTTAAAATTATCATTCAGTTTTATTTCTTATTAAAAAATATTATTCAATACTTTGAACCTCATAAATTTATTTATATGTTTAAATATATATTATTAAAAGATGTTTATAAAGGTATTTTAACATAAACAATTTTTTGGAAGAATGTATTTTAAGTTATTCATCTTTACTTATTCTTATTAAATATTCTTTAATTGATATTTCGTTTTATTATACGTTACAATATGTATTATTTCTTTTATTTTCAAAAATATTTTTAACATCAACAACTTTTTAGAAAGGTTTATTTTAAAGTATAATTCTATTTTACTTATTATTCAATATTTTTTATTTGATAGATATTTTATGATTGATTATATATTTACATGTAAATTTTGAATTTTCACAAATATTTTGAATTGAATTAAAAGTTTTCAAACTATTTTTTATGTCTGCATAATAAGCATTAAAAAGTTGCATGCAGAAGTTGCTTGCAAGTTTCATTTAATTATTTTTATTATGGAATAAATATGCTTTTTAAAAATACTTGTCTTATTTACGGAAAGTGTTAACAATTATTTAGAAACAAAACTATTATTTTTTTTAACAAAATTATCCTTTATTTGAGCAAAACATTTCATATGTTGCTATATCAAAGGAACGTAAGTGTTTTGTAATCATATAATATTTTTTAACTGAAAAACGTGATTAAAACATGCATTATATTTGTTTAAAAAGTCATTTTTACATTAAAATATCCGAGAAAATATTTCAATTTTTTGCGTAAATGTATATAATAACAACATATTTCATGTATGTGCATTTCAAAAGGTTACATGGAAAAATGAATCTTTTATAATTTTTTGAAAAACTCTTTACAAGAGTTAGGCTTAGTTTCGCAAAATCCTTCGGCCCAGAAGATGAAATCAAATTTTCCCGCTCCGTCCTCAGATGCGCACTTCTGAATGCGCGCGCCGTCGCGAACAGGTTAATAAACTAAATGCAGTTCAGCGTAAAAATGCATAACTCATTTAAAAACTACCTTTAAGCAATTTGCGCTCATACCCAGTAACTCTTACGAATTCTTTTATGTAGCCCTGTATATAAATTATAGCATTTATACACACCATATAGCCAGGGTTCTCTTCTCGCTGGCTTTTGACCAACATTAGCGATTTGGCGAATAATAAATAAAAAAACAGTAGCCAAATGGAAAAAAAAATAGCAAAATAGATTCGGCGTGAAACACTGAAAATTTAACCCCTTATTGTATCTTTTTTTTTTTTCAATATGTTCTAAAATAACCTAATTTTTTGTAATTGCTTATAAAATAGAAATTCGACTATCCGCTACAGAACCTATTAAAAGTAAGAACATTTTAAATATCTCCTACATGTGTAAATGTTTCAGAGATTCTTTTAGCAGTCTAAATAAAAATTCAAAACAGGTAACTTTGATTTACAATTGTGAAAACATACACTAAAAATTGCTATGATTAACTGACAACAGAGGAATACCTATCGCATAACCCTTTCTGTGTCTTTGGCTATTGCTAAACTGAATTGGTGTTAATTATTTAAAAACAACGTTTGAACACACAATAAAATAAGTTGATTTGATCATACGTATACGTTTCGTGAGTACTATGGACTCACATCCTCAGTGTAAAAACTTTAAATCAATATCCCCCCAACTACAGGTACGATGAAAACCCAAATGTCAAAACAAAATACCAAAAGACTATCAAGTTCGAACAGCCAATGAAATTAATGCGGAAGTGAAGTGTCATGACACAGCAAATCCACCCAGAAAGTTGAGATGTATGGTGTACTAGATAAATCATTATCACGTATACGCAGATCACGTATACGTATGATCAAATCAACTTATTTTATTGTGTGTTCAAACGTTGTTTTTAAATAATTTATATTTCCACACAAGTTCTGTACTTACTGAATTGGTGTTGATTCAGTATCTCTGTAAATGGAGCAATGTAAATGCTACGGTGCGATTGAACATTTAAAGTGACATCAATCGTTCACCAACTAGGATAAGAATCTCGAATGTATTGGCGTATTGGCACTCACACATACAAAAAAAAATATATAAATAAAAAAATAAAAATAAATAAATAAAAAAGAGAGAGAGAGAGCACAAATTAAGCACTCGCAATTTGGCGATTCTGATTGTTCGTTTACTTGCCAAATGAAGATTTTTGCCGCAATTTGGCGCAATAGTGAGCGGCAGTGAGAACCCCGCACATAGTATGTATAAATATAGTGAAACATAAAAGCGCATATCATAATTGAAAATGCATTTCCAGCAATCACCGCTAATGTACAGTACTTCTGATACAATATAGTATCTGAAATTTTTTTGTGCCTGTAAATGCTCTACACTTAGTATTATACATGAAATAACTTATAGTAAACCTCAGCGACGTATATCAATTTCATTATATATGAAATAGTTTAACATCTATACATATATTTCTCTTACGTAGCGCAAATAAGGGCTGTATTTGTAGCTTGCTATTTGGCAGTAACTACAGCGACGATTCTCAGTGGTTAATTTACGGTCACATGACCTGACCCATTCAACAAATCAAAATCCAGACAGAATCTCTCTTTTAACACAAACCGTCTGAGCAATGCATGAATAACAATTGCTATTGGTCCGTTTTACGGTGACGTGTTGAACTCGGCGAATCAGCTTTTTCTTCAAGATTGTATTTAGGCACAGCCGAAATTTTTGTTTACAGTTCGTTAGCATGATACGTACTATCTTTTATAGCGACTTATTATAATTTTAAATGTATTTAAGCCGTCCTCTTCAATACTATAGACAAAATTAAAGGAGAAAGACCCCATCTGACATCAACATGCCATTTAAATTTAAACGGCCGGCGCGGCGCGCGTCAATTTCCAGTCAGCTTAGCTTTCTCAATGATGATCAACAAGTCACACTGCCAAACTTTTGATAAAATATGTTTAGTATCACCGCCTAAATGCAATTTTATTTACATTTTCAATAAAGTTTTCCATTATTGTTTTATAAATTTAAAACATTTGTGAATTCCATATGTTATAATAATTTATGGGTAATACTTAGTTATTCCGTCGACCAATTTCGCCAAATTGTATAAATCGCCAAACTACTTGCCAAATTATACAAATTGACACAATTTTTATTTTAAATAACGAAAGAACAAATAAATTAGTATAACATTAATAAAATTACAAATAAAACGTCGAAATAAAAATCACTTGATGATGTAAACACGTGTAACTTGGTTTAAGTCAAGTGAATGTGACATTTACGATCAACCATAATCGGCATTTAATCTTATAGTTTGGCGATAGATTTTTGGTCGACGAGGTAACCAAGTTGTAGTAATTTATGATAGCATTCATTCCAGCTATCGGATCGCATAGCGGTCCAACTAAAAATATTTTAAATTGTGTTTATACTGAGGTTTTAAATTAATTCTATTTCCAAGGTACTTTTTTCAGTCGATTAGTTTGCATTTCAAAAATTCGTAAATTGCGTAATGTTACAGTGATTTAAAACCATTAGCAGTACCATCTAAATACATTTTTATTTACATTTTCAACAAAGTTTTCCATTACTGTTTTATTCATTAACCATACAGTACGGCGCAAAAGATTAAGCACAACTCAAATATTTGAATAAAAATAAAACTGTACAACGGAATGCTTTCAAATATCCACTGTAGTTGAATACTGTGATCATAAATATATGTCTCAAGTTTTGAAAAAATCATCGTTACGATAACCAGAAATTACAAAATTTTTTTTTTGTGATGTCGCAAAAATTTATGCACAAATGAGATTTTATGCAAATATCGCCTTAAACATGATAGGTGGAGGATCGGCGATACATTTTTTCTAGAGTACAGAGGGTAACGATCACTGTTCGAGTTATATCAAAATGCAGGAATCTCTGCAGTTTTCGCTTGAAGAAGTTGTAGAAGATTGGAAGCTGAAATCTGAAGGTAAATCCGTTTTGAAAATTTCGCTTATTTTAAATCGGTCTAAACGTGGTATGTATAGTGTTTTGTAATGTGGTAAACAATTAAAAAATGCGTATCACTCAGAAAGGTCTAGTAAAGGCATGGCGAACCTTTTCTCATCCACGTGCCAAATTTTTTCAAAAATTATTTTATGTAACCATAACGTGCCAAGAACTCTCCCTCTCCGTTCTAAAAAAATATATATAATAGACAGTAATGAGCCAAAGTTATTTAGAATTTTGTTATTAAGATTAAAATATAGAAGTTATATTTTAAAAAGTTTTAAAAAATGAAATTTCTATAGTTTCAAATAATTAATATCAGGTTCATTCTTTAGTTACTTTTAACAGAATGCAACTTGAAGTGGAACCAATTGTCAAACGATTTCTACCTGAGTTTTAATAATTTTTTTTTAATAACGATTCTTCGGCATCGGTAGAAGAAAAAATTGTTAAAATGGCTAACATCAGTATCTTTAAAAATCTATGCATATCTAGAATTAAATTCTGAGTTAGCTTAGTTTTATCATCAGCATTTTTGCTTATGATGCCTTATAATCTTTCTTTTTCGATAGTTTTCAAAATTTCTTTTGATTTAATAAATATTTCATCCCGTATTGAACTAGATTGGAATTAAATATGTTGCATTTAAATTTCTTCAATTTCTTGTCAAAAGATTTGACAATGCTCATCAAATATAAATTCGCGCATTTTGTCTAATTGGACTGTTTTATGATTTAGAACATCAATCAACGTGGCGAAAATATTATGTTGCGTGCCACTCTTGGTACGCCTGCCATAGGCTCGCCGGCCCTGGTCTAGTAAAACCACATTTCGTGAGGATAGAAGAATTAAAGGATTGTCTGTAACTTGCAATATGTCGCTTAATCAGATAAAAAAAAAAGATATGGATCAAAAATATCACGTAACACCATCCGCAGATGAATAACCGAATCAGGATTCATCAAAAAACAAAAATTATCTCGTAAGCCTTTTCTGAAACAGTGTCACAAACAAACAAGAATTCACTGCGCAAAACAGCACATTTAGTATCGTGAAAAATAGATTTGTGTTATTTTTTTCTGATGTAAAAACATGGAATTTGGATGGTCCAAATGGCTTCTAAGTCTATTGGTGTGCTTGAGGAAAGAGCCGAAGAACATATTCAGCAGGCAACAACGTGTTGGTTTGCTCATGGATTAGGTCGCTTTTTGCTACAATGGACAAAAGTTTCTTGGCTTCCTAAATGGCAGACAACATTCACAAAAGTATTAGGGCACTCTAAGTGAGCATTTGTGACCGTTCGGTGAACTCCTAGGTGTTCCCAACCTGACTTTTCTGCAAGACAGCGCATCTATACTCATTCCCATTGCACAAAAAATGGCTTAGATCTCAGAATATTAGTGTGATGAACTAGCCAGCGGTCAGACCAGATCTCAATCTGTTAGAGAACATCTGGGGAGTCATCTCACGTGACGTCTACAAGAATGGGAAGCAGTATTATTCAGTGAAAAAGCTCAAATAAGCAATCGAGACAGCCTGGTAGAAACCCGCTCCCAAAACATTCTATACTCTCGTGTTATCAATGGAAAATCATGTATTTGATCTCATCAGGTGCAATGCAAACATCATAGACTACTAAAGGACTTTTGCACTTTGTGAAATGTAAATATTTCGTTTTTGTGCATAAACTTTTACGACATAAAAATTTAGATTTTTTTATAATTTATTATTTTCCTTACAATGAATTGTTTATGAATTCGAAACATTAATTTGTGAGCCAATTGTTTAGATACAGTAACGATTTCAAAGCGTTCCGGTGTATGTTTTTCATTTTATAAAAACATTTAGCTTGTGCATAAACTTTTGCGACGCATTGTATTTGTAAATTTAATATATGTTATAATGATTTATGATAGCATTCATTCTGGCTAGATTTGACGCAAATAGTGGCGAGCGAGCGAAGCGAGCTGGGATCGCGTAGCGCTCCCAATGTGATTTGCGTAGCAATTCACGGGGGTTGACGAGCGTTAGCGAGCAGGGGGCTGTGCGCTCTAGTAATCAAAATACGCCTCAAACAATTACCCTCCCCCCCATATCATTATGTAACGGAATTCCTTTGTGTGGCCCTGTAAATGAATAATAACTATTCTTTGCACTGCATATTCTACAGAATGCATATTTTAGTGCACTTCATAAATTTATAAATGCATATAAATTTAGTTATGTTTGGATACGTGTAACATCGATAAAAATCATTTAAAACGATTTTTTCCCATTGGCCATAATGTAACGGAATACTTTTGACTGTCCCTGTAGATGAACTAAACAGGCTACAAACTTCATTTGAAATGGGGTTCGTGCTATGGTAAACGTCAATAAGATCCAAAAATTTTAAAGCAATCCGAGTATATTTACGAGAGTTAGAGCGCGTACAGACGGACAGACAAACCAAAGTCATAAACACTTTTCAACTTTGTTGGAAAATGTTAAAAATCGATGTTGCTACATTACGATATATAAACGTTGGGTAAACATACAAATATTTAATTTAAAAGTCTGAGCTTTTAACTATTTAAGTACAAAGACAAATAATGTCTAAAAGTGTGAGGCACTCTATCATGGTTTAAGCATGTATGAATTTTATTGATCTCAATGAAATTGTGATTTTTTTTTGTTTACGCTATTTGATTTTCAGTTTTTTATGTGTTTTGAACTATTTCCATTTCTATGCAATAAAAACATTTTAAATGATCAGTACTCATTTTCTACTTTCTCCGAATGATGCAAATATGTTAAAGGAATGAATTTTGTCTTATTATTTTGAAATAAACAATTCGATCCTCAAGAAATTCATATTATTTGTGGATCTTTACATCTAAAATATATACATTTCTTCAATGTATCTTCAATAATTCTCGTAATGTTAAATATAAAGCAAGTAATTCAAATTCATTCAATGGAAAATCATTTCCTATTGGAAAAACGCTCCCACATTTCCAATAATGCATTACTCAAGATATACATTTTATCCTGCAGCAAATGATATATTCATATCATAATTATTCTGAACAGTGAAGTAGTATTTTCAGTTGGAGGAGTTTATCAAATAACTTTATGTGATAAATGCAAAGAATGAACGAAAAGAAAAGGATAATAAAATTTTTTCGCTCTATTATGTAATTTTAAAAAAAGCTGAGAATATAAAAAGAAAGATCATTGTTAAAATAAATTCTTGAAAAGTAATTTCATCGTTTAAAAATCTATCTGAAATGAAATGATCGAAAATTGTAGAAATTTATTTTTCTGCTCTAAAATATATTCGATTATCCTTTCAAGGGCCAGTAATTGTGTTGCTGTAATGTCAAATTTATAACAGATTTTTCGAAAAGTTTTATTTGAAAATAAAGAAAATACCATTTTGCAAAGCTTTTTTTTTTGTTCTTTTTTTAATAAAATTATGTTAAAAAATTCTGGTACACATTGATTAAAATTAACTGGTATAATAAATATAATTTCGCCCTTTAAGGTGTTAAATGATTTTATCGTACTTTTCACGTATTTTTCGTACTTTTTTCTGCCGCTTCTTATTTTTTAAAATGAGGAAAATTCGAAAATTGCGCGTTTCTTTTCATTTTTTTGTAACTTGCGCATATTAAATTTTTAAAGATAAAACTGGGAGTAAAAACATAGTAGACTAGTTTTGGGATGAATGTACTATTGTTTCCCATCCATTGCTTGGATGAGTTCGCCCCGGAATCGTTGCATTGAGTTTTATTATTAGCCCAGTGGTAGGGGAGCAAAAAAAAAAAAAAAAAAAAAAAAAAGGGCCGAATTCGGAATTAATTAGGGGAAAGCTGGAAATTATTTTAATTCATTTAGTTTTGGTCTAGAATTACTGATTCAGTTTTTAAGTTGCCAAAAGGGAAGTAGTCGATTACTTGTTTTCCTGGTTTTGCGAGAACTGAAAAATATAATTTAAACATGAAAATAAGAACTGAATTAGATAGAATAAAGTAACATTGAAACCTTTAACCCAATTCAGAAAAATTTTGATAAATGTAGTATTTAAAAAATTATATATAAAAAAATATAATGAAATGAATAAATAAAGGGAAAAAAAATAAAAAAAAATAATAATAATCGATTATATCATACGAAAAAGTCATCGGGATTTTTACTTTCTTCTATCTTTACAAGAAGAAAGTATCGGGTTCATGAAAAACTTAGACTTCCGGTTTTCGACGGATTTATGCGTTTTAGAAGGTCCTGAACACGATTTAACTATTTTTAGAAGATGCCTGTCTGTGAGTCTCTCTGTCTGTTACAAAAAATTTCTGGACGCTCTATCTGAAGAACTAATGCACGGAATTTAATAAAATTTTACATACAGTTAGTCCCTAATATAAATTGGTGCTTCAGTTTTTGGTGTAAATAGCCCAACAGGTGGCACTGCTATGCTGCATTTTTTTGCTATTTCCGCAATAGCTCTAATTCAAGAACTAATGCAAGGATTTTCGTCAAACTTCAGATTCTGCTATACCTTGATATAAATTGGTGCTTCTTAGATTTTGGTGTTAATCGCCCAACAGGTAGAGCTGCTATGATGCGTTTTTCACGATTTCCGCAATAGCTCTAGCTCAAGAACTAATGCACAGATTTTCCTCAAACTTCAGATTCTATTTTATCGTGATATAAATTGGTTACTGATTAGTTTTTGGTGTTAATCGGCCAACAGGTAGTGTGCCCAACGCTGCTATGCTGCGTATTTCACGATTTTCGCAACAGCTCTATCTCAAGAACTAATACGCAGATTTTTTATCAAACTTCTGATTCTGTTAGACGTTGACATAAGTTGTTGCTGATTAGGTTTTCGTGTAAATCCACCAGCAGGTGGCGCTGCTATACTGCATTTTTCAGAATTTACTCTATTTTAGCGATAGCAATATCTCAGGAACTAATGGACGGAATTTCATGAAACCACATTCTCTTAGACCTTGATATTATTTGGTGCTGATTAAGTGTTCGTGTAAATAATGTAATTGCGATAGATGTATAGCGAAAACTAATGTACGGAATTTAATCAAAGTTCATATTCTGTTACACTTTAAATAGATCCTTATAATAATAATTAAATAGATCCTTATTAGGCTTGGTTGTACACAACTCGACAAGTGATGCTTTTTATGTACTTTAGGTTGAGAATTTGATTGCAGACACCTAAGAGGGTGGGTGGTGAAATTCAATGATTTGTTTGATGGATATATGCTGCTTATGTCTTCTTTTAAGTAGATTTCGTAAGAAATACTACCTACTGCAGTCGTTACCACGGTGCGACTTTTGAAAAATTCCTTCATAACTTTTCATTATAGGACTCCAGGAACCCAAAACCACCCTCACCTGAAGATTTTATATATATATATATATGTATGTATGTACTAAATTTTGTCCGCACGATAAAAGTCACAATTATGCACGGATCGTCTTCAAACTCGCCAAACACATTGAGATGGTTAATATCTCGGCGGAGATTGCAAATGAGAAAAATCGGCCCAAGGCAGTAGAAATGGGGAAGGGTTAAAAATTTTGAATACCGCCTTAACATGATTCTGATAAAACCAGGTCATACAGAAAAATGACAGGAAAATTAAAAAAAATTTCTTTATAGCAGTTGCCAACAATTAAAAGAAAAACCACAACAATTACTTTTCTATTGCAAGATTTCCACGTGAAAAGTAAAAGTCTATATATAGATTACGCTATTGTATCCCCATACATATAAGGGGGGGTTACCGTAGGGGGCACCCTGTTCTGTCGCCAAATGCCGCCAATCTGGCGATATATCGCCTAATTTGGCGACCAAAATTAGTCGCCAAAAGTGACGCCAACTTGTCGATATCTCTAATATTTCGCCAAATTCCCATAGACTTTCGTTGTAAACCAATAGGGTTTACTTGCTTAGAGAAAATCAACAAATTGAGATATTTTATCGCAACAAAAACTACTACTTGGTTATTCCGTCGACCAAAATTTTATCACCAAACTATAAGATTAAATGCCAATAATGGTTGATCGTAAATGTCACATTCACTTGACTTTAAGCAAATTATACGTGTTTACGTCATCAAGTCATTTTTATTTCGACCTTTTTTTTTGTATTTTTATTAATGTTATACTAAAGTATTTGTTCTTTCGTTATTTAAAATACAAATTTAACTTTTAACTTCGAAATGTACCTGCGCCTGTAGGCCGAGCCGGCAGGGTTTTTTTAAATGAGCACACTTCACCTTTAGAATCCCCAGGATGGCCGTAGATTGTAATTTAATTTCGGCACTGTGATAGCGAATTTTGAAATATAAACATGTATGAGATAGAAGAAAGCTTTATGATTGGCATATCCGACTAGTTCTTTATGGTTTTATGAAACTCTTGGTGGAAATCATTACGTAACATTACCATTTTTTAGAATATTTGCCATAATATGATCTGACGTTGCAATGTGCCAAAACATGTTAGCGTTTCTGATAATCTTTTTTTCTGCTTTCTGCTTTGATGCAATGGATATAATTGATCTAATAAAAATAAAAGAATAAATTTACTCTGAAATACTATATTTCATTTTCGTGAAATCAAAATATGTTTAGAAACAACCACATGCCCTATAAAAGCATGAAAAATGAAAAAAATGAAAACATGCCTCTTGATATTCTTAAGGTATGGAGCATTGTGGAAGATTTACGACATTTTAAAATGATATTGAATTGTCAAAATATTGAGTTGTTTTTTTGTCCTTCAATAATCAACTAAATGGAAATATGACAAAATATATTTAGTCAGCACGCGAGAGTTAACATCTGTTTTTGGATTCAAAATTAAAACGAATTCAGTCACTGTGACATCAAGCAGAACTGCCAAAAAAAAAAGAATGTTTTTTTTTATTTCAAATAAAAAAGTACATTTTTTAATCAGTTATATTCAAAAGAAGTTAAAGTTGGGAACATTAAACTGTGTAATGAACGTTAGGTAACTGGATTGGAAGGTAATATTTGAATTTATTACGAAGTGAATTTTAAGTTACTTTTTCATAGAATAGTTTGGTTCTTTAATTATATTTTAAATGTAATTTTATTTAATTATTAATTTAAAGAACAATAAAGAATGTTTCTGTTTTCTCAAAATATAATAACTGAAAGAGACAGCATTTAATAGCTATAAAGATTTTAGTATAATTAAAAGAAACAGTACAGAAGAAAACTGATTAGAATCCTGAAGTAATTATAACCTATTTAGATGCCACTAAATTAGTGCTAACAATTTTCAAATTATATATTTTATTGAATACCAGTTTTCATGTATTTTTTTGTGCTTTCTCTACAACCATAATGAATGATAAGTAAGCTAATAATGAAGCATAATAAACACGAATAACTTTTAATAGAAACAAACAACTTTTTTTTTTATTGGTAATAGTGAACACTCTTCTAGTAATCTTCACATTTAAATCTGAATAATAATAATAAACAAGGAAGAAAAATCATGCGGCAAGCATAGATTATGAAACACTTTCCAACAGTTCTTGAATTTTTACCAAAACCTTCCCAACAAACACTCAACTTACGGCCGAAAGGCGTATATGTCGCGGCCAAAAGGAGTTAAGGCCATTTGTAACCAAACAATGTTGTGCCGTAAATGACCCGCCGCTAGTTCCGGCAGCTACTGCCGGAACGGTAATGTTTCGGCGGTGAGAGAACTGTTGCATTTACTTTGCCCGGCAACTCTTAAGGGGCGGTTTCTGGCAAAAATGTAATGGATCGTCATCGTTTAGAAAGTAGAGGGCTGATATCACCTAACCCGAATATTTAATTAAAGAGAGGAAATATATTTTTCTCTTCATTTCTTTCTAAGTAAGTTTAATTATTTTAAATCTGGGTTTTAGTAAAAATATAAATATGTCGTGAGATTTATATTTAAAGCAGTAAAATAGATTACATATTTTTATTTAGTTTGAAAATATTTTACAAAAATCAAAAATTGTCCCCAAAATGTACATAAATTCCCTGTTTATATATTTTTTAAAAATATGGAAAAAAACAACAACATAAAAGCGTTTAACGTTCTTGCCTTTAAAATATCTTTAAATAAATATATTTTGAACACACTGGAATAAAAAAGATTATATTTAATGGTTATTTTATATTGTTTTTGATTGCAAAGATAATCAGATAGCATAATATAAAATATACGCTGATTTGAATAATATATTAATAGCAAAACACTGCAATCTTCGGACATATATACTACTTAAACATGTTTAAAAATTTATTGATAAATGTCAATTTATTTATGCTCTTTTTTTTCAGCATTCATGAAAAAATATTTGTCATAATGAAAAGGAGAAAATGTTTCAATAAGCAGTTATTCTTGAGCGAGGAGAGGGGGGGGGGGGAGAGAGAAAAGGTAACTTAAAAGCTGTTACTAAAACATGAATTTTTAATATCATTTGAAACATATTTCCATGTAAAAGAAAATACTGGAAAAGAAATTTTTGTTTCTGAATCCACTGTAACGGAATATATAAATAAAATTTCTTGCCTGTATTAAATTCCTAACAATTTAGATATATTTAATGATTTTACTACCATTATTTTACTCTTTAGAAATACAGATAAAACTTGCATATGTATAAAAATAATTAAGTGAAAAATTGCACAATAAATCAAGAATTTTCGCAGAATTAAGTAAAGAATTGCAGAATAAATAAAGAACTTTTGTTCATTATTATTTGGTTTCGAGTCCCGACCTGGATACATTTTCACCCAGTTGGAAAAATTATTTCTGGCAAAATTTAGAATACGCATTAAAATCTGACATTATATGAAAGTATTAAATAAAATGCGATATGTATATTTTATGCCCTAAAATAAACATGAAAAGGTTCTATTAATTTTTAGGCATTTCAGTAAAATCGTCTTGAGTCAAAAATAAGCCTTGATATATATATAGATAAACAAGATATTTTTTATGAGCATATCAGAATAAAATGGAATGCATGTTATTTTTAAATCTTATAATTTTTAATTGCGAAGATAAATGGGTAAAAATTTACAGAAAAGAGATAAAATGCCCATTTAAAGGATAAATCGGAGGGGAAAAAAAAGTGTTTTTGTGTTATCTGAAAACTGTATGGAGAGTTTAAAAATTCAAACAATGTATCTTAAATCTTTATTTCTCTAAAAAAAAAAGAAAAAAAAAGAACGAAAAAAAAGAAAGAAAAGGAAAACAAAGCTCTTTTTCCAAATGACTAAAAATAATATTAACAGAAAAAATATATGATTTATGAAAAAATGACTTTTATTTATTATAATAAGGTATTGGCTCATAAAACTACTCTCCCTCCCTCTCCAGAAAAATCAAATAGATGATGGGACCTTCAAATGGCTCAAGGTTAAGCAGTTTTGAAAGTTCTGGTCCTGTACGATAAGAGGGGAGAGGGAGAAATTCTCAGAATTTTTCTTTAGCTCTGCGTTTTCATTTCTGCTTTGTCATTCGCGTTATTTACTTCGTCGGAATAAGTGGACATGGTTTCAAAATGTATATCGGTAAGTTTGTTAGTTCATGTTGATTCATTACAAATTTATTAATTTCATTCTATCTGTTTTTTTGCATCATTTTATCTTAAAGAATATTTATATTTTAGTTTTTATAATTGCAAAAGAAAATGTAAAAGATATTTTCATTTTTAGTAAAATTCCCTTCAATAGTTTATTTTTAGTTTTTCGAAGTTATCGAATTTATTTTTAAACATTATAAATATCGGATGATTAAGGGTCTTGTACCTTTTAAACGCGTCGAAAATTAACGAAAAGCTTCAAAGTTTGAATTAGTCTATTTTCAAAACCTTTTTATGTATAAACATGAAATTTTGGATATTGATTAAACAGATTGTGCTTTGTGATATACTACCAGCAGAAATTTATCAACCCTTTACAGAATTTGTGTATTGTTTAAATCAAATTAGCTCTTTTTTTTTACCCCATAAGTCATTGCGCGCATATCTTGAGAAAGTATGTATGGATTAGCATGAAATTCGGTAAAGATACTAAACATATATATGTGTTTAAAATGATCTACTCTTAGTCTAAAATTATTTCATTAACTATATAAAAAAAATATTTTCGTAAAAAAAAATAAAAACATATGTATTTTTAATGAATATAAATAGTCATAACTAAAAATATTACCATTGTAAATACTTAAAAGTAGATCATTTTAAACACACATATTTGTTTAATATATTTACCAAATTTCATGACAATCCATACATCCTTTCTTAAGATATCATGCGCGCAATGACTTATGGGGTAAAAAAAGAGCTATTTTGATTTCAACAATACACAAATTCTGTAAAGGGTTAATAAATTTCTGTTGGTAGTATATTACAAAGCATAATCTGTTTAATCAATATCCAAAATTTCACGTATATACATAAAAAGGTTTTGAAGATAAACTAATTAAAACGTTGAAGTTTTTCGTTAATTGTCGACGCGTTTAAAAGGTACAAGACCCCTTAACCCTAGATCTACCGGGAATTTTATTCAAGTTTTAATAAAACGTTCTACACCAGAATTTTTATTTAAAACTATTTAACTTATTTATTTACCTTATTTTTGACTGGTTTATATACTTAGTTTATTTTAAAGAAATTTCTGGTTTGAATGAATATTTTGTATGTACCTGTCGGGTCCAATGGACCCGTCTGGTAGACGGAGGGTTAAAACAGTTTATTTTAGTTTAATTATAAAAATGTGAGTTTATACTCGAGAAAATTTGAGTGACTAAAACAATTGAATTTAATTGAAATTTAGAAGTATCAAGATTAATTTAATATATATTTTTAAATCACTATTAAACTATTATTTACATAAAATATATAATGTGAACATTAAATAGTCCACAATATTATTTAAAAGGCGACTAAAGTAATGAAAAAGATGTTACAAGTTTAAAATATACATTTTATTTAAAATTTCTTAGTACTTTCAAGCCTTCCTAGCTCATCATCAGAGAATATCTTAATAACTAAATGTTGTTTATTGTTTTTAAAATGTGAGAGCCAACAATTACTAGAGTTGAAAGTAGAAGTAGCAGTAGCAGTAGCAGTTTCTTGGATTGAATTTAATTAGAGGAAATATATATTATTATTATTAATTACAGTTCCATTTATTTATGACATCACTCTGTTTCTCATAGGTCACTTTCCATGGATATAATTAAATTATTATTTTATGATATAATTATTTTTGTGTAAAAAAAAATGGAACTGCAATTAATAATAATAATATATATTTTCTTTGCTTAAATTAAATCCAAGAAACTGCTACGTTTACTCAGTAATTATTGACCCTCTCATTTTCAAAACAAAGTGACGTATTTGTATAAATAAACAACATTTAGTCATTAAGATATTCTCTAAGGATGAGCTTGGAAGGCTTAAAAGTACTAAGAAATTTTAAATAAAATGTATATTTTAAACTTGTAACATCTTCTTCATTACTTTAGTCGCCTTTTAAGTAAGATTGTGGACCATTTTAATGTTCACATCATATATTTTATGTTGAATCAAGGTGAAAAAATTGCGTTTCGTCTTATGATTCTATTATTTACATGTCTAATAATTATAAATAATTCTCAAGAATTTTGAAAAAGTTGAAATAATATATTTTTTCAAATGTTTGGCTATTAAACTGCAAGAGAAATAGTTAAATATTATCTGATAAAAGCAAAATTTTAAAATATATGAGAAATATTATACTGTCATTCGTTAACTACATAAAGATTAAACTTATTTTTATGTAATATTTTATAAAATGATCAGAAATGATGCAAAAATTTAGATAATAATGATTTAATAAAGCTTTGATGAATAAGCATAATTTAACAGATTTACCAACGAAGCTGTGTAAAATATAGTGGAAATTTAAGTAAAAAGAATATCACAAACACACACATTTTTATATAAAATATATAATAAACTATATTAAAATCATGTATATTATTTAAGCATAAATCCGAAATTTATTCTTCAAAAGAAAATACTTTTTAGAAGGTTAATTGAATGGTAAAATGTTTTGGCAGGTTAAAAAAAAAAAAAAATCTTATAATTATTTAGCCATACTTTTCAAGAAAATCAAGTTCATTTAACTTGAACTTTTTCAAAAATATTCAAAATACAATATTTGATAATGAATTGATTGATTAGTTTATTTTTTCAATTATACACTTTATAAATTTTTATGAAATGCAACTATTTAAAAATGCATTGCATATAAATTTTGTAAATATGTAAGTGAATAAATGAACAAATAAATTAATGCACTATGTGAAATATTGTGTTTTGGAAATTTTTTGAAAAAGTTCAAAGTGAAAGAATTTCATTTTCTACAAAAGTATATCTAAATAATTATAAGATTTTTTTAATCCTGCAAAAATATTTTATCATTTAATTAGGCTGATAAAAAGTATTTTTTTTTTATAGAATAAATTTTGATTTATTCCTAAACAATCGTTATGGCACAACAGTGGCAAGTGATTACATTTTAAATAACTCTAATAGGCTTTTTTGTGGGCAGCTTTGGGATAAATTTAATTTATGACAACCACAAATGGCAGAACAAAAGCAAGCTTCTGGTTAGCTTTTATTTTTAGTGGCCATTAAAAGAATAATTGTGGGCAGTTTAAGGCTATCTAACATTTTCAGCGAAAAGTTAGTGGCATGATTGTGGGCAACTTCTTGTATTTACGGCCAATTATCTTGTGGCCTTATTCTGTCCGGCGTGACACTTTTTTTACGGAGCCGTAACTTTCACTGATAGCGGGCCACCATCGAACACCTTCGGCCAAGGCTAACGAACCCATCAGTGGCCCATAAGTTCGGTGTTTGTTGGGTTGCTGTTTAATAAGGTAAAAAAACAAAAAACAAAAAACAAATCCGCATTTAAGAAAACTCATAACATATTTGAAAACCAGATTTCGGCAATTACCGTCCATAGCGAAAAAGTAGTCCGATTATTTTGTGCAGCTCTGTATTTAATTTAGAGTTTGTACATATTCTGCAAAATACGCTAAAACTTAGTTTAGTAAGAAAATGCATAGGTTGAAAATTTGCCTTCAGCAGTTTTTATCAATATATGGAAACATACTTGAATTCTTTTGTACATCCCTGTATATTACCAACAGATTTTTATATGCGCTACATATTAAGCTAAAATTCAATTCAATTAAAAACATAATTAAAACTACTCAAATCACATTTCCAAACATTATCATCCTTAGGCGGTCATGTATCCAGTTCTTTGCGTGGCCCTGTATATGATTTTATTTATATTATACAAACATTTCTTATTATACTTAATCCAATTCAACTTGAAACTGCATAACTCAATTAAAAGCTACCTTTAAGCCATTCATGCTTATAACCCGCAACGCTTGCGAATTCTTCTGTGAAGCCGTGTATAATGATCTATAGCATTTATACACACTACATACTAAGCAAAATTTTAGTTAAATGAGCATACCACAAATGGAATCGCATTTCCAGCACTCACAGCTAATAGACAGTGTACTTCAGTTACAGTACTTTATCCTAATCTTTTGCGTGTCCCTGTAAATGAACGATAAATGCTATGTCATACAATAAGTATCTTGTACTAAACCTCAGTAATGCATATCATTTTCATTATATTTGAAATAGTGTAGCAGAACTAAAATACGCTGAAAACACTTCCCCGTAGACCATTATGTAACGGAATTCTTTTGTGGGACCCTGTAAATGAATAGTAAATTCTTTGCCATCCATATTCTTCAAAATACACGATTTAGTGCACTACATAAATGCTTATCAATTTACTTATGTCTGAAATCGTCTAACATCGTTAAAATGAACTTGAAACGATTTTTTCCTATAGACCGTAATGTAACAGAAAACTTTTGACCGCCCCTGTAAATGAACTAAAATTGCTACACACTTTATTTTGAATAACGATCGTGCTATAATAGGCATCAATAACATACTACAAAATCAGGTCAATCCGAGTATATTTACGAGAGTTAGAGCTCCGCCAGACGGACAGACAAACCGAAATCATAAACACTTTTAAACTACTATGTTGGAAAGTGTTTAAAATGCTTTGAAAATTGCGCAGAGTTTGCAGTCCTAGAGCAGTGGCCCCACTGGGCGGCAATTTCAAGTTGCTCACTCATTCACTGTCAGTTTCTTCTGTCCTTTATTTTAAAGTATTGTTGTAGACTAAAAATAATTGGAATACAAGCAAAATTACAAAAATCAGTTTTTCTACTGAATTTTAAAAATGTTTCTAAATAGAAACTTAAAAATTGCATTTAACACCAGAATAATTGTATGAACAAGTTTTTAAGAATATTTTGACATTATTTAGTATTAAATCTCACTATAATTTTTCTGGGATAAGCTTTTACAATTTTCCGCAACACTTTGTATTATTTATTGAAAGAGCTTTCTACTTCTATTTGCTCTGCTATATGTCACTCGCAGATTCTTTTGCACTTGAAACTACTTAAAACTGTATGTAAATTTGACTGTTAGAGCACACATTAATTAACGTCTGAATTCTTTTTTTTTTAATTAAAGGTACATATTAAGATAGACTTAAACAAAATTAATAAAATAACCCAACAGGTGTGAAAAATTAGTGAAATTTAATATATAATGTGGATTAATGTAATATTAATTTATTCATCGTATTTTCCGTCATCGCGTGCTATGCGATTGCCGGCTGATTACGTTTCCGAACATGGTTTATTAGTGAGAAATTGCTGGGTTAGGATATCGGCCAGGGTAGCTTAGTAGTTAAAGCAACAGCACGATACGCTGTGGACCCAGGTTCGAGTCCTCTGGCCCCGCCTAATTTTTCACTCCTGTTGGCTTATTGTATTGTGTCTTGTGTTCAAGTCCGCCTTAATATATGTACCATTAATTAAAACAAGTAATATAAAAATTTTGTTTTTAAAGTCAATTCCTACTTAAGTCATCAAAGAAAAATTTAATATAATCCCTTAAGCTATTATTAGTTTTTGTTGCATTAAAATATCTCAATTTGTTGATTTTCTATAAGCAAGTAGGTTTACAATGGAAGTCTATGGGAATTTGGTGAAACATTAGAGATATCGCCAAGTTGGCGTCACTTTTGGCGACTCATTTTGGTCGCCAAATTTGGCGACAAACTTGGCGGTACTTGGTGACAGAACAGAGTCCCCCTTATAGATATGAAGATGCATTAAATGCTTCAATAACCAATGGCCGCCATTTTGTCTCCCATGTAAAACTAAAATTAATTAATTAAAATTTAATTAATGAATTAATATTTGAAAAAATGTATAAACATCAATTGTCATCCAGTACAAGTTTAAAAAAATTTATTTAAATTTGCTAGGATGAATAATAAGCATTTTATTAACGATTGAAAATTTGAACAAGATATATTAATAATTAAATAAATAAATATATAAATATAGGGAGAGTGTGAACTAATAGTAGGCATTGAAAAATTGACTGTCTTGAACATATTTAACCCTAAAAAAATATATGAAGTACCTGAACGATGCACGTACTACCAACTTTATAAAACATATATAAATCTTAAATAGCATTAGACAAGAAAATGGGTAGATAGTAAATATCTATGACTCTAGTGCAGACCTCCTGCAAAGTAAATTAATTTGCATGATGACATATGAATTTTAAATTTTAAAATCAGATACACTGGTGTCCAGAATTAAGGACCAATCACAAAATGCTAATTTTCAAGTACGCGAGTACTCAAAAGAAAATAATATAATTTAAATAATTACTATCTCTACAGCACAGTTAGTCCATGGGTCATTCCATGTCAGTTCAGGCAGGCATGTAACCCACCATCACAGATTTTGATGAAACTGCGTGTGTTTGTTCCTTTTATTAAGATATGATTCCCAGTATTTTTTTTTTACTCCTTGGTCAAATAGTTTCTGAGAAAAAAATTGTCAAACTTTTGAAAACTGCCATCAGTTGGCATTCTTGACTGCTCGATTTTCAAATGTAGCATGACATAAATATGATCATATTTCAATATCTATTCCACAAATCATCTTCAAATAATTTATGCATAATATATAGGGTACGTATTTTATGCAAAAAAAATACTGTTACGCTCATATAACATTTTAAGTGTGTCTAAAAAAATGTTTAAACTTTGAAGTTGTGATTTTTTTATGAAAAATAATGCATTTCCTAAAATAGCATTATTAACAAAAGGCGGTATTTTTATTAAATTTATTTTTTGTGGGGGATATACTTAAAGGTGTCCTTTACCTGATTCTGAAATAAAAGTAGTGGGATTTTGGGTGTTTTTAGTAGTATTTCATATTTAAAAATATTTTGAGGCTTATTTGAAATCAAATCAAGCAGAGTCATTCCATGTCAGTTCGCCTAAGATATTTAATTCACTGTCACAAATTTCAATGAAACTGGGTATGTTTATAGCTCATTTTAAGACAGGATCAAGGAAATTAAAGGTGATTACAAGTAAAATATTTTTTAAGATAAAAAAAAAAATCTAAATTTTGAAATTTTTTTAAAAATGTTTTTAATGGCATATCTATATTCAAAGACTGCATAAAAAAAAGTCATTTCAATATAAAATCACGAAATAAGTTTCAAATAATGTATATGTGACAAATAATGTAGGCAGATTATTATTTATTGTTGTTTGTCATGTTTAAATGCTAAGAGTGTGTTTAATCTTGTGAATTCTTAAAATCAAGAATTTTGTGAAAAATAATGTGTTAATCAAAAATTTATTATTAACCGAAGGCAGGCTGTTATTACTTTTTTTAATTGTACGTAAAAATATCTTTTCAATAGTTATAAAATAAAAATAGTGAAAATATGAGCAATTTTAACAAAATTTTCATAAAATGTGAATGTTTAATGAAAAATATTGAAGCTTTTGATGCTAAGATGGACTAAAATGACTACGATATCGTGTATTTCTACTCTTGCTTAAATATAATACATACAATAATAAAATAACAAATATTATTTACAGCAATAAAAATTAAATTAAATAGTACCAGTTCCTTTACCAACACTACATTGCTCAACAGCCGACTTAAAATCAACAGCCCGCACTCTTATTTAAAAATACTTTCAACTGTTCAAATAATAAATAAACTGCATTTAAAAATTTTAATATCAACTTATTATCTTAAGACGATAATAATAACTAAACAACATGATGAATTTATAAATCAGCTTTTAATTGAAAAGTCATGAAATGGTCCCTTTAAATATTGTTGTTCATCGAGTCAATCAAAAGAAATTATATAAAAAAAAAATAGTGAGCCTAATATGCTGACTGCAATGACACTTCTAACAAAACTAATTAATTCATTACCATCTGAAATCAAACCCGAAAGATCAAAAGAAAAAAAAATCATCTGTAGTGTGAATGTGACATACTCAGTGGTTGTTGAGGTATGTCTTTGTGACATTTTCACCTGTACTTCAATAAAATATAAACATGTAAGCTTTTTTCATTCATCCAAATTAAGTAAAACAATTATAAAATTTTGTTGTCATTACACCAGATGTTAAATTTTTCGTTACATACTATTAGATAAGTTCTTTACTTTTAGACATTATTGACATAATATCATAAAATTTGCTATATGTATTTTCTGTAAGTGTATAAACAATATATATATATGCTTTATTAAACATAAATGAATAATTTTTAAATAATTTGTTTGAGAACAGGGATATATATACACACATATATATGTTGAAAATCCATCTTTCAGCAATATTGTGATGAAATAAATCAAATTACCGTAATTTCCGGTGTATAGCCCGTGGATCATACAATCGTGTTTCGACCCAGAATTTTTTAAAAATAAAATGTAACTTTTTAGATCACAGTAAATATTGGTCTTCAAATACTGAATAAAATTTCTGGGTCCAAACTGAATTGTTTGATCTGCGGGCTATACACCCGAAATTACGGTACATATCATTAGAAACTGAATAAAGTTACAAAAGTGCAACTCATTAAGTTTTAAATATTTTTTCAGATATAGTTATTTGAAAGATATAAATATAATGGATTATGCTTTTTTTGCATATATTTAAAGCACAATACGTCAAAATTTTCTTCAACAGAGTGAATTTTTTTTTTTTTGTTCAATATTAGCAGCTCAATGCTGAATTTTCAATATTAACAGCCAAATATGAGTTTAAAGATTAGGACTGTCATTTTGAAAATTTCTATTGGGCGGTGAGGAGCTAGTGATTTTTCTCTTTTTTGGAAAGGGATAATTGCTCTTCGCCCTAGAAGTTTTACTAAAAAACAATACTGTTTATTTTTTTCCTTAAGAAACGAAAATAAAAGATAATTTGAAAAATAAAATAAATGTATAAATAAAAATATTTCCAGGGATGATACATTGGATAGGTTTTACATTTGAAAATATTGATAGTTTTAAATATGATTTAAGTACTACTAAAACCAACCAAAATCCCACTATTTTTATTTCAGATCCAGTTATAATGTAGTATTATGTACAATTTAAAATTAAAAAATTAGTCATAGAAACTCCGCCTCTGATTGATAAAGATTTTTTAATAATTTCATTATTTTTTGTAAAATATTTTTGATTTCAAAGATTATACAATTTTTTAGACACATTTAAATATTTTTTAACATTACAGCAATATTTTTTCATAATCTACATACGTTATTTACCTTGCTTAAATTATTCAAAGAAGATTTCTTTATTAGTTATTGAAATATGATTTTATATATAAAATGAGGCCTTTGAAAATTGAACAATCATTAATGGCAACTCGTGGCATTTTTCCAAAATTTTGATAATTTTTTCTCATATGTTCACTATTTTTATTTTATAACCATTTAAAAGATATTTTTACGTACAATTAAAAAAAAGCAATAGCACCCTGCCTTCGGTTAATAATAAATTTTTGATTAACACATTATTTTTGACAAAATTCTTGATTTTAAAAATTCATAAGATAAAAGACACTCTTAGTGTTTAAACATGATAAAAACAAGAAATAATAATCAGCCTACATTATTTGTCACATATACATTATTTGAAACCTATTTAGTGATTTTATATTGAAATGACCTTTTTTTTTTTTTTTTTAATGTAGTCTTTGAATATCGAACTGTCATTAAAAAATTTTAAAACAATTTTTCAAAATTTTGATATTTTTAATCTTAAAAAATATTTTACTTAGGATAAAGAAAATTAAAGGTGATTACGTCTTAAAATAAGCTATAAACAAACCCAATTTCATTGAAATTTGTGACAGTGATTAAATGGCTTAGGGGAACTGACATGGAATGACTCTGCTTGATTTGATATGAAATGCACCTCAAAATATTTTTAAATAGGAAATACTACCAAAAACACCCAAAATCCCACTATTTTTATTTCAGAATCAAGTAAAGGACACCTTTAAGTATATCTCCCATAAAAAATAAATTTAATAAAAATACCGCCTTTTGTTGATAATGCTTTTTTGTTAATGCATTATTTTTCATAAAAAATTCACGACTTCAAAGTTTAAATATTTTTTTAGACACACTTAAAATATTATAAGCCTAACAATATATTTTTTTCATAAGCTGCGTATCCTAAATATTGTGCATAAATTATTTGAAGATGATTTGTAGAGTAGATATTGAAATATGATTATATATATGACATGCTACATTTGAAAACCGAGCTATCAAGAATGCCAACTGACGGCAGTTTTTCAAAATTTTGACAATTTTTTTCTCAGAAACTATTTCACCAAGGAGCAAAAAAAAAATTACTGGTGATCATATCTTAATAGTAAGAACAAACACACGCAGTTTCATTAAAATCTGTGATTGTGGGTTACATATTGATATTTTACTGCCTGATTTGACGTGGAATGCCCCCCATATAACATCTCATTCATGTCACACATAGACACAAGTATCACAGTCACTACGGTGAAGGAAAAAATAGGAAATTTCATACATCTCATTATGAGTCTCAAATGATCACTATATGTGACTCTACTGAGACGTCACTGTGACTGCTGCTTTGTGACGAGTCACCATGTGACTTTACAATGTGGTTACGTTGTGACTCTCATATGACTGTCATCTGCAGACTCAATTTCAAAGTCATCGTGAACGCTGCAGGCAGCCTGAAGGTATGTAACCAAATCTCTTGTAGTCGCTCCGCGGTTTCTTCGAGCCGACAATGATAGAAAATGATCTTCGGATCCCGTTGTTGCTCTTGGTCGCCCTTGACCAGGGTGTATATCAATGGATCCAGTGCTTAAAAGGCGGCTCCAAGCTCTTGATATGACACTTTAAAGGATATTTAAATCTTGGCCGATCTCCATTTGTATTTGGCCTGCCTCGATTCTACTAAATATTCACAATTTTTTGCCTTCACTTAAATATTGCCTTTGAGTCATAACTAATCAATATTTATCACTCTCAGACACCACATCCACTTTAAACAACACTACAGATCAGAATTCCAACGTACGTTCAATGAGTACCACATCGTCAATAACCGAATTTGCATATTTCCGGCGCTAACATATGCGCGGAAAAGCAATTTTGTGTTGAATTGCATTTAATTAATATAAATAATTGCAGCATTGGGCATTTATTGCAACAGCAACTGAGCATTTCCCCCCCCCCCTCATTATCCTTTAATTTTGATGACCTGTTTATTTCGGTCACTTCAGTGATTTAAGGGGTTACACCACCTTGGCGCTAGGAAATATGGGTACAAAAATAGCATTTTTTTTTTTTTTTACGCAGCTATTACATGTATATAATAATTTTTATTTTACACATGCATAATAGAAGTTTTATGAACAATAATAATAAAAGAAAACTAATGAAATAATTAAAAAATGGCGCAGATGTGTGCCATCAAGTACGATCCTTTTTTGAAAATTCTTGCTGATGGTGTAATTTTTTTCTCTCTGAGGCATCGGCTAAAAAATAAAAATAATATTTTTCCTTATTTAGAAAAGTAATAGATAAAATAGCACAGGGAAAAAATTAAATTTTTTTTCTGTAGAAATGACAGCTGTTTGAAAAAAATTAAACCTTTTGACTTTTATCAAAATTTTGAGTTTTAAAAATTTATAAAAAATTAACGCGGTAGCTAATCAAAAAAATCCTATGCTACATCTTAGATAATAGTATAAAGAATATGCGGTTTGAATTTGATCAATATCGATTTCGTAGAATATGAGATATCTTGTACACCAGTTTGAAAAATAGTAATTTCGAGAAAAACACACACACACGCACAAAAGAATTACCGTGTCAATGAAACCAATTATTTTTCTTTTAATTATCTTAAATCTGAGATTCCTGAACGTACAAAATGTTTTCCAGTGTTGCCGCGATGTTCTCCACTACCTTTTGAGCAGCTTTTTTCATTTCCCTACCTCTTTAGTTTGTTGTTGGCTCTCATGTTGGCTATTGATACTTGCTAAAATTCAAAGTTCTTGGATAATCGCAGCGCTATATCTGTGGAAATAATTTGAATTTCGAAATGGATAAATTCTTAAAATATTCTTAAAAGTATAAACAATTTATGTAGTGAAAAAAAAAAATCGATTTTTTTAAAACCTCAAGGTGGTCTAACCCCTTAAGCGAAATAGTTCGGTCGCATGTCTTAAATTTGTGTTTTATTCATATTTTATTGTTTTATTTATTGATTGACGAATGTTTTAATTTCGTTATGAAAAATAATCTGGAAACAAATGTTGAGCTATTTATATTAATTTAAGTGAAATGGATTTTCTTTTCGTAATCGTCTGCTCGCGACAGAGATAGATTTGAAAAAAAAAAATCATGCTTTAAAACTATTTTAAAAACAATAAAAATAGAATAAATTGCGATACAGTTTTCAAACAAATTGCGATATAGTTTTCAAACAAATTGCGATATAGTTTTCAAACAAATTGCACTTGAAAGTACATTTTATTCCCTTAGTCAACGGTGTCAAAATTGAATATGTGCGATGTTTAGAATAGAAGTTTAAAAAATTGCACTAAAAGTTAAATTTAATCGTCTGCTGTTGCCACCGTCAGAACGTCAGCTTTACGCACGAACTTGTTTGTCCTTTATAATATTGATACATAGACATTTTGTGAATAAAATAAGGGAAAATTAGTATTAAAAATTTTCTGGTGTGAACTCGAGATTTTTGAATAAAAACCCCGCCAGATTTGGCTATACTGTTTGCGGCCTGTATTGTATAGCGTGAACCTCAGGTCTCAAAGGGGTTAAGGCATCGACCGGTGGGCCCACCACTGGACCGAGGCGTTTAATAAGTCGGACGATTGGCGGTTCTGAGATCACTATACACCTCTTATCGTATTACAGTTAGAAATATATACATCTGAGCTATAAAATCAATAAAAATTAACGATAATAATTTCTTTTAAAAAGAGCAAAATTGAAAAGGATAGGATTTTATAAATATTTCTTTAAAGTTTTAGAGAAGGATATATAACAATTTTTAAGATTTCGAACTTTAAAGGTGATATATTATCTCACATTTTAAGGGTGATATATTATCTCCTTAACCAATTTGCAGCATTAACGCATAGATGCGTCCATTTCAAGAATTCCTTTTTTATTCAGAAATTTCGAAAGAACAATTTTTTACTTTATGTAACAACAAAACTTCTGTCATTGAAGATACCAAAAATTGCTTTTCAGAATTTCTGGTAGGAATTCTTAATTTCTGAATAAAAAAGAAATTCCTTTGCACGCTTCGTTTGCAAATGGGTTAATAAAAATGCTTGAAAAAATTCTATTAATAGACCACAACATTTTTCACTAATGATACTTACTTTTCTTTCAGAAAACCGTGCTCTAAATAAACATTATGCTTTCAAAAACGCATATTATTTTCTTTGTTATTACACTGATTACTGTGATAAAGGCCGAAGAAGCATTTAGTCTATGTAAGTAATATGTTTTTTTTATAATTTAATGAGAGAATTTTAAAAAGTCTTAATAAAAAGAAAGTAAATTAAAATTATTATTTTTAATTACCTTAATTATTAAAATTTATTTAATCTAAATTTCAATAATTGTATTGCAGAATTTAATTTCCTTAACCCTTTATCTACTGATGGTACTTATAAGTACCATTAAAATAAATTGTTATAAAATTCATTTAATACATCGATTAGTAGTACTACAGTTTAGAATGAGTTATAGATGCATGGCTCTATCTTGTTCCAAAAGCATTATTGGTTACACAAAACAAAAATATTTTTAAAAGGATGATTTCTTTTGTCTTTGCATCTTTTCGGCTTTCTTATCGTGGGGGGAGGGGGGATTTTTCAGTTCGGAAATATTTCTATAGTTCTATTGTAAGAACATTATATTTGTACATTTCCTAATTCTACAAAATACTAAGAAAAATATTTAAAATAAATGTTTTGAGTGGGGTTATAAGTATTGCACAAAATCACTATAAATTGAAATGTAATTAACCCTTCTAATTCCTTCTAAAATTTATTAAATGATTATGCTAATCTTCTAATGTAGTTTGCAAAATTCACGAAAAAGGCTATAGAAGATAAAATTTTCATGAATTCACAATTCAGTACATAGAGGGTTAAATAGTAGTTAAATTTTAATAGTTTTTTATCTGTTATATTAATTTCCAAAATTGCTACACTTAAAGCTAACGTTATCGATAATTTCATCATGTGCTTTAGCCATTTATGCACCGTTACACACTGGCGAAATTTCCGAAAACGCTTTTCAAAGTCCCCAAAATAAAAGTTGCATTTTTTCTATGCACAGTTTCGCTTAATTTCGAATTAACTTATTTATAATAAATATGTTTAGCTCATTGTTTAGGCGTCGATAGGAAAATTCATAACAGTTTGTTATAAATCATATGTTGTTGATGCTGAATATTCAGAAAATATCTTTATTACGAGTAGTTACACAATTTTCAATTCATGCCAGTAAGAACACAAGTATTACTTGACGTAGCTTGTGAATAACTACTCGCGTAAATCCGCAGACTTTGCTGGTTCTTTTTTAATAGAATTTCTGTTTTTCGCAGATTAGATCATATTCAGTTGTCTTTAAAATGTGACCGAAGTTCTCTTAATAATTAAATAGTTTTAGCAGTGTAGCAGTTTTTGTAAGCTTAAATACCTATAAAAATAAATATATCTTATATATCGGCGTATAACATGCACTTTTAACTCTAAAAAATCACTTCATTTTTCCATCTGCGTGTTATACAACGAATATAAACTGGTTGATGATCATAATGGTTGAAATCATAAGAGGAAAACATTCTATATTTTTAGAGGTATATTTAAATGTATTTATATATCAATATATTAAAAAAAAACTTACAATATATATTTTCTAACAAACTTAATCTTCCTTAGATAACAGGGAAAATTCGTTGAGCTCGTCCTCATTTATATTTTCTACAACATTTATATTGCCAAGTTTTTGATAAGACCAATTCTTATAATAAAAACAAATTAAAAATATATAGCGGTTGAAGAAAAAATCATCGTATTAAGGGTGTGTTCAAATCCAAACTGCTTATTTTTTGACTCATTTTTAAATGAATTTTTCTCTCAAACGCATCCAATTGGTAGATTCTCTTATTCAGAAACTCTATAATGTACAGTAATGGTCGATTTTTTGATAGAGGCAGAATATATTTTAAAAAATGATGTCAAAGTGAGCATTTTGAACCGGATTTCCCGAAGCCTTATAAACGAAATATATTGTCCTACTGAGAAAATAATTGTTTATAAATAAAGTTCTAATTCATTGAACGAAAAATAAAAACACAGGTCGCTTATACATCTCTTCAAAAATCACGGCAGCAAGTTTCATATTTTTTCTTTTTAATATGAATCTGAAAATGTGACAAAAAATTTCGAGTTGTTGAGCATGGAAAAGTATTTTTTTAATACTGCCTTAACATTATTATGATAAAACCAGCTCTTATATAAAAATGAAATAAAAATTCGTCAAAACAGGCCAGATAAAATTGTTAAAGTGGGTTTATCTCTAATCATGATTTAGTTTTTGTTGAAATGAGCACTTAACTTCGAAATCTACCTGAGCCTGTAGGCCGAGCCGGCAGGGATTTTTTTTTTAATTCCATCTGTTCGAGGGATTTAAACATATTCCAAACTAAGCTTTTGGCATGTCACAAAGAAAAGACATATTATCTGAAGTGGGAGACGACTAGAATTTCTGGTTTATTTTCGTGGGGAAAACTTGATGCGTGTTATACAGCAGTATATGCTTGAAATAAAAATATATACTCTCAAATTAGTGATGCATGTTATACGCCGAGATATACGGCAATTTTTTTTTTTAAACAGTCATTTCGAAACCATCCAATGTTTATCAAAATCACGCCTAATCTTTTGTCTGCAATTCATGATTTTTTGCAAAAATTTCCATTACCATACATTAATTGGGCTTGGCACTGAGTTTAAAATTCACTTATTTTTTACGCTTTGTAGAAAGCGCAAGAAAGTGAATTTATTAAAAATGTATATAATTTTGGCTCTATTTCTTTTTACCCGACTGAAAAGGAGGGTTATGTGTTTCACGTGTATCTGTATATGTGGATTTCTTTATACCCTCGAAACATCCCAAAGGCTGGATGGGTTTTAATGAATGAGGTCTCCATCAATTCGTCTTAACGGCACGATGGTTATAGGCTAGGTTTTGTTTTTATAAATTCAAAATGGCGGTAGAGACGAAAAAAATAATTTACGCACCCTATTGAGTGGCATATCATTGGATAGGTCTTTCAAAATGAAGGCAATGTCTCATTGACTATTTTACAGTCAGAAGTTCCGTTAAAAATATTATACAACCTGGAAGTTGTGTAGGTAGGATCTCTAGCTTTACTGCAACTCTGTCCATAATAGACAGCTATAGACCTCATCAAAACAGTGTTTATAGATAGGAACTAACAATTAAATACAACTTAAAAGTCATCAATACAAGTAAATAAAAAAAATAGGTAAGTACTATAAACAAGTAATATAAAAAAATATTTTAAGTCAATTCCTACTTAGGTCAATAAGAGAATTTTTTTTATCCCATTCTCCTTACCTCTTGAGTGGCGCTTAAAATGCCTTGATCAAGAAGAGGGCTCTCTCGGTCTTAAAATACCCTGATCAAGAAGAGGGCTCTCTCGATTATTGAAAATTAATTAATTTAATTTAATTAATGAATTAATATTTGAAAAAAACTGGATTAACATCAAGTGTCATCCACTATAAGTTTAAAAAAATTTATTTGAGCTTGATTGGATGAATAGTAAGCATTTTATTAACGATTGAAAATTTGAACAAGATATATATAGCGAGAGTGTGAGCTAATAGTAAGAATTGAAAAAAATAATAGGTTCACATTGATGAGAAATAATTAATTAGTTCGCTTTTTACGCAGTCGGTTTTTTTTTATTTTTTAAATTTAATTGTTTATTTAAGACATGAAAATGGGAAAGAAATAAAAGGAAACATTATTTAAGCTATCCTTTTAGTATTTCTAAAATGATTTCTCACTATATATTTGTAAATTAACTAGTATTAAGCTATCTATATATTTAAAAGATAAAGCTGTTTTTTAGTCATCTGTCTTGAGTTTTCTTATGAACCGATTTTGATAATTATTTTTTAAAAATGAAAGCACTTTATGTGTAAATGTGCCCGCATACGCTTTTTTTAAAAATAGTGCCATTTTTATATTAACATTTTAATTTAAAAAGTCTTTTATGAAATTTCTTTACGTTGCTGGAAATCGGGTTACTTCCATTGTTGAAAAGGGAATGGAAACAATGGGAATTACCATATCATTGCGGATATCATTTTCGCATTATAAGTAAAAATAACATTTTAAAAATTTTGAACAAAAATCTCATTTTTACTCATAAAGCTGTAACATTTAAATATTTCTTTTTTATTCCGCTAATACTGAGATTGAGACATTCATATCAGAGGGTGAAAATGGTGTCATAGTAAAAATGAAATGAGTATTTACTTTGATAAAACTAAATATTTTATTACGAATGCGTCTAAAATGACAAATTTCTTGTTTTCGCCGGCACTCAGATAAGAACTCAAGTCAAGAGTGTGGATGTTCACATGTTAAATTATAACTGGCAAACGTGACATCAAGTTTGGGAATATATTTATTAATAATCTATGTCACGTTAAAACACTTTTAAAATAGTGAATATGAATGTGAAAAATAAGCATGTGGGAGATTCTCAAAAGGTGGGATCATTAAACGTTAACAATATGATAATTTTAAAAATTTCAAATTTAAGACCAATTTTTCTTTAATAGTATAGTATTTTGTCTATAAATATAATATATTAATATTTTTAATAGTATATTTACAAAATTATACACAAACATTAAAAGACAGCAACTATTCTGGAAAATTAATTATTAAAGCATTTAATTAGCAGTTGTGTATGTTACAAATTTTGGACATTTTTCGCACGTACGTTACAGATTTTGGACGTTGTTCTTAGTATTTAAAAAATTCTTAAGACTTAGAATTTAGTAAATGTGTCTGTATACATATATTATATGTATAATTAACTTTTTGTAATCTAGTAATAATAATAATAAAATCAAATGCTTTGTTACGTACGTTACTTTCGGACATAACAAAATACAGAAAAATTCTTTATAGAAAAGCCCTTCTATCTTCAAAAAAGCAATAAATCAGCCTGCCATCTCTTAACGAAATTATCAAAAATCATCCGTTTCCTTTATGCATTCATTGTTTACCATTAGAACCACTTGGAAAAAAGTTAAAACTATTTTTCTTGGTAGTACATTGGAGCAGTTAACGTTATGAATGTCCGAAATTGGCCTCTTTAGCATAAAATAATAAAATTTTAAGATATTTATACAAAGCTTTTACAATAAATTGTCATTTTTTTCTGTCTCTGAATAGAATTAAAAACTCAGTGTAAAAAAAAAATAAATAAATAAAAATAAAGTCAATGATAATTAAAGTTATGTTTGACAGGCTTAAAGTTATGACGTGTGTCCAGTGCCCACCTTTTGAGAATAGCCCATGTGAATTTTGCGACGGTAAAAATGACGATATTTTTAGATTTTGTTGAAAAAAAAATAATTGTGTCACAGTGGCGCAATTTTTGTTGATTTTTCATTATGTAATACCAAATATCAAAGCCTCAATTAATAACTTCCTCATTTCTAATCTAAATTGCATGTTACTGATTACGTATAAGAATAAGATTTAATTTTTCAGTAATTTGTAAAGTTGAAATTAAACTTGCGTTAAAAATAATATTTGTTTTAAGACTCAGGCCTGCCAACATAAGATTGATTATTAATTGTAATTATTTTTGCAATTTTTATATATAAATTCAATCAATCAGTTTTTTAAACATTTTCATTCGTCGAATTCGACAGGTTTCGACTCGTTAATTGATAAAAGGGTATTTTTTTTAAGTATTCCATTCTTTATATATATATATATATATATATATATATATATATATTAATTTTTAGAATAGGGTAATTCTAGGATAGATGACCATAGAGGAGAGATGGCCAGTCTAAGTATTTCAAAAACTATATCATAGATTGCAGCATTGACTTTGTTCGTAAGAAATAGTTCAACGTGTTCATTCAATACGACGTGGAGCTGTGTTTTTCAATTATAAAAAGAAAGTTTAATTTTAATGTTTATTTAATTTAGTGGTTGGATATTTTTGTTGAGTTGGGTATCTGAACGTTTTGCAGTACGTATCTGACATTTATTTTTACTATAAGGACTTTTCAGGCACGTATATAATCCAATCTCTGCTTTTAAGCCTAAAACAAAGACGTACAATGGCGGAGTGTCGCTTTAACACTAGAACTACCGATGTTAAATATATACCTAGTTTTACCGCACCCGTCAAATTGACGGATTTTTGATCATGGCTTTGATTGTAACTTTTGACTTAGTTAATGTAAATAAAAAAATCTAATTTAACAAAAACAACATTTAATATAATAATTCATTAATTATTAATAAAAAAACCCAGTTTCTATTTGCATTTATAGTATTGCACATTTGATATGTATGAAATGACTATGAGGCACATATTTTACAAGTACATGTTATCTTAGATGAACACAATTGCCATTTAATTAATGTAAATAAAAGAATATAACTTAAAAATAACAAAATTTAATATAATAATTCATTAATTATTAATAAAAAACAAACAAAAACAGTTTCTATTTGCATTTATAGTATAGCACATTTGATATGCATGAAATAACTATGAGGCACATCTTTTATAAGTACATGTTATCTTAGATGAACACTTGCCACAAACATATTTGTTGCATACATTGCAGGTATAAATCGCTCTTTTTTTGTTACACAATCGAATTTGGCAAGATTTGCGTTCATAAGGATTTTTTTATTTTCTGGAGTACAATCCATTGCTTTCCGTTCCTGTTTTGGGGAGGAGGCTTCTTTTCTGCAGCACCTATATTCACTGGAGAGTTCTTCGGATAATTGAAACAAAAATTGTTTTCTAGTTATATTTTCAACACAAGTCTCTTTTATATAAAATCCACGCATTGATTGCTGCCAAGTCCAAAATATTATAAAATACTTGCAAAGGCCATCTACGTGACCCTGCTTTTACGCTATATTTGAAAGCCATTTGGTCAACTACATGTACTCCAAACTTAGTCTCATTGTAAAACGACACAGTTGCAGGAATTTGTTTCGATTAGAAGCAGTTTTCACGTATATATTTTTTGAGCTAAGAAATAGTATTTTTTTTACGAGGCTTAATTTTGCAAATTGCTAGAACAATATCATTTGATTTGTAGAGTTTTGTGGAGAAAAGAGCCATGTTATCTTTTCTAACTTTAGCTATTTTTGTCAATTCTCTTTTATTTTCTAGCATAGTTCCAACAAGACTTGTCTTTTTTTGGCCAGTAGCTTCTTTGCGAGTTGCATACTTGTAAAAAAATTATCCGTTGTTATATTTCTCCCACAATTTACATATTTTTTTTTACAGGATTCAAAACTACAAATTCATTCAAAGGTACTCCTGATGGTCTAAGTTCATCTTTGCCTAAACAGTGAAAGCCATTTATAAGATATTTACTTCGCACGTCTACAGCTAACCAAAACTTAATTCCGATCCGGTTTATTGGGCATATATTGCAGAAATCTGCATCTTGCCTTTGTGGGAAACAGTTGTTCATCTACGCTTATATTCTGATCTGGCTTGTAACCAGCTTGGCTGTTATCAATAAAGGACTTCCACATTTCGGAAGCTAATCCAAATTTGTCAGTTCGTAAGCGAACGCTCCTCTCGCTTTTTTTGTCGAAACGAATGAATCTCATAATTTCTGAAAATCTGCTTCTACTCATAGTTTCGTGAAAGAAAGAAGGTCCTCATTTTTCTGATCACAAATAGGATAATTTCAAATTTCAATCTTCGTAGGCTCCTCGAGCATACAAAATAGCTACAAGCGCATATAATTCTTCAATAGTAATTTTCCAATCGTTCTTTTGTAAAACATTTCTGGCCTCGAGTAAATTGAATCGTAATCGGAGCAAAATAGATCCCATTATAACGGCTGCCGAACACTTTGGATCATTCAACTTTGAAAATGCCAAAGCCGACATTTTGACGGGTCTTGGTATAAATAGGTATAGGCCATACTGATTATGGAAATTAAAGTGGGTGAGTGGAAATTGAATAGGAATATTTAACTGTTCTTATATTTAATTAAAAGTCGTATCATAAAATTCTAGAACAATACATAAATTATATCAAATTTTTAAGCATGAAATTTGAAAACCGTCAAAATGACGGTCTTGGTAGTTCTAGTGTTAAATTGGGCGGCCATCTGTTCATCAATTTTAGGATAGATGGCCACATAAAACCGAGGAGAGATGGCCGCCTATAATCAATATTTAAAAGTTATACAGAGTGAGGTTTTTAACTAAACATAATTATTTTTAAAATAATTATATAATTTTTATTTTCATAATTATATTAATTGACATAATTATTTAAATTTTAACTAATATAAATATTTTAACAACAATAATATTATAGGCTAACGAAGTATTTTTGTTTCATAAAATATTGAAAAATTTCGGTAACGTTCATCCCAGAAACAGATAAAGTTGATAAATAAACTTAAAACCGTGAAAAAGTCTAAAATAAATGCGAGAAAAAAACAAACAACAACAAAAGAAAAAAAAAACACGATATTTCCAGCAGCGAAGAAGATGAAATACATTTGAAATTATTATATTCTACAGAGTCCGAGGGAATAGAATTGGACGAGTATCACTGTGTTGGTTGTGGAGAAGAATATAATACCTCATACCTCAACCAAAAGGGATGACTGGATACAATGCATAAGCTGACAAACGTGGTTCCATGAACTGTGTACAAGCTACCAAGATCTTTGCTGAAAATGTGGTAACATTTTATGAAAAGTGAAGGATTGAAATTATACTTCAAATTTTGTATATTCAAATTTATTCACTGATTTTCCGTGATATAATTGCATCTTTAAAAATTTTTTAATGCTTTTATGGATTAACTGCATGAAATGTGTTATTTTTTTGCTATTTTAACTTAATTTTTTCTTTCTTGTATTGGATGGCCATCTTTCCTCGGCTTGAAGGAGAGATGGGCATCTGCCATTTTAATTTTAATTTTCTTTGCCGCTTTTTGTTCTGGATATTTAATTATTTTTTGTCCAAAATATGGTGAGGATATGTATAAGAATTTCAAATATGCATAAATATTTCTTGTATTTGCATTCTAAGAATTTTTATTTCAATCTTTAAAAACTATGGCCATCTATTCTAGAGTTACACCATTTCATTGTTGTAGTTTCACAGCCTATTTTGGCGTACAATTACATCCATTGTTATTTCAATTCGTATAGTATAACTGTACGGGCTACAGAAAATATTTGACGATTTATCACCCATGGAGGGCTAATGGAAAAATGTTTTAAAATTAAAGTTCTCATTTATAATTAAGCTCTAAACATATTAAAATGTTCAATTGTCATGGGAAACACGCCTGTGAACGTAATTTTTATAATTCTAACACACCAGGAAGCGGGTTGAAAATCAATTACAAAATTCTATCTCTACATACAAAAATCAGGTTGAGTATAAAAAAGAGTGTAAATATGGTTTTGTTGATTATTTGAACAAGAACTTTCAAGTACACCTTTAAAAACCATTAAATTAGAAAAAAAAATAGAAGGTTTGAAAATACTTTTTAAGATACTTGTATATCTGAATTGATTAGTTTTTCGTATTTCAGATGAAATTAATGAAGTTGAAGAGGAAAGACGAGAGTAAGTAGTTAAGGCCAATATTATGAATAATTGTCTGATTTTATAAAATTCACATAATAAAAAAAGTTTTTTTTTCTTTTTTTTAGTGAACAACATGGAATTTTTAGGGAATAATTAATCTAATGCGGTTTCCTGTGCAATTATTTGGAGTGATAAATTAAGATTTAATTCTAAAGGAACAATCTCCATGTGAAATTCACACCCACATGTAAGCACATATATATGAAATAGTAATAAATTTCGTAACTTTATCTTCACGAGTTAACAGGATTGTACCGGGCGTCCCAAAAATGACTGATGTATTTTAAATTTTAATAACTTGCTAACGGTGAGAGATATTAAAAAAATCTTGCAGGAGTGTTATGTAAGATGTCAGCAGTTTTTATGCTGCGATTCTCAGTCTCAGTTACAAATAGCATCGATAGATGGCGTTGCAAGCAATAACCGCTAAATCCATGGCGCGATTTTTCGGACCCTCGCTTCTTCCATGCGAAAAAAAAGGAGATTAAAATGTATTGAATGGATCCCGAAGTACCGAGAATCGGGTCTGGACTGAGTACCTATTGCTCTCAGCGCCATCTATTGTTTGAAATTCGAACTAAAATCAAGAATCATTGTAGAAAAATTCCTGACATCATATATAATCCTCCTGCAAGAATTTTTAAAAAATCTGTCACCGTTTGCAAGTTATTGAATTTTAAAATCCATCAGTCATTTTTGGGACACCCGGTACATTACATATATCTATAACCTTGTTAGCTCATGATGAAAATTTTAATATTTGAGCCCAAAAACAAAGAAAAACCCGTATTTTTTTGTCTTTTATTTTTTTAACCATTTGGAAAAATGGTTATTGTCCTCTGTCAGGCTAGCAAATCAAAAACACATCTGAAGCGTTTTATTGGTTGAATCCGCATTTTATTCGTTTTCTGATTGGTCTATACAGTAATTTGTATTTTCCCTTTACTTTTTACAGAGATGGATACTTCTGTTGCCACTATGACACAAAAGTAATAAAAACTACAAAAAAATATTAATAACTCAGAAACAAATTGAAATACAGCTTTCAAACAAATTGCTTTTAAAAGTACATCTTTTTTCTCTATACGACGGTGTAAAAAGTAATATTGTGGGATGTTTTGAAGTTTAAGAATGAAATTTCATTTAAAATTGGTCCAGGAATATTAATGTTTAATTCATGGCGTACGTAATGTATGACCAGCTCCGTAGAAGTTTAAAAATGTACAGTACCGAAAAATGAAATCCATGACGTACGTAATGTAGGATCAACTCCGTGCGATTTTTTATGTCTTAAATTTTAGTCTTTGAAAAAATCATTTTCCAAATGGTCGCTGTAATTTGTTTAATTACATTTTTTTAACCTTTTATTGTACATTGCTCTTTAAAACAATTTGCAATATCATGTTTGTAAAACATAATGTGCCTTAACCCGTCAGTCAGCACACGCGTGGCTTGCACCCCATTTTGTCTCCCATAATATTTTTCACTAAATACGTTTTAAAAACGAATCTACTATTCTGTATTGTAAAATGCACTAGCACTACTTTTTTTTCGGGGAAATTTTTTTTTTTATATTTATTTTCTGAAAAAAGTAACAGTTTCTGTAAAAATCACGTTTTCCCCCAGAAAATATGCAAAAGATTTCTTTACCCCTTAAAACATGAGTTATTTCACAAAATAGATATTAATTACATTTAATAATCTTTCATCAATATGTACAAGTAGGTTTTATCTTACTCTTTCACTAAAATTATTTTAGTGTGTGTTATCCCGTAAGAAATGAACGTATCGAAATGAAACGTTTACACACGCGCGGGAATTTTTTCCCAAGAGTCATATTTCTCCCCTCCTAGAGAACAAAGAAGACATTTCGTCACCTACCCTTCTCGACCTTGACCTTGAAAGGTGCAAGGCAGGTCAGAAGCGGCCTCATTCCTCAAAAAATATTATCCTTTTTTTCGAAGAAAAAATGTGATTGGGGTAGATTTTTATCCCCGCGCGTGTGTTGACGTGTTAAAATGGTTGCTTGTATGTAATGGTTGCTATTTAGTCATTAGGGGGTAGGGGTGATAAATGTTTTCAACATAAGCTGATTTTAACAGTCGGAGTACTTTTATGGCCGCGTTTGACATTCTGTACTGTCATCCTATGAAAGAGATAATAATTGTATACTGTGATAATTTTGTAGATTATCGCCTTAGAGTTTCCCTTAGAGACTGTTAGACCAATGTCAGACGGGCGTCTTTTTTGCTGCTTTTTTGCTTATCCATTAGTATGCTAGTATTATCCATTGCATGCTAGTATTATCCGTTATATTATCCATCTTCTATTTATATAAAATCCAAGTCTCTGTGTGTCCCTCACTATTCCGGTAGGACCGCCTCATTGAAATGAGTAATTGTTGAAAAATATTAATGCAGGGTTACCACAGTAGCGCCAAATGTTAGCCAACTTGGCGATAGCTGGCTAATTTAGCGAAATTCCCATTTAAAACCATTAATCTTTCATAATGGAGGTCACCGAAATTTAATTTAAACTCCACTCTTTTAAGATATTTTTTTCGAAATCTATGGGTGAGAATTTAAAGTACATCTTTACATCTTCCTCCCGATGCTACTAATAACATAACCGCCAATAGACAACGGTGTACTGTGTGAGCTCCTAACTGCGCGATTTTAATGTGCTTTAGGTACTTTTCCAGTATTGGTGTCTTGGCGAAAAAGGAAATTTGGTAACATATTTTCCGCGAACCTATTCACTGTTTCATTTTATATACACACGCATTTTTTTCGATATTTATACGATTTATTTAACATAAAAAAGCCGTTTCTCTAATTTTATACAGAAACAGAGGTAATTTGTACATAAAAAACATCAATAATATACATATAAAACAAACAAAAACGATCATCAAATTTGTTTTCATAGCTGTTTATATGATTTGACAACAAATCTCGATATTTTTCCGTTATACGGACACCATGCCAAAATGTATACTAATGCGCCAATTATTTCAAAATGCTAAAAGATATTTGTATTTTTATGCCAGCAGTTTAATACGAGTTTCATTTTATTGCTTTATTTTATAGCAGTTATTTGTTCACTTATTTTAAGTATATATTTGTAATTTGATGAAATAGTTCGTAAAAGTCTGGAATTTTCAAATGTTATATTTTTTAAATGCTCACTTTAGTTTCGACAATGGTTTTTCTTTTATTGGCACAGATGTCATATTCGCCCCATATTGGCGCGATTTTTTCCTGACGCCAATGTCATATACGCAACGGGTACTTAACTAGCAAAATAACGACACTTTGGCGCCAGTTAAATACCCGTTGCGTATATGACATTGGCGTCAGAAAAAAATCTCGCCAATATGGGGCGTATATGACATCTGTACCTATGTGGTTTATGTTGTTGATGTTTTCGCCAAATTGGCAACCGAAAAAAAATTCGCGCCAATATGGGGCGAATATGACATCTGTGCCAAAGAGATTTGTAATTTTATGGCAGCAGTTTAATATGATTTTTTTAAATTACTTTATTGTATAACAGTTATTGGAACAAATGTCATATTCGCCCCATATTGGCGCAATTTTTTTCTGTCGCCAATATCGTATAGGCAACAGGTACTTAACTTGCGTCAAAGTGTCGTTATTTTGTTTGATGTGGTAACCCGGATTATGTTGTTTATGCTGTTGATGTTTTCGCCAAATTGTCAACCGAAAAAAATCGCGCCAATATGGGGCGAATATGACATCTGTACCCTTTTATTTTTCAAATGCTTCAATTCACGATTTTGCGCCAACTATTACGCTTGGCGACAATGGTGTCCGCATAACGGAAAAGTACCCAAATCTCACTTTCTGATGCCCAAATTACACCAAGCTTTTTTTTAAAAAATGCCAAAGTCCCTACAGTGGAAAAGTACCAAACTGTCTATAATTTTGCGCTATTTGTACTATATGCAAGGGGAGTGGAGCGAAGAGTTTAAACATTAAATGTTAAAGTTTCGGCAAAGATGTCATACACGCTTCATATTGGCACGATTTGTTTCTGACGCCAATGTCATATACACAACGTGTACTTAACTGTCGCCAAAGTGTCGTAATTTTGCTTGATATGGTAATCCGGATGTTGCTGTTTATGCTGTTGATGTTTTCGCCAAATTGGCGTCGGAAAAAAATCGCGCCAATATATGATAACGTATATGACAACTGTGCCAAAGTTTCTATAAAGCAGTATAAGACTAAAAAATTAAGAATAAAATAAATGCAAAATAAGACTAAAGAAGAAAGAAAAATCATGCGTTAAGCATAGAATATGAAACACTTTCCAACACATCCTAAATGCTTTAACAAAACTTCGTTATTTAGGGAAATAAGGTAAATAAGATAACGTTACTTCTTAGATATCCCGTCGACCAATTTTGCCAAATTATATAAATCGCCAAATCAATAGTAAAACATTAATAAAAATACAAATAAAACGTCGAATTAATGGTTTTATTGGCCATTATTGGCGTTTAATTAATTAATTAATGGCAACCATTATTGGCAATTAATCATACAATTTGGCGACAGTAATTTGGTCAACGGGATAACTAAGTAAACATTTAGAAAACGCAGAAAAAAATTTAAAAATTGATTTCAGCAGTTACCGTCCATAGCCAATAGTACAGTTATTGCATGCCACTTTTTAGCTAAAGTTAATTTAAACTACTCTTAAAACTACTGAAATCACATTTCCAGATATTATCATCCATAGACGGTTATGTATCCTATTCTTTGCGTGACCATGTATATCATTTTATCTATATTCTACAAACATTTCTTACGAAACTAAATGCAGTTCAGCGTAAAAATGCATAACTCCTTTAAAAACCACCTTTAAGCAATTTACTCTCATACTTAGTAACCCTTACGAATTCTTTTGTGTAGCCCTGCATATGAACTGTAGCATTTATACGCACAGTATAGTATGCATAAATGTAGTGAAACATAAAAGCGCATATCATAATTAAAAATGCATTTCTAGCAATCATTGCTTATGTACTTCAGAGAAAAGTTTCTTGGCGAGAAAGAAGTTTGACAACGTATTTTCTGGCAAGCTATTTACTGCTTCATACTCACAAGCAATTTTTTCCATAGGTATACAATTTGGCACAGATGTCATATACGCCCCATATTGGCGCGATTTTTTTCCGACGCCAATTTGGCGAAAACATCAACACTATAAACAACATTCGGGTAACCATTACAAGCAAAATAACGACACTTTGGCGCCAGTTAAGTACCCGGTGCGTATATGACATCGGCGTCAAAAAAAAAAATCGCTCCAATATGGGCGTATATGACATCTGTGCCGACAATTTAATATAAAAATAGCTATTTACCCATTTTTATAAAGAAACAGAAGTAATTTTTGCACAGATGTCATATACGCATGGGGGTTGGCGTGATTTTTCTATGACGCCAATTTGGCAGAAATCTCGCTTTCGAATACCAGTTACTTATATATTTTTCAATTATTTGCTATCATTTTGAAAAGGAAACAACTATAAATAAATAAAAGTTTGAATAATAACTATAGTATAAAGCACTTTATATAATTAAAAAAACAGAAAATAAAAGTAAATAAACAATTTATTAATAAATAAAAAACAAAACCCGGTTACCATAGCAGGCAAAATAACACCATTTTGGCGCCAGTTAGGTATCCCGGTTCATATCTGAAATCTGTGCCGTAATTTGTATATAAAAAAAATTATATATATTTAGAAACGATTTTTTATGCATATAAGTGCATGTATAAACAAAGATAAAAGTTCATTAGATTTGTTTTCATAGCTGCTTATATATTTTCGCAACATATCTCACTTTCTGATGCCCGAATCGTGCCAAGCTTTTTTTAAAAATGCGCTGTAATGGAAAAGTACTTAAATAAATAATTAACAGAAATAACAAATTATACAAACTAAAACTTTTTATTTCGAGATCAAAGAATTGTTTTTAATTTCGATTTAAAATACATATGTCCTTGGATAACTTCAATTGAAATTAGTTTCACAGCTTAATATCTCATTCCATAAACCTAAACAAACACAAGTGATTCATTCATCGTGAAACTTAAAAAAATTTTAAATCATTGAGGTAATCATTCACAAAGTAAGTTCTCCAACAATCAATGGACAATATTCTAATGACATCATAGTAGGTAAAATGGTGGCGGTATCGTTTGAAATCACAAAGATTTAATTTTGCAACGTCTCTTAGTTACATTATTTTATTGTCATATTTATGATCTCAGAACAAAAGCCTATTTTTACATTATTTAGTTATTAAAGACGGAAAAAATTCATAAATGCATGATTTGAAAATTTTAAATAATTTTCTTTCTTAATACTAAAAAATAACATCGGGAAGTAACAGCGGGTTTAAGTTAAATAAGTTTAACTGTTTATTCTGTTGTAATATTCAAAATAACTGTATTTATTAGATTTCAGTACTCCACATCAGGGCCCGATTAAACTTTGAAGTTAGAGGAATTACAATGTCATTTCAGGAGCTTCCTTTTGGAGAAGCTTTTCTAAATTCCATATATACATGGAAAATCTTCAGTGTTAGAAATATTATTCCTAGGACTGACATAACACGAGAACGGCCTGTAATTTTACACAAGTTTTTGAAAGCTACTTTATATCAGAAATTTTACTAAAAATTGGTTACTTTTTTGTTATAGCGGCCCACACTATTATGATTATGACAAGTTGCAGCCAATTTCGCCAACGTTGTAACCAAGATCGTGAAGCACACGCATATAATACCATATAATACCATTTCATGAAATCGTATACGATAATTTAATAGTTTTTAATCTTACTTCAAGTGTGTTATTTATTTATTTTTAAGGCTCAACAATCTAAATTGTCCAATATATGAATTTTAAAAAATGTAAACAAAGATTGAATAGACATGACCGCAAAAAGCTTCAAATCTGCATAACATTTGGAACCAAACTGTGCAGATTAGTGGTCTTCTACTGTACACAGTTTTTCATAAATGTGTTTCGTTCTTAAAATGTGTTATTTTCATCGATCACTGCGGAACAAGCTAGAAAACTCATATTCTTGCACATGAGTTGTATATATCTTTATATCTAAATTTCCGTCATTTTTGACGGGCTACCTTTCTAGTTATATTATAGTTACCATGCTAGTATTATCCATTCACAATGCGATAGCATTGTGAATGGATAATACTTAAGCAAAAAAGAGGCCCGTCTGACATTGGTCTTATAGTTATGTTTCCAGGACGTATTTAGAGACTTTGTACACAACTTGATACTTCAAGAGAGGGCAAATTGTCAAGTGGTGTGAAAATCTGCGGTCATGTCAAGCAATAGTGGTCATGACGAGCAATAGTCACATACAAATACGGCCGAATAAAGGTGCTGGTAGCAATGATGTTTGCTATCAATGCCGGGTATCGCCGAAAAGAAAGCTCTGGTAAACCAAAGAATACAAGTGCGATAGGCCGTGTAAGAAGCCATAATGATTCTAATATCATTGTTGTCCCTCATATAACGTGCTGTAGCTTTTTCTATCCCACTTGCATTGTTTAACACCATCTCACAACACTTAGGTGAGTCAAGGGTTACAGAATGTTGCAATAATTTTTCCTAGAATAAATAAGTGGCACGACTTCTCGAAATAAATTTAACATTGGGTATGGCATAATTTTTTTGCTTGATTAATTTTACCACAATCGTTCTAATTGGTAATTAAAAGAGCATTCACCACTCCTTGCGGACTGCTTCGGGCATCCAGACATCACAACATGGATTTGTGGAACGGAAGAAAACAGAATGAGCTCTACAAGAATTATTCACACAAATTGAATTAAAAATTCAAGAAGATTGCTATACTTCCCTTATTTCTTTAGATTTCCAAAATGCCTTCGATAGATTACCGTGGATAGCTACAATACAAGAACTATAAGATCTAGATGTGGAAATCCCATATATAAAGATAGTTAGATCATTTCTATCACTACGAGGCGCGTATCCAAATTGGTTATCGGATGAGGTTCACTGGTTCTACAGGGGATGTTTCGGTCCTTTCCTCTGGAGGTGTCTTCATGAATGGCCTATTACGTCAACTTCAAAGAAGAGGCTTCATAGTAGCGGCCTATGCCGATGATCTGCTAATTGTCGCTAGAGGCCGAACGCGCAAATTGCTTGAAGAATAATCAGGCACTAGAAATTGTTGCACAGTGGTCACAACTGCCCAACATGATCATATCGTACGCAAAATGCCAAGTTATCGACCTAAAGCATCCAAAATATCTTATCAAAATAAATCATCGAACATTAAAGCACAAAAATACCTTACCATATCTCGGAATAACACTTGATAGTACCCTGTCATTTCTACCTCATTTAAAAAATAAGCGGTCAGAAATAAATATAATCTCACAAAACCTTCTAAAGTTTGCAGCCTCACAGGGAGGTTTATGAAAATCAATATTAAAGATCTGGTATTTAAATATTTTAGAAAAAAAGATGACCTATGCCTCAGCTATATGGTACCACCGTATGCAAAAATCGCATGGTCTGAGGCTCATCTCTTCAATCCAAGCACAGTGTCTGCTTATGATTTCTGGTGCATAAAAAAAAAAAAAAAAAAAAAAAAAAAAAACAACAACGGCTGCTTTGTGCGTCCTAACAGGAATCCCACCATTAGCCCTGCAGTTGCAAAGGGTGGCTATATCCGGAAGAACGTTGCGCTTAGGAATACCAGTAGCAGACTACCAGCCTGCCTTCTTCCAACCTAAAATAGTGGGTACTTTTTGGTTAGCCGGGCGCCAGTGTTATATATACATATTTATATACATACATATATGTATATATACATATATATTTACATATAATGTGTATATATATACAATATGTGTATATGTATATATATATATATATATATATATATATATATATATATATATGCATATATAACACTGGCGCCCGGCTAACCGAAAAGTACCAAATAGTGTCTAGCAATTTAATTCCTTACCATACATACTTTAACTGGATGGATGTGATGTCGTCAGAAATCAATATTTTCACGGATGGCTCCTAGACTGACCAGGGGACGAGCTACGCTTTCTGCGTTATGAGGCATGAAGAAATAATTCATACAAGGCAGGTGAAATTAGGTCCCGAAAACCCCATCTTTCAGGCAGAATTCCTGGCGATAGAGGAAGACATCCAATGGTCAGAGAACTCGAATCACAAGAGCATCACAATTCATTCCGATAGCTATTCAAGTATACAGGCGCTGGAAAATATAGTTACCTCTAACTATATAGTTCAAACTATAATACAAGCTCTGTAGCATTCCTTCAAGACTTTTTATTTTCAGTGGGTTCGTGGACACTCTGGAGTGACTGGGAATGAGATTGCTGACAAACTAGCTAACGAGGCAGCGCTTGCCTCCCCATCACCAGCTGTAGATGTTAGCTTTTTTCCACATTCAGCTTCATATCTTAAAAAACAACTAAATATATCTCTACTTTAATACTGGCAAGAAGAATGGAATTATACCCAAACGGGGCGCTATACATAAGCCTTCTCCCAAAAGTATTTAATAAACTATTACTATACCACAAAAATATCTATGTATTCGCGACAAATCACGAGCCATTCCAGTCATACCTCTACAATTTTATTAAGGTTTTCTCCCCGAACTGCACTGGTCAAATAGGCAATTCACTGCATTATATCCTAAACTGTACCTTAGCCTCACACTTTCACCTAAGAAAGGCACAATCAACATCATTATCATCATGGTTTTCCTTATAGTCTTGAAGAAGTCAAACCTACTTCAGGAAATTATAGATTGTGTTAGACTAATTGAACATAATCATATATTTCAAAGTGTATTGCTGCCAATTAACTAAAGGTTCTGATAGTTTCATTAATACGTAAATTTTTCTTTACAGCTTCCACAGACTATGAACTTATTCTCCTATAAAGAAAATAAGTGTAAATAATCTGTACAATAGACTTCGTAAAACTTTTCCTGAGTATAAGATGGGATATATCTAATGTGCGTCGCTGGAAAGGGCTAGTGGAGCTTTAACCCTTGAGTAGGCCTCCTCACCTAGTTGAACCTTGTGTATATCATTGCTAGTATGATTAATTTACAAATTAGAACAATTGTGTTACAATTAGTAAAGTGTAATTACGTATCCAGTGTTTACTCGGAGTTCCATTACCTGCAATTTATTCTTTTGAGCAGTTTCAGTAACAGACCAGATGGCCCTGATCAAAAGGTTGACTGAGAGAACTGCGCTCACCATATTTGTCCAGGATAACTCAGTTGGCCGAGAATTGGCAGATGAAGCCAAAGGTCCCTGGTTCAAATCCTGGCCTACATGCTTTTTTATTCAGTCGGAAAATTACAACTTATACACTATGTGGCGAAAAATCACCGGGAACTTTCGATGTTACCCATTTTGTCGAACATCTAGGAAAATACTTGACGAATTCTTCTGAAACTTCAGAAAAAAAATTATCTGTGATCACCTGGTAAAGTAAAGTTATGTGAATGAGATCTATAGCTGTAGCATATAACTATGTGAATTTATTACAATATCTATGTTCATTTGTGTGACATCAGGGGTATTCAAGAGATATAAAGATTCCTTTAAACGTTTCAAAAAATTTCTACGTTTTTTTACTTATCACAGTTCAAGGTTTTCAGGAAAGATTAACGCCACGTTAAAACAAAATTAACAAAGTTTAGTAGAAACAATATTTTGTAATTAAAATATAAATATAATGAATATGCGATGAAATATAAACAATTATATGAGATAGTTTTTAACCCACAGTGGGCGAAGGATAATTTTTTTTTTTTTTTTTGCATAATTTTGTAGTCAACTATATAGGGTAACCCACATAAAAATGTCTGTCAAATATCCTAAAAATTCCTATCAATATCTGCGATAAAGTGAGCTGAATTTCAGTTGCTTTTTAAAAGAACTTGGATGATAAGGGATTTTCCACAAATTGTCCTTTTTCATTTTATATGTTTTTATTTTCACTGTTATTGATTTTTCGTCCTTTGTGGAAGAACCACCAAAACAAATCCACCCAATAAAAAAAAACAACCCTCCCTCCAAAAAAAAAAAGAACAAAAAAACAATCAAAATCGCAGAATCCGTTCAGCAGCTACACGTGGACATATACTCTTTTGTTGGAAACCAATGTCTAAATCATGACAATTTATGGAAAATTTCTTATCGCCCAGCTACTTTTATAAAGCAACTGAAATTATACTCACTATATCGACGATATCGTTCTGAATTTTCAAGGTAATCGACTGGTATTGCTATAAAAGTTGCTTTATATATATTTGATTTATTACATTATTCGAAAACATTTTTGCTATACTTCAAGCATGTACAATTAAAAAGATACCAAACAAAGGTTCATATTTCATTACATACTTATTATATTTGTACCCTAATTACAGTACATTATTCCTACTATACTTTGTCAAGTTTCTTGAAAGTGGCGTTAAATTTGGTTGAAAACAATGCTTAATTTAACATTTTCACGCCCTTGGTCACGTGTGTGGACGTTTAGTTTTTTACCCAACTGACAAGAAGGGTTATGTGTTTCACGCGTATCTGGATATGTGGATTTCTTTATACTCTAGAAACATCCCAACGGCTGGATGGATTTTAATGAGTGAGGTCTCTATCTGTTCATCTTAACCGTCCGATGGTTATAGGCTAAGTTTTGTATTTATAAATTCCAAATGGAGGTCGTAAAATACAAAATGGCGGTAGAGACGAAAAAAATGTTTACGCACACTATCGAGTGGCCTATCATTGGATAGGTCTTTCAAAATGAAGACGATGTTTCATTGACTATTTGACAGTCAGAAGCTCCGTTTAAATATTACACAACCTGGAAGTTGTGTAGGTAGGATCTCTAGCTTTATTACAACTCTAACCATGTAGACACCTATAGGCCTCATCAAAACAGTGTTTATAGATTGGAACTAACAATTGAACACAACTTAAAAGTCACCAATACAAGTAAATAAAATAATTAATTCGCTTTTTACGCAGTAGGGTTTTTGATTTTTTAAATTTAATTTTTACTTGTTATAATTACAATTGCAGTCGATAATAACAAGAACAAAAATTTCATGATAGGTTATTCACTACAGATAAGTAAAAACTTTATTGTTTGGATGCTCTGATAATATTACTGTGCACAGTTAGAGATATAAAAGAAGAGTGAAGTAATTTTTCGGCAGTCAGTGTTGTTGGATGATTTGAACAAATCGTTAATATTTGATAGAAATAATATAAAATATATTAAGTTTTAATAATTTGTAGAAATATAAGAAAAAAAAATTACTGTTAGTTTTTAATTTGATAAGAAATAATTTCACTCATAAATTACCATTGACGCTCAGTGGCCGTAAATGTGGACGTTATTATTTTTGTGCATTTTTAGCCCCCGGTACGGTATGCTATTTCTTTCTCCCGGCTTATTTTGTATATTCCAAAAAATAACATTACCTTACAGAAGCCAGCCGTAAAACAAAGTAGTACGATTAAATACTTTATAGCAATTTTTTTAACTTCTAAGCATCGCACATTTTCAATTTTTATACTGTCGTATTGAAAAAAAAAGTTCTTTTAAATGCATTTTGTTTGAAAGCTGTATATCCATTTATTTTTGAAATATTAATTTTTTTGTAGTTTTTAGAATCATTTGCTAATTATTAGCAACAGAAGTACTCCATTTCTGTAGAAAGTAAAGAAAAAATAGTTGTGAATATTAAGTATATATTTTTGTTGCCATTTTCTCATAACAACCGAAAGAAAATGTAATTAAAATACATGCTATTTTGAAAAAAGTATAAACAAATGATTTCTGTTAAAACAATGGAGTTATTATAAACTATTTTTAATTTTAAGTATCTATGAATCATTAGATAGCCGTTTTTTTTGTCGATTTTCTTGAATGGCGGCATCTTTTTGCTGCATTTGTGCATTATTTCGCGATAGTGATGTGCTATGCATGCTTTACTGTAGATGTTTAGGAGTAGATCGTAAATGTGGAATTCTTAAGCGGATGCGAATGACGTCATTTTACATAAAATAAAAAGTGTGCTTTAAGACTTAAAATTGAAATATGTTTTGTACTGCAGTAGAGCCCCGGTTATCCGAATTATTTTCTTCTGATGGACTGGTGGCTTCTATTATTATGAAACAGCTATTATAAATGAAGCGTTAGGTGAAGATGAAAGAGTAGCCGTAAAAAGTTAGAACTCTGATTTTCTGGTCAGAATGGCGGAAAAAATGGCCATAATTTTTTTTTGCAAAAAAAAAAAAAAAAAAAATTATGTCCACTTAACAATTCATTTATAATGGCTGTTTCATAATAATAGAAGCCACCTGTCCATCAGAAGAAAATGAAGTAATGGAAATGCCGGGGGCGATACTAAATTCTGAAAAAGCAGAATTCCTGTTCTCTAGTTATTGTTTTTCCGTTTTTTTGCTTTTTGAATTCCTAAGAAAAAAGTCATTTTTTTTCTCATCATGAAAAATTGTCTCAGAAGGGGATAAACAAAAAACATGCGGGAATTTCTTGGATATTTAAATAAAACCTTATACATTCATGAATATACGTGCTATTTGCTATTCTTAGTCAAATGAACATAAATGTTGTACTGGACTCGCATGTGTTATAGCTACAGATCGTTTCGAGCATTTTATTTTACAGAGTGAAAGTATTTTTTTATTACATTTTTTGTTGGCCCCCTAAATGTTCTCGTGTCAAAAACTTTCACTAAAAAATATGAGATTAAAGATGTTCTTTATATTCCTGAATTTTCAGAATCTATAAATATTCGAAAAAAAGTCTAAAATAGAAAGTGTCACTGTTACTTTTGTTCGTATAGTGTAGAAAAAAAAAAAAAAAAAAAAAAAGGGTATGTGCAACTCTTCTTTATTATCTTATATCTAACAACAAACGTCTGATGCAATGCTTTAATGCATTCTTACATCATCTTAAAAGAGGAATAGAGTAATTATAAGTTAAATATAAGTATATATATTCTATTTTTTAGTTCCATTTCAAAGATGTTACTATTTGTATACAGGGTGCTGCAGAAAGGATTTCTTAATTTTAAAATTTAATAATTCATTAACTATAATAAACCTGAAGATGAAATAAGTTAGCATGTTTATCAGGCAGCTCTTAAGATTTGTGTACAGTAAGTTAAAAAAAAAAATAGTTTAAATTTTCATCAATAGACGATCTGTCTTGCTTTAAATTGTAAAAATGCTTAAGTTAACTTTCAAATTTCAAAATATAAAACTTTTTTCGCATTTCTATAGCTAAACTGATCAAAGAATAGAAACTGTGGGATCATTAACACTTTATCTACTGACGGTATTTATGAGTTCCGTTAAAATAACTTGTTATAAAATTCATTTAATACATCGATTAGTAGTAATGCAGTTTAGAATGAGTTATAGATGCATTACTTTATCTTGTTCCAAAAGCATTATTGGTTACACAAAACAAAAATATTTTTAAAAGGATGAGTTCCTTTGCCTTTGCATCTTTTCAGCTTTCTTGGCGTTTGGGGGGAGGGAGGTGGGATCTTTCAATTCGGAAATATTTCTATTGTAAAAACATTGTATTTGTACATTTCCTAATTCTACAAAATACTAAAAAAATATTTAAAAGAAAAGATTTGAATGGGGTTATAAATATTGTACAAAATCCCTATAAATTCAAATTTACTTAATCCTTCTAAATCCTTCAATTCTTCTAAAATCCTTTTAAAATTTATTAAATGATTATGTAAATCTTCTAATATAGTTTCAAACATTCACGAAAAAGGATTTATATGATAAAATTTTGATGAATTAATAATCCAGTACATAAAGGGTTAATTCAGTATTACATGTTAGTTTCAGCATGCTGAAATCTTTATTTTGATCTCGAGTTACACAAAATAGGTAAAAACTTTTTTTAATTGAAAATTCTTAACAGATTTTTTACGTTTAGTATATTTTCTTAGATTGAAAATTAACACCGCCCAAAAGAATTTGTATATGAAAAAGAAAATCAAATGAGTATTCAAATAACAGCATGAAGTTTATTAAAAACGACATTTTCGTATTGGCTGCATGCCGAAGAAATCACCAAAGATTTCATTATTTATAGAAGTTTTTTTGATTCGGATTATTTCAGTATTTAAGCACGTAGTTCGATTATGTATCTATAAAAATTGTGTTTCATTTATATTTATTTATTTATTGTTTAAATGATGAAATGATAACATCATTATGAAATATTAGCCGGAAACAAACGCTGCAATATTTACATTTTTTAAAGTGCAAGAGAGATAATCTTCCAGCTGTATTCGATAGAGAGAGATTAAAAAAAAAATAACACTTGAAAACTATTTTAAAAGCAATAAAATATACCCGTAAATTGCGATAAAGTTTTCAGACAAATCGCATTTGAAAAAACATTATTTTCCTTACTCGACGATGTAAAAATTGAAATTCTGTGATGTTTGTAAGTTAATAAATTTCCGAATCAAATTTAATGCATCTCTTAAATCATTGTCACCGTCGATATGACATCAGTCCTATTGTCGGACACGTTTTTGCTTTATAATATAGGTTATAGTATGTAAATAATTGAATTTTAAAGTTTTTGAGTCTTTTATAAAACACCCTGTACTAACTGACGTCATAGTTTTCTGTATATTCTTGGATTAATTACAGATGCATACCTGTGGATGAAGATTGTAAAGTAGGTGGATTGCATTGTTGTCGAAGGCGAGAATGCAAATGTGATGACTCAGGGAATGAATGCAAATGTATAGAGGTACATCATCTGCTAGCAAAAGTAATTGAATCAGAAGTGATTGACCACACAGAAAAGCCAGAACCTACTGACCATACAGAAAAACCAGAAGTGACTGACCAAACAGAAAAACCAGATTTCTTTGAATCTGCCATGAAATATTTGATTATACTTGAGAAATTTAATAATATCACCCTTAACTTTGCAAAACAAATGATGTTTGGTTAATGTCGTAAAATATCAGTTACCTAAGACGATCGAAATTATAAGCTATTTTTTATGTGTATAAAAAAGTAATGTTTCCTGAATATGCTAATAAAAATACTTGAAGTAGTTTGTTTGCTCAATTTCTTTGAAGAACTCTTTTAAAGATTCACATTCTGATAAAAAACAGATAAATCTCATGATCGTACTGTTCGTTAGATTTTTAGAGATTTTAAATAAAAATAATTTCGATTATAAAAACAAGAAAATGTTAACTGTCATCTATTGAATGATATATATATATATCTTATTAAATATAAATAAACGTAACTATTTTAATAATTTTCTATATACGAGTATTATATATATTCTCGAATTATGAAGAAAAATGCGCTATTAATATGGCTTATTACTCTTTTGAGCCTCACAAAATAGTCTAGGTTTTGCAAGACATTTTAGTATAGAACTAGCAGACCCGCCTGGCGTTGCCCGGGGTTTGTAAACAATAACCTTAAACAAAACTCAAGTTTGCATGATTTTATATCTTTTGAAATTCTTTTTAATGAACCTAATTTCCGAGTCACCATTGCTTCCCGCAGCATCCAGCGTGTTCCCAACAAACTTCTTTCCGAACGAACCTGTAACCTGGGTCCCCGCTACGTATGGCAGCATTTACCGGAAGTGCCCCGCACGTGCCGGAGACAATCGAAAACCAAGTTGAGTGAGCGAAACCTCGTAGTAATCAAGCAGATAAAATCCAAAAAAAGAATGCACCATTAATCATTAATGTTAGAAAATGTTTGTAACTGAAGTCTAAGTATAAAATTTCATAATACAGAGAATAGCTGAATTGTAATCTAAGTTGAATGAGCCAAATCCTGTTGAAATTGGCCCCTTAGAACCCGAGGAAAGAATGCGTCCCCAAGCGGTGGAAGATAACGCTTCCCCTTGTTAATTTCATGAATTACTTTCAACACTAAAACGATATTTAATAAACGGATGAAATCCCTTATCTAAAGTTACCTTTAAAGTAACGCAATTTTTAATTTACGGCTGTAGTGAGTAGACGTAAGTTGATGCTGAAAAAGGAGATCAATGTTCGAAAAATGTGGTAACTGAGGTATAAAGAAAAACCGGGCAAAATTAAGCATAGCGTATGAATTAATCATTAGAATACTATTTTAAAGAAATGCGCAAAAATAGGATAAATGCTTAAAAAAGGGCCCTAGCCCCCCCTCCCCCCCCCCAAAAAAAAAATGCGGGTATTGGTGTAGGGAGAAGAGTCCGAGACTCAATTTTAACTATACGCAATGAGAAGGTGATAAAATTAGGGGGTAAAAAATTCATGGATACAAAAAGTTCAAGAGGCCCCGGATCGAGCCAAACGGGACCCTAGGTTGTCCCAAGATTTTAATTGGAATATAGAAACGGGAGAATAACTAAATGGAAAAATGAAGCAACCAAAAATGAAGATTAAGAGAGGAAATTTATTGACAATTTATACTTCAAAAGCTTCAAGAGGCTCTGTACCGGGCCCTAATGGGTCAGAGATTTAAGTGGCATATAGTTTGGTAAAAAGATATTTTTGAGTAGTTTTTAAAGTAATCAGAAGACGCTAGAACTATGTTAAAGAAAATTGCAAGCCATTCAGTTAATTTTTAACGAAGCTGCACCAAGAGCCCAAGAAGGCGATTAAATATTCAAAATTGGTGGTAGCTGAAGACTGAAATTTTTTTGTCGTTCATGTAGTAGTTCGAGGACCTAAGAAGTTGTTAAAAAAAACAAAACTAATGAATCGGATCGTTTTTAAGGGGGCTATAATAGAGGGCCCAAAAAAGGCCAACTGATAGTTTAAAGCAGGGCCGTAACATGAAAACATATTAAAATGTCTTAGTACTTAACGTTTTAGATCACAGATAGTAAAAATTAAGCATAGGGCATTAATTTTTCGTTACAGTAATATCGTAAAAAATTGAGTAAATGCTTTAAAAAAGGCTCAAGGCCCCCAATAAAAATATGAGGGTGTTGGTTCTGGAAGAAGAGTCCAAGACTCCACTTTAAAAATATGCACTGAGAAGGTGAGAAAATTAGTTTGTGCAATATGCATGGCGCAAAAAAGTTCAAGGGCCCTGGACCGGGCCCTATGGGACCATAGGGGCCCCAAGGTCTTAACTGAAATGTATGGACGTGAGAATAACTAAATGGAAAAAGGGTTCCAAAAATGAAGATTGTGTTAAGAGGGGACAATTTATTAACAATTTATTATGCAAAAATTTCAAGGGGCCCGTCACCGGGTCCCAAAGGGGTAGGGGCTTAACTGGCATGTAGTTGGGTATAAAGATATTTTTAGTAATTAATAAAGTAATCATAAGATTCTAGAACTATGTTAAAGAAAATTTCAAGAAATTCGGATCCATTTAAAAAAATCCGCACCCAGGGCCCAAGAAGGCTATTAATATTCAAAATTGGTGGTAGCTGAAGTCTGCGAAATTGTTTTGTCGCTCATTTAGTAGCTGGAGGACCTAAGAAGCTGCTAGAAAAAAAAAGCTAGTGAATCGGACCATTTTTAAGGGAGCTACAATAGGGGGCCCTTAAATGGGCCAACTCATAGTTAAAAAAGGGCCCTAACAAGAAAACATGTTAAAATGTCTCAGTACTTAGTGCTTTAGAACTTCAGTTAGTCAAAATTAAGCATAGGGTATGAATTATTCGTTAGGATAATATTTTAAAGAAATGCACAAAATATTGGGTAAATGTTTAAAAACGTGCCCTAGAGCCCCAATAAAAGTATGAGGCTCCAGGAATAAGAACCCAAGACTCAACTTTAAAATTATTCTCTTAGGAGGTGAGAAAATTAGTGGGTGAAAAATGCTTGGCGCTCAAAAAGTTCAAGGGGCCCTGGACCAAGCCCTGCGATTCCCTAGGAGGCCCCAGGGTTTAAACTGGAATATAGAAACGTGAGAAAAACTAAATGGAAAAGGATCCCATAAATGAAGATCGGATTAAAAGGAAGCAATTTATTAACAATTTATTAGCGCAAAAACTTCAAGGGGCCCTGTATCGGGCCCTAAGGGTCCAAGGACATAACTGGAAAGTAAAATGGCGAGAATAACTATATGGTGAAATCTCTCCCAAAATGAAAAAGATTAGATAAAAAGTGGGCAAGTTATTAACAATTTTGTGCATAAAAATTTAATGTGGGCCAGGTGCTCTGGTCCTTAAAAAATTAAAAATCTGAGCCTCTGGTGCATCAGGACCTGTCTTGAAGTAACCTCACCTAAATTTTCAGACTTCTACGTGAGGTAGATTTCGCTAGCCATCGCCCACAAACAGACACGCAGACAGACAGAGCGATGTGTTCTTTTATTAGTATAGATATCTAGTATAGGATAAAAGCTATCATAAAATTGTGTATACACTGTAAAAAAAAAAAAAAAAAAAAAAAAAAAAAAAAAAAAAAATGTAATTTAACAAATTACAACGACCATTTGGAAAATGATTTTTTCAAAGACTTTAAAATTTAAGACATAAAAAATAGCACGGAGTTGATCATACATTACGTACGCCATGAATTAAACATTAATAGTGTTATTACACGTAAAAATTGCAAGCGACGGAAATCGCCTGCGACTCGTACGTATTATCCACCTGAAACTTATGTATTATCCATGCATTTCATTGGCTTTTCGGGAAAAGGCTTTTCCATGGTCAGATTTCCAAGAAATCTGACAACCCATTTTAAATGAAATTTCATTCTTAAACTTCTAAACATCCCACAATATTACTTTTTACACCGTCGTATAGAGAAAAAAATGTACTTTTAAATGCAATTTGTTTGAAAGCTGTATCTCAATTTGTTTCTGAGTTATTAATTTTTTTTGTAGTTTTTATTACTTTTTTGTCATAGTGGCAACAGATCTCTGTTGAAAGTAAGGGAAATACAGATTACTGTATAGACCAATCAGAAAACAAATAAAATGCGGATTAATGCGGATTTAAACCTTCAGATATGCTTCTGATTTCCCATCCTGACGAGAACAATAACCATTTTTCTAAATGGTTAAAAAAAAAAAAAAAAAAAACGGACTAAAATAAGGAAATTGTACTGGCAATCGAGACGTCAGTACTATTTACGTAATTTAACGGAAATTTTACCCTGCAAATTCCTGAAAAACGGAAAATTTTCTGGAATTTATAGGGGAAAATATCCGTTAAAATACGGAAATAGTACTGGCGTCTCGATTGCCAGTACAATTTCCGTATTTTAGTGCGTTTTTTTTTACAGTGTACATATGGCATACATACTTGCCAACTTACCGATAATTTCCGTAAAATTGTGTCGATATCTCCTGTAGTAAGTAAAGACATTCCGAATCTGAAAAAAATATTTATCCAGATGTGTCTTGTTTCATTGTGTTCCTTACGTAAATGTATTTATAAAAAAAAGTTTCCGGTGCGAAAATCGCTTATTTGACCTAGGTCACGCTGAAACAATTTTACGGAAATTATCGGTAAGTTGGCAGCTATGTGGGAGTCATTTTAATTTTCTTCTATCTTCAATAGAAGGAAATATTGTAATCGAAATTTTTTTCGACTTTCTGTTTTCGACTGATTAACACATTTTAGAGGTCAGAGATCCCCAAAAACATGTTTATAGAAAATGTCTGTCTGTCCGTGTGTCCGTATGTCTGTCGCCCTTGTACAGTCAAAAACTGTATGAAGTTATGCATAGAATTAAACCAATTTTTTTTTTTTTTAGTTTTAGGCTATGGCAAGCAGGTCCTCCTTGAATTTAGAGAAAATCCGTCGGTAGGGGGCGCTGAAACAGCGATTTTTGTGCGATTTTGAATATTGTCCCATCAAAAAGTGTATGAAGTTATGCATAGAATTGAACCAAATTTTTTGTGTATGTTTTTGGATATGACAAGAAGGTCCTCCCTGAATTTTGAAAATTTCCGCCGGTAGGGGGCGCTGTAATAGCGATTTTTGTGCATTTTGAGTATTGTACCATCGACAAGTGTAAGAAGTTATGCACAGAATTGAACCAAAATTTGTGTATGTTTTTCGCCATAGCAAGCAGGTCCTCCCTGAATTTGGAAAAATGCCGCCGGTAGGTGGCACTGTAATAGCGATTATTGTGCATTTTGAATACCGTACCATCGAAATGTGTATGAAGTTATGCATAGAATTGAACCAAATTTTTACTTTCTTCTATCTTCAATAGAAGAAAGTATTGGAATCGAAATTTTTTTCGACTTCCAGTTTTCGACGGATTTACACGTTTTAGGAGTCAGAGATCCCAAAAACATGTTTGCAGAAAATGCCTGTCTGTCCGTGTGTCCGTGTTTCCGTCTCTCTGTCGCCATTCTACCATCAAAAAGCGTATGAAGTTATGCATAGAATTGAACCAAATTTTTATTTTAAGTTTTTGGCTATGGCAAGCAGGTCCTCCCTTATTTTGGAAAAGAGTCGCAGGTAGGGGGCGCTGTAATAGCGATTGTTGTGTGATTTTGAATATTGTACCATCGAAAAGTGTATGAAGTTATACATAGAATTGAACCAAAAAAATTGTTTTAAGTATTTGGCTATAGCAAGCAGGCCCTTCCTGAAATTGGAAAAAGAATCGCCGGTAGAGGGCGCTGTAATAGCGATTTTTTTTCTGCGATTTTGAATATTGCACCATCGGGAAGTGTGTGAAGTTATGCATAGAATTGAACTAAATTTTTTGTGTTTGTTTTTGCTTATGACACGAAGGCCCTCCTTGAATTTTGAAAAATTCTGCCGTAAGGGGGCTCTATAATTGCGATGTCTGTACGATTTTCATTATTGTACCATCGAAAAGTATATGAAGTTATGCATAGAATTGAACCAAATTGTTTGCGCGTGTTTCTAGCTGGGGCAAGCAAGTCCTCTCTGAATTTGAGAAAAATCTGCCGGAAGGGAGCGCTGTAATAGCGATGTCTGTGCCATTTTCATTATTGTATTATAGAAAACTGTATAAAATTATGCATAGAATTGAACCAAATTTTTTGTGTATGCAAGGCTATGGTCGGTAGGTCCTCCCTGAATTTGAAAAAAATCCGACAGATGGGGGCGCTATTATTGCGATGTCTGCGCCATTTTCATTACTGTACCATCAACAAGTGTATGAAGCTATGCATAGAATTGAACCAATTTTTTTGTGCATGTTTCTTGCTATGGCAAGCAAGTCCTCCCCGAATTTGAAAAAAATCTGCCGGAAGGGGGGTTAGCGATGTTTATGCCATTTTCTGTATTGTACCATCGAAAAGTGTATAAAATTATGCATACAATTGAACCAAATTGTTTGTGCATAATTTTGGATATGGCCAACAGGTCCTCCCTGAATTTGGAAACATTGCGCGGTAAAGGGGCTCTGTGATAGCGATTTTTGTATACTTTTCTCGATTTTTCTTAGTTCTATTGATCATCGGCGGCTCTCCCCCCCCCCCCCCCCCATAAATTACAGAAAATTTTCCGTTTTTCTGATTAAAAACGAAAAAATTTTTGTAATTTATGGGGAAAAATGTCCGTAAAAACGGAAATAGTACTGACGTCTAGAATGCCAGTAGAATCTCCGTTTTTTAGACTTTTTTTTTACCGTGCTGGCCATAAAATGAGGCAAAAAGTGATTGACTACATGCAGAACAAGTAATATAAAAATTTTATTTTTAAAGTCAATTCCTACTTAGGTCATCAAAGAAAAATTTAATATAATCCCTTAAGCTAAAATTAGTTTTTGTTGCATTAAAATATCTCAATTTGTTGATTTTCTATAAGCAAGTAGGTTTACAATGGAAGTCTATGGGAATATGGCGAAATATTAGAGATATCGCCAAGTTGGCGTCACTTTTGGCGACTCTTTTTGATCGCCAGATTTGGCGATATATCACCAAGTTGGCGACAAACATGGCGGTATTTGGAGACAGAACGGGGTCCTCCCTATGGTAACCCCCCTTATAGATACGAAGATGCATTAAATGCTGTTCAATAACCAATGGCCGCCATTTTGTCTCCCATATAAAACTAAAATTAATTAATTAAAATTTAATTAATGAATTAATATTTTAAAAAATTGTGTTAACATCAATTGTCATCCAGTACAAGTTTTAAAAAAATTATTTCAACTTGATAGGATGAATAATACGTATTTTATTAACGATTGAAAATTTGAACAAGATATATATATATATATATATATATAAATATAGGGAGTGTGTGAACTAATAGTAGGAATTGAAAAAAAACAGATTTCTTTATAGCATCTATGAAATATGGTTTTTTTTTGCTAGAGAAATTTAATAATATGACCAATAATTTAAAAAAGGGTGTTTGCATAATGTCATAAAATATCAATTATCCGATACATTCGTAAATTATAAGCTATTTTTCTGTGTAATACGATCAATGTTTGTGTAAAAAATTAAAAAATGTTTAGTGGAATAGGATCATAAATTTACTTAAGGTGTTTTGTTTATAAATTTTTTTGAAAACTAAAAAAAAAATCCCACTCTGATACAAAAAAGTCCTTCCGATATGACTTTGAAAACACAGAAAGTTAAGATGCATGTAACTTGATTACAGGAGAATGCTAGTTTTTGTTAATATCAAATTTCAATGGGAATTTAGAGAAATTAATTATCTATTGCCAAGGTGGCTTTCTTTATGGCGGTTTATTGTCGCCAAATATAGTCAAGCCGGGCGAGAATTTGACGCTGGTGGATATGACTATGTAGTTTTAAGCGTATGAGAGTCGGAACAATGATTATACTAGCCTGGAAAATTTGGGTTGTGCCATGTTTTTTAGCTTTTGATAATTGATTCTTATGTATTTTGTAGAAAAAGATCCTGAAATGATTTCGAATTTTTGTAGAAAATTCCGAAAATGATCTTCATTTTTTACCATCACGTAAGGATTTTTTTGCAAATCATAAATTCCAAAGTTAAAAAGTAAAAAAAATAGCGAAGATCTGATAATATAAAATAGATGTGATTGTTGTGTTTTTTAACTTTTGATAATTGATTTTTATGTGTTTTGTACCATTGAATCCGAAAATGACCTTCATTTTTAACCATCATGTCAAGTTCTTTCGAAAATCGTAAATTTCAAAGTTAAAAAGTTCAAAGTTAAAAATGACTCCCTCCACCACCTCATCGGACCCCTGAGCTGTAAGAATCCCCAGTATAAGCCAAAAAATTAAATAAATTATTGAATTAAAATAAAATTGAATAAAAAATGTTTTACATCTATTTTGTAGTATCAAATTTCCGTTATTTTTTAACTTGGATATTTACGATTGAGAAACATTCTGACGTGATGGAAAAAAAAAGTGAAAGTCATTTTCAGATTCAGTGCTAAAAAACATATAAAAATAAATTATCAAAAGTTAAAAATCTCCTCTATTTTTTAGTTTCAGATTTTCGCTATTTTTTTACTTTTTACCTTTGAAATTTACGATTTGAAAAAAATCCTTACGTGTTGATTAAAAATAAAAGTCATTTTCAGATTCTGCGTTAAAAAAATACATAAAATTCAATTATTAACGAGTCTCAAGACACTTAAAATTGGGAAAAAAAAAAGAAAAGAAAACTATTTTCAACATTTAATATCTTAAAATGTATAGGATTTTAAAACACAATTTTCATTGGGATGAAATATATAATAATATGTACGTCTTTCATTTCATGTATTTAAAAAATTGCAAGATGCAGAATTAGCATTTATAGGGGGCAAACTGTCAGACATTTGTCGAGCAGAAAATTGGTATAACAGCTTACGCGCAGGATTGCAAAATAAATATTGCAACAAGAATGAAAATTTTAGTGCCTACTTATGCTTCAGATTATAATAAATACCCTGAACCTAAATAAATTTGTATTTAAAGCACTTTTATATTTTTAATACAAAGTTGTATTTAGCTAATACAAAAATTTGAAAATTTCAACAACATAATCACTTAAAAAATATTTTTTTGAACAATAAAAAGGAAATTTTAGGTTCAGTTTATATTGACTGACACGAAACATGTGTTTTAAAAATTTCATGAAAAAATATTGAAAAATTTTTGAGATATCCTGCGCGTTATGACGAGAAACGTCATTTGGAGAAAAATGACTCCAAAGTTTCAAAAACGCCGCTTCAGCTATTGATCGGGCATAATTCTAAAAGCCTTAACTTCTGCTGTAATGGGAATTTCAAGGAAACAATTATATCAAAATGTTTAAAGAAGATGGCAGTTTAACATCTAAAAAAATTAAAATTTCGAAAATTTTGAAGCTTTAAGAGTCCTGAGACCCCTTAAAAATTGAAAAACTCAACCATCGCAGGCTTGTGTTATAGCAATGAAAGAAAATTTTCGAGAAACCATGTTCATTAAAACTCATAAATTAAATCATTTTATGGAACATTCCCTTATTTTTAATCTGTTGTTTCGTTTTAAAATGTTAGCTACTCTAGAATTTCAAACTGCCATTTTTTAAGATAAGTCAAAAAAAAAAAAAAAAAAAAAAAAAAAAAAAAAAAATGCTTTGGAATCGTTGAAAAATGAGACTTGGCGTAATTTGGGACTGTTTTTATAAAAACCTTAATTGCTCTTCGAGTATACATGCTACCCTCATAAAAATGAACATAGTTTACTACAATAAGCCTCTTAATCATGTTCTACAATTTGAACGCTTTTGCTACATTAGTTTTCACAGGGTTATCTAAAAGATATTCGTTCTTTTTCAATTTGTTGAGGGTCTCCTATGGGGTTTCGGGAAAAAATCTTCGTGGACATATATGACTTATATTATTCTGTTTACACACCTGGAGTTTCAGGATAAATCCTCATGTATATTTTAAATATTTAACAAAACGTCTAAAATTGCAAGTGACCGGTTATCATTGGCCATATAGTGTATACCTCACAATACACAGTGTTTAGAAACCCGATGAATCATTTAGGGTAACCCTGTATATTAATTATTTAATACTTAAATAATTAGTTTAAGTAAATATGAAAAATTCGATACTAAATGCGTAGATAAAGTCCATTAGATAATAAGGGAGGTAATTGCGGAAGGTGAAATGAGACGCTAATAGCCAAACGTGGAATACTTTACTCCACTATTGGGGTTATAAATAGGAATTCTTTTCATAGAAGCATTATGTTTACTTTTATTGCATCAGATTTTAAAAACAATCGCAAGATAAAAAAAATACCTTTCACAAAATATATGTATAATGTATTTATTTACACATATTTTTAATTATAGACCCATTTTACGTGACCGCATGAAATGAACTTGAGTGCCGAATGTAGCATTGATTACCACTAATTAAAACTCCTTATCACTTAGTACTACTATTTTAGAATGTTATAAAGATGGAAATGTTTGAATAGGATAAAAGGGTATTTTGGCAAACCCTGGAAATATAGGAAAATTTTCAGAGCTAATGATCGATGTCATCTATCACAATTTGCCATTTAGCATCCATTATCTCAATGATATATGACTGTTATATAAACGTGCACCCCTAAAACAATAACGATCACTAAGATGTCTTTAGGATCAGAGAATTAATATACTGTTTGTTTTCGAAACGCAAAATCCTCCGCGTTTTTGCGCATGCGTCAGGTCTCCTTTGATTTTATCAAAATAGAGATGAGCAGAGTTTGATTAACTGCATTTGGCTGAGCCCCAGTCTTAGTGACAACAAACAATAGAACCACGAATTAGAACTTCGGAAAATACTCATCTCAGCGTCACACTCCTTTGGATAGTAGAATCGTCCCAGAGTGCTAGGCGCGGCTTTCGAAAACGAACGGTATTTTAAGAGGTCTCAGGGCTCTTAAAGCTTCAAAATTTTCGAAATTTTAATTCTTTTAGATGTTAAGCTCCTATCTTTTCTGAACATTTTGACATAATTATTTCCTTGAAATTTCCATTAGAACAGAAAATATGGCTTTTAGACTTATACCCGACAAATAGCTGAAACGGTGTTCCCGAAACTTTGAAGTATTTTTTCTCCAAATAACGTTCTTGGGCATAACGCGCAGTATATCTCAAAAACTTCTGAATATTTTTTCATGAAATTTTCAAAACATATGTTTCATGTTAGTGTATATAAACTGAACCTTAAATTTCATTTTTATTTTCCAAAAGAATATTTTTTTAGGTCATGTTGTTGACATTTTCAAAATTTTGTATTAGCTAAATACAACTTTGTATTAAAAATATAAAAATGCTTTAAATACAAATTTATTTCGGTTTATGGTAATTATGGTATCATTAGGAACAAAAAATTTCAATATTTTAATCGCAAAATTTATTTTGTAATCCTGCGCGTAAGCTGCTATACCAATTTCCTGCTCGACAAATGTCAGATAGTTTGAGACCCCTGTAAATACTAATCCTACATCTTGCAATTTTATAAATTTTTACAATCCTCATGATGGGCATAGATTGTCATTTAATTTTGATCATTGCGATAGCAAAATTTGAAGTATTAACATGTATGAGATAGAAGAAAGTTTTGGGATTGGCACATGTGACTAGTTTTGAAATATCATTGTAAAACTACAGCAGAAAGACACGAGTTTTATTTTGCAGTAATTCTGAAAAATGACTTCAAACAGAAAAATACGATAAGCAAAGGACGTAACACGGCTTCTTTATTTGAATTTTTGTCCCTCATTAAGTGAAAAAATGCCTAAGTTAAGAGGCGAACTTAAGACCTTTGACTTAAATTGCCAACGGTCTGCCTAGACACCTTTTTAGTCTATTGGAAAAAAATCTGTATTTATGATATCTTTACAATGCGTATGATCGAGTTAAAATAATAATAAAGTTTATGTATACCATCCTAATCATCGTTTAAGGGGGCTGGTCACTCAGCTTCCGATTTCCCTCTCACTCACACCGTAAAAATACGACATTTTTACAGTACAAAGTACTGTTCATCTCGCGCTCAAACTCGATCACAGTATCTTTCTTTGGCTTACAGACTATATAAACATGAAAAATACAGTAGTTGCGTAAAATTAACAGCACAGTGTGCTGGCAATTTTACGCAACTACTGTATTTTTCATGTTTATATAGTAAGGAAACTAAAGAAAGATGCAGCACATTCACTGTGATCGAGTTTGTTCTGGCAAATTTACAGTTGTTTTTTTACAGTGCATGTAAAGTCTTTGGGCATTTGATACATTCGTATATTTAAAATATCTCTTCGAGAAATTAATATTTTTAACTTCTAATTTTTATGTACACTTCCTGAAAGATGTCCATTTTTTTCTTAGTTCTCAAAATATTTCTAAAGTATAGACGTAATTGTATAGGAAGTGTTAAAATCGTAATAAAAGTTCGTTCGCTTTTAACACACAAAATATTAAATTTAGCATAGATTTTAGAAATATTTTGAAAACTAAGAAAAAAAAAAAAGAGACATCCTTTAAGAAGAGTACACAGAAAAAAGATGTTAAAAATATGAAATTAACGAGAAGATATTTTAAATATACGAATGCATCAAAAGTCCATAGACTTAACATTACGGAGGAGAATTCCGAAGCTCAGTGAACAGCCCCCTTAATGAAGTTCATTAGGTGCGGTATATTCTGTTTAGCTGTCTACATGGCAGACTAGATGCTATTGAAAATGAGTTTGCCTGAGTGAACTGTCTCGGCCGGTCGTTAGTTCAGGCAGGTCGATAGGCAGAGCGTTGCCAATTTAAGCCAAAGGACTTGTGTACAACTTCCGGCCTGGTCACTTTTTCATGTAGTTGGAAAAAAAATCCAATCTCTATTAATTTATTTTGCGTAACACAAGTTTTTTTCCCCCCCAATATCGAATAAATACTTCCTTTAATTTTGTTTTTACACTCTTTTATTTAATCATCTTGGTTTTTGTATGAAAACATCGAATCTTGTAATCGATTTTTAATTCGCTTCCCGAATACTAGCATTATTAAAATTATTTACAAAGGCGTGATTCCGATGACATTACAATATTTCATTATTTTTAGAAGTTAAGTATAACTTACTTTTAAGGTATTTTTCCGTTATCCCACCACAGGTGATAAGTCACGAAATATTTTTTTATGTTTACAAATGTATACGAGTTACAGCAGCAATGGATTTTTTTATGCACCAAAACATGCTCGCCAATAAAGGCTAACTGGCTGGGAAATGCAACAGCGAAATATTTTGAATCCTATAAAGTAGAAAATGTAAACAAAAATTAAGGAGTGTAATCATTTAAAAAATATATGGGGCATTCTCACAATCTTTTGACTTTTGGGAAAAAAAAGTCTGGCGAAATTAAACTTGCTAAAATAACATTTTAATCTGATAAACGAATGCCTTAACCCCTTAATTCTCACTCCCGCGAATATCACGGCTGAAGTGTCGTTCGTTATTTCTCGTGCCCGTCATATTTCCGGGCTGGAAATTTAATTGCTGTAAAAAACTTCTGAAACCAGAAAAATTTAACTGGCATTTTCATGTGAAGTCTTTGAATATACCCGCTTGGGTTTGGCTTTTGGCGCTGATTGTAATGCTGCGTTTTGTATTGCATGTTTCGAAATATTGATATTTAAATGCTGATTTATATTCTGCAGTAAATTTCCTGTCAAAGAATTTTAGATATTCTTTCTGTAGCATACTTCTGCATGAGCAAAAACTTGAAAAAAATTCTGTCGCTGCATCTGAAGTGATTTTCTATATAGTTTTAGAAGAGGGATGGTAAAAAATCTAAAACCCAGGGACAGAGCTAAAAAAATAATATCAACCCTAAAAATGTGTGCCGGTTAATTTTTAGCTACATATTTATATAAAACAATAGTTCCAGTTTCAGAAAAAAAAAATACATCGAATTATTTTTATTGAAACAATTTTATCCAGACAATTTTATCCAATTTTTTCCATGTGTTTGGACCCCCAACATCGTCCAAAACTTATTTATCTCGTTAATATTGTTGTGCAATCATGCAATGGGATGTTCCCAAGTATATGAAATAAAAAAAAAACACAAAAAAGTGTATTAAAGAAAAAATTATTATTCAGGGACATGAAAGTTAAAAGATTGTGAGAATGTCCCATATACTCTTTTATCGTTTATGACTTTCATATTAATTAAATTAAGATTATACGTTAAGAAAACATTTTAAAAGTTCTGAATCCATAGTTTAACCCTTAAATGCACAGTGATGCATACCTGCATCACTTTTTATTTAACTCTTATCAACCACTATATTTAAATAGAAATATTAATTCTGTCAAAATTTCAAAAATATCGCTTTTGCTTAACGATGAAGACTGGGGTTCCCTCACCCTTCTAACCTTTCTGTTTGTTCTGTCCTGCTTAAAAAAAAAAAACTTGTTTTTCTGCTATTAATATAGCATTTATACCAGCTTAACTACTTATATATGGTCTCTGAAAAGAGTCTTTTTTTTATGATGGGGTAGCTTTTTCGCCTATCCCCCTTTTTTTTGGAACTAATGGAATTTTCTTTTTTCAAAATTTACAATTTTTTCTTTTTCTTTTTTCTCTCCCGTTGTTATACTTAAAGTACTTCTGTGCTTTTTTACATAGTTACTATCTTCTTAACTTTTTTTAGTTATTTTCTTATTGTGGCTACCAGCCACGTCTATACATTCCTTTTTAAGGCTCCCTAATGCCCTTGCAACATAATCACCTTTCCACTGGATGTAAAGTTGCCACGCAACTAGGCAGTGCTAAAAATAGATCACATTGTTCTATTGTTCCATTGCTACTAAATAAAGTTAAAACTCTATCTTAAAATTTCTGACCTCTAATCCTTAATATAAGAATAAAAAACACAATTCTAAAAGAATAATTCATGAGTTTAAGGGTTAAGTTTTACAAAATAAAAATCTATATAAAATAAGATATTTGAATTCATACTTATTAACCCCTTAACTGTCGCATTAAATTACGGTATAAAAATTCAAATTGCTTATTGGCACCCCTTTTTTGAAAAAGAAATATTTATCTTATTTAGTGACAGGTAAAATGATACCATAATAAAGGCAATTATAATATTTTATAAAACTGGTGGGAATCAAACAATTTGAATAAAAGGCACAGCTCGTGAATATCACGGGAGCGAGAATTAAGGGGCTAAAATATTTGCTAATTTGCAATATTTTAGTTATGACAGTAATTTTTACTTGTACAGTTGGCTCTCTGTTTAACGACTTTCAAGGAACCTCGAAAAATCGTCCTTAAATAGAGATAGTCCTTAAACAGCATTTGTGGAAAAATAACATTTGAAAAACATTTCTCTTCACACTTTACAGTCTTAAGGGGTCTCGTACCTTTTAAACGCGACGAAATTTAACGAAAAATTTGGTTTTGAATTGGTCTATCTTCAAAACCTTTTTATGTATAAACATAAAATTTTGGATGTTGATTAAACTGATTGTGCTTTGTAATATGCTGTCATTAGAAATTTATTAGCCTTTGTGTATTGTTGAAAACAAAATAGCTCTTTTTTTTACTTAAGAAGTCATTGCGCGCATGATAGCTTGAGAAACTATGTATGGATTGTTATGAAATTTGGTAAAGATACTAAACATGTATGTGTGTTTAAAATGAACTACTCTTCGGCAAAAATTATTTCATTAACTATGTAAAAAAAATAATTTTGTGAAGAAAAAATAAAATTTTATATTTTTAATGGATAAAAATGGCCATAACTAAAAATATAACCATTGTAAATACTTAAATGTAGTTCATTTTAAACACACATATTTGTTTATTATCTTTACCAAATTTCATGACAATCCATACGCACTTTCTCAAGATATCATGCACGCAATGACTTCTGGAGTTAAAAAAGGGTCTATTTCGATTTCAACAATACACAAATTATGTAAAAAGCAAATAAACTTTTAGTGGTAGCATGTTACAAAGCACAATCTGTTTAATCAATATCCAAATTTTCATGTTTATACATAAAAAGGTTTTGAAGATAGATTAATTCAAACTTTGAAGTTTTTCGTTAATTTTCGACGCGATTAAAAGGTACAAGACCCCTTAAGGGGATCCGGGACACAAAAATCTTCAAATTTTGCAAAAACATTTTATTTCATAAAAAAAATTTTCTGTTTTTTCCTGCTTAAAATGACATTTAAATCATGTTTCTATCTGAATTAGAACAAAAAATATAAATTTTTTCGCTTTGGTTTGTTTTCAAAATCTAGCTTTCAAGCAATGGCCGTCATGGAAACGACTTCTTGTAAAAATACGTTTTTCTTCATGATAGGTTTTTTCACCATTTCTCATATTTAAATTCTTATAACTTGAGAACCGTTAAAGATACAGGGGACATAAAGATACTTGGAACATATCTTTTTCAATTGTTTTACTTTAATATTGATTAAGCATATTTGAAAAAAATATTTACTTTTGAAAATATGATTTTTTTAAAAAAAGTTGCATCACTTTTTTGAAATTTTTTCGTTAAATATTTTTAATTTTTTTATAAATTAATATTTTTAAAAATGCTGAATCAAAATTAAAGCTTATATATTTCTGTTTATTTAAATGAAAAAAATCCAAATTCTATAAATAATATTTTGAGTTATAACGATTTTAACTTTTTAAATAAATTTAAAATTTAAATAAAAAAAAATTCTGATAAGTTTTATCATGTGATTTTGTTTACAAATAATATTAACCATCACAAAAAATTCAGAATTTTAACTCAATAAATAAAAATTATTTTAAAATGTGTCCCGGACCCCCTTAAGACTGTCAATACTTTTCTCAATGCATTGGGGTGTTTAGAACTGTTTTATTTATTTATTTAAATTTATTTAATGTTTTTTTTCTTTCTTATTACTTTATTGATACGGATAACGGATATAATAATTCATATTTCTATTGCACAAATACAAATTTCATTAATTATACTGCATACAATGTTACTTACACTACAATAAAAATATTTATAATACATTTAATTAAACAAATTAAGTTTTAAAAAAATCAAAAAGTGTAAATTGTTTCAATGAAGTTCTAGTTTTTAGTACCCTTGCTTCAAGTTTTTCAAGGAGGTTGAATGAGCCATCTTCCATATTTAATGGAACAATGTACTGGCGAAGAATATCCAGGTCAAAATTTGCATCTGAGTAAGAAGGAGGTGGTGTCTCGCTTTCTGTATCATCAGTATCATCACCATCTTCTGCATCTGAAGTTGAATTTTCATTTGCGACGTCTTCATAAATTTGCTCTAAATTTCTGAAGTTGGTCGTTAAAAGTCTTCGTCACAATCGATAGAATCTTTTACTGAAACATCTTCATCACCAACAAGACTTTTCCATTCTTCGGTGGTGATATCTTCTGTGTCGAGTTGTGCATCTGTTATATCCATTTGTTCTTGAATGGCAATTCTAGATGCGCAAAAGCAGTTTTCAATTGTGCAAGGAGAAACTTCTTTCGAGGCTGATGTAATCATGTGCATGACTCCCAAAATTGTAAATTTTTTAATTTCATTTTTGTTAGCAAAATTATTTAATAATTTCCTAATTAAGGATTTCCGGTAATATGCTTTTACACTACAAATGATTTCCAGATCTAATGGCTGCAACTTACTTGTATAATTAGCGGTAAAAAATGAATTGAGACATTTGTCCTGGAATATACGAAATATACCTGGAAAATACGTGAAAATCGTCATTAAATAGAAACAATTTCGTCTTTAAATAGAGATTTTTTTACTTAAAGGAGCCGGGACAATAAAAAATCGTCCTTAAGTAGAGATCGTCGTTAAGTAGAACGACGTTAAACAGAGAGACGACTGTATTTCAGGTGTGAAACATAAGAAAAGGTTGACGTACTATACGAAAAATGTATCTCTGATTTTTTTTGTGTGCATTATTTTTCCTGTGTAATGAACCTTTCTGATAGACCGGGAGCCGGCAGCAACGACACATGGTTCGTTACTTTTATATTTATTTAACTCAGCAAAGCAAACTGCTAAATATACATATTATAAATAATAAATAGTATTAATTTAATTTAATTAAACTTATAATTTCTAATTTAATTAAATTTATATTTTTTAATTTAAAATTCCATATAAACTTACTTTTTTAGATATTGCCAATACAATTTTTAGCACAACAGCGGTGTAAACAAATATCAAGAAATTTAATTGAAATCGACTAATTTTTAATAGATGGACTACAGGATCGATGATGTAGCATTATCTGTTACTGTGAACGTTTACACACTCTTTCACGGCATGTAATCTGTCTATCTATATATGTATATAAGCGCAAAATAAACATAGTACAGGGTGGTCATAAAAAAAACTTTGACGATACATGGAACTCTAGCGGCCGGTCCGTTTAACCGATCGAGATGAGATTTCAGATATTGTTATTCAGAGGTATGAGCTCGGGATTCTGAGAAAGGCAACAAATTGGCGCTCACGGTTACGGTTATAGGTACAGAAACTCGAAATTTTCGAAAGGCAGCACCCCTTTTTTTTCTTCGCAACATGCTCAGCGCGTGCGAAAACCCTAAATAACGCTGGAACGGTACGTATATCGCAATAAACGGACGCGTTATGCACGCACAAAAAACAGCTCAGCGAACGCCCCCCCCCCCCCCCCCAAAAAAAAAAAAACACGATCGGGGCACACGGAGGAAATTTGCATATGACAGAGGCAAGAATCTGTTTTCTACGCTGACTATCTGTCGAACGGCATTCTGTGACTGGTGTCTTGCCTCTGTCACATGCAAATTTCCTCCGTGCGTATTTTTTTGCCGTTCGCAGAGCTGTTTTTTGTGCGTGCATAACGCGTCCGTTTATTGCGATATACGTACTGTTCTAGCGCTATTTAGGGTTTTCGCACGCGCTGAGCATTTTGCGACGAAAAAAAAATGGGCGTTGACATTTGAAAATTTCGAGTTTCTGTACCTATAACCGTAACCATGAGCGCCAATTTGATGCCGTTCACAAAATCCCGAGCTCATACCTCTGAATAACTATATCTGAAATCTCATCTCGATCGGTTAAACGGACCGGCCGCTAGAGTTCCATATATCGGCAAAGTTTTTATGACCACCCTGTACATAGCCTTGTATCTTTGGGATTGTGAAGAATCCAATGTAATTCACAAAAAAAGTTCCATATATTTTCAAAAGAGAACTCTAGATAGGAAAAGCAATGTATAAGCATAACAGCTCAAAATATTTCTAAGTCTCAAGGTTCTGCAGGAAATGATAAAAAGAATCAATCCATTTAAACCAATCTTAAAGGTTGACTGAAAAGGAGAAAGGCATGAAAAAAAAGAGGAGTTACGGAATCCCTTTTAAGTAGCAAGCTTGCCGATATTTTCCCAGGACAATTTAAAAATGAAACTAGATGCGAAATTTTCTCACGCTAGCAGCGAGGGTCTCTCTTGGCCTATGATATTGAAGCTTGTTAGTGATGTCATTCAACCTAGACACTGAGTGGGTCCTGAGTGGGATATAGATAGCCTTGGTTTTAAGAAAGGCAAGTTAACGGGAAGATGTGTTTGGAATCCCAAGGAGGGAGTTGCTCTCAAAAAGTTTGGGGCTGAGATTTCGGGCAGGTCCGAAGCACTCTGCCGATTCGGGCAGGGTAAGATTTCTCCGGTGGAAACCGCGAGATATGAGTAGTTGACAACGGATTGGTATACACAAGAAAACAGAGGCAGCTGTTTCTTACGAGACTATCGTGACAGGATTTTGGATTTATATCGAGAAAGAATCCAGTAGAATCTGAATGCTAATCCTATACTCTGAACATTATACTTTTAATGAACATTGTCGCCAGCTGTAAAGTACCCAGAAAATATAATATAGTTGTAATGCAAGTATTAATTAAGAAATATTAATTTATCTTATGTCATTTAAATAAATCGTTTGATTTAAATATTACTTGGGCCTCCGCTTGACTGAAGTTCCACGCTACCACTTCCACCTGTAAGTCGAAGGTTTTACAGGATGTAAATTTTGAGCTAAATATTTTTATGGTGGAGAAACAAAGTTGCATGAATGTATGAAGGACAAACACTTGTGGCTGGCATGTTTATTTTCTTTCCAGCAGATTTGTTTTTAGACCACAAAATAGTGTAACCTTAATTTACAACAGGATCATCTGAAATTATATTTTCTGCATGCCATTCTCTGTTACAGTTGTTTTGAAGCTCTAAAATGCTATAGTCATAATTTATGAATAGAATCTGTATTAACTGAATAAACACACTGTGAAAAAAATATATTTTTTTAAATACGGAAATCGTGACGCTGGTGTTATTTCCGTATTTTGTCTGATATTTTTTTCATATCAATTTCAGTCACAAGTTTTGAAAGACACATCTACGGGAACGGGATTTGAACTCACGATCTGCGACTTTCTAAGCCATCAACTTTACCATTTAGCTACTATTACATAAGACAAGTTTTAGAAGTATCACTATTTATTTTGTTCACTTAGGTACACATATTTCTGTGTAATATTCTGTTCTGACACCTATTTCTGCGTAACATTGTTACACTTAAGCTTATGTAATATTCTATTCCTGCACATATAGATGTGTAAAATTTGTACACACACTTCTGTGTAATATTCTCTTCTTACGCATATATCTGTGTACTATTCTTACACATATGTCGGTGTGATACGCAAAACACACAAATATTTGTGAGATTTGTAAATTACATTAACACACCAATTCGGGTAAATCCATAACATTTTCCATCATTTACACACTTATTTAAGTTTTTGAAGGGATAACAAATTACTCACTTCCATTAAGACAATAAACACACGTAAATACAGGCAAATTTTACCGACATGTGTGTAAATTTTATGACAAAGATGTAATTTTACAAATTTATACATATACGTATGTAAAAGTGACAAATTTATACATTTATTTTTTAGAGTGTAGTGTCGCGCAGTGGATTTAAACTTTCAGCGAGCGCGTTGACACAGGTTGTGCGACAAAAGTGTTTTTTTTTTCGAAAGGCACACATGACACCGAAATTTAAAGTAAATTTTTACTACTCATATTTCTCTTCAAATATTTCTTTTATTATGGTTATGAAATCTTTTACATTTGTAATAATTTAATTACTGTGCCCCCAAAAATATGTCAACTGCTTGCTTGTGCAAAAATTTCAAGCGCGCAATCTGAAAAATTAAATATGTTAGAGCAATATTTTAGCATACGATGTAGTATACCGGGTGTCCATAATTAAACGACCCTACTTTAAAGTTGTCTACGGACAAAACAATTGTTCATAAAGTTGTGAAATTTTGGGAAAGGCATAATAACGGGATGGGAATTTGTTTAAGGGGGTCCGGGACACATTTTCAAAAATTTTTATTTATTGAGTTAAAATTTTGATTTTTTTTTTTTATGGTTAACCATATCATTTGTAAACAAAATCAAATGATAAAACTTCTCATAGCTTTTTAAAAAAATTTTTAAATTTAAAATTTATGAAAAAAGTGGTATAACTTAAAATCGTTATAACTCGAAATATTATTTGTAGAATTTGAATTGTTTTTCATTTAAATAAACAGAAATATATATTTTTTAATTTAGAGCCAGCATTCTAAAAGATATTAATTTTTTAAAAAATTAAAAATATTTAACGAAAAAATTACAAAAAAAGTGGTGCAACTTTAAAAAAAAAATCGTATTTTCAAAAGTAAATATTTTTTTCAAATATGCTGACTCAAAAGTAAAGTAAAATAATTGAAAAAGATATGTTCCGAGTTTCAACCCTGTATCTTTAACGGTTCTGGAGTTATAAGAATTTAAGTATGAGAAATGGTGAAAAAACTCATCATGAAGCAAAACGCAATTACACAAGAACTCGTTTCCTTGACAACCATAGCTTGAAAGGCAGATTTTGAAAACAAACCAAAACGTAAAAATTAATATTTCCTGTTCTAATTAAGATAGAAACATGATTTAAACGTCATTTTAAGCGGAAAACGGCAGAGAAATTTTTAATCCAATAAAAAAAGAAAAATTGAAGATTTTTGTGTCCCGGAACCCCTTAAGCTAAAAAAAAAAATATATAAATAAAAATAGTTCAAAATTTCGCCACCAGAGGGCGATTTTTAATAAATTACATATTTAGCATTAAGATAGTTTAGGAATTTTAGTTACAGGAGGTTTCCAATTAATCGACCCTATTTTAAAGTTGTCTACAGACGGAACTGTTGTTCAGAATGTTGTGAAATTTTTTGGAGGACATAATAAAAGTATGGGAATATGTGTGAGCGAAAAAAAAAAAAAAAAAAAATCAGGAGGCCGTTTTTTTACGAATTACACATTTACGATAGTTTAACAAATTTTGTTATAACCAAACATGTTCTGCATGACTTTCATCATTTTCCGATACCATCTGGAAACGTAAGATGGCATGTTTCACAGTTGACCGCAGAATGTTCTGGGAAAATGTCGTGAAAAGTTGTCTTTAAAGTAAGGTTAAGTTAATAAAGGAAATTTTTAAACTATCGTAATGCTAAATGTGTAATTTATTAAAAAACGCCCTCTGGTGGCAAAATTTTGAATTAATTTTATTTACATTTTTTTTAGCTTAAACAAATTCCTATCACTTTATTATGTCTTTCACAAAATTTCACAACTTTATGAACAATGGTTTTGTCTGTAGACAACTTTAAAGTAGGGTCGTTTAATTATGGACACACTGTATATACAAATCTGTAAATCATATACAGTGTGTCACGAAAAAGTTTAGATACTTTTAAAACTACTAAAAGTAATTACTGGAATTGGGTTTTCAAATATATGCTTTTTTCCAAATTGTTTAGACTTCATCTTTCACCTTATTAAAATGGTGAAGTTTTGTTACACTATTCTGAATGTGTTGGAAAGTGTTTTAAGTTAATCTATGCCTGACGCATGATTTTTTTCTTGTTAAATTTTCGAAAGAGTAAGTAATTTATTTTTTTCATGATTTCGTGAGTGCATAAAAGTATTATTTAGATTTAAAGATGGGAGCTGACTGTGAGAGATTTAAGTACTCTTAGAACCTTCGATAAAATTCTTAATTTATTACAATTTTAACAGTAAATAAATAAATTGATTACATCTTATTATTCTACTACTCATTTCTCTTTAAAATTTACGGAAGAAAAGTAGTTATTAACCTTGTTTCGCGATCACAGAAAGTTATAATTTAAACTGGAAGATGAAAGATTAATTTCATATTTAAGAAATCTTGAAACCTTTAACACTATTCAGAAAGATATCGATGTATAAATATTAATAACAAGGTGGAAATTCCTTCACTACACTAGTTTTAGTACAGTGTTTTGATTATATTGATATCGATATATACATAACTATTTTTTACAAAAAAAAATGAATTGACTATAACTTACGAAAAATTGATTGTGATTTTCTAGTTTTATGAATCTGACGGTGGAAATGTTGTTTAATTTTACAACTTGGTAGACTATTTGATATATTGTGATGAGACATTGATATGTGTGAAGAAATGTCAACGTTTCTGATAGTCATTTTTGTGATTTCAGTTCTGTTGCAATGGGTATATTTGATCCAGTAAAAATAAAAGAATATCTTTATTGTTAACTATTACATTTATTTTTCCTAAAATAAAAATACGTTTAGAAACAACCGTCTGCCCTTATAAAAGCACGAAAAAAAATTGTTGTTGGTATTCTTAAGGTATGGAACATTCTGGAAGATTTGCAACATTTCAAAAGGATATTGAAATGTCAAGATATCACGGTTACCTTTCGTAATTCCGTAATCAACTAAATGAAAAGATGATGAAATCTTTTCAGTCAGCCCACGATAGTTACCATTTGTTTTTGGCTAAAAATTAAAATGAATTCAGTCACTGAGACATCTAACAGAATTGAATAAAAGATGTAGAAATATTTTCCTTTATTTAAAATATAAAAAAAAAAAATTAAAAAATCAGTTATATTCAATAGAAATTATTATTAAAAGAAATTATTATTCAAAGAAGTTTAGCAGAAGTGAAGTTTGGGGAAACATTAAACTGTATGAACATTAGATAAAGATACTGAAAGGTAATATATGAATTTATTTTGAAGTACTCGTAAACTTATTATTTTACCTTTCTATAGAGTGGGAGGTTCTTTAATAACTTTTTAAATGTAATTTAATTCATTAAATTATTTATTATTTTTTTCAATGAACATCAAATAATGCTTTTGTTTTCACAGAACATCATATCTGAAAGAGACAGCGTTTAATAGCTACAAACATTTTGGTAGCTATAAACATTCATATATTAATTGACATTAACAGTTATAATTTTTTTTATATTGATTAAAGAACAGTACTGAAGAATAAAGATTACAGTACTTAAGTAACATAATAGAAACAAATAATTAACATAAAGATTTAATAGCTATAAACATTTTGGCATCTCTCTATTTAAAAAAAAAAAAAAAAAAAAAAAAAAAAAAAAAAAAAAAAAACTAACGCTGTCACTGCCACTGCCACATCCGTAAATGAATTTTTTGTGACCGTAGGTCTTTCTTCGGTATTATTAAGAAGGCGATTGCGTACAAAACTATACAAATTGGTAGTATTATAGAGAAACGTTTGATAAATACGCTGAAGAAGACAGTTTTTAAATTAAAGACCTATTTTAAGAGCTATTTAATGTTAAAGTCGGTCAAATAATTCCGTTAAAAAGTTTTATAGGAACAAAAATTATGCATAAGAAGTCAATCTTTTTTTTTTTTTTTTCTAGCGATATACTTCACAAGCTTGCGGTGTGTATACTGCACTTAGTTTTTTAATTTCACTAATTTTTTGAGTTTCATTTTCAATTTGTTATTCGAAGTTTCATTATTTCAATGGAGATTTATTTCATATTTCGAAAAGGTAAATTGTTGCCAAACCGTAAATCAAAGCACAGAATAATATTTCTTTTCGATTAAATATTGTATTTACACGTGCTTATTAAAAAGAGAAAATAAAGTTTAAAATAAATTAAATGATCAGGTGTTAAAAGCAGGAAATGGGGAAAATTACGTCATAAAAACATATTTAACGCGGATATTAAAAAAAAAGAAAATCTTAAAATAATAAAATTATTACAAGCGAAACGCCTTTAATGGTATTCGTCCTAAATTTCGTCCTGTATTAAAACTAATTCCTTATGGGCAATATTCACGTGCCATCACAGTGCGAATCACATGGTTTAAAAGCAGTGTTGCAGTCGTAAAAAAATAGTTGGTATACGCTAGAGGTATGAAAGTGCATGGCTAGAGCATACGCTATTGTTTTATTTGAGAAACAGAGAGGTATATGGAGCTTCTTTAAAAAATCCAGAAGGTATACTGCTTATACCTCCGTATACCCTCCACTCAGCCCTATTTAACAGTTGCACGGCTAGCAAATGTGTTTATTGGTTTATATATTTCTTCACTTGATGCAACATAAATACAAAAAAAAAAAAAAAGCATGATTAAAATACTTTAGATTTATTTTTTCGAATTATTATTCGATAAATAATACAGGGCTAGCACAAATGAACGACCTGATTTTTAAAATTTATATTTTCAAAACTATTATACATATTATAAGTGATATATGAAAACAAAGAAGAAAATTTCATTTTTTTTTTCAGTTACAAATGTTCGATGTGCGAACATTTCGTAACACGACAAACACCTAATCTGTAATCAAGTTCGTTAACTTACATCTGGCAGTTTTGCACAGTCAACAATTCTTCATGCAGCCAACACTAAATAATGCAGCATTGATGCACAATGTACATTTTATAGTGTGATCATTCTACAATTATAATTAATCCAAAATAAATTTGCATGTCATTCACTTTATACGTCATGCAAATGATTTTGAATACTTTTGTATAAATAGAGCAACAATAATAATAAAAAAAAAAATCAAGTTAAGAGAATTAATCTGAATTTCTCATTTCTTAAAGAACGAATTTACTTAATAATTTATTTTTCTAATACAGGGGGCTTTACCTCCTACCAGCTATGATCTTTAACCCCCGTTCACACACCGCGGATTCTAAAAAAAAAACACATGATAATTTGCTTTGTTTTAGCCGCATTTACAACTGTCGCGACAGCTAAAGGCCATTTTCGTGATTCATTGATTCATCTTTCGACATTATTTTCGTGATTCATCTTTCACACATTTAACTTGTCGCATGTGCCAATACCAAAACTTTCTTCTATCTCATACACGTTAATACTTCCAATTTCGTTAGTACATTGCCAAAATTAAATGTAATCTATGCCCATCACGAAGATTCTAAAGATATGAAGTTCCGTGCATTAGTTCTTGAGATATGGCTTTCGCTAAAATCGTGTAAATCCTGCAAAATGAAGCATATCAGCACCACCTGTCCGGTGATTTACACCAAAACCTAATCAGCAACAACTTATGCTATCGTCTAACTGAATCTCAAGTTTAACGAAAATCCGAGCATTAGTTTTTGAGATAGAGCTATTGCAAAATCGTGAAAAATCTAGCATAGCAGTGGCATCTATTAGGTGAATGACACGAAAACCTAATCAGTAACAACTTATGTCAACGTGTAACTGAATCTGAAGTTAAATGAAAATATGTATTAGTTCTTGAGATAGAGTTATTGCGGAAATCGTGAAAAATGCAGCATAGCAGCACCACCTGTTGAGAGATATACACCAAAAACTAATCTGCACCAGTTTATATCAAGGTCTAACTGAATCTAAAGTTTTGTAAATTCCATGCATTTAGTTCTTGAGATAGAACGCCCACAATATTTGTGTCACATACAGATAAGACTCACAGACAGAGTGACAGACAGATTCACAGACAGACATTTTCTAAAAACCCTCAAATCATATTCGGGACCATCTAAAACGTATAAATCCATCGAAAACCGGAAGTCGAAAATTTCCCCAAATCCAATACTTTTCTTCTTGTAAAGATAGAAGAAAGTAAAAATGTGCTTGCATAAAATGCTTATATAAAAAACGTCGTTGCCTCCCGGACTTTTGTAATTAAGTTTTCTTTTAGACGCTATAAGAAATAATTTTAAATATGAAGTTTTATAGGTATTGTTTAAATATGACATTAGTTTTCCCCAAATTATTGCTTTTCGTGTATAATAATAAATTTGTTTTAATGTTTTCTTTCTTTTTTAATATTTACGTGTAAATATATTTTTCAGTGGAAAAGTGTTTGGAAATATTATTATTTGGGCTTTTATGACGTAATCTCCTCCAATTAATTCCTTTCGCACGTAATAATTTAATTATTTTAAAGCTTTTTTAAATATATTTATTAATCGAAAAATATTTGGAAATGTTATTACTTGCTTTTTTTTTTTTTTTTTTTTTTTTATTTTTTTAACTTAGCTAAAATAGGTGAAGTAATGACTTTTCCGAAATAGGAAATTGATCGGTATTGCGATAATGAAATTAAAAAAAAAAAAAAAACTGAAAAATAACCTAAAAAAATTAGATAAATTATAAACTGATTGGGCACCGCTCACCGCAACTCTTGTGGGATATGCTTACAACAAATGTTTAAAATGTTATGCATATAGTTTTCGTGTTTTCGATCCTATATAACTTATTTAACTGAACTACTTTGGCCAATTTCAACATTAAATAGCACTTAAAATAATGCTTTGAGTTAAAAAATGTCTGCTTCAGAGTAGTTATCACACATTTTTCTACAAAACTACCAGCTTGAATGTTTTTATATAGCATTTTTTTTTTCACTATGATTCAAGAAAGTCAAAAGGTCACAATAAATTCAATTGCATCTGCTATGGCGACGGCAGCGTTAGTTACTTTTTTTAGAAAAGCGAGTTTTCTGTTATTTTATTTTTGATTTACTTTTAAAGAATTCTTATTTATTTCAATTGAGAATCGTTAATTTTGTTAAACATTTTCAACAAATAAATAAATAGAATATTAAATTCATCTTTAAAAAGTTAAACTTAAAATTAGACTATGTGCAAAATACTTAAAAGTTGACAAAAAATATTTAAAAAGATGTTAAATTACTTTAATACTTCTTAGTACTTTCAGCTATAAGCACAGCCTTCGTCAATACAAAAATACTATTATTAACATCTTATTTTTCAAATTAGATCCGGAAAATATTGGGAAAATAAAATATGGATATAGAGGGAAGTGGAATATAACTTGTTTTATCATTCTTTATGCAAAGCTACGATATACCCAGAATTTGGCTCAGTTTGCTTAAAGAATCATAAAACAAGTTAAATTCCATTTCCAGCTATATCCATATTTTATTTTTCCAATATTTTCCAGATCTAAAAGTTGACTTTCACTTTGACTCATTTCGACACCAACTATGTGGAATTTGAAAAATAAGATGTTAATAACAGTATTTTTGCATTCTCTGACGAAGGCTGTGTTTATAGCAGAAAGTACTAAGAAGTATTAAAGTAATTCAACATCTTTTTAAATACTTTTTGTTATCTTTTAAGTATTTTGAAAATAGTGTAATTTTAAGTTAAACATTTTCAACTTTATGGTTTTGAATATGGTAAGAGTATACCTTACCCGCATTTAAAAATCGAATGCGGAATTTTTATATTAAATAAAATCAATTTCAGTTGTAAACATTTTGGAAAAAAAATTAAGAATCAATGGCATTAAAAAATATCCTGCAAAGTATTAACAGAGATTTCTATTCGTTTTCTTTAATTCAATAATAGTCCAGGCAATAGGGAATTTTACCTAACAAAAGTAACAGTAGTTCTGGAAATCGGCTTACTTTATGTTTTTTGGGCCACTGAATCCGAATTTGTAACTTCCCACAGAAATTTCCCCCCGCAACCCCCCAAATTTTGGTAAAAAGCCCCCCAAAAAGGTTTTTATTAAAAAAAATCAATTTTTTTTTATTGTTTTAGGGGAAAAGTATCTAGAAGTTCAGAAAGTAGACAAAATTTGCAACAAATTAGATATATGACATTATGACTTAGGATGAAGGGGAAGGGGGATCTGGAACATGCGCGCGGTGCTGCGTGGACTAAGTTGTGCAATTCCACTTAACGACTCACACGTTTACATTCTCCCTCCCATCTCCCCTCCGACCTTTCCTTATAAGGTTTACTTTAAGTTTTTTGGGTCGCTGAATCCGAATTTTTAACTTACCCCCAAAAATTCCTCTCCCACCGAAACCCCCCCAAAATAGCTGTTATTAACTTAAATTTCTTATTGTTTTAGGGGAAAAGCATTACGAAATTCAGAAACTAGACAAAATTTGCAACAAATAGGATACATGACATTATGACGTAGGATAAACGGGGAGAGAGGGGGCTGCATCGGAACATTCCCCGCGCGCTTTTCTCAAAAACCAAATTTTTTCAAAAAATCAATTTTTTGGGGAGTTGTCGTGTGAAATTTTGGTGGGAAGTTACAAATTCGGATTCAGCGACCCAAAAAACATAAAGTGAGTCGAAATCCAGAACTAGTATTAATTTTTCCAGGTAAAATCCCCTATTGCCTGGACTTCATAACTTAGTGCACGTAGCGCCGCAATGCATGTTCAGTGGCAGCCCTCCCCCTCCCCCTCCCCGTTCATCGTACGTCATAATGTCATATATCCTATTTGTTGCAAATTTTGTCTAGTTTCTGAATTTTGTAATGCTTTTCCCCTAAAACAATAAGAAATTTAAGTTAAATACAACTATTTGGGGGGAGGGGGTTTCGGGGGGGGGGAATTTTGGGGGAAGTTAAAAATTCGAATTCAGCGACCCAAAAAACTTAAAGTAAACCTTATAGAGAAAGTTCGGAGTGGAGATGGGAGGGTGAATGTAAACGTGTGAGTGGTTAAGTGGAATTGCGCAACTTAGTTCACGCAGCACCGCGCGCATGTTCCGAGGCAGATCGCCCCTTCCCCTTCATCCTAAGTCACAATGTCATATATCTAATTTGTTGCAAATTTTGTCCACTTTCTGAATTTCTAGATACTTTTTCCTTAAAACAATAAAAAAGTTGATTTTTTTAATAAAAACCTTTTTTGGGAGGCATTTTACCAACATTTGGGGGGGGGGGGGTTGCCGGGGGAAATTTTGGTGGGAAGTTAAAAATTCGGATTCAGCGAGCCAAAAAGCGTATAGTAAGCCTTTTTCCAGAACTACCATGAATTTTGCTAGGCAGAGCCCCTATACGGTCTCTATTGCCTGGACTATAACTTTAAACGTTTTTAACTCTGAATACTATTATGATATTCCAAGCATGATATACTTTATAAAATGTCTTGAAATTTTTAGAAGTCATAAATGTGACAATTTATAGGCTGAATATAATTTTTTTCATTTATAATTTATCATTTTACCTATTGAAATATTTGAGAGTTTTAAGCCTTAATTAAGGCTTAATTTTTTTTATAAGTTTTGAAAATTTAAGATTCAGTGATTGTGTAGTAATCATAAGTAAATGCCTAAATCCGTGGAGACGGTTCTCAATGTGTCTGACACTTATTACATCTAAATCAGCTTTGTCATTAAATGTTTTAAGAGCAAACTTTTAGGCTCAACTAAGTACTTTTTTGAAGTGAGGTGCGCATTCTCTACTATTTTCGAACCGTAATTTTTACTTTATATATAAGAGAAATTCTGCGGGTAAATAAGACGTTGATTACTGTTCGAAAATAGTTATACTCCAATAGGTCGGTCATTTTTCTCCCTGTGTACACGCATTAATCTGACCCTGCAAACATTTAAATTAAATAATTTTTGATTTAAAAAACATTTATGCATCGATTTTCAAAGTAAGTTAGTGAAAAACACATATTTAATTTAAAAGTTTGGGCTTTGAACGCTTTAAGTACACCGCTATTTTAAGTGTCAGATACTCTCCCATAGTTTGAGTGTACATCAAATTCTGAGACTCACATATTATTATAGGCAACTATATACATTTAGGTTGGAAAACATAATTTTTATGTTAAAAGTGTTATTAGGTTTTTCCAATATTTTTTATTAAAAGCATAATTAATTGCCTTTAGAGAACAGTTTATTCTAATAATTATTACACATTAGTATTTGCAAAAGAGTTGTTTGAACAAAGTGCTATTTATAATTATTTTGAAAAATTACGCAGTATCGAAATGAACTTCCATGTAAAGTTTATTTTGTAGCTTCTATACACGATTTCGTGAAAATAGTTTACCAGATTTTCATGAAATTGTAAAACCTTGTACAGTAAATGAATGAATACAAAATATTTTTTTTTTTAAATCCTGTTATTAATAATCTTAAAATATTTTTACTAATTTTATTTAGATATTGTTTTTAAAAAAATTTCCTTATTTTTGTCCTTTATTAAATATATATTTATTATTTATAAAAGAATACAGATTTTATTTTGCGAGAATAGGTTAATTAGGTACAAAGTGTCTGAGCATATATATATACTAGGGGCTCTGCCCCGTGCAAGCTACGTTCGCCAACCCCCGTTCAGACACTGCAGAATCTAAAAGCACGTTAATCTGATCGGTTATAAAAATATTAGAGAAGACTGAATTATACTGAAAAACCCTGTAGCGATGTTCCTGTAAACGGGTTTCCAGTCAATTCCCTTTGATTGCAAAAAATTAAGGCAGAATCAGATGCTGTTAAGACATCCAATGGTTGTTTTCGTGTTTGGTTAGAGAAGATCATTTAAACATTTAAAAAGAAGCTAAAATAAAATGAATTAAGTAAACAGAGTCTTTGCCTCCCGGTATTTTTTATCAGCGTTATGAAACGATTGACATAATACAATTTACTACAATTACTAAAATTTACTACTTTAACCCCTTCAAGGGCGGTGGTTCATTTTTAAACCACTTAATTTTAATTCTTAAATGCCACATTGGTACCAGAATATTGTGATGAAAATTTTCCTTTTGTTAAATAAGTGGACAAAAACATTTTTGTATTTCGAAATTTGTTTGTAAATTCTGGTGCCATTCACTGATTTCAAGATTTTTACGAATAGAAGTACCTTGCCCCTGAAACGGTTAAACGCATATTAATGTACTTATTATTTTAAAGTTTCCTTTCCTTTTAATATTCACGTGTAAATATAATTTTCAATATTTTCCTGCTTTTAACACGTACTCATTTAATATTAATTTTAAAGTATTTTTTCTGTTTTTAATAGTCACGTGTAAATAAATTTTTAATCATTAAAATTATTATTCTTTGCGTTATTTTCAAAATTAAAAACAATCTCTATAATAATAGCCTAAGTCATGTGACTATCATCAACAGTTCCGGACGGATCCCTTAACTTTTTATATTCCAGGCGGCCATTTTGGTACTTTAATGTTAGTCAGGCACAAGTGTGATAAGTCGCCAAATATTATTCTATCGCCATTATTTCACTTATATTATAATAGTCCAAGTCATGTAACTGCCATAAACAATTACGGGCTGGTCCCTTCGCTTTTCACAAGAAAGGTTTCCGTTTTGATTAAAGAATCAAAATTATTTTTTCGAATATTCACTACATAAAAGTTGCCATGATCGCAAAGAATCCCTGGTACTTTTATGTTAGCCGGGTGCAAATATCGCCAATAGTTTTTTTTTTTTTTTTTTTTTTTTTTTTAACTCGCCAGTTAGTACCTTTTTATTTTTCGACTGGTAAATTAAAACGGTGCTTCTTTGTTATCCCATCGACCAAAAATCTATCGCCTAACTATAAGAATAAATACCTATAATGGTTGATCGTAAATGTCACATTCACTTGACTTTAAAGTTACACGTGTTTATGCCATCAAGTGAGTTTTATTTCGACGTCTTATTTTTATATTTATTAATGTTATAGTAATTTATTTGTTCTTTCGTTATTTAAAATAAAAAATTATGCCAATTTGTATAATTTGGCGACTTATATAATTTTATCGAAATTGGTCGACGGGAGAAGTAGTACCATTAAAACATTGCTTTGAAGTTGAAATTAAATGTCATGATTTGTTGCATTGTCATATACGCACCGGGTTTGGCGTGATTTTTTTTTTACGACAATTTGGCGAAAATCTCGTTTTCGAATACCAGTTACATATGTATTTTAAAATTATTTTCTATTATTTTTAAAATGAAATTACAATAAATAAAAAAAAGTTTAATTAATAACTATAGAACAAAACAATTTATAATAAAAAGAATTTCTTTTAATTTTATTTTTAATTTCTTTAAAATTTATTTGAATTTAATTAAAACAATCTAAATTTCATTAGTTGTAATGGTGTAGAATATGATAATTAGCGTAAGTAGTTAAACTTTGGAATATTTATCTGTTATTCACAATTACTTTAAGTAATTGGAAAAATTGTTAAATTTAAAGCTCGTATTATAGATATTTTCATGATATGCTTTTTACAAATCTTTAACCCATCTTAACCGTCGTGGTGGAAGTGTGCATTGGTGCGACGATGCACACAAACGAAATTTCCCAAAATGCTGCTCTAACCCCAAAATAAAACTTTCATTCTTCCCATGCACAAGTTTATATAATTTAAATTAATTTCTTAAAACTGCGATCACACATAATAGCCAGTCATAAGCAATATAAGATAGTTCATCTTAAACAGGTTTTTCAGGAGGGAAACTGTCGAATACTCATCGTGTTATATAGTTTTTCTTTCGTAACATCGTTAAATGTCGAACGTATCACTGTTTGCATTTTCTGCGAAAGTTATCAGCTCGAATTTCGCCAATCACATCACTATAAAAAGTCCTTCCGGCCAGTGTCGGGAGGAAGAGGTAGCTTTCATATTCCTTAATTTCAAAGAGCCAGCTTATACTATTCAAACACACGAAGCTCAAATTCGTAGAATCCGATTATAGAAGGTTCAATACTAAATTTTTCAATACTGAATGTGAATGAGAATTTCGCGAAATTAGTAAGCTGTACCCAAACTGTTTTTATTTAAAGTGACTTATATTTGGTCGCCAAATTCGGCGATATCTTGAAGTGCCCGCCATTTTAAAACAACATAATGCGTGAAGCTAACCAATGAACTTAGTCGAGACCTTAGTAATTCCTGTGTACATGCTCACTCACATTGGAATCGGTTGATATATACGAGTACTGTCGCAGGCAAAAAATCAGATTTTTCAAAATGTCCCCACATTAGAAATTCAAAGTGCTATATATTCAACCATTTTTAAAGATAAAGACAAAACAAAAAATGTTCCGGAATCCTTGTATCATGGACAAGTACTTAAGAATGAAATCTTTTCCAGTTTCTAATTTTTTTGTACCTCACTCTAAATTTAAATTTCAGAAAAAAATCAATGGCCGCCATTTTTAAACAAGATGGCAGATGAAGCTGGCCAGCTAACTTGGTCGAGGCATTGCTATATATTATGCACATGACTTCTCACTTCTAAATCGGTTAATAAATACGCGTGTTATCGCGTGACAAAAATCAAATCGTTTCAAAATGTCAGCCATGCTGGAAATTCAAAGTGCTATGACTCAGCCATTTTTTAAGATATAGGCAAAACAAAAAATGTTCCGAAATCGTTGTATCAAAGTCAAACATATAAGAGTAAAATCTTTTTCAATTTATAATTTTTTTTGTACCTCATTTTAAATTTTAAACATTTTCAAGCTTTTTTACATGGTCGCCATTTTGAAACAAGATGGCGGATGAAGTTTGCCAACGAACTCGGTCAAGTCATTGGAATGTACCGTGTACACACCAAGTTAGATTCAAACCCCCTCAAAAATACGCCTGGTATCGCGTGACAAAATTAAGATCGTTTCAAAATGTCAGCAACACAAGAAATTCAAAGTGCTATAACTCAGCCCTTTTTTAAGATATAGATGAAACAAAAAATACTCCTGAATCTTTTTATCAAGGTCAAACACATAAAAAAAATCTGTTTCAATTTGTATTTTTTTTGTACTCCATTTTAAATTAAAATTTTTTTAAATGGCCGCCATTTTGAAACATTATGGCGGATGAAGCTGGCCAATGAACTCGGTCGAAACATTGGTATGTACTATGCACATACCAGGTTACATCCAAATCGATTCATAAATACGAGAGTCACAGCGTGACTAAGATCAGATGTATATATATATATATATATATATATGGATCACATTTGAACGGTGGGTAGTTTCGGTGTCTGGGGGTCTTGATCGGTAAAAATATATCAAAATTTTTCTGAATAGTTTTCCTCTAAATGGCTGCAATAGGTAGCTTTTTGTAATGAAAGCTACTTAAAATACTTGTTTTTAACTCTCGGGCTTTACACTAATAAAAACACATAAGAGAGATTTTTCGCTAAATGTTACAAGTGCTGCTTACATTTATGGTTTCCATTCAGACTTGAAAATAACCCTTATTGCAGCGTAAAGGAAGTAGCACATTTTTCCAAGCGTATAGCAACACTTGTGATAGAAGCTTTATAATAGGTTTAGCTCATTCTTAAGTTTCATTAAGACGTACTATCGTACAATAGCACGTGTGGTATAGCTTGTATAAACGAATATTATTATAAGCGTACAAAATTCCCCACAAAAATTGATAGTGAAACGCATAGATGTTTATATATGAAAATATTTCACATCAGAAAAAAAAAAAAAAAATGAGAGCACTTTCTTTTAATTACTACCATAAGGATGCACAAAATCAAAGCAGTACCCAAAAGGCTGTTTTTTATCTTCTTTTATTATACACTCAATTTGGTTTTTGTATGTAAAGGCGGAACTTTGTAATCGATTTTTAACACACTACAAGATATACTAGAATTATAAAAAATATGTAGAAAGGTGTGTTTCGGATGACAACACAACTTTTTAATATTTTTGCAACTTAATTATAAATTCATACATTAATTACTGTAAAAGCACTTATTTTCGAGAGCTGTGATTTTCGCGAAAATGTAGATATCGGTGATTTCACGAGCTGAAAATTTCGCGAATTTTGCATGAACAGAACCGAAAGTTGAAAAATCCCGAAACTACCTAAATAGAACCCCTTTTGCATAAGGCATTTTAAGAAATTCCTTTTGTCCGAAAGCTTCTTTCTATTAATTCTATTATAGTTTCTCTCTATTCTAAAAAAAAGTAACTACCGCTGTCACCGCCGCCGCCGCCGGTTTTGATTTTTTTGTGACCGGAGGCCTTTCTTCGTTAATATTAACAAAAATAATGCATACAGAAATATGAAAATCGGTGGTTTTATACAGAAATGTTTGATAAACACGCTGATGCAGACAGTTTTCCAATCGAAGAATTATTGTAAGAGTTATTTAATGCTAAAGTTGGACAAAATCGTTCCACTAAAAAAGTTTTATAGCAGCAAAAACTACACATGGCAGTGTAATCATTTTTAGATCATTTTAAGCGTTAGAATTTGCCGGAGTGCAGATTGCATTAATTTTTTTATTTTGACTAATTTTTTCAGGTTTTATTTCTATTTTAAATTCAAATTTTCAGCATTTCTAGAGATATTTTTTACAGATTTCAGAAAATTGTACTAATTTAAACTGTTGCCAACTGTATAAAAAACGCAAGCAATAATTTTTGCTTCAAATTAAAAATTTATTTACACCTGACTATTATAAACAGGAAAAAAACTTTCAAATTAGAATTAAATAATTACGTATAAAAAGCAGGAACTTATTAAAAATTACGTCATAAAAAGTATGCACGTGAATTTTAAAAGAGAAAGGATATTGTAAAATAATAAATTCATTAAAATGCGTTAGAAGTCTTAGGAGAAATTACGTCATATTTACGTCACATTATAGTTATTACATAAAATGAACACAAAATAATATTGCAAAAAAGTTTAAATTTAGAAATTGCGCTAGACATTTATTTGAAATTTTGAGAATTAATTTAAAATGTCTCATTTAAAAGAACTTTCTTTTCGCTTTGTTAAAAAATACCAGGAGACAAAGACTCTCTTTACTTAATTCCTTTTATATTAGCTTATTTTGAAATGTTGTTACACGTGTATACGTCATCAAGTTATTTTTATTTTGACGTTTTATTTGTGTTTTTATTAATGTTGTACGAATTTATTTGTTCTTTCGTTATTTAAAATAAAAATTATATCAATTTGTATAATTTGGCGATTTATATAATTTGGCGAAATTGGTCGACAGGATAATCAAGTAGTACCGCAGCGGATTTGGCGTTAAAATTCCCCAATCAAAGAGAAATGAATAGAAATTCGTTTATAGGGAGATCGCCACTGTTTTTTAAATTATAATTCAACCTTTCGAAATCTTTTTAAAGCCGATCAAATTAGCGTGCATTTAGAGTCTGCGGTGTCTGGACGGGGGTTGGCGAGCGTAGCTCGTAGGGGGCCGAGCCCCCTAGTTTATTCAAAAAATAGTTGTATAGTATTCAAAACATAGTGGTAAGTATTCAAGAAATTTTTGCGTTTATTTCTTATTTAAGTAACTGTAATCATTAACTTTTGGATAAGTGAAAAATTTCAGATTTTTTATTATTATTTAAAGGGTGGGTGGGTGGGTGGGGGGGGGGGGGGGGATATTTCGCGAGGCTTAAATTTTCGCGATTACGATGGACTCGCGAAAGTCGCGAAAATAAGCGCTTTTACAGTACTGTGTGAGTAAGTTTTCTATATAGCGTTTACAGCAAATCTGATTTTTCTAAAAATCCGAGCAATTTGGTAACTTCCAATTTCTTTCCTACAAAACCCTTAATTTATCTTCTAAGTGTTCAAAATATATACAAGGTATTTCAAAATTCGACCGACAAATTAAGAGGGGGTAATAGACGGCATCAAGAGGATGAAAAATCACCATAGAAAATGGGATAGCAAACCACGTATGTAGTCCGAAATACAGGATGTTTCATCCTAGGTGAATCCGGGTTGACGGGAATAATTTTGAGAAAAATAAAAACATTGCAATAAAAATAGGCATTTGAAAATAGGCATGATGATAGGCTTTTAATGTGATTTTAGTCATACTAACACGAACACGCTTAACGTGAAATATTGTTTATCACGAATTGAAAAAGATCGGCCGTTGAAATATTTCCAAGTCATAACACGAACAAAGCAAGTTTTCTCACCTTTTCGATGGAATGGACCTTATGCACGCGACCTGAGGTCGAGGCTAAAATTCGTCTGCTGGCGGTATTTACTGGCGGTATTTAGCATAGCAGTCTATGGAGTGTGAGTTATTAATGCTTGCTTGTTGAAAAATACGGCAAAAAAATTCTTTGTTGTAGCAGCATATACTTAATATATTAAAATATAAATTCAAAATGTTGTTCTGTATGCGAGAAAATTCCCTAACTTTGATAATTTTCAGTTAAAATGTATGCACTCATCCTGGGTCAAGGCTAAAGTCGTCTGCTAGCGTGTTTGCGCCTGCGCATACTGGCATTCTGGCGTTTGCAGTGACGGAATTAACAGATCGTCATACCGCCAGCTCTGGCGTCTGACGTCATCTGCATAAGGTCCATCGTACTGGGTACTATTTTTTTTAACTCCAAATTTTTGGAAGAATGTTAGTCTCGGAAGGGAATGTCTTTAATTTTGATCGCCGTTTATTAGTGATTGTAAAATTGTCAGGCGATTTCACCCACTCAAAAGATAAAATTATATTGCAAGAATTGCATTGAAGGGTGAAAAAAAATGTATGTAACGCTGCTAATTAAAGTTGTTTTCACAAAGCTGTTTACGTACGCTAATTAAACTGAGAGATCGCTGTGGCACTGATGACTTAGATTCTAATCCGCAAAAATAAATTGAGGCGGCTGTGTGGAGCTTTGGTGGATTTCTTCGGATGCAACGTAAATGTCGACCAGTTCTCCTTGAAAACACTTCCTCAGAGAGATAAACCACGTTATCAAGAAGGAGCCTGGTGAAATATAATAGAAGCGTAAAAAATAACAACGTTAAATCACCAAAAATTTTAAATTTTAAGAATACCGGTTTCGGTAGCATATAGCAACCTTTTTCAGTGCTCAAACTGAGGAAGGTATGCTATATGCTACCGAAACCGGTATGGTTAAAATTTTAATTTTTTGGTGATTTAACGTTGTTATTTTTTACGCTTCTAGATATATCACGTGTCGGTTTATATTCTTGAGGAATCGATCTAAGAAAACAAAATTAACGCCAGAAACATAGTAGACTTTGAAGATACATATGCATATTTATTCCTGCTACATGGAATATAGGGTAATTCCGGGGGAGATGGTTCACGTTTTTTGTTCTTGCTCTACAAGCCATATATTTACACATGTTTTACTTTTCACAGTATATGTGTATAGTGCATGATGTTTCTTAAAAGAGTCCTAATGCAGAAGTTCATATCTTTAAAGGAATTTCTTTTATATTTAATTTTTTTTTTTTACTGTGTGGTTCATCTGACCCGAACTACTCCGGGTGAGGTGGATCACAATAAAATATTGAAATAATTTCACATATAATATTAAATTGAAAAAAGTTTACATTCATTACATGAAAATTAAATAAACTTACAATTAATTTCTGTATTTAATTTCTGCTCATTCCCTTTGCTCGAGCGACTAACATATGCCTTTTGCTTTTGTTATTGAGAATGTTGGATTTCGAGCAAGGAATGATTGTAACCAGTTAAAACCATGCTTTTTGGCTTCTTTATTAAAAGTTAAGGGCACCTTAAGTTTTCGCGCTAGTTCGTTTGGCATACACCTTATAGAGTCTCTACACGGTGTAAAACTCCGGTTCTGAAGTTTATTTATATGAACAACAATTTTTTTCTAGTTTGCGCATTTTCTCTTTAAAGTAGATTTAGGAATGCTAAAAGTCTTTGCTGCTTGATTGACACTCATATTTTTTTCTTCAACGGCTTTAATATCATTTTAAAAATTATTTTCAGTCAATTACCTGCGTGTAGACGAACCTTTTTCTAATATAAGTAGTCGACATTTTCTGAAAACAGAAAATATAATCCCTTAGTATTTTAAATTCAGCTCTTAAAAAAGCTAAATTTGAAATTCAGGATTATATGGTCCAACTCTACCGACAGAAAACCTGGTCCATCTCTTCCTATCCCCTAAAAAAACAAACAAACAAACAAACAACAACAACAACAAAAAAAAAAACAAGGAAACAGTAATTTTGCTTTTTAGGAATTTAGTGTTGCCCCCGATAAAAAAAACATTGTATATATAAATAGTACAAAATATATTTCAATTTTAAGACTTACAGCACACGCTTTTATTTTATGTAAAATGACGTCATTCGCATCCGCTTAAGAACTGTACATTTACGATCCACTCTTAACCATCTACAGTAAAGTATGCATAGGACATCACTACCGCGAAATAATTCACAAATGAAGCAAGAAGATGCCGTCATTAAAGAAACTCGACGAAGAAAATCGGTTATGTAATGATTCAAATGCCTTCATTTGTTTGTAGCATTAATATGAATGCTTAAAATTAAATTTAGTTCATAATAGCTCCATGTTTTATCAGAAATCATTCGTTTATATTTTTTTCAAAATAGCACGTATTTTAATTATATTTTCTTTCGGTTGTTATGAAAAAAAGGCAACAAAAATATATAATTAATATTTTACAACTATTTTTCCTTTACTTTCTACAGAAATGGAGTACTTCCGTTGCCAATATTAAGCAAATGGCTCCAAAAACTACAAAAAATTTAATATGTCAAAAATAAATGGAGATACAGTTTTCAAACAAATTGCATTTAAAAGTACTTTTCTTTTCCAACACGACGGTATAAAAATTGAAAATGTGCGATGCTTAGAAGTTTAAAAAATTGCTATCGCAATGCTGTGTTTTACGGTTGGCTTCCATAAGGTAACGTTATTTTTTGTATATAACACAAAATAAGCTGGGAGAAAGAAATAGCATACCGTACCGGGGGCAAAAAAAGGGTGAGAAGTATCACCCAGCCCGACTCTACACTGTAGATATTACCTCACCATTGTAGGTTATTTAGAAGCCTTAAAGTCCTCCGAGATTACATCATTAAAATTAGATAGATCATATGTAAACCAAATCCTTTAAATGCATAACTATAAACATATGAAAAAATTATTTGACTTACCAAAAGCAATAAAGATTTTTAACTGAAAAAAATATTGTGCTTTTTGAGAAACAAAAAGTTGCACGCCATACAGAATATCTTTAAGTTTCTGACTGACATAGTTGCGTCATCAGCGAGACGCCTCATTAACGAAATATTTGACAGGTCCATCTCATATTGTGGTCCATCCCTCCCGTAATTACCCTATAATACCCTATAATATTTACCATAAATATTATAGGGCTCATTTACTATAAATATTACTATAAATATAAAAAAATACTATTGTACCCTATAATATTTTTAAAGTATGGATAACACGAACTACTTTTAACACAAACAAAAATTTTTTTCCCGCGAGTGTTCGCGTTAACGAGGTTCGACTGTATTATTACCATATGAACTTTAAAACATACTTATAATTACTTAAAAGGTGACACAAACATATAAAGATATTATTTAGTAGAACCCTGAGATCTTTCAAACGCACACGCATCAGGGTTATATTAAATAATATTTTTATATGTTTGTGTCACCTTTTACGTAATTATAAGTATGTTTTAAAGTTCATATTAATAACAAGGTGAAAATTCTTTCATCGCACTAGTTTTTTAATACATTGTTTTGACTCTATTGTATTATTACCATCGATCAAATAAAATAATGAATCAAATGACTGCTTAATATGAATCAAATAATGCTGAATTTAAATGTATTTTTGATATGGATCACAATAATATCTCTTCAGAAAATACACGAATCTATCCTTGAAACTTTATTTTACAAGGACACATCAAAAATTCAAATATATACAAATATTTCCAATAAGTTCAGTAATTTAAGTATAGTAATTAAGAAATGGGTCATTGATATTATATTTTATCTGTATGCTATTTTTATGAATATTAAAAACGCGTCTCAATAATCGGAATGATTCAAAAACTGCATGTTTAGATGGAACAACAAAATCTGCAATATTGTGAGCTAAATAGTGTAACATGGGCGCTGACAGAATGAAATCCAGTGATGTGTAAGGTTTTGAACAAATGTGCCTGTAACTTACAGCCTAGGTGCTGTTTTATTATTTTTTAAAAGAGAAAAACATAAACACGAAATTGTCTGAACTAAGAGTTTTTTTTGTAATATCTAACTGTAATAAAATATTTAAAGTGTATTAATGGCATCCATGTTCTTCTTTAAACGTGATGTCGTTTTCACAGATAAAAATATTTTGTTGGATAAAAATTGTGATTTAGATTCGAATAGACAGAAAATTAACTCAGTTTGTATTAAGTAGCAGTTTTGCTTAATTCTTGAAGACATTACTCTCTTTACCAATTAATGAAATGTGAGTGAATTTGACGTCCTTTTGTTGCAATCATAGTAAAATGTTGTATATTTAGAAATTGCAATGTAAGTTTTCTTTGGAATGTGTCGCCATTTTCATCAGTGGAAGCATTTATCCTTTCTTTGATCAAGGCTCATAAATGGAAAAAGAAATTTTTTTTTTTAACATCGCGTCATTACGGTCATTTTCACAAGATAAAACTTTTCGTAGATACATGTTTGAATGTTAATAACTAGCAGCCTTCGCCCGCTACGCTGGTTAATTTTCTAAAAGAATCTTGAATTAAACAAAATATATCTAGAAAAGATGAAAAGAAAAATAGGAACTTTTTCTTAATATCTAATCAAATATCCATAATTGTTGTCTATTCGTATAATTTTACATCATTCCGTTCAAAGTCGATGTTTTCAAATCACTGAAGTACTGTATTTAACTATTTTTTTAGTAGGTTTGTTATCTTGAATTTCCCACTTCTACCTGAAACTGCTGATGACATATGGCGAAATGTGCTATAATTTTCGTCCACCCCTTTAACCCCCTTAGGGGGGGATTTCTATAATCGCTGAAACACTTGTTTAGTTATTTTTTAATAGATGTATTATTCTGAATTTTTCACTCCCCTTAAAATGGCTACTGAGATATGTCAAATGTTCTAAAATTTTCGACCCTCTCTTTAATCCCTTTAGGGGGGGGGGGGGGATTTCTAAAATCGCTGAAATACATCTTTAATTATTTTTTTAGGAGATTTATTTTCTGGAATTTTATGCTCCTACCTAAAACGGCTGCTGAGATATGTAAAATGTTCTAAAATTTTGGACCCCCCTTTTAACCCTCTTAGGGTGGGGAGTTTCTCGCACCTACCTTAAAAAAAAAATGGCTGCTGAGAAATGGCCAGATGTTCTATAATTTTCGATCCCTCTTTTAACCCCTTAGGGGTGATATTCAAAAATCTTTTCTTAGTGCACGCTTATGTCATAAGAAGTAATCCCCGCCCCCAATTTTTCATGCTTCTAGGTTATGTACTTTGGGCTGTGTGTTTATTATGAGTCAGTCAGGACAAACTCTTTTATATATATGTATAGATTAAAATAAATGAAAATGATTTATTAAAAATAATCTGCAAGTATTTATATCAAATAATACGACTGAAACATTTTACAGTTGCATGTTTTAAGAAACGGTTTTCAGTTCTATTAATATTTTATTAGTACTAATTTCTTCATCACCAGTAGCAATATAGTTTTTCGATTCGTGTTAGCAAGTATACAAATATTAATTGATTTATTTCAATATCCACTTGTGAAAATCCACCCGCACTGCTGGTTTTTAACATATTTTATTTTTTCACAAATTATAATCATATTTACTTGTTACGAGACTCAGTTTAAAAGTGACCGAGATTCGCTTTATTATTATTATTATTATTATTACTTTTAATGTTTAAAATAGGGTTCCGTTGATCATTTAAACATTACTTTCAAATACACTGTTAACCCTCGCGGTACTAAGATGGGGGTCAGTTTGACCCCATCTGGACATTTTGCAATTCTTTTTCCATTTAGAATATGTATGCTAAAATTACTTTCTAGGAATTCTCAAATAAAGGTTTCTTTCATAATTTTGTCTACTTAGCAAGTTTCGCACAGTTAATTTTTTTTGTTTATTTGTAGAAATTGCGAATGGGGGTCACATGGACTCCATCTTAGGCAATCTGGTAATAAATGAAAACTTTCTATCATTTATCACGTTTCAAAAGAAAAAAAGGAAATTTTTGCCATTCTGGCCAAATGTAGTTCATTAGATGGCGTTGTGGACACAGTGTTTCCATGTAAGCGAGGAAGGTGCCTCCATCAATTCATGTTCTTGTGTTCGTTTGTGTGTAAATTTCGCTATTCAACGAAAAGAATCATCGCGGTTTGTCTATCGAGGAGGCGCATGCTTTGTTATTTGATGAAGATTCTGTTCAAAATACCCCATTTTAGACCCATACAAATTTATATAATATTTTGATCTTAGTAGTGCGAGGCTTAAAAACATTTAAATTACAAAAATTCAAAGCTTTCAAAATAGTTTTTAAATTCAAATTTTTAATATATCTGAATTGATTTTTTTTTATATTTCAGAGGAATTCGAAGAAGAACCAGAGCCACAACGGGAGTAAGTAATCAAAAGCAACATTACGAATGATTGACGGATTCGATAAAATTCATAAAATTAAAATTAATGTTTTTTTACTGATGAACAACAGGAAATAATTGAAGAGTAACTACTCTAATGCAGCAGTCTGTTCTTATGTAGTTATTTGGAGTAATAAATTAAAATTTAGTGCTAAAGGAACAATCGTCATATGAAATTCACACATATACGGGATGTTTCTAAATGAATATTGGGGTTTTAACGCTTGGTAGTATTTATTACATAAAACTTAAAATTATAATTAATACATAAAATGAAAGAGAAACTCAAGCAGTTTTACCTACAAGCTTACAAGTGTTCAATGTGAGAACCTTTCGTCACACGGGACACATCAAGTCGATAGCTCAGTTCTTCCCAAACGTTGACTAGCAAAGAAGTTCTGTTCAGACGCTCACCCGATCTGACGCCATATGATTTCTACCTGTGGGGGTTCATAAAGGATCATGTGTATGTGCCTCCACTACCAGCTGTCCATTGCAGCTGTTGCAACAATGACCTCGCAAACACAAATCAACGTTTGGGAAGAACTGAGCTATCGACTTTATGTGTGCCGTGTGACGAAAGGTGCTCACATTGAACCTTTGTAAGCTTGCAGGTAAAACTGTTTGAGTTGCTCTTTCATTTTATGCATTAATTATAATTTTAGGTTTTATGTAATAAGCACTACCAAGCGTTAAAACCTCGATATTCATTTAGAAACACCCCGTATTATTAATAAAACTTATAATGTTATTAGTCTCTGCAAAGAAATAAACATATTTTTTTAATAGTTCATAAAAATATTAATTATAGTATATAATATACAATTTAAAAGCTTAATTTATATAAATTTAGACAAAACCTATAATTATGCATTTTCCGCATATGGATATTCCTATATTTAGTACGTTTACATTTGATCAAATAAGTATACAAATATTTTAGCGTATTTTTTGTTAGTATTTGTTAGTAACTCTCTTACTTCTCGTATTAACTAACTTAGAATTTTCATTTCTGATCACCCACTCATAGATATTTACAAGAAGACCATAATCCTAAATATAATATTAATATTTCTGGCTATAAAGTTTACCACATTCCGCGTCCAAACAATAGATGGGGGTGGGGCACAACCATTTATATTAAACACCATCTTACCTACTACACAACACAATGTAATGCCCACACTGATTTGGATTACACTAGTATAATTTTACAATTTGCACATATAAATATTAAATTAGCCTCTATTTATGCTCCACCTACTAGAAATTTTCCCGTAACTGGTTTAACTGATTTATTCACACAACATCAACATTGCTTTTTTGTCGGCGACTTTAACTCCAAAAGTAGACGCTAGAACTGTCATGAAAACTCCAGAAGAGGCGCCTCTTTACACAATTAAGTTCAACATCATAATTTGAGTCTTCATGCTCCAACCACTCCAAAACGTATTGGTACAGCCAGGAACACACATGACTCCATCATTGACTTTGCTATCTCTAAAGATTTCTCATATACTGTCACTACCACTGTAATTAATGATATCTCTTCTGACCATCTCCCGGTCTGTTTCAAAATTGATCTTATAATAATATTAATATTTAATAACTATTAATAAACCCTCGTTCTCCTCCACCTTCTGTGGCCATTGACTAGACAAAATTCACAAATTACCTCTTTAATCTCGACTTAACTTTTCCTGAAATTAACACCACTGAAGATATTGACTCAGCTGTTGAAACTGTAAATTCTCACATCACTGATGCCCAAGAATTCTCCACTGTTCCTCGTTTCAAAAACAACAACACATTCACCCCACCTCGTTACATTTACGATCTTATAAAACAACGCAACCAACTCCGGCGATTGTTTCAAACTTACAGAGATCCTTCTCTTAAACCTACAATTAACAGACTTAACAACAAAATCAGAAATAGCCTCTTTAAGAAAAAACAAAAAAGTTGGAATAATTTTCTCAACACTTTAACTAAAGAAGCTAATTCTCTTTTGCTAATACAACGCAAACTGAATAAAAATATCTCTAATATTCCACCACTTACAGTAAACAATATCACTTTTTACACTGATCAAGAAAAGGCTTACACCCTTGCCAGTTCTTATGCTAAACAATTCTCCCCTAATCCCACTCAAGCTAGTCGGGAACATATTAATCAAGTTAATGAAACTGTTCAGAGATTCTTAGCCATTCCACTTGCAATCTCTCATTATTCACAACATCATTAAAAAGCTTAAAAACCGTAAGGCCCCTGGGTATGATAAAATCTCTAACACAGCTCTTAAAAATCTTCCGAATAACTGTATTGTCTATATTACTCACTTAACTAACACTATTTTCAAATTTAATTACTTTAACAATCCCTGGAAAACCACTATCATTTCCCCTATTCCAAAACCTGGTACTAATCTTCTGGACCCGACTAACTACAGACCCATTTCACTCCTACCATCCTTAAGTAAAGTAACTGAACGAGTCATAAGGACTCAGCTCCAAGACTTCATCCAGCAAAACAATACACTTATTCTTGAACAGTTTGGCTTCCGCCCTAAACTCTCCACACAACACCAGCTTTTTCGTGTCGTTGAATTTCTCAGTGATAAATTCAACGCTAAAACCCCAGCTGCAGACATTTTTCTTGACATTGCAAAGGCATTCGACAAAGTCTGGCACGAAAGCCTTATATACATACTAATTCAGGTTAAATTTCCTGCTAAACTTATATATTTAATTTACTCTTACCTTAGCAATAGCATTTTTCGCGTCCGTATCAATCACATTCTATCTGCCATTTTCTGAATCTTAGCAGGGATCCTTGAAGGCAGTGTCCTGAGGCCATTTTTATTTAATATTTTCTTTCATGACATTCCACTCTCTCTATATACTTATCTTGCTTATATGCGGACGATACTACAATGTATGCCTCTGCTCACCATCCATACTCACTATACTGGTACCTACAGACACACGTAAACGCTTTTATGAACTGGTGTTCTTTTTGGCGAGTCAATATCAATGAAAATAAGACTACTGCTGTTTATTTTCTAGGAAATTTACCAATCCTAACAGATTAATCATTAACAATACTCAATGGTCTTCAATGGTCTAATGACGCAAAATACCTAGGGGTCATCCTTGATAAAAGGTTAACTTGGAACGGAACAAACCTATACGCTCCATTAGGGGTAAAGTCGCCGGAGCTTACATAGCGCTAAAACCACTTTTAACTAATAAAACTTTATCCATCTATAACAAACTTTTACTATACAACACATGCATTTTGCCCATTATAACCTATGCCTGCTCAGTCTGGGGCTTTACATATAAAACTTCTATGGACAATCTCAGCCGTCTTCACAATAAAAATCTTAGAACTGTCCGCAAAGGATCCCGTTATTTTCGTAACTCTACTATTCGTAGAGATCTTAGAACTATAATTTTACGCAAACGTATTGTTAACCGCTCCAAAAAATTTAGTAGTGTCTATAATCTCCCTAATGAGATAGTTGCTGAGCTTCCGGACTATGACGCCTCCGAATCCCAACACCGGAAACGACCCAAATACTCCAGTTTAATGGACCCCCAATGAACTTGTGTTCGCTCTTGTCTAAATTCCTATTTTTGCTTCTTTTTTATCAAACTCTCAAACTCTTAAAAAAAAAATTGCCCTGAAAAGTGCCTTTTTAACACTTTCCAACAAAGTAGAAAAGTGTTTATGCATTCTGTTTGTCTGTCCGTCTGTTCGTCAGTCCGCCTGGCCGTCTGTCCGTCTGGCCGTCTGTCCACGCTCTAACTCCCGTAAATATACTCGGATTTTCATGCAATTGATAAAGGTTATTCAGGGTCACCATAGCATGTTTGGTATTGTATATGGAGTATGTAGGATTAATCGTTCATTTACAGGGGCACTCAAAAGTTTTCCATTGGGAAAAAATCGTTTGCAGAGTATTTTAATGACGTTATGTTATTCCAAATGTATCGAAACTAATATAAATCACTGAATTTAACTATGATCACGTTTAAACAAAGCATTCACAGCATTTATTATTCATTTACAGGGACATACAAAAGAAATCGTTACAGTACAGTACTGTTTTTGAGTAATAATTGCTGGAGTGTACGGTTAAAATTCGGTATGCGCTTTTAAATTAAATTAATTTTTGCATCTTACTCGTTATATATAAATTGTATACCTCAAATACAGGGCTGCAGAAAAGTATTCACTTACCGTTCTCCTTATTAGAGTAAATTGCTGAAGGTAAATTTTCAACTGAAGTACTATATGTATCTCTTAAGTGAACTAAATTTTGGCATGCATGTAGTTAATAGATTCAAGTCTATATATCATATACAGGGCTGCTGAAAAAATACGCATAATTTTCCGATTGTGGATGGGAACAGCTGAAATTGTGTTTTGAAATGTATTATGCGTTTCCATATGGTTGAATTAGGCATAATATTTTATTTTCTTTAAACGGTGTAGTTTTATTACATTATTCTAAATGTGTTGGAAAGTGTTTCATAATCTATGCTTGACGCATGATTTTTTCTCACTTGTTTGATTTTCCGTGGCTTTTGCCACCTCCTTTAGATATTCTAGCCTTTTGTCCAACCCTGATATGTTTTTTAGTAGAACATGTTTGAACTTTTACGTCTTCAATCCTTAAAGTTGCCTATTTTATAGTAGTTATTTACTTTTTAAGTAGTTATTATAGCTACAGCTAAACTCTCTGCATAAAACTTAATTTTAAACCTTCTATTATTGGAATGTTTAGGTTTCATTTATTTTTATTTATTTTTAATATTTTATTTAAATTTTCTAAACTTACCTCTTTTACTCTTTTTTCGATTTTTAATTTTTGGCTTTTTTATTTTTACAACTAACCACTCAGTAGTTTATTATACTACAGCTATTCTCTTAACTCTAAATTATAATTAAACCTTTATTTTAATGAACTGTAGGTTTATTTTTTCATTTTTCTTAATTTTTATATTTTTCCGGTATTTTTTAAAATACCCTATATTTTACACTTTTTTACTTATCTCATTTCTCTTCAATTTTTTTAATTTTTTAAGTAGTTTTTAACTACATTTTATCTTTACCCCAATGGATCATTTATTTTTGCAAGACATTTCATACTCACATTAGCGTAAAGTTGGCTGCAACTAGAAAGCCCCTAAAAGAATATCAACTGTTCAACAATTATAAACTTTTAAATTTAAAACTAGTTAGAATGCCGTATAAAATTATGCTACATAACATAAGGAAAATACGCTTAGATTTTTAAAAATGACTTTTAAATACATAAGTGTTCACACGGATGCTTACATAGCTACAAATTTAATACATAATTTTGGCATTTAAAACTTCAATCGCAATGAAAATTATACAAAAATGTTTTAAGTGTTTTAAATGTTTTATACAGATCTTTGCACATTTCTTTTTATTTTGTAATTGCTCCTTTTTATAAATCGTTGCAGAAGCAGTATTATTTGCAATACTTTTTTAAAAAGAAGTATCAGTTTGAAACTAACAATTGAGCTTTCTGAAGTTTTTTTTAGATATTTGGGAGTACATTCTTTGCAAATTCAAAAGAGCTTCTACATATCAAACGTAAAATTTCAGCTTTTATTTGAATATAAAAACGTTGTAAATTAACATTTGTCAATGTATGATGTTCATCCTTAATTAATCAAGCTTATTCACACTGCTAAAGCGCTTTTACATAAAAATTTTAAAATGTATGTGAGTTTTAATTTGTCTGTACAAAATAAATAAAATATTATACATGCTATATAATACTTTCTGAAGTTTGCCATCTCTATGCCGCGGCACTGTTGCCAGATTGTGATTTTTTAAAATTCAAAATAGCTGGCAATTTACTAGATGATCATATCAATTTATCAATGACTAGTAATCTTCGCTTTATTTAATCACGGAATGTCTGTCATTAAATAAAGCGAAGATTGCTGTTCTGAAATAGTGGTAGATATTTTGAACAAAAAATTTTCAAACTGTTGCTAGGTCAAATATGGCAACATTCCAGCTACGGTTAGTGCAATAGTGTGTTCGTGGAAAGTGCATTTTTTGTATTAAACGTTAACTGAAATAAACATAGGGAAAATGCGGCGGTGCAAGCCTATTTCGCAGGCTACGTGTTTGACATGCCTGCTCTGGAGTTTCTAGGTGTTTTATAGAATAAGTGCAGTATAAGAGCCAATGGGGTAAAGTAATGAGTGTAAAAAAAGCCTTTTCACAAAATAAAAATAATAATAGTTCTTGTTTTTTCACTTAAAATCACGTTTTTGTTGCATGAATCACTTTATGAAATAAAAAAAAATGAGCGTGAACACTATTAAAATGTCAAAGTCGTTTCATTCCATTTCATTCAAAAAGAATTTTTTTTAACAACAGTAAAACTTTCTTGCTGATATTATAAAGAGCAAACGACTTTATAATTACATTATCGCAATGCAATATAGCAACATATTCCAAAACATAGGTTAAGAAATTCATCAATAATTTATTTATTTATTTGTAGAGTGGGATAAATTAGTTATTGTGTTGGATTTAACAAATGCATATGAATAGAATTATGCGAGTGTCTGAAGAAACATTTAGCTATTGTTTAAAAGATTGAAGACAAAATAGCTCTAATTTTACTTTATACAAAACTACCGGAGCTACCGGATAAACGTGTTACTTATTTCATCTTTATTTTCATCAATGGATGCATCCTGGGCTTATCGGGTTAGAGAACAAGGTATTTGCCCTTTTTTATTAAAAATTCTAATAGTTTTTTTACATATAGTACATTTTTTGAGATTGGACTCCGACATCACCAAAAAGCATTTTTATATGAAAAATAATTAATATAAGTATTCAAGTAAAAGTTTGAAATTTATTAAAAATAATTCGCATTGGCTCCATGCAGAAAAAAATCACCAAAGATTTCGCAACCGACAGCAGTTTTTTTAATAGATTATATCAGTGCTTAAGTATGTAGTTCAATTATTTATTTGTTAAATTTGTTTTTTATTTATTTTATTTATTGTTTTATTGATGAAATGTTTCATTATGGAATATTATTTTAAGTGCAAACGGGTAAATCTTCGGCAATCGAGTTGCACGGGATAGAGATAGATAAAAAAAATCATGTTTGAAAACAATTTTATAAACTATAAAAAATCAGTAAACTGAGATACAATTTTCGGATAAATTGCCTTTGGAAGTACATTTTTTCAGACTACTCGACGGTGTGAAAATTGAAAATGTGCAATGTTTAGAAGTTAATAAATTTCTGAATAGATTACATAGATGTTTCCCTCCTTCGATATAATATCAGCGTTACTAATAGATACGTTTTCGCTTTTAATATAGGTTATAATATGTGAATTATTGAATTTTAAACTTATGAATTCCTTTATGAAACATCCTGTACTAATTGACATCATAGTCTTTCTTACATTCCTGGACTTATTACAGATGTGTACATGTAGATGAACATTGTGAAATAAATGGACTGCATTGCTGTAACAGACGAGAATGCAGATGTGATGCCCCATATGAATGTAAATGTATTGAGGTGCAACATATGGAACCAGTAGTGATTTACCACACAGAAAAGACACAAGTGACTGACTATACTGAAAAACCAGAAGTGACTGACTATACTGAAAAACCAGGAGTGAATGACCACACAGAAAAAACAGATTTCTTTGAAGCTGCCTTGAAATATTTGATTATCCTTGAGAAACTTAATAATATTACCATTAATTTCTCAAGGCAAATGATGTTTGGATAATATAATAAATTATCAGCTACTTAAGACGTTCAAAAATTATAAGCTATTTTTCTATATAAAAAAATAGTGTTTCTTGAATATGATAATAAAATTACTTGACGTAGTTTGTTTGTTCAGTGAACTTCTATAAAAATCCACATTCTGATTTAATAATAATAAAAAAAACAGATAAAAATTACTATCGCAATGGTCGTTAGATTTTTAAAGAGACATTGGATAAAAATAATTTACATTATAAAAACAAGAAAATGTAAACTTTCATATATTGAATGAGATATATATATATTTCTTATTAAAAATAAATAATAACGACTGGTTTAATAATTTTCTATAAATAATTCTGAATTTTAAAGCAAAATATGCTAATAATATATTTAATTACTCTTTTAAGCATCAAGACAAGATTTTGGAAAACATTTTGTATATAGACTACACTAGATGTGCAACTAAAGTGTACCTTATACACTGGATATAACTATCTGTTGGACGTAACGAATCAAATTTTCAATCCTTTAAAAGTTTGTGATAGCGGAGTTCGACTGATGAAACTTTGTGTATTATCAAAGTTTGCTTATTCTTCTAGTACTAAATTGAAATTAGCAAGTGTTAGCTATAAGATTTTTTGCTTTCGGGGGATAAAATTTCAAAATTAGCATATTTTATAGCTTACCTAATAATGTAATATAGTAGAACTCATGTACTATTATTCCGGTTAAATGAAATTATCAGATAAATCAAACTTAAAATTCTTTTTAAATTTCCTTTAAAGTGAAAATCCCATGTTTTTCCTTGTTTTATTTCCTTTTTCTTAAGGAGATGTGATTCAACAAATGAATGCAAAAGTATAGATGTTCATCACATGGAAGTAGAAGTAAATGAATTAAAAGTGACTGACCACACACAAAAACCACAATTGACTGACCATACAGAAAGACTAAGTGACTGACCATGCAGAAAACCAGATTTCCTGAAAATGAAAATTTACGGAATATTTTATTATACTTGAGAAATTAATACTATCCCCATTATTTCCGAAAAAAAAAAGATGTTCGGATAATGTCATAAAATAACAGTTGGTTAAGACATTAGAAAATTGTAGGCTTTCTGTATAATACTTTTACAATTTGAGTAAAAAAATAATGTTTAGCAACTATGATAATAATTTTTTTAAAAGTGGTCTATTTTTTAAATGTCTCTGAAAAACTATTATAAAAATTCACGCTCTGCTATAAGCAAAATCACTACGCTCCATAGTTTTTTTGGAGACATTTAATAATACAGGCGTATTTAAATAATAAATATATATATATATATATATATATATATATATATATATATATATATATATATATATATATATATATATGTAATAAATACATGTCCAATAATAAAACCGATTATTATAATATTTGGTTAATATTCAAAATTAGCATACGTTTTGCTTTCTGTGAATAATATAACAATATTAATATAAGTTCATTAATTAGCAACAGTAACACATCAATTTTCAAAACCATCTCTTTTTATAGATGACCATATTTATTCAGTTCATTCTTCACTAAATTATATGTACTCTAGTGATTTTTAGTCCGTACTGAAATATGAATCTGTAGAGTTCATAGGAATTCTTACGGTTTTCTTAAATCTTATATCACAGGATATGTTGCACTAATAATTCTAACAATATTAAATACTACTATTAATAATAAATAAATAAATAATCTAAGAATAACCTTGTATAATAATAATATATCAAATAAATTAATAAACAATAGTAAATATTTTTTGTCAACATAAATGTAAATATACAACTGTACAATCTTTGATAGTTTTTTGCCCTGGTCTTTTCATCATTTACATATCTGTATTCTCTCAGTATAATAACAGTATCAATCACAACAACTGTTAAATCTTATGTAATTTTATTTCTCGTATTATTTTTAATCTTAGATAAGTTTTCGAAAAAAGTAATGATTTGTGACCGAAAATGAAGACATTATGATGTGCATTGTCCTCATGGGTCCTTTCAAGGGTTAAATCATCATCACTGTTTCAGTAACTTATATATTTTATTTTAGCATAGTTATCAAAATTATTTAAATCTCTATATAATTAATTCAATTACATTCTTAATACTATTATTTCAAGTTACTGTATTTACATCAATCTAGAATACTTAATCTTTTTATAAATAATAATAATATAATGTTAATCCTGTATCACATAATAAATTCATATTTATAAATATCTCCTAAAATCATTCATTCGTATGTGAGTCGTTAAATCTAATTCCCGTTTATCTGACACATAGGAATTACATGTACACTCAAATAAAGAAAATAAAAAAAAAATCACAAATAAAAAAAAATGGAAAGGGAAGTTATAATGTGTTTCTCAATTCGCATCTGTAAATTACATTTACCTTAACACGTTCACGCCGGCGCGGTGGGTCACAGTCGACTGTCTCGGAGCTGCAAGTCCCCGGCTTTTTTGGATACAAGTATTTTAATACAGGAAATGTTGTTTTATTTAATTAGAACAAAACAATTGCACGATTTAAAGGAACAACATTTTCTCTAAAATAATAGTGGTGTGCAAAAAGCCGGACACTTGACAACTCTGAGACAGTCGAGTGTGACCCACCGCGCCGGCGTGAACGTGTTAAATAAAAAGAATAAAATCAAAACGTTAACAACAACAAAAAAAAATAAAAATGATTTTTGACTTTCGTGGAGAGAGAAATATATATATATATATATATATATATATATATAGCAGACGAAAAGTTTTTGCAATTCGAATAAGCAAGCGGTTTCGCAACCATATGATATGCGTCCGTACAGATTTTAATTATGAAATATTTCTTCCAAAGGTTTTAATTCTTAAGAATTCGTTTTACTTTTATGAAGACTGGACCATACCCTTCGAAGGTGTACCTGACATAGAAATTATCCATATAGACCTTGTAGAATTTGTTTGAATTAAGGAATACTTAATGCATTTCACTGGAAGAATAGTTGTGTTTTTAATGTTAACCCTTTACAATCTGATACTACTTCCGCTCCCCCACCACAAAATACTGATATATATTGACAATTAATTGTGTCTGGTTATACGAGAAAACATCAATTACCTTGTGTTGTGTACACTAGTTCTAGGATTTCAGTTTTGCCACTTCATCTTCTACATCTATTGAATGCTAAACTTAAGAATATTTTTCCTATTAAATATTTTTCCTATATGTTGGTCAAGCCAAAGGCTTTGTCCAAATTAAAAAAGCTTGTGATTTATTTATTAGAATTGGTAATATTGAACAATATGTTAATTTTCTTGTGTGTGATACCGATTTAGAGTATGTAATATTAGGATTGCCAGACTGTGCAAAATTTGATTTGAAAATTAATTGTGCTAGTTGTAGTGTCACTCAGGGAGATACTGTTATAAATTCATGTATAACCAGAAACAAAGTAAGATCTCTTCATTTCAATGTTAGAAATAAATACCAACATATGCAACCCGATTATGGAAATACTATGGCTCCTCAACCCTTCGCGCGACCTAATGATAATAATTCTAAATTAATTGAGGAAATAAATGCTATAGATAATCATAACTCAAGGGAAATGTTAAGGGATTACTTAGATATTTTTTCTAGAAACAAGTATGATGTAGGGAAGATAAATATTGAGCCACAGCGAATTTTTTAAAACTTTGACCTACCTGTATCTATGAGACTTTATCGTACATCGATAGTTGATGGAAAGGAGATTTCAACCCAGATTCAATCTTTGTTAAATGCTTGCATAATAAAAGAAAGTGCTAGTCCTTATTCTTCCTCTGTCACCTTAGTAATGAAACGCGATGAAGGCGAAAAGACAAGATTATGTGTAGATTACCGAAAATTAAATTCCATAATGAAAAACGATGCAGAACCCCTCCCAGTATTGATGATATTTTAGATAAATTGTGTAATGCCCAGTATTTTTCCACATTGGATTTAGCCTCTGGCTACTGGCATATTCCCATTTACCCTTCAGATACAGAAAAACTCGCTTTTACTACCAATTCTGGTTTATTTGAGTGGAATGTTCTCCCCTTTGGTGTAAAAGTTGGGCCCTCCATATTCAATAGAACTCTTAGAAGAATCCTTACAAAATATAAAATTGATTTCGCATGCTATTATTATGATGATATAATTATGATATAATTATTTTTTCTTCCTCTCTAACGTAACATATCCAAAATCTAAACAAAATTTTTGATTTGTGTAAGCTTGAGAACATAAACTTAAACTTTCTAAATGCAAATTTGCTCAAAATAAAATTAATTTTTAGGATATGAAATTAAAAATGGAACCCTAACCCCTCCCTAATGCCAATATTGATTTAATTAAAAAATTAAAATCCCCTACGAATGTTAATGAACTCCAAAGATTTTTGCCCCTCCATATGTTTGTTGATGCCTCACAGGTAGCGGTAGGTGCCGTACTTAAACAACCGGATGGTAATGGGTTTTTACATCCAATTGCTTATTACTCCAGAGAATTGAGAAGCTATGAACGAAACTACTTTATTACGGAATTAGAGTGTCTTGTCATCATTGACACCTTAGACAAATTTTACCATTATTTCCTTTGTGTAAAGTTTACTATTCACACAGACCATGCATCTCTTGTGTGACTAAATAATGTAAAACACCTAAGAGAATACTCTTTAGATGGACTTTAAAGCTGTTCTAATATAAGACAGAGCATTTAAAGGGATCTACAAATGTCGAATCCGGCATGTTGTCCAGAAACCCTATTTCTCATTTTAATCGCCACTCACGTTTCTGTTAGATGTTAAAGAGGCACTTGAAATGCAGGAAAGGGATAATGTGTGCAGAAAAAATTACTTAAATGACAATGGACTAATGATAGTTAAAAGAAAGGGCTTTAGGAAAATAGTAGCCCCCATGTCCTTCAGAAGAAAGTTGCTTGGAATTGCTCATGAAAAATTTGGTCATCTTGGAATTAAAAAAATGCAAAATCTAATTTCCCCCAATTATTATTGGCTTAATATGATTCAGGATATAACTAACTTTGTAAAGCATTGCGATATTTGTCAGAAAAACAAAAAGCCTACACAGAAAAAATTTGGTTTATTACAAACGATGCCCACCTCAGATCAACCTTTTGAATGTCTTTCTGATGATACTGTGGAAGGATTAAACTACTATAATTAAACTAAAAAATATCTTCATATTGTCATCGATCATGCAACACGTTATGTGTGGGCATTTCCCTCGAAGAGTGTCACCACCGAAACCTATACGAATTGTTTAAAACAAATTTTTAATATTCAAACACCACAACAATTATTCTGTTTTAATCAAATTTCTAATGTTAGGACCCATCAAAAAATCTTAAGCGATAGGAACGCCGCCTTTATTTCTTCCAGGTTCAAGAATTTTTTGCGGAACCATTTTTTCTCTTTCAAAATGAAATTAAAGCTTTGAGTACGCGATATGGTGACCAAGTGAAGGTATCATTATAAATATGATTGCATAACAAAGAAACTAAAATTGTAAAACGAGTATCTGCTTTCTCTCAATGAACTCGCAGGTCATCGGGACCTACTAGTTTATTCATTTTTTGAGGGAAGGGATTTTAAATGTTGCATTATGGGAACATATGGTTATTTTTCTAGTTAGAATGAAGTAACTGGCTGTCACGATATCAGTAGTGGATCAAGTCCAGCAGTAATAGAGTAGTATAAGTTGTCAGAGCAGGTAAATTTAATCCTGTTGTACTAGTATAACGAAGATTAGAATCCTGTCGTGTTAAGACTACGACATTAACATTATAGAATGATTATCAGTCGACGAGTGAATGCCATGGAATACATTTTTCCGTGAAAGTTTCCCGAGAAATAATTGAGACAAAACGTAAAAACAGCTCATCGTTTTATTAAAACATCATTCGGCGACGCAGTTTCCACCAAGAATATTAGCCATCGTTTCATAGTAGTAATTTAGGGGTGAACAAAGTTGTAGATAATCGAATACGTGGACGGTGACCAGGGGGTGGTATATGAAAAATGGAAATACGACTAGAATCTGGTGAAACACAGCGAGCGTCGGCTTTTTGTGCTTCAAGTGTAGGAATACAAATATGACGTAGGTCGCGCTCTCAACCAGTTAACAATTAAGAATACCACGCCATGGAAATAGTGCTGACAGAGTGAGTGGATAAATTTGAAGGTAAAAAAGATAACCCCGGAATACGCGCGGGAAAATAAGAACATTCTAAAAGAAAAAAAGAGCGGAAATGGAACATTTAATTTATGAATACTTAAAGCGTAATATTTAAATAATTTAGACGAGTGAGACATTAAATTAAAGGGAATTTAACAGAATTAACGATAGATGTTATTTAAGAATAAGTATTTAGTGAATATAAAGTAGTAATTTAGAATAAGATAAGGAAATCGCGGAATTAGATCTAATAATGTAACATATATATATAAACGTAAAGTGTAATAATCACCAACAAAAAACAAATTACATTAATGTGAAATGCGCCCAAATGCTGCAGTAAAACACATAAATTCAATATAAACCAGTAAAAAGATTATATTTAGCCTGAACTAGCGCACCCACCTCACAGAACAAGAAGAATATAACTGTTTGTAAGAATTAAAATTTCCACAAAAACTAGGAAAAAAGTCCTTCCGGCCAGTGCCGGGAGGAAGAGGTAGCTTTCATATTCCTTATTTTTAAAAAGCCAGCTTATATTATTCAAACACATGAAGCCGAATTTAGTGGAAACCGATTATATGAGATTCAATACTAATTTTTATCAATACTAAATTATTATGAATGAGAATTTCGCGAAATTAGTCAGTTTTATCCAAGCTGCTTTTGTTTGAAGTAACTTATATTTTGTTCCCAAATTCGGCGATATCTTGAAGTGCCTGCCATTTTAAGACAACATGGTGGATGAGGCTAACCAACGAACTTGGTCGAGACTCGAGACCTTAGTAATTCCTGTGCAGATGCTCACTCATATCGGAATCGGTTGATATATACCAGTGCTGTTGCAGAAAAAAAATCAGATATTTCAAAATGTCACCCACTTTAGAAATTCAAACTGCTATATCTGAGCCATTTTTTAAGATAAAGACAAAACAAATAATGCTCCGGAATCCTTATATCAAGGTCAAACACTTAAGAAAGAAACCTTTTTCAATTTCTATTTTTTTGTACCTCACTTTAAATATAATTTTTTTTAAAATTTTGAAACAAGATAGCGGATGAAACTGGCCAACGAATTCGGTCGAGACATTGATATTTACTATGTATACACCAAGTTACATCCAAATCGGTTCAAAAATACAGATGGGTGACAAAATAAAACGAACACCTATGACACCAATGGCATACGAATTGCAACTCTTCCATAAACGTTCGAAGCATGAAGTTCCCTTTGGACAGTTCTTGCTGAAATAGATTCTGGAGATGACTATTTATATATGACGCTATCTGGGATAAAGATTGTCTGCGCTTTCGGACCGCTATGTGGGGTCAACTCTCTTTTATCCCTCTCAGAAAGCTTTCTTTTCCGTGCACTGTTGTACTTCGCAGACGACAATTTACCGTATTTCGTGTACGCTGTCATAACGGTTGACACAGTACTCTTTGCACGCCCCAAACAGTTGACTGCTTCCGTCACGGAGCAACCAGCGCACCGCATTCCAACAATCATTCCTTTTTAGAACTCTGACAAGTCAGTCATTATTGAATTTTCCAGAGCGTATGGTAAGCGCATGCAACACCTATGACTGATGTTGAGCGACTGATACCTTACCTATCATAACCACTAGGTGGCAGAATTGAGTGCAAAGTGACATGCGCGTGCTGGTCCTTTGAAATGGACCATACCTTTTTCATGGGTGCTCGTATTATTTTGTCACCCATCTGTACGAGAGATACAGTGTGACAAAGGTCAGATATATATATATATATATATATATATGAATATATATATATATATATATATATATATATATGAATATATATATACATATATATATGAATATATATATATATATATATATATATATATATATATATATGAATGTATATATATATATATCAACGTTTGTACGGAGGGTGGTTTCGGTGTCTGGGGGTTATGATCGATGAAAATATACCAAAAGTTTTTGAAATCACTTCCCTCCGAACGGCTGCAATAGGTAATGAATTTTTGTAATGAAAGCTACCTAAAACAGGCTGAGACCTCCTGGGCAGTGGGTTATATTTCAAAAGCAGCCGAGCATTAAAAAAATGTATATAAAATATGTATTAGTGGCAGTGGGTTTCGGCCAGAACAGTGAGTAGCAAAATCCAATGTTAAACATTCGATGGCTATATATCACATGTTCCCCCACCGGACCCTACGCCATATTATTAAATGAATGTCTCACCTGGAACACAGTAAAAGATGCTAAAATTATGTTCGTTGAAAAAACCTTTGTTTAGTGCTGCCTTGTTTAGTTTAGTTTTATGTTTTATACTTTTGGTTGTGGCAACGTGGCTGATTGGGTTAAGTGCGGTTTTTTTTTCAACGAACATAATTTTAGCATCTTTTACTGTGTTCCAGGTGAGATATTCATTTAATAATGTGGCGTAGGATCCGCCGGGGGAATATATGATATATAGCCATCTAATGTTTAACATTTGATTTTGATACTTGCTGTTCTAGCCGAAACCCACTGCCACAAATGCATATTTTATATACATTTTTTGAATACTCGGCTGCTTTTGAAATATAATCCACTGCCGAGGAGGCCGCAGGATCTTTTTTTTGTTAGTTTTGTTGAAATTTTAATTTTTACAAACTGTTATATTCTTCTTGTTCTGTGAGAGGGGGGGGGGGGAGGGTGCGCTACTTCAGGCTAAATATAATCTTTTTACTGGTTTATATATATATATATAATAAATAGTTTGACGAATTAAAAAAAAAAAAAACATTACGTCATATTAGAAATAAAATGGACATCAGCAGGTAAATATGTAACGTCATGTGAGTTTGAAAAAACGTATTAAAACATGATAAAAACCCGACTATGGAAATATTAACATATTTTAAAATTTTGAGGTTTTCTGAATTTGTTTTCGCCATTTTTAAACCAATTCCATATACATGCGTGTGTGTATTCGTGTATGTCACAGTTTTCACAAAATGATTAGGTCCCCAGAGCTCACTCTTAGTGAAGAAACTGGGTTTATCCCTAATCTTGATTTAGGTTTTGTTGGTGAAATTAGTTTTTAACTTCGAAATCTGCCTCTGCCTGTAGGCCGACATGGGAGGGATTTTTTTTTTTTTTTGTACTTATTTAATTTAACTTGGTTCACGTATGTATGAGTCTTGTAAAAAAAAGAAAAAAAAACTGATTTACTGATATGATAGAATTATAAAAGTCCTTCGGGCCAGTGCCGGGAGGAAGAGGTAGCTTTCATATTCCTTATTTTAAAAAAGCCAACTTATATTATTCAAACACACAAAGGCTCAATTTAGTGAAAACCGAATATAGGAGATTCAATACTAATTTTTATCAATACTAAATCATTATGAATGAGAATTTCGCGAAATTAGTCAGCTTTATCCAAGCTGCTTTTGTTTAAAGTAACATATATTTGGCTGCCAAATTCGGCGATTTCTTAAAGTGACTGCCATTTTAAGACAACATGGTGGATGAGGCTAACCAGTGAACTTGGTCGAGACTTTAGTAATTGCTGTGCACATGCTCACTCACATCGGAATCGGTTGATATATACGAGTGTTGTCGCAGACAAAAATCAGATTTTTCAAAATGTCACCCACATTAGAAATTGAAACTGCTATATCTGAGCCATTTTTTAAGATAAAGACAAACAAAAATGCTCCCGAATCCTTATATCAAGGTCAAATACTTAAGAAAGAAACCTTTTTCAATTTCTAAATTTTTTGCACCTAACTTTAAATATCATTTTTTTTTTTAATTTAATGGCCGCCATTTTGAAACAAGATGGCTGATGAAGCTGGTCAGCGAACTTGGTCGAGATATTGATGTATACTATCAACATGCCTTCTTACATCGAAATAGGCGAATACGTGTGTTATAGCGTGACAAATACAAGATCGTTTCAAAATGTTAGCCATGCTAGAAATTCAAAGTGCTATAATTCAACCATTTCTTAAGATATAAACAAAAGAACAAATTTTCAGAAACAAAAACTGCTCCGGAATCTTTGTATCAAGACCAAACACATAAAAAAAATCTTTTTCGTTTTCCAATTTTTTAATACCTCATTTTAGGAGGCTTTCATTACAAAAAGTCCTTCCGGCCAGTGCCGGGAGGAAGAGGTAGCTTTCATATTCCTTATTTTAAAAAAGCCAACTTATATTATTGAAACACACGAAGCTCAGTTTAGTGGAAACCGAATATAGGAGATTTAATACTAATTTTTATCAATACTAAATCATTATGAATGAGAATTTCGCGAAATTAGTCAGCTTTATCCAAGCTGCTTTTATTTAAAGTAACTTATATTTGGCTGCCAAATTCGGCGATTTCAAAGTGCATGCCATTTTAAGACAACATGGTGGATGAGGCTAACCAGTGAACTTGGTCGAGACCTTAGTAATTGCTGTGCACATGCTCACTCACATCGGAATCGGTTGATATATACGAGTGCTGTCGCAGGCAAAAAATCAGATTTTTCAAAATGTCACCCACATTAGAAATTGGAACTGCTATATCTGAGCCATTTTTTAAGATAAAGTCAAACAAAAAATGCTCCTGAATCCTTATATCAAGGTCAAATACTTAAGAAAGAAACCTTTTTCAATTTCTAATTTTTTTGCACCTCACTTTAAATATATATTTTTTTTAATTTAATGGCCGCCATTTTGAAACAAGATGGCTGATGAAGCTGGCCAGTGAACTTGGTCGATATATTGATGTATACTATCCACATGCCTGCTTCCATCGAAATAGGCGAATACGTGTGTTATCGCGTGACAAATACAAGATCGTTTCAAAGTGTTAGCCATGCTAGAAATTCAAAGTGCTATAATTCAACCATTTTTTAAGATATAAACAAAAGAACAAATTTTCACTAACAAAATCTGCTCCAGAAGCTTTGTATCAAGGCCAAACACATAAATTTTTTTTTTCATTTTCCAATTTTTTAATACCACATTTTAAATTTTAAATTACATTTTTTTAAAATGGCAACCCTTTTGAAACAAGAGGGCGAATGAAGCTGGCCAACGAACTCAGCCGAGACATTGGTATGTACTATGCACACACCAAGGTACATCCAAATCGGTTCATAAATATATCTGTTATTACGTGACAAAAATCAGGTCGTTTTAAAATGTCAGCCACAATAGAAATTCAAAATGCTATAACTCAGCCATTTTTTTAGATATAGACGAAACAAAACCTGTTCCGGAATCTTTGTATTAAGGTCAAACATATAGAAAAAAAATCTTTTTCATTTTCCAATTTTTTGGTATCTCATTTTAAATTTTAAATTTTTAAATTTTTTTTAAATGGCCGCCATTTTGAAACAAGATGGCGGATGAAGCTGGCCAACGAACTCGGTCGAGATATTTGTATGTACTATGTACACACCAAGGTACATCCAAATCGGTTAATAAATATGTCTGTTATCACGTGACAAAAATCAGGACGTTTCAAAATGTCAGCCATGCTAGAAATTAAAAATGCTATAACTCAGCCATTTTTTAAGATATAGACGAAACAAAAACTGATCCCGAATCTCTTTATCAAGGTTAAACACATAAGAAAAAAATATTTTTTCAATTTTCAATTTTTTGGTACCACATTTCAAATTTAAATTTTTCTTAAAAATTTAAATGGCCGCCATTTTTAAACAAGATATCGGATGAAGCTGGCCAACAAACTCGGTCGAGACATTGGTATGTACTATGTATAAACGAAGTTACATCCAAATCGGTTCATAAATACGCTTTTTATCGCGTGACAAAATTCAGGACGTTTCAAAATGTCAGCCACGCTAGAAATTCAAAATGCTATAACTCAGCCATTTTTTAAGATATAGACGAAACAAAAACTGCTCCGGAGTCTTTGTATAAAGGTCAAATACATAAGAAAAAAATATTTTTCCATTTTCAATTTTTTGGTACCACATTTCAAATTTTTAATTTTTTTAAAAATTTTAAATGACAGCCATTTTGAAACAAAATGGCGGATGAAGCTGGCCAACAAACTCGGTCGAGACATTTGTATGTACTATGAACACACCGAATTACATCCAAATCGGTTCATAAATACGAGAGTTACAGTGTGACATAGGTCAGATATATATATATATATATATATGGATATATATATATATATATATATATATCAATTTTGAACGGAGGGTGGTTTCGGGGTCTGGGGGTCATGATCGATGAAAATATACCAAAATTTTTTGAATTCGCTTTCCTCCGAACGGCTGCAATAGGTAGCTTTTTGTAATGAAAGCTACCTAAAAGCTACCTATTGCAGCCGTTCGGAGGAAAGCGAATTCAAAAAATTTTGGTATATTTTCATCGATCATGACCCCCAGACCCCGAAACCACCCTCAGTTCAAAATTGATATATATATATATATATATATACAGGGTGATTCATAAAAGATGGGCAGAACTTTAAGGGGTTATAGTACACTTAAAGACAAATAATATTAAATAGGAGACTAAGGGTCCCAGACGTATTCCCAAGGAGATAGGGGGCATTAAAGTTTAGGGTCCGAAATTTCAAATGATTATAAAACATGGAAAAATTGGTCGATTCGTTTGCGGTTTTTGCAAAAAATTTTCTTTATGCCAGTATTTTCTTGAAATAAAATTTTAAAGTTCAATTTCAAAAAATGCCGATAGGGGGCGCTTTAGACTTTGGAGTAACAAACAACTATTTTTTAACGTTATTTTTTGTATTTCTTTAAATGATTTCGAAAGCTTAGACTTAAACTTAATTTTGATCTAAAAATCTGAGTCCTAACGAGTAGTTAAGTAGCACAAACTGAAATTTGAAATTTGAAACCCTTCTCCCCCCCAGAACAAAAATCAGTTATTCCCGATCTTTGTGTCGTAGATTAGGCTCTAACTACTGCCGCGTTTTGCTAAAATTATTCTTTATGTCAGTATTTTCTTGAAAATAAATTTTAAAGAAAATTTTCAAAAAATTCCGATAGAGGGCGCTTTAGACTTTGGAGTAACGAACAACTATTTTATACCGTTATTTTTTGTGTCTCATTAAATGCTTTCTAAAGCTTAGACTTAAACTTAAATTTTCAGCTCAAAATCTGAATCGCTGAGCGTGGTTCAGTAGCGAGGGGAGGGGGTTCAAATTTCAACTTCTGAACATAGTTCAGTTTGCACTACTTAACCATGCCCAACGATTCTGTGCTGTGATACGAGGCAAAAATACAACTTTCGTCAAGGACTGCATAGTCGGAATTCACTCATAAAGGCACTGGCACAGTTGGAAACGTCGCTCATGCAAACGTTAAAGCTCCATTCCTGACGCTAGTCACCGGGTGAAGAAGTAAACAGAAAGTATGCAAATGTCAAATGGGGAAGAAGAAGAACACGTATGCAAAATTTCGACACGATTCAGGCATAAAAACCACTGAACGGTGAGTCAAGTGTAAGTCGCTGTAGTAATGAATCGGAAGATGGTGCCCTTCACGAATAAGGAAAAGGCTGAGATGCATTTAATTTACGGAGCGGCAGATGGAAATGGTGCAGAGGCACAACGAATGTACGGAGAGCGATTTCCCAACAGGCGGTTGCCTAACCGCAAAACTTTCGAGCGCTTGCACAGACAGTTGTGTGAAACGGGATCATTTCTCGCTTCCCGGTCGAATGCAGGTCGTGCAAAAAAGGACGAATCAGTAGTTGTTGCAGAAGCCATTCTGGATGTAGTAGCGGCGCAGCCAAGTACAAGTACACGAACAGTGGCTAGGCAGGTGGATACCTCACAGTCCATGACTTGGAGGGTACTGAAGGATGAACATTTGCTCCCGTTTCATGTGCAACGAGTCCAGAAACTGTCTCCAGGGGATTATCCAAATCGTATTGAATTCGCCCGCTGGTTTCTGCAGCAGAACGCGCTAAATCCACATTTTGGACGAACTGTGCTTTTCACCGATGAATGTACCTTCACATGTGAAGGTACATTTAACACACACAATGCACATGTATGGGCGGATGTCAATCCACATGCTACGTATCCACATGCTCATCAGAGACGCTTTTCCATCAATGTTTGGGCAGGAATCCTCGGAGACCACCTAATCGGACCGTACCTTCTTCCTGAACGCCTCAACGGTAAAACATACCTCACATTTCTGCAACATGTGCTGCCAGACCTGTTAAACGTTGTTCCTCCACGCATCCGGCGGGTCATGTGGTTCCAGCACGATGGAGCGCCAGCCCATTACGTACGAGACGTCCGCAACTATCTGGACATCACATTTCCGAACAGATGGATTGGTCGAGGTGGTCCTGTTGCTTGGCCTGCTCGCTCGCCAGATCTTTCACCCCTCGATTTCTTTTTTTGGGGACGATTGAAGGCTCTTATGTATGAGACACCCATTGAATCCCCCGAGGAACTGGTCGCCAGACTTTCCGCCGCTGTAGGGGAAGTGCTCGAAAAGCCTGATGTTTTCGCGAATGTTCGCCGTTCCATTCTTCGCCGTTGTTCTGCGTGCATAACCTCTGGTGGTCACAATTTTGAACATTTATTGTAATTACATGTTAATAAATATGCTTTGGTAACATAATCCTAATTTGTGTCTTTTTACCTCGTATCACAGCACACAATGTGTGGACATGGTAAACTGAACTGTGCTCAGGAGTAGAAATTTCAAACCCCTCTCCCCAGAAACTTAACCACGTCTAACGATTCAGATTTTGGGCTGAAAATTTAAGTCTAAGCTTTAGAAAGCATTTAATGAGACACAAAAAATAACGGTATAAAATAGTTGTTCGTTACTCCAAAGTCTAAAGCGCCCTCTATCGGAATTTTTTGAAATTTTTCTTTAAAATTTATTTTCAAGAAAATACTGACATAAAGAATAATTTTAGCAAAACGCGGCAGTAGTTAGAGCCTAATCTACGACACAAAGATCGGGAATAACTGATTTTTGTTCTGGGGGGAGAAGGGTTTCAAATTTCAAATTTCAGTTTACGCTACTTAACTACTCGTTAGGACTCAGATTTTTAGATCAAAATTTAAGTTTAAGTCTAAGCTTTCGAAATCATTTAAAGAAATACAAAAAATAACGTTAAAAAATAGTTGTTTGTTACTCCAAAGTCTAAAGCGCCCCCTATCGGCATTTTTTGAAATTGAACTTTAAAATTTTATTTCAAGAAAATACTGGCATAAAGAAAATTTTTTGCAAAAACCGCAAACGAATCGACCAATTTTTCCATGTTTTATAATCATTTGAAATTTCGGACCCTAAACTTTAATGCCCCCTATCTCCTTGGGAATACGTCTGGGACCCTTAGTCTCCTATTTAATATTATTTGTCTTTAAGTGTACTATAACCCCTTAAAGTTCTGCCCATCTTTTATGAATCACCCTGTATATAGCCATATATATATATATATATATATATATATCTGACCTATGTCACACTGTAACTCTCGTATTTATGAACCGATTTGGATGTAATTCGGTGTGTACATAGTACATACCAATGTCTCGACCGAGTTCGTTGGCCAGCTTCATCCGCCATTTTGTTTCAAAATGGCGGCCATTTAAAATTTTTAAAAAAATTTAAAATTTGAAATGTGGTACCAAAAAATTGAAAATGGAAAATATTTTTTTCTTATGTATTTGACCTTTATACAAAGACTCCGGAGCAGTTTTTGTTTCGTCTATATCTTAAAAAATGGCTGAGTTATAGCATTTTGAATTTCTAGCGTGGCTGACATTTTGAAACGTCCTGAATTTTGTCACGCGATAAAAGGCGTATTTATGAACCGATTTGGATGTAACTTCGTTTATACATAGTACATACCAATGTCTCGACCGAGTTCGTTGGCCAGCTTCATCCGATATCTTGTTTAAAAATGGCGGCCATTTAAATTTTTAAGAAAAATTTAAATTTGAAATGTGGTACCAAAAAATTGAAAATTGAAAAAATATTTTTTTCTTATGTGTTTAACCTTGATAAAAAGATTCGGGAGCAGTTTTTGTTTCGTCTATATCTTAAAAAATGGCTGAGTTATAGCATTTTTAATTTCTAGTATGGCTGACATTTTGAAACGTCCTGATTTTTGTCACGTGATAGCAGACATATTTATGAACCGATTTGGATGTACCTTGGTGTGTACATAGTACATACAAATATCTCGACCGAGTTCGTTGGCCAGCTTCATCCGCCATCTTGTTTCAAAATGGCGGCCATTTAGAAAAAATTAAAAAAATTAAAATTTAAAATGAGATACCAAAAAATTGGAAAATGAAAAAGATTATTTTTCTATATGTTTGACCTTAATACAAAGATTTCGGAACAGGTTTTGTTTCGTCTATATCTAAAAAAATGGCTGAGTTATAGCATTTTGAATTTCTATTGTGGCTGACATTTTAAAACGACCTGATTTTTGTCACGTGATAACAGACATATTTATGAACCGATTTGGATGTACCTTGGTGTGTACATAGTACATACAAATGTCTCGACCGAGTTCGTTGGCCAGCTTCATTCGCCCTCTTGTTTCAAAAGGGTTGCCATTTTAAAAAAATGTAATTTAAAATGTGGTATTAAAAAATTGGAAAATGAAAAAGATTTTTTTTTTATGTGTTTGGCCTTGATACAAAGATTCTGGAGCAGTTTTTGTTTGTGAAAATTTGTTCTTTTGTTTATATCTTAAAAAATGGTTGAATTATAGCACTTTGAATTTCTAGCATGGCTAACACTTTGAAACGATCTTGTATTTGTCACGCGATAACACACGTATTCGCCTATTTCGATGGAAGCAGGCATGTGGATAGTATACATCAATATCTCGACCAAGTTCACTGGCCAGCTTCATCAGCCATCTTGTTTCAAAATGGCGGCCATTAAATTAAAAAAAAAATTATATTTAAAGTGAGGTGCAAAAAAATTAGAAATTGAAAAAGGTTTCTTTCTTGAGTATTTGACCGTGATATAAGGATTCAGGAGCATTTTTTGTTTGACTTTATCTTAAAAAATGGCTCAGATATAGCAGTTTCTATTTCTAATGTGGGTGACATTTTGAAAAATCTGATGTTTTGCCTGCGACAGCACTCGTATATATCAACCGATTCCGATGTGAGTGAGCATGTGCACAGTAATTACTAAGGTCTCGACCAAGTTCACTGGTTAGCCTCATCCACCATGTTGTCTTAAAATGGCATGCCCTTTGAAATCGCCGAATTTGGCAGCCAAATATAAGTTACTTTAAATAAAAGCAGCTTGGATAAAGCTTACTAATTTCGCGAAATTCTCATTCATAATGATTTAGTATTGATAAAAATTAGTATTGAATCTCCTATATTCGGTTTCCACTAAATTGAGCTTCGTGTGTTTCAATAATATAAGTTGGCTTTTTAAAAATAAGGAATATGAAAGCTACCTCTTCCTCCCGGCACTGGCCGGAAGGACTTTTAAATTTTACATTTGATTTTTTAGGTAGCTTTCATTACAAAAAGCTACCTATTGCAGCCGTTCGGAGGAAAGCGATTTCAAAAAATTTTGGTATATTTTCATAGATCTTGACCCCCAGACCCCGAAACCACCCTCCGTTCAAAATTGATATATATATATATATATATATCTGACCTATGTCACACTGTAACTCTCGTAATTATGAACGATTTCGATGTAATTCGGTGTGTACATAGTACATACCACCAATGTCTCGACCGAATTCGTTGGCCAGCTTCATCCGTCGCTTTGTTTCAAAATGGCGACCATTTAAAATTTTTAAAAAAATTAAAAATTTAAAATGTGGTACCAAAAAATTAAAAATGGAAAAATATTTTTTTCTTATGAATTTGACCTTTATACAAAGATTCCGGAGCAGTTTTTGTTTCGTCTATATCTTAAAAAATGGCTGAGTTATAGCATTTTGAATTTCTAGCGTGGCTAACATTTTGAATCGTCCTGAATTTTGTCACGCAATAAAAGGCGTATTTATGAACCGATTTCGATGTAATTCGGTGTGTACATAGTACATACCAATGTCTCGACCGAGTTCATTGGCCAACTTCATCCGCCATTTTATTTCAAAATGGCGGCCATTTAAATTTTTTAAAAATATTTAAAATTTGAAATGTGGTACCAAAAAATTGAAAATAGAAAAATATTTTTTTCTTTTATATTTGTCCTTTATACAAAGATTTCGGAGCAGTTTTTGTTTCGTCTATATCTTAAAAAATTGCTGAGTTGCAGCATTTTGAATTTCTAGCATGGCTGACATTTTGAAACGTCCTGAAATTTGTCACGCGATAAAAGGCGTATTTATGAACCGATTTGGATGTAACTTCGTTTATACATAGTACATACCAATGTCTAGACCGGGTTCGTTGGCCAGCTTCATCCGCCATCTTGTTTAAAAATGGCGGCCATTTAAATTTGTAAGAAAAATTTAAATTTGAAATGTGGTACCAAAAAATTGAAAATTGAAAAAATATTTTCTTCTTATGTGTTTGACCTTGATAAAAAGATTCGGCAGCAGTTTTTGTTTCGTCTATATCTTAAGAAATGGCTGAGTTATAGCATTTTGATTTTGTAGCGTAGCTGACATTTTGAAACGTCCTGATTTTTGTCACGTAATAACAGGCGTATTTATGAACCGATTTGGATGTACCTTGGTGTGTACATAGTACATACAAATATCTCGACCGAGTTCGTTGGCCAGATTCATCCGCCATCTTGTTTCAAAATGGCGGCCATTTAAAAAAATTTAAAAAATTAAAAAATACCAATGAGATACCAAAAAATTGGAAAATGAAAAAGATTTTTTTCGTATGTGTTTGACCTTAAGACAAAGATTCCGGAACAGTTTTTGTTTCGTCTATATCTAAAAAAATGGCTGAGTAATAGCATTTTGAATTTCTATTGTGGCTGACATTTTAAAACGACCTGATTTTTGTCACGCGATAACAGGCGTATTTGTGAACCGATTTGCCTGTAACTTGGTCTCTACATAGTACATACCAATGTCTCGACCGAGTTTGTTGGCCAGCTTCATTCACCATCTTGTTTCAAAAGGGTTGCCATTTAAAAAAAAAATTAATTTAAAATTTAAAATGAGGTATTAAAAAATTGGAAAATGAAGAAGATTTTTTTTATTTGTTTGGCGTTGATACAAAGATTCCGGAGCAGTTTTTGTTTCTAAAAATTTATTCTTTTGTTTATATCTTAAAAAATGGTTGAATTATAGCACTTTGAATTTCTAGCATGGCTAACATTTTGAAACGAACCTGTATTTGTCACGCGATAACACAAGTATTCGCCTATTTCGATGTAAGAAGGCATGTGGATAGTATACATTAATATCTCGACCAAATTCGCTGGCCAGATTCATCAGCCATCTTGTTTCAAAATGGCGGCCATTAAATTAAAATATATATATATATTTAAAGTGATGTGCAAAAAAATTAGAAATTGAAAAAGGTTTCTTTCTTAAGTATTTGACCATGATATAAGGATTCAATAGCATTTTTTGTTTGCCTTTACCTTAAAAAATGGCTCAGATATAGCAGTTTCAATTTCTATTGTGGGTGACATTTTGAAAAATCTGACTTTTTGCATGCGACAGCACTCGTATATATCAACCGATTCCGATGTGAGTAAGCATGTGCACAGCAATTACTAAGGTCTCGACCAAGTTCACTGGTTAGCCTCATCCACCATGTTGTCTTAAAATGGCACGCACTTTAAGAAATCGCCGAATTTGGCAGCCAAATTCGGAAGTTACTTTTAAAGAAAAGCAGCTTGGATAAAGCTGACTAATTTCTGGAAATTCTCATTCATTATACTGATAAAAATTAGTATTGAATCTCCTATATTCGGTTTCCACTAAATTGAGCTTCGTGTGTTTGAATGATACAAGTTGGCTTTTTTAAAATAAGGAACATGAAAGCTACCTCTTCCTCCCGGCACTGGCCGGAAGGGCTTTTTTATTTTTAAATAGCCGCCATATTGAAACAAGATGGCAGATGAAGCTGGCCAACGAACTCGGTCGAGATATTTGTATGTATTATGTACACACCAAGGTACATCCAAATCGGTTCATAAATACGCGTGTTATGACGTGACAAAAATCAGGACGTTTCAAAATGTCAGCCACGCTAGAAATTCAAAATGCTATAACTCAGCCATTTTTTAAGATATAGACGAAACAAAAACTGCTTCCGAATCTTTTTATCAAGGTCAAACACATAAGAAAATATTTTTTCAATTTTCAATTTTTTAATACCTCATTTTAAATTTTAAATTTAATTTATTTTTAAATGGCAACCCTTTTGAAACAAGATGGCGAATGAAGCTGGCCAACGAACTCGGTCGAGACATTGGTATGTACTATGTACAGACCAAGTTACATCCAAATCGGATCATAAATACGCCTGTTATCGCGTGACAAAAATCAGGTCGTTTTAAAATGTCAGCCACGCTAGAAATTCAAAATGCTATAACTCAGCCATTTTTGAAGATATAGACAAAACAAAAACTGCTCCGGAATCTTTGTATAAAGGTCAAATATAAAAGAAAAAATATTTTTCCATTTTCAATTTTTTGGTACCGCATTTCAAATTTTAAATTTTTAAAAAAATTTTAAATGACCGCCATTTTGAAACAAAATGGCGGATGTAGCTGGCCAACGAACTCGGTCGCGACATTGGTATGTACTATGTACACACCGAATTACATTCAAATCGATTCATAAATACGAGAGTTACAGTGTGACAAATATCAGATATATATATATATATATATATATAAATTTTGAACGGAGGGTGGTTTCGGGGTCTGGGGGTCATGATCGATGAATGTATACCAAAATTTTTTGAAATCGCTTTCCTCCGAATGGCTGCAATAGGTAGCTTTTTGTAATGAAAGCTACCTAAAAATCATGTACAGATCTGTGTTTCTGAGGACTAGTATTTTTATAACTTAATTGTAAATTAATAGAATAATTTAAAGGTATTTTTCTGTTAGCCGGTAGAAGGTGATAAATCTCCAAATATTCTTCATGGTTACTACTATATAGGAGATATAACAACAATGGAGTTAATTATGCGCGAAATCACGATCTTTAAATTACGCCAACTGGCTGTGAAACTGTAAAAGTGAAAGATTTTAAATATTAAAGAGTAGAAAATAAAATATTTTTTCTAGACTGTTTCACAAAAGCTACGAAAACATTAGGTTTATATTTCCTAAAAATTTCAAAGAGTTCGACTGATAACGATTTATAGAGTAAAAAATTGCATTTCACATTTAGAATTTTTTTTAATAATATTACTTAAAAAAAATTCTTATAATACGTAGGATTATAATTATTACCAATAAATGTACCTTATGAAACTCGATGTGTTTCTTTTGGATTGCATAAAAAATTTCAGTTTATAGAGCAAAAAATAATTTCATTCTACATTTAGAAAAAATAATTTTAATATTGCTTTCATTAAATTTCTTATAATACGTAGGAGTATAATTATTACTAATAGAAATGCTATATTACCAAAGAAGTACCCTTTTAATTATATCATTATAGCAGTTTACTTTCCAAAAGTACGCTCCACAATTTAACAATGGACACATTACTTCAAAAGGACACTCCACTCTGAGAATTTAGTAGAAAAGAATGTTTAATTAAACTTCTGTACTGCACGACACATTTCTATTTACAGGATGTATATATTTAGAAAATTAGGAATGATTGAAGAAATCCGCGGGGGAAACATTGACACACATACATCTTCACCAACATCACCTTCCTGCGTCTCATGAACAACTCTGAGGGGAAAACAATAACGCAATAAGCGTACATATTACAACCTCTTCGAATCGGGTCTCATGAAAAACTCCGCGAGGAAATTATAACCGCAGCTAATGACGGGAAATTGGGGACTGCCGGCTAGTGCTGCCACCTATTGTAATAATCTTTGAATATAAGATATTTGTTACACCACAGTATTAACATATCCTGCATTATTTTCATTGAAGTTCATTTTGGCAGGCAGATTCAGACACCAACGTCATTTATAATTTTTAACAGAATTTTAATTTAAAAAATTAAAATTAATATTAATATTTTTTGTATACAAATATTTATATTTTAAAAGAAATCTTTCAATGTTTCCAAAAACAAATACTACAAACTAAATCTTTGATATTTAAAGAGTCAAGAAATAAGATTTTGAATTTAATAGCACATTACATCAAACAATATCCATTTATTTATTTTGAATTTCAAATATTGATATTCCAAAATGATTTTTATTCACAGAGAGTTAAAGTGTTTCATTCCACTTTTTAGAATGAGATAAAATGTGAAATTTAAATAAAATTGAATCCAACATTCGTAAATTGATCATTTCGTTTTCGAGGCTTTATTGAATATTTAGGAAAAATTCCATTTTGCGATGGCAAAATAGTTTAAAGGCAGTTCATTTTCTGAATTCCGATAAAAGTTCTAATGCACGTTATTTACATAAATTTGATGCATTTCTGAAATGCCATTAAAGTGAGTTTTATACGAAAACGATTTTCCCTGCACTTTTTATTTTTCCAGTAAATATTTAAATAGCAAAAAAAGTTGAAAATTAAAGTAGACGAATGACAACCCGATGTATTGCTTTTGCATTTCATGAGATATTTCAATTTTTAGAGAAAAAAATAATCCCATTCTATATTTAGAAAAAGTAATTCGTAATATTACGTTTATTGAAATTCTTACAATACGTAGGAAACCATAGTTGCAATGTTGGTTAAGTGTAAATTACAAATATATATATATATACATATAAAGAAAATTACATGAACGTTGACATAAAAAGGCATTATACGGGTATTATAATACTTTACAGTAATGTCACATTTCACACATTAAAATTTTCCGATTTCAGTGATGTCACTTTACATTTCATTCTTCGAAGATTTGGCTAAAATTTTTGAGATGGGGAGATGAAACTGATGTTATCTTGAAGCAATTATATAGAAATATTTCATCTTTATGAATGAAAAATCTCTTATAAATTACATTTCCTCTAAAAATTTCTAAAAAAAAATTATGTCAGAAATAATATTCACGATTTATAATTTTTTTTCTTGTGTCTTCTTGTGTCATTTGTCTCACAATTTCGTATTTGGTTGGATATAAAGTCTTAGATAACGATGTCTCTGTTGCAACTCATTTGGGGAAAAGGAATAATCCCTTTTGGTGATTTCGGACTGTCATAGTCCCATCCCAAGAGAAAAAAAAACACCAGAATTTATTTGGATCCCAGCCTATGCTGACGATATTAAAATGATCCGGCAAAACGCAGAGCTAGTAATAATAAGATTCTTATAATTAATTTTATAATATATTGTATGTGTAATATTGTGCTGTGTTGTTTAATGTATGTTGCTGTGATGTGTAAGTGTACCTGTAAATAAACTGTGACGTGAATACCAGGACCTCCTTAATTGCATCAAGTGATATAAAAATCTGGAAAGTCTGAACGACTCTGATCCTAAGTTATTAAAGTCTCTACCAGGATGTAAAGTCTCAATTTCAGCGTTTAGCACACATAAAATCTTGCAGTACCTGGAACTTTCTGTTAGGAGCATGATTCCAATTCAAGCATTATCACGAATCATTCACCAAACACATACACAGGAACAACATAAATAACTATACTATCAAAATTCTATATTGTATTTTTAAACATCGCTAAACGAATTTGCTCTCATTAAAATATATCGATTAGCGCCAAGTGTAACTTACTTTTGCAATCACTTATATGTATGTACATACAATCAGATTACCGTACATTAGATTATTTGATTTAAAAAATATATTTTTAATAAGTTTTCTATATCGCTTTTGGTAAATAAAGATATAAAAACGTTTTTTCCCTTCTCGCCTTTGTTCAAGTTGAAATTATTTGCATATTACATTTGTAGATATCCATTTAATATGGATCTTTCTTACTCTCTTTTTGTATTATTAAACAAAGTTCTATGTATAAAATGACCGCTTCACTGATCCAAAAAGTTTACTTCGCCAAGAAAGATTTTTGTGAGTAGCTGTGCTAAATGTGGAAACTAAGGAGAGATGCATACCACAGAAAATCGATAAAATACCAATAAAACCTTTTTGAAATTAAAGCAGCTCAAAAATAATAAAAGCGTTTTACCTTTTTGTTGGGTTTAGAAAACATGTAAGAATATAAAATAAATTGTTTGGTTGTGTGTTTTAATATTCACAATGTATCTATTTTAATCCTCGCAGTACTAAGATGGGGGTCAATTTGACCCCATCTGGACGTTTTGCAGTTTTTTGTTGTTGTTTGTTTTTAGAATATGTATGCTAAAATTATTTTCTAAGAATTCTCTTATGAAGGTTTCTTTCATAATTTTGTCTACTAAGTAAGTTTCGCGCAGTTAAATCTTTTTGTTTATTTATAGAAGTTGCGAAAGGGGTCACATTGATCCCTTCTTAGGCAATCCGGGTATAAACGAAAGCTTTCTATCTTTTATTATGTTTCAAGGAGAAAAAAAAGAAAATTTTTGGCATCATGCCAAATGTAGTTCACTAGATGGCGTTGTGGGTACAGCGTTTCCATGTAAGAGAGTGTAGGTGCTCCATCATTTTGTTATTTTTTGTTCTTTTGTTCGGGTGTCTGTAAATTAAGCTATTCAACGAAATGAATCGTCGTGGTATGCGGTATGTCTATCGAGGAGACACATGTTTTGTTATTTGATGAAGATTCTGGTCAAAATACCCCACTTTAGGCATTTACATTACATAATAATTTTCTTTTAGTACTGCGATGATTTTAATTTAAATTTAGAAAAGTTATTTTATTTTCATGTGAAAAAAGAAAAAAAAAATCAAATTTTCCTTCTTTTAAAGTTAAAAAAGAAATAAACTTAATTATTTAAACTTACTTTAAAAAGACACGAAAAAATAGATTGTATCGATATTTGGTGCGTTATCATTTTTTGACGGTTTAAATTAAAAAAAAATATTGTTATCACTATTTTAAGATAGATTAAGACTTTGGCATTAGAAGTTTATAAATTGGTTAAAAAAAGGATACTAAAGTCTCATGAATGAAAATGATACCATTTAAAATACTTGTATGAAAATAGTTTGATTCGTTTAGTTGAAATGCATGCTTCATTTTAAAAACGATGTCATTTTCACTTTTGAAAGTATTTCACTTTTAGAATTCTGCGGAAGAGTTTTAAAAGCTCTCTTTTCCAGTCACATACATTTCTTCTTTTAAACTGTAGTGAAAAAAGGGGTAAGAACTAGAAAACAGGAATTCTGCTTTTTCCGAATTTAGTGTCGCCTCCGGTGAAAAAAAAAATATATATAGATAGATGGATAGATAGTACAAAACATATTTCAGTTTTAAGGCTTAAAACACACGCTTTTAATAAAATGACGTCATCGGTATCCGCTGAAGAATTCCTTATTTGCGATCAAGTATTAAACAATATCTCCAGTAAAGTACGAATAGGACATCACTATAGCTGAATAATACACAAATCAAAAAAAAGAAAAAAAAAGAGATATCGTCATTCAATAAACTCGACAAAATAATCGGCTATCTAATGATTCATATGCCTTCATTTGTTTGTAATATTATTATAGACCAGCTGTTTAACCTGTTCTACGCACGAGAGTTCATGAGTTTAATTCTAAATCCAAAATTAAAAATAAAAATCAGTACAACCAAATTAAAATTTATGAATATAAAAATGTGCTATGCCTATTAAAAATCAGTAATTACACAAACCAATATGAAATAAGTATGTACACAAAAAATCAGTTATGTCTTAAAAAATAAATAAAAGCAAGTATTTACATAACCGAATTAAAGTTTGAGAATATAAAAATCAGTTAAAAAGTCAATATTTACACAACCAAACAAAAATTTGCAAGAAAAAATGAAATTTACATCGTCACTACAAAAAAAGGAAAAAAATTATTTTAAAGTGAAAAATCTTTCCTCTACTTTCCATGTCACTAACGGGGTAGATTGCCCCTTTTTTAGTGAGTATTTACACAACCAAACTAAAGTTTAGGAAATTAGTTATAAAGTCAATATTTAAACAACCAAACAAAAATTTGCAAGAAAGAATGAAATGTACATCGTCATTTAAAAAAATTGAAAAAAATTCTTGTTTTTGACGATAAAGCAAAATAGTTGGGACTTAAGATAAAACTTCACGGAAGACAATGGTTTGTGTAAATACCTTATCAGACTGTGACAAATGCTTTCCTTGTTTGTCCGTCCTTCACCCAAACACGTACACATCCTCTAGAAGTTGCTCTTGAAAAGGCTGCGTACAACATCTCATGTGAAAAAACTGGATGGGGCAAATAGATTACAACCTTTTTCAAACTTTGACCCAGAGATTTATTGATAGTCGTAGCAAAGGCGAATCTAAGGGGAAACTGACGGCGGCGTAGCTGGAAAGGTAAACTGGTATCCGACGGAGTAAGCAGGATCCTCGGTATGAATACACGGGTGCCTCTCCTATGTACTGTCAAAACTTCTGCATCTATAACATTTTGCGACAACCTTTTGACGATTAAACGTGTTCCATTACAGAGACTACTGGACGGATTCATGTTCCTAAGCAACATAGCAACAACGCCGAATTTAAGATTTAACTGATGTTGTGGTATTCCAGAAGGTGTTAAACTATTGATGAAATCCATCTGCAAATTGTTTTGCTCTTCTTCATCATCACAAAGTATTGTATCAGCACTTAAATAAGACTTGACTTCGCCAGGTATTTTTCGTAAAATCTCCTCATTCAATCTCAAAGAATCCTTATTCTAGGGACACAAAATGGCTCTTTCCAAAAGATGATCAAGATCAATTTCAGACGAACCAAAAATATCATCCACTATAGAATCCTGCAATAAACATTCTGGAGATATTTCAATAATATCTTCTCCGAGTTCATAATCATTAGTCAACCAACCATCCTTCAGGCGAATGAGCCATTCCACGAAATCAAGTTTCTCCGGCTACGTTCGCACATTTGTAACCAGACTGAACTGTCAAAATGTTGGCCAGACAGAAGAATTCTTGATACAACTTTCAAAAATGAGTTTTTAGTTTGCATGTATGACTACAGGTAAAATCTGCCTCCAGTCACCTCCAAGAATAAACACTTTGCCCCCAAAAGGGACATCTTTGCCAACCAAGTCTCACAGAAGTCTATCAACAGCATTCAAAGCATGAATAGGTGTCATGGTACATTCCGTCCATATAATGAGCTTAGCCATTTTCAGTATTCTTCCTTCAGATGTATTTTGCCAAATTTTTGAAGCTGAATTATTCAATATGAGGACTGGTAATTTAAATTGAGAATGTGCAGTTCTTCCACCTTGTAATAGTATAGATGCGATACCTGTCCATGAAACGGGAATAGCAGTATGTTCCATTCCTCTAACACAGCAAAGCATTGAATAGGATTTCTTTTACTGATCCCGCAAAAGCACTGACATAGAAAACCTTACCGACAGTAGCATAATCATTTTGAATACTTTCAATGACAGCATAAAAAATTATACGTTGTTCCGGATTTAGCATGTTTAACAATCCTTGTCTCTCTGTTCTTTCTTTTTGTAAATCATAGACATCGCATTCCACAGAGTTCTCCAGGCTTGAGGGTTCAGGCAATTCAAGTCTCTGAATTGTCATGTTGTGTATGTGTAGATGATTGGCTATGTTTTGAAAGGCTCTATCTCTACTCTCCTGTAGCGGCAGATGGTGAGCAAAATCTTCTGAGAGTTCTGACTTAAACTTTTCCCATAGTTGTATCGATGAATTTGGATTGCCAAAGACACCTATGAACGAAATCAGCTGTCTCAGTTGGGCTGCATTTCAAAACCACATGCTTCTGTTAAACAATGTTGCCATTCATCATCTTCTAAGAAATTTCTAGCACGGCATGCACCCTTGAATGTTTCATGGGGGTATTCTCATACGTCCTTAATTCCTCGAAAGACTTGGCACCGGGAACATGACAAAGCAACATACGAAGATGGAATCGCTCAATATCCTTTGGACTTGCAGAATACATCCTTGATACTATAGAGTCACCTAATCTAACACGCCTTTACCACACATTTCCTTTCCATACAAAGTGCTTTGGAATTTCTGTATAGAGATAGATGTTTGCGGAAGGATCTGACCTGTTAAGTAGAAACAAAGCAGTGAGCATGGTGTCTTTATTTCTTGCTCTTTCAAAAGCTTCATGTACTTCCACTTTCCTAAAATACACAGATTGCATGCCTTGTAGATGCACCATCAATCTAATAATAATATGCGAGTTGTCCTTCATGGGCTTTTCAAGCAGTCGCCACATTGCCTCTGGTGCCGAAACATATCGTGCATTTAAATAACTCTTCACCTCATCTCACACTACAGATCCCTCACAGTTATTTTCAAAAACAAATTTTGCGCAATCATGACTCTTGTATACATACTTAAAAATTTACTTAATAGATTTAACATAGCTGCATATTTCAACATTAACATGGACATTGTATTTCTTTGTGATGTATGGGTTATAAGGAACAACCCAGCGGTTGTCTACGACATTTCCCTTTATCATTATGTGATTACCATCATCACGCCCTCTGTACATTGAGTAACCATCAACATTCTCAGCCGTTTCATTTCTGAACTCCTTTGATAACCCTTTGAGCAAACACCGTCTTCCATGCAAGGTGAGTTTGGATTTATGACGTCACATGGTCCATGAATCATCGTAGTCTTGACAATTTCGTGCAAACCATTTTCAATTGTGGCATTAGGTAATTCAGCACAGACAATGGTGTCAGTAGTGGCTGGATATCTTATCTTATCATCATCAGTTAAAATGAGTAATATGTGCATGTGTGGCAACCCCTCTTTTGGAATTCAATAACATGTATATCTGCGACTGTGCGTCCCAAAATGACGTTCTTTTTAAGATCGTTCAACATTGCTTTCTTCTTCATATCGAACACGCGTGCTACTAAATCTGGACGATAATGAGGCTTTTGTCCTAGGAAAAGGTTCTCTTTGATTTCTCGCCAATTTGGATTGCACGCTAGGGTGACAAAAAGATCAGGCTTACCAAATTCTCTAACGATGGCCATCGCATCTTGATAAATTTTGCTACATGCATAATTTTGCTACACGGCTCTGCGACTTCCTATGAATGTAGATGGCAAAATAACCATTACACCTAGTTTCAAACCAGATTGTTCTGCTAGAACATTAAGGTGATCTACTAATCCTAAGTAAAATTCTACTCTTAATGTTTTCTGGTCAGAGCAAAAGTAATTCAAACGGTTTCCTTCAACCTTGACATAAGCATCGACGCAATACTGCTTCAAGAGTTTTCCACCACAAAGTATGGGATTGAAAACATTCCTTCTCACTGTAAAATTGAAATTCAGAACACCCAGCATCCACACTCCAACCCTTTTCGTCATGTGGGAAAAATAAAACATAATAGAGTGGGAACCGGCAGCACAAACAATCACCTCATTCAGTTCACAGCTGAAAATCCAGAATTAGTTAAAACTCGATAAGCATATTAAAACGCAATCGGTCTGCCAAATCATATCTTGGTGGAAAACACCTGAAAACAGGATTTTAGCGGTCGACTCATAAGTTTACCATTGTCTTTTCCTGCACCGAAAAGTATGAAAAAATGGAGAACTAGGAGCAGGAAAAGGTAATTATAAACGTACGAGTCAACCGCTAAAATCGAGTTTTATCCACCAAGATATGACTTGGCAGACCGATTGCGTGTTAATATGCGAAACGAGTTTTAACTAATTCTGAAATTTCAGCCGTGAACTCGATGGGGTGATTGTCTGTTATATCATTATGATAATAATGATTATAAACATTAATTTTAGGGTTATAATAAATAAAAAGCACAACAATGACTTTAAAATTATTTATTTTTGTGAATCCAATTAAAATTTACTGAACTTGAAAAACAAAAAATCTCGGAAATCGAAAAATGTCAATATCTTGTGGAGACACCTTTGGCGGCAATCAGTGCCTCTATTCCTCATGACATGCTGTTAATACAAAATTGAACAGTTTCTTGCATGTGTAGGTGATGATTTCAGACATGGATAAGTTTTTCTATAAACTGCGTTTTGTTGCTTATGACTTCTTTGGCCGAGGAAGATGGTCCCAAGGATTTTGGGTCTCTTCATCAGCTCCCAAACATTTTCAATGGAGTTCATGTCTGGTGAATTACCCGGCCAACACAGCACATGAATATTTTCTTGTTGTAAGTAGACCTTGGCTGATCATGCTGTGCGGCAAGCAATTCCATCTTGCATATATACAAAAGGTTCTCCATTTGAAAAATCCTTTTCGTTGCGGAATCAAACGATTTTGCAACACCTATTGATTAACACGTATTGATCTTGTTTCATAGTTCCTTTGACTATATGTAAAGGCGCCCTGTGCCTTTGCCACTTATGTCAGGCCAAATCTTAACCTTTGTTGGGTGCTTGACAGTTCGCACGACGCAGTCTAGTCGAAATTTTTCGCCAAGACAACGAAGTATAAACTGCGAACTGTTAGCTAAAATTTCAAAAGTGCTTTCATCACTAAATCAAACATGAAACAAGTCATTTTTAACATGTAGTATTTACCTAATGGATAAGTAAATACATTGTTAAATGTTTTAAGTATTAATAGAATAAGGATAATTTTATAATCACTGATTTCCAATACTCCAGTGTCTTGTTTTTATGCTCTCTAGCCCACTTCAGCCGCTGAGCTTTCATTGCTTCGGTTAATTTTGGTTTTTTGGCTGGTCTAAAGGCCTTGAAATTCATTGGTGATAGTTTCTGTGTACAGATCACTGTGACACAACAACATCAGACTCTTCGCACTTCTATTTGATCTGTTCAGTAGTTGCAAATCGGTGTTCCATACAAATCTTCTTTAAGCATTGTTCTGACTTTAGCGTAAATACAGTTTTTACCCTCCCGAAATGCTATTTCTTTCGGTCAGCAATTAAAATGTCGTCTCTAAAAAATAACGTTGTATTGTATAGGCCAGCCGTAAAATAAGGCAGATGTATCATTGTACGGAATAATCTCTACTGCAATTTTTTAAACTTCTAAGCGTTGCACATTTTCAATTTTTATACCGTCGTATAGGGGGAAAAAGTACTTTTAAATGCAATTTGTTTGAAAACTGCATCTCAATTTATTTTTGAGATATTAATTTTTTTGTAGTTTTTAACGAAATTTTTTTAATGTTGGAAACTGAAGTTCTCCATTTTTGTAGAAAGTAAAGGAAAAATAGCTGAAAAATAGTAGACTATTATATCTTTTTGTTGCCATTTTACCATAATAACTTTAAAAAATGTAATTAAAATACGTCCTATTTTCAAGAAATATATATGAATGATTTCTGATAAAACATGGAGCTGTTATAAAATATATTTAATTTTAAGTATCTATATTAATGTTACAAACAAATGAAGGGGTATGAATAATTTGCCGATTTTTTGGTCGAGTTTCTTGAATGACGACATCGCTTTTTGCTGGAATTGCGTATTATTCTGCGATAGTGACATCGCATGGATAATTTTCTGTAGATGTTGTTTAAGACTGGAATGTAAATGTGGAATTCTTCAGCGGATGCGAATGACATCATTTTATATAAACTAAAAGTGTGTATTTTAAGTCTTAAAACTAAAATATGTTTTGTACTATCTATATTTACATACATATATTATTTTTTTTTCATCGTGGGCGACACTAATTCCTGTTTTCTAGTTTTTCCATATTTGTTCTTCCTTTTTGAGCTCAGTATTTGTCCAAATTCAAGTTTCTTGTTTATCCGCCTTATACTTGTTTTATAAACATTCAATTTTCTTGATATTTCTCTTTTCGAATATTTTTTCGTTAAAAGAGCTTTTATTTTGCTTTTTTGTGGTGATAAGTCAGTTTTTCTACCCATTTTTCAATTCACTAAAAATAATATATTCACGATTAAATATGATATATTCCCAATAGAAATAAAAATAAACACCTAACACAGAGCAAGAAATTTCAGTTGAAAATATACTAGCCAGACTAACATTTTTCTCGCCGCTATTTTAAATTCATTCAGACAGCAAAATAGGCCACCAGACCTGCCGGAAACTGAACTATTTATGACAAACTAAATTTAAATTGACCTGGAGCTGTCGGTTAAACCCAGAATATTTTAGATTCACAAAAAATTGAACAATTTTTAAAACTTTAAGAGTATGTAGTAGTATGAAGAACTTCTGGTGACCGAAATCGTAAAAGAAATGTAGAAATTGAAAAATCAAAACGTATTTAATGCAAAATAATAGAGGAAAAGGACCAAATACCGGCTACCACTTTTTTTTTCAATCTAGATCATACAATTTTCAAAATTAATAAAATAAAAAGTGACAGCAGGGTACCTTGACACGCCTTACACCTGTTTAGAGAAAAAAAAAACAGTTTAAAAGGCGTTTTCTGTTTATAAGAAGCAAAAATTCCGAAAGTTTTCAAATTTTGAGTTTTTAAAATGGGGTCTAAATACCGGCTACCTAAGTTTTTTTCCAAAAGATCACACAAATAGAGCTAACGACAATTATTAAGCAATAAGAATATTATTTTAATAAATTGTATTGATTAATAACATTTCTTATGCGCAGAAAAAATACGCAATTTTTAATGAATAAGTATTTTTGCCAAATTTCTAAAATTCTTTACGACTATCCCTCACAGTCTTCTTCCCATTATGTTTCTAATTTTGTTTTTTAACGTGTAAAACCCCCCAAAAAAGCTTGCTGATTGAAATGAGAATTATTTTATCTGAAAAAATGAAAAGCATAATATGACTCTCTACGTCGGTATAGTCCCGATCAACCCACATATCACATTCTTAACATTGAACCCAGAATCCCCTCCCACATTCTTGTCCACAGAGAAAGCACCCAAGCAGAAGGCACATATTTTTCATCTTTCTCTGTTTGATATTTTCCCGTTTCACTTTTTTAGCCCTCTCACTGCGTAAATGTTTTATCAAAATAGCTTCAAAAATTGCTTATTTAACCCCTTCGCGACGAGCGTCTTTTAAGAATTTTCATTCTTTTGTCGCCGGTTTTTCAAAACAAAAGTTTTTGTCTAATGTAACCGGGAAAATGCTCCGATTAAATAAGGCATGATTTACAATAAAAAAATAACTGGAGGGAATAATCAAGGAGGGTTAATTAGACGGAAAAAATGCATCCCCGTGGAAATCTCGAGTTGCGCAAATTTTGCTACTTTTACGATGCCCAAGGAAATCTCGGGGTTGCGCAGCGAGAGGGTTAAAATCAAATTTCTACCTCTTTCGCCTGGTTTACTCCGTCATTTTTTTCTTTCTCTTCACATTTATTACAGGCAATTTTGTAGTGTCCAACAGCTCTTTTTTGGAAAGTGATCCGGTAACCAGTGTCGGTCCTGAAGAATTACGGTCATGGTTGCTTTTTTCATATTGCGAAATGGGACAGGGACTATTTCTGAATCATTTAAATTAATTTATTAATTATGGAACTATTTAAATTAATTTATTTTCCTCCCCTTCAAACAGAGCAACCGAGAGAGGTCCGAATACCGGTTAGCCGGTATTTAGACCACTCTAGGTAGCCGGTATTCGGACCACTGCTACGTTTAAGTTAAAATCGGTATTACTCTTTCATATAATAAAATACCAATACTGTGCGCGTGGCAATTGAGAGCTAAATATGTCTAGAAAATAACTTAATCAACAATTCAAGCCAATATACGTTCAGTATATTAACAAAAAAAAATGAGAAACACATATCTGAAAAACTTTTGATGTACCAGATTACGTAGATTTGACACTTTTGCATTTACTATTTGTAAATGACATATACTTCAGCTACGTACTTTTCGTAACTTTCTTCTCTCAATTAAAGTTACAAACTCTGCCTATCGCCGCTAGGTTGCGCTGAGCTTAGTTCTCAGAACACCTAGTAGCCGGTACTTGGACCTTCTCCCCTCTCTCTCTCTCTCTCTCTATACATATATATATATAATATTAACTCAAAATATGGTTGCCATAAGGTTTTATTGGTTACAGAAATTGTCACATACTACCAAAAGGTCATGAAAGAAAAAGTTCTTGTACTTTTAGCACTTCATGTTTGTATAGTCCTGCCTTTCTGTACTAAAATACCACATGGCAATCGCAGCTGTAGGCTCAAACTGTGTCAGAGTGGGTCCATTAATAGAAATTTTGAGCAAATCATCCATTGTCTCAGTCTTCAGAAAGTTTCTGTATGCAGTTTTGAGGCTGTTGTGACAGGTGAAAACTCTCTCACACGAAGCTGTGCTATCTGGTAGAACTGCACAAAATGTTAGACTGGAGCAAATTGGGGAATATTGCTGAACACTTTTCACTGTAAAACTTCTCCAACGTATATTTTAGTGTTGATGAATTGAACATAATCTTGAATTCTACCCACTCTGCCAATACAATATCCACTTTTCATTAAAGAGACTCTGGTTCAAATACATGAAGAGTTTCTTTATTTATTCTATCCCAAATAGAATTTTTTCTTTGTGAGGCCAACCCAAAACATCAAAAACATGCAGAGACATATGCGTTGTATGTTTAATTAATATTCCTCTTAAAGTCTGAAACGTTTGCTCCCCATTTATAATATTAGTCAGATGCACATCCTTAATTATTCCTGAGATGGATAGTTGGTCGAAAACCTCCTGTTTGCTTGGTTCAACACTAGATTTGAGATCTGTCAGAACTGAGATGAAATGTTCAATTTTTATTTCAAAGATGAAATGACAAGTTCCTTGTTTTGTAATGCCACACTTAAAAGGTTCAATTTCCGGTAGAAATCCAAGAGGAAGTACTGAACTTTAAGAAACTTATAATCCTTCAAACTTTTCAGCAAACCCTAGTTTTAGCACTATCATTACCTTTTTCATGTGTGACGATGTGGTATTGGGTGACGCCGCATTTTTACATCTTTTGGAATATAAATTCCGTCGCTTGATTTTAAAACACTTCCTCGTGTCGCTGAATTGAGGCACGATATTCTGAACATGTATAGCTTGATTTGAAGCACAGTATTTTAAAAGCCGAGACTTATTCGCCAAACTTAAATTTTTGCTCTCCAATGGCGAGCTGGCGAGTGAAAATTTCGCGCCCTGACCTAACAACTGATTTTACAATATCACAAACACGTTCGTAACGTAATCGTCACACCTAAGCACGCAATTGAAGTCCTATCATGACATGCCTTCGTTCGGTTGATCTTGAAATAATGAGATAACACGAAATGTCGACAAAAGAAGTTTCTAGAATTAGGAAAATATGTGGTGAACATTATTTTAATGAATTAAAACTATATTACCACGCTGCACTGAAAAGAAAAAGGACATTTTTACAGTACTGCATACAGAAACTTTCTGAAGACTGAGACAATGGATGATTTGCTCAAAATTTCTATTAATGGACCCACTCTGACACAGTTTGAGCCTACAGCTGCGATTGCCATGTGGTATTTTAGTACAGAAAGGCAGGACTATACGAACATGAAGTGCTAAAAGTACAAGTGTTTACTGTTCATCTCGCGCTCAAACTCGATCACAGTCGAATGTGCTGAGGCTTTCTTTGGTCTCTTGACTATATAAACATGAAAAATACAGTAGTTGTGTAAAATTAACAGCACAATGTGCTGGCAATTCGGACGCCAGCAGTTTGTGCTGGCAAATCTACAATTTTTTTTTAATAGTGTGAATTAGTTTTTAGGATCACTACATTTCAAATGTGCTAATAAAAACAGCCGCGTCTAGTAATTTGGATAGGCGCTGCAATCAGTACAGAATCCTTTACAGAATAAGAATACAAATTAGGAATCATCTTTTTTTTAAAGGTATGAGATCCTTTAATATTTATTATTCATTTTAATTTAAAGAAATAAAAGTTTTTTTTTATAATAAATAATATTTTTATCGAATGTAATTAATTTTCTAGACTAGATTTTCTTTCTACATTTTCCTTTTGCTATGATTCGTTCTTCTCTTTAAAAAATCGCTAACAAGAAGACTCCGCTTTTTTTATTTTAATGATTTTTCTTAATTGAATTACATCTTTAACAATAAAAACATTAAGATGATTTGTAGCTATTACTCGTTTTTTTAAAGCCAAAGTTAAAGGCAGTTAAGAACCTCTAACAGTCTAACATTTACTGCGAATGAAAACATATTAAACTTAATAGGTGGATCTTAACACACACACAAAAAAGACCTTTTTGTAGGGAATTTTATTTAAATTAAATGTTACTTTTATGAAATACTTTGACTTTTATACGTGTACAAAAAATCTCATGAGATCATTTAAGGAACATTTATCATTCCGTTTTTTTAATCATTGGTGTATGTTTTACCATTCCGAACAAAGGGCTAATTAATTAAGAACATAGTTTTTGGTAGTTTTTTTTTATATAAACAGAACACTAATGTTATTTTGAAAGGGAAAAGGCGGGCGGATTATTTAAAGCATAAAATGTAAAACTTTTGTTTTTAACAATAATTTAGTTCTTTTTGCTTTTACTTCTTTTAATTTAGTTTTTTTTAAACTCTTTTTACGAACGCGTTTGTGTGAATAGCTACTTGTCTTTCTTTATAACCTAAATATATGTTGTCATTAATTATGAATTTATCAAAATTAGAGGATTTCACCAGAATAATACTCAATTAAAACCCACTTTCAATTTACTATCTGATTCAATTTTCTTTTTAAAGATAATTTAGCTTGGCTTAATAGATCTGGCGCCCTATTAACCTTTAAATGCACAGTGTAACTTAGGAGTTACATGATCTTTTTTTGTATTTTGGCGCTTTCTATTGGTCTTTTGGAGTTTGGTAAACTACTATGTGTTACTTACGTTTGATAACATGCATTTAAGGTCGTGAAGTCTTGTTTTTGTTTTGATTTGTTATCATGGGGAGGCTATAACGCCTGTTGTGTATACTGCTTGCAATGAGCTCGACTGGCGTTTTTCCTCTATCTTTATAAGGTAATCATTGTTAATTCTGCAATCCATTAATAACATTATAAAAATTATTATACCGTTGAGCAGTTGTTATAGTGCAGTGTTAAATTAAGTATATAATTTAAAATTATAATTTTTTGAGTAATTTTTGTTATGTAATTCAGGAGTGACATTACGACATTATGTCCAACGAAAACATAAATACATTTTTTCAAAAATTTCCTAGTGGATAATTAACAAAAATAGACTAAAATATAATTTTTTCTGAACAAAATAAAAAATCATGCACTAAAGGGTTAACGGGATATAGCTTTTCATTATGTATTAATTTTTTCTTAATAATTATTTTGGTTATTATCTGCATGTTGTAATGATAGTATACGTCTATACATTTCTTATTACAGGGTATAAAAACAATCCGCTTAAAAAAAAAAAAAAAAAAAAAAAAAAAAAGAACAACCTACTGAGACCACTAGTCAAAGACCCGTATTTTTCGAGTTTTTCTGAAAAAAAAAAACAAAACCCGCGTTTTTCTGGGTTTTATTGAGCTGTTGGTCAACTTGCTGAACTGTTGAATCTAGAAGTTTCCCGCTCACAAGGAAGGTCTTCTTACCGGGCATATTCAGAATATTTTAAAAAACAAAATACTAATTAAACTACTTATGTATGTAATGGATCAGTAAATTTAGCCGGATTTATAGTAGAAAGTCTGTAAAAAAAATAAAATACTTTCGAGTATTTGACGCAAAAAGACGAAAGCGTCACCGATTTGGCGAGCAGTACTTTTCCCCGCCAAAAGCAAACGATTTTAATGTAACCTGAAAATTGCTTGTGAATTGATTTTTAGAATGCGTGTAAATATTATTTAATGAATTTAAACTTAAACAAACATAGAGTTTAATAAATACATTATTTGTTTTATATATTTATGTTGCTTGTTATTTAATTTTATTACTTTAAAAAGAATTTCATACATAAAAAAATATTTTCATATATTTAATCATATTCCAGAATAAAGGCAAGATGAAGAATGCTTCAGTTATTCATTTCACCATCAAGGAAGTCGTAGTTTCCATAGCAACAATATTGAATCGACAGTTCTCAATTGGACTTAATTTTGAGGTTGAAACAATTTTAATAAATTTAAATTTGGTTTTAATTCATAAAATTTGATCGTTAATTTTCATTATAAATATATACACATGACAAAATTTTAGTTAAATCAAACTAAAATTGACAAAACTAAAGTTATTTACATTAAATTTATTTAAAAACGTTCAATATGAACATTTTTTATCTTAAAGAGTATTTGACATACAAAAGTACTTTAGGTAGCTTTCATTATAAAAAGCTACCTATTGCAGCCGTTCGGAGGAAAGCGATTTCAAAAAATTTTGGTATATTTTCATCTATCATGATCCCCCAGACCCCGAAACCACCCTCCGTTCAAAAGTTGATATATATATATATATATATATGATGTATTTTTTCCTTAAGGTATCTTATATATATTTTTATATATTCCCAGGTCGCTAAATTATTTAGCAATCTTTTAAATATTATACGCTTAGATCATTGCTGCAATTAGCGCACTATCTATGTGTATTATCAATATGATTTCTACCATGTAGTTATCTGATACCTATTTTAGGATTCCATTAATTTTTTCATTCCTATCATTGCAACGATTTATTTAATGTTTTTAAATTTTCTAGTTATGATTTTATCTGAATTTTCTTGTAGTTAGTGTATGATATTGTCCTATATATTTTCTATTTTTGCTATAGCTTTACATAAATTTACTAAGGACAATATCATAAATGTGTTTAACAAGGTATTTCAAATTTTATTTCAAAATGTATTAACTGCATCCTTTGGTATCATTTACTGTGATTTCTTAACTGTTTTATTCACCTTAATCTTTTTGATATACTGGTAGACATGTGCGCGTGGATTTTTTGTAAAATACTGAAATATTAATCGGTATGGTGTCTATTATTAGGTAGCTTTCATTACAAAAAGCTACCTATTGCAGCCGTTCGGAGGAAAGCGATTTCAAAAAATTTTGGTATATTTTCATCGATCATGACCCCCAGACCCCGAAACCACCCTCCGTTCAAAAGTTGATATATATATATATATATATATATATATATATATATATCCATATATATATATATATATCTGACCTTTGTCATACTGTAACTCTCGAATTTCTGAACCGATTTGGATGAAATTCGGTATGTACATAGTACATACCAATGTCTCGACCGAGTTCGTTGGCCAGCTTCATCCGCCATTTTGTTACAAAATGGCGGCCATTTAAAAATTTTTAAAAAATTTTAAATTTGAAATGTGGTACCAAAGAATTGAAAATGGAAAAATATTTTTTTCTTATGTATTTGACCTTTATACAAAGATTCCGGAGCAGTTTTTGTTTCGTCTATATCTTAAAAAATGGCTGAGTTATAGCATTTTGAATTTCTAGCGTGGCTGATATTTTGAAACGTCCTGATATTTGTCACGTGATAACAGGCGTATTTATGAATCGATTTGGATGTGCCATGGTGTGTACATAGTACATACAAATATCTCGACCGAGTTCGTTGGCCATCTTCATCCGCCATCTTGTTTCAAAATGGCGGCCATTTAAAAAAATTTAAAAAAATTAAAATTTAAAATGAGATACCAAAAAATTGGAAAATGAAAAAGATTTTTTCGTATGTGTTTGACCTTAATACAAAGATTCCGGAACAGTTTCTGTTTCGTCCATATCTAAAAAAATGGTTGAGTTATAGCATTTTGAATTTCTATTCTGGCTGACATTTTAAAACGACCTGATTTTTGTCACGCGATAACAAGCGTATTTATGAACCGATTTGGATGTTACTTGGTCTGTACATAGTACATACCAATGTCTCGACCGAGTTCGTTGGCCAGCTTCATTCGCCATCTTGTTTCAAAAGGGTTGCCATTTAAAGAAATTAAATTTAAAATTTAAAATGAGGTATTAAAAAATTGGAAAATGAAAAAGATTTTTTTATGTGTTTGGCGTTGATACAAAGATTCCGGAGCAGATTTTGTTTCTGAAAATTTGTTCTTTTGTTTATATCTTAAAAAATGGTTGGATTATAGCACTTTGAATTTCTAGTATGGCTAACATTTTGAAACGATCTTGTATTTGTCACGCGATAACACACGTATTCGCCTATTTCCATGTAAGAAGGCATGTGGATAGTATACATCAACATCTCAGCCAAATATAAGTTACTTTAAATAAAAGCAGCTTGGATAAAGCTGACTAATTTCACGAAATTCTCATTCATAATGATTTAGTATTGATAAAAATTAGTATTGAATCTCCTATATTCGGTTTTCACTAAATTGAGCTTCTTGTGTTTGAATAATATAAGTTGGCATTTTTAAAATAAGGAATTTGAAAGCTACCTCTTCCTCCCGGCACTGGCCGGAAGGACTTTTTATATTTTATATCCTATAAATATTTAAATACGTTTTATTGATTCTTCCATTTCATATTATTTGTTTCTATTCTGCTTTCATTTTTAATCAATTCACTTGATTTTAATGGTTGTTTGGGCACAGGGGAAAATAATTTTTAGCTTTAGCTTATTTTTCCCACAGAAAACAACCATTTTGCTTATATCATTGAATTCTGTGCCCTTGATAACGTAATTCAATGTATAAGCTTTTCAATTTTTGTCGGTGTCCACTTTTTTCTTTTTTCTTCCATAATTCTTATAATAATTTTTTTTTTTTTAATACTTACAGCTTTAATTCATAATAATTGACGGTGGTAGGTTATGTTTAATTAATGGTTATATATATATATATATATATATATATATATATATATATATATATATATATATATATATATATCTGATCTTTGTCACACTGTAACTCTCGTATTTATGAACCGATTTGGATGAAACTTCGTGTATACATAGCACATACCAATGTCTCGTCCGAGTTCGTTGGCCAGTTTCATCTGCCATCTTGTTTCAAAATGGCGGCCATTTAAATTTTTTTTTAATTTAAAATTTGAAATGCGGTACCAAAAATTTGAAAATTAAAAAATATTTTTTTTATGTGTTTGACCTTTATAAAAAGATTCCGGAGCAGTTTTTGGTTTGTATATATCTTAAAAAATGGCTGAGTTATAGCACTTTGAATTTCTAAATTTGCTGACATTTTGAAACGACCTGATTTTTGTCACGCGATAACAGGCGTATTTATGAACCGAATTCAATGTACCTTGGTGTATACATAGTACATACCAATGTCTCGACCGAGTTCGTTGGTCAGCTTCATACGCCATCTTGTTTCAAAATGGCGGCCATTTAAATTTTTAAAAAAAAATTTAAATTTGAAATGTGGTACCAAAAATTTGAAAAATAAAAAATATTTTTTTCTTATATTTTTGACCTTGATACAAAGATTCCGGAGCAGTTTTTGTTTCGTTTATATCTTAAAAAATGGCTGAGTTATAGCACTTTGAATTTCTAACATGGCTGACATTTTGAAATGACCTGATTTTTGTCTCACGATAACAGGTGTATTTATGAACCGATTTGGATGTACCTTGGTGTATACATAGTACATACAAATATCTCGACCGAGTTCGTTGGCCAGATTCATCCGCCATCTTGTTTCAAAATGGCGGCCATTTAAAAAAATTTAAAAAATTAAAAAATACCAATGAGATACCAAAAAATTGGAAAATGAAAAAGATTTTTTTCGTATGTGTTTGACCTTAAGACAAAGATTCCGGAACAGTTTTTGTTTCGTCTATATCTAAAAAAATGGCTGAGTAATAGCATTTTGAATTTCTAACATGGCTGACATTTTGAAATGACCTGATTTTTGTCTCACGATAACAGGTGTATTTATGAACCGATTTGGATGTACCTTGGTGTATGCATAGTACATACCAATGTCTCGACCGAGATTGTTCGCCAGCTTCATCCGCCATCTTGTTTCAAAATGGCGGCCATTTAAATAAATTTTAAAAATTTCAAATTTAAAATGAGGTACCAAGGAATTGGAAAATGAAAAAGATTTTTTTTGTATGTGTTTGACCTTAATACAAAGATTCCGGAACAGTTTTTGTTTTATCTATTTCTAAAAAAATGGCTGAGTTATAGCATTTTTAATTTTTATTGTGGCTGACATTTTGAAACGACCTGATTTTCCTCACGCAATAACAGTCGTATTTATGAACCGATTCGGATGTAACTTGTTGTGTACATAGTACATGCCACTGTCTAGACAGAGTTCGTTGGCCAGCTTCATTCGCCATCTTGTTTCAAAAGGGCTGCCATTAAAAAAAAAAATTAATTTTAATTTAAAATGAGGTATCAAAAAGTTGAAAAATGAAAAAGATTTTTTTTTATATGTTTGACCGTGATACAAAGATTCCGGAGCAGTTTTTCTTTCTTCTATATCTTAAAAAATGGTTGAATTATAGCACTTTGAATTTCTAGCGTGGCTGACATTTTGAAAGGATCTGATATTTGTCACGTGATAACACGTGTATTTATTAACCTATTTCGATGTTAGAAGGCATGTGGATAGTATATAGCAATGTCCTGCCCAAGTTCGCTTTCCTGCTTTATCAGCCATCTTGTTTCAATATAGCGACCAGTAAATAAACAAAATTTTATTTAAAGTAAGGTGCAAAAAATTAGAAATTGAAAAAGGTTTCTTTTTTGGGTGACATTTTGAAAAATCTGATTTTTTGCTTGCGACAGCACTCGTATATATCAACCGATTCCGATGTGAGTGAGCATGTGCACTGGAATTACTAAGGTCTCGACCAAGTTCACTGGTTAGCCTCATCCACCATGTTGTCTTAAAATGGCAGGCACTTCAAGATATCGCCGAATTTGGCAACCAAATATAAGTTACTTTAAATAAAAACAGCTTGGATAAAGCTGAGTAATTTCGCGAAATTCTCATTCATAATGATTTAGTATTAATAAAAATTAGTATTTAATCTCCTATAATCGGTTTCCACTAAATTTAGCTTTGTGTGTTTGAATAATATAAGCTGGCTTTTTAAAAATAAGGAATGTGAAAGCTACCTCTTCCTCCTGGCACTGGCCGGAAGGACTTTTTTGAAATTTTATTCCATCACCAACCGGTGACAAATCGCCAAATATCGAAATTTTCATTATTTTTTTCTCTATCGCTCTATCGAGTTTCTGCCAAAAATTTTTTTGTAAACATATTTATCCTCATGAGTAGAAAATTCTACAGTTTTTTTTTCAGATTTTTCGAAGTATGCCCGTATGGAGACCTTCCTTATCAGATCTTCTGCTGATGTTTGTTTATAACCAGGCATTAATGTTTGAATCATATGTTTGAAAGCAACATTAAAAGGTATATTTGCAGCAAAAAATTGATATTGCTTTGTCAATTATTTCTTTTTGATTTTCAGTTGTCTTAATCACAAAATCACTTAGTTGCCGTCTACATACTAAAACGAATCCAAACTTCCTTTTTTTCAATGGCAATACACAATTTCAACGAAATATTTCAAACCTTCGGTTCAAACTATGCCCAGACCCCCAAATTTCAAGTCATTTGAATGATAAGTTTTTGAATTACAAACATTCAAAATTTAGTGCTTCTAATGTCACATTACATTTCCACATTTTTATTTATATCTACTGAAATTATGCTCCTAATGTGCTAATTTTTTGTGTAGCAATAATTGTAATGTACCCAAACATAAATACGCTGAATTTGCAATTTAGATCATTTTGTGATATGAATTATGAAATTAATATTCGAAAAAAATATGAATTGCAACCTACAATTTTTTTTGATGGATTTAGATTTATTAAGTCCTGCTTTATGAAAATTCAAAATTCAAAATTTCACATTTTTCTTCCCAGTAGTTTTCAAATTATGCTTAAAAAACGGCAAAATGATAGTTTAAGGGACCCGTCTATGATAGAAGTGAGTAGATATTTTGAAATTTCTTCTGCTGTCCTGTAATCTAACCGGCTTCATTGACTGCTCGAGTGGTGCTTAAGGTGCATTGATCAAGAAGGGGTTCTCTCGGTTAACAATCGAGTACCAAACTTCAATTTGGATACAGCCCTTAAAATACGCTCGTTTTAAAATAATTAATTTCTCGGAAACTTATAGTACGAATTGCATAAAAAATTGTTTTTAGGCTAAGTGAAGGGTGTAGAGTTCATTTATGCTGTCAGAATTGTGTACTGCTATTGAAAAAAAACAAATTTATGGTTCGTTTTAATATGTAGATGGCCTCCTAAGCAAATTTTATATACATCATTTAAAAGTAGACTTTATTTCCAATCGTTCGGTACCAGTAACTTTCTTCTGCGATAATTTGTTGAGGAGTTAGTAGGGGGTGTTTACCTTTTTTTCCCACGACTGTACATTAGGGTGGGCCGAAAAAAACTTTTTTTTGATTTTCGATGATGGGTAGTGCGGAAAAGTGGCCACTAGTGGCACCAAGTTCACACAAAAAAATTGAGATTTTTAGGACAATTCCTATATTTGCCGCTTTTGGCTTGAAGTTTTGCTAAAATGCTGATTTTTGAACTTTTTTAGCAAAAATTTTAAAAATGTTAAATTAAACTTATTTTAATCGTATTTACTTGAAAAGGCATATTTTATGTTCCAAATGTATAAATATGCTCTAATAATGTATTATTTAATTGCTATGTGTATTTTAAATTAGACGATTTTTATAGCATTTTCGTGTTTAAGTGAGCAAAAGTTGCATGTATTGTTTGAATCTTTCAACAGTTTCTCTCCTTTGTCTTGTTTATGTCCCTAGGTCTTCCTTATTTTTTTCGATGCTTTAAGGGTCATATATTTGGGTGACGGACAGCAGAATCGCCCAGAAACAGATCTGGAAGGAGAGAAAGGGGTGAGGCGAGAACTTAAGCGAACGCAGTGACTCATCGCGATGTTGGGGGAGTGAAGGAGGAAATACAAGAGGGGAGAAAGTGCGATAAGGGATGTTTATTATTTTTCAGTGCTCGGTTTCCCTGTGACATTTGTTTAGTGTAAAAGTAAAACCTTTTTCTCGTGCAATACATTGCTTTTTGGATCGTTTAACGTGACTTTACTGTGTTTTGTGCGTTTTATTACGACGAGTTTAGAAATGGCTAGTGCAGTTCATGATCATGTAAAGACATGTGATAGCGTGAAAAGTAGCCATTTTGGGGCACCATGCAAATTGAAAGACTTGCAATTGCCAACTATTGCTGACATCATGCGCCACTACTATTGGTTGCGAAAGGATATAGAAGAAAATCGAGATATTTATCTTCAACCAGGGGATGCTATTATTAAAATGGCAGGTGAAAAAGTTTCCGAAATCTGGATAAAATCTTCCATACCAGTCGTTTCCCAATGAACAATTAACGGAAAGATTAAAAACTATTACAATGAGCAAGTCGATCTGCCAAGATTTTGTACAAAATGCGGAAACCTCTCTCTTTGATATTGCAGCTTGTAAATGTAGAGGCTTGAACAATTGTAGCTGCGACATCAGACGTAAAGTTCCACATCGGGAGGTGAACTTCTTGAAGGATCAAAGAACTGTTCGAAAAATGTTTATCGGAAATATTGATTTAAAAACAAGCAAAACTCTTGCAAAGAAAATATCGCGGAAAATGAAGAGGGATACAATTTCAACGATTAATAGTGGTTCTGCAACAAAGCCTTCAACGAGTGGAGATAGATCCAGATGGAAGACAGTTATATTGTTGGAAGATTCAAGTAGTGGGAGCTTTCTAGCAAGCTGTTCGACTGAATCTGAATTTGAACCAGGCCCTTCAAAGAAAAACACTCCTAAACGCATATTCCTGTCTCACACAGCGTCCGCCATGTCTCAGGGAAACGGAACACTGAAAATAATAAGCATCCCTTATCCCACTTCCTCCTCTCTTGTATTTCCTCCTTCACTCCCCCAACATCGCGATGAGTCACTGCGTTCGCTTAAGTTCTCGCCTCACCCCTTTCTCTCCTTCCAGATCTGTTTCTGGGCGATTCTGCTGTCCGTCACCCAAATATATGACCCTTAAAGCATCGAAAAAAATAAGGAAGACCTAGGGACATAAACAAGACAAAGGAGAGAAACTGTTGAAAGATTCAAACAATACATGCAACTTTTGCTCACTTAAACACGAAAATGCTATAAAAATCGTCTAATTTAAAATACACATAGCAATTAAATAATACATTATCAGAGCATATTTATACATTTGGAACATAAAATATGCCTTTTCAAGTAAATACGATTAAAATAAGTTTAATTAAACATTTTAAAAATTTTTGCTAAAAAAGTTCAAAAATCAGCATTTTAGCAAAACTTCAAGCCAAAAGCGGCAAATATAGGAATTGTCCTAAAAATCTCAAATTTTTTGTGGGAACTTGGGGCCACTAGTGGCCACTTTTCCGCACTACCCATCATCGAAAATCAAAAAAAAGTTTTTTTCGGCCCACCCTACTGTACATGCATCTATGGAAAGGGATACTCTGGTGTTTAAAAAAGATGATTGTGCCTCAGAATAATCACTTTCAGTATTCCACATATTCTGGTTCTGGCTGGATATTTTTTAAATGAGCTTTTATTCTTTCTACTTTACAACTTAGTTTTAATTCATAATGTTTGTATTTGCATTTTGAGTCAATATCAATTTTTATTACTTCTCCCCACTCACTTTCCAACTTTCGACCACTCCCCTGTACTTTTGGCTTTTTTGGAACCTCAAATTTTTACAGTCTACAATACAACGAGTCTAATTAACGAACAATAAAAAGACAAAATTTAAACAATACCAAGACTAATAAGTTTTGATTAACCATAAAAAAAACTGTTTTTATTATTACTTCAAATATGTGATCATGAGCACTTCATTCACACACGTCTAAGGTTTGTTGCTGTTTTTTTGTGTGTGTTGTTTGTGTTGCATGCGCTAGACTACTGTTTGACCAACCAGCTTCACGACTGAAAAGGGAAATTTCCTGACCACATATTTCTTGACAATTCAGCTACAAGCTCATTGGTCAAGTTGTCAATTGGTATTTATTGTCTGCGTTTGCAGTTTCATAAGCTATTTTCAGTGGTGTCATCTTTAGACATGTATTTAAAGCATTCGGATGCATTTTAGATTACAGGCATGAAAATCCTCCTCCTCTTCAGTTAATTTCTTTTGTGCTCATTTAATCTCTGCTTAGAAATTCCTTAAATCTGGTTCTTTTGAAACATATATAAATTGGCATTTATATATATATATTGGTTTTTCTTTTTTTTTTTAATTTTTGCATTCTTATACCTTAGATTAAATAATGTTACAGTTGTGAAAACACGAGAAAATTTGAACCCCTCCCCCCCCCCCCACAAGTGGCACACCCAAGTGGCCCACCCGAAAAAACATTCCCGGGTTTCTTTTGTCCTGGGCCCACAATGGCAAACCCTGTATTATTATGACTTCATTTATGTTTCTCAATTTAACACCAACAACAATAATAGTAATGATGATAATAATAAACGTTTGCTTAATTCTCTTTACATGGTTGTAGATTCTTCTATTTCAAACATTATGTGTTCGCTCTATAAATTTAAAATAGGGACTATTTTCCCAAATAATTTGTGATACAAGATAAACTAGTCAGATGTGGCATCAAAAAACTTTCTTCTATCTCATACATGTTAATACTTACTGAAAAATGCAGCATTAGCAGTGCCACCGGTTAGGTGCTTTACACCAAAATCTAATCAGCAACACCTTATTTCAACTTTTAATTGAATTTGAAATTTGATGGAAATCCGTGCATTAGTTTTTGAGATACAGCTATTGAGAAAATCGTGAAAAATGCAACATAGTAGCGCCACCTGTCGGGCGATTTACACCGAAAACTAAACAGCACTATATTACATTAGGGACTAATTGAATATGAGGTTTGATGAAAATTTGTGCAGTAGTTCCTGAGATAGAGCTATCGCGATAATCATGAATAATGCAGCATAACAGCGTCACCTATTGGGCGACTTACACCAAAAAGTTATCAGCGCCAAATTATATCATGGACTAACATAATATGAAGTTTGATGAAAATTCGTGCATTAGTTTCTGAGATAAAGCTATTGTGATAATCATGAATGATGCAGCATAACAGTGCCACATATTGGGTGATTTACAAGTTATCAGCACCAAATTAGATCAAGGACTAACTGAATATGAAGTTTTCTGAAAATCTGTGCCTTAGTGCTTGAGATATAGCTATTGAGGAAATCATAGCAGCGCCACATGCTGAGCGATTTACACCAAAAAGTATTCAGCACCAATTTATATCAGGAACTACCTGAATCTAAAGTTTTATTAAATTTCGTTCATTAGTTCTTGAGATAGAGTGCCCACAGAATTTGTGTCACACACAAACAGGAAGACTCACATACAGACATTTTGTAAAAACATGTTTTTAGGGATCTCTGACCCCTAAACCGTGTAAATCCGTTGAAAACTGGAATTCAAAAAATTTTTCGATTCCAGTACTTTCTTTTTGTGTAGATAGACGAAAGTAAAAATACTTGAAATTTGTTATATCTGAAAAATACTGTTGTAATACGATAGCTTTCAAACATTTAAAAAAATTCTTCCTTAGCCTATTGTCATATGAATAGTACGCAAAATAACCACATTTGTCAGATTTCAGTAAATGACATATTCGTTAAATTCAATAAAGTTTAGCTTTTCTGATTTAGATAGCCATTTTAAACTTATATTATAAAGCAAAAATATGTCAGTGAGTAACTATGGCAGTGGCAACACCTGACCGATACATTTCACTTTTAGTGTAGTTTTTTTAACTTCCAAACAATGCAAAATTTCAATTTTTACAACATTACATAGAAAAAAAAAATGTTTTTTCAAATGCAGTTTCTTTTAAAACTTTAATCTAAATTTTTGCTGTTTTAAAATAATTTTCGATCATGATTTTTTTAAATTCTATATTTTTGGCGTATAGCCTGATTACAAAAGAATAACTCCTTTGCAATTAAAACACAATCAGTTCAGCATTTGTTTCCGGCTAATATTTTACAAAAAAAAAAAAAAAAAAAATCTTTATTTATAAATAAACAAAATAATAAAATGATATAAATAAACCGCAAATTTGACAGACAAATTGTCTAACTGCCCGCTTAAACCACTGAAATTATCAGAATTAAAAAGTCTGTTGTAAAATAGAGATATATTTGATAATTTATTCAGATATTAACACCTGGCATGCGGCTAATACGAAAGTATTTCTTTTGAGTTTCAGAACTTTATTTGAATACACAATTGATATTTTAATGCTTTGTGGTGTTGTTAGTGAACAATCTACAAATATATATATACATATGAGGCATTCTCAAAATCTTTTGACTTTTAAGTCCCTGAATAATAATTCTTGTGTTTTTTTTTATTTCATATACTGGGGAACATCCCTTTGCATGATTGAATAACAATAGTAACGAGATAATTAAGTTTTGGACGACATTGGGGGTCCAAATATCAGGAAAAGTCCTATATCGTCCCGTGTCCCTGATGTTGATTTTTAAGTTTGGAGCTGTCTGTATAAAATTATTTCAATAAAAGCAATTCGATGTAATTTTTTTTAAAACTGGGATAATTGTTTTATATAAATATGTAACAAAAAATTAATCTGCACGCATTTTTACGGTTGATATTATTTTTTTAACTCTATCCCTGGGTTTTAGATTCCTTACCATCTTCTTGCTAAACTTATACAGAAAATTACTTCAGATGCAGACACAGATTTTTTTCAAGGTTTTTCTAAAGCAGAAGTACGCTAGAGAAAGAATATCTAAAATTCTCTGACAGGAAATTTATTGCAGAATTTAAATCATCATTTAAATATCAATTTCAAGCCTCGTGGCTTTATTGGTAGTTTTACCGTCCCCAAGGTTTATTCCTGCACTTTTCGAGGTAAATTAAATTTTTTAAAAAATTTAATCCAATGTAAATAACTGTTTCTAAAAATCAATGAACATTATGGCTATCATTTAGTCTTAACATGATTTGCCTATTAATTGTGGTAATTTTCCTTACCGTTCCCTCCTTACCATCCCTTTTTTTCCCCATTACTATCCCTTTTTCCTATACCATCGGTTTTTTTCCTTTCGTCCCTTCTTTAATACCCTTTTAAGATAATGTTATACAAAAATTTTGTAATAAAAATACTACATTGTTATTATTTCTTATTTGAATGTCTGGTTGGTACTATGCAAATTCATTATCAGTAAAAAATTAGAAGAAAATAGAAAGTTATAGTGGTAAAATGGTAAGGAGAATTAAACTCGCAAGTTTAACTTAAACCTCAGTGAAAAAAAAAAAAAAAATTCGCTGCTGACCATTTTTTCTTTATTTTGAATCATTAAGGTATTCGTCTATTAGATTAAAATGTTATTTTAGCAAGTTTAATTTCACCAGATTTTTATTCCCGAAAGTCAAAAGATTGTGAGAATGCCCCATATACATACCGCCCTTGGATACCAGTTTGGTCTCCCTTAAACGTATGTTAAGCATTGTATCATGCTACTTTTATTCATAGATTGATTTACTTGCTCAATCCTTCGCCAAATCGGAAGATTCTGATACAGAAATAAAGGACTCTGTATTTTTATGTAAGACGGGTACAGGTGATAAACTGCCAAACGATAAACGCCAATTTTTTCGTATATCATTAATTTAATTTAAAATATAATCATTTCACTCATTTTATTTAAAATACAGAACTTTCATTTAGAACTGAAACATTTAATGTTCATGGCTTATTTCCCTTCTTTCTTTCTTTTTTTAAAAAAAGAAACTAGGGGGCTCTGCCCCCTACGAGCTACACTCACCAACACCCGTTCAGAAACCGCAAATTCTAAAAGCACGCTGATTTCATCGGCTTAAAATGTTTTTGGAAGGCTGAATTATAATTAAAGAAAGAGTGGCGATCTCCCTGTTAACGGACAGTTTCCGTCTTTGATTAAATCAAATCACTGAAAAATTTGAAAACAAGCTAATATAAAACTAATTACGTAAACAGAGTCTTTATCTCCTGGTATTTTTTAACAACGCTATAAAAAAGTTATTTTAAATAAGACATTTTAAATGAAACGTATTAAATCTAACTTAATTTTCACCAAAGATTTCTTTTTCTTTTTAATATTCACGTAAAAATACTTTGTTAGAAAGGAAATATTATTTGCGCTGTTTTAGAATTCACAACAATAGTTTAAGAGATTATCTCAAAATATGAAATAAATATCTCGCGCAAATATATTTTTAAATTTAAACTGTTTGGCAATATTATTGTTTGGCCATTTTAAATATGACGTAATTTCCTCCCTTCACGACTTTTAACGCATATTAATGAATTTATTATTTTACAATTTTCTTTCTCTTTTAAAATTCACGTGTGAATATAGTTTCTATGAATTAATTTTCTATATTTTCCTGCTTTTAAAACGTAATCATTTAATTCTAATTTGAAAGTTTTTTTCTGTTTATAATAGTCACGTGTAAATAAATTTTTAATTTGAAGGAAATATTGTTCTCTGTGCTGTTTTAAAAATTGTCAACAATTTAAAATAATACCCTTTTCTAAAAGATGTAAAAAATATTTCTCGAAATGCTGAAATTTTGAATATAAAATGGAAATAAATCCTCAAAAAATGAATCAAGTAAAAAAAAAAATGCATTCTGCACACCGCGAACTTCTAATGTATAAAATTATCTAAAAATGATTAAATTCCTATGTATGGTTTTTGCTCCTATGGTTTTTACTATTAAACTTTTTTAACGGAATGGTTTTGACCTACTTCAGCACTAAATATCTCTTAAAATAATTATTCTATTTGAAAACTGTCTAAAACAGCGTGTTTATCAAACATTTATCTATAATACCACCGATTTTCATATTTTTGTATGCAGTAGTTTTCTTAATATTAACGAAGAAAGATCCCTGGTCACAAAAAATTCAAAAACAGAGGCGGTGACAGCGCTAGTTACTTTTTTTAGAATAGAGAGAAAAAAAATAATACCACAAACCATGACATTTAATTTCGACAACAAAACATTGTTTTAATTTAGTTCAGTTTGGAAATGCATTAGGGCAGTTGAAAATTCCTCTTTAGCAATTTCCGTCAATAAACGTAAATGTACTGGATATCATCTGTGTTGCCCTGTACATCATCTGTAGAAATTATACATCAAGTAATAGGCAAAAAAGTAGTCACCACAACTTAAAACGCACTTCCAGCAATTATTGTTCTTAAACAGTACAGTAATCAAATTATTTTGTGGGTCCCTGTAAATAAACGATAAATTCCATACACCCCCACATTCTATAACGAGCATCTTGTAATGCACCTCAATGATATATATAATTTTCAATATGTTTGAAGAAGTGTAGCATCATTATAATACACTACAAATGTTTCATTCCGTAGACTGTAATGTAACGGGATTCTTTTGAGTGTCCCTGTAAACGAACTATTAACGCTATACACTTCATTTTCAATACCAAACATGCCATAGCAAACCTCAATAACATATATCATTTGCATGACAATCCGAGTATATTTACTCGAGTTAGAGCACCGACAGATAGACGGAAGACAGACAGACAGTCAGAAAGACTCTCAAATCGAATTTATAAATACTTTTCACTTCTGTTGGAAAGTGTTAAAAAGGGTAAGATATTACGAGCGTCTGTAGACAAAACGACTTCTAACGGTAAAAATTTGATAAAATTCGCCTTCCCCTTGTCCAATGGAGAAAGGGAGAAAACAGTACTGGATTCTTCCTTCAACCTTATGTAGATAACTTCTTACATAAGATACATACGTTCCTTACATACGTTCCTTAAACATATAGCAAATTAACACCTAATTTTTTAGCATTTTACACCTTTTAGCCTCTGAAATTAGCATAGATTTTCCTTTTCAAGTTGCATTATTATTTGGCTATGGAAAACATTAAAATTATGAATAAATCAACAAGGAATGTTGAATTTTATAATTTGAATAAAGAAAACATCTTTACAATTTTCAAAAAGGAATTATTTAAAAAAAGAAAGAAATTATGATAATAATAATAATAATAATAATAATAATAATAATACCAATAAGAAGAATTATAGTAATATCTGTTATTTATATAAAAATACTATATTGCATAAATCTGTAAAAAAATATTTATATAGCTTTGTAATATTTTAATGTATTTTTTAACCGACTTAATATATATATATATATATCATGGAAGACGGTAGTATTCCGAGTGACGCAGCCTTAAGCCTAAAATCGTATCTATCGTATCGTTAAAATCGTATCGTATCGTATCATAGAATTCGTAGATGGCGGAACTCATATATACAGCTAACTCGGCATCAAAGAAAACGCGAAAAGCCGCCTTTTAATAACTCAGCAGATATAGGTCTTATTGTTCTGAATTTTCTAGAACAGTGTTATATCTGCAGTCTAATCGTATACTGAAATTTTTACATTTCTACGTGCAGTATATTTTGTGATCTAAATAGCCATTTTTAAAGTGAAAACGTTGGTATGATATCGAGGAAGTTCCTAATTTGAAAGTCTCGAAAACGGTTCTAACGATTATTTTTAAATTGATACATAATATAAATGTGATTAAGGCGAGGTGAATAACACTTTTCTTTTTTCTGGGAAAACTCTCGTTCGTTAAATAATTCGATTTTTTTTTCTCTCGAAAATGACACGGGCGATTTTTAAAAAATCAAATAAATATGTTTCAGATGAACCAAATAACAATTTACTTGTTTCCAGCAAGACTCTTGTTCGTTTTATAATGCGCATGAAAAATCGGACTATATTCCTTCGCCATTCTATGGAAATTTCACCGAAAATGCATGACACTGTATTCATACACATGCTTTCTTTTTAACCACTTTTGGGGAGAAGAATTTTGTCTTCCCACTGGCTGAGTGGTTAAGGGCCATCGTCTACTGATCTTAAGATAGGCAGTTCGATACTCCCTGGTACGTGTTTTCACATGTGAATGTTTTTTTTTTTTTTTTTTTTTTTTAAGTCTGCTAGTTGACCATTATTCCCAGTTCCTTTGTAATTTTTTAATTGCTATTAAGTTAATTAAAATTACAATTATAATGACGCCAATTTGATGATGATTATTTCTTGGCAATTTTTCAACAATAAAAATATTACCATAAATTTTATAAATATATTTAATTTCAATCACTTTACAAAAAATATACATTAATAATTATTATTTGAATATAAATCACACGATCAGAAACGTACAAAAATAATTCATTTCAGCTCTTCTTTTTATAATATCATTTTTTATTATTATGACGGTCAATCAATATATAATCACTGACATCCGTAATATTATTATTATTATAATTATTATTTTCCTTGCATAAAAACTATTGTGATGTAATAATTCTTTTATAATAAATAATTTAGTTGAAATGTTTTATTTATAAATATCAATGAAGTTTGATAACCCCGAGACAATTGTTTTTATTTAACTTTGCAATATTTACAGTTTACATAATAAGCATATCAGAATTCTGGTGTCGCCATCTTTTGACGCAATTGCGTACTACATTTTGTCTCTTATTCGGAAAAAAAACTAACGCTCTTCGCCACTTTGAAAGAATCTCTTGTGACTAGAGGTCTATTTCGCAAATATTAATAAAATTACTGCATACAAAAATATTAAAATGTGTAGTATTATAGAGAAATGTTTGATAAAAACGTTGAAGTAGACAGTTTTTAAATCGAAGAATTATTTTAAGAGATATTTAATGTTAAATCTGGATAAAATTGTCTCATTAAAAAAGTCTCATAGGAAAAAAAAATATATATGCATGGGAATTTAATCATTTTCATTCAATTTAATCATTCAATAGAAACTCGAAGTTTGCAGAGTGCATTTATTATTTTTAACTTGCTTAATTTTTTGACGGTTTATTTCAATTTTAAATTAAAATTTTCAGAATTTCCAGAGATATTTTTTACATATTTTAGAAAAGGTTATTTTAAATTGCTGCCAATTGTTAAAACAGCTCAAATAATAATATATCCTTTAAATTAAAAATTTATTCACACGTGACTATTATAAACAGAAAAAAATCCTTTTAAATTAGAATTAAATGATAACGTGTTAAAAGCAGGAAAATATTAAACATTACGTCATAAAAATTGTTTTTACACATGCTTACTTAAAATGAAAGAAAATTATAAAGTAATCAATTATTTTCAAATTAGAATTAAATGATTACGCATTAAAAGCAGGAAAACATTGAAAATTACGTCATAAAAATTATATTTACACGTGAATATTAAAAGAAAAAGAAAATTTTTAAATAATAAATTCATTGATATGTGTTAAAAGTCGTAAATGGAGGAAATTACGTCATATTGGCCAAAGTGGCCAAATACTAATATTGCAAAACAGTTTAAATTAAAAAATATATTTATATGAGAGATTTATTTCAAATTTCGAGATGATATTTTTAACTATAGTTGCCAATTTTAGGGTAGCGCAAATAATAATATTATCTTTCTAATAACAAAAATATTTTCAGTTGAATGTTACAAAGAGAAAGGAAAGTTTGGTGAAAATTATGTCAGATTTAAAACGTTACATTTAAAATCTCTTATTTAAAATCATTTTCTTATAGCGTTGTTAAAAAATACCATAAAGCAAAGACTCTGTTGACTTAGTTCCTTTTATATTTGGTAATTTTCAAATGTTTAACTAATCTTATTTAATCAAGCACGGAAACAGCAACTAACATCAGCTGATTCGGTCTTGAAATCCCTCAGTAAAAGGGAAACCCGTTTACAGTAAGATCGCCATTGATTTTTTAATTATACAGAGCAGCCTCGATTATCCTAGCTAATTGGGACTGTTAGTAAATCGGAATCGGAAATCTCGGTTAATAGAAACTGTGTGTAAAAACTCGCCGTGCTTGCGAATTTAACATCTCTTTAAAAAATATATATAGAACGTTTTTTAAATAATAAAAATAAATGTATGTAAAGTTCTGTTTCACAGCTTAACAAATTTAAAAAGAAAATCAACTACCAGTAGTAAATTTTAAAATGCAAATTGAAAAATTTACGAAAGTTCACACAGCCACTGGAAACAAAGCATTGTTCGCTATTGACTTCTCAGGGTCCAATGTTTCTTTGGAGTTGAGTACTTTTGGCGGCAGAAGGGCCTGTATAGCACGGACAGTGAGCTAAAGAGTGTGGTTATTTTTAAGGCTCATTCAAAAGGAAAAAAAAAAAAATCAGACTTTGTTATCGGCTCGGTTAACAGAAACCTCGATTAATCGAAGCTCGGTTAATTCAGGTTCTACTATAATTCAATCTTCCGTTATCTTTTTAAAGCAGATCAAATTAATGGACTTTAGCACAAAGTCACATAGCTGATAACTGCCATGCTTGTTGGCCACCTTTTTTTCAAAAAGTTTGCTTCACCTTATTCAATTAATGACATATCTCCGATAAAATAAGTCACATTTTCCCGTTCTAAAATACTGGTATCCAAAAATCGTAGCGCTCCACCAGTGGCCGAGAGGTTCTGCTCTCGAAGCTGGTAGACGGGGGTGCTGGGTTCGATCCCAATCGCGCCCGTCGGCCTAATCGTTCGGAGTTTTCGTGGTTTTCTTCGAGCCGTGGATCTTCCATGCGTTAATACGGATTAGGTTCCCTTAGAAAGACCCCCACGGAGGGCACTCCCCCCGGGCCTATATCCCTCGTGTAGATAATTGGCCGTCAAAAAAAAAATCAACCAAAAATCGTAGCATGTAACTGACACTACAAGTACTCATGGAACTAGACTATTTTAAGCCTGATTTTTATTATAGACTATATAAAATTATTAAAAATATATATTATGATAGGAACTAGCGGGCTTCGTCCGCTATTTACGTTACGGTTATAAAAATCATGTTTTTTTTTTAGGGAAAAAGAAATAAAAACCTATTTGACGATAGGTTTATAAAGACACATTTTGTGTTTGTTATATTTCCGGGGATGAGGAGGGGGGGGGACTATTTTGATTAAATATCGCAATTAGTCCACATGGCAGATATAATTATGATAGACACTAGCGGGCTTCGCCCCTCTATGGCGCCTTATGGGTCCAGCTTCCATAACTCAGAAACTACCTTTCGGACATCAATGCAACAGATTCCAAACGTTATAATTAACTTAATAATCACCCTATATAGCATTAAAGTAAATTTATGAGTACTGCATACTATTTTTTTATCGTAATTTCTGAAGAGAAAAAATTATTTCGGTTCCATTCTTAGGTACTGGTCTGAAAAATTTTGAAAAAGGGGGGAAGGAGGGGACATGAGACTGCTGTTTGTCAAAAAACACAACGGGGTCTGGCTTATTCAACTTGGTTTTTGATGACTTCAATTGGAAGGTGGTTTGTTTAAAAGAGTGCGTTCCCTGCCCCATGAAAATTGGAACTATTGGTGCACCATCTATGTAAGGATTTAATAATTATAAATTAACATTTTGGATTTATTAATTTAAGGATAAAGTGTTTTTAAAGGAATATCAAATGAAACCCTCTGTGCGATCTGCGATTATACTTACCCACTTGTTTTTATATACAAACTGCTATAAGGAAAATTGTAATAAAATAGTAAAAATTAAATCTGCATTAAATTCCATAAGTATCTTTTTTTTAACCATTTTATCACTAACCTCAAAAAAGTAATGATATCAATGCAAAAACCCTTGACGGGTTAAAAGTTTCTGACGCAGCACTTTATCTTATGCTCTAAGAATTTTAAATATGGAACTTAAAAATACTGATATCAAATTTTGAGTGACGTTATGCTATTTCTTAAAATATATATTTGTATTTATTTCATCATTTTATTTTTGTTTTATTTATAATCGCATGTTCAAAAGTTATGTTCAACATGAAAAGCTGCATAAAATTTTATTCGCTGTTGCTTTATCATTTACATCTCTCATAAATTCAAAATATGAGTTTTAAAAGATATGATATAAAATTTAAGTGACGCCTTGATGTGACTTTAAAAGGTTTGTTTTAAAATTCAATTTAAATTATTTTTGACTTGGTTAAAATATTTGTTTACATCTACACAATACTTTTAATTTTCCAATTCACTGTTAAATATATCACTTTCATTGAATCTATACTATGCATTGAAATGTATTTATTTCAATAAATTGATTTATCTTTTGTGTCACGCTATTCAAAATTGTGAGTAAGATTTATGTAAATGGTTTCTTTGCGTTATTGTGTCCAAACTACATGAAATGTATGAAAAAGGATAGTTTGACGCAAATAAACCATTTACATAAATCTTACTCACAATTTTGAATAGCGTGACACAAAAGATAAATCAATTTATTGAAATAAATACATTTCAATGCATAGTATAGATTCAATGAAAGTGATATATTTAACAGTGAATTGGAAAATTAAAAGTATTGTGTAGATGTAAAAAAATATTTTAACCAAGTCAAAAATAATTTAAATTGAATTTTAAAACAAACCTTTTAAAGTCACATCAAGGCGTCACTTAAATTTTATATCATATCTTTTAAAACTCATATTTTGAATTTATGAGAGATGTAAATGATAAAGCAACAGCGAATAAAATTTTATGCAGCTTTTCATGTTGAACATAACTTTTGCACATGCGATTATAAATAAAACAAAAATAAAATGATGAAATAAATACAAATATATTTTTTAAGAAATAGCATAACGTCACTCAAAATTTGATATCAGTATTTTTAAGTTCCATATTTAAAATTCTTAGAGCATAAGATATAGTGCTGCGTCAGAAACTTTTAACCCGTCAAGGGTTTTTGCATTGATATCTATCTATCTATCTATCTATCTATCTATATATATATATCTTGTTTTAATTTTTTATGAGTTTAAACATTTAAACAGAAAAGTGCTCAATAAGCTATCAGAAAAATTTAAAGGAAATAAAATAAGATTTTTTTTAGATAAAAAATATTTTCTAACAATACAAATTTATATTTTCTTTTTATTGCAGGTGAAATTTTGAGAAAGAAATTAAAGCATGATCGCATTTTGGAAAGTTTTTATTGATTTTCGTCCACAATCTCCTCTCTAACCTTTTCTTGGCGAAAGCCTTATATACTCGAGAATTTTAAGAAAGTTTTACTGTCGATAATAGAAACGGATTCTTAAAGTTTATAGCACGATTTACAAAAAGTCATTTTTTAATCTCACATTTAAGATCTTGTGTTTACCGTCACAGTTTTGTACAAATCAAAGTGTTTTAAAAAGAACCATAAAAATTTTAAATATTGCTGCTGCTACTGCAGGTAAAATATGTGATATTTTAAGCATAGCTAAAAAAGCTCTATTGAATACCCGAGCCTCATTTTTTAAAGTAAAATAGCACTGTAATCGAATGCATAAAAAGCTCAAATATATTTGAGCATTTCATACATTCGATTATAGCATTATTTTACAAGTAACAATGCTGACTTAAAAATAATCCTTTCGCTAAATTGAAATATAATATAGTGTTACTCCACTTTATATTTAAAAAGAAATTGGTTAATATATGTACATGTTCAAGAGTAAAAAAAAAACAAAAAAAAACACATCCTAATTTATTACCAAATTATCGCCGAGAGATGTGAGAGGTACCAATCGGCAAGGGATTTCGTCTACTTCCCCAAAAAGAATATTTAAAATAGAGATCGTCTACAGGTTAAAAAATGCACCAATAGTAATTTTTAAATTGGTGACACCGAAGTTCGATCATGTTTTTTTACCTCTTTTTTTAAAAACCACCCGGAAAAAGATGTAGTTTATATGCCTTTTCTTACATTTTCATAGTAATTGTCAGTATTGTCATAAAAGCAAACGTGTTAGGTGTTTATCAATAAATTTCGGAAAATGAGATAAGAATCTTACAAGGAAAAGAACCAAAAATACTCACTAAGTCACCAGTAAAAACCTTTAAACACAGTTGAACAGTTTAGGCATTTCTTAGGCTGCCTAGTTGACGCAAAATTTATCCCCTGATAGGAGTAGCTGTATTTTTTTTTTTTAAACACAAGGAGTCAAAAGAGAGAAGACATCTAAAAATAAACTTTCTTTATATGAAAGGAAATTCTAATAAATTTTTTTGGAAAATTTCTAAATTTTTCTTTTCTGTAGTCTCCCTGTTAAATGAAGACAGTTGGTTCTCTCAGACTTAGTTCGTCGAAAAGTAAAATTTGTTTCCATCCCAAAAACTAATGATTCAAATGAGCCGTAAACTTGCACACCCATGTTTTTAACGATATTGGCCCGTTTTATACTAAAAATAATATTGGTCATAATTCATAATTTTTTAAATATGAATTTATTAATAATTATAACTAAAAATATGTTTTTGAATCGAAAAAAAAATGCCTGGACTATGTTTGATCTATTATTTTTAGCCCATTAAAAAATTAAATACAATTGTATGATTTCTTTTGGAAGATATAAATGGATTTTATATTATCATCTTCAAACATTGACATCTTATAGTTCTATGAAGATTTAAGAAAAAATAAATAAACTATACTTTTCACCTTGTGTTTTGATCCAAAGATCTAAACAAAAAGTCAAAAGTGATTTTACCATTTGAAAAATGAAAGATGGTACAATTTTTAATATGTAGACGAGTCGTATTTCAAAAACTGCTTTTAGGGCAGAGTAGCCGAATTTGGATAACTTCACTTATTTTCAGGTGTAATTCGCTTCATTTTTGGAATATCTGAAAAACGTCGTCGATCTATTCATTTGCTAATTAAATAAATCTTTAGAACAATTTCTTTTTGAAAATCTTAAGTATTATTTTAATAAATTTTTTTTTATCGAAAGTAGTCCAAACTCAGCAACTGGTGTCTTAAATTGTACCCCCGGTCTTCTAAATTGGACCCCCAGTCTTCTAAATTGGACACCCAGTCTTCTAAATTGAACCAGGTTATTTTAATGAGTAAGGACTATAACGAATTTTATTAAAAGCAAAGTATGCGATTAATGAATCAATCAAACAAAACAAAATCAATGAAATGTAATGAAATAAAATGTGTGAAAATAAGAGTAATTGTTTTAAATCAAAATGTATTGAAAATATAAATCAAAGTTATAAGTAATTAAGAATAGAAATTATGGAACTAAGTTCCAGTTGCTTGAATATCATGTAAGTGATGCAAGGTACACATGAATTTCTTTCGTTTATTTTTTATTCCAGCGTACACAACATGGAACAATATTTGGCAATCTGAATACTGAATTATTTCTATTATTTTTCTTACAAATTATGCAAAATCAATCATTACTGCCTTGATTTTTCTTTTTAGATTCTAAATCATTAGACTTTTTTTTTTTTTTTTTTTTTTTTTTTTTTTTTTTTTTTAACAGAAGCTTTCGTTACCTTACGTCTGTAGTTCTTACCTTCCATTATTTCCTTTTCATTCGAGTTACGTCTACTTTTTAAAACTTGATGTTACAATTGCTTTTGTGCTTCGAGAGCTTCCTTTTTGTCGGTTTTATTTTGTTTTTCATTTCAAGATTTACTTTATACGGCGAAGACGTTAACACAGCTATTCTTTGGCTCCCTCTGTACTTTGACTTAACTGATTTTGACAAAGGAGATAACATTTCTGATGATTATTTGGCTTTTGGGGGTGTTTTGTGGCTGATCTTTCTTGCGAATCACTCTCTTCACAACTTACTCATTCCTTTTCGTTTCCTATATATTTGAAAACTTTTGCTATCACTGAAGTTTTTCTTCCAGGCTACTCGTCTGTGTCGTTTTCATTTTTTTTTTTACTCTCTTAGTTTTAATAGGTTTCCTAATTACTGACTCTGACTAAGAAATCTCACTAGCAGGATGATCAATGGATCTATCTGCAGTGGCTATCTCCCCGTCAGGAATAAGTGCAGAAGCAGCTGCAAAATGATGACTCTTAAAAACATTCCTGTTAGGAGGTCAAATTCTGCCTTTAAAAGCTTGGACGGCGGTAAAAAAAAAAAAAAAAAAAAAAAAAAAGTGTCCACAGCGCACAGCACTCGAAATTCATTACTTACTTTTCAAATTTATGATCTTATATCTGGTCCAATTTAAGTAACTCCAATTGGTCCAATTAAGGCAACTGCGCCATTTTTTTTTTATAAAGATAATAAGTAAAACTAAGAACAAAAACGAAAGAAAACAAATATGTATATGAAAATATGTATATGAATGAAAAATATGTTCGCTATGTAAATGTGAAGGAAAACTGAACAGTTTTGTTAATTATCCTTTCACTATTTCGTTTACTAACTTTTTTAAAAACTTGACTGCTCCGAAATTTGAACCAAAAAATGCGTTCGGCTCTTCTATACTTCAAAATTTTGTTTGCAGTTGACCCAATCAGTATTGATCACTTGCTCATTTGTTTTTCAAAACAGAAATTTGCATTGAATTGAGTGACGTTCTTTTTTAAAAACAGAAAACATATGTGAAACTATTAACACAATAAGAAACATCACTCTTGGCTATACACACGTCTTCAACAATGAAATAGAAAGGTAGCAAAGATATTGTACTGAGTGCTTATACAAATTAACATTATCTCAATCCTGATCCTTGCTGCCGAAAATCATATTTCCAATTGCCCAAGTTTTTCAGTATAGATGGAAACATGAAAGAGTACTTAAAAACAGGTAATAACGGCCTTCTAGAAAAAAGGGTGATTTTTTTTTCAAAATTTAATGAATAGAACGTATTCCAGAAAAGTCTTTTGCTGTGAGAAAAGAACACAGGCGATAGATGTAGCTCTGGTAGTAGGAGAAACACAGAAATAGAAAATTCTGCTTCCATTTACCCATTTGACCCTATAAGCAATTCATAACACATACAAATGTAATAAAATGTATGATTTCGGAACGTAACTAACTGAAAAGACCGGCGCACAGAGGAGCATTTTATGAAAAATGTGGACAAAATTATTTTGTGAGCTATATCAAGTTGAAATGTTGTAAAAAGCTATTTAGAGTCATTATATATAATTTTTTTTAAACATGTCATGTTTCTATTTCAGTTGATTAACTCTAGATGGCAGCACCAAAACTTTTATTTCTTCCCACAATTCTTTTCCAGAGTCTCTTCCGTTTACTTTGGTGTAGTCATGTGACCTGCGTATGTAAGTGTTGTGCTGTGTTTGTAACGTATTTATTAAATATTTAAATGTCTACCAGCGACCTCGTTATTCAGAATTTTCTTAATTATTATTAATTAATTACTATATATATAATAAAAATGGCGAAGTTAGAAAATAAAGGTGGTCATTTAACCAGAAAAAGCTAATGAAAATGATAGTCGTGCCGGTGAAAATGGCTATACTTCTGGTTTTCAATATTCTACGATTCGGTGGAATACTACAATGCTTTAGTAATACTTCATAGTCTTCTACACTATTTACGGCGGTGGTAAGTGATATTACATTTACTTTTACATTTTTACGCTTTTGCTACGTTTCATAAAGAAAAATGTTTTCCTACTTTAAAGAATTTGATGAAAAAGTGGAAAGTTTCACAACGTACGTGAAACGACTGGAACAAAGTTTCATTCTGCATGATATAACAGAGCAGAAGAAAGTTCCTGCTATTTTAGCATTGATAGAACCAAAATTATATGGTTTATTATGTGATTTATGCTTACCTAAGAATCGTGAATCTTTAAAATATAATGAAATTGTTGACATTCTACTTAAACACTTAAGCCCCGCCCCAATAAATTCATTGAGAGAATTAAATTTAAAAAATGTTTTCAGAATGAAAATGAATCAATTCAAGATTTTGCTGCTAGATTAAAAAAGGGTACGACCTTTTGTGCATTTACTGGTGATACTCTAAATGAAAATTTACTGGAACAGTTTTTGCGCGGTCTGAAAAACGAAAATATTCAGAATAAATTGATAACTCAAGTTGATGATTTAAATTTCGAAAAAGCTGTTGAGAAAGCTTTAGCTTTATATAATGTAGCTATTGAAATTGCTGAAATTAAGCATAAAAATTTCAATGTAAATAAAATTTCCAGTACGAAAAATATACAAAACAAGAAATTACAAAATTGTTCTCAAAAACAGAATGTCAACAATCATGTAAATAATACACATTCTAACATGAATAAAAATAAGTTAAAATGCTATCGATGTGGAAATGCCTCTCATTTAGCAAATTCATGCAGATTTATAAATGTTACTTGCAATCTTTGTAGAAAAACAGGCGATTTAAGCAAGGTATGCAGAAGTACAAATTCTCAAAAACAGGTTAATTCTTTAAATACTGTAAATGTTTTATCTGTTAAATATGATAAAGGCTCTAATCCAATTAAGTTGTCTGTTTTCATTGAAAACAAGGCTAGAGCTGATATGGAATTATATACTGGATCTGAAATTTCTGCTGTTCCTTTAAAAAGATTTCGCAGAATTTTTCCTGATCATAAAAATTTTCCTCCAGATGTTCAGTTAAAAACTGCAACTGGTGAAATTTTCAAACCTGTAGGTTATGTTGAAGTAAATGTTACTTATGAAAATAAAACTAGAAAGGTAAAGTTGTACTTGATAAAAGAAGATAATTTTCCATTTATTATTTGGTAGAGATTGGGTATCTGAATTTGATATTTTCCCACATAATTTAAAATCAGTATATGTGAATGAAGTTGTAAAGTATTCTGATAAATTACAAGGTTTGCTACAGGAATTTTCTGATTTATTTACTGATAAGGCTGGGGAGATAAAAGGCTTACAGGCAGAACTTTATCTTGAAAAAGATGCTACACCCATATTTTGCAAAGCTAGGACTGTCACTTATGCACTACGTACAGCAGTCAATGACGAATTACAAAGATTACAAGACGCAGGTATTATTAAACCAGTTACAAACAGCAAGTGGGAAACTCCTATAGTTCCAGTGGTTAAGCCTAATGGGAAAATTCGTTTATGTGATGATTTTAAAGTAACATTAAATAAATTTCTGAAAGTTGAAAAATATCCTTTACCTAAAATAGAAGATATGTTAGCTACATTAGGTGGTGGTGTACACTTTACAAAAATTGATTTAAATCAAGCTTATCTTCAGTTACCTGTAGATGAACAATCACAAGAATTATTGACCATAAATACACCAAAAGGATTATTTCAATTCCTTAAGTTACCCATGCGTCTTGCTAGTTCTCCTGCTATATGGCAATGAAAATTGAGCAAATTTTAAGAGGAATTGAGGGAGTTACAATTTTTATAGATGATATTGGGGTTACAGGTGAAACCGATTAAATTCATTTAGAAAGATTGAAGCAAGTATTAGAAAGATTAAGGGAATATAACATTAGAATAAATAAAGAAAAATCATTCTTTATGGTAGATGAGATTACTTACTGTGGTTATAAAGTTGATAAACATGGTATTCATAAAACACAAGATAAAATTAAAGCAATTTTAAATGCTCCAAGACCAGTAAATGTATCTCAGGTTAAAGCTTTTCTAGGCTTAGTTACATATTATGCTAAGTTTGTACCAAACTTATCTACTATTGCAAATCCTTTGAATAATTTGCTTAAGAAGAATGTTAAATTTCATTGGTCTTATAAGTGTGAACAAGCATTTAAAAGTATAAAAAAAGAAATTACTTCTGACAGGGTTCTTACTCACTTTAATCCTAAGTTACCTTTAGTTTTAGCTACTGATGCTTCTCCTTATGGTATGTCTGCAGTTCTTTCGCATATGATGCCAGATAACACTGAAAAGCCTATTGGGTTTGTGTTTAGAACTTTGACTACTGCAGAAAAACGTTATAGTCAAGTTGATAACGAAGCATTAGCGATTATATTTGGTGTGAAGAAATTTTTTCAATATTTGTATGGCAACAGGTTTACCTTATTTACTGACAGTAAATCTTTAGTGTCGATTTTTTCTCCTTCTAAAAGTATCCCTGTTTTATCGGCAGCTAGAATGCAACGATACGCATTTGCAAACGTTTCAGTATGATATTCGTTATAAAAAAACTACTGATCACGGAAATGTTGATGCTCTTTCACGACTTCCTTTACGTAGTGAAGATTTACCTCAACAATTAAATTCGAATGATGCAATTGATGAATCTGAACTGCTTCAAATTAATCAACTCTCAGTCTTACCATTAACTTCGAAATCTATTGCTTTCAGCTACAAAATCTGATCCCCTTTTATGTCAAATTTTTCATCACCTCATTTCTGGTTCTGAAATTCGTAAAAATATACTTTTTGGTGGTAAACAAGAAGAATTCACTCTTCAACATAGTTTTATTTTAAAAGGATGTAGGGTAGTTATCCCTGAAATTCATAGAAACCAAATCTTAAAAGAATTACACTTTGGTCATTTTGGTATAGTTAAAATGAAGTCTTTAGCCCGTAGTTTTGTATCGTGGCCAGGTATAGACCAAGATATTGAAGATCTTGCACGAAATTGCACTATTTGTGTAAATTTGAAAAATAATCCTCCCAAAGTTGATACACATCATTGGGAATGGCCTACTGCTCCATGGCAAAGAATTCATATTGATTATTTTGGTCCTGTTATGGGAAAAATGCTTCTTTTAGTGGTTGATGTCCATAGCAAATGGCCAGAAGTTTTTATTGTTCCTAGTACAACTTCAGAAAATACCATTACTTGTCTCTCTTCACTTTTTGTATGATACGGTTTTCCAATTTCTTTAGTATCAGATAACGCTAAACGGTTTACATCTGAAGAATTTGAAACATTTTTGAGAAATCATGGTGTAAAACATAAGTTCAGTGCTCCATACCATCCAGCTACAAATGGACAGGCGGAGAGATATGTGCAAATTCTTAAACGTGGATTAAAAGCCTTAGCTTCCGATCCTGGTACTTTACAAATGAAATTAAATAGCTTCCTTTTGCAATATAGGAAGATGCCTCATGTTACAACGGGGGAGAGTCCTGCATCTCTATTTCTAAAACGTCATATAAGGACAAAAATAGTTTTGATAATGCCAAATGTTACAAATTTCGTTCATGATAAACAAGATGCGAAAAAGTCCAAAGTTAAAATAAAAGAATTTGAAATTAACCAGAAAGTAGCTGTAAGAAATTATACTCCAGAAGCCAAGTGGAAAATTGGTCGAATAATATAAAGAGAGGGAAAAGTACATTATAGAGTTCAAGTTGGTTCGAATATCTGGAAAAGGCAAGTTGATCAAATAACAAATGTAGGTTCAGACATTTTTTTAGTTAATGATACAAATTCTGAAGAACGTGATACAGGAAATTTCAGAAGTGAAAATGCAATTGTGAAACAAGGTGATTTTCCACCAATACAGCCTAGTATCGCAGCTCCACAACCAGTTGATTCTCATGAGCCATGTACTCCAGGTCCTACACCAACTGACTTTCATACTGATTCTCCAAAACCTTCTGTTCCCACCAGTTCAATAATTGATGCTGCTGAACTTAAATCTAATTCTTCTTCTCCTTCTCCACAGGTACTGAGACGATCCGGTCGATACAGAAGACCTCCTGATAGATTCAAATATTAAGTGGGGGAGAGCTGTCATGTTTCTATTTCAGTTAATTAACTCTAGATGGCAGCACCAAAACTTTTATTTCTTCCCACAATTCTTTTCCAGAGAATTCTCTTCTGTTTACTTTGGTGTAGTCATGTGACCTGCGTATGTAAGTGTTGTGCTGTGTTTGTAACGTATTTATTAAATATTTAAATGTCTACCAGCGACCTCGTTATTCAGAGTTTTCTTAATTATTATTAATTAATTATTATATATATATTAAAAAACATATAATTTTTTTTTTACGAATTTACAAACAAATCTTTGCTTTTTAATAAATAAGTAAACTACTATTTAAAACAGTTTAGAATAAACATGATATGATATTTAATGAAATATTCCGTTTTTTTTTTTTTTTACATATTTATAAAAAGCTCTTTCTGTAACTTACTATTCTAATCAGATTCATCTTCATCTGTTTCGTCTTCGTCCTTATCTTCCTCTTCTTTTGGATGTTGTCCGTATGGTTTTTCTGGTTGTTTCGCTAGAAAAAGGGTCTCTTTGTTTCTTAGGCTTTGATCTTGAACTATTTATAAAAGGATCAGAATTTATTAAACGTCTGCTCAAAACATTTTTACTACATTGCTCTCGAGAAAATTTTTGGGAAAATCTTTGCCTATATTGGCGGAAATGTTTGTTTCTAGCTTTAGCAGCCTCCTCCGAAAGTTGACCGATAGGCAATATTGCATAATTACTATGGCTCCATGTACTAAAACTTTATGTACTGTTGGTGACATTGGGTGCCACCCATATTATTCGACATAAAGATTTGCAGTTTCTTTGGTGCAATTTTCAAATTTCTTAACATCAATTTTATGTTCACTGGACAGTGTCTCTAAACGTAAAGGAACAAGAGAACTCTGAAATATATTTGCATGACTATCAGAGGTATTCTGAAATGTCTGTTTAAATTGCGATTGTTGGGAGCCATCGCAACACCATTTAGATATTTGTTCTAAATTGTGGTTTTCTTCTTCTGTATTATTTTGAATCACTTTTTCTAAATATTTACACAGTCTTAACAGTCTTAAAGAGGTGTGATCAAGATGATCCTGTAGGTTATCTTCAGCGCTTGTTTCTGCCACATTCATCGAGTCCTCACTTTTATAGCAATCTTTTTTCGCTTTCTTAATCTGAGAATAACAAATAAATATTATTATTTGCACTGTGGATAATTTCCCATTTCTTCTGATGGTGTATGCTTCTTAATGGTGTTTTTTTTTTTTTTTTTTTTTTTGTTTGCTGAAATTATAATTTTTCTGTATTTGGTATCTCTTGTTGACTTAGAGTTATATGTTTTATGAGTGTCGAAGCATCAATATTACCAGCAGCTCATTGATTTGTACTAGCTGCATATGTTAATTGATCAAAAGGTACTTGCTTCCTTAAATCTCTTGTTTCTCGTCAATTGTTTCTGCCACACAATTCAGCGAAATCTTTTGTTGGTTGACATGTTTTTGATATTGTACAGCTAGTATCTTCTACCGCTAAGTTTATGGAACTGTTAAGCCAATGTTCATTTATCTTAAGAAAGCGACTTTTTGTCCTATTGGCAGCCTCCCATTTTTCTTTAAAATCCGATTTGAAACGACTTGACGAACGTTTTAATGATTCTTGTTTATCTACCGGACATTTCGTCATTTTTATAACTTTACTTTCCATGAAACATAATTTTTCATCTATTTTCTTATTAGAACAATCTTACATAAGGCCAAACAGCAACTTTCTTGAAAGATCTTTTTTTGTCACTGAAGTTTTTAAAAGAAAAATGAAGATTTTTCGTTTTCAAAATATCATCATCTTCTAATACCATTTTTTTTTTAATAAAACGGTAAAAAAAAAAAAAAAAAAAAAAAAAAAAATTGGAGAAAGTTAAGGCAAGATTTTATTTTATGAATATAACAAGAAATATCTATATTTTATATTCCAACAAAAAGTTTTGCCGGGCAAAGGGCGGAACGTATTTATAAACCACTAATAATTTAAAAGAACGAGTAAAATTTACACTTATTTTTAAAGATAAAACAATGTGGCTATATTCATAATTATATTTTTATAACTAAAACTCAATACAGAATTTAAGCTACATACCTCTCACTTCTTTGTCCATAAGAGGTTTTATTCAGATCTCCACTGTATGCAACAATAAATGCAATTAAATAATGGGCTTCTCACCACAGCGCTGAGAAAAGAGAAATCTGTGATGCACGACAGCTGTGTTCAGACTGATAACGTCACGGGGAGTGTTACCGAACATTTCTAAGATATTGTTTACCTGAAGCACTGACTACTAAGCTATACAAACAAATAAAGTATTGCGGTTCGACTTTTGTCCAGATTTTTTTTAGAAATACTCCTCTGTGCGGCGTTGCCGAACCCCGCCTTAACTGAAACTGAAATTGGTATAATTTTACCTCTTTAACTTGATTTTATCTGAATATATATTTTTAAATGAAAAAATCGTGAGAAAAATATTGATTTTTAATGGTAAAAACGCTCGTAAGAAGACATTTTCTTGTTTTCTTCACGTTTGGTAGTTATCGCGATCTTTGTTTTGTCATATTGCTAGTAAATGGCAGCACCAAACAGTTAGATTATTGCAGTCTGTTTACCTGCGGACAATTGTATAGCTATAATTATGGTATTTCTTGTATTTATCTGGATTTGATTAGTCTGTATGAAATGTTTAAATTTTGTCCACAAAGTTTTTTTTTGTACCATTTAGCGAGGATTTTATAAGAGATAAAATTCTATTTTTCCACTGATTTAATGAAAAGAAATGATTCAATTTGGGGCATTAAATTTCATTTATTTTATAATAGTTCCAGAATAATTTAATTTTTAATTGTTTTTATAATTCGATTCATTTATGTGTAGTTTTTTTCAATAATTCAATTGTTTTAAAATTAAGAATAATTACAATACATATTTATTTATTTATTTCCATAAAGCCATTAAACATATTAATGCATTGGCATATATTTTAATTTTTTATGCATGTGAGGATTACATATACACTGACAGAGCGAAACTTTCTTTTATTAGTATAGATTAAAAAAAACCCATTAAAATTGCAGAAAAATGGGAAAATTCTTTTAATTATATCTATTGGACAATGAAATTTATAAATTGAAAATTGCAATTTCCATACTTTGAGTTTCGACCTTTACACTGTAAAAAAAAACGGACTAAAATAAGGAAATTGTACGGAAATAGTACTGGCGTCTCGATTGCCAGTACAATTTGCGTACTTTAGTCCGTTTCTTACAATGTAGTTTAACAGTCCTACGCTATACCACGGAGCTATGATGACTACACGAAAATGACTGAAATTGAAGTTCTGTTTCCTTCCGATGCGTAAATAAGGTTCTAGGCATGCTCGGGCACTTTAGATTATTTTTTATGAGAGTGCGTTGTGTTTTTTAATTAATAACACAGCTAATTATTTGAAATTTAAAAGTCTGAGTTTCTGGTGCACCAGGAGAGGCCTTCGACAACCCTCACACAAATTTTAAGCCTCGTACGGGCCGTAGATTTTCCTAGCCATCGTACACAAACACACAGACACACGGACACACAGACAGAGAGAAACATTCTTTTGTTAGCATAGATAACGAAAGGTGTTTTTATAGCCATGAAACAATTTTAGTTATATTGATGAATGTTCGATCGTGGAAGAAAAAGTAATCAAACTCAACTACTTCTGTTAGAAGAAATAGAAAGATATTTAAACTTGAAATAATTAAAATAAATATAAAATCTTAAATTATGCATACTAATAAATTGAAGGACTATTACGTCTTGATTCAAAATGCATTTAAATATATACTATATGAAAGCGATAACAAAAAGTGTCTTTGCCAATTTTAGTTAACTTGAGGGTGTACATTAACATTTTACAAAAAATCGGGTGTGACTTCATTCGATTTTCCGAACACGTTACAGAATATTATACGTTCAAATAAATATTACTAATATAAAAATTAATAAAAACTTTGATTCTAATTCGACAAAAATGAAATGTTTCCATTGTCTAAAATGACTCCATCTTCTAAAGAAAATGTTCACTTCATCCATAAAGCTCAAATAATTTTATGTAGTTTTCATTACAAAAAGTAAAAAGCTACTTACTTACCAACCACTCGACCGAGTTCGTAGACCAGTTTCATTGACCGTGTCGTTTTAAAATGGTGGGTACTTCAAGATATCGTCAAATTTGGCGGCCAAACATATATCGCTTTAAATGAAGCTTAGACATAACTGGCTAATTTGGCGAAATTCTTATTCAAATTCGGTACTGACGAAAACTTGGATTGAATCTTCTATAATCCAGTTCCACGCATTTTACCAGATAATTAAAACTGTATTTTTTTCTTTTGCTTTTTATAAAAAAAGGACTAAATTAAGTTATGTTCTGGTGAAAGACGATTGTTGTACCAACGTAAGATGAGCAAAAACAATAAAAATATTAAATTGAATGAGTTAAAAAGTAAACTTAGTTGATTTTCTTTGGTCACAAGAAGGTTGAAATAGGTATAAAAAAAAAGTTTAAATACTAAACCACTCGTCGTTTATCCTCTTCAAACCCGAAGGTAAAATAACACTGCGAATACACATTCATTGATTTTTCACAAACAAAAAGATACCTAGATGACAGAAGGAGCCCTTTTTGTGAAATTGACACTTTAGGGAGCTGATAATTTAGGTTCACAAATACGGATCTAAAATGACTCTTAAAATATCGGTTTAATTATTGATAACCTGAATTACGCTGTAACAAATTGAAGACCTTTAATTAATTAGATAATCTGCAAATCCTCACATTTTTTAAATGCAAAGCGTTTAAGTTAATTAATTATGAAAATTTCTTACTTTCTTGGACACACTGCACTTTGCAAACTCAGATATAATAACACTTATTTTATGAGGAAATAAGCAACCGTGTTGCCATTTATTGATTTTTGATCCAAAGCCAAAAACATTCAGCTATACAGAAGTAAAGTAAAAATGTAAAAAAAATCAAATAGTTTAGTTTATATTCTCCTCTGTTTGGAAGTATCATTTGTGATACTGCCGAACCGAGGAGGTTATACAAGAAAAAAATACAGTTTTTGTAACAGTGTCTTATGATATAAGCAAAATCGAAAGCAAATTTTGGGCGTTATCATGTTAACCCACATACTTACAGACAGACAGAAACAATTCATCGTCAGAGAATTCATCGTCAAAGAATTCATCGTTCGATGTCAGAAGATATCGTCATAAAAGTATTAAAAATAACTTCGGTGATCTGAAAACTGAAAAAAATTCCATCATACCCATACGAAACATACAAATATTCCAACATTTTTATCATCAGATACACTGTAAAAAAAAATCTCTCAAATTGGCAGAAAAAAAAGTCAATTTCGGCCCCAGTGGAAAACGGTTTAATTTGCAGAAAATAGCTGTAATTTTTTATGTAAACAGCTTTTTTTCAGTAAAAAATTTAGATTTTTTTTCTGTAAAAATGACAATAATCAGCTTTTTTTTTTTTTTTTTTTTTTTTTTTTTTTTTTTACAGAAAAAACTGTTTTCCTGTAAAACAGTTTATTTCTGTAAAAAATACAAATTTTTTTCTGTAAAAATTACAGAATTTTTTAAAGTGTATTTACAATAATTGCAATATTTTTCATACATTATATAATATATATGTCGGGAAAATAAAAATAAATTAAAAAAGTAAATTAAAATGTTAAATTTTCTTTTGTTTAATGATAAGACAAAAATACTTATTATATATAAGTACAAAGTCGGATAGTCTACAAGAAATGCAAATAAGATGAATAACTTAAGTCAGCGATAACGAAAGATGTGACTTCAACCACAATTTTTTTTTAATTAAATGAATAGTTTTACAATAATATAATATAATAAAACGAATTAAAGTATTTCGCTTGCTGTACAGAAGTAGATTTTTCCCCTCCTGTAAGTATTAATAATTACTAAATAATTTCCATTTTCCATCCCACAATTCTCGACATAATAATCACACTTGTTATTGCTTAATGATAAACGAATCCGCAAGGTTTTCTGCTTTATTTTTTCCTCTCCTCCTCAAAAAAGTCTAATGGAAGTTTGTTAAGAGAAAAAACATCTAATGCGAGTATTTTAACGAAGTTTCTCTTTTCTTTTTAACAACTTCAAATTTTGAAATCGGTCACAAAAACATTCACCCTAATACGCCTCTAATTTCCAACAAAAAACTTTCTTTTCCAGATTTTTTTTCTCTCATAAATGAAAGTATTGAGAATTTCAAATTGTGATTGGTCTTTTCTAGTTAGACAATTTTTTTATTTTATTTTATTTTATTTTATTTTATTTTTTTTTTACCTTTTTTTTTTTTTTTTTTTTTTTTTTACAGCTGACGTGTAGTGCCTTAAAAAAGTCCATTAAACTTTTCTGATTAACGTTTAGAAATCTAGAACAGGTCTATTTTTTTAATGATACGGATGAATTGCACGTTTATTTATATCTTTTTCAAGAAAATAAAAAGGTGCCCAATTATCGTCACCCTGTCACTTTTAGGCCCTTGGAAGTTGTAATTTTCAGTGAAAATCTACAAAATTTGGAATTTAGATAGGTTAACTACCAACGCACATAGAAAAATAGGCAAATATCGTACAAAAAAGTTTAACAATGCGAAAACTTGTTTTTTCAAAAGCATCTAAAAAATGCAAAGGAAAAAAAATGGTCCCAATTTCGTCCCCCCAAAAAATCCAATTCGCCGAGGCTTAAATTATAACTAAATCAAAATTTATTTCTAAATGAGTAAGTAATTTAATTTACATTAAAGTAAGGCACAAAGAAATGTATTAATTATCAATGGAATTGTAACATAACGAAACATTAGCCATCCAAACATGAGGGGGGAAAATTGAAGAAAATGTCATGATAAAGGATTCCCAATTTCGTCCCCGGCACGAAAATAAGAACTGCAAGGGGGACGAAATTGGGACCACACACTGCTTCCCAATAAGACGGAGCTTCAGTTCCCGTAAGATGAACTGAGCGTCCTAAAACTCACTGTATGTTATTGTCAGCATTTTAGCAACGTAAAATACATGCAATGAATAATAAATAAATACTTACAGTACAGTAAATAACGTTCTACAAACGACATAATAAGAACTCAGGTCTTCTATTAAAAATAGAAAATTCAGTGTCTTTAATTTATGTATGCGTCTTCGCGAACGAAACTTTCAATGCTGACCCCTTTTACCTTCCGTCCCCTGTGCCTTGCGTCAAAACTGGAGCCACTTTCGCAGAAGCGGAGAAGTTAAGGGGGGCGAAATTAGGAGAAGGGACGAAATATGGGCACTTTACCCTACTAGGATTCAGGGAATAGTTTTTTCTGTCTGTGAATTTAAAGCATGCCATCTAGGAGTGTGACTGACAGACTGAGAAACAACAACAACAAAAAAGATTTAAGCTTTTAGTTAAGCTTTTAACCCTTTTTGCTCCGGCGGCACTTTTTAAGTACCATTAAAAAAATGCTATATAAAATTTCTTTAATTAATCTACTAATAAAAGTAGATTGTACTTTTCATACAAAATAATTTGCTCGATCACATTTAAAAAGCACAGCAAAATAGTCGAAGACAAATATATTTTAGTGCGGTTATTTTTTCAACCATTTACATAGCTGTAGGTTTTTCTAGTATTCAAAAATGTTATGCAAAAAATTTTCAGCTACAAAGTACTTCTCAGTTACATATATGATTACAATGCATGTATTTACATTGTTCTTATAAGAATTGTGAGATTTCCATAACCTTATTTTTTGTTAATTAATCTAATTATTCTTGTAAATATTTTGAAAAAAAAAAAAATACCGATCTATTAAATCAGTTTTAATTTTAAAAAAATCTAAAAATAAAATTATTATTACATAAAATGTTCTGGATATCTCCAGACGTTAACGAAGTTAATTATTGAAGTGGAGCATTTTTTTAATTCATAATTTGGTGCATAAAGGGTTAATATGAAATTTTTTTTTGGTATTGACTTATAATATTTTATATCACATTTTCTCAACATAACGTATTTCCCCGAATATAAGATATAATTGATAAAATAAGTCTTAGAGTACTTTTTAAAGAGGTGCGTAATACAAGTCTTACCCAAAAAATAATCCTTACAAAAGAAAACGCCCCATTTATTTTTTTTAAATATAATTTCTAAAATAGAAAATGACGAACTTTAAAAATTATCACAATCATGATGGGGCATTTATATAATGCATATTTAGCTTAAAGTATCGGCTTCATAACCTAATTTAGACTATTTATGTTAAACATCATGAATGATAATAATAATAATCAAACACACCCCTTTCTGTTGATTTTTATTAAGTTTAATGAATGAAAATGCACTTTAGGTATTTTCACGGGAGTGAGCATTTCACTTTCCTGTGATTTGAGTTCTGACCTTAATACCAATCGTATAAAATTATTGTAAATTACGTCATTATACACAAAGGTATACAAAAAAAAAAAAAAAAAAAAAAAAGGGGGGGCGGTACGTTTTTTCACATATGACATCATTTTCGCGGGTATAAGCGTTTAGATTTTTTACGATTAAATTTACCACTGTTAGTAGAGTAAAGAAAATGGAAGATTAATGATTAAGCTTTATAACGATGTTCCAGAAGATGACATGACTGCATTTGAGTAAAAAATTTGCATATGAGAATATGAATGAATGTAGATTATCCTACATCAGGGACGGCGAACCTAAGGCACGCTTGCCAAACTTGGCACGCGATAGAATATTTTCGGCACGGCGTTGATTGAAATCCTAAGACAAAATAGAATCAACTTACACAAAACACGCAAACTTATACTCGTAAAAGCTGAGCTTTTCTTTCTTTTTTTGTTATTGGAAAGCAACTAAATGAATTTCTAAATTATTTCAATATGGGCTTAATAAGTTATCTTATTAAGAGAAGGTTGGGAGAATATCCAAAAGAAAAATATCAGGTATTATAAGTAAAACTCCTAGTGATGAAACTAAAGCAACTTGGTATAAACTATGTAGTTTACACAATTGTTTGCTCTATTTATTCCTACGGGTCATAATTTTCGGAAATGATACAAAAATCTTAAATATTAGAAACCCAAACCACTTGTTAGATAACTCGAATTGAGCTTGCATCCTATTAAAAGTATGTAGGTTGAACACCATATTAATATTTGGCATAACCGTCATCGCTTTCACCATTTTATTGCTTTAAAATATAATATAGTCTAATTATTAGATGTATATTGTTACATATTTTTAAATCCCAATGTTTAAAAATCCACAAATTTTGATCCACTAAATTATTTTTTGGTGCTTGGCACGCCATGGACACGTAATAATAATAATAATAATAAAAAAAAAATGGGCACGGTGGTGTAAAATGGTTCGCCGATCCTGTCCTACATTAATACATGGACGAATGTAGTATATTGTAAATCAATAATATAAATTGTTAAAATCAATAATGTAGTTCATGTAAAAGAAACATTTCCTGAAAGTTAGACCTCATGGGTATTTTGGAGCCTTATTTTATAAAACATGGCCTTCTTTTCGAGGAAACACGGTATTCAACAAACAACAGTTATTCTGAAAAAAATTTCAGGAAACATCTTACTGTTAATACATTTTTGTGTTATTTATTACACAAAAGATACATGTAATGGTCCATTCGTAAAATATTTTTACTATGTTAGAATAAAATATTTTAAAATTTAATTGCGTGAATTTTTATTCACATTGCTAACAAGGCGTAAAACCAACGGAGTGAAAAAGTATCCAGGCCAGGGTTCGAACCTGGGTTTTTGGTTCAGCGCACCAATGCGCTTCCATATGAGCAACCTGGAACGACACACCTAGCCTGGCCCCCTTCAACTCTTGAACGTTGTTAAGCCTGCAACCGCAGCAGAAGATGGAATAACTTTCATGAACCACAACCCTGCGACAAACATGAGTCTAAATTAATCCAGCATCGATAATATATATGTTGACAAATATTACGAAATGTAATCCCCAAATGAAGGCTATAAAATAAATCAAACTCAGTAAATTGCTTTTCATCTATCAACATGATTCATAAAAGCAATTATGAAAAGAACTTGTTATTCGAAACAAGGAAGTTTATGATTCTCAATAAACACTTTGTACAAACATTTCATCGGATATCCAAGAAATTAAGACATTTGAACAATCAATAATCTAAACTGTTTAAGTAACTATAAATATAAATAATGTAATATTAAGATTAATGATACAAATTTCCTATTTTTTGTCTTCAATAATGTATAATATATGTTTTTTACATTTACTTGTATTCCAGACTCTCAAAAGGAGAGATTCGGCGATTTTTATGATGCAAGTGTAACTAATTAAATTCTTTCAAAAATATATATTCTAAAAACACACTCAAAATATATATTAAACATTTAATTGCTAAAAAGAACGTCAAATGTTAATAAAATACATTAAAAGATCTTAATAATTTGACGTGTTTCGATTGAATTTACTCAATCATCATCAGAAAAACAAATAAACACAAAGATGGAAAATGACAATAAACTATTACAAATGAAATTTAAAAATAAATAAATAAAAATCACGCGCGTAATATTTTAACATGTTTCACGTTGCCCTATTTTATTTTCAAATTATCTAACAATTCAATCCAAATATTTGGGATTTGAAATGACAAGGAATCATTGCAGACCATTGAGTTTCTGACGTAAATTTCAATAGATTCTCTAATAAAAAGTTGCAAATAAAAATATGACCTATAAATTAATCTACTTTCATTAAACAAAATATTTATGTTTTCTATTTTATTTAGCCTAGATAATGCGGTTTTACCTCTATTAAATTTTATGTCTGCAATGTGCTCTTTACATCTCACTTTGAATTTTCTCTGAGTCATGCCAATATAATAATTTCTATAACCACCTTCTTTAAGAAAAGGAATGATATAAACACCGGAAAGGTCAAATTTATCAATAGGGTCAATTCTAGTGGTTAAAAGTGATTTTAATTTAGGAGGGGGTCTAGCAATTAAATTTACATCAAACTTTTTAAGTTGAGTTTTAGCGGATTCAAAGAAATTTGGATAATAATTTATAACCACCCTTTTCATGTTATTTTCTCTGTCGGTTTTATTCTCAAAAACTGCATCGCTCATTTTGTTAATAAACTTTTTAATTAATTTATTAACTATTTTAACTTGATATCCGTTGTTAATAGCTATTGTTTTAATTTTATCTAATTCATCATTTAAATATTCAGGGGAACATATTCTAAAAGCTCTGTTAATAAGGAATCTAAAGGTAGATAATTTATAAGAATATGGAGTGCAAGCATCAAAAGGTATAACATTTAAGTTAGTTATTGGCTTACGATATATTGAACGAATTAGTTTATTATTTTTTCTTTTTAATTCAACATCTAAAAAAGGTAATTTCTTATCGGTTTCAAGTTCAAAAGTAAATTTTATTTTATTATCTAAATCATTTAACTGCTGAATAAAAACTAACAATTTATCAACTTCCCCCTGCCAAACAATAAAAATATCCATCCAATAATTTTTTCCATCTTTGTGTTTATTTGTTTTTCTGATGATGACTGAGTAAATTCAATCGAAACATATCAAATTATTAAGATCTTTTAATGTATTTTATTAACATTTAACGTCCTTTTTAGCAATTAAATGTTTAATATATATTTTGAGTGTGTTTTTAGAATATATATTTTTGAAATATTTTTAATGGACGTATAAGAGAACTTCTGTTTATAATTTAATATAATTAAATTCTGTTTCTTTCTTTAAAAGTTCAGTCTGCATATTTTTTTACAAGTCACAAAAATAATCACGTGTGCTTTAAAACAACACAGAATATTATGCCATTAGGAATGGATCAGAATGGGAAGTGACTAGAATTTACAGAAGATATGACCCTGATGATGGATCCCAGATAAACCACGGATATAAAACATAAACAAAAGGTACGCCAATTTTCTCTTACCTATGCTTTGCTTTTATAATTGAGATATGAATGAATAATAAACTGTGAGGAAAAACGAATTTCGCACAAACACTTTGTTGGATTAGTTGAAATACATCTAACAATATATTTAATAATTTTTAACTCATGTTTGCCTCAGTGTTGTGGTTCATGAAAGTTCTTCCATATTCTGCTGCGGTTGCAGGCTTACCAACGTTTAAGAGTGAAAGGTGCCAGGCAAAGTGTGTTGTTCCAGGTGGCTCAGATGGAAGAACATTGGTGCGCTGAACCAAAGATCCAAGTTAGAACCCTTCCTTGGATACTTTTTCACTCTGTTGGTTTTACGCCTTGTTAGCACTGTGAATAAAATTTCACGTAATCACATTATTTATCGGGCGTAGGTCATCGTTTAAAAATTATTGAATAAAATATTTTTGGAATATAAAATTTATCAGTCTATTAATAACTCTGAGTTGTGTTTGAAAATTAAGAATAATTTTTCTTGAAAATTGTATAGATTGTATTGTATAGATTGTACTTACAATAAAAAAAAATACATACAGAATCTTATTTAAAAAGTCATTGATTAAATAATTAATCTCTTTATGACGAAAATACAACACTGTAAACTTAAATGTCTGAAATTCAGACATTTAAGTGTCTGAAACGCAGTGTTCAATTTTCAGACGTTTTAAAATGTCTTAAAATTTTCAGACACTTCTTGCGTCTGAATTTCAGACACTTAAGTGTCTGAAACACGAGTGTTCAATTTTAAGACGTTTTAAAGTGTCTTAAATTTTTCAGACACTTCTTACGTCTGAATTTCAGACATTTCAAATGTCTTAATTGCGGCCATCTTTGAGCCTTTTTTTTTTAGCCAATATGAAGCCATCTTTGACCATTTTCTTTCTAAACCATATACGCAGCCATGTTTGACCACATTGAATATTTTTTTTATAAATGGGAATAATTTGTTGCCATACAGCAGAGCTGATTGCAGCTTGGGAAAACTGGGATGCTTCTCTGCCCCATGATTTTAGGGTACCCCAAATTGGGTATGAAATTTTCATAAAGCTGATATTTTAAATCAGTTTTGACTAGGGATGCACCGGATATTGATTTTGCCGGATATCGGATACCGGATATCCGAAGCTCCTTCGCCTGCCGGATTCGGATATCCGGCCGGATATCCGATCGGATATCCGGCCCTAGATATGTTTTTAGTTATATATTGAATTATTTCTCTATATAATGTCATTTCAAAACAATAAATTACAAACATGTTTCACACATCATTAAAACATTTTAAATGTATTGAAATATAATTTACAAAAACTATATCTCTTTGAATATCATGGCTTGCAATTCAAGCTTTCCCAGGAGGGGGGTTTGATACCCCAAATTTATAAATGCAGGGGAGTTGAACTGTTAGAAAGGGAAAAAAATCTTTACACCCCGTTATTTTTTATGTGCTACTTAAAGAATTACATTTATACAGACATGTCAAAATACCATTGAAACAATTTAAATTAACAACTCAAGATAATTATTCAAAATTTTTATTTTATTAAAACAAAGGGACAGAATCAAGCTTTATATATATCATGTCTATTTTTCAATGTTATGGGCAATTAACAATCAAGTTGCTAAATGAATTTCTTAATTTAGATTTTATTCCATTTTTCATACTTTATCCTCTTTCAGAAGTTACACTTTTGACAAACAGTACAGAGCGATTTTATAAGTTTAGAAATTATCGGAAACACATGGTTATGCTCTCCTAAAAAGTTTTAGAAAACTTTGCAAAATCTGATGTGCATTAATTTTTAACTTGCATGAATAATGGACATCGGGGATGGTATGTCACTTCTGAACAATTTTTTTTATTATATCCTTAATGGAATTATAGTCAAAACTGTCATCCCTGGTATTTTTGTTAATTGAACTATGCTTTACGCATTGGAATCTACGCTATGAAATCCATATCCAAAGTTTGAAAAGGGAATAGTCAATTGATTTCTTCTATTACACGAGAAAAGGTCGATTTCAAAAAGTCATGTCCTAATTTCTGTTAATTGCGAGAAACAATTAGTTTGTTGTTTCTAAATATGTTTTTTTGAAGTTCATCAAAGTTTTTTTTTCATGTGCACCACAAGTGTAATCTCATTTTGTTTAGTGCTGACTATTGGCCAATTTGATAGAGCTTAGTCTCCAGTGGCCGTTGCTGCCCTTTTAGTTATTTCCTATTTTGGGCAGACAGGTAAAACATCGCAAAATACGTAAAGCGGTCATAGAAAAAACATTGCTGATTTCGTCAATCATGGTGAAAATAAATAAAATAATTTGTCGATTGGTTGCGAGAAAAAAACTGAAGTTCGTAGGAAATCGACAGTGGGAAAATATCACGAAATTCGTCAATCGATCATGGAAAACTATCGTGACATTTACCAGTCCGTCACGATCAAATACTGTGAAATCCCTCAGCCGGTCGCAGAGAAAAAATGCAAAATTTTTCAATCGGATACAGAAAAACAATTGTTACTTTCATCAGTATGTCACAAGAACAGGAAAATTTGCCAATCGGTCACAGAATAAAATTTCTAAATTTGTCAATTGATTGCGAAAAAAGAATTTATGAAATTCACCAGTCGGTCTCCAGAAATAAATCAAGAAATTCGTCAGTCGGTTTCGGAGAAAAATCGCAAAATGTTTTTGTCAGATGCAGAAAAACAAACATGAATTTTGTCAATTTGTTGTAAGAAGAAACTGTGAAATCTGCCAATTGATAGTGGAAAATATCACGAAGTTTGTCAGCCGGTCCTGAGACTTCATCATCGTTTTACAAAGAAACATTTTCGGAAAATGATTTTTTGGGAACAGGAGCTTCCCGCCCACAATATTCTTTAGGGCACGAATCCTACCATCCCATCTCGAAATTCAAGACATGTATCTGCCATTCAAGCCGTGTAATGTATATTAATAATGTTATTTAAACATTAAAATATTCTGTTTATTTGTACAATGAAATGCTGATAATTGCTACTGGATTTGGATATGGGATTGACTATATTGATAATTGCTAATAATTAATTTGTACAATAAAATGTTGATAATTTGTGTAACAAATTTTAACCAATTAAATATGCCTGTAATTGTAGAGTATTTTCGCAAAGAAATACATACGTTCTTTTTATAATTTAAACATAAAATATCTACTAATATACCCATGATTAAAGAGTGATTTTCTCCAAATATAGGTTTAGTTGATGCCTTTTTTCTGTTTTAATTATTTAATAGTGTTTTGCTTTGAGTCACATTTAGTTTTATTTTAAGTTAAATTACTGTGATATTTGTAAGTAAAAAGAAAATTACTTTTAATTTTAAATATTTTATTTATAATGAAGTTACAAATATAACTAATTGGATGTGCCAATCCCAAAACTTTCTTCTATCTCATACGTCTTAATATTTCTAAAAGTAGTTTTAAATGTTAATACTTCGATATTATTAGTTCAATATTATACCAACTTTGATTTTGATCTAAGATTTCTGCTGGTCAATTAATCAAAATAAGAATAAGTTAATCTCAATCATGATATTTATTAAAATCAATATTTTCTTTCATTATTCTGTTGTACATCAGCTGATTGTGAATAGCCAGCTTAGCAGGATGCGAAGTTCCCATGACTTCACGAGCCACCAATATACAGTATAAAAACTGCAAAAAATTGAGAAAATTTTACAAAAAACGCTGTCACAGTGACACCTTCTGGCGGAATATTTCCAAATTCAAGGAAAAACTGACGGCCATAGCCAAAAATATACACAAAAAATTGGTTCAATCCTAAGCTTAGTTTCATACACTTTTCGATGGTAAAATAATGGAAATAACACAAAAATCACTATTATAGCGCCCCCTTCCAGCAGACTATTTTCAAATTGAAGGAAGACCAGTTGGCCATAGCCAAAAACATACCCCAAAAATTGGTTCAATTCTATGCATAACTTCATACACTTTTCGATGGTACAAGAATGAAAATGGCACAAAAATCACTGTTACAGCGCACCCTTCTGGCGGAATATTTCTAATTTAAAGGAGAACCTGCTGGACACAGCCAAAAACATACACAAAAAATTTTGTTCGATTATATGGATAACTTATTACATATTTAACAGACACTTTTCGATAGTACAATAATGAAAATGGCACAAAAATCGCAATTACAGCAACACTCCTTTCTGACAGAATGCTTCCATATTGAAGAAGGACCTGCTGGCCACAGCCAAAAACATACACAAAAATTTGGTTCAATTTTATGCATAACTTCATACACTTTTTGATGGCACAATAATGAAAATAGCACAAAAATCACGATTACAGCGCCCCCTTCCAGTGGAATGTTCCAATATTGAATGAGGACCAGCTGGCTATAGCCAAAACCATTCACAAAAAATTTGGTTCAATTCTATGCATAACTTCATACACTTTTTGATGGTATGATGACAGACAGACAGACATTTTGTATAAGCATGTTTTGGGATCTCTCACCCCTAAAACGTCTAAGCCCACCGAAAACCAGAAATCGAAAAAAATCTCAGTTACAATACTTTCTTCTATTGAAGATAGAAGAAAGTAAAAATAGGCCTGTTTAATTGTTAAACTTAAAAGAGAGAATGAAAATTAATAAAGTCATACTTTAATAAACAACTTCAGATTTTGTTTCACATTCTGAAAGTAAAGGTACAATTTTCTAAAAGATGTAAACATAAATTCTTAAATTTATTATTAATCCAGACAACAGAGACCGTATAGGGACTCTACCTAGCAAAATTAATGGTAGTACTGGAAATCGGCTTTCTAGATGTTTTTTGGGTCGCTGAATCCGAATTTGTAACTTCCCACCAAAATTTCTCCCGGCAACCTCCCAAATTTTTGTAAAAAGCCCCCCAAAAAAGGTTTTTATAAAAAAAATTCCATTTTTTATTGTTTTAGTGGAAAAGTAGCTAGAAATTCAGAAAATAGACAAAATTTCCAACAAATTAGATATATGACATTATGACTTAGGATGAAGGGAAAGGGGGATCTGCTTCGGAACATGCGCCGCCGTGCTGCGTGGACTAACTTGCGCAATTCCACTTAACCACTCACTCGTTTGCATTAGCCCTCCCATCTTCCCTCCGAACTTTCTCTATAAGGTTTACTTTAAGTTTTTTGGGTCGCTGAATCCGAATTTTTAACTTACCCCAAAAATCCCCCCCCCCTCCCCGAAACCCCCCAAATAGTTGTTTTTAACTTAAATTTCTTATTGTTTTAGGGGAAAAGTAATTCGAAATTCAGAAACTAGACAAAATTTGCAACAAATAGGATATATGACATTATGACGTAGGATAAACGGGGAGAGAGTGGGCTGCCTCGGAACATTCCCCGCGCGCTTTTCTCAAAAACCAAATTTTTTCAAAAAATCAATTTTTTGGGGAGTTGCCGGGTGAAATTTTGGTGGGAAGTTACAAATTCGGATTCAGCGATCCAAAAAACATCTAGAAAGCCGATTTCAAGTAATACCATTAATTTTGCCAGATAAAATCCCCTATTGCCTGACTTCATCATTTAGTGCACGTAGCGCCGCAGTGCATGTTCCGAGGCAGCAATCACCCTCCCCGTTCATCCTAATTCATAATGTCATATATCCTATTTGTTGCAAATTCGGTCTAGTTTCTGAATTTTGTAATGTTTTTCCTCTAAAACAATAAGAAATTTAAGTTAAAAACAACTATTTGGAGGGGGTTTCGGGGGGGGGGGGGAGGGGAAGTTGAAAGTTCGGATTCAGCGACCCAAAAAGCTTAAAGTAAACCTTATAGAGAAAGTTTGGAGGGGAGATGGGAGGGCAAATGTAAATGTGTGAGTGGTTAAGTGGAATTGCACAACTTAGTTTACGCAGCACCGGGCGCATGTTCCGAAGCAGATCCCCCCTTCCCCTTCATCCTAAGTCCTAATGTCATGTATCTAATTTGTTGGAAATTTTGTCTACTTTCTGAATTTTTAGATACTTTTTCCCTAAAACAATAAATTGATTTTTTTAATAAAAACCTTTTTGGGGGGCTTTTTACCAAAATTTGGGGGGGTTGCCGGGGGAAATTTTGGTGGGAAGTTATAAATTCGGATTCAGCGACCCCAAAAACATCTAGAAAGCCGATTTCCAGTACTTCCATTAATTTTGCTAGGTAAAATTCCCTATTGCCTGGACTATATAGAGAGTTCAAATACCAATGTTAGGAAAGCTGGTAATTCTTTAAACTTTTGAGAATTACCTTTTACTCATAAATAGTGGACTTACTTTCATATTTTGCATTATAAACAAAAGTTGTTCGGCATTGTTTGGGTCAAACGATATCTCTTCTCCTTATATATTTGCTTTGCTACGCATTGCCGGATATCCGGCAGAGAAGTCGGATATCCGGTGATTGTGATTCGGATATCCGACGGTATTTCGGATATTGAAAAATCAGCCGGATGTGCCGGATATCGGATATTTGCCGGATATCCGTTGCATCCCTAGTTTTGACCTTATGAGGATTGTAATCAGTATTTTGTAGTTTTAGAATAGGATAATATATATATTTTTTTTTCACCTAAATATGTATTTATGTGTTATCATATATGCCCTACGGCATCAAAAATGTTTATTACTTTTAGTGAGAACGTCAAATTGCTTCTAGTCCAAAGACCTAGTATTCATTCACCCCCTCCCCCCATTGCCTCCATATACTGTTACAAAAAAAAAAAAAAAAAAAAAAAAAAAAAAGCCTATTCGATGCCGTCAAATACATATTTGGATAAATATATCATTTTCTTTAGCCTAATCATGTTCTAAAAGTGCAAAATATTTATTAAAATAAGTGTAAGATCAAAACGAATTTAAAATATCAGCTTTATGGAAATTTCGTACCAAATTTAGGGGCCCGTAAAACTAAAGGCCCATAGAAACAGCCCAGTTTGCCCATGCTGCAGTCAGCTCTGCTTTATGGTAACAAATTACTCCCAAATATAAAAAATGATTCACTCCTTCAGAAAGAATCCCATCCCTGCTATGTTGTGCAATTTTTTCCCATTTAAATAAGATATTCCCAGTAAATTAGTTTAAGCATTTTTATTTCTGTGGTAAATAAAATCTAACACTGGATTCCCCCAAATTTACAGTATATGAGTATTATATTGTAATATTTATTAATCAATATTTATTATTAACCAATATTATGAATTTCTAGAGTAGAATAAGGTTAAAAACAAAATATATTTTTCTTCATACAGTAAAACCTCTCAATAGCGGGCACCTCGGAATCGTGGAATTTGTCCGACGTTCGGAGGTGTCTGCTTTTCTGAGGTATAAGTGTATAAAAATTTTGCATATTTTCAATAAAAAAATCTGTTTCCTACATAGTGGTGTCCTTTATTTAGGATTGTCCGTTATGGAGATTTTACTGCAAAGCCTTCATACGAACAGTTATCTTTAGCGAGCACTCACCTTTATCAATATACAGTAAAACCTCCCTAAAGCGACCACTTCCGTTCCAATAAAAATTGGTCGCTCCGAAAGGTGGTCTCTTAATGGAGGTCGAATTTAATTGTTGAAAAAATGTAACAATTAATGTTACTAAAATTATATTTTTCAAATTAAGAAAACATATGAAAATTTAAGTATCAAAACAAAAGTTAATTACATAAGTTAATTACTGCAGAGTTTAAAAAATGAATACATTGATGTTTGCTTTGCTTTTATGGTTTATCTACTATAAATTTTATTCCCAAGTCCTTTCAAAATTCAATAAATAAATGCAATTTTTTTTTTTTTTTTTTTTTTTTTTTTGTCTGGAACGAATTTTGACGATTTCATTACTTTATCTATTCCTTTGAGAGTTTCCTAACAGAATAGGGCAGGGGAGTTTATGGACCGTCATTCTTAATGTGTCATCAGAGTTAAATTCATTGCCTAAAAAGGAACAAAGGGGTTTAAACACTTAAAAGTTACCGGAATAAATAAAAATTCTGAACTTAGTTTAGAAGTTTGATAAATAATGCGCTCTCCGGAATTATTATTCTAATAAAACCTTTTTCAAGCGACCCGGAAAAAACGGAATTTGTTTCATTTTCGTCAAAGAAATGGGTCCCTTATGGAGGGAGTTCAACTGGGGTGGTCTCTGAATAGAGGTAAAATTAGTATTGAGCCTATGGGAATAAATTTCGTACCATGAAAAAATGGTCGTTCAGGGGGTGGTCGCACAGGGAGGTTTCCCTGTATGTATATTTACCTCATAAAAGCTAACACAATCGAACAGCAGACAGATTCAGCGTTCTGAAGGTGCCCGCGATTAAGAGTTTTACTGTATTTAAAATTTTTTGTACTTAACTTTTAATCTTATTCTATTTTTTAGTTCAAAATACTGATTATAACCAATATACAATGTCGAAACACATTTAACGTATAAGCTTTAAAAAAATTGCATATCGAATTTGGAGAACAAAAATCGTAGGTGGGGGGGGGGGGACATGTCAAAGTTTACCCTTGCTTTAATCAAGTCCTTCTAGAAAAATTCCAACTCTGCATTGTGATTCAGTAAATATAGAATAATTCAGCTTTAAGTACAAAATCCAGTTATGCTTAAGTACATATAGTATAAAATTCTATTTTTTTACTGATATTCATTTTAAATTTCAGATTTCTTTTTTACTAAAAATAATCAAAAAATCAATATTATAATTGATTTCAAATGAAATATAGCTGTATATATTTACCGTATTTTTACAATTATGTTAACAGCACATAATTACATGAATTTAAGAATTTACAAATAATCATTATGACTAATACAGAGATAAGGCGAGAACATTTTCTAAATAGTTAAATAAGAAGATTTATTGAAAACGCCAACGAAATTTTCTCCGCTTTACGTCTACAGATTTCAGACCATTTCTGATGAGTCGTCAAATTGTGGTGTGAATCACCGGGCTTGAAAATGAAAACATCTGAAGTTGACTACTTTCAGTATAGGAAATAGAGTATTTCTAAAATGCTCGGAAACAACAAAAGTATATAGCAGAAAGGGAAAACAGATTTCATGACCGGATTTGAGTTTTATCAGTCAAAACAGTTTAATCTAATAAATAAAGACAAGTAATTCGCTGTATGTATGGGGGAATTAATGATATGGGTAAATGGAAGGATTTTCGAACTATATTCTTTTAAATAACTTAAAATTTATCACGGTGTATAAAATCTGAGACGCAAGAAAACGTCATCAGGCATGAAAAGCATACATAATAAATAAAAATTAAATAAGGATGTTTACTATAAAGAGTTGGGAATTTCAGTACATATCACATATTAAACATGTGGGAAATGTAAAACCGATGTGAACGTTACAAATGCTGTCGCATTAAATGCTTATAAAAATATTGTATACATAAATAAAACCCATATAAAAGGTACTCTTGTGTAATAATTACTCTAAGAAAACGCTGTTAAGATAGCCTTGATGGTAATTAAGAAATTGTGAGCCGATCAACAGGTGCTGTCACTGTTATTTTTAAAGTAATGGCGTGCGAGTAGACAGAGAAAGAAGGCTTAGGATGGTGTATCTCAATAGATTCAGTAACAACTAATACACCATGCAGACTTGCCAAAACTTATTTTAAGGATAACATCGGATGTAAAATAATACAGAAACATGATTGCAGATGATTTGAATAGTAGAAATTTAAATATTAGCAAGATAAAATTTTAACATGGAAATCCAATAGGCAAAATGCTTTAAACAAATTTTGGCATAACTCAGGAACTAATAAAGCTATAGACTCGTGTGAGGTCTCTATTTAAAGAGAAAACATTCGCAGAGAGTTTTCAATACATAGTGAAGGGTCCACTTACCTGGAAAAAGGTGTGGTTATTCCAAAATCACTTCCACCCAGGCGACGTCCGGATTGGAGGCTACGTTAGTATCCGTGAGTTAGCACATTTTGATATTTAAAAAAAAATCCCTTTGCACATCCGGCTAGCTCTGTTTAAAGAATGGAATATTTCCATCCTAAAAACATAGCCCGCCAGACAACAGTTCTCTTTACCTGCTTTGACGAGACGAAGAACACTATATTATTGTTATTGCTTGACACCTTCCATTAATATGGAATATCACTATGTCGATACGGATTAAATCCTGGAACTTCACATTCCGAGAAAACCGAATCAAGTCAAAATAAATTATTAGTTAAAATGTACGCGTAGATAAAACAAACGCTCAGTTTGAATTACAAACGAACATCCAATTCGAACGAAAGGCATCTAAAACGCATGCGCAACTAGAGTGCCGCCTGGTGGTTAATGCGGAACGGAGTTACAAAGTGTCTTAAAAGTAGACACTTGCAGATTTTTAAGACACCTTTCTCAGTTCGTTTACACCATGATCATAGTAAGACACTTATATGTTTTAAATTAAGACATCTATCATGACTGAATTTTCAGATTCAGATACTTAAGTGTCTGAAATACCTTTTCAGTCACATATGTGTCTTAATTTAAGACGCCTCTATTTGCAGTGAATGTGATTACTACGTCCGTTTCGTCGCATATACGTGAAGAACTAAGTTAGTACAGCCATGAATGTAGTCTGTGGCCTATGTATAGTAAAACAGGTTTGCGCTACGCGATGAAGTACCATGCTACACCTCCTAGCGGTAAATTCCGGAATTAGAGATGTTACCGCAGAAAATATAGAAGATAATAGTAAGTTCAATACTATAATTGTACATCATCGTCGATTAAGTAAAAAAGTCATATTGTGAAAAGTTGACTAAATGAGAATTTTTTCAAACGTAAGGAAATGTTATTGCATCAAACCAGGACTCGATAGTACAGAACTACAAGGGAAAAAAACATTTACGTAATGTGGGCAGTATTTTCTTCTAAAAACAAACAAAAAAGCGTAATAATTCGAGGTTTGTTTGATCTGAGATCGGAGCAGGTGTAGTCCACCCCAATGAACGCAGCCAAACGCAGTGGGAATTTTAATTCACGTTAGGATTTTTTAAAGATGGTAAATATTATTGATTTTAAATTGCGTGTTAAATTTTAAACTTTAATAACTCGAGAGTTAATTGCCCGATTTCATTGTTTTTTTAAACCAAAATTTTAATCTAAAAAGAGGAAAATAATGAAATTTGTCGTATAAAACTCACATTAGAGAAAGATATTTTTTTATTATTTACGTTTTTAACAGGAACTATTAGGTTGAGCAAAAGGTTCTGGGAAATTTGTAATATAATAGTTACCAGAATTTGTATTGTATATAGGAGTACTAGTGGTATATTTATAGGAGTTCAGGAATTTCGACTCCAAAATGCCTATTGAAAAATATGATTTGCGTGTGTTGATCCGGCATTATTGGAGAAAAGGTCTAACGATTCTGAAAGCCGTCGATGAGATTAATGAGGGTAAAGGTTCTGGAGTTTTTCGATTCCAAGGAATCACCATGGTATTTCCAGAACATCCCGAATCTGGCAGAACGATGGCAGAAAGTCGTGGACTATGATGGTCTCTACTTTGAAGAATAGTCTTTGTTGCTTTTGTTGTTAATTTGCTCATAACAACGCAACCTTCACAAATTTCCCAGAACATTTTGCTCAACCTAGTATTAGTCAAAAATTAAAGTGTAATATGTGAGCATGTAAGAAATCAAACTGACTTTTTTAATAGGATTCCTTAGAGACTGAAGGCCGACACGCCCCCAGGGAGTCTATCGGGCACAGTCGTCTATTCTACGCTGTCGAACGCATTATGGCCTTCAGTTCTAGGTTCCTTTGGAAAGATTTGTGTTTAAAAATACGAAATCATTCAAATTCGAGGACCGTTTACAAAGATTTTAGTCGAAAAATAGAAATTAGTATGAATGGGATTTTTATTTTTATTTATTTTTTTTTTTTTTGAAAAGCCGATCAGTGTAGCCGACGATGTTTGCTAGTATGAAGCAAACACTGTGGGACATCATACAAGCAAAAAAAGGGGGCAAAAAGGGAACCGTCATTTGTTTTAGTTTTTACTTAGAGCTTGGACGTTTTTATCTGCAAACGCGAATGTTAAAAATTGTAAAAAGAATTTGCCGTTTGTTACTTTTTCTAATTTCAAACAAAATACCTCGCAATCGTTTCTTGTATTTTTCCTTTGTACAGGAAGATATTTGTCGTATCTTGTGCACAGTATGTCTTTTCTCAATAAATCGGTAACGCTCTAATACTTCGTCACTTAACTTTTGGTCATATCTCCTACATTTTTTCAGATATGGTGTTTTTTTCTAGAATTTAATGCTAGGGGGTACATCCAGACGCCTAATACATAATATTTTTTTAATACCTAGATACCACATTTATGACTATAGCTAACTTGGTTCACCAGTTATTTGATTTGAAACGGTCTTTAGGAATTAACTTGCATAAAGTTCTTAGAATAAAAAAAAAGCCTGAAATTGCACGTCAAACATGGCAAATGAGGTGCGTTCGTACTGTAACTAGTTTTATAAATATTCAGATCTTGGTGCAATAGCTATTGCACTCTTATGAAAAAATGCATGAATACAAACTTTATTACGATTCTATATATTAAATTCAGTAATACGGAAATAACATCAACTTCATCTTAAATAGGACGTCATCACCATAGCAACCTAGAATCTTTACCTATCATGGGATATCATTGAATTAATTGCGTATAATAGGATTTAATAGAATGAAGAAAACTTTTATTAATATCTTTTTAAGTTTTGATTAGATTTTCATAACATATGAAATGGCTCGACAAAATTCTGCAACGAGTATATATATATTAAATTTCAAACCATTCGGTTGGGTAGTTTTTGCACTGTTATATGCGGACAGATGGACGGACCAGACAATGACTATAGATGCTACGTATTTATATAATTATGAACGCACCTAAAAAGCACATGTTAATAATAACAATCAGCAAATAACTCGATGTTTAAATAAAGAAACTCGCTGATCAACATATTAGGGTGTTAATAAAAGTGAAAGATAGTTTTTTATTTAATAATTCAGTGAACTTTAATTCATATAAAGAAGAAGATTTTAGGAATAAAACTACAAACATTTTTAATAAATCACTTATTTTATTTAACATCACCTTCAACAATTCGAGATTTAAACAAAAAGAAATGAATGTTATTTTCCTGTTGTAGTTTTTATATTGTTATTTTATAGTAACAGAATTCAGAAGTTTATTTTATAGACACTTTTATGACAACGAAAAATTCCTTCCACCACGTTTAGCCTCACAAATAACATTACTAGATAAAACAATAAAACATCCCCGTAAGAATAAACTCGGAAATACTGGACACAAAAGTTTTGTAATGCTTCATTGCAAGTTTTTATATTTAATGACGCGAATAGGGAGAAAAAAAAAGACACATTAATGTAAAAAATCCAGAAAGTAACATTTTACTTTTGAAACTGTCAAAATTCTATTGTTTGTTAAAATAATTGTTATAAAATTTAGAGAAATATTTTGGGATATAGGAATGGTGTTATTTTATTCATATGGAAGCTTCTTACACTTGGAATATACATGTTATTTTAAACTTATGCTATTTTTTGGACTTACTTTACGTATCAAAATAAAATTATTAAACAAAATGATTTTCACTACAAAACATACAATATCATTGCTATGTTTTGAAAAAAAAATATTGTTCTTTTCAAAAATTAAAAAAATATAAATAAAAAAATTGAAGCGTTTTCAAATTTTAATATTTTTACACAATTCTTTTATTATATTCACAGAAGTATCCTTCAGAAATTTAGAGATTGATTTAAAAAATGATTTGTGAGAAAAAAAAAATTAAATACCCTTTATATATGCTAAAATATATCACGAATTGCGTCAATCGGGCGACAAAAATTGCGAATTTTGTCAATTAGAAGCAGGAAAATCTCAAACTTTGTTGATCCGCTTCAAGACAATCACGTGTTTTATCTGTTTATTACGAGAAAAAATCGCGAATTTCGTTGATCGGGCGCAGAAATATTGCAAATTTCGCCGATGAGGCTCGAAAAAATTGGGAATTTCGTTGATCTGGCAGGGAAAAATTGCGAGTTTTGTCGATTGGGCTCCGAAAAATCGCAATTTCGTCAGTCAGGCGCGAAAAAATTTCACATTTTGACGATCATAAGCGAAAAAGTCGCAAAATCTTTTAATCGGGTGCGGGAAAATAGCAAATTTCGTTGATGGGGTGTGGAAAAATAGCGAATTTTGTCGATCAGGCGCGAAAAAATTTCAAATTTCGTTGATAGGCTCCCCCCTCCCCCTTCGTTCATAAAGTTCACATTTTTTTCGGCACTTGCCTTTATCTGATTATAGGACACAGATCACCTCCCCGTAATAGAATTCTCTCTGTGTTACTGGTGTGGCCCTTGACAACCCAGACATTTTTGTAAGTGGCCCTTCTCTTAAAAAGGTTGTGCACCCCTATATTAAAGTGTATGCGTTGTTATTCCAACGTCTAGTTATTCAAGTCATCAATAAGTCATATCTCTCCATCTATAATCCTACAAATTTGGGGGCTCGGTGCCGGGATATTAAACAACTAACAGTGGAATACATAATCAATATTACGCAACGGAATCTTAAAAGGAAAAACAACTAGTAGTGGAATAGATAGCCAAATATTAATCGAAGAGAAATTGTTGTCAATCATTAGTGTCAAAAGATGGATTGTGAATGAACAAGACAAGTGTAAAAACCGTAATCATATTTATCCAAGTACAACCTTGAAAGACATGGGATCCTTGAATAAAGCTAAAAGAATTAATCTAATAAATCTCTGCGAGGAATGCGGGATTGAACCACCAGAAAAATCGACAATCCCTGTCCTGATAAAGCTAATTAAAAGCTGGGAGGATTACGATGAAGATTTTATAAAGAATCGCCTAGAAATAATTATGGCAGCTAGAAATGAGAAAGCAGAAGAGGAAAGAGAAGAGAAGAAACAAAAAGCACAAGCGCAATCGGAACTTGAAGAAAAGAAATTGCAATTGCAGATAGAAGAGAAGAAATTACGAGCAGAGATCAAAGAAAAAAAACTGAAAATGGAAATGGAAGAAAGAAAATGGAGAGTAGAATTGAAAGAAAAAGATCACGAAAGAGAGTTTGAGATTAAGAAAATACAACTACCGGAAAATTCAAGACAAACACATTGATGTGAACCCAAGGACAAATCCAGGTGAGCAATATGAATTGCTTAGATTATTAACAAAATATGATAGTACGAATGATATTAGTTTATACTTAGCTATGTATGAAAGGCAAATGGTGCAAACGGGCAAATACAACAGTGGTTGGAAGATGGGATCAGTAGACGAAGTTACTCAGATTTTGCGGCTCCAGTAGTCCTGGGTAAAAAAAAAGATGGGTCACACCGGTTATGTATAGATTATCGGAAAGTAAATCGAAAAATATTAAAAGATCGCTATCCACTACCGTTAATTGAAGATGTGATTGACAAATTACAGAAGACAAAAGCATTTACGACATTAGATCTCAAAAATGGCTTTTTCCACGTCGAAATTGAGGAAAGAAGCCGTAAATATACAGCTTTTGTAACGCATGAAGGGGAATACGAATTTTTACGTTGTCCGTTTGTATTGTGCATATCAGGTAATCAATTTTAAAGATATGTATTCCAAGATTTACGGCGAGAAGGCACTATCATTGTATATATGGATGATTTTGTAATTCCCTCAGATGATGAAGAAGATGGGATAAAGAAGCTGAAACGAGTATTAGAAGGAGCATTGGCGTGTGGTTTAGAAATTAACTTAAAAAAAATTCCAATTCCAAAAGATAGAACATAGAGCAGCAACAAGAATGAAACATGTAGATACATTAAGCCGAAACGTGCCAATAACACAATCAGTATTAGCGATAACTAGATCACAAGGAGAAATAACGAAAAGAATCACAATAGCGCAAAAGCTTGATGAATGTATACAATGCATCAAGTCGCTTGTTAAAAATTGATTATCCAATAATTACTTAGTAAAAGATGATGTACTATACAGATTCGAGAACGGAAAAGAAATGTTGGTGGTGCCGGAAGAGATGCAACGAGAAATTATACGAAAAATTCATGAAAGAGGACACTTTGCTGTATCAAAGACGGAAGATCTAGTGAAGCAAGAATTTTACATAGCTGGATTAAGGAAAAAAGTAGAAACAATAATTGCGAACTGTGTTGACTGTATCTTATATAATAGGAAGCAGGGAAAAGCTGAAGGTTTTCTAAACCCTATACCAAAAGGAGACAAACCACTGGAAACCTATCACATCGATCACATCGATCACATAGGTCCATTACCTCTCACAAATAAAAAATATCAATATCTTTTCACCGTAGTAGATGCATTTACGAAGTTCTCATGGTTTTATCGAGTGAAATCAAAGTCGGCCAAGGAAGTAATAGACAAATTGGAACTACAACAAACGACTTTCAGGAACCCAACTAGAATGATAACCGATAAAGGAAAAGCTTTTACTGTAAGCGAGTTCAAGGAATATTGTAAAAAAGAAAGAATTGAGCCTCTAAAGATAACAACTGGGATACCAAGAGGAAATGAACAGGTGGAAAGAATACACAGAGTGATGATATCCATTTTGTCAAAATTATCTAGTAATGACGAATCCAAGTGGTATAAGTATGTACCAAAATAACAAATAATTATCAATAGCACAGTAACACGAAGCGCCAAGTATAGTCCCTTTGAATTAATGACAGGAGTTAAAATGAAGGATAGTGACATGCAAAACATCAAGAAAATTTTGGAAGAAGAATTTACCGAATGTATGATAGAAAAACGCGAAGCCATGAGAGAAGAAGCTAAGAAAAATATACTCAAAATACAAGAAGAAAACAAGGTGCAGTTTGATAAGAAAAGAAAACAGCAACGAAAATACAAAATAGGAGATATCGTCGCCATAAAGAGGACACAATTTGGCAATACTATCAAATTTAAAGAAAAATATTTGAGGCTATATGAGATAACTGCAGTCAAGAATCATGATCGATATGAAGTAGAGAAAGTAGGAGATCATGAAGGTCCAGGAAAGACGTTAACCGGGGCCGAATACGTGAAGCCGTGGTCTATGGGTTAAACTCCTGGACGAATCGGATAGATTAAGTATATGTGTATGTGTATTGAACATGTAATCAAAATTATATGTGAAAAAAAAATATATAAAATTCTCAAAAATTTAGCTGTTTAAGCCTGAAAAAATAATAAGTCAAGATGATGGTGTCGGAACGCCATCATGTCAGGATGACCGATTTGTAGGATTTGAATTTAAACATACTTTATTTTCTTTATGACGTGCAAATTAGAAGAAATGTCACCGTCAGCAAATTAACTGACGGTGTGGTATTTTTATTATCCATGATTTGAAAGCGCGAGTTATAAAAATTCACGATCACGAGATCAAGGTTTGGACATATTCAAAATTAGAAAAGAGTCAGTCCATAAAATTATAGTGTTCATGATGCACCGTCTCATGAGATGCCAAGGAAGGCACTGTTAGGCCTAATCAGATAGTTCAAAAGAAAGTATATTGTATATTTTAAGTGAGAAATGTACTATAATTGAAAAAGCTATCAGCGAAGAGGTGTAAAATTATCTTTACAGAATTGTATTAAAGTGTATGTGTTGTTACTCCAACCTCTAGTTATTCAAGTCATCAATAAGTTAATATTTTACATATAATCTTCCTACATAAATAAAACACAAATTTAACAGGCATTCAATTGAACTACTTAAAACCACTGAAATTAATCAGAATCAAAATGGCTGCTGTACGAAGCGAAATCGTTGTCGATTTTTTGGCTTTTAACCCATTTATGCCTGAATTTTTGTTTTATCAAAATTGTTTGTAAAATCCCTTTAAAATGTTTCAAAATACACTGGAAAAATACTAAAAAAATTATATATTTTATATATATATATAATATTTTTGTATTTATTTGATAAAATTTAAACGTACTAAATATATTGATATGCATAATATTTATAATAGTATAATATGAATAATTATACGTTTTGTCTAAATTTATATAAAATAAGATTTAAAATTGTATATTATATATTATAATAAGTATTTTTAAACTACTAAAAAATATATTTATTTCTTTACAGAGACCAATAACATTATAAGCGTTATTAATAATAATTTAAGAGTAATCATATTTGAGGTTTAAAAACAATTTATTTTCTAATCATCACGAAAAGGATTTTACGTAAATAACAGTCCCCTAAATGGTTAATAAAAATATGTACCCATTCTTCCCTAGTGCCCTAATTTTGTACGTTACAAACATGTATAAAAATAGGCTTGAACATATAATTTCACAATTTAAAAAAATGCGTATTTGAAAGAAGTCTACAAGCTAAGATTGTAATTTTTTATTTGCATCCTTGATAGAAAAAATGCACTTTGTATATTTCTCTATCTAGAAAAATTAAAAATCTTTAAACACCGAAAAAATGGCCTTAATTTAAACAAATAAATATCCATCTTAAGCTGCTGTCTCTCGAATTCAGATAAAGATATTTATAGATAATTATTTCATGCAATTTTCATTTCATAAAGAAGAAGAAAGTTATACAGATTCATTAAAAATCGAAATGTCTCAGAAATGGGACGCTAGGTGTAAATGGGTTAACTGAAAGCAACTTTTTAAAATACATTAATTTTTTTAAATACATTATTGATATTTTTCATGTAAAAAAAATTTTGGTATTGTTAGGGGGCACTACAAAAATATATATTAAATATATATTAAAAAATCTATTAGAGTTTTAAAAAAAGGGGGTTTCACCTATATTTTGTAACCTGATAATCCCGGGTTGGATCCTCTAGAACAGCGTTTCTTAAACTTTGGGATCTTGCGGACCCCCTTTGATATGATATGCATTTCGGGGACTCCCAACAAATATTTTCTTACTGTAAGATAAAAATAAATTATTTTAATGGTATAGACCTTATTTATTTTCCATTGCAGATATTCTGTGAATAGTTGTTGAATACTTCAGTTGCATTAACAAGAAAAATGGCACATATTTTAAGACAGTTAAAATATACATACTAATATTTCGCATGAGAAGGATGCTGCTGTTTTTTTTTTCTACGACATGTGCAATGTCTCGTTCGATGTTCGAAACATGTATGCGCAAGTCTGGTTCAACATTCAATCGATTTCTATATTTGGTTTTCATATGCACAAGGCTGGAGGAAGTCTTTTCCCAGAAATATGTCGTACAGAAGGGAAGTAGATGTTTGATATCTTTATCTTCTAGTTCTGCATACGTATTTCTCACGCACAACCAAAAATTAGGAAGGCTATAGGAAGACCCTAGGAAATCAATTTTCATGGAACCATCGCATGATAATTCGCAAGTTGTTTCTGCTCTAAGAATGTTAAGGATTTCATTTCACTGATGTCTTGGAAATGTAACTAAACAGAATCTTGATCGCACAGTTTATAGGAAGACTAACAGATCTAATGTCACTATTCCTTTTGAATGTACTTCACCTATAAGTTACAAATTAGCACCATTTAATTTTTATATAAAAAGAGCATTTGAGGTTTGTTCGAGCCATCCCCTAAAAGAAGAACTAAATGCAATTCGAAAAATAGAAATTGAAAATGCAATTCCATCCTGGTTTATTGAAAAAATCATAAACAAGTTTGAAGTAGAAGATTGTGGAAAACAAAGCGCAGTTCTAGATAAAATATTTAAATTTTGTAAAGTTAACTAACATTCCAAGGCTTTTTGAAAATATAAGGCTTACCCTTTTTAAATATGATGTAAAATTAATCGCAGCCGAGGAAATTTCGTGATAGAATTAAAGAACATGAAGCAGATCTCAGATTAAATACACCCCATACTGCATTATCAAGATTAGCTCAAACTCAATCTATAAAACTAGATTTTAATAAATAGAAAATTATCTTTCCTACAAATAATTACCAGGAAGCCATCATAAGAGAATCAATTGAAATAATTGCTAATAAAGATATAGTTTGTAACGATGCACTATCATACGATATCCATGGAATATATAGAGATTTGCTGCATAACAGATGAAAGTTCATTTTGCTGAAAATTTGAATAACCTTATCTGGCATCTCTGACGTACAGCCTTTAAATTACAATGTTTTCTTCTGGACCATTCTTGAATAAGCGCGAAGAAAATAATAACCACATTTAAATCCTACTGATGAAGGCCTTGTAATGGTTGAAAACGTTCTGGGTTTTCCTAATGTATTTTAACAAATTTTTAATTTGTATTTTAAATATCTTTATATTTTCTTAGGGGGCTCTGCCCCCTGCAAGCTACGCTCGCCAACCCCCGTTCAGACACCGCAGAATCTAAAAACACGCTAATCTGATGGGTTTTTAAAAATATTAGAGAAGAATTATACTGAGAAAAGTTGTGCAGATCTCCCTATAAACGGGTTTCCATTCAATTCCCTTTGATTGCAAAAATTTAAGGGCGAATCAGTTGCTGTTAAGACATCCAATGGTTATTTTCGTTTTTGATTAAAGAGGATCAGTTAAACATTTGAAAAGAAGCTAAAATAAAATAAATTAAGTATAAGAGTCTTTGTCTCCCAGTATTTTAAAACAATCTCTATAACAATAGCCTAAGTCATGTGACTATCATTAACAGTTCCAGGCGGACCACTTCGCTTTTTATACTCTAGGTGCCATTTTGGTACTAGCCAAACACAGGTGATAAGTCGCCAAATATTATTCTATCGCCATCATTTTATCTATAATATAATAGTTCAAGTCATCAACTGCTATAAACAAATACGGTCTGATCCCTTCGCCGTTCATATGAAAGTTTGGCAAAGATGTCATATACGTCCCATATTGGCGTGATTTTTTAACGACGCCAATTTGGGGAACGCATCAACAGCATAAACAGCAACATCCGGCTTACCATATGAAGCAAAATAATGATACTTTGGCGCCATTTATGTGCCTGTTCCGTATATGACATTGGCGTCAGAAAAAAAATCGCGCCAATATGGGACTGTAAGTCTTCCATTTTGATTAAAAAATCAAAAAATTTTTTTCGAATAAAACTACATAAAAGTTGCCATGGTCGCGAAGAATTCTAGGTACTGTTACGCTATCAGGATGCAAATCTCGCAAATCTAATTTTCTCGTTATTTAATTTGTTGTTAAATAAAGTAAATAATACTATTCGGAAACAGTGTTTTTTATCTGAATAAAAAGAATCCACTTAATTGGCAACACTCTAAAAGAGAGAAGGAATTCGCATCTTGATCAATGAATTCGCGTCTTAAGCGTGATTTTTTTTCGCTCAAAGGACCGAAAAATTTTCGCGTATTAAGCGGGATCGCGTCATAACCGTTCGCGTATTGAACAAGATATTATTGCATTAGCCTTATGGACGATGTTCAAGGGATCGGAAAAAATCTGCGTATTAAGCGGGATAGCGTATTAACCGTGAGCGTCTTAACCGGGTTCGACTGTACCTAAAATTTTAAACTATTTTACGCTATAAAATTTTATTTGGAAAAAGTGTTTTATTATTTAAGTAGTTCAAAGTGGAGGCATTGTTTAAAACAAAACAAAGCAGAATATATCTATAAATCATAATTTTTTATTGGATAGGTAATATAAAAGTTAAAGATAAAAATTATATTTTAACATTTGTTCTATATAGTAGTAGCCAAAATTCTGGAAACTTTTTTTCAAAAGGTGTATTTTTGAATTTTGATGGTTCATAACACAACTTTTTTTTAAAGTAACTAGGGGGTTCGGCCCCCTACAAGCTACGCTCGCCAACCCCCGTTCAGACACCGCAGTCTCTAAAAGCACGCTAATTTGATCGGCTTTAAAAATATTTTAGAAGATTGAATTATAATTTAAAAAACAGTGGCGATCTCCCTATAAACGGGTTTCTATTCATTTCTCTTTGATTGGGGAATTTTAAGGCCAAATCAGCTGCTGTTAAAAGATAAAATGGCTGTTTTTGTCTTTGATTAAATAAAATCAGTTAAACATTTCAAAATAAGCTAATATAAAAGGAATTAAATAAAGAGAGTCTTTGTCTCCCGGTATTTTTTAACAAAGCGAAAAAAAAGTTATTTTAAATAAGACATTTGAAATGTATCGTTTTAAATCTAACGTAATTTTCACCAAACTTTTCTTTCTCTTTTTAATATTCACGTGAAAATACTTTTGTTAGAAATGAAATATTATTTGCGCTGTTCTAGCAAAAATAGTTGAAATGTTCATCTCAAAATGTCAAATAAATGTCTCGCGCAATTTTTAAGTTTAAACTGTTTTGGAATATTATTTTTTGTTCATTTTACGTAATAAGTGTAATGTGACGTAAATGTGACGTAATTTCTCCTATTTAAGACTCTAACGCATGTTAATGAATTTATTATTTTACAATATCCCTTCTCTTTTAAAATTCACGTGTAAATATAGTTTTTATAAAGTAATTTTCAATAAGTTGCTGCTTTTTATACGGATTTATTTAATTCTAATTTGAAAGTTTTCTTTTTCTTTTTATAATAGTCACGTGTAAATACATTTTTAATTTGAAGCAAACTTTATTGTTTGCGCTGTTTATACAGTTGGCAACAGTTTAAATTAATACCATTTTCTAAAATAAGTAAAAAATATCTCTCGAAATGCTGAAAATTTGAATTTAAAATAGAAATAAAACCTCAAAAATGAGTCAAATTAAAAAAGTAAATGCAGTCTGCACACCGGGAAATTCTAATGTATAAAATAATATAAAAATGAATTAATTCCCATGTATAGTTTTTGCTCCTATAAAACTTTTTTAATGGAACGATTTTGTCCAACTTTAGCATTAAATATCTCATAAAATAATTCTTCGATTTGAAAACTCCCAGCATCAGCGTGTTTATCAAACTTTTCTCTATAATAGCGCCAATTTTCATGTTTTTGTAGGCAATATTTTGCTTAATATTAATGGAGAAACGCCTCCGGTCACAAAAAATTCAAAACCGGCGGCGGCGGCGGCGGTGACAGCTTAAGTTACATTTTTTTAGAATAGAGAGATACCAGGTGTGGAAAATCAAAAATTAATTTTTGTAGTAGGTTTGGAGCAAGTTAAATTGCAGTTTTGGAGCAGGTCAATTATAATTTTGGAGCGAGATAATTACATTTTGTAGCAGCTCCAAATTAACCCCTTGACCTCTATGACGTATGCTGTGTACGTTCTTTCATTTCAGTAATCAACGACCATGACGTATGTCGTTCACTACGCAGTAATGGTTGCATATTTGAACCGGATTGATCTGCGATATGCAACTGATATAACAGGGCACTGGTTGAAGGTGAGTTTTTTGATACAAGCATTTTACATCGCATAGCCTTGTATAGCCCTTCACTGGCAAAATTAAGCCTGGAGGTCAAGGGGTTAAAAAAATGTAAATATGTTTTGTTATTAACTTTTCTTTACCATTTTGCATATATACAATTTTAACAGTATAAAATCTAATAAATGCTAAAACAGGAGAAAAATAATTATGTACTTATTTGAGAATTTCAAAATTTGTAGTATAGTATGACTGACTATAACAGACGGACTAACTTTCCATGTTCTAATAATGTATAATAAATATACCAAATAAATAATATTCTGAATATAATAAATATTCTGACAAGAGATGTTTTACAACCTTTTAGATTTTTAAAAATAATGCGACTAATATATAAATTTCAACACTTTAGAAAAAGGCTGCAGGGATTTAAATTTAAAAAAAGAATGTAATAAGTAAATATTTTTAATTACAGTAGTTGTACATTTTTTGGCAAAGACAACAAAAAATTTATAGTAAATTTAAATAACCCAAGCAATACCTGTAACTGTGAATAATTACTAGATTACATAGTGAATTTCATTTTTAAAAAGTATATATTGCAGTTCTGTATTAGAATTTAACAGTTGTGTTGTAGGACAAACTTATGTTTCGCATTGAAATCAAATAGCATTTTCTTTTTCAATAAAAACAAATGATATTTTAAAAAATGTTATAAAAGTGGGTATTTATAACTTAATTCTGTCTTTAAACCTCAAAAATAACTTATAACTCAAGATGCGACATTTAACGAAAAATGTTATTCAGTTCCAAATTACTTCAGTAGTCATGCCTTTCCAATTTCATGCTTTTACATTTAAAAAAGTTTGTATGTATCAGATAGTTCTGCATTGTTAAGGAGATAAAATACTTTAATTGAAAACAGCCTTAAGGCTCAATATCTTTACAATAATACTCATTTTTCATAGATGGTACATTAGCTGTGTTTTGGAGTAATCATCCTCTTTGGATTAAGATATATAATATTATAAAAACTGAAATTTAAGACAATGAACATCTAGCATAACCCATTAATTAATTAGTTAAACTTTCACGATGCTGCATGCATCATAATCGCAGTGTGTTTCCAAGCCTATCTGCACAAGGTTCATATGAAGGTTTTTTTTTTTTTTTTAAATACAAAATTTCCATTTTTGGAGCAGATTCGAGCAGAATTAACAAAATTTGCTGTTTTTGGAGCAGAATGTAGCAGGAAATCAAAATTGGAGCAGTTTGGAGCAATTGCAGCAGATTTTCCATCTCTGTAAGACCGTAAAGTTATACACCAAGGAAAAGATAATTTAATCACCCATGTAATGCAACAAATTTTATTAAGGAATGTTTATTAAAATGACAGTTGTAAAGACAAAAGTGAAATCTATCGAATAAATGTGATATACAAAAATGATCACAATGTCAGTTAATACTTAGCTGGGTGGGTAACCTTTACTCTTAATTAAGTCCTCACAACGCTTTCCATGGAGTGAACCAAGTCTTTAAATTCAGAAGCTGTTTATAATGTGATACCAAAAATGAATTATTGCTTCTCTTAATTGGAGTTTAATAAAGAAAATTGATAATAAAAGAATTGTTACGGTTCAAAATTCCTCGAGGACATTCTCAGAAAGGAAGGTTGACAATTCTCAATCTTTTTCGAGAGTTGCAAGCGGACATAACGTCCCTCCCCCTCCCCCCCCCCCCCTCCGATTCTCAAAATTCAAATCAGTCGGTCCCGAGCCAAAATTCGGATGCTTTTTCGGCCACCGGCTTTATCAAAAGCATATTAGAATTTCAAAAAGAGTTTAACGCTGACATTGTCAGTGCAGCCTTTGCTAAATCATTACCAGAACACCGTACGGCATCCACGGAAATTGATCGTATTTTTATTTTATATCAAAACATACTAAAATTAAATAAAACTGGATAAGGTGGCGCCATCTCCTGGTGAGCGCGTTGTCCCCCTCTTTCGACACAACCCTTCTATTTACCATGTTCCCCGCTTCAGGAACTCTGGATAAATTATCCATAGGCTTTTTTTAACGCAAATGGGCTTCGACGCCAAGCAATGGAAATCGGTGCTTGGATTTACAACAACGATTTAGACATCATTTTGGTCAACGAGATCCATTTCGTCCAGGGAAATGTCTACTACATGCAAACTACGAGATTTTCAATGTTGACAGGGCTCGTAGTGGCAATAATCGTAACAATGGGACACTGCTATTTATATTAAAAAGGGCTTTAATGCCAATTTCATTAATATTCCCAATCAAAATTTTGTGGAAACAACCCCTATTATTTTGGACTTCCCCTTTATTCAAAAACTTCTTGTCGCAGCTGTCTATTTCCCTCCAAATAGGAATACAAATTTAATGGAGCCTGAACTTTCCCGTCTCACTAACTCTTTTCCAAATTTTATCTTAGCGGGTGACTTAAATGCTCATCATCACTCTTGGAATTCCAGAAATATTAATACTTATGGACGTAAACTTCGTAGATGGGTGGACCGAAATCATGCGCAAATTATTGCGCCCCCCTTCCCCACCTATATCAGATCAAATAATTATCTAGACCTTGCAATCACCCGCAAATTTCCATATCCGTACACTATTCGAACGTGTAACGATTTATCTTCTGATCATTTGCCGGTCATTCTCAATTTTAGGGTTGACTCATATGACCTAAGTGTACCTCAGACTATCTCCACTAGATGGCAGGACTATACTGCGATGCTAGAAAGAATGGATACTCCAGATCTCATACCAATTTCGGATTGGCAGGTTACTGAGGCCATCGAGCAACTCGGTGACACTTTACGTGGGGTGTTTGAAAAATGCTCTCAGCCGAGACATAATTCTAGCAACACTCTACGGTTACCCGAGAATATCAGGCAAATGATTACACAGAGGAATCGGGCACGTAGAATGTGGCAGGTATACAGGACACCATATTTTAGGTCCCTTTTAAATAACTTAAATAGGAGGGTAAAAGCTGCTATTTATGAGTTTAGAAACGAACGTTGGAACACTTTTGTCGAATCCTTGTCAACTGAAGACAACACAATTTGGAAGGCTGCTTCCCGTATTCGAGGCACACACAAGCACATTCCGGCCATTAATAGCACAAATAACGGCATTGCATATACTAATATTGCTAAGGCTGAAGCGATTGCTGAAAGTCTCAAAGATCAGTTTACACCTCATGAAGATTTGGCCAACCCAAGGGTTACAGCTGTACTGGAGAGCACAGCTCAAAATTATTTAAATTCTGACACTCAAAACACACTTATCCCGACCTCCCCTTCGGAGGTTAGGGATTACATAACAGGCTTAAAAAAGAACAAATCTCCAGGGGAGGACCGTATTTATACTAATATGCTTATTAATCTACCTGAAAACTTTATTCTTTACATTGTTATTTTAATTAATTGCATGCTATCTCTAAATATTTTCCCAGATTGCTGGAAAAGGGCCATCGTTTTTCCTCTGCCCAAAAGCGGAGCCGACGATATCCACGCCCCTTCTAGCTTTCGACCAATCTCATTACTTTCATGTCTATCTAAGGTCTATGAACCCGTCCTTGTGACCCACCTTAAGGCGTTCATTGACTCTCGTGAAGTACTTATACCGGAGCATTTCGGGTTCCGGGCTCGTCATTCAACAACACACCAAGTGTGGAAGGTCACGGAACTCCTACACGAAGGAATTAGATCAGGAGGGGTCACAGGGGCTATTTTTCTCGATGTGCAAAAGGCTTTTGATAAAGTCTGGCACGTCGCCTTACTTTTTAAACTTATAACTCTCGGCCTTCCTGGCCAACTAATTAAAATCTATGCTGATTACTTAAAAAATAAATCTTTTGTTGTTAGAGTGGGAAATGCGCTCTCTAACCCTAAACCTATTCTCAGCTCGGTCCCCCAGGGCTCAATTTCTGCGCCCACGTTATTTGCAATTTATGTAAATGACATTCCAAGAGAGCCTGACATCGACTTAACAATTTTTGCCGATGACACTGCCGTTTTACACAGACACAAACATGCACTCCAAGGGTACCTTGATAAACTTTTGACCTGGTTAAAAAAATGGAGAATTAAAGTAAATAATGCTAAAAGTGCTGCCATTTTTTTCACAAATAAAACGTTCACCCCCGACAATAATTTTAATTTTAAATTAAATAATGAACCAATTCCCTGGAAATTAGATTATAAATACCTGGGCATTCACCTGGATTAAAAATTACTATGGGGCAAGCACGTCGCAGAAACCCTGAGTCGTGCGAATGCTGCCGTATATTCCCTCCATCCCCTCTTGGCTTATTACAGCTCCCCTGTCAATCAAAAATAAATTGTTGTTGTACAAATCAATGATTAGACCGATCGTAACCTATGGTTCGGTCGTGTACGGTAGTGCTAGTAAAATTCATCTAGAAAAACTTCAAACCTTTCAAAATAAATTATTACGTAAATTTGTTCGTGCAACCCGTTATGTCCGCAATGACGTCATCCATAATGACCTTAAAATTAGGCCTATTTTTGGTGAGATTAAAAAACTTGCCACTAAATTTCACAGGTGAATTCCCTCAGTTAGGAATCCTGCGTTAAACTCAATTCGAACTTATGATGCTAGGGTGGGCAGGGGCCGGAAACGTCCCCTGGCTATCTTAGCTAGGGATAATGATTTTATTCCTTGCTCGAAAACATCGAGACGTAACCCTTCGGGAGTTACTTAAACGCAGAATTCCCCTGCAAATTCACTTTTTTCCCTATACAGAAAGAAATTTTCGTCTAGATTTGGCTTTCCCCCGACGTCATGCAATCTGCTGTTATTTTTTTTTTAAGTAAACAGCCGCGAGTGCAACCTTCCTTATTATTTTATTTATCGGACTTTTATTTATTTTAATGGTTTTCAATCTTTTTTTAACTTAAAAATTTTTTTAAACATCTAGTTTTATTGTAATTTGCATTTATTTTCTTTTTCTCTGCCCTACTGGGCCAGAGAATGTCTATGATGTCATAGTCCTAGCTCCAAACAGTGTTTTTTGTAAAGTTAGCCCTTCCTGTAATTTTATTGACCGAGAGGCACCTGCTCACGAGATCCTCGGCTACTCTATTTAAACCCTGGTTTTTGACCCCCCAGCTTCAGTTCTCCCAAGACCGCCGGCGTGTGTGCACCTCCCTGGAAACCCGTAAGCGAAGTGCTCTTTTCAGAGCTAAACGGTCCGAGCTGTTTCGGGGAGTACGGAAGTCGTTGCTATCCGGTCTGGTCACATAATCACTCAGTATTAGTTTTATTTTTAAGTTTTAATATTATTTTATTAAATTTAAAAGTACCCTATGTTAGATCTTGGTCAATGCCGATGTGAAACTCGCAGTCGTGGAAATTTCGATGTCTAGCACCACAAAGTCTTTTTCAAGGCTTCCCCATTTGTGCGAAAGCCGGGAGATCTGCGACTTGTGAGGGACACTAAGCTTGACTTTCAAAATTTAGTGAGCTATGTGGCCCCCTTTTTTTATATAAGGTTTCAGAGATAGTGTTAGTTAGGGCCTCTGGTTTTCCGGGATGTCAGGCTTGCTGTGACTCCTGGCGCCACCTGCCTTTTCATTTTCCGGCTATTGCTGGGTCAAACATCCGTCTGTCAACGAAGTGTAGGGCAACCAGATTATTTTGGATGCTCTACGCGCTATTTTTAAAATTGAAGCAGAATTGTGCCTCAGGTGCTTCAAAACCCCGGAATGTGCCTTAGGGCCCTCCACCAGGGTTTCAAAATTTTTATGTTATTTTGCCCGCTTTTTCTAAATTTAATTTAGGTTGCCTTTTTCAATTTCGTTGGAGGTTTCGCGTGGCGGTAAAACGATCCACGTCGGTACTCCTTAAGCACCGCGTTGACTGACTGGAGTTTAATCTTTTCAACATTTGTTGGAGTGATAAAAATGACTTTTTTCGGTTAATTCTAGCATTTGAACCATGTCCTCGCAGTCTGTGCCGAATAGTACTTGCACTCAACATTACATTGCCACATCCAGAACATTTTCTTTTGTGACTTATGCACAGTCTTTTAATTCTTCCCTTGTACACCCTTTTCTGCCTTTGCAAGTTTTGTTTTGTAGTGACACAGTCCGCTTATACCGCTTCAAAAATTTAGAAATGCCTCCTTTGGTTACATTTTCACCAATTTGCCTTCTAATTTCTTCATAATTGTAATCTTGTTCACTTCTAGAAAAGTAGACACACGAATTACTTGTCCTATATCTTGTCACTCATAGTCCTATTTTACACAGCTTTCTATGTGACCAGTCAATTCTTTATGCCATTTCTTTAATTTTCTTATGCTTTAAATCCAACTCTAATCTCAATCACATAAAGCACTGACAAATGTCCTCCTCACAGCTCCAATAAAATGACAACAACAGCTGAATCCTACTGTTACCTGATGGATCCACTGCCAAAACAGGATGACACCTGCAGGGCCATCGCTAAGACTTTTCCTTCGGGGGGGGGGGGGGAGATGACCTTGAATTGCCATGTCAGACTTCAGTATTTGCCAACTAGTTTTATAATTTTGCCAAGTTACCACAATTAAAAAATATAACATCGTTCTTATTTGTAAAAAGTTTAACGATAACCTCCATTTAAGTTTGTAACTTTTGCCAAGTCTATCAGAAATGGAAAGGCCATTGTAGTTTTTATTAAAGTTAAAAAAAAATTGCCAACTAAGTTTGTAAATTTGTCAAGTGTAATAGCATTCGCGGGCCCCCCCCCCCCCCCCTTAGCGAGGCTCCTAGACACCTGATTGACCCTGAAACCTTTCTTTTTATTAGTTTATTTGTCTATAACTTTTGATTAAATACTATTAATTGAAAAAAAAAATATTTCATTATTTTTAAAAATAGAATTTTATGTTCGAGTTCTGATAGTGAATTAACGCTTATCCCACAGTCCAATATCTCTTTATTTCTTTTTACTAAAATATCAATAAATTTAATCCCCATAGATTTTTAAGAAATGATATTTCATTGAAACAAAGAAAAATCAAAAATATCATAAGAAGATTAGAAAAATATATTGGTTTATATGATTCACCACAATGCAACAGTATATACACTGTTATTTTCTTTTAAAAATTTAATGCAATTCATTACCCTCTCCACCCATGTGCTTCTTTAAATCGGATTACTACTTTCTACTTTAAAGATTATAAATAAATAAGAAGGTGCGAGAGGTTTTATTGTTTTTTCTAAACTTTCTTTGAAAGCATTGCAACTTTTGTAATTTGAGTTCCTGTTTATCCCATCTAGGGATAACGATCTTTCTCCGAAGAGTAATGTTTTTATTCCAGTGAAGATTAAAGTAAAGGAAATCAAAGAACGATATAATTTTTATATTTCTTTATTTTAGTGATACATTTTCAGATTAAAGATTGGAGGATCAACAAATAAGTGAAAACAAACAAAATTAGAAAATGTTCTCAAAATTCTAATAAAAGCTTTTGATGGAAACACTAAATTCATTAATTTTAAGCATTGAAGTAAATATTAAAATAATTTATTTCAATGCAAAATTTTAGGAAGTGCATTGGAAAGAAACGAGAAAAAATATTTTTTTTAAATTGCATATTTTAAAATTATTCTTAGCCGCTTCGGTGCGTAAATTAAATTGGCTAAGCAGATATTTTTATTGTATATATATAACCATTAATTAAACATTAATATATATATATATATATATAGGGTGATTCTATTGCTCTATCTATTGTTCTATTGTCTTGTCTTCTTACAACGTGACAAGCCCATTTCCATTTTAGCCGTTTAATTCTTTAAATGATGTCAAAAACTTTCGTCTGACTTCTTATCCAGGTTATTATCTTTCTGTATCTTCTAGTTATACCTAGCATACATCTTTCCATATTTCTCTGTGTGGTTTGTAATCTTTGTACCATCCGTTTTGTTAGCGTTCATGTTTCTGCCCCATAAGTAAGTACAGGCAAAACACAATTGTTAAACACCTTTCTTTTCAAACAAAGAGGCATGTTACTCTTCAGAATAATATCGTTCTTTCCAAAAGCACTCCATCCATTTCTGATTCTTCTATTGATTTCATTTATGATACTATTATCCGATGATATTTCCTGTCCAAGTTACACATAACTTTGCACTTCTTTAACCTCAGTGTTGTAGTAGATGATTTTCTTTTTTGATGTAAATGAATTGAACACCATCTTAGTCTTTTCCAAATTTATTTTTAATACCACATTAATGCTAGCTTCTGCCAAATCTTTTAGCATATTTTCCAATTCTTCAGGGCTGTTATTGAAAATTAAAATATTGTCAGCGAATCGGAGATGACTTAAATATGATGGAGCACAAACACCCTATAGTGGTATCCTAGAGATGTAAAACGTCCAAAAAGACGACCTCAAGTAAGATGGTGTGATGAAATCAGAAAAGTGGCTGGTGTTAATTGGATGACTAAAGCATTAGACAAGAAACATTGGAAAAACCTGGGGGAGATCTACATCCAGCAGTGGATTGAAAACGATTGTTATTGTTGTTGATGATGATATAGGGTGATTCCAAGCTCATGGTACAAACTTTAAGGGTTGGTAGAAGACACTGTTACAATCATTTATCGTACAGGAATGTGTGGGCGCAAGTGACGCGTTGAGGCAAAAACACGGGAAAGAGACACGAAAGGAATATTTATTGACTGACAGCATCATTAACATGTGTTATGTTTACAATATGAGTTCAAAATTGATTCAACCAACAATAATTCATCCCTGGTAGCATCGATGGAGCAATTGGCATACAAATTAAAAGATGACAGGTATTTCACGCACATGTGTAGTTGCAATGAATATTCAAGCGAGGACATTGTCAACAGAGTCAACAAGAGCCGCATAAACAAGACTCTTCAAAAGTCCCCATAAGAAGTAATCGAGAGTTGATAAATCAGGAGATCGGGAAAGCCAAAAGACTGGTCCATCACACCAAATCAGGATGCTGTTATCGTATTTTTCTGGAACTGGTTTTACCAGAACTACTTTAAGACGTTCCGGTAGCCATTTGTAAACGACTGTGGTTTCATAGGTTTCGGATGGGGTCCCAGCATATTTGAGCACTGTTGTGAAGATTAAAGAGATTGTTTCTCACAGAAGTTACAAAATAGGGATAATATGTTAATTTTTTTTCAAATCCAGTGTATTATGTTTCTGATAATTATAGCTGCTATAAACTCATTAAGTAGAAATTGGATTTTTTAAAAAATGAAGAAATAAAGAAAGAAGAAAGTGAAAGAAGAAGCATACAGTTTTACAGAGTAATAATTTTATCTATTTACCATGACATCCGTGGAAAAGTATTTCATTCAGATTTTTTTAGAAATATGGTAAAAATGTTTCTAAATTGTTCGATTGAATGCTTTTATATTTACTGAAGGAAAGAAAGTGAGAAAAGAGATTAATTTGCGCGCTTCTACAGTGTTACAAGAATCGTCCCAGAAAATAATGAAATCCCAGATCCCCTTTCTACTTTTTCTAACCAAACTTTTTTTAAACAAGTGGATAAATGTGATCGCAGATCGCACTGACGGTTTCGTTTAATATGTCTTTTAAAACACTAAATTAATAAATAAAAATTGTTAATTTATAATTGTTAAATGGCATCACCATTACATTTAATTTTAAAATAATTAATATATATATATATATATATATATATATATATATATATATATATATTAAACAAAATAAAAATATTCAAATAAAATTATTTAAATAAAATTAAAAAATCTGAATATCTTTAAATTCATCAATTTCAAAAACTTAGCGGAGGTATAAATAAAAAATAATATTTTTGAAAACAAAAAATTGTATAAAACATATTTAAAATGCTGAAATAATTCAGAAAAAATTCACATTAATCCATAAAAATCCTTTTCAAAAACTCACTAGATGGCGTCAAAAAAGAATGTTATATTAAAAACATATATTAAAATTCGAAAAAAAACCCCCTTTCAGTTCCTCAAAATCTTGTAAATAACTTGAAAAAATTGTACATAGAAATCTATTATTTCAAAAAATTGCCAGTAGATGGCAGCACTAAACAAAAAAAATCAGAGTAATCCAACGTTTATTCCTCTGATCCTAATAAATTTTTTAAAGTTTAATTCTTTTTTTTTATGGTTTTTCCTTTTTTTGTGGGGGGGGGGGGGCGACACACAATACTTCTAAAATTTGTTTTTAAAAAGAAATTCCGCTAAAATAATTACAAATTTAAGTTTGAAAATTTTCAACTTAAATCGCGGAATTTGAACTCACAACCTTCTAGATACGAACATACGAACCCATTGACCTTACTAACTGGGCTATAACTTCAATGAATGAATTAGCTGAAATTAAGATTATGTACTATCGCAGAAATGTTCAAATTCATAAAAACTACAATACAATACAATATAAGATTCTTTTCAGAATTTTATGATTTTGACTTTATGGTATTTGGCTCTATTAAAAAAAAAAAAAAAAATCAAGTTTGCAACTTAAATAGTTTCCGAGTGCGATCCTCTGACGGACTAACGGACAGATAGAAGCGAGACTATAAGAGTTTCGTGAGATGAACGAAACCCTAAAAAGCACAATATCCACTTATATAAAATACAAGTGCAGGAAACAGTAGTTCACCAATTCGGGAGAACCGAGTCGGAGCCACAAACCGATAATAACTAAACGCCATGTTAGTCTTTATGAAAAACATATGGTAACATAGTTAGTATATGTTTGCATACTTAATTTAGTTGTCAAACTAAATGGTATCTCTCCCAACTAAATGATACACATCTATCTAAAATCCTGTCTGTCCGTGTTCAGCATATTTTCATTCAAAACATGTATATCAACTTTTCTGCAAATAATTTTTATATTTTGCACACTTTTTTTCTAAAATAGTGTTTGATAGCAATAATAGTGTAGGTTTTACAGAGATAGTGCAAACAAATGGAAGGCGGTTTGGTGAGCCATTCATTTTTGAGATTCATTAAATTCATTTTCATAAAAATAATACATTTGAATATTTAATTTTAATGTTTTATGAAATCTTCAAAAATTGTTTTTCACTTTACTATCTTTATATATAAAACGCTAAGATAAATGGAGGTGAGAAATGAGGCGATTCTCTTTTGCCGATGCCTTCATACTAATTTGTGACAATTTTTACCAATTGGCTAAAATTAAGAAAACTAATAAAGATATCGATTTGAAAAATTCAGAATGAATGTAGAATTTTTCTTTTTCTTTTTCTTTTTTCTTTTTTTCTTTTTTTTTTTTTTTACATCCGAATATCCAATTTGTTTTAAATCAATCGGCAATTTTTCTTAACTTTTGCAAAAACTGACGGCGACAGTACGAAAAGTTGGAGAAGAAACCAGACAGGACGAGCATCTATATTATAATAGTCCAAGTATGTGACTGTCATAAACAATTACGGACTGACCGCTTCGCTTTTCATGTGTAAGGCTGCCATTTTTAATCAAAATTATTTTTTCGAATAAAACCACGTAAAAGTTGCCATGATCGCTAAGAGTTCTTGGTACATTTATGTTAGACGGCCGCAAATCTCGTCAATAGCATTTTTTAACTCGCCCGTAACATTTTTTATTTTTCGCGTGGCAAATTAAAACAATGCTTTGATGTTGAAATTAAATGTCTTGGTTTTATGGTATTATTTATTATTTATTATTTTTCTTTTCTTTTTCATTTCTTTTTCTTCTTCCTTTTTTTTCTTTTTTTTTTTTAAGAAATAAGTGAAAGTCATGAATTTTAAATGTTTCAGTTTTAAATTAAAATTATGTATTTTAAATAAAATGAGTGAAAGGATTGTATTTAAGATGAAATTAATGATTTTCGCGTGGCAAATTAAAACAATGCTTTGATGTTGAAATTAAATGTCTTGGTTTTATGGTATTATTTATTATTTATTATTTTTCTTTTCTTTTTCTTTCTTTTCTTTTTCATTTCTTTTTCTTCTTCCTTTTTTTTCTTTTTTTTTTTTAAGAAATAAGTGAAAGTCATGAATTTTAAATGTTTCAGTTTTAAATTAAAATTATGTATTTTAAATAAAATGAGTGAAAGGATTGTATTTAAGATGAAATTAATGAAATACGAAAAAAATGTGACTGGAACAATGTTTGGCGATTTATTACCTGCTAACGTTTCGGTTAGCAGGTAATCGATAAGGATACAGACATATAAGGATACAGATCTCTTGATTTCTGAATATTCCGTTTTAGCAAAGGGTTGATGCAGTAAATTAAGAAAGGAGTATAAGTAACATGATACAATGTTTACCATATATATAAAGGATATCGAACAAGTCGCCAGGAGTTCTTGGTACATTTATGTTAGACGGCCGTAAATCTCGTCAATAGCATTTTTTAACTCGCCTGTAACATTTTTTATTTTTCGCGTGGCAAATTAAAACAATGCTTTGATGTTGAAATTAAATGTATTGGTGTTATGATATTATTTATTATTTATTATTTTTCTTTTATTTTTCTTTCTTTTCTTTTTCATTTCTTTTTCTTCTTCCTTTTTTTTTTAAAGAAATAAGTGAAAGTTATGAATTTTAAATGTTTCAGTTTTAAATAAAAATTATGTATTTTAAATAAAATGAGTGAAAGGATTGTATTTTAGATGAAATTAATGAAATACGAAAAAATGCGACTGGAACAATGTTTAGCGATTTATCACCTGCTAACGTAAAAATACAGAGCTCTTGATTTCCCTATCAGAATATTCCGTTTTAGCAAAGGATTGATGAAGTAAATTAAGTAATGAGTATAAGTAACATGATACAATGATATATATCCATATATATCATTATCCATATATATAAAGGATATCGAACAGGTCGCCAGGAGCGGCTAATTGTATTATAAACGAACGTACAATCGGCTAAAACAAAGAGAACACCCTATACATTATAATCACCAAATTGTCTAATAAAATGGAAATAGCCATTTGACTTGAAATTATGTTTTCTTTCCATTTGTGTTTAAAAATTAGAGTGCCATCTTCATACTAAAATTACACGAAATTCTGAAATTTCAATAAGAACACCAAATTTCGGTAGAATATTTTGAGTTTTTGGTAAACTTTACCTTCGGATACTAAATGGAAAGTCAAGTATTTGAAGAATTATGCAGTTTGAAAGCTTGGAACTCATAATGCTAACTCATTTGTGCCTGAATTTTTTCTCTCTCAGTATATTGCATAATTACAACTGTTTTATACAGGGTACTAGTGGAAATGCCCGTCCTAGGACGGTGTGTAAAAATTGTGTTTTTCATTTAAAATTTTTAAAAAAATAAAAAAAATAATTGTCAATATGGAAGCGCTTAGATGAGCAAATTTCGGCTTATTTATGCTCTAATAAACACATTATTAGCATTAACAATACTTTTGGGTAGACCAGGTTTTCTGGCTAATATAACATAAGAAAATTAAGAATTCTTAGAACAAAAGTTTAAGAAACGTGCAATAAAACCCCATAATTAACAAATTCTGCTGCAACTATTAAAAATTTTTGATGATTTGTTTGGTATAAATCTTGGTGTTGTATTTTTTGCAAAAAAAAAAAAAAAAAAAAAAAAAAAAAAAAAGATTTAGCAAAACTTTTAACGGCTGAATAAGCATGTGCACAACTTTTTGAGTTTAACTTACTGAACATATAAATATTAAAAGTACGCACAGAAACTGGGGATCAGCAGTAAGAACATAGAATTTTCTTCAAAATGCTATTGCATCTAATAGCGATGTATAAGACACCCACCAAGTAAGAGTTTAGATGAGCAAGTTTGATTTTTTATGTTCTAATAAACACACTTTTACGCATTTACAATACTTTTTTTGTAAAATTACAAAAAAGTGATAAAATATCTCTACTAAGATTGACGATCGTTTCATCGCACAAACGGCAACATTTTCAAAATTTTGAATAAAAAGTGATAAAATATCTTTATTAAGATTGACGATCGTTTCGTCGCACAAACGGCGACATTTTCAAAATTTTGACAAAAAAGTGATAAAATATCTTTATTAAGATTGACGATCGTTTCATCGCACAAACGGCGACATTTTCAAAATTTTGAAAATGTCACCGTTCGTGCGATGAAACGATAGTCAATCTTAATAAACATATATTATATCACTTTTTATAGCATTATTTAGCTTAATCTGGAAATGTAATGTTTTCCCGTGATCCTTTAAAGAAAATCACACTTTTTTTTCACGATCCTTTAACGTTAATCGTGTTTTTTCCGCGACCCTTTGAATTATTTTTTTTTCGATCCTTAAAAAAATTTGCGTTTTTCCCGCGATCCTTTGAAGAAATTCGCTTAATTTGGCACAGTTGGCACTCGCGTTTTTCTTGTATTTCTTACGTTATACCCCCCACTCCCCCCATAAAAATGTCCACAAATTTTAATGCATATTTACCTAGATCCACGGGATAATAATAAAAAAAAAATCATGCCCCCCAAATAAAATCATGCCATGTTGGACAGCGTTGATAAAATACATTAAATGTTTTCCCACCAACCGAAACATTGATAATTTTATTGTCAGTGTTATGTGAATGAATTTCTACCTTTTTGGAAAAAGTTTTTTAAAATAGGATTACACATCTTATGTGTTTTGAAATTTATTCACTCTGACTTATTGGGAATTAATCATGAACTTTTCTTTTGATTTAGTAATCTTAATGGTCTTCAGATTTACAAGTGGAAATTGTTTAGAAATCTATTGGTATATATCATATGATAGGGCATAGAGAATGTTATTTTGGTGGTTTTTAACACAAATCGCAATCGTTTGTCAACAAAGAACAAACATTGGAAAAACGGTGATAATTTATTTTCAAATATTTTTTGAGTTATGGGGATCCCACAATAAACGATTTAATTAATTTGTAACTCTAACATTGAATTTTAAATTTACTTTAATGTAAGCATTGAAAAATCCATTTATTTGTCAACAGAAACATTGTAGTCTTTTCTAGCTAAATAGTTTTAAGTTTTTTGATCCTTTTTCGCGAAAAATCAATCACCTTAAAATGAATTGAAAACTTCCTTTTGTTTAAATTTGTTAATATTTAAAGTTATTTTAGTTAAAACATTGTGATTAAACATTCATTGTATTATATCTGCTTTAAAAATTAATATTTGTCTCAGCCTTCCCAAGTATTAAGTTTTTCATGCTTAATTTAACATATAATTTTTTAAGAGAAATTTTAATGTATGAAGCTATAAGGTACACTGTCAAAATAATTACTGCTGGATTGGATATTAAAATATTTCTATCGTAATCGATATGTAAACAAAACAAAAGTACACAAAATTTATTTCTGTTGATCTTTTCAGAAGGTATTCAGAAATTTTCAACTATGAAGCCATAAGGTACTATAAAAATAATTACTGATGCTGGATATTAAAACATTAAGAGATATTTCAAGAGAAATTGAACGGTTCGTAATATCTACATAACAATAGGGTTAAAGTTTCCACTTGTTAGGTTAAATAGGCGGAAAATACAAAGAACACATTAAATCTAAGTAAATCAAAAGAAAAGTTAAAAATGGCATCCCAACAAATCAGATTTAAAAAACAAACAATAAATTAACAAAATACCTAATAATGTGTAATCCAAAAAAATTGTAAACAGAAGACAGCAAAATCTCAGTATTGCTTTAGATCAATGAATACGCGTCGCGTGACGATATCTGTATACAGACAAGAATAATACGGAACTCCCATTGGAGATCAGTCTTAGCACATGCGCTGTTTATCCGAAATGGGAAGCTTCCTGGCCGAAAGATGATCACCGTACTTGATTTGCGCCATAGCTCCATGGTCTATTTTTCAATTCAATGAATCAAGGGAATGACTCGCTATCGCTTGTTTACATTTTACGATAATGTATGTTTTTAACTCGTTTTCTGAAATTCCTTTTCAACTGCGCAAATCATTGAACGGTCATCAGTTTTGAATCTTTTAAAGAAAATTATGTTGAGCAGAAGGGATTTCAGGTAGAAAAGATTTGTATTTAAGCCGATAAGTTTTCTCTTACACATTTCAAATCGTAATTAAGCTTAACGTGGCTCCGGCTTATCGGAGAATGTTAAGATAGATGGGTACAACCCCGGACGCGTTACAATGTGAATTATAATATAGAGATTCCAAAATTCGACTCACAGATTAAGAGGGTTGATTGAAGGCATCAAGAAGATGAAAAAGTACCATAGAACATGGGATCGCAAACCACATATTAAGTCACAAATACAGGGTGTTTCATACAAACTAAACTTGCGTTGACGGTAATAATTTTGAGAAAAATCAAAACGTTACAATGAAAATGCAACGATCTACCCTATTAAAATTCATTCGCGTAACCTCAAAAACTCGGAAACCACAGGACGCAAGGCTTTGAAATATGGCACACGGTTTCCTGTTAGGGGGGCCCATGAACGATTGGGGGCAAAAAATTCGTAAATTTTATATAGATTTTTTTTTTAATTTTATGATTTTTAGGAATTTTTGCCTTTCGTATGTTCAACCCGTAATAGCGCGAGTTCTAACCAGTTCTAAGTGTTTAGCGCAATGTGAGGTATACATATTACGTACGCCACGCTGCAATACTAAGAAATAGAGTAGAGTGCTTTACGATAATCCTTTTATCTCGCATGCAAATAATTAGAGATTATTTAATTTAGCTTCATTATTACCTTTGAAAAAATATTTTATCACAAAAATCAACAAAATTTTTATTCTATTTATTCCTTTATTCTAAAGATATCGTTTTATCGTCTGCTGCCATAGCAACATGACAAATTAAATTTTGTATAAAAACAAAAAAACAACCCCCCCCCCCCCCCCCCGCAGAATTAGAAAACTTTTTTTAAATCGAATAGTTAAATTTATGAACTCCCGTGGGTACAACGAGTTAAGCAGCTAGTATGTACTTTATTTCGTGTGATATGTTATAACATCACAAAAAGTTCTGGAAAAAGAGGGTGCTCAACCAATCGATTTCTACCGTATGAACTGGCAATCGCAGTCTAAAATGTGGAGCGTCAAGTGAATATACCTGGCGCGCATAATGGAAACTTCTACCACTTTTTTCGATACTATCACACTTACAACAAAGGTGGGAATGTCTATTAAAAGTTTTATTCGAATATACTTCAGTTTTCTGAAAGTTATTTCCATCATCACAAATTGGGCAGAACACACTGTATTTTTGATTAAATACGTGATTTGCGACCCCATGTTCTACGGCAATTTTTCATCCTCTTGATATCACCCTTCTATCACCCGTCTTGATTTTTCGGTCGAATTTTGGAGCCGCCTGTATATAACAGAACTAATTATCACATTATACAAATCTAAATATTTTGTTTGAAGATCTTGCAAAATAATAGTAAAAAATCGAAAAAGACATCTATCTAAAAAAAAAAAGTTCTTAAAAATCAGAACGTCCTAATTTTTGGACGCTAGGTATAAATGTGTTTTAAGTTTCTTTTTAATCGTTGCAAAACAGATTGCAATATGCGTAGTTTTTAAGCATAACTCAAAACTGTTGCAACTTTGGAATCGAATATTTGGATCTTCAATATACAGTAAATTTCCGATTATTCGCCATCCCTCCCCCCCCCCCTCTTAAAAAAAATAATCAAAACGAACAGCGAAAATTCAAATGCGCATAAACCCGAGTGATACGGCGCTATTTTGAGTAAAATTCTTGTCTGACGGCAGGAACAGCAGCTAGAAAAAATTTTGCCGATGAAATCACAGACTGGCTTAATTGAGACAAGAATATGAAGAATTAACGGATAATGAAATGATTCAAAATGCTTTGAATCCAGAGAAACCTGCAGCGGATGAATATGAGGAATCGGGGTATGATCATCTAGGATTCAGTCATGCAGGCTATGCTCTCTAAATGCCTTAATTGGTTTGAGATGCAAGAGGAAGCAGATGTAACCTAAGTAATTTTATTACGCAGAATTCGTAACCTTGCTCCAGCAAAAGCACTTGCAAAACGGAAACAAAATAGTACAAAAGATTGCTAACGTGTACTACACATTTATTCAGTAAAATTCTAAATTTGTCTGATAAATAGATTTCTTATTATGAGTTAAGTTTTTATGATCAAAAGTACACAATAATTAAAAAAATTCTTTAAATATTCTTATTTATAAATTAATACAGTGAAACCTCCCTGTGCGACCACCTCCCTGAACGAATATTTTTCCATGGAACGAAATTTTCCCCATAGGCTCAATACTAATTTTACCTCTATTCACAGACCATCCCAGTTGAACTCTCTCTTTGAGCGACCCATTTCTTTGAAACGAATGAAGCAAATTCCGTTTTTTCCCGGTCGCTTCAAGAAGGTTTTGTTAGAAAAATTGTTCCGGAGAGCGCATCATTCATCAAAATTTTAAACTAAGTTTAGATTTTTTTTTTTTATTCCGGTAACTTTTAAGTGTTTAAACCCCTTTTGTGCCTTTTTAGACAATGAATTTAACTCTGATGACAAATGATGAGAGAATGATAAGAGATAATGATAACAGATCTGATGATAAGAATGACGGTCCATAAATTCCCCTGCTCTATTCTGTCAGGAAACTCTCAAAGAAATAAATAAATTAAGGAAATCATCATTATTTGTTCCCGTCCAAAAAATTTTTTATTGAACTTCGAAAGGACTCGGAAATAAAAGTTATAAAAGATAAAATCGTAAAATCCAAGCAAACGTCAATGTATTCATTTTTTAAACTCTGCAGTAATTAACTTATGTAATTAGCTTTCGTTTGATACTTAAATTTTCACATTTTAGGTAGCTTTCTTTACAAAAAGCTACCTATTGCAGCCGTTCGGAGGAAAGCGATTTCAAAAAATTTTGGTATATTTTCATCGATCATGACCCCCAGACCCCGATACCACCCTCCGTTCAAAATTTATATATATATATATATATATATATATATATCTGACCTATGTCACACTGTAACTCACGTATTTATGAACCGATTTGGATGTAATTCGGTGTGTACATAGTACATACCAATGTCTCGACCGAGTTCGTTGGCCAGCTTCATCCGCCATTTTGTTTCAAAATGGCGGCCATTTAAAAATTTTTAAAAAAATTAAAATTTGAAATGTGGTACCAAAAACTTGAAAATGGAAAAATATTTTTTTCTTATGTATTTGACCTTTATACAAAGACTCCGTAGCAGTTTTTGTTTTGTCTATATCTTAAAAAATGGCTGAGTTATAGCATTTTGAATTTCTAGCGAAGCTGACATTTTGAAACGTCCTGAATTTTGTTACGCGATAAAAGGCGTATTTATGAACCGATTTGGATGTAACTTCGTTTATATATAGTACAGACCAATGTCTCGAACGAGTTCGTTGGCCAGCTTCATCCGCCATCTTGTTTAAAAATGGCGGACATTTAAAATTTTAAGAAAAATTTAAATTTGAAATGTGGTAGCAAAAAATTGAAAATTGAAAAAATATTTTTTTCTTATGTGTTTGATCTTGATAAAAAGATTCGGGAGCAGTTTTTGTTTCGTCTATATCTTAAAAAATGGCTGAGTTATAGCATTTTGAATTTCTAGCGTGGGTGACATTTTGAAACGTCCTGATTTTTGCCATGTGATAACAAACGTATTTATGAACCGATTTGGATGTACCTTGGTGTGTACATAGTACATACAAATAACTCAACCGAGTTCGTTGACCAGCTTCATTCGCCATCTTGTTTCAAAATCGTGGCCATTTAAAAAATTAAAAAAAAAAAAAATTAAAATGAGATACCAAAAAATCGGAAAATGAAAAAGATTTTTTTTTTGTATGTGTTTGACCTAAATACAAAGATTCCGGAACAGGTTTTGTTTCGTCTACATCTAAAAAAATGGCTGAGTTATAGCATTTTGAATTTCTAGCGTGGCTGATATTTTGAAACGTCCTGATATTTGTCACGTGATAACAGGCGTATTTATGAATCGATTTGGATGTAACTTGGTGTGTACATAGTACATACAAAAAACTCAACCGAGTTCGTTGACCAGCTTCATTCGCCATCTTGTTTCAAAATGGTGGCCATTTAAAAAAATTAAAAAAAAATTAAAATGAGATACCAAAAAATTGGAAAATGAAAAAGATTTTTTTTGTATGAGTTTGACCTTAACACAAAGATTCCGGAACTGGTTTTGTTTCGTCTACATCTAAAAAAATGGCTGAGTTATAACATTTTGAATTTCTATTGTGGCTGACATTTTAAAACGACCTGATTTTTGTCACGCGATAACAGGCGTAATTATGAACCTATTTGGATGTAACTTGGTCTGTACATAGTACATACCAATGTCTCGACCGAGTTCGTTGGCCAACTTCATTCGCCATCTTGTTTCAAAAGGGTTGCCATTAAAAAAAATTAAATTTAAAATTCAAAATGAGGTATTAAACAATTGGAAAATGAAAAAGATTTTTTTATGTGTTTGGCCTTGATACAAAGATTCCGGAGCAGTTTTTGTTTCTGAAAATTTGTTCTTTTGTTTATATCTTAAAAAATGGTTGATTTATAGCACTTTGAATTTCTAGCATGGCTAACATTTTGAAACGATCTTGCATTTGTCACGCGATAACACACGTATTCTCCTATTTCGATGTAAGAAGGCATGTGGATAGTATACATCAACACCTCGACCAAGTTCGCTGGCCAGCTTCATCAGCCATCTTGTTTCAAAATGGCGACCATTAAATTAAAAAAATATATATATTTAAAGTGAGGTGCAAAAAAATTAGAAATTGAAAAAGGTTTCTTTCTTAAGTATTTGACCTTGATATAAGGATTCAGGAGCAATTTTTTGTTTGTCTTTATCTTAAAAAATGGCTCAGATATAGCAGTTTCAATTTCTAAAGTGGGTGACATTTTGAAAAATCTGATTTTTTGCCTGCGACAGCACTCGTATATATCAACCGATTCCGATATGAGTGAGCATGTGCACAGCAATTACTAAGGTCTCGACCAAGTTCACTGGTTAGCCTCATCTACCATGTTGTCTTAAAATGGCAGGCACTTTAAGAAATCGCCGAATTTGGCAGACAAATATAAGTGACTTTAAATAAAAGCAGCTTGGATAAAGCTGACTAATTTCGCGAAATTCTCATTCATAATGATTTAGTATTGATAAAAATTAGTATTGAATCTCCTACATTCGGTTTCCACTTAATTGAGCTTCGTGTGTTTGAATAATATAAGTTGGCTTTTTAAAAATAAGGAATATGAAAGCTACCTCTTCCTCCCGGCACTGGCCGGAAGGACTTTTTCTTAATGTGAAAAATAAATTTTAGTAACATTAATTGTTACCTGTTTTCAACAATTAAAATCTAGATTTAAACAAGACCTCCATTAAGAGACCACCTCTCGGAGCGACCCATTTTTATTGGAACGGAACGTGGTCGCTTTAAGGAGGTTTTAATGTATATAGAAATGTAATTTTAGTACCGGTATTGTACTGTCTTTCAATTAACCGTCTATTTCGATTATCTGCCACGCCATCGGTCCCATGAGTGACGAATAATCGGAAGTTTACTGTATTTGCTTTACTTGATTTTCATTATTTAATGCTCATTATTAAATGCTCATACAACTCAGGGCTTTTTAAAAGCGGGATGAATTTAGTCACACCATAGAGAAATTAGGATTCATAAATTGGAATTTTTGTACTATTTTCTTTCCCCAAATCTTTAATTCAAGAATATTAGCTTCATGTTATTGTGCGTTTTATACGTATTTTAACACGTTGAGTGCTATGTCAGTCACCAGTGACTGACACTGAACTTTCTGTTTAAGTCGCGTCAGTCATCGGTGACCGACAATTAATAGATTGCGTAATGGGAAACTTATTTCATGGCCCAAACGGAAAGACAGGCAAAATAGACGGCATTCAACGTGTTAAAAACTGAAATGCATTGACGGATTTTATAATATAAAAACATTTTCAGCAACATTTTTTTTTTTTAACTTGACACAACGCATTTTTTACAGATAACTGAACTTTGAATTTCTCATCTGAGAGAATCTTTTCATTCTGTTTCTTTTTTTTCTCATTTCAATCCTTTATTTCGATTTTCCATATTTGAAAAAGTTTCTGTCGCTAACAAATGCAATTTGAAAAAATAAATTTTCTGGACGAATAAAGCGGAAACTAAGTTCCAAATCAGTGAAACCATCCTTGCATTTATGAATAGAACGAAAATAAAATGTAATTTTTAAAAAGAAAAATAAATAGGGTGGTATTACTTATGGAAACCTTTTAAAAAGATAGGAGAAAAAAAGTATCAAATTATGCAGATTCTTTCTTTTATTGAAGTAGAAGTTAAAATATTTGGAATGTAGAAAAATCATGCAAATCAAAATATTAAATAGCATAAAATTTACTATCTAGCAATAGATAGCACCAAATTCTTTTTAGCATCTTCCCCGTAGAAAGAAGTACATTTTAAGGCAATAAAAGTTGAAAGCATTTTAAAGTGAAAAAAATAAGAATCTTCACGATAATTGCTCTGGTTTATGGAGTAATTGTGATCATTGTTATTTAAATAGTTCAGCATATGTTTCCAGCTAATATTCAAAAACGAAATTAAAACTAAATCAATAAATAAATAATATATTATCAGTGAAACGCAAATTTATCAGACATGTAATCGAATCACTGAAATTATCATAATTTTAAAGGCTGTTCTATGTCGCGAAATCTCTGGCAATTTCTCCAGCTATTAAACTCTACCATGCGGCTAATACAAAAGTATTTTTAATAAATTTCAAAATTTTATTTGAACACATTATTGACATGTTTCATATAAAAACGCTTTTTGGTGTTTTTAGTTGATAATCCAAAAAATATCTTAAATTAAAAAAATAGAGTTAAAAAATAGTAGTTTTCATCAACGTTCTGTAACCCGGGTTGGCCGGTTTGAATCACCCAGTATATTATTAAAAAAATACAATATATTATTATAATATATATTATTAATACAATATATATTATACAGTATATATATTATACTATATATATTATTAAAAAAATACAATATTTTTTGCTAAAGTCCTCCAGAAAGCCATATTGAACGCTAAAGGTAATATCCTAATATTAACCTTAATATTTTATCCGAAAATTCTCGTATTTACTCGGATATGCCGCGCGAAGATGCGCGTTATGCACTAGTATTTGATATTTGAAGACCGCCGCAGGAGAGAGCGACAGTGATAGTGTAAATTAATGTAGATCTACAAAATTTACATTTAATTTTTAGACAAATAATTTGCTTTTTCCGATTTGTTTTTTCTGATAACATTGAACTTCAGGTTTATTTGTTGAACTTCCTATTCGATTACATCGCCATTGCCCTCTTTATATATGGTCGTTGGACGACTATTTTCTATTTCAATATACAAAATAATGATATTTTTTTTCGTAAATATTTTGTAAATATTAAATGTTACATTAAAAAAAAATATTTTTTTTAAAATCTTTTTCCTGTATTTTATGTTAAGTTATACATATTTTTTTTTCCAAATAAGTTATTAAAAAATGTGGTGTGCATATTACATGAATACATACGGTAATCTACACTGCTAAAAACTTCTAAAAAAAGAGAACCTGAACGATTTTCATTACAACATTGTTATCATAAATGCAAAAAATGTAAGTAATCGTACGTACTTAAAATTAACCTTGTCGATAAATATAAATGCAATCTATTTAATTGTAATAATTAAAAAGTTATGTTAATTTACTAAGTTATGTTTACGTCTTCGGCTATTTTTAATTTGTATTGAAAATTTTAATTTTTAAATGAATTTTTGTCAATATTATTGGATTTTTCTAAAATATCGTTTTAATTGATATTTAGTTATTTATTTATTTGTGCCTTTAATCATCCCTATGATTTTTAACCCTTTCATCCCTTGCACAAATTTTATTCGGTTTGCACCGCTTTTTTTTAAACGCTATACTTATCAAATACCAAAAAAGACTCGAATTCAATAGTACAAATATTACCTTTATTTATTAATGGTGATAAAACGATGCATGCACCTTCTGACGGTACATGTGCATCAATAGACCTGAAGGGGTTAAACTAACCCCTTCAGGTCTGATACACAATAGTGTAGCATTGGTAAACAGATAGTGTGGCATGACAAGATTACTACTTTGCAATAAGTTGCAGTATTTTTGAAAAGACAAAGCTAAATTGGCTACAAGTTTGCAAAGAGTTTACAGTACTTTAGTCATGACAGAACTAAATTTTCTACTTGTTTGCGGTTAATTTGCAATAAATTTGATGCATCAAGAATTTAACTTGCACGACAAGTTAGCTGCAAGTTCAAAGTGTGGTGACTTCGACGTTTGCGTTATCTTGCTGCAGAGTCTTGTTATGAACTTTCAGTCTTGTCATGTTGAACTTGCTGCAACATTGCAGGTTTGCGAAGCAAGACTGCTGCAAATTTCTGCAAACTAAAATTGCTATGTGGGATTGTTCTAATTCGTAAATAAATCATATGAATTGTAAATTTCCAACTAGGCGAAAAAATTATGCATATGATTTATTGTTGTGATAGATATGATTTATTTACCAATTAGAATAATTGTGTCAAAATTAATCTAGTGTAATTACGTATCCAGCGTTTTCGAGAGTTCCATTAACTGCGATTTATTCTGTTGAGATGATTCAGATATCAGACCAGGTGTCATAATCAGTAAGGTTAGCTGGGTGAATTAGATCCACCAAATTCGTGTGGGATAGCTCAGATGTTAGAGCATTGGCGGCTTCCGCTAACAGATCCCTGGTTTGAATCCTGGTTCGGACATTTTTCGCCCAGTCGGTATTTACTTCTCATATGATTTATTTACCAATTAGAGTAATTATATTAAAATTAATCTAGCTAAATAGCATCAACAACGCGCAAATTGTATATGTTATATAACCCTATAGAAAAAAAAATATTGTTCTTTTATAGTTTAAGTTTAAATTTATTAAGTAATGAGCATTTAAACCAGCATTTAACTTTCAATTTCCAAATGCATCAAAATCGGTTGCATTTGGCGAGGAATGCGAAACCACGTGGAGCGTTCGTCTTTTCTTACCAAATATTGGGAGGTATTTTATTTTTTTATAGACTTTCTATTGTAATTCCCTGGGCTAAATTTGACCCTTTATTACATACATAAGTAGTTTCATTACCGTTTTTTTTTTCAAAATATTTCGAGCATGCGTTTTAAGGATACTTTCTTTGTTAGATAAAAAGCCGAGAAAAATAGGAGCAATAGACAAACTAGTCGGATGTGGCAATCCCAAAACTTTCTTCTATCTCACCCATGTTAATATTTCCTGAAAAATGCAGCAAATCGGCGCCACCAGTTAGGTGATTTACCCCAAAATCTAATCATCAACAACTTATGACAACTTCTAACTGAATCTGAAAATCTTTGCATTAGTTTTTGAGGTAAAGCTATTGCGGAAATCGTAAAAAATTCTACACAGAAGCGTCACCTGTTAGGCGATTTACACTAAAAAATAATTTGGACCAATTTATACTTTGGTCTAACTGAATATGAAGCATTATTTCTTGAGATACAGCTATTGCAGAAATCATGAAAAATGCAGCATAGCAGTGCCACCTGTTGGGCGATTTACACCAAAAAGTAATCAGGAGCAAGTTTTATCATGGATCAACTGAATCTGATGTTTTATGAATATCTGTGCAATAGTGCTTGAGATATAGCTATTGCGGAAATCATGAAAAATAGAGCACAGCAGCGCTTCCTGTTGGACGATTTACACCAAAAAGTAATCAGGACCTGTTTACATCAAGGTCTAACTGAATCTAAAGTTTTATAAAATTTCGTGCATTAGTTTTTGAGATAGAGCGCCCACAAAATTTTTATCACATGCAGACTCACAGAGTGAGACACAAAATGACAGACAGACTCACAAACAGACATTTATTTAAAAACATCAAATAGTGTTCAGGACCTTCTAAAATTTATAAAGCCATCGAAAACTGGAAGTCGAAATTTTTCATGAATCCAATACTTTCTTCTTGTAAAGATAGAAGAAAGTAAAAATGTAGATACTTTTACATTTGTTTGTATTTGTCGTAAAAAAAGAGTAGTGTCCTGGAAAATAATAGAAACGCTAACAGTCAATTCACCTTGTATAGCATATTATTCTCTACTAAAGGATATCTCCATCTCTTAGCATTTTGTTCCCAATGGTAATTTCTATGATGATGAATCGAAAACTGAAATAATGTGAATTTATACAATCGAAAATCATTTCATCAAAATTTCTTTTTGATAGATGTGCGTTCGAAATAATTTTATGTTATAAATGCAAATGACAAATAAAAGAAAACCTCTCGTAATCATGTATTTTAAAGACCCAGGTAAATAGAAATAAAATCAGCTTTAATGTGTTTGAAGAAAATATCATCTTCCAAATATCTATTTGAAATCAAATGACATAAAAGAAATTTCTATCATAAAAATGTATTCGTTTTATAAATTCCCTCAGTTTTATTGACTGTGTTAAAAACACTATTTATGCAAAGATATGTTCACAAAGGTTGCTTATTTCAGTTGCATGAGACTGCAGGGCTTTCCATTAACTAAAGTATAACGATATCACTGAGAATGACATGCTTTCCTAATGCTTTCTAGAAATTCATATTGACCTCATTAAGGTATATCTTAAAATTCATTTAACTTTTATACGCTATATAGCCATTAATCACCTGACACTTTCAATTTTAGACATTTTGTAGAATATTTAATGATATACTTGTCATTTTTTTTTAAACTTCAAGATTGAAAAGAATATGTTTCACTTCATTTTTATCAACGGCAATTTGGTCAGAAGGACAATTAGGGGGGGAGAAGCAACAAAAAATGAAAGAAAAAAATAAAATTTGGAGCATCCTGTAAAATAAAATGCACGAAATGATCTACCGCTATAGCTTACGAATATGTGGATATTGTACAATATGTGCGTTCATTAGTGTAAGAAAAGCAAGTATACTACTCACTCGGGGAGATATATCGATTTTTTTTAAGTGCACGAAATTCTTGCATGTTTTTTGTTTATATCAAGCATGGTTTTCTACCAAATTTAACGCCAGTTTCAGAAAATTTGACAAAGTGTAGTAAAAATAATATAGTGTAATTGGAATGTAAATATATTAAACATTTGATGAAATATGAGCAGTTGTATGAAATATTTTTTACCTGCACATCCGCGCACGATAAAAAATATTTTTTTCAGGATTTAATAGTCAACTCCGTGGAGCAACTCATAAAAAACACCAGTCAAATATCGTGAAAATTCAGAAAAATATTGGCGATAGAGTGAGCTGATTTTTAGTTTCTCTCTAAAAGCTGATGATTGATAAGGGATTCTCCATAAATTGACATTTTTTATTAACTGGCTTTCAGCAAAGGAGTTAGTATTCAATGAATGTCAACGAGTAGATTTAGAAGAAATGCTTCGATTTTTATACTTCTTTTTTTCTTGGAATAGGCTCGTTCTGGTGGTTTTCCAAGAACTAAAGCATGAATAAAAATGAAAAAAAAAAAAAAAAGCAAAACCCCTTATCATTTAGCTGTTTTTAGAGAACAACTGAAAATCAGCCCACTCTATCGCCGATGTTTTTCTGAATCCTCACGATATTTGACTGGCTTTCTTTTTATGAGTTGCTCCATAGAGTTGAATATTAAATCATGAAAAAAATATTTGTTATCGTACGTGCATGCGCAAATAAAAATGTTTCATAGAACTGCTCATATTTAATCAAATGTTTAATATATTTACATGGCAATTATACTATATTATTTCTATTACATTTTGTCAAATTTTCTGAAACTAGCGTTAAATTTGGTAAAAAACCCTGCTTGATGTAAACAAAAAACATGCAAGAATTTTTTGAACATTTTTTTTTTAAATCGATATGTCTGCGCATGAATATACGTGCTATTATTACACAAATCAATACACATATTTTACAACATCCACATACACGTAAACTATAGCGTTAAATCATTTCGTGTATTTTATTTTACAGGGTGATCCCAAATATTATTATTTTATTTGATTTTTTTGGCTCTTTAATTATCCTTCTGATCAAATCGTCGTTGATAAATAATATGAACTCTAACATATTCTTCATAATCCTGAAGTTCCAGAAAAATCCAAAAAGTATATTTTTATATATTCGAGAAGATGCCTAAAATTGAAAGTTTCCGGTGATTAATGGCTATATAATGCATACCAATACTAATCTAAGACCAACATTTATCCTAACACAAGATGTTTCGCAAAAGAGAGAACAAACTTCAAGCCGTGGTAGAGCACTCTACAACAAACAATTTTTATATTTAAAATCGAAGTCACAAATCATATATTGAGTTAAAGTACAGGATGTCTGATTTTGAGCTGAATCCAGATATTTGTCGCAAATTTTTCAATATTGGAGATATTTTAACGAATATCTTCAATATTGTAAATGTTGCGACAGAAATCAGGATTCAATTCAAAATCAGACATCCTGTACTTTAACTCAATATATGGTTTGTGACTTTGATTTTAACGAAATTTTTAACTAGACCGGCCTTGCTTTGTGTGAAATGTAATAACATCAGGGAAACTGGCAGAAGTGGCCACTATCCACATTCAAACAGCGCTGAACTTGAAGCTTCATACTTTGTAATGTAATTGGCATTACATTTAGTATCCCTGACCAAAATACTCTGCATGAAGCAAAAGTAATTAAGTACGGAAATTTTTACATAAAATATCTTCATTATTGTTAAGGTTGTAAACAAAACCCAGGATTAGGATTGTAGTGAGACACCATGTGTCTCTGGCTGAAAAAATGAAATGCGATCTGATTTGCTGTGCAAAAATAGTTTGTTACAGTGTGCTCGACTACTATCGTGATAGTAGAAAGCTGTATTTAATTTTAAAGATCGTAACTAATATCATCGTAATAGTAGTAGTAGTTCGAGGTTCAAGATTAACAGAGGTAATTAAATCAAGTCGGAAATTGTACGTCAAACGTGGCAAGTGAGGTAGGTGCGTTAGTACTATAGCTAGTTTTATAAATATTTAGATCTTGGTGCAATAGCTGTTACATTCTTATGCAAAAATGCATGAATATAAAATTTATTACGATTTTATATTTTAAATTCAGTAATACAGAAATCATATGGCTGCATCTTAAATAGGAGGTAATCACCATGTCAACCTAGAATCACTACCTATAATGGGATATTTATAAAAACTTTTCAAAATAACAGAAATTACATTACATTACATTACATTACATTACATTAAAGGATAAAAACACTAAAAACAATTTAAAAGGACGTTTCGGATTCATTCTGAATCCCTCATCAGCTAATTCTTAACGTAAAAGTCATACTAGGTTTTAAAGTTCAACAAGTAGAAAAACATTACATCAAGTTGCCAAAAAATTATAGTTAAAACAAAATTGAATATCCCATTGGTAGAGATGAAGCCTTGTTAATTGCTAAATTGCAAGGCTCAAATTTAGCTGTCTTTGGAGCAGTTGGACGCCCGAATTTCAGGAAACTCCGCCGTCTACTAGCGGTCCGATTTCGCCTCTGTTCGGGACACCTCTCGACATGTGAGGTCCAAGATATAGATCCAATAAATAAAGCTATAAACCAGCCCTGACACAAACTGTCAAAGCTATTGTACTAGTCCAAACTTCTGGAGTTGCATTTTAAATTCTCAATTTTGGTGGAACCAGTTTAATTGCATCGTAAGACCACCTTGTCCGTCATGTAAAACCTTAGGAAAAACAGAACTAAACTCTGTATATACATTTTAACCTTTTAAAACACAGTAATTAATTTTATAAAATAAATCAGTAATAATAATAATATTATTATTACAATATTTTACAAAACTGGTTTTGAAGTGTTGAGAAAAGATCTCCTCAACATTACACTGTTAAAAATTTGCAGCATTCTGGCAGGTCATTTGACCGTTTTTTCCAAAATTCCGGCTACACAATCGTAATTTTAAGACTATTCTGACCATATTATTGGCCATTTTATGGTCAGAATATAGTTAAATTATGGTTATGAAACCGTTTTTTCAAAAAATGGTCGAATGACTTACCAGAATGCTGCAAAAATTTTAACAGTGTATGTGGCACATCCAACCTAAAGTAAAATTCTTCCCACTCTTCGGTTAACAAGTCCGGAGTAATGCAAGCTATCGCCTCTTCAATTCTGTGTCTCAACTCTGACAAATCATTATGTTGCGGCGTAACATAGACCCGATATTTTATAAATACCGAAAGGAAAAAATCGCATGACTCTAACGACTTTTTAATCTTCAGCCCAGCTATAACGCTTTTCGCTCAGGAGTCGTCATTTTACGTATATGGCGCTGCGAGCTAGACAATAACAAAGCAGTACTCGAGCATGCGCTTACCTAAAACCGTTTGAGTTACTCTTTATTTGTGACCTTGAACCAACACTCTACAACTTTTACAGTGATACTATTAAAATTTATAACTGAGATATTCTTTTATGAGCACCCTGTATATTATTTGATCTTATAAGTTTATCTTCTCACCTTAACATTGTGTCTCCTGTCATTTCTATGAAAAATGTATCGAATACGGATATCATGCAAGTTATTATAAAACTTTTCATCTAACAAGGAAAGGCTCCATACGGGCATATTCAGAAAAATCTGAAAAAATTACAGTGTTCTTCTCGTGTGGATATATATGTTTGTAAAAAATTTTTTGGCGGAACCTCGATAGAACTTTCGTAAAAAAATAATGAAAATTTCGTTTATTTGGCGATTTATCATCGGTTGGCGATGAAATGAAATTTCGAAAAAATACTTTTTTATGTCGAACACTCTTTAAGATAAAAATGCTTCTTATTGAACTTGTTTAAATTAATTTAATGTAAATAATTTTAGTTTTGTCAGTTTTAATTTGATTTAACTATAGTTTTGTCATATATATATATATATATATATATAATGAAAGTTAAATATCAAATTTTACGAATTAAAACAAAATTAAAATTGTTTCAATATCTCAAAATCAAGTCTTATTGAGCACTTTCGATTCCATTTTGTTGCTATCGAAACGAGCAATTTTTTGATATTGAAATGAATAACTGGTAAATGAATCTTGCCTTTATTTTGGAATACGCTTAAATATATGAAAGTATTTTTTATACATGAAATTGTTTTTAAAGTAATAAAATTGAATAACAAACAACAAATATGTAATACGAAAAAATGTATTTATTAAACTCTCTCACTGTTTAAGTTTGAATTCATTAAATACTATTTATATGCATTCTAAAAATTAATTAACAAGCAATTTTCAGGTGCATTAAAATCGTTTGCTTTTGGCGAGGAAAAGTACTGCTCGCCAAATCGCGTGACGCTTTCGTCTTTTTGCGCCAAATACTCGAAAGTATTTTATTTTTTTACAGACTTTCTACTGTACTTCCGTCGCAAAATTTGACTGATCCTTTATTACATACATAAGTAGTTTAATTGGTATTTTTTTCAAAATATTCTGAGTATGCCCAGTAAGGAGACCTTCCTTGTAAGAACGTAAAACTACGTGATGCAAAAGAACTTTTCAAGTTTCTATAAATTGCATATTACTTTTCTTCTATGATTGAAATAATAAACGGTATTTTCGGATGGATTTTATTTTTAAATAATTTTATGTTAAATAAATAATAACAAATAAAAGAAAATGCTAATAAAAATTTCTCGCAAAATTATAGATTTTTAGAATTCTGCGTCAATAAATATAAAGCGAAGTCAATTGTCTTTTTTAACAGAGCAATTTCATCATTCAAATATCTATTTGGAATCAAATGACAAAAGTAACATTTTCTATCCTAAAATGGTATTCGTTTTAAATTTTTTATTATTTTTATCGAATGTGCTCGGAAAACTCTTTTGCATATATATAAGTTATTTTTGAATAACTTCGAAAATTAGAATTCTGTAATGTAATTGAAGAGAATAGAAGATATATTTATAAAGACTTAAATGGGATCTCTTTATCAAAAATTCATCGACAAAAATGCAAAAAGCGCAATAATTATATTTTTCCCGCTAAAGTTTTGTATGTTTTTTGTTAATAACTTTTCATTTCGTAACAGGAAATGAATTAAAATGATTTCATATCAGTTCTTCTTTAAAGCTGCTATTGCATTGTATATTTACCCAATAATATTCATATTCTCCTTAATATTTTTAATGAATAAGTTTTTAAGATTTTCAATGTAAAAGGAGGGCGCACATGTGAATGAAAACAGAAGCGGTTTTATTTATAATTAACTTCCGTTTTAGATAAAGAAATGAAGCATTTGCTGCCATTATAAAAAAAATAACGAAATCAATCTCTAACTGTAATCTTTATAAATTATATTTTTTTTTCTGCGTATGTATTTTTTATTTAATGCGGTTAACTCCCAAAATGTTTTAAAATTTTAATTTAATCGCCATTTTTTTTAGAATAAGTCTAGATTATCAATAGATAAGAATGTCTGAATTCTACAACAAAAAATCGAAAAAATAGGAGCGATAAGTAAGGAAGGAAGCTACTTCTACATGTAATTGTTGCATGTTAATGCAGAATTACAAAATTTACATTTAATTTTTAAAAACCTTATTTGTATGTTATTTTAAAATATTATTTGCATGTATGTTTTCTTTTGTGTATTTTTCCAATAGTTTGTATCACTGAACTGCATGTTTATGGGTAGAGTTTCCTATTCTACACTGTAAAAAAAAATCTGTAAAGTTACTAAAATTTTTCTAGGAAACTGGGATTTCTAGAACTTTTCACGTAACAGTAACAACAAAAATTCATGTAACAGATACACTTTTTGCACCGTAAATCAAAAAATTTGTAAGGTTACTTATCATTTTTTAGGAAACTGGGATGCCTAGAACTTTTCATGTAACTGCAACCTGGGTTACAGATAAAATTTTAGTAACATTACTGTAATTTTAGTAGATTATTTTGTTACGCTACATTTTGGACAAAAACGTGACGAACCTGCAATTACCGCCAAGCTAATATTTGTTGATTTGTTTCATTCGTGAAACAGAATTTGTACAGACAGACGTGTACTGCCAAGTTCCAGAATTTGGTTTCCAACTAGTGTTGCCAGATGTCTCGCGTAAATCAGGCCTCGAAACCACTATTTTCTTACAGTTTATTTCGCCGTCTTTAATCGCAGATAATTTTGCCATTAGATAAAGCGTAGAAAATTATTTTAAAATACTGGTGTCCAGAACATTTAGAGCCCCGATTTACGCGGGATACCTGGCAACACTAGTTCCAACTGTTGAACAAAACTTCCAATCTGAGCATATGCTATTTGCGTATGTCCCCATTCTTTTATTCATAAAGACATTCAAAAGGAAAAAACTTAGATAAAATGAATGTGGTTGTCACAAAAGAGCTTTTGTAACGACCGAAGAAAACTCGCAAACCTTTCCGATCTCCAGAGTCACCGGACTAGCTTTGGCCCAGCGTTTGTCCACGCCTAGAATTGTCAATTGATGATCGCCTGTTCTAGACCGATAAGCCGTGCTGCCGCGTCTGAGAGGAAAAGAAATTCGATATGCGAAAGGAATGAAGTGAAGCAATGAGAATTGATTTGTGGAAGGCGGAAGACGTGGTTGTTTTTCCAGCCAGAGAGAGAGAGTGTGGACATGTTGGTTTTATTGACTGTGTTTTTGATGTGATAGATTTTTAGAGATGTGCTGTGAAGTGGTACCTTTTGTTTTTAGAGTGACGGTGTTTTTTTTTTTTTGGTGGTTGAGGAGGTTTTATTTTGTAAATGTGAACTGTTGAATAAAGTTAATAATCGATGTTAAAACGTCGTTTATTTAGTGCTACCAAGAAACCAGATGGAATCGTTACACTTTCTTTCATGTACGAAAGCATCCCCCATTAAAATACGTCAACTTAAACTCAGTAAGAAAATAATAAAATAGGCGATGTTGATAAAATGAGTTTTTTGCACAATTTCAAACATTAAAAAAAAGTTATTTGAAATCGCATTAATTTTTTTGCTTAAAAAATTCATGCTTCGTAAATTGTACAACGCATATGTTACATTTGATATGTTGCTATAGTAAATAAATGAATAAAATGTCATTTTCTTTTGCTAGTTTACTCCTAGGTGTTTTATCTCTCCTCTTTTCAAAATTTTTTGTGCATATCTTTATTTACCCAAGAGAAAGATTTATGAGTGTGGGACTTTTAAAAGGTTCATATAAAAAGAGAAGTGCCAGGGTTTTTCGACATGTATGAAAAGAGTCTGGTTTAAATAAATAATAAAAAAAAAGTTTTCGTTTACTCCAAAAGAGTATTTACTCTTCAAAGAGATATGTTCGGATAACAGATACTTCTTTAAAAGAAATACGAAATGCATTTTATTAAACATCGTACAAAGTTATGCTTTTGTACGTAAATTTTATTTCTCTAAAACTAAGCTTAAATTATCTGAAAATCATAGCAGTATTGTACTTTCAAACGAATTGTAAAGATATATGAAAGGATAAGGATTAACCCTTTTAAAAGTAAAAGTTCAAGAATTGGAATTCCCAGGTTTTATCTAATTTTTGAAAAGCCGTAGTCTAAATATGATTTGCCACTGCTGGCTTTGTTTTCCAGCCCAGCATTTACCACTTTCATGCTTCAAAATTGAGCTATCTTTAAGAATAAAAATGCTGAGTAAACGCGATTGTAAATTCTATCGCTATTCCGTGAGCCGAATTTGAGACCAGATACCGAACCCATAAAACGTCACGACGCTGGGATGCGTTTTAGCCTATTAAAAGAGTTCACCTCCTATTTCTTTAGTGTCGCACTCTAGCGGAAGTATTCCATATCTAAGACGGCACAACGAACAAACCGTGGCTTTTTACGACCATGAAGGGCTAAATTAACTGCTGCCCCTCGGCAGGGCATTTGGGAAATCGGGCCGCGACAACTCTCAAGTCATCTGGACCTGGGTGTTTCGAAAGACAACCAACATGTGGTGTGGTTGTCCTTGATCAATAGAATTTATGCAAACCACTTAATACACTAAAAAATAAATCGATTTAAAAATGCAAACCACAGCGCGAATACTCACCTCAAACAATGATCATGTATGATCACTCCTGTAACCAAATTCTTACGAGCGTTTCTGTAAATGAACGATAGATGCTTTTTGCTCCATAATTTACAAAAAACACGTTTTAGTACACCTTAGTACTCCTGTTTAATTTCATTATAGTTGAAGTATCATAACATGTTAAAATGCACCGCGACCAATTTTTCTTTAGATCATAATGTAATGGTATTCTTTTGTGCGGCCCTGTAAACGAACTATAAATATTACTTTAGATTAATTTTAACACAATTATTCTAATTGGTGAAGATATGATTTTTTTACCAATTAGAATAATTGTGTTAAAATTAATCTAGTGTAATTACGTATCCAGCGATTTCTGGAGTTTCACTACCTGAGATTTATTCTGTTGAGCTGAACCAGGTTTCAGACCAGATACTATAATCATTAAGGTTAGCTGGGTGAAAAAGTTCTACCAGATTCTCCCGGGATAGCTCAGATGGTAGAGCACTGGCGGCTTCAGCCAGGAGATCCCTGGTTTAAATCCTGGTCCGGACATTTTTCGCCCGGTTGGAAATTTACGTATAAATATTACTTATTCTATATTCCTAAGAAAGCATGTTGTACTCTATCTCAGGATTGCGTATCAATCTCATTATACTTCGAATTTCGTTACATCAATATAATGCACCGTAAACGATTTTTCCGCATCTACCATAATGCAACGGAATTCTTTTGTGTGTCTTGTAAATGAACTATAAATGTTACATATTCCATTTTCAATTCCAAACATTCTGAACTAATGCTCAATGGCATATAAAAATTATATGACAATCCGGGTATAATTACGTCAGTTAGAAGGAGGACAGACAAACAGACTGACATGACAGACAAACCGAATTCATAAGCACTTTTGTTTAGAAATTCCTCCCTAAGGGGATTAAAAGGGAGGGTTTGGATATTTTAGGACATTTAACCCTATCTCAGCAGCTGTTTTAGATGTGAGCGAAAAATTCTAGTCAACAAATCTATTAAAAAAAATAATTAGATATGTATTTCAGCGAGTTTAGAACCTCTCCATCTAAAGAAATTAAAGGGAAGGGTGAAAATTTTAGGGTATTTCGCCATATTTTAGCAGCAATTTGAGGAAGGAGCGTGGAATTAAAGATAACAAACCTATAAAAAAAAGTAATTAAACATGTATTTCAGTGATTTTAGAAATCCTCTCCCCCCTCCCCCCCTTCCAAGAAGATTAAAGGGAGGATCGAAACTTTTTGGTCATTTCGCCATAGTCTAGCACAGCAGTTTTAGATAGAGGCATGAAATTCAGAATAACTAATCTACTAAAACATAAACATGTAATTTATCGATTTTAGAAATCCCATCCAGAGAGGATTAATCGGGGTGGTCGAAAGTTTGACGAAATGTCCTAAAACTAAAGGTGAGATACATCTCACCTTTAGTTTTAGGTAGCATCGTGAATTTCGTGAAACTCAGGATAACAAATCAATTACACAAATAGTTACACATGTATTTCAGCAATTTCAGAAATCCTCCCATTCCTCCTAAGAAGGTTAAATGGGTGGTTGAAAGTTTTAGGTCATTTTGCTGTACTCAACAGCAGCTTTAAGTAGGAGCGTGCAATTCAAGCTACGAAACCTACTAAATAAACACGGGTACTTCAGCGATTTTAGAGCTATTTTAGCCATATAAGATTATACGAATACAACAGTAATTACTGATTTTTTTCATTAGATACTTTGTGAATAAGTACTAAGGAAATTTTTTTTTAAAGTTTCATCTTTGCTAGATATATCTAGATTTATGTCGTTTGATTCAAGATTCCTGTGGAGAAACCGACCAACGTAGCGGGCGAAGGCTGCTAGTATGTTATAAGCTGTGAAGAAACGCCTTATTTAAGGAAAAACTAAGTTTTACTACTGTATGACGGGGTTGTCACCGTAATGAACAAGTAAATTTGTCAAAGGTTGCGTGAATCACAGCAATTTATGAGGGTCGGATAAAAAGTACTGCATCTTATAAAAATGAAATAAAAAAGTCTATAAAACTGACTGCGCAAAATAGAATTTCACAAATTTAAATTTTTATTTTTTAACTAATGATTATTCAGTTATAATCACACATTTCTATAAACTAATCAAAATAAAATATCACATAATTAATGGAAAATAAACAATTTTTCATAATTTTATATTTTTTTCCCTTAAAGTCTTTAGTATTGCTGACAGTAACCTTATATGCTTACATAATAAAATAAATGTAAAATACTATTCCAAATTTTATCGTAAAGGCGCCTGCTATTTAAATAACGAACGAGTTTTCTGTAAAAGAACAGAAAATTGTAAACAACAGTAAACTTTTACTCATAAATATACTATTTGAATAACACCATTTGTTATGTATAGATGTTATTCGCACTTCTAAAGCCAGTATTAAATCTCAGTTCACAAAGCCAAGATAATAAACCTTATCCTACGACAGCAATTTATGCGGAAGTAATACCAATTGATTAAGCAGAGCGTGTTCCTATCAATTGTCTGTAGTGTTACATATTATCTGCGGTATAGTTTAGGACATATTGACTATGTAATATTGTTCATCTGCTGAGAAGTATTAGCCATTTGAAATGCGTAGAATATGGATGAAATGTTAACGTTAAATATTATTGCATGTATAATGCAGTGACTTGCAATTCGAATTAATATTTCTCTATATATACATACATGCCACTCGTATTATATATACGTCAAGATGTAAACAAATATCTAATATGATAAATAAACATATCTATTCCAATCAAAATGTTTAAAATACTATTTGTAACTTTAGATGAGGGAAGATTTACTACTTGAAGTAAATATGTAATATGTTTGAAAAAAAAAATCAAATATTTCAGTACACTTTTGAGATTTAGAATGCACATTTAAATATTTCTTTGACGAAGATGAAGACCCTTCTGTAGTGTAATCCTATTGATGTATTACTTATAAATAAACAATAACTGTGTATGACTGGATGAAAAATAAATAAATAAGCAGCATGCGTCTATACTTGTAGCACTTTTTAGGCGACGCATAGTTGTCCTCGTTTGCCTCTACACATAACTTCCTAATTGCTACTGATCATACTGCTGATAATACTGACATTGACGGATTTTTTTAGCGTAAATAGCCTTAAAATTTTATATAGCGCCACTATAAGTGCCTGATAGTGCCCCACTCCTTTAAAATGATTACGTTTACCATACGAAATTGGATTGGGTTGCAAAAATTGAATCGGAGTAATAAGTGTTTGTAGTTGTCGGGGTCCTATATTCGGGCTATACTAAAATTTAGCTGGCGTCAGTTAAAAAACCCGACAAAGTTTCTCTTGTATAACGATTAATTTTACTGTATAAAGTATGAGTGTTCTGCCATCCCTTAAAACGATTATGTTTTTTATACGAAATTTGTGTGGGTTGCGAAAATTAGGATCCGACTTATAGGTGTTTGTGGTTATCGAGCCCTAATGTTCGTACTTTACTAAAATTTAGGGGACTTCGTTTAAAAAACCAACAATGTCCCCTGTAAAATTATGTCACGTTTTTTATGCACACCAAATTTGAGTGTTTTGTGACTGTTTGATCACGAGTTATAGGAATTTAATTTTGTCCAGTTCTTTTATTCAGTTATTTGTAAAATTTAGGGGGTGTCGGAGTTTCCTCTTAATCCGCACAACTTTGAAGAAAATACTTTGTTATTTATATGTTGCCACCACTGATATGATTACGTGATATTGGTCACGCCCTGAGAAGATTGTTTAAATGAAGACCAACTCTTTCAATTAACTAAATTAACAGTTTATTTACACACTATTTACAAAACACACAAAACACTATTTACACTTAAAAACTCGGATGTAGGTGATCCGGTCCAACATTTAATTAAATACAGTAATTGCTGGCTGTGTACTGTTAAACTACGTTATATTACTCTCCCTCTACCCTCGTTAAATTAGCGTTACCGGAGATTACTCTTAATCTCCCAACACATGGGCTCTAAGCTCGGCGAGCTTCCCTCAACCCTACGCTCTATCTAAGAGCTATACACAGGAACAACCTACAACTTGGCGCTCTAGGCTCCAACTCACTTTCTCCCAGCAGAAGCGACTGCCTCTCTAGCAACCCTCCGCTTTTTTCTCCGCGTAAAAACCGGGGTTTCCACCCTGACCACATTCTTAGCTCTCTCCCTCGTTCGGGGAATTCTTTCGTCTCCCCATCTCCAACAGACATCTCAAAAGGTCGGGAAAACCCCTCTCCATCCATCTTTATCCCTCCATCCAAGCTGTACATTTCACCTCCTCGGATCCAGTTTTAGACAAGGAAAGAATGTTACTTTGAAATTTCCAGTGCACAGACCATACAATATGTAATATAGTAAGACAAAAATAATATAGAACCATAGTTCTAATAGCAGATGTTTCTCAGAACCTGACACCCCCACCTTAGCGGAAAATATGCCATTTAGGGGCTAATTTTCCCGAACATATAGTAATATCACAGAAGAGTTCAATAGTCTCTTTGCAGGTTTCTTCATTATTATTATTACATATATACTTCAAAATGTGTCTGAACATTATCTACTGACATCTCTAATGAACCGTGTACTAATATTATTATTACAGAAAAACTACACATGCTAATACACTATTATAAACACAAGATTCAAATACAATTACACATACACAAAAATTGGCCAGAGCCCATCTAGTGAGTTTGGGGGACCTTGGGGTTGTTTCAGTAAGAAATTTTAATGGATTATGATCCGTTATGATCTCAATTTGAGATCTATATGTCCATTTTTCAAACTTCCGCAACCCGAAGAGAACACTCCAAGCCTCTTTCTCTATACTCGGTCAAGCACGTTGAGCCCCTGATAATTTCTGACTGGCAAATGCTATCGGCTTAAACTGCCCTTTTCATCTTTTTGTGTAAGACAACATCCTACTGCCAGGTCTGAAGCATCGGCGTGAAGCTGATATCCCATGCCTACGGTAGGTGTAGCCAAACGCGTCACGTTACATAACACATCTTTAAGGGTATTAAATGCTTCTTCTGCCCTTTCATCCCATGGTATAGTATTTTTAACCTTCCCTTTAGTTAGTTAAGTTAAAGGTATAGCAATTTATGCATAATTTGGAATATAAGATCGGTAAAATCCCATTAATCCCAAAACAGATCTAACTTCCTTTTTAGTTTTCGGTCTCTTTAAATCCCTTATTGCTCCTATTTTCTCCTAATCTGGTGCGTGCATTCCACCCCTAATTACATGACCTAAAAACTTTGTCAATTTCTCTCCAAATTTACATTTATCCATCCTAATCGTAAAATTTCTATTTTTAAGTTCTTCTATGACAGCTCTAACATGCTCACAATGCTCTTCCCAAGTGTCGGAGAAAATGATGACATCACCAATATATGCTTGTGCATACCTCCATTCTACCCCTTGTTCCCGGTTTAAAATAAGAATTTCCCCAATTTCTCCAAATTCCTAATCACCTTCAAAAACAATATTAACTATGTTACACTTAGCAATAAATTCTCTTATTTTATTTTGGTGCACGTGCTCGTTTTTCGACAATAGTTGCCAGGCCTTGCCACCTAGAATATACCTTATTAGTTGAATCGGGGATTAATAGTGTTACTTTATCGCCTACTTCAAACGTTTTTTCTTTCGACCTTAAGTTATAATGATATGCCATTCTGCCTTGTTGCACCTAGGACGATAAATTTGCCTCATTTGCGACTCTTTCTAAGCGTCCCCTAAGTTTATTCAAATACTCATGAATCGGCATAGTATCTAATTGTGCCCCCTTATTTTCTCCTGCCCAGGATGACTTGAGAACTGATAAAGGATCCTCCGGCGCTCTACCATATAATAATTGAAAAGGTGCGATTCCTGTTGTAGAATTTGGGACTTTCCTATATGCCCATAATATAAATGGTGTTTGTTCATGCCATCTTTTACCTTCTTCCCTAATCGTATGATGCAACATACGTTTAAGCGTCTGATTAAAACGTTCAACAAGACCGTTAGACTGTGGGTACTGTGGAGTCGAAAATCGTGGACTAGCACCTAAACTTTTCTCAAATTCTTTCGTTAAGTCGGCAGTGAAATTGGTTCCATTATCACAGGAAATTATATTTGGAATTCAAGTCCGGTACATTTTCCCGGTACATTTTTAGTTTTGAATGCCCTTTCTAAACAGTTGAAAAATAAATTCCATCCCTCAGTCCTTTCTGGTACTTTGATAGACAGAGTTTTAACACTTTTGATCAATTTTTTATGTTACTTTCATTATTAGGTTCCCTTGACCCATTAGAGTTATTGGCCGAACCTTCCATCCTTAGCCTCTCCATTTCTAATTCATGTTCCATCCTCAATTTTTCAAACCTCTGTTGTCTTTCTAATTTTTCCTGCTCTAATTTTCCTGTTTTTCTAACTTTTCGAGCTCTAGTCGTTCCGCAACAATAGTGTTAGATAATTCCATAATAACCCCCTCGTCATAGTCATCGCTGTTCATTATCTTTTTCCTAAGCTGAATTCTGGTACCCTCTTCCATGAATTCAAGCCCCAATTCTTCGGCTATCATCTGAAGATCCAACCTTTTTAATTTCAATAAGAAAGCCATACCTTCCACCGATTACTATTACGACTCTACAATAATATTTAAACTTACTAAATTAATATTTCCTAAAATTCTACTTTAGTACAGTTACCTCCACTTATTATACTAATTAATACCTTTCAGATAATCGATGTATTATATTTCTAATTTAACATACTGTATAACCTGATTTTCCTCAACCATTGATATCACACAATTTATTTCCAATAAAAAAAAAGTAAGAACAATAATTTCGATTTGATTACTATGCAATGCAGATTCCAATTTATACAATTAGATAATAACCTACAATTTACATAATAATACTGATACGTTGCAAATTAAATAAAAATATTGATGCCAATAGAAACATCCACATAAAGAAAAACTGTATAACATACACATATAAATTCCTACAATTATCCCCAATAAAATATTTCCAAATTCAACACTAATTCTGACACTTAAAACAAATAAAATCAAAACCCTCACTTTTTTTTCCCTCTTGTGAGCCCCTTTTTTTTTTCGAAATTTATTTCCAGCCAATTAAAATTCTAAGCAAATGTTCATTGCTTGTTTGTTATCAACTCTTCAAACTTAAAACAGTATTGCTTCATTTAAATATTACTTTAATAATAATTTAAATTTAAGTAAATTCAATTATTCCTTCCAACTATTATTAACACCATGCATTAATTTTATTCACTACCATTATTAGTAAAAAAAAAAAAAGAAAATCAATTTTAGCACAAGCTATTATGACCTTTTCTTAAAACAATAGTAAATATGGTTGTTAATAGGGGAGAGTAGCCATATTTGGACCGCCGCTTTAATTGGACCGTTGCCATTCTGCCGTTAATTACAGGAAGAGACGCCATCTACAACTGAAATCCTACTCATCAGGATGACGTCACTCACGATTAGAAGATGCAACCGCCTACCACGTGTTGTTTTCAGGCAATTTAAAAAAACCTAAAGTTAGCTGTTTTGATCTACTTTTTTCCTACTAAACATAAGTGAATACTTTAAAACTAAGGTAAGTTGTTATGTTTTCATATACATATATAAATTCATCTGTTAATTGCGCATATTTCTCACGCGGCTTTGTTTGATTTCGTTTTTGTTCTTAGTCTTAAAATTATCTGTTTTAAAAAATAGCGCAATTGCCATAATTGGGCCAATTTAAGTTGCTTAAATTGGACCAGATATGCGTTCATAAATTTTGAAAATTAAGTAATGAATTTCGAGGACGGTACACTTTGTACACTATTTTTTTAATTTTTTTAATATTTTATAATGGATTACTATCTCCATGCAAGTTTTTTTTTTGAGGGGGGGGAGGGTATATCTGAATTAATTTTTTTATACAGTTTATGCCTATATAAACAAAAAAATATTTTTACATGATTATGCAATAAATTTCGTTTGCAATTTCTTTCATCTTGTATGTGTTTGTATTTATTTTCTTTGAATACTTTATTCCTATGGCGTATTTGGTACAGAGTTGAATTCAAACAATCTCTTCCTGGAGGACATTTGCGATTCCCTGAGGAAGGGCAGACTTTTTACAGTTCTGGAGGGTGGAATTACACTTTTTTGCCATTAAAACGCATAAAACCTCAAACCTTCCGGGAGGAGGGGGGGGGGGGGTGAATTCAACACTGTTGAATATATAATATTTGCGTATAATTAATCGTAGCGTATTTTTCAATAGAGCATATTTTTTTAAACACTTTTATAATATAAAGTTTAAAATGCTGAAAAAGACACGGACAAACTGTCTGGAAAAAAAAATAAATAAACAGGTGACAGCAAAAGCTGTTATAGATATAGGAAATAAAAAGGAGAGAGTAAGTTGTGAAGAAATTGACATGCAATAAGTCTGTAGCTACAAATCCTCCCCAAAAGCCAAAAAATCATTAGAAATGTTATATCCTTTGCTAAATTTAATTTTAAAAAAGTACAAAGGGAGTCAAAAAACAGTTGTGTTAACATCTTCGCCATATAAAGTAAACCTTGAAATGAAAAACACAAAAAATCGACTAAAAGGAAGCTACCACAGCGTAAAAGCAAATGGAACATCAAGTTTTAAAAGAATAGGCGTAATGCAATTATCAAGGAAATGATGAAAGGGGAGAACTACAATCATTATGTAAAGAAAACTTCTGTTGCAAAAAAAAAAGTCTAATAATTCAGAATCTAAAATAAAAATCTAAATAGTGATGATTGGTTTTGCCTGATTTGTAAGAAAATAAAACAGCAGAAATGGTTCAGTGTTCATATTGCCAAATACGGTTCCATGTTGTGTGTGCTGGAAAAAAAAATCAATAAACGAAATTCATGCGTAAGCTTTGCATCACTCCTTAAATGATATTAAAGTAACTGGCAATTAGTTTCATAATTTCTATTCTTAATTACTGATAACTTTGATTTATATTTTGAATACATTTTGATTTAAAACAATTACACTTATTTTCAGATATTTGATTTCATTGTATTTCATTGCTGTTATTTTGTTTGATTGTTTCAGTAACCGCAAACTTTGATTTTAATAAAATTAGTTATATTCCCTAGTCATTAAAACAACCTGATTTTATTTGGTCCAATTTAGGAGACTGGTGGTCCAACTTAGGCGACCAGTTGCTGAATTTGGACCACTTTTGACAAATTTTTCAAATTAAAATAAAATTTAAGATTTTCAAAAAGAAAATGATCTAAAGTTTTATTTAGTTAGTAGATGAATTGATTTATCCCATGTAGTGATATTTTTCAGATATTCCAAAAATTAAGAGAGTTACACCTGAAAATAAGCGAAATGGTCCAAATTAGGCTACTCTCCCCTATCTCCTACCTATCTGAACACAATTATTTGATTGCACATAAATTATCAAGATTTAGACAATTTATCTTAAATTACTATTAATTATACAACAACAAATACATTTGGTTCGAGAATGTCAGCAGAAAGAAATGATCAAAACACCTTACCTTATACTTTATCTGCTGGGGTACTCCGCTGCTCACACGTAGTTGCACGATGAATTCAATATTTCACACTTTACAGTCACTTTGATGATATTCAACACTCGGGCTGTAACACACTGTAATTTGATTCACTGTAGCGAGCGATGATAGGACACAAACACTAGTTCGATTCGCTGTAACGACGATAGGACACAAACACTCTCATTCGGTTCACTGTAACGACGATAGGGCACACACACTCTGTACTTCCACTCGACGCTTGGTTGTTATCTCTCTAAAATTCCACTCGACGATCCGGCATTACCACCAAGAATTCCACTGGGTGCTCCGGCACTAACACACTACAACACGGCTCGCTGATCACTGGTCTCAGACGATTCTATCCCGTCGCTGCCATCAATTTGTCGGAGTTCCCTCTTATTCCGCACAACTTTGAAGAAAATCCTTTGCTATTTATATGTTGCCACCACCGATATGATTACGTGATATCGGTCACGCTCTGAGAGGATTGTTTAAATGAAGACCAACTCTTTCAATTAACTAAATTAACAGTTTATTTACACACTATTTACAAAACACACAAAACACCATTTACACTTAAAACTCGGATGTAGGTGATGTGGTTCAACTTTAAATTAAATACAGTACTGTGCACTGTTAAACTACGTTATATCACTCTCCCTCTACACTCGTTAAATTAGCGCTACCGGAGATTACTCTTAATCTCCCAACACATGGGCTCTAAGCTTCACTCAACCCTACGCTCTATCTAAGAGTTATACACAGGAACAACCTACCACTTGGCGTTCTAGGCTCCAACTCACTTTCTCCCAGCAGAAGCGACTGCCTCTCTAGCAACCCCCGCTTTTTTCTCCACGTAAAAACCGGAGTTTCCACCCTGACCACATTCTTAGCTCTCTCCCTCGTTCGGGGAATTCTTTTGTCTCCCCATCTCCAACAGACATCTCAAAAGGTCGGGAAAACCCCTCTCCATCCATCTTTATCCCTCCATCCAAGCTGTACATTTCACCTCCTCGGATCCAGTTTTAGACAAGGAAAGAATGTTACTTTGAAATTTCCAGTACACAGACCATACAATATATAATACAGTAAGACAAAAATAATACAGAACCATAGTTCTAATAGCAGATGTTTCTCAGAACCTGACAGGGGGTTTATTAAAACTTGACAATGGCCTGTAATAATGGCCTCTCGTGATGTTGAACCATGCAACCTTTGGTGAGTCTACAAGAATTTGAGTCCGGGTTATAGGGGGGGGGGAGTGGGGTGAAATAACTAGGGACCGAAACGTCCAGCTCGATTTTGGATGAGTTTGAAAGTTTTTCTTAATCTATGCTTGACGCGTGATTTTTCTTTCTTGTGTAATGTATTTAGCTTTTATACTAACCAGGTGATCCAAACTGAATAGAAGCGTAAGAAAGGAAGTTTCTCGCGGCGTTCAAGGTCCCTCCATTGAAATAAAGGTAATTTTTTAGAAGTCAGTTTAACTTCACCAAAGAATTTTATTTCTAGTCTTCATCAATGCGTGATCATTCATCTCTGGTAAAACAGCTCTGTTCATAAAGATATTCTATAAATGTTGATTAAATTTCTAACATACGAATCTGCATATAAAGGCTATTAACGAAAGCTCTGCAATTTTCTTTGTAACACTTTCCAACACAGTAGTTGAAAATTGTTTATGAATTGGGTTTGTCTGTCCTCTTGTCCGTGCTCTATCTCGCGTAAATGTACTCGGATTGTTATGTAATTGATATATGTTATCGATATTTACAAGGACATGTTCGGTGCTGAAAATAAAGTGTTTAGCATTTATACTTCCTTTACAGAGGCACTCAAAAGTTTGCCGTTATATTATGGTGTAAGGGGAAAAATCCTTTGCGGTGTATTTTAATGATGTTACACTATTTTAAACATAATGAAATTTATATACCTTATTGAGGTGCATTAGGAGATATTTAGTGTAGAATATGTTATGCATAGCACTTACAGTACATGTACAGGGGAACACAAAAGTATTTAGTTGTATTATGGCCTATGAAGAAAAATCATTTGCGCGTATTATAATGATGTTTCTGTGCTACAAACATCATGAAAATTATACGAATTTATGAGTTGCACTAAAAAACACTTTCTCTGGAATATGAGGCACAAAGCATTCATCATTCATTTACAGAGTTACACAAAGGTTCGTTTCTATTATGGTCTACGGGGGAAAACTATTCGTAGTGTATTTTAACTACGTTCCCCAATTTCAAACATAATGAAACTGATATACCTTGGGTTTAATAAAAGATGCTTGCACTAGAATATGATGTCCATCGCACTAAACGTTCATTTAGAAGGACACATAACAAATTTCGAATTCAATACTGTATACGAAGTATCGTCTGTTAAGGACAATTGCTGAAAATACATTTTCAGTTATGATGTGCGTTTTTAGGTGCGTTCGTAATTATATAAATACGTAGCACCTATAGTCGTCGTTCAGTCCGTCCGTCTGTCTGTCCGCATATAACAGAGCAAAAACTACCCAACCGAATGGTCTGAAATTTGAAATATAAGATTGTTGCAAAATTTTGTCGAGCCATTTCAAATTTTATGAAAATCGGATGTATAGTTTAATTACAGGGACAGTCAAATTTTTTCTTTACATTACGGCCAATGGGAAAAATTATTGCAAATGCATTTTAATGATGTTACAGCCTTCCGAATGGTCTGAAATTTTAAAGATATAATTGTTGCAAAATTTTGTCGAGCCATTTCAAATTTTAGAAAAATCGGGTGTATAGTTTAATTACAGGGACAGTCAAAAATGTTCGGGGAATGGGAAAAAAATTATTGGGAGTACATTTTAATGATGTTAAAGACTATGCACTTTATGAAGTGCAAAAAATTATACATTCAGTACAATATGGGGTGCAAAAAATAATTATAAAACTTGTTATAGTACGAACGCACCTCATTTGCCACGTTTGACGAGCAATTTCCAACTTGTTAAGTTTAATTATACACATCACTTACTATGCAAAAATTTAAAGTCTATCGATAATATACAGGGCTACACAAAATAATTCGTAAGAAGTACTGAGAATAAGCGTGAATTGCTTAAAGGATTTTGCATTTTCCAGCTAAACAAAATTTCGAAAGCTATGTTTGCAAATACAAATAAAATATTATACAGGTCTATGGGATGAACTGGATACAGGAACGTCTATGGATGATAATCTCTGGAAGTGCAATTTTAGTAGTTTTAAGCGTGTTTTTGCCTGAATTAAATTTCTTCTTAATATGTGGCGTGTATAAAGCTTTATTGCTAATATACAGGATTGTATAAAATAATTCAAATACGCTTCCGTTAATTGGTTGAAGTTGCTGAAGGTGATTTTTCAACTGTATTATGCGTTTTATTTCCAATTATGCGTTTTTCCATTATTTCAATACTAAATTTTAGCATACATCTCTGTAGATTATTTATAGCGTTGCACAAAAGAATTGGAAAATACCTTTCCAGCAATGGGCGGTAATTGTTGAAATCTGGTTTTCAAATGTGTTATGCGTTTTCTAAAATGTTTACTTAGGTACAGTCGTGGAAAAAAAAAATTAAACACCCCCTACTAACTCCTCAACAAATTGTCGTAGACGAAAGTGACTGGTACCGAACGATTGGAAATAGAGTCTACTTTTAAATGGTGCATATAAAATTTTCTCAGGGGGTCATCTACATATTAAAAAGAATCCAAACTTCATTTTTTTAAATGGCAATACCCAATTTTAACGAGATATTTCATATCTTTGGTTCAAACTATGCCTAGACACCAAATTTCAAGTCATTTGAATGATAAGTTTTTGAATCATAAACATTCAACATTTAGTGCTTTTAATGTTAAATTACGTTTTCATATTTTTATTTATATCTCCTGAAATTATGCTTCTAATGTGCTAATTTTTTTTGTAGCAATAATGCTAATATACCCAAACATAAATGCGCTGAATTTGCAATTTTTATAATTTTATGATATGAATTATGAATTATGGAATTAATATTCGAAAAAATTATGAATTGCAACCTACAATTTTTTTTATGGATTTAGATTTATTAAGCTCTTCTTTGTGGAAATCCAAAATTTCACATTTTTCTTCCAAGTACTTCAAATTAAGCTTAAAAAACGGCAAAATGATGGTTTAAGGGACCGTCTATGATAGAAGTGAGTAGATATTTTGAAATTTATTCTACTGTCCTTTAATCTAACAGGCTTCATTGACTCCTTGAGTGCCTTGATCAAGAATCTCTCTCGGTTAAAAATCGAGTATGGTCTTCAATTTGGATACAGCCCTTAAAATACGCTCGTTTTAAAATAATTATTTTTTTGGAAACTTATGGTACGAATTGCATAAAAATTTGTTTTTAGGCTAATTAAAGGGTGTAGAGTTCAATTATGCTGTCAGATTTGTGTACTGCTATTGAAAAAAAAACAAAGTTTGGGTTCGTTTTAATATGTAGATGGCCCTCTAAGCAAATTTTATATGCATCATTTAAAAGTAGACTTTATTTTCAATCGTTCGGTACTACTAGCTTTCTTCTACGATAATTTGTTGAGAAGTTAGTAAGGGGTGTTTACTTTTCTTTTCCACGACTGTACATATTCTTTAGCCTTTCTAACAGCAAAGTTTTGTAAAAGTAGTCTGTAAGTGTCGGAAAAAGTTTCATAATCCATGCTTCCTTTCTTGTTTAATTTGACCTCAGTTCATTTAGTATTGATAACTATGATCCAGTAGTTTCATTTCTTTCAAATTAGAATTATTAAAAGTACGGTTTCAAGTACTCGGAAATGCAATTACATGCATTGGTATTCCAATACGGTTTCCTTTTCTGTGTTTTTTTTTAAATTACTAGGGGGCTCTGCCCCCTACGAGCTACTCTCGCCAACCCCCGTTCAGGCACACCAAAATCCAAAAAGCACGCTAATTTGATCGGCTTTAAAAATATTGAATTAAAATTAAAAAAAAACAAAAAACAGTAGCGATCTCTCTGTAAACAGGTTTCCATTCGTTTTCCTTGGATTGGGGATTTTTAAGACCAAATCTGCTGCTGTTAATAGATGCAATGGCTGTTTTTGCATTTAATTAAAAAAATTAGTTAAACATTTGAAAATAAGCTAATGTAAAAGGAATTAAGTAAACAGTGTCATTGTCTCCCGGTATTTTTTAACAGCGCTATAAGATAGTTCTTTTAAATAATTCATTTTAAATGCATCGTTTCAAATCTGACGTAATTTACACCAAAGTTTTATTTCTCTTATTAATATATTCACGTGAAAATACTTTTGTTGTTAGAAGGAAATATTATTTACGCTGTCTTCGAATTCACGATAATAGTTGAAAAGATTATCTCAAAATATCTCGCGCAAATATATTTTTCAATTTAAACTGTTTTGCTATATTTTTTGCCATTTTAAATATGACGTAATTTCCTCAAATTACAAGTTTTAATGCATAATAATGATTTTTTTTATTTTAAGATTTTGTTTCTCTTTTAAAATTCAAGAGTAAATATGGTTCGGCACAGATGTCATATACGCCTCATATTGGAGCAATTTCTGACGCCAATTTCATATACGCAACGGGTACTTAACTGATACTAAACTGTCGTTATTTTGCTTGATATGGTAACCTGGATGTTGTTGTTTATGCTATTGATGTTTTCGCCAAATTGGCGTCGGAAAGAAATTGCGCCAATTGACATCTATGACACCTATGCCACCTATGAATGGCGTATATGACATATGTGCCTATGGTTCTTATGACGTAATTTTCCTGCTTTTAACATGTAATCATTTAATTCTAATTTTAAAGTTTTTTTTCTGTTTGTAATAGTCACGTGTAAATAAAATTTTAATTTGAAGTAAACATTATTGCTTGCGCTGTTTATACTACTGGCAACAGTTTAAATTAATAACATTTTCTAAAATTTGTAAAAAATATCTCTCGAAATGCTGAAAATTTGAATCTAAAATTGAAATAAAACCTCAAAAAATGAGTCAAATAAGAAAAATAAATGCAATCCTCACACCGGGAACTTATAACGTATAAAATGATCTAAAAATGTTTAAATTCTCATGTATAGTTTTTGATCCAATAATTCTTTTTTAATGGATCGATTTTGTCCAACTTTAGCATTAAATATCTCTTAAAATAATTCTTCGATTTGAAAACTGTCTGCATCAGCGTGTTTATCAAACATTTCTCTATAATACCACCGATTTTCCTATTTTTGTATGCAACAGTTTTTTTAATATTAACGATGAAAAGCCATGCTTAAGCATTCAAATTGGATGCCGATCTACCCGGAATGTCTACGCAGATTCTCATTGGTCCATTTCCAAATCAAAACTTTTTTTTATATATAGAAGGATATCTAACAAAGGTTGTACTGAAATTAACTGACATTTTAAATATTTATTAAATCGTGTTTTTTATTTGAACATTGATAACGTTTTAACTTTATTTCAACGCAATATTGTGAAGATTACAGCCTCAAAGAAAAAAAAAAAAGTAAAAAAAACAGAGAAAGTACCGGCAGCATGTTGCCTGGCCACTCATGTGCTGAAAGGGATTTTTTTTGTTATTCATTAAAATTTCAAGAAGTTTAATTGGAGAATTTCAATGCATTTTGAGCTTTAGTTCACGAAATTTTCTTTATTTGAAGGGAAAATCATATACATAAATTTTCCGTTTCTATTTTGAAAAAGTAACAGGAAGTTGCCGGAACACCCCTCTGTTTTGATGAAAATACAGCTTTAAACTGAATGATTTCAAGTAATTTCTACATTAAATAGCGAATTTTCTGTATTTTAGGGAAAATAGTAAAATCAAAGCGGGAAGTTTCATGTTTTAATGCAAGAAATGAAACTTAAAAACTTTCAATTCACTGATTTTGTTTGAGAGAGTATGTATGAAACAAAATATGCGACCACTATTCATTAATTTGACAAAATTATAAAATATCAGTTCAATTTGGGCTATTATTTGCTTTTTATTATATCAGAGGGCGTTATGGTAATTTTCCGGAATTCAGTGTCATAAATCTTGAAGTGCAGAAGTCGCAGAGGTACTGGGGTACTGAGGTACTTTTTGGCGGCAAAATGACGATTTTTTTGCCCGGTGTGGAAACCCAGCAGAACAGATTGTCTGTATCTTATATTAAATTCATGAACATAGAATAGATATTCTCTGCGTTTCTGATTAAACTACACTTAGTGTGTGTTTTACATTAAAATAATTTGTGCATGTTTATAATATAAAATTGTGTTTTATAATACTAGCTTGAGCAAAAATTTCTGGGATATTTGTGAAAGTTGCGTTGTTATGTGCAAATTAACAACAAAAGCAACAAGGACTATAATTTAAAGTAGAGGCCATCATAGTCCACGACTTCCTGCCACCGTTCTGCCAGATCCGGATTTGCTAGCTAAGTTTGTCGCCGTTAACCAGCACCTTCATTCTCATTAATTTCATCGACGGCTTTCAGAATCGTTTGGCCTTTTCTCTAATAATGCTGGGTCAATACACGCAAATCATACTGCTCAAAAGGCATTTTGGAGCCAAAGTTTCTGAAGTCCTATACATATATCCACTAGTACTCCTACAAATTCTGGTAACTATTAGATTAAAAATTTTCCAGAACTTTTTGCTCAACCTAATAAAATAAATGTGTGCATTTACCTTATAATAAAATTGTGTTTTTTCCTAGTAAAATAAATGGTTTCTTAATAAAGTAAAAGTTACATGGGCCTAATAGGTATTTGAAAACGGGTTTTCTCGGCAAAATGGTGAAAAAATCCCTCACCAATCCGGTGCGTCTGCGAAATCTGTTCCAATCTTCAATGTAAAATAATAAAAAAATTGGTTTTAAGATAATGACATTAATCAGTTTGAACAATGAATTTTTCTGATTAATATTTTATTAAGGATTAGCAGGATTCGCCAGTCACGCTGGTCGATTTTTCCAAACGAACTCTGAATCAAACGAAATATATGGGTGAATTTGTCCTCGTGATTTAAATATGAACATTTACTGGAATGGCTTACGAATTCCTAAAGAAAAAAAAAATGTAAACACCACCGTACTCTTAAATTTGCTAATGTGTCAGATAACATTTGGACCGTTAATGACCAACTGGTTTAGTTGTCTGTCGAATTTCAAACCGAACGATAGACCGATATGCAATATACTAAAACCATTCCTGAAAAATTATCTAACAACGCAAGTCTCACCAAAATACGCCTTCTAGACCTTTTTAAAAAGGCTAATCTTTCATATTCGGGTTCATCTGATTATAAAACGTTCCCTGATAGTTCTATAACAAACCAACAGTAAAACGATATGTAATACACTAAAACAATCCCTGAAAAAGGGTCTAACTAACAATGACCACCACCAAAATACGCCCAATAAAATAAAAAAAAAGCTTAATTTTTCATATTCGGGCTCGCTTAATAATAGAACTTTTCTCAAACAACGTAGAATGATCTGCAATATACTAAGACCCTTCCTGAAATGTTATCTAACTAAGAATGCAAAATACGGTCTCATCAAAATACGCGGAGTAGAACTTTTTTAAAAGGCTAATCTTTCATATTCGGGTTTATCTGATTGTGGAAATTTCCCCTATATTTTTATAATTAAGTAATGCAGAACGATAGGGAACATACTAAAACCTTCCCTGAAAATTATCTAACCAAGAGTGCAATCCTATCAAAATCCATTCAGCAGAACTCAAGTTAAGCAGCCGGAGCGAAATTCCTGTTTGTATTTCATATATATAGTAGATTGATAATAATCGTAGTTGTTTAACTTAATTGAAAATGACCATTTGAGCTCCTACCAATAATGGTTTAATTGCTACACTACTGAAACTGGATTACTCATGTTTCATAAAATACAGAAACAGAATATAGGTGAAAATCTTCTTCAACTGAAAGATCTAATAGATTTTTTATGAGTAATATATTTTTTAGACTGCCAATCAGCTAGAATAAAAAATACATTTTAATTGATCTTTTAATATTTTTGATATAATTTATATAAAAGATATCGAATAATGAAGTTTTGAAATTTATTAACCCTCCAGCCGCGGGCGACTTTTTCAGTAGGTTACTTTTTAAAAATTAAGATTGTTTGATTCCCACCACTTTTTTGAAGTAGAAATAGTCACTTTATTTAATTACAGATTAAACTAGTCGTTGGGGGCCACCGTAATACTTACCCATCATGGATATAAATAATATAAAATATGAAAATAAAACATGTGATATTTTTGCTAAGCATTGTACCATGTTACTTTTATTCATAATTTAATTTATTTGGACTTCCTTAAATATAATTAATATAACCCCTTAAGCTAATATTACTTTTTGTTGCATTAAAATGTCTCAATTTGTTGATTTTCTGTAAGCTAGTTAAACCCTAAAAGCAATAAAAATCTATGGAAATTTGGCGAAATATTAGAGATACCGCCAATTTGCCGTCACTTTTGGCGACTCATTTTGGCCGCCAAATTTGGCGATATACCGCCAAGTTGGTGACAAACCTGGCGGTATTTGGCAACAGAACAGGGTCCCCCCTATCGTAAACCCCCTTATAGGTATGGAGAGGCATTAAATGCTTGACATTTACGATAAGACATTATAGGCATTTAATCTTATAGTTTGGCGATAATTTTTTGGTCGGCGCGATAATCGAGTAGTACCGAATTGCGTAAAAGAAACATCCTTATAACTCGAAAAGTTATAATCCTATTAACTAACAGTTTACTGCGTCGGATTAAGCGTCTCATTTCCAATTAAAATATATATTTGAATTGAAATTTGAATAAAATACAGGGTCATGAAAAATCGAAGAATGTGAAAAATAGAATTACAAATATCTCGGCAACTAATTATCCGATCGACTTCATTCCTGATTCAAAATTTATGTTGTTTTATTGTCTTTTATATTCACTCCTTCAAATAAACAATTTCGAAAATTTTTGTATACCTTTTATCAGAACGAATATTTCAAGAGTATGAAAAAAATAGTTCCGATTAATCGAGGTTACTGATATTCAATAGGCTTCTTTCCATTATTACTCCCTAAGTACACACCGAATTTCAAGTCTCTATCTCAATTTGTTCGGGAGATAGAGCGTTTACAGACACACACACATACAGACGGACGGACAATTTTTTAAATCTAAAAATATGTTTTTCGGAATCTCCAGTGTCTGAAACGTGTAAATACGTCAAAATTTTTCTTTCGTTTTTTAAAAAGATTACAAGACTTACCCTATACTACGTATGATGGTTAAGTAATAATGCGAGAATAAGCCGAAAGCATATAAATGCTTTTGAAAAAGCGGGGGGAATCAAGCAATCTGAATTTTTTAAAAAGTAGCCCACTGGAACGCGAAAATAGCTTTTCTCGCGGCTGGAGAGTTAGAAACTACATGTTTCAAACGCAGCCCGTGTTCTAAACTTGATTAGAATCTAACCATGTGCAACGCTTGATAGGAATTATATCCATTCCATTTTTACATTTTGCAAAAGAAAATTACTTTCTTGGTTATGTGATTATGTGAAGAGTGTTGGCTCTTTCGGAACTGCAAATATTAATTTACATTAATGTAACAAACAAATGTTCATTATTGAGATATATTTCTTACAAGTTCATTCTTAATAAATATTTTAAAAATTATGAAAAATCTGTAAATATTCTTACAGTTTTGAAACATTTACTTGAAAATACTGTTTCTTCACTTCGACGGTTTGAAAAAAAGAAATTATGAGGTATTCAGAACAGAATATATCGAAAAGTGATAAAAATGAAAGCTATATCGCAGGTTCTAAAATGCAAGCATGTTATTTTAATTTTATTCACATATAAAATTTTCTAACAGCTTCAATAAACTCCCAAGTTTTTATTCCTAACAATACTTTTTTTCATTTTTCAGTGAATTGAAAGGTACAAAAAACGAATAGATACTTTTAGTTGATTGTCTGAAAGTATATATAAAGACTCAAGTGACTGCTGTGTCAGCAGAATCTGTTTTCAGTTTTTATACTTTGAACTCAGCGATTTCTTAAACTTAAAAAGAAATCTCTCCATTTTTTGTTGTTGACGATCTTTCCTCTGCGACCCTGCGGGTTGTATGTTTGTGTAAGTGACAGTTTTAAAAAGTTGTAAATTGTGTTTTTATCAGGCATTTTAGAAAGTAAATGAGAGACGAATGTATATAAAAGTAGAGCATTCTTTTCTTATATATATTTTCGAGATTTGATTTTTTTTTCTTATTTAAAATATTTTTCGATAGGTAAATATGAAGGATTATTTGTATATGTTTTGATAAAAAAGACGTAATGGGAATATTTTGTAACATGGTATACATGATGGCCACAAAAAATTTATTCGATATTTAAATTAAAAGAAAGCAATAGTGTTTTACACTTTTTGAAAATTTAAATTCTAAAATAATTTTAATCTTAATAAATTCTTCTTTTATTTAATTCTATTTTTAAAAATTAATATTCCTAAATAACATAATATATAATATAATATTAGCATATACAGGGTGATTAAAAAAAGATGGGAAAAATTTTAAGAGGTGATAGTACACACCCAAACAAACATTTTGTATCAAAGAATGCATGGTCGAAAACTAAACGTAAAAAAGTTAGAGGGCGCCAAAAGTTATGTTCTTATACGAGGCAAAAACACACAATGAACGATTAAGTTAAGTTACGAAAGCAAATTTAATGGCATTTGATTACAATAAGTGCTCAAAACATTGACCGGCAGCTGTTATGCACACAGTACAACGGCGAAGAACAGATTGCCGAATTTCCTGAAACACACCAGGCACCACCGCGCTCGTCAGATCTTTCATGTCTCGATTTTTTTTTTGTGGGGACAGCTAAAGGTTCTTGTGTATGAGACTCCCATTGAATCCGCAGAAGAACTTGTCGCCAAGCTTTCGGCTGCTGTAAGGGAAGTTCGCGATATGCCTGGTGTGTTTCAGAAAATTCGCCAATCTGTTCTTCGCCATTGTACTGCGTGCATAACAGCTGTCGGTCAATGTTTTGAGCACTTATTGTAATCAAATGCCATTAAATTTGTTTTCGTAACTTAACTTAATCGTTCATTGTGTGTTTTTGCCTCGTATAAGAACATAACTTTTGGTGCCCTGTAACTTTTTTACGTTTAGTTTTCGACCATTCATTCTTTGATACAAAATGTTTGTTTGGGTGTGTACTATCACCTCTTAAAATTTTTACCATCTTTTTTGAATCACCCTGTATAACATAATACATTGAAATGTCGTTTTATTTTGACTTTTATTTTGTCATTATTCCTACATTCTAAAATGACAAGAAATGAAAAAAAAGTAATAATAATAATATTTGTATAATTAATTTTTTTAGTTGCTGAATTTCTTTCGATCTTCGCATTTGTTCTTTTAACAAGAATTCAAACCACTTATTTACAATATATATTCCAAACAGAAAAGTAAAAACATATATTAAAATATTTATTTGCTTAAAAGACGTTACTAAAAACAAATTAAAAATAAATTAAAAACCTATATTGACATGTTTCAACTCCTTCACTGATTCGCATCAAAATGTATAACAGAAATTACAAATACAATGCATATGAAAACAGGAAAAAAGTCATCGAATACAAGTAAACATATAACACCCCCTACATTTTCGATATCGCACGTGTTCCTTCTGTGTCGCGATTCCGACAGTTATCCAACCACTCAATCCAATAAAAATTACACAAGTAATTCAATCTACTCTCATTAAAAAGTATGTTTATTTTTATTTACAATTATTTATAAGAGAGTACATTGATATTTATTTAAGAGGTTCAGGGGTTTGTAACGATACGTTATCTTTTCGCATCCCGAATATAGTAGAGTCTCGAAAATCCGAGTCTGAGGTTCCGCTTAAGGGTGTATTCGAAAAAATATTTTCCTACCCCCAACAGCTTAAAATTTTCTGAGACATTTTCAGGCTCATTTTTAAAAGTAAAATCATGAAACTTGCTGAGGTGATTTCTGAAGAGATGTATAAGAGGCCATGTGATTTCATTTTTCACTCAATTAATTAGAATTTGATTTTTAAACAATTATTTTCTCAGTATGTCCATTTTTTTCATCCCCAGATCTCCCGCTTCGGAAAATTCGGTTCAAAACGCCAACTTTGACAGCAACATTTTTTACAATATTTTCTGCATTTATCAAAAATTCGACAAGCACGGCACATTATGTAGTTTCTAAATAAGAGAATTTGGCAGTTTGATGCGTTTAAGAGCAAAAATGAATTTAAAAATAAACCGCAAAATAAGCAGTTTGTATTGGATTGGAATGCACCCTTAATTCGAAGCGTTAAAAATACAAATTTCTATTTTTTTTCTCGCCCGAAAGAATGCCAATTCTTTTACTTTCTTCCTGGAAGGAATAGCGTTGCTGTTTTGAGTCACCCACCACACTTTGCTATCTTGTTTAGGCAGATGGCTAAGGGTTGGGGTTGGTTGGAAAGGGGTTGTTCCAGAAACAAAAAAGAAATTGAAACAAAAAAATCTACCTTGCAAAGCAATTTCAATTTTGTATAATGCTCCATCTCATCCAGACGAAGATGTGCTACGGTGTGGGGAAATTGGTGCTATATTTTTTCCTCCCAACGTTACAAGTTTAATGCAGCCACTGGATCAGGGTGCATTGGAGAATTTACAGAAAATATATCGGCGCCGTTTGTTGGAACATTTAGTGCAGTCTGATGACGATAATGGTGAAAACATCGTTTTGAAAGATTTGGTGAAGAAAGTACCTGGCTGTGAAAATCGCAATGCAGATGACGTTAAAAAATTGCTAAACAGTAATGAAATGCTGGAAATAACTGATTCGACTGTTGTAGAAATGGTAGAAGATGAGGTGGAATGTAGTGATACAGAAGAAAACGACTCTCTTCCATTTGAAAAAAAAATCTCTCATAGTGAACGTTCTGCATTTTTAGAACTGGTTATAAAATATGTAGAACAGCAAAATGAAATCACCCCTGCTGACGTTATGATTTTTAAGCACTGGCTAGATATTGCATCTAAAAAGAGAAGTAATGTGTTAAAGCAGTAAAAAATTGATTTTTTTTTATTGTACAGTATCCTGTATATAATTAGAAAAGGAATAAAGGTATGTACATTCATTGTTATCCTAATCGAATAAAATTATAATTGGTAAGAAGTATCTACTTTTTCGGAAAATTTGAATTTTCAGTAATCCGAGGTGTATCAGTCCCAATTACCTCGGATTTTCGATACTCTACTGTGTATGGATTGAGTGGTTGGACAGCTTGCAGAATCGCGACGTAGAAGGAAGACGTGCAATAGCGAAAATGTAAGGCGTGTTATATGTTTACTTGTTTATATTCGATGATTTTTTTCATTTTTCATATGCATTATATTTGTAATTTCTGTTATACATTCTGATGATGACTCAATGAAGGGGTTTAACCATGTCAGCATAGGTTTTTAATATATTTTTAATGTGTTTTTAGTAACGTTTTTTAAGCAAATAAATATTTTAATATATGCTTTTACTTTTCCGTTTGGAATATATAATGTGATATGGTTTTTAGTAGACGTAATGAAGACATTACTCTTATTTATATTTACATTTATTACCACTGATTCATTAACTGATTCATTTGTAATTTTCTGTCTTTTCGAACTAGCTTATAATAATACTATTCTAATTTCATGAAAGGTGATATTTAATGTATATGTATGCTTTTACAACGTCAATATGACGTCGATTATAATTTCAATTAAAAAATGTACACTTTTATTTTTTTTTAAAGAGTGTAAACATTATGATCCTCGAGGTTTTTAAACATTTATATTTCTGATAAACTTAAAAAAAAATTAAGTTGAAAGTTTTTTTGCTATTTTTTTTTAGAAGATATTTGTTTTGTAAAATTGTGTAAAAAGTCGCTATAACTCAATAGATAATATGTCAATTACCAAAAAAATATTAAGTGATGCTTCAAACATATGTTCAAAGGGAGTAGACTATACAGCTATCTTACGCTGATTTATTTAGTTTATGAGTTAAATAGTTTGAATTTACGAATTATTAACTTTTTTCATAAATTTTCAGTATTTTTTTCTATCTATAATTTTTTAAATATTCATGTTATTGCCATAAAAATATTCTAGTTACTGTATAACATTATTATTTTAGTATGGTATTCATAAAATTTATTTATATTTATTTATGTTTAATAGTTCTAAGTTCAAATAGCTTTTAAAAAATAGAAAGTTTTCGGTTAATTTTACATTATTAAAGAAAAAGAAATTATTTATTTGCATGTTTATGTCACATTTAATTGACATTTTTATTAATACAAAAATTCAAAAAATTTGTGCCGAACGCATTCTGACAATTTAAACGATTACTGACTACTTTCTATTCAAAATTTTAAATTGATGCCTATTTTGCTTACTAATCAAAGATTATATTTATTTCTGGTGTAACTGAGCTACTGTACAATCAGTTGTTTGAGCTCCTTTCATAATTCTCGAATTCTACACCACTGAATGAATTAACTCTTGTGTTAAAGTCGGTTATTCCTCACCGCGCAATAACTTAAGATCATACACGAATAAATAAATATTCTATTAAAGCTTTCATGTCCTTTATGCTTTTATATCGATGTATTTATTGTAATATGGCCCAACCTTAGCAGAATCGCTCCTTCTCAGTTTATGTAATTCAGTGCAACTGTTTAAGTTTTATTTTTACTCTTGTGTAAATGTCTATCATTATATTCCTAGATTAGTTAGGCACACTTTTGTAAAAAATGAGTATTGCAGATAACTTCTTGAAATAATACATGTGGTGACAGAATTTGAACTCTGTACTGCAAAGCCTAGCAAATTCCGTGATGAGGCTTTGGACGATCAATCTCAACCTCTGAGCTTACGACAAACTGCTGAACCTACAATTAAATTTGTGAAAAAGAATGAGACGACTGTTGATTGCTCTTGTGAGCAGACGTGCTGAAACGTCGTTGTTCGACGGAAAACCGGGTCAGATGGACCTGGGTTAAGCAGAATGTCCCTGGCCAGTTACTTTTCATGTTTAACCTGAATGTAAATACCCCATATGTCTATTTCCATACAAAGTTGTCATGTCTGTCACACAGCTGAAAATCGCTATGCTTGTTGGCCACTGTTATTTCCGAAAAATTTGCTTCGCCTTATTTAATTGATGAGATATCTCCGATAAAATAAGTCACATTTTTACGTTCTAAAATACTGGTAGCCAAATATCGTAGTATGTGACAGACATGACAAGTTCGCGTGGAATTAGCCATATGTAAATATGTTCATCCCCATATCCAAGAATATTAAAGTGTCAAGATTTCGTTAAAAATCTGCCTAGATTATTTACTTCTACACTCTCAGAAATGGATTCTCAGATTTCACGAAATTTTCTTCGTTTTTGACGAAACCATTTCCTGGGATATGCTCCGAGCGAATATTTCGTCAAATTGAGAAAATTACTTTCTTCACTTGTTTGAGGATAACAATTTCGTCAAAAGTGCTTGTTTGAAAAGCGCAATCAGTGGGCTGGTGGTGCCACCTATTGCACAGTTTAGAAGCTCTTGTATCGACAGGAGAAAAAATAATAGCTTCGGAGTGATTCGAACTCACGACCTCCGGTGTGGGAGACGGACGCTCTAGCTATTACGCTATTGAGCCCCCGAAGGGATATAAATTTAGATGCATGTAATGGATTTTACTGTATATTTATATTTTTATAAGGTTGATTGTAATTTTATCGATGTTGTTATACTTATAATTCTTGCAAGTTTTAATTAGTAAGGCTAATTTATTATTATTATTTCCTATGGTTAATATGAATAATTATAATATGGCTTGATTAATATAATTTATTAGGGAAATTTTCTTTGCTCGATGAATGATTAAAATATGATCTGGTTAATTTGTTGCTCAGAAGTAACGAATTTTAAAGTGCATTTAAGTGCTCCCCCTTTGTGCATTAAAGTGCACAAAGGGGGAGATTTTATCAATTTGAGTATGTGGTTGAGATTTTAACACTTTACTGTTTACAGAAGAGAAGGGAGAGGGGTGAATTATGCATATTTAATTTGATAGTTATATGAATATATTTCTTAAATGAAAAAGAGATCTTGGAATTTTAAAACTTTATTGACCAAATTTTCTTTTTAAACGATTTTGTAAAACACAGGAAATTTATTCTTTTCGAATTAAACCATAGCGAGCAAAGTAAAATAATCATAATAATAATAAACATTCTTAAAAACTTTAAGAGCTAAAAAAATAACTAATGCAGAAACAATAACTACCTGTATTTCAGCATTTTCTGAAAAGCGCTAAAAAGTGCAATTTTTAAAATAAATTATGACAGGAATAACATAAACAAACAAATATCTCAGATATTTGCTTGTTTATGTTTGCTTGTATCCTGCGACTTTAGCAAGCAGATATTATATCTGCTTGCTAAAGTCGCAGGATTTGAGGAGGTACGGTTTCCTTAACCCTAGAACTACCGAAAATTTTACTCAAGTTTTATAAAAATATTACACATCAGAATTCTTATTTAAAACTATTGAACTTATTTACTTAACTCATTATTGTCTGGTTTAGATATTTAGTTTATTTTAAAGAAATTTCTGGTTAGAATAAATATTTCGAATGTACCCATCGGGTCCATTGGACCCGTCTGGTAGACGGAGGGTTAAAATGCATTGAGTCTGGCCGTGAGTGAAGAAACACCTTCGTCAAGTATTTGAGAGTTTACGTGTCGTTAAAAGTCACGTGATTTTGATACGAAATGATTGTCAAAAACAACGAAATATAGCTCGAGGATTGCTGAATCGTCAAAATTGAGAGTTTTATTTCTGAGAGTGTAGACACCGACACAGAGTAGAAGTACATTTATTCCACAAAGTGAGTGTGCATTTATTCTACAAAATGGAGGCTCTCGGCCCGGTATGATTTGCATTTGGGATTTACATGCAAAGTGTGGATTTAACTTGAGCGAAATATTCTGATATCCTAAAGTTAAATGATGTTCTGAAAAAGAAAAGAAAAGAGAAGTTTCTTTCATCGAATGTTCCGTGAAAGCTAGAAAGAAGGAAAGATTTTTTCTCATCGCGGGAAGGAAAAATAAAGAGTCAAAGGTTTTCTGAGCGTCGACGAAATTTCAACTGGGTGTTCATCTTTTCGTAAAGTTCTTTTTTGTAAAGTTTCGTTTCTCTGTTCCTGTGAGGAATCACTGCTGATAAAAAGTGTGTACAACATTTTCGAGTCTCGATGAAGAAGAATATATTCTGACCCATTGACCTAATTCACGAGAAATCATCTCAAGATTTTCAGCTTCTTCTTTTCTTGTTTGTGATAAAATGAGAAACTGTTTTATTTGTTTTTTCCCAAAAGTACTTAAATAGTGGAGATAAAAAGAGTACGGTGAGTTTTTTTTTGTACGCAAAGAGGAAAAAGTATATTTTTTTTAGTGAAGTTTTTTAATGAGCTTTTTAGAAAGTGATTTATGCAGAGTGATTTTTCTTTGTTCTGCATTTTTTTTAATAAAGAAAAATAGCTAGGTCGTCGCACTTGCACTAAGAGCACCTGCAGTGATTTTTTTTGCAGAGTGAAAAGGGAATATAGGACGTATGAGCTTTTGCTGATAAATATAGGAAGGTGTTGTTTTTTTTTGCAACCTAATAAAGATACATGTTCTTATTTGCTTCTAGTTCGAGAGAAAAAAGTGTTATAACGATATTATTTTTTTTAAATCTTATTATTTTTTATGTGAAAAGAAAGAAATATATATTCTGTTGAGAATATTTAGATTGAAGTAAGTGTTATAAAACTGGTGTTAAATAATAATTTTTTTGTATCATTATGTAGTGAAGAAAAAAAAAATATATATTTTTTTATTGAAATATCTGGTACAAATTAAGTGCGTTCTATAAAATTGTTACATATTATTATATATATATATATTTGTTTGATTTATCGGTGCATATATATATATATATATATATATATATATATATATATATATATATATATATATTATTGATTTATATTGTGATATTTTATTTTTATGTGTTAATTGGTTAGATATAATTATGGCACACTTAATAAGGTTGAAAAAGATCGATCTTGTTTCTGCGGTAATAGAGTTAGGTTAATATGCTAATAAAAGTAAACTGACTGAATTAATTGTAGAATCCAAAGGGTAAAATGAGGATCTAGTAAAAAATTTGCTAGCGGGAATTATAATCGAGCGAGAAGAGAATGAGAAATTGTTGCAACAAGAAGAAATTGAAAGTCGTGAATTTGAATTAAAAAAGTTACAATTGGAAAATACACAAAATACCCAATTGCATAATTCGGCATCTACAATCGCCGAAAAGGGTTCCGATGTTCTAAAAGTGCTAAAAAGGTATAATAATGAGGAGGAAATAAGCATTTACTTAACCCTTTTCGAACGCCAGGCAAAGCGTCTAGGGATAGGAAAAAATGAATGGGTTACATATCTGCTTGCATTGTTACCGCTTGACTTAGTTAGTTTGATAAACCGCGAAAGTGAAGAACTATCCAGTGGTTGCGACAGTGTGGGAAGAAAATCTTTTAAGACGTTTCAAACTTACACCAGAACAATTCAGGCAAAAATTCTTTTTACATAGAAAACAAAATTCAGCGTCATGGAAAGATTTCTCATTTGAAATCGTAAATTTTCTGAATGAAGGGTTATCGGGATTACACATATCAACGTTCGAAGAATTAAAAAAAATATCTTAATTATTGACCAGATTAGGCGAAAATTGTCCCTAGAAATGAAGGAACACTTTTGTGACGAACTACCCAAAATTACGAGCGTAGAGGAATTGACAAATAAATTGGATGATTTTGAAACCGCCAGAATTAACTTACGGAAAACTGAAATTTAGCCCCCAAACACGGAATTTAGAAAACGTCAAGGTAGTGAAAATAATAGAGCGCTCCATCGAAATGACATTAGTCGCGTACCACATGAAAAAAATTACACACCTACCCCCCCAAAAGAATTTAAATACTAAAATCCGTTGTTTCAATTGCAATGAATTTTCTCACCTTTGGAGGGATTGCCCCCGGAAAAAATAAAGTCCGCTCTGCTGGAAGTGTAAAATTCCTGGCCACAGGTCTGACCAGTGTACAAATAATTATCCTAAAAATGCAATTTTCAGGAAGTTGAGGTAAATCATATTACTAACAACACTATTAAGAAAGAGTTAACTGAACTGATCACTAATTATAAGCCAAACAAGGTTCAGGACACAGAGTTAAAAGTAAACATAATATTAACTGATGATATTCGGATTGCACAACGACCACGTATATTAGCATATCCATAACTGGAATTTGTGCACAAACAAATACAAGAATGGTTGGAAATGGGTATTATAACTGAGAGTAGCTCTAATTATGCGTCTCCTATAGTGTTAGCAAAAAAGAAAGATAACTCTTGGAGACTTTGTGTAGACTATAGACCCCTAAATAAAAAAATAATTAGAGATAATTTTTCCTTGCCAAGAATAGAAGACGTTTTAGATAACATTGAGAAAGCGAAGGTTTTCACTACATTGGATTTAAAAAATCGATTTTTTCATATAAACGTAGTAGAGGAGAGTAGAAAATATACAGCGTTTGTCACGCATAACTCCCAGTACGAATATTTAAAGCTTCCATTCGGATTATCGATTGGCCCGCAACAATTTCAGAGATATATTCAAGCTGTTTTTAAACAGTTAATTAAAGAAAAAGTAATATTAATTTACTTAGACGATGTCATAGTACTTGCGGAGACTGGGGACGAAGCGCTTTTAAAACTGAAACGCGTCCTAGAAGTTACATCGGATTACGGACTTGAATTTAATTTTGCAAAATGCCAATTCCTTAAACGGAAAATTGAGTTTTTATGCTATATTATCGAAAATGGAACTACTAGGCCCTCGGAACCCAAAACTTTGGCAGTAAAGAATTTTCCTGAACCCCGAACTCTTAAACAATTACACAGTATCTTGGGTCTAACTTCTTATTTCAGAAAATACATACCACATTATGCAACTATAGCGAGACCTTTAAGAGATTTATTAAAAGCGGGAAATACATTTAAATTTGGAATCCTCGAGAAACAAGCTTTTGAGACTCTTAAAAAAACTAGTTAACCCCCCCCCCAGTATTGCATACATTCAGACGAGGCACTAGACTAGAATTGCACACCGATGCAAGCACCATAGGTTTTGGTAGTGTCCTACTACAAGAAGATGAGAACAAAAACTTACATCCTATTCATTAGATGAGCCGTAAAACCACACCTACTCAAGCAAAATATTCGAGTTACGAATTGAAAGAACTTGCGGTAATAGAATCGGTTAAAAAATTCCGAAACTACTTATTAGCCACAAATTTTAAAATTGTGACAGATTGTTCCGCGTTTCAAAAGACATTGAACAAAAAAGACATTACACCGAAAGTAGCCAGATGGGCCCTATTCTTACAAGAATTTGATTATGAAATTGCCCACCGATCAGGATCCCAAATGAAACATGTAGACGCATTGAGTAGAAATACAGTACTAATAGTTACCCGATCGCATGATGAATTAACATTGAAAATAAAGAATGCACAACAAGAAGACGAACACATACAAGCGATAAAAAAGTTAATTGAAAAAAATGAAAGTTCAGAATATTTTAAAAGAAACGACATCGTATACAAGTATGAAAATGACGGAAAACTTCTGATGACTCCTAACAATATCCAAAGGAAATAATACGCGACGTTCATAACAAAGGTCATTATGCAGTGGCTAAAATTGAAATTATTTTAAAAGAAAATTATTGTATACCCCAATTAAGAAAGCAAATTGAAACCGTCATTGCCAACTGCATAGAAAGTATACTTTGTAATAAAAAGCAAGGAAAAGGAGAAAGTCTGTTAAACCCGATCCCCAAACAAAATATGCCCCTCGAGACCTATCACATAGATCACATTGGTCCCATGCCTTTTACAAAAAAAAAATTACAATCATATTTTTACTGTTGTGGACGCATTTACTAAATTAGTTTGGCTATACCCCGTCAAAACTACAGCCGCTAAAGAAGTCATCGATAAGTTAACCCGACAACATGATATCTTCGGAAATACGTCGCGAATCATTACCGACAAAGGACCGGCATTCACCCCTGCTGATTTTGGGAAATATTGTAAGGAAGAGAATATAGAGCATATTCCCATAACAACAGGTCTACCTAGAGGAAACGGTCAAATAGAGCGAATGCACCGAATTCTTATCCCAATTTTGGCAAAACTTAGCGTTGAAGACCCCTCTAAATGGTACAAATTTGTCGTACAACGTATCATGAATAGTACCGTATCAAGAAGTACAAAATTTACACCCTTCGAATTACTGACAGGAACGAAACTGCGGCAGAAAACCGACCAGCATATCAAAACACTGTTAGATGATAAGGAATTAAATTCATTCATATCGGAAAGAAATTCTAATAGAGAAATAGCTAAGCAAAACATATTAAAAATGCAACCGGAAAACATGAAAACATATAACAAAAAGTGAATAAAGGCCAACACATATAAACTCGGTGATTTGGTGGCCATTCAAAAAACACAGTTTGGGAAATAAACCCTAAGTTTCCTAAGACCAAAATAAACCCTAAGTTTCTTGGTCCCTATGAGATTACAGCAGTAAAAAGAAACGATCGCTACAATGTGAGCAAAGTTGGACACCATGAGGGTCCAAATGCGACCTCAAGCGCTGCAGATCACATGAAGCCTTGGACTTCTACTTTCTAAGACGAAATATTTGTGCTTTTAAGTGATTTTGTGTTTTTTATTTTTTTAAACTGTGTGTTATTGACATTTTTTACTATTATAAATAAACTGGGGAAAGAACTGCGTCCAAGTGACAAGCAGAAAAACTTTACTATTTATCAAACTCTAAAAATATTAGTTAAGGGCTGAAAACTTTGATCATCAGTATTTAGTGATTGATTTTGGTATTATTTTGTTTTATATTGTTTGTGTATATTATACATTCTGGAAAAAGTAGTCCAGTACCAGTCTGGTATATAAAGTAGATGGTGACTGGGAGGACCCAGCCCTGTCAGGAAGGCCGAATTTGTGGTTACAGAATTTGAACTCTGCACCGCAAAGCCTAGCAAATTCCGTGATAAGGCTCTGGACGATCAACCTCAACCTCTGAGCCTACGAAAAACTGCTGAACATACAATTAAATTTGTGAAAAAAATGAGACGTCTGTTGATTGCGATTGCTCTTATGAGCAGACGTTCTGAAACGTCGGTGTTCGACGGAAAACCGGGTCAGATGGACCTGGATTAAGCAGAATGTCCCCGGCCAGTTACTTTTCATGTTTAACCTGAATGTAAATGCCCCATATGTAAATATGTTCATCCCCATATCCAAGAATATTAAAGTGTCAAGATTTCGTTAAAAATCTGCCTGGATTTTAAATCCAGGATATGGATGGGAAAAAAATGGCCATATTTCCATTTTTTCCCATTCTGACCAGAAAATCAGAGGTCTACCTTTTTACGACTGCTCTTTCATCTTCACCTAACACTTCATTTATAATGGCTGTTTCATAATAAAAGAAGCCACCAGTCCATCAAAAGAAAATGAAATAATGGAAATGTCGGAGGCGACACTAAATTCTGAAAAGCAGAATTTCTGTTCTCTAGTTTACTAATATAATCTCATTTTACAAACAGTTTTTCGCAGATACTTTCGAGAGAATGCTGCACTCCGTCTGCCCATTTGCTTAAAAAATAGCATCTTTCTTGCCGTATGAGGATCGCCAATACAACGAGGGTCATCAAAAATAGATGCAGAATTCTCAAACTTTGTTATATTTTGAATCAAGATTCCAAGTCGTGTAAAATGTAATTCCTCCACGAATCTGGTTAATTTCTCCACCTGTTTTATTAATAAAAGGGTAAAATTTTAAAGACATAAAATTGTTTTTTCGTGCAGATATAACATAATGTTAGATAAAAGCAGAAATATAATAAATGAAATAATCAAATTTCACACAGCAAAAACAGTCAAAATTTTATTCAGCATGACCACCACATCAATCCAATTCAGTTTACAAATAAAAGCTTCAGCATTTGAGAAATCAATATATTGCAAATTGATTGAATTCACTGGAATCGGATGTTTCATTCAGAATAAACTAATTATGCTGGAACAGCTGGAAAGACGCACAATTTCACTCTTAAAATGAGATCAGAAAACATACTGTTACGTCGGTTTGTTTGTAACTTTCTTTGATGTCTTAAGTCTTCTGTGACCCTTGAGAGAGAAGGGACATCCTGACATTTTTATCACTCATCTTTTGTTGATGACCACAGAGCCTTTGGTAAAGGAAGCTCAGTAAGACTTCTCGTCATCCTTTTTGAAAATGTGATATAAACAAAGCCTTAAGGCTGTTCTCCACTGCTCTGCTCAACAAGCGAAAAACGTTTAGACATATTTACAAGTTCACCTTTTAACCGAAAGACCATGGAAGCGATTTGGTACCGAACTGTGTTTTCCATTTTTTGATCAATAAATGACCTATAGAGTTATAATCGATGTTGATCACGTGACACGGCATTTTTCTCTCCTTACTGACTGGATTTTCTTCTTTCGTTCGGAATTTCAGTTCAAAATGCCAACTTTGACCGTACTCTCTGAAAGATCTATTACGTTTACAAGAAAACGGAAAAAAACACTTCCATGACATAGTTTCTGAATAACAACACCTTCTAGTTTCATGCATTTCTGAGCAAAAATGAATTAAAACTTATGTCAGAAAGTTGACGCTAATATTAAACTTATGGGAGTATTCTATTTCAAATGTCTGGTTTGTATTTCCATATTTTTAAAAGATTCTTTTTTCTTTTAGTTTTTTTTCCTTTATTTCTACTTTCAATTTCAGAACTGGTTCTGAAAATCAGTGTCTCCATGTAAAAATAGCAACCAAAATCAAAAAGTAAAACGTCCCCTGTTAGACAAGTGTTAGGTATAACATACAAAAGAAAATAATTTAAAAATATGGAAATACAAGTGAGAAATTCGAAGAGAAACTGAAGTAGGTAAACGTTAAACTCGTATACGACTTTAACTTTTACTGCATTTCAATTAATTTCAAATTTTATGGCACCAAATAGAACAAAAACTATACTTTTAAAATTCTTTTTTGAAAACTGAAATTCAGTTTGCAGAGTTTTCATTATTTTTCAAAATAATTTTCAAACGTTATTTTTTAAATCTATTCCTATAATATACACTATACATTTCATATTCACTTCTTCTTTAAGTTTTTGTGATGCCTTTTAAAATCGAATAAAGTAGGGATTCTCATGTGAATGCTTTCAGTACACTTAACACTAAATTAGATTGTGACTCTATTTACGGGAGTTCCTATACAGGGATACAAATCCTTAAGGGGACTTCCTTTCAGAATCCCTATTGCCAGAGGTAATTTAGAGAGGGGAGAAATAAGGAAGGAAAATACAGTCGAACCTCTATTTAACGAAGTCGCTAAATCCCGGAAAAAGTTCGTTATATGGAAAATTCGTTAAATAGAGATTCACCTTTTAAAATACTTTAAACTGCATAAAACAGAATATGCAGTTTCATGAATTCATAAACACTAAATATTTTTACTAAAAGTAATTAATCACATTTTTTTAATAAATTATATCGATTTGTTTTATTTATTTTACCCACTAATATCCATCATCAATTCATTTTTTCTATGTGTTTAAATCTTTGAAATCTGCAAGGAAAACAAAACATTGTCCGAGAATACACTGTATTTTCTGTTTAAAGTAAATAGTATTACATTAAATGACATTATCGTATTTATTATTATTATAACAAATAGTTTTAACCATACATTAACATATGGGTCCTTAAATTTAATTTCTGAAAAACTCTGTTAATTTTGCCTGAGTTTTTTATTTAAAAAAGTGCTATCTCTCATAACACGTCTCGCATCTTTGCAATGCACAAAAATCCCTTCATGCGTATTTTCTTCTAACTATAATTTGCGTCGGATTGTTTCAAATGATTTTAACATTTCACCATGCGAAGTTTTGTTAATTCTTGCATAATGACCATTTCCATCATCATCCTATTCGTCTTCATCGCAATTCATTGCTGTATTGTTTTTATTTTTCACACTGTCGAAAATATCCAATTCGGATAGTGTTTCCGAGGTCTCAATTTCAGAATTAAGGGAAATACAATCATCAATAAGCTTATCATGGTTAATTTCTTCTTTTTCTCTCACTGTATCCACATTTTTCTAAGTTACCCTAAGGGATTATCGTCTTCGTCCTCCGTACTTACCGGATTCTCACTGTTGACAAAGAAAGCGACTGCTAAAACCAGTTCAAGGCCATTGAACATCATAAAATGTGTTTAAAGAAAGAATAAGTTTGAAATGTCCAGAAATATTTTGAGAAATGGGGAGAAAAAAAAATTTTGATCACAAGAAAAAGTTCGTTAAATAGAGAATGCACTTCGCTATTTGGAGGTTATTTTACGAAGAAATTCGCAAAATGTTTTTGGTTCCAAGGAAAAGTTCGCAAAATAGAGAAATTCGCAAAATAGAGGTTCGTTAAATAGAGGTTCGACTGTATAAAGTGCCAAATTTTCACCTTCTTGGGATGCATTTCCTATTAGTAGAAGCTTTCACACTCCCAGCAGAAAAAGCACAATAAAAGCAGGATGAATAAGGAGGATCAATATATGTGAGATTTTATGAGATGTGTTGAACTTATTCGATTTATTTCTTTTTTTAGGCTTTTTACAGCTAAGCCGGAGTAAAAAATGAAGATGCATTTTCATAGAAAATTCTCATTTAAAGAGGGTTTAGTCGTCATTTATGTTAATGTTTTTTGGGAAAAAAAATGACAATTTATTTTGAAAATAAAATCTCCGTTCACTGTAAAAAAAAAAAATCCGTTCTATTTTGAACCATTCAACAATGCAAAGTAAGCAAAAGCACCAAAACTTGGTTCACTTGATTTTTCAAAACATCGTATTACAATCCTTTGGAAATATGAAACAACCAATAACAGAAAAGTATGAAATAAAAACAGATCGTTCGAGTGCGCAATCTTTGAAGTTGCTCAATTTTAAATACTAACGGATTTTTTTCCAACTTTTCTGTATTTTATTAGTAATCATTTTTGTTTATTTCCACACCGTTTAAATATCTTTTATAAGCAATACTTATCAAATTTTAAATGTTTCTTGTTAAACTTAGACGAGGTTTTACTTTTAAATGCGATAAAATTAAATATTTGTGACGAAATAAGTAAAATCTGTAATGTTTTAAGTAAAAAATATAATTCTATGGAAATTTTAGCTTTTTCGCCATATTTTAAAAAGAAAATCAATTTTGAAAATACCTACGACATACAATTCTTGTTGGAGGAAATCAGTGTTTTACTGTATTTTCCCCTTCTAATTATATGGCATTGTATTCATGTGCGGACCCATACCATCTCTATGACAATGCAGAAGGTAGTGGCGGATCGCTGGACTCAGTGTTTCATAATAGGCTGTTAGCGCTCTGTTCCATTTTTTAGCTCAGTAAGGTAGTCGAGACAAAGGTGGCTAATGTTCCTAAGGTAGTCTATCCAAAAAAGTAGAATTAATTTCACTTTTAATCACAAAATGGCTCTACTGTATTGTAAATCATGTATTTGAAGTGCAGGCTGTTGAATTTGAAGAGATCACCTTTATCAGCCGCCAATGTATGCAGTTGTTTCATTTTTGAGTAGTAGTCGTTCTAATTTCCGGATATGAAGGCATTTTATTTTACATGTGTTTGAGTTCTTAGAACATTCAGTTATGATACGTTTTCTTAACGCATATTTCTACCACTTTAACCGCATTTACTTCAATTGAATAAATTTATCAGATTAATTGTTTTACGTCGTGCAATTGGCGACCATAATGCCTGTTTCCAAGGTGGCCCCAAAGCCCGGCAACCTTAGGAAACAAATGTGGATATTAATGTAGTAAGAGTAATTTAAAACTTTTTACTTAAATATCTGATAAAACTTATTGCTATTTTTTATCAGTTATTAACAGACTTCGCCAGCAATTTCCACATTACTGAGAACACTAGAGATCCCCCAAAAGAAATCAGTAACTCCCCAGTAGTAAAGCCCTGAACTACCGTGCACAAAAAGTGGTTTAATATCTTTCCGTGGCAGAAGGTAAAAAGATTAAGAATAAAAACTCGAAACAATCAAAATAAAGAATCACCAGAGCATAATTGTAAGCAACACAATAAGGGAATCAAAAAACTTTCCAGTACACTGACAAAAGAGGCTTCTAAACAAAAGGGTAGCAAGTGGTAGCCAGCCAAAAAGTAAGCAGCTTTTGCTATTTATGCGAGAAAGGCAAAATAATGGAATGCGATTGTGTAATCGATGCTTACAATATGTGCATGAAGAGTGTCAGTGACTTAATAAACAAGACAAAATCAAAAATTTACAGAGACAATAAAACGTAATAAAACACAATAAAACATAGAAAATGCTAAAAAATTATTATATCTGTTTATAATACGACATTTATTGCGTAATTTGTGAAGCCGATGTTTTTGGTATGATGTTTTGGTGAAATGTTGAAAATTTTTTTAACATGCTGATTAGATAAATTTTAAACAAGCAAATCGATAAAAGTAATATTAATCTAATTATCCGGAAGCTCGGAACAGAAAAATAATTCGTAGCCTCTACTGCAAGACCTTGTTTGACTAATGAGCACTGCGGCTTGGTAGCAGTGATTATGAAAAAAAAAAAAACAACAAAAAAAAAAAAAAAAAAAAAAAAAAAAACAAAGAAGGGTTTAAAATTTTTTAAATGAATATAAAAATCCAGAAAAACATTCATTTTATTAATAAAATGTGTATTGTCATTGTTATTTTTATTTTATAGTGACATTTTGCGAAGAACAATATGCAAAAGATTTCCTTAGAAATCACTTTTGTATAAAAAAAAAAAGAAAAAACAGGAGTTAGAAAGACATATTTAAATGTTAACAGATAAGTACACGTCGTACCTTCATTCCATATTTAAAGTCTATAACTCAGTTACTAAATTTCTCACAGTGCTACCATTTCAGAAAATATCATTTTAGAGAATGCGCGTTAAATGTCTTGGAAAATGTATTGAGGCGTCAGCAGACAACGCAAACAAAAGCCTGAAGAAAAGACTTTTTTTTTTTTTTTTTTTTTTTTTAAATAATTTATTGATGAGCAAGGTAGAGTTTGAAGCTGACAGAAACGTAGAATTTTTTAGATTTAGGAAAAGGTTTTTTTTTTTTTATTATTTTACATTGTTTTTTTCCCTTAATGGGAAAAATGAAAATTCAAGGCATACTTAAAAAGTGCTTTAGCAAAAATGAGTTTTACAAATTTTGTATCTAAGGAAAAAATAATGCGTTTCTGTAGCTTTTCTAAATTATTTATTTTTTGAAAACAGAAATATTATTAGTTGTTACATTTAAACCTTGAGATCAACATACATTCATGGATTTTAATTATAGTAAATAATACAGTGGCCATAATGAAAAAGTTCTTCTTCATACCTCAATAACTTTTAAAAGGTATGATAAACAATTTTAATAGCGCTATTCAAATTTATCCCAAACTCTGCAAACAAGGAAAACTCCTTGCGAAGCTTTCTTAGCGTGTTTCTTTAAAGAAACTGTTTATGTAATTTAACTACTACATGTCGTGGATGGCATATCATAAACATTTGCCAAACTCGGGATTAATTTGAGTATTGCCGTGATGTTGTTCAAGTCTCTGGTGGAGGAGATATTGAAATTAGATAGGGAAATTTGTAAGTAAATGCAAAATTTATAGGCATTCGCAAATGGGTCAGCAGTTTGAGAATTATGATAGATCCATGTTTTTCAAATGCATGTAATAATTATTGAAAGATAGAAAATCAACTTAGTGTTATATGACATATTATAATCAGTATATATCAACATTTTAAGTTAATTTTCAAATTATACTTCAAAATACTATTTTTGTTGTCTGATTTAATCGCAGTTTGTTCTAATAACTCTCTCATCCATGATAATTTCAAAATAATTTAAAATGTTAATTTTCAAATTATATTTCAAAAGACTATTTTTTGTTATCTGATTTAGTCGTAATTTGTTCTGTTATCTCTCTCACCCATGATAATTTCAGAATAAGATTGATTTGAAAAACAATCCTCAAGAACCGTGCAAATTTTACTTTTTTCTCCATTACCACATACACTGCAAAAAAGACACGTTTCTTAATCTAGGAAAATATAATATAACCACAAACAAAAATATACAATAATCTCTTGCAGTGTCCCACCATTTAACAAGTTGGAAATTGCTCGTCAAACATGGCAAATGAGGTGCGTTCGTACCATAACTAGTTTTATGGATATTTTTTGCACAGCATATTGTACTAAATGTATATTTTAGTGCACTTCATAAGTGCATTTCAATTTCATTCTATTCGAAAGGCTGTAACATCATTAAAATGCACTTGCAATAATTTTTTCCCATTGGCCGTCATGCAACGGAAAAATTTTGACTGCCCCTGTAATTAAACTATAGATGCGATTTTCATAAAATTTCAAATGTCTCGACAAAATTGTGCAACAGTTATGTATTTAAAATTTCAGACCATTCGGAAGGCTGTAACATCATTAAAAGGCACTTGTAATAATTTATTCCATTGGTCGTAATGTAACGGAAATTTTTGACTGTCCCTGTAATTAAACTATAATCCGATTTTCATAAAATTTGAAATGACTCGACAAAATTTTGCAACAATTATATATTTAAAATTTCAGACCATTCGCTTGGGTAGTTTTTGCTCTGTTATATGCGGACGGACAGACTGACGGACAGACAGACAGATGGACGGACTGAACGACGACTGTAGGTGCTAAGTATTTATATAACTAGTAAATCTGCAGATCAGGAGCCTCAACGTCAGCTCTACATTTCATTGTGTTTAGCGCCCTTTGAGTAATATTAATCTTTCTACAAAAAACGAAATTTAAAGTTTTGAAATTACATAAACATTTATAAAACGAAAAAATATTTCGAAGGTTTCTGACATTAGAAGCGTTAAATTAAACCCCTTGTTATGTAATGGTATTCTGAAAATCTCATGAGCTACTTATTCTGGTAATTTTTAGATAATAAAGTAGATTTCTTCAGGGGGGCTCTGCCCCCCCCTGAACCCCTTCGTAGTGTAATTTAATTTACATTTGTAATTATCAATTAATTGTGTTAATGTCCTTTAGTAAATTCTACCAATAGACGGAAACGTACATGAATTATTTTCTACAGCCCTGTATATTACGTGAAGATTTTTACGCGTCGTCTATAACATTTAAATTTAATGCAGACAAAAAACCCTCTTAAAACTGCTCATATCACATTTCCGGGGATTAGTATGCATAGTGTGCACCATATATCCAGTTTCTGTGGAGTCCTGTATATGGTTCTATATAAATTCTGCAAACATTTGTTAGTATACTAAATGTAATTGGGCTGGGAAATACACAACTCAAAAAAAAAAAAAAAAAAAAAAAAACACTGAAGCAATTCGCGCGCGCTCATTTTCATTTATACTTACGAATTCATTTGTGTATCCCTGTACATGGTCTATACAATATTTAAGCACTACTTATTAAGCACAAATTTACTTAACGTTAAAACGCACACGATAATCGAAAATGCTCTTCAGCAATCATCCCTAATAGACCAGAACTGTATCCGAAAATTTTTATGTGACCCTATAAATGAACGATAAATACGATACAAATCATATTCAAGCTTCTTGTAGTCAACCACAGTAATGTAATTTAATTTCATAATGTTTGAATTAGTGCAACACAATTAACACACTGACGACAGGCAATTTAATTAAATCTGGGTTTAAAAACAGTAGAAGCTCCTCCCTCTTCTGAAAGTGTCTCGGAAATTGGTTTCTGAAATATGTTTTTCATGTTTATGCAGCAGTAAATATCTTTCAATTTACGGATGTAATATATAATGTCTTACAATCTATAAAAAATATGGACAACACAATATAAATGTCTTTTCTGTAAGGTAGAAGTCACTCCCTTAGCCAATGACGTATTCTGAATAAAAACGAGAATTCTCGTTTCCCGTCGCTAATGTGTTAAAATAAGCTGTGAAGAGTTTTTTTCCCCCCGTAGACCACATTTTAATCGACCACTTTTGTGTGACCCTGAAAAAAAAATATGCTTTGCACCCCATATACTACAAAAATGTTTCAAAAATACATATCAATTTTATTATTTTGTAACAGAGTAACATCATTAAAAAACGCCACAAAAGGATTTTCTTCAAAGATTGTAATATTATGAATACTTTTGAGTTCCCTGTACGCATGCTGTAAGTGCTACACATAACATATTTTATAGTAACCAGGTTCTAGTGCACCTTAATAAAGTATATAAATTTCATTACGTTTAAAATTGTGTAACATTATTAAAATACACCGCAGACGATTTTCCCCAAAGACTATAATGTAACGGAATAGTTTTGAGGGCCCCTGTAATTAAGCTATGAATGCTACACTCTTCATTTTTAATACCAAACATACTTTGGCAAACCTCAATAACGTATATCAATTACATGCAATCCCGACTATATTTACGCGAGTTAGAGCACGTAGAGAAACACGGCAGGCGACAGATAGAAAAACTGAAGTCATAAATACTTTTCATCCATGTTGGAAAGTGTTAAAAAGGATTTACATGCCTTTAACTGTACTTTTTTTTCACTAATAGCATGGTTAAACATTAGTTTAAACATCCTAATCCATGCGATAGCAATAACATATTAAAAGCCCCCCAAAATATGCATATCTGGAGATCTATAAATCTACTGGAAAATAATTCATTATCGTGCCCACTGTTAATTGCATAAATTGCATCGATTTGGCGCGATAAAATATTTTTTGTGATAGCCTTTTAATAGTACATGCAACAAATTAACGTAATTTACTAACTTCATTCATATTTGAAGCAATGATAGGCTACGAATAACAGTCGCTAGGCAACGAAGAAAAGGAGAAAAAAAAAGAAATATGTATCATGTAAAACAAGAAAATTAATTTAACAAGTTGGAAATTGCTCGTCAAACGTGGCAAATGAGGTGCGTTCGTACTATAACTAGTTTTATAATTATTTTTTGCACCCCATATTGTACTGAATGTATAATTTTTTGCACTTCATAAAGCGCATAGTCTGATACATCATTAAAATGCACTTCCAATATTTTTTTCCCATTTCCCGTAATGTAACGGAACACTTTTGACTGTCCCTGTAATTAAACTATACATCCGATTTTCCTAAAATTTGAAATAGCTCAACAAAATTTTGCAACAATTATATCTTTAAAATTTCAGACCATTCGGAAGGCTGTAATATCATTAAAATGCACTTGCAATAATTTTTCCCATTGGCCGTAATGTAAAGAAAAACTTTTGACTGTCCCTGTAATTAAACTATACATCCCATTTTTCTAAAATTTGAAAGGGCTCGACAAAATTTTGCAACAGTTATATCTTTAAAATTTCAGATCATTCGGAAGGCTCTCATATCATTAAAATGCACTTGCAATAATTTTTCCCATTGGCCGTAATGTAAAGAAAAACTTTTGACTGTCCCTGTAATTAAACTATACATCCGATTTTCCTAAAATTTGAAAGGGCTCGACAAAATTTTGCAACAGTTATATCTTTAAAATTTCAGATCATTCGGAAGGCTCTAATATCATTAAAATGCACTTGCAATAATTTTTCCCATTGGCCGTAATGTAAGGAAAAACTTTTGACTGTCCCTGTAATTAAACTATACATCCGATTTTCCTAAAATTTGAAAGGGCTCAACAAAATTTTGCAACAGTTATATCTTTAAAATTTCAGATCATTCGGAAGGCTGTAATATCATTAAAATGCACTTGCAATAATTTTTCCCATTGGCCGTAATGTAAAGAAAAACTTTTGACTGTCCCTGTAATTAAACTATACATCCGATTTTCATAAAATTTGAAATGGCTCGACAAAATTTTGCAACAATCATATATTTGAAATTTCAGACCATTCGGTTGGGTAGTTTTTGCTCTGTTACATGCGGACAGACGGACGGACAGACGGACGGACGGACTGAACGACGACTATAGGTGCTACGTATTTATATAATTACGAACGCACCTAAAAATTCTTTATATTATTGGAATACATGTATAAATGTCCTCAAAACATTATACACGTAAATAAAAAAATCTGATAGATACATTGATAAAACTTCAATATAATAGGAATAATTTAAAACCCTTATTTGGAATGTTAGTATCCATAATTTGACATTTAAATCCATTAATCAAACGTGCCATTTTCTTTCAACAAATGGAAATTTGAAAATCGTCTGACTTGCCGTAGAAAAGCATTATAAAGAAAAATAAAATCTTCCATATTTTCCGAACGAATGAACCAAATTTAACCAAAAACTATACAGCTACGTCCGGGTATCTCACGAATATGCCCAATTAATTTCAAGCTGATCGGGTGCTTTTTGCGGCAGTTATCGCGGAACAGACAGACAGACAGACAGACAGACAGACGGACAGACAGACAAACGGAAATCAAAACTTTTCGTGTCTCCACAGTAAGCCTTCACTGACGTTTCGGCAATTACGAAGGCACCTAAAAAGTGCTCTAAATCTCTAGAAACCTCAGAAACCAATATATTTTCAACATTTTAAGAAAAAATTATAAAACCAGTGTTTTTTTTTCCTGCCCGTAATTACGTTTCCGAAAATCAGTGACAGGAAAGGAAACTTTGTTTTATAAATGAATCTTTAAATCTAAAAAACATATTGGTTCCTAGGGTTTAAAAAGCTAAAGAACGCTTTTCGGAATTATCGGTAAATAGGCAGATGTTATTGTATATTTTCGTTCTCAGTTATGCTATACTTTGTAAATTAAGAAACACTTGTCTTTTTTACCCGACTGAAAAGAAGGATTATGTGTTTCACGCGTGTCTGTGTATGTGGATTTCTTTATACCCTCGAAACATCCCAACGGCTGCATGGATTTTAATGAATGAGGTCTCTATCAATTCGTCTTAACGGCCCGATGGTTATAGGCTAGTTTTTGTTTTTATAAATTCAAAATGGCGGCCGTAAAATACAAAATGGCGGTAGAGACGAAAAAAAAAATTACGCACCCTATTGAGTGGCATATATTTGGATATGTCTTTCAAAATGAAGAAGATGTTTCATTGATTATTTTATAGTCAGAAGCTCCGTTAAAATATTATACAACCTGGAAGTTACGTAGGTAGGATCTCTAGCTTTACTGCAACTCTAACCATCATAGACATCTATAGACCTTATCAAAACAGTGTTTATAGATAGGAACTAACAATTAATCACAACTTAAAAGTCATCAATACAAGTAAATAAAAATAATAGGTAAGTAATATAAACAAGTAATATAAAAAAAAAATATTTTAAGTCAATTCCTACTTAGGTCAATGAGAGAATTTTTTTTTCTCCCATTCTTCTTTCCTCTTGAGTGTCGCTTAAAATGCCTTGATCAAGAAGAGGGCTCTCTCGATTATTGAAAATTAATTAATTTAATTTATGAATTAATATTTGTATAACACTGGATTAACATCAAGTGCCATCCACTACAAGTTTAAAAAAATTTATTTGAGCTTAATTGGATGAATAATAAGTATTTTATTAACGATTGAAAATTTGAACAAGATATATATAGCGCGAGTGTAAGCTAATAGTAGGAATTGAAAAAAGAAAGTTTCACATTGATCAGAAATAATTAATTAGTTCTCGTTTTACGCAGTCAGTTTTTTTGATTTTTTAAATTTAATTGTTTATTATAGCGTACATTTAAGAACTTTTAAGGACATAGATGGCTTAAAATTGTTCAATTTTACACTAAAAAAATAAAACGACTGAAATAGTAGCGGAAATAACTAGTTTATATAATTTCACAATGCAGTAGAACCCGCTAATCCGAACTAATTGTGACCGGTACCTGTTCGGATTACAAAAAATTCGGATTACTCGAAATTCTGGTGAAAATAGAAAAGAAAAAGGTGTTTGAAAGAAAATGTAAGTTATAAGTACTTAGTAGTGCAGTAAACACCCTCTAAATCAGCATCCCACAAGGTCCGGCATGACTTTCAGAAAAAAAGTATTGCCTGTTTAATCACTCTTTATGTTTATAATAATCCAATGGAACTTCAGAATAGGGCAATTCCATCGTAACTGATGTAACATTTCATCATCGAATTTTGTTTTCAAAACTATGTAGAAAATGTATTAATAAAGCTAGAACAAATTTTTACAATGTAAAATATTTCTTACTAAGGACTTAATACCCAAATACCTGCAGATTATTTCAATCTCTCTTTGAGTCCCAAAAATTGCACTTCAAAATTCTGTAACTGACGTAATGTAAAATAAACAAACATTTTTTTCTGCCTTCATTGAAGTGTAAAAATTATTAAAACTATCCCGTTAAAAAAAGTGATTTAATGTTCTCAACAACACTAAGTAATGCCAAATTATAACAGTGACTTGTTTAATTAATTTCTGAATAATAAAAAAGAAAAAAAAAAGGGCATTTACACGTGTAACTGACGTAACTTTTATTCAGTAACTGACGTAACATTATGACTTTACAAAAACAATAATGGAACTTAACTTAGTTTGTAAACAGTCATTCGCAGTGCTTTTTTATCAGGATTTTATTGTAGAATATAAAAATATCAAGTTTTCCAATCATACCCTTAAATTAAACATATTATAAATTTTATTCTCCTCCCCCCAAAATTGATAATTATCTGTGGAATTGCCCAATAAGAAATTACGTAACAACTCATTACTCAATCACTACGTCAATGAGGGGGGGGGGGGGAGAAAAAAACATTTCTGTATAAAATCAAGCTGTTGAAAAGAAAGATAAATTTTTATCATCTGAATAAAATGCTTTTTGCATAAAACAAAACAAAAAAAAAATAATTTTATAGTGACTGGCAAACAAACTGATATTCAAGATTTTTTAAAGGTGGCTTCTACGAGTAGGTCTACACTGTACTTTTAAATTATTGAATATTTTTCTTTCTATTCAAGCTGTTTAAAGAGTAAAAAACATGTTTTACTGCCATTTTTTGTTTAATTCTAACTTCTACAAGTTTTTCCCAACAATCTACCCGTAATCCGAAAAAGTTTCGCAGTAAAAAGTGTAAAAAGTTCTTATTTGTTTTTAGTACAATAATTCAATATTTTCCGTTAATCTCTTAAGTATAATTTTCGAAAATAAAATGGGTACGGATAAAACGGAATTTCGGATTAGCGGGGTTATACTTTACATAAACCGCTAAACAAAGCAGTTTTCTTTTTCTATAAATTTCTTTATCCTCTTCGGTCCCTGGGTCCCCATACGGGTACCTCTGTTCTTTTCCTTATAAAAATTAAAATGTCCAATTTTTTTACATTTTCAGATCCCTTCTTGATAGCTGAATGTTTTTTGCGATCAAAGCAAAGAAATAAATGGCAGCATCTAAGCTGATTCCCACATAAAATAAATGTTATTTTCATCTGAGTTTGAAAAATGCCTAAAAATGCCCAAAAGACTGTATGACCAAGAAAGTGAGAAATTTTTTATAAGTATTTAACTTACATCTTTTTCAATAAATAATTTTGAGGATTTGTAGATTATTTACTTGTCTAAAGTTCTTAAATTTGTGATTGCGTTAATTTAGATTAATGGTTATTAAATTGATGTTTTAAGGGCGTTTGTAGTTTTAGATCCATATTTTTGAACCTAAATTACTAAGCGCCTAAAGTAGGGGTGCACAACCTGTGGCCCGCGGGCCACCCAGATTACCACTATTTTTATGCAGAATAATTTGCCTAATTAATTGACAGAAATTTTGCTGTTAAATAATTCAAATGTTACTTTTAATTTTTTTGTGGTGGCAAACAATTTTCTGGCAAAAAGGTTGTGCAGCACTAGCCTAAAGGATGAATTTCAGAAAAGATATTTTTTCTGTCATTTACGATGTCATTTTGTTCGAAAAAAACAAAAATATGAATAAGCATTTGTATTATTATTTCAGCTTCGGAACTGGAGAGGTTAAATCTTGACAATATATTGGCTTTTGGGATTTTTAAAGATAAAAAAATCTTTTCGGAATCGGGGTAACTCTGAAGAGGTGATTGTATATTTTCGTTCGTGGTTATATTATTTTTTCATAGATTAGGATATTTCTTTTTCTCAGCGTACGGGCCTCATATGATGTTTTGTTCAGGAAAAGGAAAACGAATATTTTATACACGTTTACTGCATATATGATAATTTCTTTATTACAATGGGGAAAATTTATGTAACGTTACTCCATAAAATTGGTTGCAGCATGCTACCTCAAATTTTATGGAGTATAATTCAACTTATATAATGGTGTAATTTAAACTGATATAACTGGTATAATATTACATATTAGAGTAACCGAACACCAGTTATATCGATTAAATTACTCCATATTACTCCAATAAAATGTAAGTAGCAAAGACTGCCGCCAAATTTACGGAGTAATGCTACATAAATGTTTTATAGTGTACATACATTACAGTGTACAGCTTGTATTACAAATAATAATAATAATGCCTACGAAATATGACTACAGATGCCAGAACCATTTTTCCTTCATATATTCTGTTGAAAATACGCCATTGACAAATTTGTTTATGATTAGTAGAAGAGAAGATAATTAACACATTCGCTGCCACTAAAAATGATATTTCCATCCTCAGAAGCCGGATTACAAAACAGCATTTTAATGGTTAAAATGTTCCTTATATTTTGCTAGTAAAACTAGTAAAAACGGAAAAACATATTATTTTCCTATTTAGTGTGGTTCATGCTTCTCTAACGTGCATATACAACCTCTCCGTTCAACGTCCAAAGCCGCACTAAAAACAGAGCATGTAACTTATCATAATCGATCGACGCCGGCATACGAAGAGGTGCCGGTCGGACGCGCTAACACGCCAGTAAACGTGTTAAGAAAGAATTTCTATTTTTGAATATAAAGAAGAACGTGAGCATTTTTTCCCTACAGCGTGTCAAATCTTTAGGCGCTACGGTGCATTAATGTACCATGCAAGAAAATTTAATATAAAATGTACTCAACCGTTTATTAATAAAAATAAGATTTTACTTGTCATATAAAATACTTTGCACGATCACCTATAGAAATTTCATAAAAACAGTCGAAGCTAAATACTTTTTAAAGCGGTTATTTTCTCAACCATTTACATAGATGTAGCTTTTTTCTTAATAAAAAAATTTGTATGAAAAATTTGTAACTATTACAAATTTGTAACTAACACAAAATTTGTAACTATTTACAGATAGAATCACAGTACAGGGTCTGTCCAGAAAGTAATGAGACTGATTCCATAAAATTCGTTTACTTGAAAATAATTTTACAGACACTTAATATTCTTCAAAATAGCCTCCCCCTGCATTAATACACTGTTGCCAACGGCTATGCCACCCATTTATGTCCGCCTGGAAGTCTTCAACTGGAATGCTGTTCAAAACGCGCGTTACGTTTTTCTGAAAGTTCTCTAGATTGTCAAAACGATGGCCTTCCAAGTTGAATTTGAATCGAGGGAATACAGAAAAGTCCGGCGGTGACAGATCGGGACTGTACAATGGTTGGAACAGCATTGCGACGCTGTGTTTTGCCAGGAACGGAGTCGCTTTAAAGGATGTGTTGGAAAAAATTTTCCGCATATGAAGTTCTTCCGTGACGATTTGAGGCACAATCGATTTTTGTGAGTCCCAACGCCCCCGAAATCATTCGAAAACTCATCCGACGACCAGAGTCCAAAAGCGCTTTAATTTTAGCCATGTTGTCTGAAAGTTTGAGAACTTGTTGGATGCCCAGAGCGTTCTTCGTCCTCTCTTCCGCCTTTGAAGGCTTCATGCCACCTAAAACTTGAGCTTTAGGCAAAGAATCCTTAAGCTTATTGTAACATAGCAAGCGTCTCAGTTGACGATTTGTTTAATTTTACACAAAACTTTACGGCGAATAGCTGCTCGACACTCCGCTGAATTCTGAAAACCTAACGCCACTTTCAAACACGTGTCTGCTTTATGAGCGATCCGTGCGCTGCAAAGATTCAAAGCCAACTGACTTCCACCAGACTCTGTAGCTGCAGCCCCCCCCCCCCCCCCCCCGCACGTACCGCCCGCAAACTCCATCCTTTTGACTTTGGGCTTGGAGCAAAAAATCAGTCTCATTACTTCCTATATAGACTTTGTATATTTATTTACATTGTTTATTAGAGAATTGCATGATTTCCTTAATAAAAGCTTGTGTCAATTAATCTAATTATTTTTGCAAGTATTTTACAAAAAGAGTTATAATTATTGATTTACAAAATCAGTTTTAAGGAAAAAACTTATATAAATTTCATATTATTATTATATATCTTTTAAATATATCTTCAGACATTAATGATGATAATTATTCAGGTGGGGAAATGTTGTGATTCATAATTTAAGACATACAAAGTTTAAATTATAGCAACAAGCTATTTAATAAATTTTATTAATAATCTTTAAGCTTGTAAACTTTTTTTATGAGGCTCATTTAGTAATTTTGCAAAAGTATAAGATTTTTAAAAGAGTAACATGATTTGTGTAGTATAACTCATTTAACATCTATTTTAAGTACAAAATATGTTTTTTATTTATTTAAGAAAAATCAAAGTGGAAAACAAAAATTAGAAAAAAAAATCCAAATAAAGAAATATTAAACTGTAAGTATATAAATCAGTAAAAAATGTTAAAATATATATATAAAAAAAAATTGAACGTTTATTCGTTTTATTTTATTCCGTGTAGTTGGCCATTATATGATGTAAAAAAAGCCATTAAGTGCATTTTCTCCTTCAACCAACTGAGCTGCTTGCTGTTTCTATACCCTTAACACACATTTTTTCTAACTTTGTTTCATTCCTTTAACTCCAGTGACAGTTTCGGAATAGTAAATTGAATTTCGCACAACGCCATCCCCTTTTTTCTAAGTATGCTGATATAAATTGTCTCTGACATGAAATTAAATCCTATAGGGAATACTTGTTCCCCGAATTTTGCTCAAAGAATATTCACTGTGATATTCTTTTAGAAGTTTGGTAAAAGTTTTTAAAAAACTTTAAGATTTTCTAAGCAATAGGAGAATATTTTTTGAAAAAATACTTTTTGAATCTGCTTGAACAATTACATTAAAACGAATAGTTAAATTAAAGAATAGTTATATATAAAAACGTTACATTAAATATTCATTACTTAAAATATTAATTAGGCTTAGAAAAATATAAAAGTTTAAGGGAAGGAAGTTTAAAGGAAAGTTTAAATAGGAAAATATTAATTAAGTTAGGCTTAAAATATTAATTACGTTCGGAATTATATTAAAATGAGCAAATATATAAGGAGAGATAAACTAATCAAACATGAAACAGGAATAAATTCAAATCCATTCATCTAATTTATCATTACTATATTTAAAACATGCAAATGAATATCATTATTTATTTATCACTATCTATTTCATAATAGAAGTATTTTATTCTTATATTATTATTATTATTATTATTATTACTTTTTTTCCATTTACATGACATATATAAAATAGCGAAAATTCTTTATATTTGCATGACATATTACCATTTATAATAAAAACTTCAAATTACCATTTTTTTAAAATTTTTATAAAATAATTGTATATCATTATTGGCCATTCTCCCAGACACGTACATTTTGAGTGCTAAATCTGTACTAATGTATAAAATTTGAAGTTATGTCTACGAGTTTCAGAAAAACACCAAACCTCTAAGTTCATTCGACTTGTTAGACGACGTATAGAGTCGAAAATATCATTAAAATCTTTTTGTCTGTCTGTTTCTCCTGAAAAAAGCAGAAATGGTTACATAACAAACATATAATTTATCATAGACAGATAAAGAATGTTTCTGTGACAATCTTCAGTTTGTTGTATACATATATCTTTAATAGTTTTTGAAAACGCAGTTAAAAATTGGGAGATTCAATCAATCGAACCAATTTTAATGCTCAAAAACTAAGGAACTACCTGATCAATTTTAAAGAGCTTTAAGAAAGCTTGAAATGTATTGAAGACTGAAATTAAGATTTATAAATGATAACTGTGGCTACAATCTACAGGTTGCAGATATCTAAAATAGTTCAAAAAAAAAAAAAAAAAAAAAAAAACCGTGGGAATCAATTTATCAACCAATCTTTCAATATTCAAAAGTTCCAGAACTACAAACTGAACTATGTACTTTAAATTTTTCTTTTACTTAAAAGGTGGCTAATAATAATACAGATGTTAAAAGTTTAAAATATATATTTTATTTAAATTTTAGAGTACTTTGGGTCTGCATCCGCAGCCTTCGCCAGGGGATATTTTAATTAACCTCCGTTCCATTCATTTAAATACGTCCCTTCGTTTGAATTCGGAGAGTCTATAACTCTTAGGGGTAGCTAGAAGTAGAAGTAGTAGTGCATAGGATTAAACTTGTGTAGAGGAAAACATTTAAAATTAATTGCAATTCCATTCATTCAAATTCGTCACCGATTATGTTATTGTTTGATACACTCTAAATCGAAATGTCTTAAATTCAGACACTTAAGTGTCTGAAACGGAGTGTTCAATTTTCAGACATTTTAAAATGTCTGAATTTTTTCAGACACTTTTTGCGTCTGAATTTTAGACACTTCAAACGTCTGAATCGCAGCCATTTTTTTAAAGCATTATACGTAGCCATGTTTGACCACGTTGATCCTGGAAAAGTATATGGCCATTATTCTGCCCTACTCTCCCCCCCCCCCCCACACACACAGCCTAATTTTAGGGGCTCCAAAATATGGTATGCAATTTTCATAAAGCTGATAATTGAAATCTTTTTCGACTTTGTACTGATTATAATCAATATTTTGAATTTATAGAGTAGAATAAGATTAAAATTAAAATATTTGTCACAATACAATAAAACCTCTCAATAGTAGGCACCTTAGAACCGTGGAATTTGTTCGCCATTCGGAAGTGTCTGTTTTTCTGAGGTAAAAAATATAAAATATGTGCATGTTGTTAATAAAAAATGTGCTTCTTAAATAGTTGTGTCCTCTATGTAGGAGTGTCCGTTATGGAGATTTTACAACAAAACTTTCATAGGACAATTTTCTTCAGCGAACACTGACCTTTTTCAAGATAAATACATTTTTGTTTACCTCATAAAAGCGAACACAATCGAATAGCAGGCAAATTCAACGTTCCAAAACGCGTTCAATTCGCGAGGTGGCCGTAATCTAATTCTACTTTTAAAGTTCAAAATGCTGATTATAATCAATACAATGTTGAAACACATTTAAAATATAAGCTTTAAAAAAAATCCATTTCGAATTTGGAGCACGTAAAATCGTAGGGGGGGGGGGGGAGGGTCTGCCCATGCTTTAATCAGGCCCTCCTTCTGGAAAAAGTCCAACCCTGTATTATGATTCGATAAATGTACGTGTCAGTTTTAAGTGCAAAATCTAGCTATATGCAAATAAATATTTTATAAAAATCTACCTCTTTATTTTGTATTCATTTTTAATTTCAAATTACTTTTTAACTAAAAGTAATCAAAAAATCAATATTATATAATTATTTCAAATGAAATATATCTGTATATTTTTACCGCATTCTTACAATTACGTTAACGGTACATGATTACATGAATTTAAGAATCTAAAAATAATCATTAAAATTTAACAAAGTGACTGCAGATAACGCGAGATCCTTTTTCTAAATCTTTATTGACATCAACAAATTTTTTTCTGATTCAACGTCTACATTAGTGACGTCAATTTCCGTTCAAACCACAGCCCTGGTTCAAACAATCAAATCCGGAAGCTGTGGTTTTGACTTTTGAATCATAAAAAGATTATATGTTGACTATTTTCAGTATGGCAAATGGGATATTTCTAAAATACTCGGAAACACTAAAATTATAGCAAAGGGAAATCTTTTAATTAGAATGACCGGATTTAATGAGTTTTATCAGTCAAAACATTTTAAAATAAATAAATGAACACAAGTAATTCGCTGTATTAAATATATGGGGGAATCAATGAATGGAAGGATGTTCGAACTATATTCTTTTTTAAAATTTATGATGTACACACTATGAGGCAGAAGAAAACTTCATTAGTCAAGAAAAGCATAAATAATAAATAAAAGCAGCTATTAACAGGAATGTTTACTATAAATGCTTTTGAATTCCAGTACATAACACATAATAAATCTATCAGAAATGTAAAAATCGATGTAAACATTACAAATGCTGCCGCATTAAATGCTTATAAAAATATTGTATACGTAAATAAATAATTAAAAAGGGTACTTCAGAGTAATAATTACACCAAAAAATACTATTAAGGTAGTCTTGATGGTAATTAAGAAGTATGAGCCAATCAACAGGCGATGTCACTGCGATTTTTAAAGTAATGGCTACATAAGAAAAGGCTTAGGAAGGTGTAAAATTAATAAATTCAGTAACCGCTAATATACACCATGCAGAGACACCAAAATTTATTTTAAAGATAACATTGGATAGAAAATAATACAGAAATATGATTGCAGATGGTTTGAAGAGTAGAAATTTAAATATTAGCAAAATAAAATTTTAACATGGAAATACCATAGGCAAAATGCTTTGAACATATTTTGGCATAACTCAGGAACTAATAAAGCTATAGACTCGTGTGAGGTCTTCGTTTAAAGAGAAAACAATCACAGAGAGTTTTAAATACATAGTTAAGACCCCACTTACCTGGGAAAAGGTCTGATTATTCCAAAAGCACATTCGCCCAGAGGACGTCCGGATTGGAGGCTACGTTAGTATCCGTTAGTTAGGCAGACTTGGATATTTAAAAAATAAAATCCCCTTGCACATCCGGCTAGCTCTGTTAAAAGGATGGAAAATTTCCATCCTGAAAACATAGCCCGCCAGACAACAGTTCTCTTTACAAATCTGACGAGATGAAGAACACTGTATTAGTTTTATAGATAAATATTAATACGGAGTACCACTATGTCGATAGAAATTAAATCCCGGAACTTCACATTCCGCAAAAAACAATCAAGTCAAAATAAATTATTAGTTAAAATATACGCGTACATAAAAACAAGCATTCAGTTTGAATTACAAACGAACATCGAGTTCGAAAGGAAGACGCATGCGCAACTGAGAGTGCCCCCTGGTGAATGCGGAGCGGAGTTACAAAGTGTCTTAAAATTAGACACTTGCAGATTTTTTAGACACTTTTATCAGTTCGTGTACACTATGATCATAGTAAGACACTTAGGTGTTTTAAATTAAGACATCTATTGTGACTGAATTTTCAGATTCAGACACTTGAGCGTCTGAAATTCTTTTTCAGTCACATATGTATCTTAATTTAAGACGCCTTTATTTGCAGTGTAGTGCGTCGTTATATACTTGATTGCCTTTACTCAAAATTTCTATGGATTCTCTGATAATGGAAGTGCAGTAATTAGATGTTGTGTACATAATTTTTGCTTGATCATTTTCTATTAGAATATTTTGATTAAAATTTAAGCGTTACAGAGCTGTGGATTGGAAAGCTAAATTTAATATCTGCTTTATGCTCTTTGATTCTTTCCTTGAGTTTTCTTTTTTTTTTTTTTTTTTTTTTTTTTTTTTTTGTCAGTGCTATGTATTTCATTATGTTATTTTTGTTGGTTCTAAAAGGGATAGCATATACATCAGCCAATTCATTTTTCTGTGTTGGGTCTATTTTCGCACAAGCCAATTCTTTTAATTTTCTTGGTGGACAGGGTATTAAAATTATATAGTGTTTCAGTAAAGCATATTTTAATTTCTAGTACAGTCGTACACTTTTCTTTTAAATAAACAGAGAACTTTTAAAGTCCATATTGTGTAGTTTGTGATTTGGATCAAGGTTGAATATTGCATTTCGTCTTATGATTTTACTTTTTTCCGCAACTGATTGATCAATTTTTTAAGAAACCTTACTGTGATTGAAATGTCTAATTAAGATTTATAAATGATAATAGTCCTATTTTTGGTTTACGACATACATTTTACTTTAAAAATTTGAATAATGTGTATTTTCCCCCCAAAACTCCAAAGATCTTACAAAATACAAACGTAAACAACTTGCTGTTACAGAGCCAATTAAATTACAAAATTGATAAAATGCTAAATTTATACTGAATATTTTTCAATCAATTTAAATGTAATTTATGCACGAAATGAATTATCCCCGAACGATTTATCCGAGTATATTTTCATTGAGAATCCTTCTGGTACAAACTTAGCATCTTAAAGTTATCTTCTGAAATATATTCTGTTTTTAAGCGTTTAGAGAATGGTATGCTCTTAATTAAATGTAGGAAAATCAAAGTACGGATTCTGAGATACTGAGATGTTGAATAATAATCGAAATATTATATTTGTTCTTCAAACATTTCGCAAAAGCCAAACTTACTATAACTTATTATTCAAGCAAAAAAAAAAAAAAAAAAAGATAGATAGAATTTCCTAATACTTTGCCAGCTGTGAAATGGGAAAACAAAAGCGAATTTGAATAGAGAAATGAAATGCAAAATCAAAACCACGGTTCAAGTGAAAACTGCGTTTTAAAATAGTAAAGTTCTATGTGCATTCTTTTAAATCAGAGTTGGATATATATGTTGGATGTATTACCATATGTATATTTTTAAGTATTTTCCATATTGAATAAGTACACTGGAAGGCCGAAAATCACCAGATATACTTCCAACGTTAGGCGTTTTGTCGGATATCGTAAAAGATACTTGACGAATTGTTATTGAACTTCAGTAATATATGTTTCAGTGAAAGTTCAGTTTCTAAGGGAATTAAGGGAACGATAACAAAATGAAAAAAAAATATTTATGACTACCCTGTAACTTTAAATGTTCGAAATACTATGAAGCTATAGCAAAGGACTATTCATTTGTGTAAATATATTTGTCACGTATATTAATGAAAATACAAAAGTTACTTTAATAATGTCAAAAAATATCGCATATCTTTTGTTCATAGCATGCAAACTTTTCTATCAAATTTAACACAAAAAAATTAATGATTGTTTGAGCATTTTTATGAAACATTTTCTAACTGCGCACGCGCGAATAATAGAAATTTTTTTTTCACATTTTGGAATTCAATTATATTATTCAAGGTATATAAAATGTTTTTCCGGTCCTCGGTCTATCTAAGGAGGGAAACGTAGCTTTCATATTCTTTGTTATTAAAGATTAAGCTAATTTTATTCAATCGAACAAAGCTAAAATGCTTGGAACCCGATTAGAGAAGATGCTATTCCAGCTTTCGCCAATACTTCAATTTGAATGAGAGTCTCGCCAAATTAGTCAGCTATATCTAAGTTGGCTTCATTTATGGCGATATAATTTCGAATTTTAAAATGCTATAGCTCAGTCATTTTTCAGAATTGAGCCGAAAAAAATATGTGCGGAATCCTTATATAAAGGTATAAAGGCTGAACATTTAAAGGCAAAAACTTTTTAAATGCCCAATTTTTTTGCACATCTTTTTGAATTTGAAATTTTTAAATGGCCGTCATTTTGAAGCAATATGGCGGATGAAACTGACCAACAAACTCGGTTGAGACCTTGGTATGTCTTATACGCATGCTTAGTCACATCCAAATAGGTTCATCAACACGAATGTTACAGCATGACAATCCGCTATTTTCTTTCAAAATGACAACCACCCTAGAATTTCAAATTGCTATATCTCAGCTATTTTTTAAGATAGAGGTCAAATAAAAAATGCTCCGGAATCTTTGTATCAAGGCCAAACACTGAAAAAAAAAAAACTTTTTTATTTCTAATTGTTTGTACATTAAAAAAATTTTTAATTTTTAGATTTTCTTCTTTAGACCGTCATTTTAAAACAAGATGGTGTATGATACCGGCTAATGAACTCGGTCGAAACCTTTCTAAGTCGTGTGTACGCTGAGTTACGCCGAACTTGGTTCATAAATACGAGTGTTATAGCATGACAAAATCAGGTATATATGGGTCAATATCTGAAAATTGGACTATTTGCGTCCACTGCCAATAATATTCCGTTAATTATACTGAAACCAAAAACTGAAAAATGCAATATATTGTAACATTTGTTATAACAATTACCAATGATAAATGGACATATGATGATGTATAAATAATTAATTTTAAGTTTTAAACAAACGAAATCATCATTTCAGTCCCTGTCCCCAGGTACAAATATCCAATATTAAATGTATGCCGTAAAAAGTTTTATAAATATTTTTAACTTTTGCTATTATATATTTATACATATATATATATATGCAGTATGGGAAAATATAATGCTCCTTTACTCGTATAGATTGTATTGTAAAAAACTGTAGTAAATATATATGTCCCTGAGGTTGACCATCATCTCAGTCCCTAACCACACGTTTAGGTTAACAGATACTAGGTGGTGCTGGCAGAATTATTTCCATTGCAACAGCAACTATAGTACAACTATTAACCATGGATGAAGGTATGTTGTTCTTTGCATTGTTTCGTTTTTAGAAATATTTAGTTTTTGGTTTGAAAAGGGATGAGTATTTTTTTATAGCATCATTCATGTCCCCATATTTAATTTTTTATCTATAAAAAAAGCTTATTGCAACTTTATTTATGTAGCATACAAATGTCAGATGGAATATTCAATCATTTACATGTGTTCAAAATGATTCAATAAAATGGCTGTGCAGCTTTTGAGACAAAAACATCACCTCAGTCCCCATCATCTCAGTCCCAATTATTAGACACTGATTATGGTGTTAACAGACACTTTCTTCCATAAAAGTGTATCCTACGCATAAAATATACATCCTTGATCTAAAAACACTACAGCATTCGAATGCCAAAACATGTATCATAGTATATAATTGTATTTGGAAGTTGGTACATTATTAAAAAAAATAAAAATTCTGGAGTGAAATTGTCCAGTTTTCAGATATTGACCTATATATATACATATAGAAAAAGTTCCATGCAAGTACTTGTTGACATAATTTAACGGTTCTTAAGTTATCATAGAACTTCCTCTTTGTTATTTATAATGAATCCACTCAAGGTCATTGCATCATTCTATGCCAAGTATTTAAGAGTTATTTAGCAGTGTAACTTACATACGTTGATTCATAAGTTAGTGAACTCTCCATAAAACAGAAGACCTCGCTAGTGAAAATCTTTTACTAGCATGTTATAACGCAACTTTGCAGTCGTCACTATTGAATTTGGCACATGATCAAAGATTTTAGGTGTTTACCCAGTAAAATGATTGGGACAGAGTTATCGATCATATTTATTATGTCAATCGAGAATTCCACATAAGCAGAGCAACCGCCACAAACTATGGATCCATTATGTTACAATAAGATTAATTACGGGATTCCACCATTAAAATTATGATAAACGTAATGATGTTAAAAAAGCTATTCGTCTTATTAAATAATACATCACTTCCTGGCGAAGTTCGTAGATTTTAAACAACTCAAAACAAACACAAAAAAATCTTTCTCCGAGCTCGTGCAATACATGTATGTTAAATACTTTTTTCGTAAGTTTTGCATTTCAGAAATGCGACAGACGTTCCTGGCGAACAAGAAAACCAAAAGAGGGACTTTTTGGCGTTGAAAAACACTCATTAAAATCACCTTTCGAAAAAATAATCGAAATCAGCTTTTTAGAATAAATAATAATAGCAATGCAAATTAAAAATGAGATTTGAAGAACAACTAATCCATTAGGGGAATGAAATCACATCTTCATTCAAGCTAGATAGATGAACTAAAGAAAAATATTTAATAATTATACGTGAATTGTTTGTAATAGATATCTGAAAAGGAAAAATAAATGATATCGTACGCATTTATATGAATTACTAGCAAAACCCGCGGCTTTGTTCGCGTAATTGTTGAAATATGCCAAGTGGTATTTGTATATCTAAATTTTATTGAAAGAAATTATACAGTTAGGAATAATTAAAAAATTACTAATTAAGCCACAGTTTGGCTAAACTTCATTATTAAACTGCATTAGGCGAAAATGAGACTTAAGTTAAGAAGAAGAACTAAAAGTAGTTCTAAATAAATGAGAAGCTTTTATGCTCATTTCAGTTCTCATTTGAAGTTTTCAATTTTTTAGAAACCGTTCTTAGCACGCATTTACATCTTAAAAGTAACCATCATGTCAAATTCCAAGCTTCTAGTCCAACGTCCAAATTAAGCAAATACAAAAAAGCAGTTGGAAATTTCATTACGAATACCTTGGAAGGCTTGCATAAAATGCGGAAAGTTGGAAGGCTTTGAGTCAAGTGAAGTCATTTGCTTAATGTCTGTGCTTTTTACCCTATCATACATAATGGACTAAAAGTGAGGAAAATGATAGCAGATTTTGAAATTACAATATTAATGGCACACGTTATCATATTTGAAAGGAAAAAGACTTTATTGAAGCGATTTGATAATCTCGATATTAACTTTATTTGTCTCAGGGAATCTTTAAAAATGTACATGCATAAAGAGATAAAATGTTTACGACAAAAATGTCTATGACAAAAATACCGGCGGACGTGACAAAAAAGATGAAAAATTGGGAAAATCTGAGTATACAGTATTACATAACAAGTGAATATTAAGTAAGATCGACAAGTTTGAAGATAAAATATTAACAAATTGTTTATTGAAACATAAGAATAAAGCAATATATTTTTTAAAGTGTTGTATTTTAATTAATTTTTACTGTTATTACTATTATTTTAAAATATCAGATGCAGAGTACAATAAATAAATAAATAAATAAATAAATAAATAAACGAAAAACAAACAAACAAACAAAACAAACAATGACCATAATTTTAGTTCTAATTAAGGCAGGAAAAAACGAAAAATCCATTTACATATTAAAACTGAATGCCTTTTTTGAATCAACACAATAATTTTGACATGTTTAAATTCATGTTGAACATAGAAATTTTCATCAATTTGGAGTGATTTATTATTATTAGTGAGATATAATTTGTTGTTATAGGAAACAATCTGTTGCGATTTTCACATCTTCTGTTTAATCGCAATCATTTCGTTTTCACTTACGTATGAAGTGATGTTTACTGTCTCGAGCGAAAAAAAAGTTTAGAACATGCTTCAGCTTTAACCCATTTTAGGCCAAGCATAGAAAATTGATAAAATATGGTACTATTTCCATTAAAATATACTTAAATTACATTCATTAAGACAAAAAAAAATGTTTTGTTCACGAAAAATATTTTATTTGAGCATTTTGATGCATTCGGACAATGGTGGGCTAACGCACCATTAAATTTAAAATTAATAATTTTTTTAATTTTTTATGACACTTCTTTTATTATTATCTTATTTACAGAAATTGCAACTTTAATCCAATATAAAAACATATGATTAATCTCAAGTGGAATAATTATACATTTTCAAAAAGTCGAATTTGTCAATAACCGTTTCAATTTTAAAAGACTAGCGTATTTTGAAAATTTCTCAACAGAAAGTGTTTTCTCCAATTGAATTACTGATATTTTATAGATGTCTCCAGAACCCTTAAAAATAGCAGAAAAATAAAATTAGTGAAAAATATTCCTCACAGTGTTAGTAGAAAAATATTTATTGAAATGGTGCGTTTACGCACCTTTGGCCGAAAATGGGTTAAGAAATATGTTAGTTATGATAAATGCCCCCATGGGGGAGAGCGTAAGGACATATATCTGTCACTATGGAGGTACCGTACTGGTACCGGTACTGGTTGACTCCTGGTAACTCCATTGCACATACACACACAAGGTTTATTCGCGTCGTCCTGTTTAAAGGGCTGCCACAGGCGACAATTTTCATATTCTATTTGCACGGCTGTTTTTAAAATACAAATGTTGTAGTATATTTCTCTTGCACATGTTGGCAAAGTAAATGTGAACAATTTTTGTTTTTAAAAAATGGTGCGAGGTAGAATTAAAAAATAGTCGCTTGTAGCAGCCTTGAGTTGAACATCTGTAACAAGAATGTCATCTTGTTTATGGATTTCATACAAAATATTTAGAATATCTATATATAAAGAATAAATTTGTAATGAGACTTGTATTTGTTCAAAAAATTATGTAATAAAGATAATTCCAAGCAGCAGTCCGACACTATAAAAAATAAATGCGTAAATTTACACATTAAAACGGGTATACTGATAACACAAAAAGAATTTTTCGATATGTGTAAAGCAGCGTGTAAACTGCCAAGTACACGCTTGTTGTGTCAATTTCAAAATACACATTATTCTGTGTGTTTTGATGATGACACATTAAGGTGCTTAAGTGTGTAAACAGTTAACAGATAACTCTGAAATACACAGTTAATTGCACAGGAGTACACATATATCTGCTTGATACTAAACGATAGATTTTGTGTTCATAGTACATAACCTTATAGTTTGGGATGTAAATTTTGAAATAAATATTTTTATGGTCATAAAAAAAAATTGCATGAAGAACAAACTCGGGTATTTGGTGAGTTTCTTCTCTTTCCAGTAGATTTGTTTCACAAAATAGTGTACTTTTAATTTACAGGAAACAGGATTGTCTGAAATTATATTTACTTCATAACGTCTCTCTGTTAGAGTTGTTTTGAAGTCCTAAAATCCTATTGAATATTTATGATCAAAGCCCATTACATTCATTAAGACAAAAATAAAATTTCATTAAATTACATAAATGGTGACGCCTATTTCCTTATTTCGTCGGATTTATTTTCTCTCAATTTCAGCCAAAAGTTTTAAAAGATACATCTACATCAAGATGTGAAATCCTCTATGTAATTAAATCTACAAGTAAACAAGCAGTACTTACAAAAAAGGGATATGAACTGAGGAACTGCAACTTTTCAAAGCACCACCTTGACCATTTAGCTACTATTACACAAGCCAATTTTTCAAGTATCGATATTTATTGTGATCACCTAAGTACAAATATTTCTGTACAATATTATATTCTTACATATATTTCTATGTGTAATTATGGTTTTACGCATATATATGTGTAATATTCGGACACATATTTCCGGGGTAATATGCCAAAAGTTGTAAATTTCCATTAATACACCAATTCGGGAAAATCCGTACATTTTCTATGTTTACACACTTGCTTGAGTTTTTGAAGGGATAACGAATTGCACATTTCCATTACAGAAGGATTTGCGTTTAGAAGGCCGAAAAAAGTGTGTTTTTCAGCAGTATTTTCTGGAATAGGAATGAAGGTTTTGGTTCTGGGTTTTTTGCATTTTATTTATTTTCATTTGAAGACCATTTCGAAATTTGTTTGATTAAAAGTTGATGATGTGGCTGGGGTTGCGTTGATTGATGTCTTTTCAATCGGCCGTTGATCTGATAGATGATCAGAGTTGTATGCAATGAATATCGGTTAAGGATTATGACAGTAGGTAATAAAATCAACAAAGTGACAGCCATTCAAAAAAAAATATTTTTGACCCCTTCTTTCACATTTTAACGTGCTTCTAGAAATGTTTATTATTATTATTTTTAAATCGCTGAAAGTGGTCTAAGCTCCAATAAATTATATTGCCTAAAAAACTGAGCAAGATCGGTTTATTGGTTTTTGTGTTCTGATCCCGCCCAGTTTTAAAAAGCCATTTTTCGTAAAATGCGCTTATAGTGCTCCGGAATAGTATACAGGCCTACGGACGCGTTGCGCTAAAGCACTAAATAACTGCGAAAGGACGTTGGATTCGGTGACATTGTTTTACAGGGATAATCTACAGACTATAGGGAATAGAAAAAGTAAAAAGAAAAAAAAAGTCCTTCCGGCCAGTGCCGGGAGGAAGAGGTAGCTTTCATATTCCTTACTTTTTAAAAGCCAGCTTATATTATTCAAACACACCCCGATTATAGAAGATTAAATGCTAATTTTTGTCAATACTGAATATGAACGAGAATTTCGCGAAAGTAGTCAGCGTTATCAAAGCTGGTTTTATTTAAAGTGATTTATATTTGGTCGCCAAATTGGGTGATATCTTGAAGTGCCCGCCATTTTAAAACAACATAATGGCTACAACAAAGCTAACCAATGAACTTGGTCGAGACCTTAGTAATTCCTGTACACATGCTCACTCGTATCTAAATCGATTGATGTATACGATTGCTGTTGCAGGCAAAAAATCAGATTTTTCAAAAGGCCACCCACATTAGAAATTCAAACTGCCATATCTTAGCCATTTTTTTAGACAAAGAAAAAACAAAAAATGCTCCGGAGTCTTTGTATCAAGCTCAAACACATAAGAAAAAAATCTTTTTCAATTTCTAATTTTTTTGTACCTCATTTTAAATTTTTTTTTAATTTTTAAATGGCCACTATTTTGAAACAAGATGGCGGATGAAGTTAGCAAAAGAACTCGACCGAGAGATTTCTATTTTCTATGCACATGCCTTGTCACATCCTAATCGGTTCATAAATACACGTGTTATCGCGTGACAAAAATCATATCGTTTCAAAATTTCAGCCATGCTAGAATTTAAAAGTGCTATAACTCAGCCATTTTTTAAGATATAGACGAAATGAAAACTGCTCCGAAATCTTTGTATCAAGGTCAAACACATAATAAAAAAATCTTTTTAATTTCTAATTTTTTTGTACCTCATTTTAAATTTAATTTTTTTTTAATTTTTAAATGGCCATCATTTTGAAACAAGATGACGGATGAAGTTCGCAAACATACTCGGTCGAGACATTGGTATGTACTATGTACACACCAAGTTATATCAAAATCCGTTCATAAATACGCGTGTTATCGCATGACAAAAATCAGATTGTTTCAAAATGTCAGCCACAATAGAATTTCAAAGTTCTATAACTCAACCGTTTTTTAAGATATAGACGAAACAAAAAATGCTCCGGAATCTTTGTATCAAGCGCAAACACACAAGAAAAAAATCTTTTTCAATTTCTAATTTTTTGTACCTCATTTTAAACTTTTTAAATTTTTTAAATGGCCGCCATTTTGAAACAAGATGACGGATGAAGTTGGCCAACGAACTCGGTTAGACATTGCTATGTACTATGCACATCCCTTGTCACATCCAAATCGGTATATAAATACGCGTATTATCGCGTGACAAAAATCAGATCTTTTCAAAATGTCAGCCATGCTAGAAATTCAAAGTGCTATAACTCAGCCATTTTTTAAGATATAGACGAAACAAAAAATGCCCCGGAATCTTTGTAGCAAGTTCAAATACATAAGAAAAAATCTTTTTCAATTTATAATTTTTTTGTGCCTCATTTTAAATTTTTATATTTTTAAAAATTTTTAAATGACCGCCATTTTGAAACAAGATGGCGGATCAAGCTGGCCAACGAACTCGGTCGAGACATTCGTATGTACTTTGTACACACTAAGGTACATCCATATCGGTTCATGAATACGCCTGTTATCGCGTGACAAAAATCAGGACATTTCAAAATGCCAACCTCTCTAAAAATTCAAAGTGCTATAACTCAGCCATTTTTTAAGATATAGACGAAACAAAAACTGCTCCGGAATCTTTGTATCAAGATCAAACACATAAGAAAAAAATATTTTTCAATTTTTAATTTTTTGATACCACATTTCAAATTTTAAATTTTTTAAAAATTTTTAAATGTCCGCCATTTTGAAACAACATAGCGGATGAAGCTGGCCAACGAACTCGGTCGAGCCATTGGTACGTAATATGTACACACCGAGTTTCATCCAAATCGGTTCATAAATACGATAGTTACAGTGTGGCAAAGATAAGATATATATATATATATATATATATATATATATATATATATATATATATATATATATATATATATATATGGATATATATATATATCAACTTTTGAACGGAGGGTGGTTTCGGGGTCTGGGGGTCATGATCGATGAAAACATACCAAAATTTTTGAAATCGCTTTCCTCCGAACGGATACAATAGGTAGCTTTTTGTAATGAAAGCTACCTAAAATCGATTTTTTCAGCCGAAAAATAAGCAAATCCCCTTAAGCACATATATAAATACAGGTAAACGTTTACGAGAAGAGTGTAAATTTTATGACAAAAGTGTAATTTTACAAATTTACACATATATTTACGTCAAAGTGACTAATTTACCCATTTAAGGTTAAGGCCAAAGATCTCAAAGCAACCTACTTCAAAATAGCCTAAAATAGATGAACACAAACAAGTTTATTATTGTTTTCTGATAATAAAAAATCTAAAAGCAAGCTTGATTGGCTCCGTGTTCCACTGTAATATTTCACGAATTGATGGATACATGCAATATAATTCATTAAAAGGAAGTATTCTGTGCACTCGGATTTTTTTAATGCTTTAATTCTATTGACGAAAATTAACTTTGCGAAATTGATTTTTTCTCTGATATTCTAATCAAGGAAATTATAATTACTTTCGTGCTACCCATTTAAAAAAAAAAAACCTTTCATATTAATTTATTAATCAAGGGTAAAGAAAAATTTAAGTAGTTAAAATACACGTGTAAAATGCATCTTAGATAGTTAATGAAAGAAACAGAAATTGTATTTACTAGCTTTCGGGAAATTTCATATGTGGTTAGTTAACTAAAAGAAAATACCAAGTTTTCTCAAAGATTCAGAATAGGAACAAAATTTCTAGTGATTTCATTTCCGTCCCCTCAAATCGAGTTTCCTGAAGCCAATAGAAATTTTATTTGCTTTTCTTATTTACTTATCTCATGCTTATTTACTTATCTCATAGTTTGAATTTAGAACATATAATATTCTTTTCAATTTTTTCTACCGCTTCATAAAAAGAGAAATAACGTGAAAATATTTTAGATATGGGAATAGAATTCTGCCTGTCAGCTTACAATTAATATGATTTACGAAAAACTGCAGTATCAGTATATTTTGCTAGTGTAAACTTTGCTAATGCTAATAAGTTTCCTTATTAGCAACGTAAAACGATGCAAAGCGAAAACACGTATATTTCAATCGAATTCCTCGAACCCGGTATTCAGGGCATTGGTAAAATATCTTTACAAAACAAGAGAGGTAATAATACTCTTCAAGTCGAATATCATTTTAGGAAATCAAGGGAATTAGGAATATCATTTTAGTCTGAAAAGGATTCAATCTTTGTCCGAAAAAAATACATAAGTTACCTGACGGGATTGGAACCCTTATCCCCTTCGAGGCACGCCCCTTCCACCACCACACATTTAGCCCACCGTTCTTTCTACTGCAGAAAATACTTCTGGAAGGCTTTTTTTCTAATGGTGTTCAACTCCGCCGTCGTTTTCTACTTGTTTCATCTCTACTCTCAAAATGCGATCCTTTTAATGGCGCCTTCAATTTCGGAAGCAACCAGAAGTTGCAAGGAGCCATGTCTCAAGAGAATGGAATTTGGAGAACGACTGGAATTCTATATTTTGCCAAGAAAGTCTGAATCAGGTGCGATGAATGAGCTGGAGAATTTATGACTCTTACGACACTTGAAGAATCTTACGAATTGTTTTGCTTTGAGGATCCCCAATCTTTGACAAAATTTGATGTAGTGCCTTTGTTACACCCATTTAGTCAAGTTAAGAGAAATGAAAATCCGACGTACACGTATGACAGCACCTCAGTCGGTGAAGAAGGCAACGACTGGCTCACTGGAATTCGTGGAAAAAATTGAGGCATGCGCATTAAGCTATCTCTTTCCAATGTGCACAGTGCACACCTTAGAATCCCTATTGTTCACGGAAAAAATAGAAGTTAGATTCTTATCAAACAAATCTGCCACAAATTCAAATGATGAAAATGAGCAAATTGAATGGTAGAATTACAAAATGCTGTAATACTATAATATACACTGTATACACTATATATATAATATAACTAAACTCTGTGGCTATACAATCCAAGAAGGATCTGGGCCGACAGTGCCCATCTCTGTTTTCTTGACCCTGGGCCCCGAGGTGCTATGCAGCATGCGTCCCGGCCAGGTGGTCAACCTAACGCGAGACCCTCGGTGTTTAGTTCCCAAGCAAGCTTGGTACACATTTTATCGACCCCAAAGGGATGAAGGGCTGAGTGAACATTGCCCAGTCGGGAGTCGAACTCTCGACCTGCGGTGCGGCAGACAGGCATATATTTAATATACGCTGTTTAAAAAATGGCAAAGCAAACATGCAAGACAGCCGTCCATGGGTATAAAATTGATAGTGCGTAATAGATTAAATTTACTAGAGAAAATAAAACACTAATTATCTTATATCGGAATTTTTACTCCTTGAAATGATGTCAAAACATAAACAGTTCCGCACCAATTTGATTACCTCTAAATGAACAAACAAGATGTTTGAAGGGAATGAAGGACTGTTATATGGTGTGTGATCCACTCGAATTGCAAATACTCTTGAATAACTGTTTTCCATATATGCGATGAGGTTGTCGATAAGAGTTTACGGAATTGTCTCTTTAAAAAGTGATATATCAAAGTTCTGAACACGTCAACAGATGCATGCAATTCGTCGTTCGCGTGTGTTGCAGATATGCTTGATTGGATTTAAATGATGAGTGCATGCTGATCTCTACATACGCAGTACTGTCTTGTTTTCAAACATATTCTTGACAAGATGATGAGCTGTATTACGAGTTACCATGCATTAAATAAAACAAATCGGCATTGACTGCAGCGTAAGTTATGACACGATATATGGATAATATCTCGTCTGCATAACCTTTGAGCTGTAAAAATGTCATTTCGAGTATTTTACAAATCCGTACACATATTTGTTCAACAAATCATGCAAGTTAAAATACGTCAAAATTAACCCTATTAAAAATATTACCGGATAAGTTACTATATAAAAAATTATCTAATGACAATTGCGAACATGACCTTATGATAAAATCTCTAGAATAATCAAGCTAAAAAAAATTCATATCAAATTTAAACACTTTCCTCTATTATGGGCCTTAACGAGACAGAGAAAAGCCCAGAGAAGTAACATTTTGACAAGTACTTTAGTGCAAATTATTCGCTGTTTCATACCGACATTTATTCAATATTTACGCAATTTATTCAATGCTAGATGAGTAGCTACCTGTTTTGGTGCATTTAAATTGCATGTTTGGGGAGGGGGATGTAGTATTATTAAATATTTTAAGTTTCTATACCTAAAAATGCAAATGAATGGTAATTTAGAACGTTTTCCGTTCATTTCATCTTTTTAAATTCTGTATTTATTAGAAGCCATTCTTAGAGAGCATTCTCATCTTAAAAGTATCCCGTCAAAAATTTCACCCCGATAAAAAGTTTTTAGGTCAGCAGTAGTACAGAAAAAAAATTTGAAAGTTTTTGTTCCTGCATCATTTTGCATATAGAAATTTTTAGAAATTGTTCAATTGCGAGTATTTACGTCTTAAAAGCAACATTCATGCAAATTTTTATTTTTATATTCCTAATAATTCCATGTTCTTCGCTATTTAGATCACCTTATAACTTTGTCCGCTTTATTTATTCTTCTTAATTTCGGTTTTTTTAGAATTCGTTCTAATGCGCGCATTGCAGTTTGAATTCGTTCTATAACGAGCATTTAGATCTTATAAGTTACTACCATGCCATATTTTAAGTTTCTAGACCCAACAGTATCACGGAAACTGCAGATTAGATCTTTTTTTATAGTGAACCCTTTTATTTATTTTTTCTAATTGACCAGCATTTACGTTTTAAAAGTAATAGACATGTGAAATTTCAAAATTTCTTTCACTAACAATTCCAAATAAATCGTGATTTAGAAACTTTCCAGAACGTTTTACTTTTATTTCTAACTTTAAAATTTCGCACGTTGTAGAAAAAATTCATAACGAGTACAGTAAAACCACCCGAAAGCGGCCACGTTCCGTTCCAGTAAAAATTGGTCACTCCGAGAGACGGTTTTTTAATGGAGTTGTGTTTAAATCTAGATTTTAGTTGTTGGAAAAAGGTAACAATTAATGTTACTAAAATTTATTTCTCAAATTAGAAAAAAATATCAAAATTTAAGTATCAAAACAAAAGTTAATTACATAAGCAAATTACTATAGAGTTTAAAAAATGAATACATTGACGTTTGCTTTGATTTTACGGTTTTATCTTTATAACTTTTATTTCCAAGTACTTCAAAGTTCAGATTTTTTTTTTTTTTTTTTTTTTTTTTTTTTGGTGGGAACAAATAATGACGGTTTCATTAACTTATCCATTTCTTTGAGAGTTTCATTACAGAATAGGGTAGTCCAGTTTATTGACCGTCATCCTTAACTGGTCATCAGAGTTAAATTCATTGCCTAAAAAGGCACAAGGGGATTAAACACTTAAAAGTTACCGGAATAAAAAAAAAAAATTCTAAACCTAATTTAGAAGTTTGATGAATAATGAGCTCTCCGGAATTATTTTTCTAATAATCTTCAAGCGACCAGTAAAAAATGGAATTTGTTTCATTTTCTTCAAAGAAATTGGTCGCTCATGGAGGGAATTCAACTAGATTGGTCTCTGAATGGAATTAAATTTGTATTGAGGTTATGGGAATAAATTTCGTTCCAGGAAAAAAAATGGTCGTTCAGGGAGGTGGTCGCACAAGGAGGTTTCACTGTATTTACGTCTTAAAAGTAACCACCGCACAAAATTTCAAATTTCTAACCCAAACAATATCACAGAATTCGCAATTTTAGAACTTTTCTGCTCCTGTACCCATGGAGGTTGTGGAACCGACTTAAAATATAGTCTTTCTTCGAGCAGAGATGGTCACCAGCATTTTCAAACCATTATTTACTAAATCGTCTAGATAGTTTCAAAGATTATACTTCACAAACACACAAACGTTACTGCTTTATAATATTAGCATACACTTAGATACAGGAGCCGTTTAACTTTTATTATATAAAAACATAAATAATTTATTTAATACGTGTTAGCAGATGTATTTTTTAAAATACGTACAGTCGTGTAAAAAAAAGTAAACATCCCCTATTAACTCCTCAACAAATTATCGTAGAAGAAAGTTACTAGTACCGAACGATTGGAAATAAAGTCTACTTTTAAATGATGTATATAAAATTTGCTTAGGGGGCCATCTACATATTAAAACGAATCCAAACTTCATTTTTTTCAATGACAATACCCAATTTTAACGAGATATTTCAAATCTTCGGTTCAAATTATGCCTAGACACCGAATTTTAAGTCATTAGAATGATAAGGTTTTGAATTATAAACATTCAAAATTTAGTGCTTCTAATGTTAAATTACATTTTCATATTTTTATTAATATCTCCAGAAATTATGCTCCTAATGTGCTAATATTTTTGTAGCAATAATACTAATATACCCAAACATAAATACGTTGAATTTGCAATTTTTATAATTTTATGATATGAATTATGAAATTAATATTTGAAAAAATTATGAATTGCAACCTACAATTTTTTTGATGGATTTAGATTTATTAAGTCCTGCTTTATGTATAAATCCAAAATTTCACATTTTCCTTCCAAGTAGTTTTCAAATTATACTTAAAAAATGGCAAAATGATGGTTTAAGGGGCCGTCTATAATAGAAGTGACTAGATATTTTGAAATTTCTTCTGCTGTATTGCAATCTAGCAGGCTTCATTGACTTCTTAATGTGCCTTGATCAAGATGGGGGCTCTCTCGGTTAATAATCGATTTCCGAACTTGAATTTGGATACAGCCCTTAAAATACGCTCGTTTTAAAATAATTAATTTCTCGGAAACTCATGGTACGAATTGCATAAAAATTTGTTTTTAGGCTAATTGGAGGATGTAGAGTTCATTTATGATGTCAGAATTGTGTACTGCTATTGAAAAAAACAAAGTTATGGTTAGTTTTAATATGTAGATGGCCCTCTAAGCAAATTTTATCTCTATCGTTTAAAAGTAGACTTTATTTCCAATCGTTCGGTACCAGTAACTTTCTTCGACGATAATTTGTTGAGGAGTTAGTGGGGGGTGTTTACTTTTTTTTTCATGACTGTACATAAACCAGTTTAATACGTCTTCAATTTTATTTTCATAGTCGTTTATATCATTCGGCAAAAACATCTCACTTTCTTAAACCCGAATCGGGTATATGATGATGCAATCATCATATATTGTCCTTTTTATTCTTTTTAAATTAATGTTTTCTTTTTCTTTCCATGTATTCAGTCAGTCATAACTGGATTTGTTAAAAAGTAATTTCAGGCTTATTTCTCGTCTCTTTCATGCGGAAGTAAAACATTAAATAATAAACATGTCTTTTTAACGAAATGATTCATTATCATTTTGATTTCGGTATTTTATATCTGCAAGTGAACAGCTTAAATTATACTTGATTTACGATAATTACATTTCTGTCATTTCGATATTAATTTAATACTAATCTATTTTAGTTACAATATTTATGTGGGTAATTTTCCTTTGCTTTGTTTATAAAAGAAAGCGATCATTTTTATTAACAAGGGGATGTTATCCATTTCTTGCATTTTAACTCAGGCAATAAATTTAATCATAAAATTATATTTGACATCTATAATATAAATAAATTTGACGTATTGTTAATGTTTTGGTAGGGTTGCTTGAAGTTATTTTACCGATTTTGTCTTTATCAGTTTATTCGCCAATAATTTAAATTCTCTCCCATTGTTTTTCTATGCAACGGATAATTTGGCGTTTGTGTAATTCTCATATTGCCTTGGTATTCCTGTGGACGTGGCTTGTATTCGATATGTAAGTGTATCATTCGGCCTGATACTCTGACTGTGTAAAGTCACGCTTTTCCTAAGCGGCCCACCCCATCATTATATTATGTCAAACTCTTTTCAATAAATTTCATCTTTACTGTTTTTGAATCTGTTTGCAATCAATGGGTTGAGAGCTCAATAATAAAATTGGGTTTTGTGCAGCATCCCAATGTACTATCACTTTTACATCACCGGCCAAACTTTTAGTTTTAAATGTGTGAGTTATAATATCTTCACACAAATGGTGCCTGGTATTTTTTTGACTGCGAAATTTTTTAAAACTTTTAATACGATGGGGTGGTGCCAAAGTTTCCATGCTGCTAGCGTCCTCTTCTCCAGTTTTTGTGATAGTCCCGATGCTGTTGTCCTGCGATCCTGATTGTCCCGAAAGTTTCCTGATAATATACGGAGGCTTCCCGTACCGGATACTCATGCTGTTCCTAGTCCCGAATCTTTCCTGCTGTACTGATGGATTTGCATTTCGTCGGCTGCTTCCCATGTTGCGCATCACTGCTGCTGCTGCTCTAGTCCCGGATCTCAGTCCGGCTGTCCTGATGCCGCTGTCAAAGTCCGGAGTCCTGCCCGGGGGCCCCCGTGTTCTTGAATGATTTTAATGTGCTGGATTTAATCTTCTAGTGGAGTGTGCGGTGCTCCTAATGTCAGTAAGCTGCAGGGGGTATATTTCCCCCGTGTGAGTGGTGAAACCTGAGAATACCAGTACATAAGTTTCATGGTGTCCGATGATGAATCAATGTGTTCGTTAGTACTCAAGTGCCTCTTAAATTATCTGCAATTATTTTGGGCAAATTTTTATTAAAGTACAGAGATAAAAAAAAAGAAAAAAAAAAAAAGAGCGGTGTGCTTTTTGTTTTAATGGATGTTGGTGAGTGATTTTTTTATTTTCACCAACACGTCCATCAAATTTACATAATTATTATTTTTCTTTCTTCTTTTTCTCAGAACTTTTTTTATAGTTTCTGACGAGTGATTTTTTTATTGTCGTCAGTGTCAACGTGGTTTATTTTTTTAAATGGTGAAAACAAATAGAAATGTTACAAAAAAAAAAAGAAAGAAAAGAAATTTTTTTAAAAGTATGGTAGTACATAAATGTGAGATTATTCAGGGATATCGTAAATAACAGATAAAAAAATTCTTTAATAGTAGTTTTGATATTGCATATTTTTGATCGTAAATAATTATGCTAGTATTATTTTGGCATTTTTGTGTGTAAATAGGTTTGATTGAATACCTGTTAATCACTGAATAATCTCTACAATTTTTATTTAGAGTGTGTATTTATTATATGTTTATTGAAAATATAACTGAATTTTTAAGTGTGCATTATTCCTATTGAGTACTTTTTCAGTAAATGAATGAATATATAATTTCACTAGACAATAGTTAATAATTAAAAAAAAAGTACTCGTAAATATATTGACTTTTTTTGTGCCTACATTGATATGGAGCTGTTTTGTTCTTTCAAAGTAAGTGAAAATGTTTATTTTGATCATGCACACATATTCAGTAAATTCATTTCAAGCTTTGCAATGTAATATGACAATTTTGTTGCTTATATTATTTTAGTAAGATAAAGTGTAGTATTTTTTTAAGTTCTAGTTGGTATATATTATAGAGTTCATATTTAAAATGGCAGAGTCGCATAATTTTAATTTTTCTGTGGATGATTTTGAGGGTGAGCCTACCCTCATTAATTTTTTCTTTGATCAGGTATCAGCGTACGGCAAAATCAAAAAGTTAGATGAAGAAGAACTGGTTATCTTTTTAAAGTCTAAATTTAAAAGTCCCGCAAAAAAATACTTAATTGAAAATGATATCCTTTCTAAGGCAACTAGTTTCGACTTCATTGAGAACGTCATACATTTGAAAATTCTATTGCTATTCACAAAAATTTATATAACGGATCAAAACATTCTTCCACTGCCTTTTGGCCAAATTTGTTACACTTTGGACGTGAACTGTCCTTAATTTTTGACACTTATGATTTATATGCTAATCAACCATTTTTAAATCAATGTTTTGAAATCCATAAACTTTTGGATGATTTAAAGGGTATTTACATAAAAGCATATGAAAACATTACATCTTCACAAGTTAAAAGAAATCAATATCATCAACGAACAGCAAAGTTAAGACCTATATGCGAAAAAGACATTGTATATTTGAAATCGGTGGATAAATTTAAGCCAAAATGCACAGGACCATACATAATTGTAAAGAAACATTCACCTGTTTCATTTTCCATCAAACAAGTAAACTCACATCACAACAATTCCATATTCAGAGTTCATATTGACAGGTTACTGCTTGCCCCATCTCGCAATGGTCACTTATTTGATTTAAGCTATGGTAATAATAATAAAAGTCCTTCTAATAACAACAATTACATCCTTAATCAACCCCATCCTATAATTTGTGTTCTAGGAAATAAATATGTCACTAGCCCTGCTCGTTCATGTTTCTTTTGTATGTAATATCTTTGCATTCTTTTACTTCTATGTCTTTGCGCACATATTTTTTTTCTCTTTCTCTCTTTGTTGTCATGTGGCTGGTTCCATATGTCATGTGTTTATTTTTATTTTATATGCACAGATGCTCCATGCAGAAGGTTTGACATAAAAAAAAGTTCTAAAATACATACATATATATATATATATTTGCAGCTTAAATTTTGTTTTAATTAGCATTTTAAATGGTAACATCGATACTTGTTAATTTAACTTTCGTTTTGGCCAGCAGTAGTTTACTATTTATAAACATGAAGGATAATTAACAGATAAAATATTTTACATCTTATGGAATTGATTGTTTTAAAACAAGTATGGATTAAGTAAAAAAATACAAGAATATAGCTATTCTCGACTATGACACTTTTCGCTCTCAATACTCTAGATTTATGTCTTTTACACATTATTGCATTTTTTTAGAAAAAACTTTGATTTATTTTATCTTTTGTTTTATTTTTTCATTCTCCCTTGCTGAAATGTGACCCGTTCAAAATTAAATGCCCACATGGGGCATATAATTTTGTGTTTAATATTTCATTGTATGCATACATATATTATATTTTTGTGAATGTCAAGTATTATAAAACATATTAGAAAATGTTTGTTTATGCTAGCAACAATTATAACAAACAAACAAAGATTTGTTTATGTCCTATTCAGAATTTCATAAATAAGGACACAGTACTTATTAAGGACAAATGACTTGTATATTCATATTGAAAATAGTCGACTATTTCAAAAGTTTCTTATTGTTCTTTTTAAAGTTTCGATTGATGAACAATCAATTTTATCACGTGATATAGACTTTATTATTAACATTCAGATCTGTGCATTTATTTTTTTCAAGAAGCTTCTAATTACTTATTTTTCAAAATACAAAAAAATAATGAGGAAAATGTTTGTAATTTTAGTACCGTATATATTGATTTAGTACAGTGTTTTTGAATATATTTTTTTTGTTATTTGTGGAATCAAGCCATGCCGAGAGTCAGCATTTTTTTGCGTGCTGGGGGTGATAATATATGATGATGCAATCATCATATATTGTCCTTTTTATTCTTTTTAAATTAATGTTTTCTTTTTCTTTCCATGTATTCATCAGTCATAACTGCATTTGTTAAAAAGTAATTTCAGGCTTATTTCTCGTCTCTTTCATGCGAAAGTAAAACATTAAATAATAAACATGTCTTTTTAACGAAATGATTCATTATCATTTTGATTTCGCTATTTTATATCTGCAAGTCAACAGCTTAAATTATACTTGATTTACGATAATTACATTTCTGTCATTTCGATATTAATTTAATACTAATCTATTTTAGTTACAATATTTATGTGTGTAATTTTCCTTTGCTTTGTTTATAAAAGAAAGCTATCATTTTTATTAACAAAGGGATGTTATCCATTTCTTGCATTTTAATTCAGGCAATAAATTTAATCATAAAATTATATTTGACATCTATAATATAAATAAATTTGACGTATTGTTAATGTTTTGGTAGGGTTGCTTGAAGTTATTTTCACGATTTTGGCTTTATCAGTTTATTCGCCAATAATTTAAATTCTCTCCTATTGTTTTTCTATGCAACGGATAATTAGGCGTTTGCGTAACTCTCATATTGGCTTGGTATTCCAGTGGATGTGGCGTGTATTCGATATGTAAGTGTATCATTCGGCCTGATACTCTGACTGTGTAAAGTCACGCTTTTTCTAAGTGGCCCACCCCATCATTATATTATGTCAAACTGTTTTCAATAAATTTCATCTTTACTGTTTTTGAATCTGTTTGCAATCAATAGGATGAGAGCTCAATAATAAAATTGGGTTTTGTGCAGCATCCCAATGTACTATCACTTTTACATCACCGGCCAAACTTTTAGTTTTAAATGTGTGAGTTATAACTTCACAGGGTCAACTTTTTTAAAAAGTGCCAAGGCTCGTATAACAGCGAAGTATCGTGAAGGGTATTAAACACATGGTAATAAGGCACTTAGACGGATACAGGAGGTAAATCGCCAACTTTCGTAATGCATTCTTTTCATTTCAAATATATAAATTAAATGCATTTAAAAAACACGACTTTGACTCATTTCTTTTAAAATACAAATAAATAAAAATAATAAGAGATAATAGGTCAAAACATTTTCTCCCAACATTAAAGAATTGTTTCTAAACTACACATGCGGGAAAAAAAACTACTTTTGGCGAAAACAAATACTCTTGTCTAAATTTTAACCCGGCTGTAAACAAAGTATCGTGATTACTTCAAATGTTATAGGAATGTTCCGTAATCTGGTTTGCAACCAATGTCGTATTTTAAAAAGCTTGATTTTAAAATTAACTCCAAGTTAATTTTATTGCAGTAACATTTTTATTTTTATTTATTTTTATTTTTTTGCGGGGGGGGGGGGAGATTGAAAATATTTATATTTGAAAATATATATATCTGTTACTTGTCTAATTAATTAGTATCTTGATAACTGAGCTTCACTCGAAACATATGTAAAATACCCCTCGTGTGGTTGTCTGCCCAAAGTGAATTTTATATCACTACTAGCAGGCTATGCCCGCTGCGCTGGTCAATATTTCCAAATGAACCTTGGATTAAACTAAATGGTGAATTTGAACTTGTATTTTAAACAATATGGATCTTCAGCTTGACCTTGCACATTACTGAAAACGATGCGAACGCCATTGCGATATAATGTTATCTTAAGCGTTGGACAAAATTTAGCAATTAAGAAATAATTGTTTTAGTTGATTATAAACAGCGCACTTATAGTCAGGTAATGAGACCGTTATGACAACAGGGATTAATACCTCTGTAACTAATCAACATATAATGAAATCTTATATACTAACACCATTCCTAAAAGTCATGCAACAGGGCCACTTGTAACAAAATATGTTCTGTAGATTTTTTTAAAAAGGCTAAACTTTCATAATCAGGTTCACTTAATTTTTGAACTTTTACTGTTGCTCTATAACTAAGTACCCTTGAACAATATGTATACACTAAAACCTTTCCAAAATTATTACCTAACTAATTGTGGTATATCCTACGAAAGTATTATAAACAATCGGAATGAAATACAAATTTCCGTTGTAAATATATAGTAGATGATGATGATGCGATTTTGTGTAATAGAATTCACAGTAAAGTTTTCGCTTCAAACAAAAACGATGCTTTCAACATTAAAGCTAATACACCAATATGTGAAGTGTCCGATTACGGAAGGTTAACTTGAATTCTCATGAGCAACTACTGAAAGAAAAGTGAATATGTGGCTTTTGTGATACTTTTATGTCAACCGGGCGCAGGTAATAAATCAATAAAGATTGTTTTCATAGCATATTCTTATTTTATTATTTTCATTTAAAACACAAACCTTTAACTCATTTCATTTAAAATGCATGCCTTATACTAATTTCATTTAAAAAACTGAAAAGATAAACAATAACAGGAAATAATGCCATAATTAAAAGCAAAAAAATATTTTTAATTTACATACGCAAAATGTAACTACTGCTACTGGGAATTTTAAAAATGCTATCAGCGAGATGTGCGCACGGTTGTTATAAATGTACCCATTTTTTCTTCTTATCGAGGAGCAATTTATAAATCGCACAATATTATTCCAATTTCTTTCATTGAGGAACCTATGACCGGAAAAATGGAAAAAGACTCTTGTAGATTCTTCGGATGACTGCATCTGACGCCATAAACCGAGTTTATATATATGAAAATAATTTTTAAGTCGTTACAAACATTGCTTTCATACTTAAATATTTTCATTGGCACTACGTGTTATCCCGTCGACCAATTTCGCCAAATTATATAAATCGCCTAACCATTCGCCAAATTATATAAATTGACATAATCTTTATTTTAAATAACGAAATAACAAATAAATTAGTATAACATTAATAAAAATACAAATGAAACGTCGAAATTAAAATCTCTTGATGACGTAAACACGTGTAGTTTGTTTAAATTCAAGTGAATTTGATATTTACGATCAACCATTATTGGCATTTAATCTTATAGTTTGACGGTAGATTTTTGGTCGACGGAATATCTAAGTAGTACCTTTTCCATTTTTGTTTTATAACGCTAAATTCTCAGTAATTTTTTCCCTTTTATTTTACATAAAATCACTATTTTTTTTTAAAAAATTAAGATGCTTGCATTTTTATTTCAAACTCATAGAGCCGTTTTTATTTTTTAGCCAAAAGGGTTGATTTGAATTTTTTCCGTTGCTAGAGTAACGGATGTAATGATAGATATTTTGAGGTTTAGATGCCAAAGACACCGACAAATTAGAAAAATATGAAATGTGTCATGAACTGTTGGACTTATAAAAATTTATTTGGTAGCATTCGATTCAGCATACAAAACTACATTAAAATATGCTATCATTTGACGCATAATTTTGATATTCGATTTTTTTCCCCTCCCCGTGCAAAAACCATTAGGGGTGACACTTTAGAAAATACTTTCTTAGCAGAAGTTTATGTCATAAGAAGTATTTTTACCACGATTTTCAAGATTTTAGGTTCAGTAGTTTGCGCTGTGCGTTAATTAGTCCCCTAATCCAGACTTTATTTTATATACTATATTAGATATTCGATTTTGCGGTGAATCGATGATCGAAAATTAGTCCAATATCATTTGAAATATTACATAACAGAGGAGAAAGTACGAAGAAAGACGAAGAAGAAATGACGAATTACAAAAGACTTGTAATTTTTTTTTTCAAAATGTTGAATTTTTCCATAGTAATAACGTATTAAAACATAAATTTCCTTAAAAATTATCTCTATTTCCTAGATTTCGAATCTGTGAATTTTCCTATAAATGAAATTGGCGATATGACTTGAGAAAATAGATAATATTTGCTTAAATAAAATGGGTAATATTCGTTGATCTGAGTTCGAGTTTATAAATATCACATGCTTTCGGAATTACGGCGAAAAACATTTTAAAAAGTATGAAATTATTTTACAATATGTATGTGTGGCAGAAATTCACACTGAAATTTAAGTATTCGATTCCATTTTTAAAATATTAACTGATATCTATATAAGTTACAATTGAATATGAAAATGTACTCAAAAAATGATCTTTTTCACCTAAAAAAAACACCATTTGTGAGAACATCCTCAAGCTAATGTCACGCTTATGCATTTTTGGCTTAAAATCACATTGTTTGGCGACAAAAGAAAAATAAAAAATTGTAAAGAAACAAATAGTAATTACACATGTGACTTACAATTACATCTGCTTGTTTCTTCTATAAGTCACGTGATGGGACAATTAGATATAAAAAAAAAGAAAAGAACAGAACAGAAAGAAAATGTCGTTAAAATTTCCTCTAATCAAATTTTCAGATTCGTTTCCATATCTAACGCAAGCGATAAAGAGCCAAATATTGCGTATCAAGTGTAATATTTCTTATTAAATTAATTTTTAAGCATTACAAATATTTCTTTCAGGTTTTGATTAAATGTTTCCGTTTTTTAATATTATCACTCATTAAAACGGATTTTCTTCTTCTTTTTTTCTTTTTTTTTCATTTAAATAAAATTAGTAACAGTTTTTCTTTTATTTTTCGAGGTTTAATAGCCGTTTCAATTTTTTTTTATCAACGATGAATTTCGCCAAGAAATAAAATGGTAACCTTATCGCCCAAAATAACAGAATTTTCCGTCATAATTCTAAAACTAATATAGGTAGAATAATGTGTTATAGTTTAAAACATTTCCTGAAACAATACCTATCTAACGGTATAGGTTCCGTAAAAATCCATGCAATAGAACTCGAAATCTAGACGTTCGGAACGAAATTTCCGTTTGGATTTTATATATATAATAGATAATAGAATAGATAATAGATTTTATATATATATAATAGAATAGATAATAGATTATGTGTTATGAACTATCTCAAAGTTTAAAACAGATCGCATTGTTAGATTTCCTAATTTTAACAATATCGCGTTATGTTAGTTCCACATTCCGCCACCAGGGAGCGCACTCTATTCTTAACGAAAGCGTATCTGAACGAAACTCCTTCATGCAACCTTTCCGTAGATACATGAATCGGGAGGGTGGCGGTCTTAACCAATAATTTAAGATAATTGCTGAAATTACTACGAAAAATATTTTAAAGGGGCCCTACGCGGGCCCCTAATAGAGTTAGAGGAAATCGGAAGACGGCAAAATAATCGCGGGGAAAAGTTTGCTTGGGTGCTTCGGAGCTACTTTTGGCGCGAGGTCTAAGCTCTACGACCAATAGGAGCCCAGATATTTAAGAAAATATGAAGTAACAAAGTCCAGAATAACAGACCTTTCCGTCATACTTCTATAACTAATCTAGGTAGAATGATGTGTTATAGCTTAAAACCTTCCCTGGAACGATACCTATCTAACGGTATAAGTTCCGTAAAAATCCATGCGGTAGAACTCGAAATCTCGGCGTTCGGAACGAAATTTCCGTTTGGATTATATATATAATAGATTATAACTCTCAAACGGTTATAGCAGTGTTGTTATTATTATTCTTGTTTGACGGCAACCTTGCCTGTGTATCTGAATGCGTATTACTGGTCATTTTTCTTGTACGAAGAGTGGCTATGACATATTCGTTTCATTTCGCATGTCATTTCTTCACTTAGCAAATAAACTAGAAAATATTTATGAGGAAATATTTAAACACAAAGATGTCGCATACAAAACTTTAGCCTTCATGGACGGAGTTTCGAAAATTCAAAGAAAAGAAAATCAGAATAATGAGGAAAAAAAATAACTGTAAATATTAAATTGTAAATTTGTATATAATCATTTTTGTAAATTGTTAGTATAGTGTAATTAATTTGTCATTGTAAAATAATGCTTTAAAGTAATGTAAAAAATATGTGGAACTGAAATTGGGCCTTTTTAGGTGCGTTCGTAATTATATAAATAAGTAGCACCTATAGTCGTCGTTCAGTCCGTCCGTCTGTCTGTCTGTCTGTCCGCATATAACAGAGCAAAAACTACTCAACCGAATGGTCTGAAATTTTTAATGTATGATTGTTGCAAAATTTTGTCGAGCCATTTCAAATTTTATGAAAATCGGATGCATAGTTTAATTACAGGGACAGTTTTTCTTTACATTACGGCCAATGGGAAAAATTATTGCAAATGCATTTTAATGATGTTACAGCCTTCCGAATGGTCTGAAACTTTAAATATATAATTGTTTCAAAATTTTGTCGAGCCATTTGAAATTTTGGGAAAATCGGATGTATAGTTTAATTACAGTGACAGTCAAAAGTTTTCCGTTACATTACGGCCAATGGGGAAAAATATTGCAAGCACGTTTTAATGATATTACAACGTTCCGAATGGTCTGAAAATTTAAATATATAATTGTTGCAAAATTTTGTTGAGCCATTTCAAATTTTATGAAAATCGGATGTATAGTTTAATTACAGGGACAGTCAAAAGTTTTCCGTTACATTACGGGGAATGGGAAAAAAATTATTGCAAGTGCATTTTAATGATGTTACAGACTATGCACTTATGAAGTTAAAAAAAATATATATTCAGTGCAATATGGGGTACAAAAAATAATTATAAAACTAGATTTAGTACGAACGCACCTCATTTGCCACGTTTGACGAGCAATTTCCGACTTGTTTTTTAATAAGGATTGCCTGGTACCAACTTGCCTGAACTTTCCTTAATATCTCTTGAACGTCCGGACATTGTCTTGGCTCCCCGGGGATCCGGTCACGGTTGGGTGTTTCGGCACTCAGCTGTTCACGGGTCCTGGCGGGGAGGAAGACTAAGGTCGCTCAACACTGCAAGCATGGACTGTCGTCCCAGAGGGAGGGGCTTAACGGCTCTGACCAATGGGAAAACAGTCACCAACATACACTTCCACCATCACTCCATCCTTCGAAATTCATCTTTAGTTGCTTTTCAAGTTCGTTGGAGATTTAGCGGGAAGGTTACTTCCTGTAGGCGCTCCGTAAGCTCAGTGTTGACTTGACTTGAACACTGTAAACGGGTTTCCATTCAATTCCTATTGATTGCGAAAATTTAAGGCCGAATCTGTTGCTGTTAAGACATCCAATTGTTGTTTTCGTGTTTGATTAAAGAAGATCAGTTGAACATTTGAAAAAAAAAAAAAAAAAAAAAAAAAAAAGCTAAAATAAAAGGAATTAAGTAAACAGAGTCTTTGCCTCCCGGTATTTTTTAACAGTGTTATAAAACGATTAACATAATACAATGCAGATATTTTAAATGTATCGTTTCAAATCTGACCTATGTTTCACTAAAGTTTTCTTTCTCTTTTTCGCATTCACATGAAAATACTTTTGTTTTTAGAAAGGAAATATTGTTATTCGCGGTGTCTTAGAATTGGGAACATTAATTAAAAAGATCATCTCGAAATATGAAATTAATATCCCGCATAGATATATTTAAATTGTTTGGCAGTATTATTATTTGGCCATTTTAAATGTGACGTAATTACTACAATTTACTGCTTTAAACGCATATTTATGTATTTATTATTTTAAAGTTTCCTTTCTCTTTTAATGTTCACGTCTAAATACAATTTTCATGACATAATTTTCAATATTTTCTGCTTTTAACGCGTATCCAGTTAATAGTAATTTAAAAAGTTTTTTCCGTTTTTAATAGTCACGTGTAAATACATTTTTAATGGTAAGGAAATATTATTCTTTGCGCTGTTTTTACAATTGAAAACAATATTTATAATAATAGCCTAAGTCATGTGACTATCATCAATAGTTACAGCCGGACCACTTCGCTTTTTATATTCCAGGTGCCATTTTGATGCTTTAATGTTAGCCTAGCATAGGTTAGCCTAGCACAGAAGCCGCCAAATATTATTCTATCGCCATCATTTCATTTATATTCTAATACCCCAAGTCATATAACTGCTATACACAATTACGGGCCTACGCTTTTCTTATGAAAGGTTTATATGTTGATTAAAAAATCAAAAAAAAAAAAAAAATTCGAATAAAACTACATAAAATGTGCCATGACCGAAAAGAATTCTTGGTACTTTCATGTTAGCCGGGTGCAAATCTCGCCAATAGTTTTTTTTTTTTAACTCGCCAGTTAGCATTTTTTTTTTCAAGTGGTAAATTAAAACCAAGACTCCCTTATCATATAACATATATTATATAACTTTTATATCCCTTATCATATTATTATGATAAGGGAAGTCTTGATTAAAACATTGCTTTGAAGTTGAAATTAAATGTCATGGTTTGCTGCATTATTTAATATTTGGCACAGATATTATATATGCATCGGGTTTGGCGTGATTTTTTTTACGACAATTTGGCGAAAAATCTCATTTTCGAATACCAGGTACATATGTATTTTTAAATTATTTTCTATTATTTTTAAAATGAAATAACAATAAAAAAATACTTAATAACTATTGAACAAAACAATTTATATAATTAAAAAAAAAAAGAAAAGAAAAGAAAAGAAACATTTATTAATAAATAAACAACAATAGACGGGATATCATGTCAAGCAAAATAACGCCATTTTGGCGTCAATTAGGTACTCCGGTGCGTGTATAACATCTGTGCCTAATATTTTTTTTTTCGTTTCGTTTAAAAAAAAAAAAAGAAAGAAGTGAAAGCCATTAATTTTAATTGTTTCAGTTTTAAATGAAAGTTTTGTATTTTAAATAAAATGAATGAAAGTATTATATTTTAAATGAAATTAATGAAATAAAAAAAATGCGACGCGAAAAATGTTTGGAGATTTATCACCCGCGTCCACTAACATAAAAGTACCGAGTTCTTGATTTCTCTATCAGAATCTTCCGATTTTGCGAAAGATTATTCAAGTAAATTGAGTTATGAATAAAAGTAACATGATACATTTCTTATCATACGTTTAAGGGAAACCAAACTGGTCGCCAAATTAGTTTAAAAAAAATAACCTTTTCTTAAATGAAAAAAATATATGTTATGATTAAAATTTGAGTTGCCATCATTAGAGAAAAGTGTTGTAAATTACAGAAAAAAAAAAATGTCTCGAAAATTAATTCAAATTTTGAAATTCTAATACAAGTTTTGAAATCTGCAGGTCAATATGAATTTTTTGTTGTTAATTTCACCGCATAATATTCTATATTTTAGGAGAAATCGTCATGAAACATAATCAGTCGTTTCATAAATTCGTTTCATTAGGATTTTATATGTAGGGTGCAATATATTATCTATCGCCGACCTCCAATTTCTTAACTGTTGGTCGTAGACCAACAGTTAGTTAGTTAGGTCGTTTTGGCCAATTGCAAAAACATTTCAAATGAGTTAAATATTCATGTTGCGACATTATTTAAAGTAAAAAATCAATTTTATAAAAAATACGAAATGTAACTTTTTATACGGTCCTCCAGTCCCTATGCCGGCTGTGGTTTCAATATGATGGAGCCCTCTCCGCATAAAACATCAAGCGTCCGGGCGTATCTGGCCACCGAATTCGGTCAACAAATCCTTGGACATGGTGGTCCGGTAGAGTGGCCACCGCGTTCACCGGACTTGGCTCTCATGGACTTCTACCTCTGTTGTTACATCAAGGCATAGATCTATGTGACTGAGACCACTTCTCTGGTTTATCTGAAGCAGCGCATCATAATTGATTGTCGCACAGTTTGCATATCTGCTATGCTCTAACGTGTCCAGGACTCTGTGAAGACGTGTCCAGGACTCAATATCTCTAGTAGATTCCGGCGTTTGATGCATTCATTTTTATAGTAGACCGTTTTCTGATATTATAATAAATTGATATTTATTTTTTTGTTTAATTTCAATATTTCATTCTTCACTTTGTTTACGACCCCTAAAAGTTAGCTCAAATTTTTAGATGAAATAATCATCTTTGGCGATTCCCCGATTTGGCGATACTGGCTGAAGGTGGTTTCGCCGTAAAAAGGACATCGCACCCTGATTTTGATCTCGAATTACTTTATTTCATCTTTTAACTGATCCCTCAATGAAAGACAAATTCATGTGCAAAAATCTCAAACTTTGAAATTTAATAACTGTGTCAATTTTTGTAGAACAGATGTCAAACTTTTATGTTATATCTGTTATGATATGTGTAATTAACTATAGGACTGGGGGACCGTATAAAAAGTTAGATTTCGCATTTTTTATAAAATTGATTTTTTACTTTAAATAATGCCACAACATAAATAGTTACCTCATTTGAAACGTTTTCGCAGTTGGAACTATATGTCTATGACCAACGGTTGAGAAATTAAAGGTCGGCGATAGATAACATATTGCACCCTATATATAGGGTAGATATTATTACTTTTTATATACAAATTACTTCTGTTTGCATGAGAAAATAGGTAAATGACTTTTTTACACAATAAATTGCATAAATGTTTAAAGCTTGGTTATATCAAACAATGGATAGGTTATTAGATAATATGCATGAAAAGTTTACTTCTCTCGCTAAACTCATTTTCTCTACCTCACCAAGGCCCCTATACTGGAAAAGTATCAATCTATATATATGTTACACTATCGTACATGGCACTGAAATCGAGATTATTTGTTAATTGCTTAATGGCTACGCACGAACGAAACGCATCTCATTGGTTAATGAACAGCATTTAATACATCCTCATACCTATAAGGGAGTTACCATAGGGGGGACCCTGTTCTGTCGCCAAATTCCGCCAAGTTTGCCGTCAACTTGGCGAATTTCAAATATTTTGCCAAATTCCCATAGACTTCAATTGTAAACCAATAGGGTTTACTTGCTTACAGAAAATCAAGAAATTGAGATATTTTAATGCAACAAAAAACTAATATTAGCTTAAGGGTTTATATTAATTATATTTAAGGGAGTCCAAGTAAATTAAATTATGAATAAAAGTAACATGGTGCAATGCTTAGCATGCTTTCCCAAATATAAATTTTATGGGAGGTCAAACTGGGCGCCAAGGGCGGCTAGTTTCATTTAAAAATTTTAAAATATCTGGGAAGGGTGAGTTCGCGATAAGCATCAAGCTAAGGACCCAGTATAAATATTAAGTAATCGTAAAAAATTGTTAAACAACAATAATTAAAGATAGAATGTTTTTTCTCACCTTTCTGGTAAGCGAACGTAGAGTGCTTTTCTTCTCACGTTGATCACCTAGAAACATTCGTTTAATTTTATTTAAAAAATTGTAAATGATGATTTGAGACTTAGTCTTCATTGATGAGGGGAAGTGCAGATTAAAACAATTTAATATGATGCTAATTCTTGACTACATAAAGATGCACACACACACTATAAAAAGAAGAATAAAATAAGATTAGTAATTAAAAAGTCCTTCCGGCCAGTGCCGGGAGGAAGAGGTAGCTTTCAAATTCCTTATTTTAAAAATGCCAACTTATATTATTCAAACACAAGAAGCTCAATTTAGTGAAAATCGAACATAGGAGATTCAATACTAATTTTTATCAATACTAAATCATTATGAATGAGAATTTTGTGAAATTAGTCAGCTTTATCCAAGCTGCTTTTATTTAAAGTAACTTATATTTGGCTGAGATGTTGATGTATATTATCCACATGCATTCTTACATGGAAATAGGCGAAATCGCGTGACAAATACCTGATCGTTTCAAAATGTTAGCCATACTAGAAATTCAAAGAGCTATAATCCAACCATTTTTTCAGATATAAACAAAAGAACAAATTTTCAGAAACAAAATCTGCTCCGGAATCTTTGTATCAACGTCAAACACATAAAAAAATCTTTTTCATTTTCCAATTTTTTAATACCTCATTTTAAATTTTAAATTTAATTTTTTTTAAATGGCAACACTTTTTGAAATAAGATGGCGAATGAAGCTGGTCAACGAACTCGGTCGAGACATTGGTATGTACTATGTACAGACCAAGTAACATCCAAATCGGTTCATAAATACGCTTGTTATCGCGTGACAAAAATCAGGTCGTTTTAAAATGTCAGCCGGAATAGAAATTCAAAATGCTATAACTCAGCCATTTTTTTGGATATGGACGAAACAGAAACTGTTCCGGAATCTTTGTATTAAGGTCAAACACATACGAAAAAAATCTTTTTCATTTTCCAATTTTTTGGTATCTTATTTTAAATTTTAATTTTTTTAATTTTTTTTAAATGGCCGCCATTTTGAAACAAGATGGCGGATGAAGTTAGCCATCGAACTCGGTCGAGATATTTGTATGTACTATGTACACACAAAGGTACATCCAAATCGATTCATAAATACGCCTGTTATCACGTGACAAATATGAGGACGTTTCAAAATATCAGCCACGCTAGAAATTCAAAATGCCATAACTCAGCCATTTTGTAAGATATAGACGAAACAAAAACTGCTCCCGAATCTTTGTATCAAGGTATAATACATAATAAAAAAATATTTTTTCAATTTTCAATTTTTTGGTACCACATTTCAAATTTAAATTTTTCTTAAAAATTTAAATGGCTGCCATTTTTAAACAAGATGGCGGATGAAGCTGGCCAACGAACTCGGTCGAGACATTGGTATGTACTATGTACAAACGAAGTTACATCCAAATCGGTTCATAAATACGCCTTTTATCGCGTGACAAAATTCAGGACGTTTCAAAATGTCAGCCACGCTAGAAATTCAAAATGCTATAACTCTGCCATTTTTTAAGATATAGACGAAACAAAAACTGCTCCGGAATCTTTGTATAAAGGTCAAATACATAAGAAAAAAATATTTTTCCATTTTCAATTCTTTGGTACCACATTTCAAATTTAAATTTTTTTAAAAATTTTTAAATGGCCGCCATTTTGAAACAAAATGGCGGATGAAGCTGGCCAACGAACTCGGTCGAGACATTGGTATGTACTATGTACATACTGAATTACATCCAAATCGGTTCATAAATTCGAGAGTTAGAGTATGACAAAGGTCAGATATATATATATATATATATATGGATATATATATATATATATATATATATATATATATATATATATATATATATATATCAACTTTTGAACGGAGGGTGGTTTCGGGTCTGGGGGTCATGATCGATGAAAATATACCAAAATTTTTTGAAATCGCTTTCCTCCGAACGGCTGCAATAGGTAGCTTTTTGTAATGAAAGCTACCTAAAACATGATATGGAATCCACGCAGGAGATGTAAGGTTTTTCTTTATAACAATAGAACAACGCACAGAAATTCGTGCGCTGTTGGCCTGACAACATCGGCCCTTCGAGCGAAGAGTAAAAGGGGACCACACAAGTTAAAGCACAGTAAAATAGTCTGGAAACAATGAAACTGCATAACAAGCAATTATTTCACGAGTACAGTTCAGTTTTTATTAAAAAAGTCTAGAGTGTCAGAAAACTTTTTTTGGTGCTGCCATCTGTTGCCGCAACACCAAAACATAAGTGTCCAACGTAAAAGTCCGTTACTCTGTAATCTTATGAAAAGTCACTCGTGAAGTGTCGCCATCTCTTGCAGCATATCTCACAAACAAAATACAGTGTCACAAGTAAAGTTATGTTGCATAATGCCACAGTAAATTATCTTGTTACAAGCGAGGAGATGTTTGACGTAAAACACTGATGTCCGAGACATTTTCCAACAAAAATACTAAAACGAAAAGGAAGAAGAAGAAGAAAAAATATGCCATAATCAAAATATTTTATTTAATTATCAAAGAATTGTTTCTAATTTGTACACGCGAAATATAATAGACGCCATTGGTAATTGAAAAATTATGATACAGAGATTATCGCAAAATATCAAATACTAAGTTATTTTGGCTTTTTCTTTTAAATAGGAAAAATAAAAAAAATCAGATTTTTTTTCCTGTTTAAATAGGTTTTATTATACTTTAATATTAGTATGCGCATATTTTCTTTGCTCCATGTGATGTATTTCGGTTTTCTACGAAAACATCCAGCCAGTGAAAATGACGTACACTAAATTTCCGTGACGTGTGTAGATAAATTTTACTTTTTTTTAATCAGTTTTTTTAATATAATTTTTAAACGGTTTGGAACCTATTTTTCATAGTATGTGCATTCAGTAGGTTACCCTCATAGCTACTTTCTGGTGCAATCAGAAACGAAATCCAACAAATATTTTTTGAGTTGTGCTTGACGAAAAGTTTCGACGAAAGTTTTAATATCCATCGTAGCTGTATGTGACCTGAAAGTAATACTGCGCTGTGTATTATCATTCGTTTTGCTCAGACAACAATTTTAATGTAATATTAATTAATTTTTCAACTACTTTTCAGCAGTGAAATTACGCTTGAAATTATTGAATATTAAAGACATGAATTATCACTTTGCTAACTAAGCGTAAACCAACAGAGTGAAAAATGTCCAAGCCGGGAATCGAACCCGGGTCCCTGGAATAGCGCTCCAGTGTTCTACCACTAAGCCAAAATGGATATGGAGGACGATGCCTAGCTTGTCATCTCTCACTCACATAAATCGGTAAAACTGCAACCGCAGCTGTTAGATGGAAAAGTCTTCATGAACACACAATCTTGCGGCGTAACATGAGATGCAAATGAACCCAGCATCGGTAAATATACAGTTTTGATTAATTTTTCAACTACTTTTCAACAGTGAAATTACGCTCGAAATTATTGAATATTAAAGACATGAATTATCGTTTTGCTAACTAAGCGTAAACCAACAGAGTGAAAAATGTCCAAGCCGGGAATCGAACCCGGGTCCCTGGAATAACGCTCCAGTGCTCTACCACTAAGCCACGAGGACGATGCCCAGCTTGGCATCTCTCACTCACATAAGTCGGTAACAATGCTGCTGCTCTATTGGTTTACGCTTAGTTAGCAAAGTGATAATTCACGTCTTTAATATTCAGTAATTTCAAGCGTAATTTCACTGCTGAAAAGTAGTTGAAAAATTAATTAAAATTGTATATTCACTGATGCTGTGTTCATTTGCGTCCCACGTTAAGCCGCAAGATTGTGTGCTCGTGAAGACTTTTCCATCTAATAGCTGCGGTTGCAGTCTTACCTACTTAGGTGAGTATCTTCTGAGTGTAATATCTTCAGTCAAAATTTGGATGTAATTTAAAGTGAAACGCCCTGTAACTATTTTCAAATGAATAAGCATAATTCAACACTGATTCTCTGTATCAGACTTAAAAGCAAATAACTCATTAATAACACCATAAAAATAATAAATGTACAAGGCTTTTCGAAGGAATTGACTTTCTTTATCAGGCGCAAAAAAAGGGAAAAAGGGCTACCAATCTAAAAGCACAAGAGCAAGTCCTGCTTCTGATTTCAAAGTGCTAGCAAGATTTCTTTGCACCTGATAAAGAAATACGAGTTATTTCGAAAGGCTTTGCGCATTTATTATTTTTATGTTATTATTAAGAAGCTTTTAATCTTTATTTGTGTATTGCAGGTTATTAGTTTTTCAACATTTTATTATACAAGAATTGTTTATCTTGATATGTAACGCGTATGATATTTTACATTAATTCAGATATACCCTTGCATACAGAATATTTCAGAATCATTATTATTTAATAATTTAATTATTATTATTATTGTATTATTTAATTGTATAATTAAGAGTAGTTAAAAGAGTTTTACATCAATAATGTCAGCCGAAAAATTAGCAACACTATTATTTATCGACTAATAGCTATATACTATATAGAATCGATGGATCCATACTTTAAATTTTTGAAAATTTTATGTTGAAGTACTGCAGGAAATAAAAAACAGCAGTTAATTTTTTCCTTCAAAATGAATTCCCATCAATTTCCTCAAATTTCCCTTCTCATAAATCTGCCTTAACATTCTTAAGTCATTTGTTATTCATAAGAAATACTTACAACAAGAAATAAGTAAAGCGTAGCAAGTAAAATTCATTAAATTTCGTTTAGCATAAATTTATATCTTTCAAGTTAAAACTACTATTGAATAATGACTGTGCACTTCATAAAAAAAACATTTTTATTTAAATTGTTGCAGTCGGTAATTCTTCAACGTCGTATTTTTGTAAAGAAAAATAGCATTGTAGACGATGAAAAAAGAAGTTTTATATATTCAAAATTTATATTTCGAGTGAATGTATGTTTGTATAGCTTGTTATCGAGTACTTTAGTTCTGAAATAAAAATATTATAAGAAAAGAAATCTAGATAACACTTTTTAAAATAAATATTTTTTATAATATTCAAATTCGTGCGAGTTGTTTTCCACAGACATGGATAAAAGGCATACATTTTGACTTTGTTGATCACATGTTTAGAATTTAAAGCAAAATCTTCTGAATATGAGGTAGGTTTTCTTTCTTTCTAACTTATGTTACTTCAATTTCATCTTTAAATATTGTTTTAAAAATACAACTTTCTTTCAAACTTAAAACAAAACTCTATAAAAAATTTACGTAAGCAAAAAATCTATTCTATTGTACACAATTTTTGATGTTAAAAATAATTATTTAAATAAAATTAACTTCTGTTACTATACTTTCACATTTTATGCTTTAAATACAACTTTAAAAGGCTGTGTTTTAATTTTTAAATTGGTGTTTTTTATTTGTGTCTTATTTGTGTTTTTATTTGCGCTTTTATTTGTGTTTTTATTTGTGTTTTATTTGTATTTTTTATTTATTTTAAATCTTTATTTTTAAAAAAGATAATATTTTCTTGAAAACTCATATAAATTTAGTTTCACCTGGAAATTCATATAACTATATACGCATAGCTGCATATGAAGATTGATTGTAGAGACCAATGTCTCCAACATGGTCTCGGGATAATTTCATATTTTATATATTGCAACAGGCGCCTTTGTACCAATAGAGAAAGTACCAAAAAATAACCGCTATTTAAAAATATTTTCTATTTTTTGATAAGTTTATTTACATATTTTTTTTGTATCATTATTTATTGAATGATACTAAAGCAAATGTAATATTTTCTGTACGCTTGGTGAAATACTTTCAAACCAGATTTTTCCAATTTTTCATCCTATTTAAGGTAATATTCGTTTCAAACTCTAACAATTTCTACACATCAAACAAAAAAATTCAGTTTTCCTTTTAATGTAATGGCATTGTAAATCATCGTTTGAAAAAATATGTGATGCTCATCTGCAGTTAGGCAGATTTATTTTTACTGGTAGAGAATTTTAATATTTGTTTTATAAATCCTGGGAAGTATATCAATATGTCAATAAAATATGTGTATATACATAAAAAATGTATTAAAGTGGGAAAAATAACAGGAAACAATGACATTCTGCAGAGATATATTACTCTTATTTAACGACGGAATGAATAAGACAAATATTACTATTCTAAAATATTAGTAGCATTCTGAATCAAAAGACCCTTTCGTCTGGCAACACTGATGTATACAGATCTTTCTGGTGTTTGTCACGGTTGATGCAAGCAAATGTATTTGTGCAAAGTGTATTTTCAGTATGCGTGTTTGAGCAACTGAATTAAACACAAGTAAAATGCTAAAGTCTTGGCGGGCCATAGATAAGTTGTCGGCGGGCCACGTGTTTGACATGCCTGATAAAAAGCCCTGGAATTATGAGAGAAAAATAACATTGCATCGCCATTGTTTATGTATTTGCAGATACAGTCTGGTATCTTAATCTCGCTTTTTTATGGCAGAATCCCGTAATCTTGAAAATACCTTATTGACAGGCGCGGATCCACGGGGGGGGGGGCGATCGGGGCAGTCGCCCCCTCCCCAAAATCCACCGATTATCGCGAATTTCGACAAATGGTCTTCGAAAAAAACCAATTTCGTGAATTGTTCGCAGGTCAAAGGGTCGCAAAAAAACGCGAATTTCGTCAAAAGCTCGCGCAAAAAACGCCAATTTCGTCAAATGATCGAGAAAAAACGTGAATTTCGTCAAAGGATCGCGAAAAAACTCGAATTTTGTCAAAGAAGTGCGGAAAAAATGCGATTTTCGTCAAAAAATCGCGCATTTCTTCAAAGGACCACGAAAAAAACAAAAATTTCGTCAAAAGATCGCAGAAAAAAAAACGCGAATTCCGTCAAAGGATTGCAGAAAAAAACGTCAATTTCGACAAAGAATTGCAGAAAAACGCTAATTTCGCGAAAGAATCGCGTAAAAAACGCTAATTTCATCATCAAATCTCTGAAAAAAGGCGAATTTCTTCAAAGAATCGCGAAAAAAATATCCAAATTTCGCCAAAGAATCGCTGAAAAAACGCGAATTTCGTCAAAGGGCCGCGGAAAAAACGCACAATTAGCACAGGGAAGAGATTCCCTAGGTGAGCATCCACGAAGGGGGGGGGGGGGTTCGATCGGGGCAAAGAAGAGAAGAACAAATTTACCAAGTTGGTTTATAAGAAATCAACCCACCATACGCATTTTAACTGACTGGGATTAGGATATAATCCTCTTTTGCTCATTCATCAAATACCCTTGAAATTTACCAATGTGGGTGGCAATAACAGTACATTTTTTACACATTAGTGGCTGTCTTCAGAAAACATTAACAACACAAACTTGAATTTTTCAAAGGACCTTTCTTTTTCTTGTTTCTTTCTTTCTTTGGAAATTGTATGAATCCCATTCTTTTCTCAAACAATAAAGCAATCCTCAAAACTATTGTTATACAGAAATTAGAATTGTAGCTTCTTTGAAAGAACGAAAAAGTTTCAACACTTTAAAGGGATCCGCATAACGTTGTCAATTTATGTTGTAGAGATTCAACAAAAGGTACACGAAGTGGCATCGTCCCCCACCTCAACCCATAGTGTCAAAAATTATGTCGCCATATGCCTTTTGACTGGACATAATCCTATTTTGTTCACTAATTGCCAAAACGTTTACCATTGATAACAGAAAAGTGTTTGGTTTTCGTTTGCTTATTTGTGTGTTCCCCGAAAATTGCCGCTAGAAGCGTTGGATTTATATCATGGGAGGCGACCTCCCCGATCGAACTCCCCCCGTGGATGCGCTCCTCCTGGTGCTAATTGTGTGTTTTTTTCGCGGCCCTTTGACAGCGTATTTTTTCGTGTATTTTTTTCGCGATTCTTTGACAAAATTCGCATTTTTTCTGAGATCTGTTGACGAAATTCGCGAAATTAGCTTTTTTTGCACGATTCTTTCGCAAAATTAGCGTTTTTTCCGCAATTGTTTGGCGAAATTAGCGTTTTTCCGCAATTATTTGACGAAATTCGCGTTTTTTCTGCAATCCTTTGACGAAATTGGCGTTTTTTTCTGCGATTCTTTGACAGAATTCGCGTTTTTTCAGCGATCCTTTGACGAAATTCGTGTTTTTTCTGCGATCCTTTAACGAAATGCGCGTTTTTTCTGCGACACTTTGACGAAATTCGCGTTTTTTCTGCGACCCTTTGACGAAATTCGCGTTTTTTCCGCGCTTCTTTGACGAAATTTGCGTTTTTGCGCGATCCTTTGACGAAACTTGCGTTTTTTGCGAGATCCTTTGACCTGCGAACGATTGATGAAATCGATTTTTTTCGGCAACCATTTGTCGCAATTCGCGATAATCGATGGATTTATATTTTTTGATCCAAGGGGGGAGGGCGATTCGCGCCTGTGAACAGGTATAACCACCACTTTGATGACACATTTTGACTTTCAAGGATGTTAAGGCCCTTCAAATTTCTGAAGGGGATCCTTTTTCAGAGATCCCCTCTTTCAGAAATCTGATATTAAAAAATAGATGTGATTGTTATGTTTTTCAGCTACGGTAATTGGTTCTTACGTATTTTTTAGTGCTGAATCCAAAAATGACCTTCATTTTTTATCATACCATCACGTCGGGATTTTTCACAAATCGCAAATTTTTAAATAGTCGAAATATTGCGAAAATCTGCTACTATAAAATAGACGTAACTTTTTGTCATAATAACTTATTCATTTTTTTGCTTATACTATGGATTTTTACAGTTAAACATGTAAAATATTGTGTATTTAAAATCCTTATAATTTTATTCCATGCGTGGAAGTTTCTTTGAACTGCTCATGCTCTGCTTCGCGCTTTTCTTTTAATCTTCTCTATGGGGTTCATCTCGGTATCCTCTTTTATTTTGGCGGTTGATAAAGCTGGGAAATTTGTGGCAGATGTATTTAAAACATTTACCTTCTTTTGTTAATGCTTTGAGAGATTTTCGCTATTTTTAGCGCCCGGTACGGTATGCTATTTCTTTCGCCCAGCTTATTTTGTGACATCTCCAAAAAATAACGTTACCTTACAGAAGCCAGCCGTGAAACAAAGCAGTACGATTAAATACTCTATAGCAATTTTTTAAACTTCTAAGCATCGCACATTTTCAATGTTTATACCGCCATATTCGAAAAAAAAAGTACTTTATAATGCAATTTGTTTGAAAACTGCATCTCCATTTATTTTTGAAATATTATTATTATTATTATTATTTTTGTAGTTTTTAGAGCCATTTGCTTAATATTGGCAACGGAAAAACTCCATTTCTGTAGAAAGTGAAAGAAAAATAGCAATTGTATCTTTTTGTTGCCATTTTCCCATAAAAACTGAAAAAAAAAGTTAAAATACGTGCTATTTTCAAAAAATATAAATGAAAGATTTCTGATAAAACAGGGAGCTTTTAGAAACTAAATTTCATTTTAAATATCTATAATGATAATACAAACAAATGAAGACTTGTGAATCTTTAGATGGCCGATTTTTTGTCGAGTTTTTTGAATGACGAAATCTCTTTTTTTTGTTCGTGTGTATTATTCAGCGATAGTGACGTCTTAAGCGTACTTTACTGTAGATGTGGTTTAACACTGGATCGCAAATGACGAATTCTTAGCGGATGTGGATGGCGTCACTTTATTTAAAATAAAATCGCATGTTATAAGTCTTAAAACTGAACTACAGTAAAGCCCCAATTATCGGAGTTTCCGCATTTACCGAGTTATTTTCTTCTGATTCCATTAAACAAAAAAAAAAAAAAAAAAAAAAAAAAAAAAAAAAAAATGGCCATTTTTCCCCCCATTCTGACCAGAAAATCAGAGTTCTAACTTTTTACGACTGCTCTTTCATCTTCACCTAACACTTCATTTATAACGACTGTTTCATAATAATGGAAACCATCAGTCCATGAGAAGAAAATAATCCATTCCAAAGGTATAAGTTCGATTAACTCAGATAATCAGGACTCTACTGTATCTATATTTATATACATGTATTTTTTTGTCATCGGGGGCGACACTAAATTCTGAAAAGCAGAATTCCTGTTTTCTAGTTTTACTTTTGAACTTTGAAATTTACGATTTGCGAAAATCGTGATGTGATGGTTAAAAATGAAGGTCATTTTCGTTTCCAGTGCTAAAAAATACATCAAAATCAATTACCAAAAGTTAAAAAACACAATCATCGCAGGCTTGTGTTATTAATGTTGTTCACTATAACTAAAAGAACAAAAATTAAGATAAATAATTGCCATAGTACAAGAGTAAAAAGAAAAAGAAAAAAAATAAGACATTTAATAAATAAACGTTTTTAATTTTACGACCTAATAAGTAACAATAAACCATATTTTGAGAGGGCGGGATTATATAATAAGAGTGTTGGATAACCGAGTGTTTCGGTTAATCGGACGTCGGATAATCGAAAGTCTGTAATATTTTCAAATCGCATTAACTATTTCATATTCATTTAAAAATTAACTGCAAGGAATGATTTGAGCAAGAGAAATTATGACTACGTTGATTATATGTCACTCGGGATCGCCCCCCCCCCCCCAAAAAAAGAAAACGATTCTCTGGATCCGCCCCTGCTTATCGCATTGAGTTCTGTAGATAGAAGATCCCAATTCGTTATCATTTTTTCTCAAAATGTGAGAGAAAGTAGGAAAATAGCAATTATATTCCTTTTTAGAAAAATTAAAATGACTTATCCACAAAATACATGAAAATAGAATACGTACATCATATGCTAGCACGTATTTAAAATCAACTGCGGCGTCAAGCTGTTTTATTATAGGCATTAAATCCTGTAGATTGGCGATACTTTTTTTTTTTAATGCAAAGCGGTCTACGGGATAGTGGAGAGGTACCGTAAAGTCTTATAGGATGCAATGCATACATATACCAATTTCACACCAAATACTACCTAAAATACATTGTTGTAGTAGAATTTTCCAGCTTTATTACTTATCCATCATACGTAGTAAGGGTATGTCTTGTAACCGTTTTAAAAATCGAACACATTTTTTTGACGGATTTACACGTTTCAGACATTGGAGATTCCTAAAAACATATTTTTAGAAGAAAAAAAAATTTGCCGTCCGTCTGTCTGTGTGTGTGTGTGTGTGTGCGTCTGTAAACGCTCTATCTCCCGAACAAATTGAGATAGAGACTTGAAATTTGATGTGTATTTCGGAAGCAATAATGGAAAGAAGCCTATCGAATATAAGTAACCTCGATTATCCGGAACTATTTTTTTCGGACTCTCGAAATAATCTTTCTCATAAAAGGTATACTAAAATTTTCGAAAGTGTTTATTTGAAGGAGTGAATATAAAAAACAATAAAAAAACATAAATTTTGCATAAAGAATAAAGTCGATCAGATAATGAGTTACCGAGATATTTTTAATCATATTTTTCACAATCTCCGATTTTTCATGACCCTGTATTTCATTCAAATTTCAATACAAAGACGTATTTTAATTCGAAATAAGACGCTCAATCCGACGCAGTAAACTGTTAGTTAATATGATTATAATTTTTCGATTTACAAGGATGTTTCTTTTACGCAATTCGGTACTACTCGATTAATCCGCCGACCAAAAAACTATCGCCAAACTGTAAGATTAAATGCCAATAATGGCTTATCGTAAATGTCAAGCATTTAATGCATTTCCATACCTATAAGGGGGGTTACCAATTGGGGGGATCCTGTTCTGTCGCAAAATGCTGCCAAGTTTTTTGCCAAATTCCCGTAGATTTCCATTGTAAACCAATAGTGTTTATTTGCTTACAGAAAATCAACAAACTGAGATATTTTAATGCAACAAAAACTAATATTAATTTAAGGGATTATATTAATTATATTTAAGGGAGTCCAAGTAAATTAAATTATGTATAAAAGTAACATGATACAATGCTTATCATGTATCACATGTTTGATTTTCATATTTTATATTATGTATATCCATGATGGGTAAGTATTACGGTGGTCCCCAACGACTAGTATTTTTTTGTTTTACGAAGAGAGATTCGACGATTACCACGATTTTACTTAGCCCTTCTTTTCTTTTTTTCATTGGTTGCAGTTTCATTTTCACGATTGTTTATATTATATGGCACAAATTTTCAATTTTTATGACAAAGTTATGTCAAGGTCCCTATAAATAAAAAATACCATATTGTCTCCTATAAAATGTGATAAAGAGTTTGTTAATTATATGTATATGTTTTTAATTATCGGTAGTGTAATGTTTTGTTTAATTAATGCATTTATTTTTCTTTAATTATAACGTGAACGACGTCACGGGTAACAGCTAGTTTATAATAAAACTACAAAAATAGTTGCAATAAAACATCAGTCTTTCGTTAGTTGGTCCAACTTTTAAAACAAATATTGTTTTAAACTAGAGTTACCAAAATTATGTTTCCTTTAACTTCAACTTTTAAAATTATTGAAAAATTAAGGGGTCTTGTACCTTTTAAGCGCGTCGAAAATTAACGAAAAACTTCAAAGTTTGAATTAGTCTATCTTCAAAGCCTTTTTATGTATAAACATGAAATTTTGGATATTGATAGACAAGATTGTGCTTTGTAATATGCTACCATTTGAAATTCATTAACCCTTTACAGAATTTGTGTATTGTTGAAATCAAAATAGCTCTTTTTTTTACCCCATAAGTGATTGCGCGCATGATATCTTGAGAAAGTATGTATGGATTCGCATGACATTCGTTAAAGATACTAATCATATATGTGTGTTTAAAATGATCTACTCTTAGGCTTAAATTACTTCATTAACTATAAAAAAAAATATTTTCGTAAAAAAAAAATAAAAATTTTGTATTTTTAATGAATAAAAATACTCATAACTAAAAATATTACCATTGTAAATACTTAAAAGTAGATCATTTTAAACGCACATATTTGTTTAGTATATTTACCAAATTTCATGACAATCCATACATACTTTCTCAAGATATCATGCGCGCAATGACTTATGGGGTAAAAAAAAGAGCTATTTTGATTTCAACAATACACAAATTTTCTAAAGGGTTAATAAATTTTTGTTGGTAGTATATTACAAAGCATAATCTGTTTAATCAATATCCAAAATTTCATGTTTATACATAAAAAGGTTTTGAAAATAGACTAGTTCAAACTTTGAAGTTTTTCGTTAATTTTCGACTCGTTTAAAAGGTACAAGACCCCTTAAATTTTTTCATATAAGTAATCAGTAAAATGTAATCAAGGTAAGTCATTCTGATGAAGTTGTCAATTGAGTCGCTGATCTTTGGTATTATAGAATGAGAAGTCTAAAAAAAATTACTTTATTTAGACGCAGTCATGGAATTTTTTTTTAGTGAAATCGAAAAGTCATTTTCAGCGTCGCAAAATATGCATAGGTACTTCTCATATTTATATTCCATATTTTTTAAATATTTTAACACACAATGAGTAAGTTATAAATATATTTATAAATTTGAAGTCACATTTGCCAGCTACAAATTGAAGCTTACTCAACCAAGGCGCCACATTGAATTTGAGACATAGTCAAAGTTCAGATAGAGGCTGTTCATTTAAATCTAGATTGGAAGTGCTGTGATGGAGTTACTTAATTTAGCCCATACTACGATACTTTTAACAGTAATTTAGTCCTTAGATCAACATTCATTAATACAATAAATGCAAGATTACTATTTCAAAACTCCCATATAGAAGACTGGTGGCTTAAAGGGCTATCACTAATGATTTTGGCATGAAACACGACTATTGCTACAAACAGATATTAGCTTCATAATTTCACTATCTATACAATTGTCAATAAAACTAGAATCCCGTGGTTTGATCAGCTTTATTAAATGAAAATCAAATTTTACTTTTACCGAAACTAGCAATTTCTACTCAGCTAAACTCTACACTTTTCGATACCCCAGACCACGTGCCGCACATTATTACAACAAAAGTTGACTGGTCTCACAGACCTCCAGAAGGTAGGTCTCGACCCGAGAGCCGCCGATATGAACTTTCGATTCTGCTTTTGTACACAGTAGATTGACCAGTGTAACCTAATTTGCATAAAATTACAGCAAAAACCACTAACCGCAGAACGTTCTTATTCAAGATACTAGACCCCCTTTATAAGAGAGTTACTAGTACACTAAACTCTCGACTATCCGGTCTAATGTGGCGGAAGGGTTGGCCGGATAATAAAAAAAGCCGGATAGGCCGGAGTTCTATAAATATTTGCTGACTCCCTGCCACCCCCCCCCATAATATTAAAAACGCATGTTACATATTTTAAGATAAATTTTGTATATACAATACATATAGATTTGGAAATAAACAAAACATTAACGAAATATGTAATCCTAATTCGTAAAAAAAAATGAGTAAATCGTATTTTACTGTTTATTAATAAATGATTGCACAAATATTAAAAGTTATTAAATATACAAAAGTTATGCATAAGATAAAAGAGTCAAAACCTATTTTTTAGTTTTTGAAAAAGTCGTTGATAGATGACTGCTTCTCCCTGTTACCGCGACGCAATGTTCCTCCATTTACGCAAGCAGATATTATCAGCTGGCGTCGGTTCCTCCTCCTAACTTGTAGTTTCTCCTCCATAGCCACTACAACCTTTTTTCGTTTAACACCATTTCGTTAATCTTCAATACATAAACACGAAGCACACCAAAAGACCATACAAAAGTAACCAGGATAAGCGGAAAATAACGTCCGTACTTGTTAACATCCGGTGCATAACTGACGAAACAGGTTATCAAGCCTTAACCTCTCCCCTCCTCCATTCCTGTCTGTTTTTGCTATTGCATTCTGCAATCCCTTCTTGCTCTTTCCTGTCGTGAGTTAGCACTTTATTACGGGCGGGAACCTCCCTGTCTCGGCCGCTTGCAACATTCCTCATTTTTTTACTAGGCCGGATAGTACGTAGGCCAGGACAGTCGCGAGCCGGATAGTCGGGGGTTTACTTAATATGTAACTAGTAGCATGTGAACATTCAAATTCTATACTACAAGTTCTAATCTCAGTACAGGTGAGGAAAAATTTTAGATACATTCGTAGTAAAACATTTAGTTTTGTCAAAGGAAATATTCGTTTCCTTTTTTATATGATGTCATTTTTATTCACTGAAGCATTTTTCAAATAAATAAATTTATATATATAGTTATATTTGCAACGAGAAATTGGCATCAGTAAATATATAGAAATTCATTTTTCTCTGCAACAATGAAAACCTGATATCCACCAGTGTGAAGAATATTTAATAAAGTCATTTAAAATTAAAAATCTATACCAATAAAAGAAAGTTTCGCTCTGCCCGTGTATCTATCTGTCTGCTAGCAAAATCTACAGCACGTAGGAGTCTGAAAATTTCACTGAGGATAGTCCAAGGATTAGTCCAAAGCAGGTCCTATTGCACCTGAGACTCAGACTTTCATTTTTTAATAATTAGCCGAGATATTAAAAACTACAACGAACACTCATGAAAATATTATTATTTTTTTTTTAAATGGCACGCACCGCAGTTGGCTAGCATTGAAAAACCGAGGATCGGTAAGAGGCTCATTTTTCTTCTTTTTTGCATTTTCGCTGTGCGCGTCAGGTTAACTATTTGAAATACGGAAAAAAACATATTGCATACACTTTTAAAGTTTATTTTAGATTCTCTAATGGCACAATTTGTTTCGAACAATATTAATATTAATTCTTTGGAAAAAATTATTTTCGAAATGTCATTTTTCGTGTGTTGTTTCGTCCAATTTTTTAAGCTCGCATCCTCTCGACTTTTCATAATGTTCAAGGTATATATATAGGACAAAAAATGCTACAGGGAATGTAGCTAATGAAAATTTCTGAAGACCAGCAAGTAGAGGTCTGCACGGGCCCGGGCCGGGCTGGGCCGGCGGAATGAAGGCGAATTTTCAAACGGGCCGGGCCGGCAGAATTAGGACAATTTTTTCAACGGGCCGGGCCGACAGACAAAATAAACGGGCCGGGCCGGCAAAAAAATTAATCGGGCCTATCGGCCCGATATAAGAATTTAAGCGAAGCAGATAAAATACGAGCCATTTTCAATGAATATGATTTTCTAGAGAAGTATAAATGTGCGTCACGAGCCGATGCGAGTTTAACAACATCAATACAGAAATGTAACGTGTCCATCGTAGAGATCGGCATCGTACAGTTACAAGATGTCTGATTCCGAGTTTAATTTTTTTTCAGCAGACTCGTGCCGGGAAGGAAGTGGTCTTAATCGATCTCAGGATGTGTAGAACAGTCATTTTGTTTTGTAATATTAATAGTGATAATCAACTTCTCTTAACAGTATCTTTGGAAATATACCTTAAAGTGGTTCTCATATTCACTGCTCAACAATGCAAAGCTTTCAGACACATGTTTCTGACAAAAACTTTAGCTATAAAGGCATAAAATTGACAGGCCTGCCTATTGAAGGCATTTGGAAACGAATAGCTTTTTTCATATTTAATAAATTAATTACAGAGATAACAGCGATTCCTGTCACGTGACTGTGCGTTTTTCTCCTTTACTGTGCTATCGCTTCCGGAAATTCGATTCAAAACGCTAACTTTGACAGTATTTTCAGAAAGATATATTGCTTTTATCTATGAAAAAAACAACATTTACATAGCTTTTGAATAAGAATACCTGCCAATCTTACGCGTTTCCGAAAAGAAAAGACTTCATAAATGTGTCGAAATGTAGCTCCTTTGGATTTGAGAAAAGTCTTAAAAATGAGAGAAATATTTTCACAAATCTACTTTTTATTATACAGCTTCAAATGTTATCTTGTTTTTAATCCTTTATTCTGAACTACATTAATCTTTCAATGAATCCTTATTTCCATTTTGAAATGTCTGTAGACACGATGACTGTAAGTAATCGTTAATGTTTATTATTGTGCGTTTTCTGTTTTGCGAACATCATAGTAATGTAAAATATATTGTAAAATGTTCCCATAAATATGTATGTAGTATTCATTAAAAGAATCTTAATTGTACGTTGAGAAAAAACGGATTTTTTTTTTTTTCTTTTGTAGAAATTGTATCTGACTGGGCCCGTTTTCATTGATTTTTGTACGGGCCGGGCCGAGAATTGTAATAATGCAAACGGGCCGGGCCGGGCCCGGGCCTGGAAATTCCGGCCCGTGCAGACCTCTACCAGCAAGGTCTACCGTATGACACTAAAATTTATGATTATATTATATTATCATTATTGTGTTGTACCTGTAAATAGAATTTTTTGAGATTAAAAAAAAATTAAATTAGTTTTTCTTAAAACAAATTCTTTGAATCGCTGTATTGTGTTTTGCAACCTGAGTTAGAATTTTAAAATTACAGGAAAAAGTGTCGAAAGATTAGAATATTTTGAGATTTAGAATTTTTAAATAGTTACGAAAGTGAAAATTAAGTGTCGAGAATGACTCGAAATTTTAAACAGCTGCCATTTGCGAATTTTTTAATTATGCCATCAATTTTAAGTTTCGTCGTAAACCAATTTATTATGTTTTAAGAATCCATGCGATTTTTTTTTCAGATTATTATTAAGAGCATAGTCACCTACATACATGTGTTGTCCACGCTGTGCATGTTCACCTTCGTATGAGTGTAGATTGATTAAAATATCAAAATAGAGTGATTAAAATATCAACATTTTTTATATGAAAATGTTTTCACACAACAGCGCGGTCGATAATCTACTAAACTCAATTTGTCGAAACTCATTTAATTTATATGTGCAGTATTTAAACAAATGCAACAGCAACAAGTAACCCGAAATAAATCTAAAATATCAAGCCATTTCGAAAGAACCCATCCATTAACATAACGAATTATTATGTTATTTGAACGCTTCTGCAATTTACATCTCTACTTATTTCCGTCATGTAAGACATTAAAGCGTACTTTATTTTTTTAACCATTTGGAAATGATTGTTGTTTTCGGGGCCAAATGATGCTCGCATTTTATTTTTTTTTTTTAACGAAATTCAACGATGTTCTTTACTTTATGAAGAATTTTTATTTGAATAGGTGATAAAAAGGCATAAAATCGTTAAAAATAATTTGAATAGGTAATCGAAAGGCATAAAATCGTTAAAAATTGAAAAAGTTACAAAATGGGTAGGCGCAAATTATCAGATATGGAAAAATCCAAAGACAAAGAGCGATGCCGAAATGAAAATCGTCTTGCAAAGCAAAAATCGAGGTCTTCAACTCATTGTGTAGGCCATGAAAATCGAGGTCTTCAACTAATTATGTAGCCCATGAAAATCGATGTATTCAACTGATTATGTAGCCCATGAAAGTCGATTACAGAATAAAAGACAAACGCGAAAAAGGAAACAATCTAATGTTTAATCGATTGATAGTAAAAGGCCATGTCTCAAGGGGCTCCAATCCACTAGGCACGGCGTTTTACAATCGGTCGATTCTAACCGGGAAAAATTGAGCTCAACGTAGGTAATTTGTCGCAATCTGTAGATGATTCGGTGGAACTGCTTTCGATTTGTAAACTGTTTTTCTTCTCGAAACCAGACTTGGAGAGTTTATCGATGAAGTTCTTTGGTCGTCTGAAGTTTGATCTTTGCGATCTGTTGTTGAAGAGGATGCGACGGAATTTGGTGGACGAAATAAATTCCAAATGGTCGTTGTAATCTATTAAATTACAATTTTTTTGGTGTGTGTGTGTGTGTGGAGGGGGGGGGGGGGTTACAACCTATATTGTTTTTACGGGAGTTATACAAAGTTTGTACTTTTATTTCTACATTTTTAAAAATTATTATTCTTATTTAAGTAGGGCAGAAAATAATTTTTTTTAAATAATCATTTGCTTTGTTCATATATTTTTTCACGAGGTGGAACCCATCGAATTTCGACGAAAGAAAAATGTGTAAAGAAGAATAGTTACATTGATCAATGATAAACCTACAAAATTGCTTAGAATAAACTTACTTACAATAAAAAATCCATCGAACATTGGTTAGACTGGCTTTATAACAAATATTACTTTCATCTTATAGTTACCAAAATACTGTTTCCTTAATACTTTTCCAAGTTATTGATTCACTCTGACACAATCATAGAATTTTTTTCCTGCATGAAATCTAAACTTTGCGTCATTTTTGCCATCTTAAAATTTACATACACACCTCTCATACCCGTATTCACCATTTTAATAATATTTTGACGCGCTATAGTTTAGTATTAACTAATTTTACAACCTTGAAGTCACGTTTGTCAGCTTCCACTTTACATATGAACATTCGCACTCTTGACTTGATGTAGTTATTAGTTTGAGCAGGTAGTAGACCTTAGTACCTGCGATTAAAATTTGCAGAAAATTATTCCTTTTTAGCCGCATTTGTGGTAAAATATTTAGTTTTATCAAAGAAAACGTTAGTTTTCCTTTAAATATGACGATATTTTCTCTCATATTTCTGTCTTTTCAATGAAGCATTTTGCTTAGGGTCTCATCAGTATAAACGGAATGAAAAATTAATGAAGTGTAACAGTTTTATGAGGTAAATGCATGTTTTTAAAGAATGACGCCATTTTCTGTTAAAAATCTTTTATAGTTATTTTTTATTATAATGAAAAAATAGCATCAATAAGGATATAATAAATACAAATAAACAAAATCCATTTCCTCTTTTTTCTGCAACAATGGAAGTAGTCCAATTGCCACCATTTAAAAGAAATTTAACGAAAAACTTTACAATTAAAAATAAAATATAAAAATGGATATAAATTAAAAAAAATAATCAGTACGGGCGCATCTACAAATAAACAGCTTTCGTTTAAAAAATAATTATCGAAATTGGTTCAGTAGAAATCTCAGGGCTGATGACTAAAAAAAACAGCCTTATCTTTTAAATATATAGATTTTTTTAAGAAACGAACAGATGATGATTGTGCCACGGCATGCTTATTGACATATTTGCTGAATCACTTCTACACACTTGTGCAACGCTGTATCCTGAATATTAATGTTTTCTTGATGACGAAGTATTTTTAGTGTATTCTCAAATAAAGTGTTTTTAAACGCAGGCATACACCTGGTATTATAAGTTTTTTGATAGTATTGAAACAGCCTTCTTTAGATATTACCCAATGTTTAAGTCACGTTGTTTCGTTGGTATTTTCTTGCATTATTCAGGAAGTTCTTTTTATTGGCTTTAGTCATTCTAATATAAAGGGCATCCTGATTCGCACACCTTATAGAAATTCATTTGCAGTAAAAAGTATTCATCTTCTATTTTAAAAATATAAAAGTAAAAATAAGATGGCGAACTATTTCAGTTATTATGCTTTTTTAGTTGTAATTGTAATGTTTACCATAGCAAGCGTTGGTAAGTAAAAAAAAAAAAATTCTAACTTTTTCTTTTATTGCCATCGTATATAGTAAAGCTGACTACATGCATTATTTTGTATCTACTACAACGAGAATTTGATGAATTGCGATCTAAAACTAAGACGATAATTCAAAAAGGTAGGGTGCTGTTATTAAAGATATCGAAATTTCAAAAGTTCAAATATTTTCTGATGTACATATATTTTATTTTTAACGGGATTTCTATAATATGTTCAAACGGTAGCAATATGGTTGTTTGATTGATTTGATCTTTATTGCTACTATTTTCTGATGTGAATTAAAAATATAATAGTTTTAATGGTTTGGAATTTTTTAAATAGTATATGGGGCATTCTCACAATCTTATGACTTTTGGGGAAAAAAAAATCTGGCGAAATTAAACTTGCTAAAATAACATTTTTATCTAATAGACAAATACCTCAATGATTCAAAATAAAGAAAAAATGGTCAGCAGCGAAAAACAATGTATTTAACCGAGGTTTAAGTTAAACATGCGAGTTTAATTTTCCTTATCATTTTACCACTAAAACTTTTTATTTTCTTCTAAATTTTTACTTATAATGAATTTGCATAGTACCCACACGACATTCAAATAAGAAATAATGACAATGTAGTATTTTTAGTACAGAAGTTTTGTATAACATTGTCTTAAAGGGGTGTTAAAGGAGGGACAGTAATGTAAAAAAAGGGGATGGTATAGAAAAAAAGGGAGGAAATAAGAAAAAAGGAGGCGGTAAGGATGGAACAGCAAGGAAAATTACCACCTATTTTAGGCAGATCATGTTAAGACCAAGTGGTAGCCAAAATGTTCATTGATTTTTAGAGACAGTTATTTACATTGGATTAAATAATTAAAAAAAAAGTTAATTTACCTCGAAAAGTGCAGGAATAAACCTTGGGGACGGTGAGGCTACCAATAAAGCGACGATGCTTGAAATTGATATTTAAATGCTGATTTAAATTCTACAGTAAATTTCCTGCCAAAGAATTTTAGACATTTTTTTAGCATACTTCTGCACGAGAAAAAACTTGAAAAAATTTCTGTGGCTGCATCTGAAGTGATTTTCTGTATAAATTTAGAAGAGATATGGTAAAAAATCTAAAACCTAGGGACAGAGTTTAAAAAATAATAAAAACCCTAAAAATATGTGCAGGCTAATTGTTAGCTACTTATTTATATAAAACAATAGTTCCAGTTTCAAACAAAATTACATCGAATTATTTTTATTGAAATAACACAGGCCTGCGAAATTGAAGTTTTTGAAAAATACAAGAGGAGTTTTCGCGGATTCTTATGTTATTTGGTGTGCTGATTTCGAAAATTACCTCCATTTTGTCCCATCACATCAGGATTTTTTGTAAATCGATATAAATATTTTTGCTAAAATCCTATTTGAAAAGGAATTCTCTCGAACAATTTTGCGTCTACTACCTGTCAGCAGTGGTTTTTATCCACGTAAATGTATGTAAAATAATCGATTCTCGATGAGGCAAATTGATTTTTCAGTAATCTATTAATTTTTAATAGGTTTAAGTGGATGAAAAAAACTGTTGCCATATCGCACGAGCCGCTTCTAGTCGAGGATAAAACTAAAAGTTCCCTCGAGTTTAAACTTTTTACATCAAATTATGGTGCAGGTTCTAGAAAAATATCATCTACATAGTATTTTAATTTTTTTTTTTTTTTAAGGCAACGTACATAAAATAGACAACTGACCAAGAGGAGCAAATATTATGTATGCGTACATGAAAGTTTCAAACAATTTTAAACTGAACAAAAAACAAAACAAAACAAAAAAGTTTCTATTTAAGTACGTACTCTTTTTCTATGAAACTTTTTTTTTGATGTTCTTCGTTTATGTTCAATCTCAGGCCTATCTCGTATTCGTGTGAACATCCAACAGTAACGTCGAGCATGATCTTATCCCATCTTTCTTTTGAGCGCTCCATATCTTTGATGTCGTGATGGAGCCTTTCACCTTGTTCTTCGCTGACTGATCCTAAATTTGCGGGTGAAAAAGTGCACATGTGAGTGAAGGAAATGTATTTTGACTATTATGGAGAAACCCAACGCTTGAAATTTGTCCATCATATTCATTACAATTGGTTTATAGTCAGGATTCTTATAATTACACAGAAATTTGTTGACGACATCCTTGAACGCAAGCCAAGCTTCTTTATCCTTTGTTGTCACACTTGTCTGAAATTCTTTATCCTTCATAAGCTTACGATATTTGGACCAACAAAGATTTCCTATTTCAACTTGGCTTCGGATAAACCCGAAACTTTTTGCACAGGTATTTGAAGCAATCGCAATCATTTGAAAAAATCGCAATCATTTACAAAAATCGCAATCATTTGAAACAATCGAAATCATTTGAAATAATACAATTTTTGGCTAAACTAAACTGTTCCGAATCACATTCTTAGTGCCTGGTTTAAGATTTTGTCTTTTCTGCCGTTCTTTTTTGAACCAATGTTGAGTCTTATCACGGCTGTCCCACTCACAAACGAAACATAGATACTTTGTGCATCTACCTTGTTGACCAAGAAGCATGGAGGTAACTTTCAAATTACCGCAAACGGCCCAACCGAGGTCGGCATATTTAATTTTGTTGAGGATCTAAGCCAGGTTTCAATGGCGTTCTTTTAAATAAACCGAGTATACAACTGGTACAGATACATACTGGCTTCCCTGATGAAGAAGGACATCTTTAAGGCTCCTTTTCGATGAATGTATAAACACCCTCCGCTCATCTTTATAGTAGATGATATTAAGATTGCTCATCAATCCGGGAACTTCAGAACAATAGACCAGGTTCTCCTCCTCCTCCTCAAAGTACTAAACAAATTCCTTTTCTCGATTCCTGTTCTAATAAAAAGTGGTTCATTTGGCCAATAAGTTTTTTTTCTTTCAATCTGGAGCCCAACAATTCTGCTGCCTCTTTCAAAAGGCCTAGATCTCTTGTCAGATCACCAAGTTTAACCTGAGAGATGGGCTGAGGTGAATCGCTTCCAGAGGGCTTATATTCATTATCGGAGCCTTGAACCTCTGGATGTTCCGAGTCTGAAGACCCTGAAAAGAGTTTGCAATTCAATTGCAGGCAAAGACACTGGCACATCAGGTCCATGAAGAACGGAGCGTATGGACGATTGAATGTTCATAAAAATCCAAATAAAATTCAATTTTTCAAGAAAACGTGACATGATAGAAGTTTTTCATTATTTGTTTTTGAATTAGCACCAAAAAACACATAAAGATCAGCTATCAATTCCCTTGTATTTTTTTCATCGCAGGCCTGTGTAATTTTATCCAGACAGCTCCAAACTTAAAAATCAGCATCAGGGACACGGGACGGTATAGGAGTTTTCCAGGTATTTGGACTTCCAACATCGTCCAAAACTTATTTATCTCGTTAATATTGTTGTGCAATCATGCAATGGGATGTTCCCAAGTATATGAAATAAAAAAAAACACAAAAGAGTGTATTAAAATAAAAAATTATTATTCAGGGACATGAAAGTCAAAAGACTGTGAGAATGCCCCATATATGATATTTAAGAACGTTGGAAGATAAAAATCGAAAGTATTCGCGGATGAATATCTTCTAGAGATGTGTCATTTGTTGAGGAACGACTCCAAAGGAACGAATCCGGCAGTGAAACTGAAGGAACGATTCCATTCTGTAAAAAGGACCGATTCCTCGGAGTCGTTCCGAAAAGGACCGATTCCTCGGAGTCGGTCCATTTCGGAATCGTTCCAAAAAGGACCGAATCCGAGGAACCGTTCCAAAAAGGACCGAATCCGAGGAACCGTTCCGAAAAGGACCGATTCCTCGGGAATCGGTTCTTTTCTTGTAGACTGGCCAGTTTTAATAAATTAAAATACGCTATTTTATTTCAAAATAACAGATTTTGATTCTATTAAAGCTGACTTTATTGCCAAAATATCCTTCTAATGTGTGTGCCACTCCCCCCCCCCCCTCCTCAAAAAAAAAAGAAAAATAAAGAAAGAAAGAAAAAAGAAATTGAAGTGCGGGGCGGAGTAGGGCGTTTAATAAACATTACTATTTCATCTTCTTGTGCTAAATTAATCTGAAGGAAATAATTAAAAAAAATATTTTATACGAATTGGATTTTTTACACCTGAGAGAAAAAGTGCCCGAGATGGGATTCGAACCCAGAAACTTTACGTGCTTTACCGATTGAGTACCTGGACCCCGAGGGTAATGGAACACCATGTGTACTTTAATACACTAATACATTTTCTAATTGGTAAATGTATCATACGAAATGAATTTTTTCTAAATGAATTCTTAAGGCTGTTCTCAAATCCAAAAGGATAAATTTGTGACAAAAGTTTTAATTTATTTTTATTCGGAAATGCATGAAACGAACAGGTGTTGTTGTTCAGAAACTATGTAATCGAGCTGTTTTTTCCGTTTTTTTGCAAATGCAATAGGCCTTTCAGAAAATAGTGTCATAGTGGGCGTTTTGAACCGAACTTCCGCGCGAAAGAGGCATAATTTCTCAAAAATGGGTGAAAAACATGTTTGTCACGTGATCAAAATCGATTATAACTCAATAGGTAATTTACTGATCAAAAGATGGGAAACACAGTTCGATTCCAAATCGCTTCCATGGTGAAACATTCCAATTTTATATCTTTCCGTTAAAAAATGAATTTGTAAATGTGTCAAAACGTTTTACGCTCGTTGAGCAGATCACTTAAGAACAGCCTTAAGAAAAACAAAGAAAATGCTTGTTTAATTACTAGTGAAAAATATTTTTTTAAATCTGACTAGAAACAGTTTTGAATAATGTAAGAAATATATCACTAGGCCATAAAAATTGCATTTTAATAGGATAATAATAACTGATTTTCAATTATTTTAATAATTGTAGAGTTACGCACTTTCATGCATATTTCACTATTTCATGTTTTTTCCTCAAACATAATTTCAATTTGAGAATCCTCTTGGTCAAAATAAATATATGACCAGCTACGAGCGCTCGAGTACCACTTTATTTCCACAGTTTGGCGTCTTGTTTTTCTCTCCTGAAGAAGATGATTAAAAAAATCTCGAAACTCCCTAAGATTGTTGTTTTAATCAACTTACATTGAGGTTTATTACATAGAGTAAAATCTGTTAGAACAAGGAATTTTTGTAAAACGTTTCTTTCTTTCTTAAGATAATGAATATTTCAAAAAGCATAATGTCTAATAATAATAATAAGATAACAGTAACAGTGGTGGGTGGGATTGAAATAATTTAACCGCGGTTCGCTCTCTTAATGGCCGTTTTGAGTATAAAAACGGGAAAGAAAAATCACGTGCTACATATAGATTATCGGACTTTCTCCAACACTGCGACATATATAAAGCTGCATATTTTATGCTTGTTTCGGTTTAATAGATATATGTTAACCCTCCGCCTACCAGAGGGGTTCAATGGCCCCGACAGGTACATTTATAATGATATTTCTAATTTATTTTAAAAACTGAAATTTCTGTAAATATGGGTTTTTTCTGGGATGTTCTATTCGTTTGAGTAGGACATTCCAGAAAAAGTCACATATTTACAAAATTTTCATTTTTTAAAATGTGAAAAATCAATTTGAATGTATCTATCGGGTCCTGTTGCACCGGTCTGGTATGCGGAAGGTTAATATTGCATTTAAAATTTTTACAATATAAGAATTTAATTATTGGTTTCCAAAGAATGCACGTTGTGATTTTGTACAGTTTTTTCAATTGTTATTTTACTTCTATTTCTTGCTAAATAATTAGAATTTAAATAACTGTGACTTTGTTTTAATTCAACGTAAAATAAAAGCAAAAAAATTCGTTTATCGTAATAATTTCTTATAATAATTCAGATTTCTTGATCGTTATTGATACTCGTAAATCCCGAGTTCAATGCCACGATTAATGCCTGTTACTGTGGTGATGGATAATACATATCTGAGTTTAATTTCGAGCAAATCAAGGCTCCCTTCAGGCTAAACTAAATTTAATGTTTCAAGCCTAATACGAATTTTCCGTTTTTATTGAGGTAAAACTTATTGCAAATACGATACTAAATTTTATGTATTTTCCTTTCTTATTGTAATTCTTTTCACTTAGAAGATTTATTTATTTATTTTCTTTTTTTTTCTTAAATTACATAAAGTTTTCTGAAAAGTTCGAATTTAACAAAATGTTTTATCTATTTTAAATAGTTTTGACAATAAAAAGTTTAACTCCGAATAAAAAATAGTGAAATTCTCAAAAAATTAAGGTTGGTATTATCTATAATACGTTTACAACAGATATCTTTCATTCAACGGCCGAAACATCGTCAAAAGGATAGTTCTTTATATAGTACTACACTCTGTAATAATAATGGACATACTTTTAATTTGTTTAATTTAATTAAACCAATAAACCGTTTTTCAGTTAAAATGTTAGCAAATTTCAAATTTAAAGAAATAGAACTTTGAAGTTTAGGGAATCACTATATCTTTTGGCGGAGATAATATGTACTATATATGAATAAAATCATATATATTACTATATATATTATAATATTAATGCATATAATATTATCTTATAAATATCACTAGCCATAGCCCTGCTAATGAATCTGTTTACAAATCATCTGAAGGAACTTCTACCCTTTCGTGTAACACAAGTGTTCCATGACTTCATGAGTTATGAAGCTCCAAAGATCCCAATCCAAACAAACATATTAGCATTGCAATTCACTCACACCGAACTGAGGTTCTGTATCATATAAGTGAAGAGAGGGTGACGGCGGATGAGGGTGTGAAATTAGAGAAATTCCGGTAGGTTCTCGTGAAATTGGAGATTCAAAAAGAGTTGTAAGTTTATTGAAATTATACGTAGTTAACAGCAGTTCACAAATAGCGATGTTAGGGTAAAAGACAAGACATACATCAGTCACTCAGGAAAGACAGTGTGCAAAAACGTGCTTTACTTTTTAACTCTTTCCAATAAAGTTAGTGTTTATGAATGCGGTTTGTATGTCCGTCAGACCGCCTGTTCACGCTCTAAGGCAAGTCACACACTAAGGCGACACATAAGACATGTCGCTTGAATTCGCTAGAAAAACTGGTTTAAAACAAGTTTGCAACTACTTCGTTCTTTGTTTCGACCGGTTTTTGCACTTAATGTTGCGCTTTGTGTCGTTGTGTGGTCTCAGTGTGTAATATACCTAACTCCCGTAAATATACTGGGATTCCCATGCAATTGATATATGTTAATGATGTTTACCATGGGATGTTTGGTATTCAATATGAAGAGTGTAGCATTAATAGTTTATTTACAGGGGCACTCAAAAGTATTTCGTTACATTATGGTCAACGGGAAAAAATCGTTTGCAGCGCATTTTAATGACATTAAGCTATTTCAAATGCATTAAAATTGATACATATCACTGAATTGCACTACAAGATGATTGCTATAGAATAGGGTGTTTCACTTCTGAACCAGATCCTGAAGGCGGTGATAATAATGTTGATGAATTATGCGAAATATCCTGTGTGCGTAAAGTTAGGGAGCTGAGGAGAAAGACGATAAAGGGCATAAAGTTATTGAAAGTACGGACACTGGAACAAAAATGTAATCTGCTTTAACTAGTTACATGTCCAAACCAGTAGGGCCATCCAAATGAAAAATGAGATTCAGAATGAAAAATGAAATTAAGATTACCTAGAGGTAGATTTTGAAGAGGAATCTATGAGACTAAAAATTCCTAGACCCTGGTGACAAATATCAGAGCAATAATAAAATTTCCTATACAGGATGTCCACTCTCAACGATGTCCAATAGCTAATTCCTAAACCGTTAGTCATAGCCATATAGTTCCAATTACAAAAATGTTTTAAATGGGGGTAAAGAAGTATTTAAAAAGTGATTTGGGTCAATAGAATCATTTCTTGAAAAATTATGAAATTTAATTTTTTATACGATCCCCCGGTCCTTCAAGTTATAGTTAGTAAAACTTTCCTATTACACTTACAAGTAAGACAACTAAAAGTCCTATTATTCTACGACTAAAACTGACCGAAGTAATGGCTGTTTCAACTTGGAGCATATTTTTTGCTGCGAAATAGGGGTCATTTACAAGTTTACTAGAAATATAAATAATCTTCAGATATATAAAAAATATAGTTGATAGTAAAATTAACATTGCATTATAAATTTGAAATCTATAATCATTCTGAAATATTAATGCAAAATATACAGCTTGTACTAAACATATAACAGGAAAAAAATAATGGAATTTTCGTTAAATAAAATGTTGAAAAGCAACAGCCTCGATTCTTTGCACACTGAATCCAAAAATGGCCTTCATTTTTTATCACAAAGTACAGATTTTTTGCAAATCGTAAATTTGAAAGCTAAAAAGTGAAAATTTTCGGAAATCTGATTCTGATAGTATAAAATAGATGTGATTGTTATTTCTTTAACTTTTGATAATTGATTTTTATGTATTTTTTACTATTGAATCCGAAAATGACCTTCATTAGTTTTTGGTGTAAATCGCCCTGCAGGTGGCGCTGCTATGTAGCATTTTGCAGGATTTCCGCAAAAGCTCTATCTCAAGAACTAATGCACGGATTTTTATAAAACTTCAGATTCCGTTAATCCTTGATATGAATTAGTGCTGGTAAAGTTTTGGTGCAAATCGCCCAACAGATGGCGCTGCTATGCTGCATTTTGCAGCATTTACACGATTTTCGTAATAGCTCAATCTCAAGAAATAATGCACGGATTTTCATCAAACTTCAGATTTAGTTAGTGCTTGACATGAATTGACGTTTTGCCCCTTGTGGCGTAAATCGCTCAACAGGTGGCGCTGCTATGCTGCGTTTTTTGAGATTTCCGCAATAGCTCTATCTGAAGAACTAATGCTTGGGTTTTCAACAAGCTTCAGATTTAGGTATACTGGATATGAATTAGTGCTGTTTATGTTTTGGTGTAAATCGCTCAATAGGTGGCGCTGGTATGCAGCATTTTTCACGATTTCCTCAATAGCCCAATTTCCAGAACTAATGCACGGATTTTCATCAAGCTTCAGATTCTGTTAGTCCTTGACATGAATTGATGTTTTGTACCTTTTCGTGTAAATCGCTCAACATGTGGCGCTGCTGTGCTGCATTTTTGTGATTTCCACAATAGCTCTAGCTCCAGAACTAATGCACCGATTTTCATCAAACTTCAGATTCCGGTATACCTTAATATGAATTAGTCCTGTTTGTGTTTTGGTGCAAATCGCTCAACAGGTGGCGCTGCTATGCTGCATTTTTCAGAATTTCCCCTACAGCTCTATCTCAATAAGTAATGCACGAATTTTCATCAAACTTCAAATTCAGGTATACTTTGATACGAATTGGTTCTAAATTGATGTAATTTCTTTTACTATTTAAATGATTTAATTGACGTGATTTATTTAGAAGAAAGTTTTGTGATGGCCACAACATACTAGTTTAACTTTGAAATTTGCCATTTACAAAAAAAGTCTAACATGATGGTTAAATATGAAGGTAATTTTTACATTCAGTGCTAAAAAGCACATACAAATCAGTCGTAAAAGTTAAAAAATACATCCATCGACTCTATTTTATAGTATTAGCTATTTTTTCAATTTTGAAATTTACTATTTTGAAATTTACTAGTTGCGAAAAATTCTGACATGATGGTTAAAAATGAAGATAATTTTCGGATTCAGTGCTAAAAAATACATAAAAATCATATACATAATTTTAAAAATAAAAAAAACACAACCATTGCAGTCTTATGTTATCTAATCTAAAACTTTTTAGAAAACTTGTTGGCAGTAATCTATCCGAAATTTTTTGTGTTACCCTGTAAAATAAGTACATAATGGTAAGCACTGAAAATCATAATAATATTACATTGTCATCTGATTTACGTCAATATGTAAAATTTAACCTCGATCGCATATTTTAAAGTGAGTTGAATTTCGAGTACAAAATTTGAACTGGAAAGACATACATACGATCGTTTCAAGTTAACCCGTTACCCGCTGGTGTTGCGTTCACGCAACGGTCAAAATAATTGCTCATGATTACATTAATTACTTTGTCACCACTATTTTACAATTAAAAAAATTGCCTTATTTATTGGCAGAAATTTTGATATTTTAATAAAGCGGAAATTACCTTTTTGAATTTGTGGTGACAAGCGACTTTCAACAAGAAATTTGAAAATAGTTTTAACTACTTATAGTTTTGGCGGTTAATAGGTTAAATAAAAGCTTATAAAAATAGCATAGTTTTTGTTAAAAAAATCATGAAAAGAAACAGCTTCAAATCCTTACAAAAATCTGTCGTAATACAATTTCTTTCAAAGCGCAGCTACACATGAAATAAATCCTTCAAATACTTTAAGCACTTTATTTACGACCCCTAGAAGCATGGCTGAACTCATGTGTATTCGGATGCAGAAAAGTGGCATAAGTCTTGCATTTCAAAGTTTCGTATAACTTCATGAATTTTAGTGTTAGATGAATGGGACTTTTTTTGTCTTTCTTTTAAGAGAACAGGAAATTTTTACTAAATATCTCTTATAGGGCGGAGGACCGTATAAAAAATTAAATTTCGTAACTTTTTTAGAAATATTTTTATTGATCCAAACGACTTTCAGAATAATTTTTTACCTAATTTAAAACATTTTTGTAATTGGAACTATAGGTCTATGACTAACGGTTTAGGACTTAGCCACTGAACATCGTTGAGAGTAAAGACACACTATATAAAATAATAATATAAATGGACGGTCATTTGACGACATATTTTCAAGAGAAACCAATGATTATACTGAAAATCGAATAGACCTTGCACCGCCCTTAAATTTCCAAGAGGAATTATGCTTTATACCATAAATCATAAAGTTAGAAATAACTGCAAATTAATTGCACACGCTGATCAATGAAATGAACTCTTAAAAACAAAATCATCTGTCCAAAACATTACAAAATTAAAGCGACTGGATGCCTAAGAAAATGGATGGGTACATAAGAAAATAAATTAGTAAAAAATATTATGGATTGCATGTGGTTCTCTTCATCTCGGAAGTGTTTTTTTCCCCTTGGAATCCTTTATTTTTCAAAATCGTTCTTTTTTTCTCGGAATCGTTCCTTTTTTCTCGGAATCGTTCCTTTTTCTCGGATTCGTTCCTTTTTTTCGGAACGATTCCGAAAGGAACGACTCCAATGAACTCGTTCCTTTCGGTGAACGATTCCGGCTGGAACGATTCCTTAAAAGGAACGATGTTGCCCATCTCTAATATCTTCTCATCTTTAAAAGAATGCATGTATTTCTAATTAATAAAACTGAAATTCATATTTATTATATATTTTATATGATATATATTCGATTTTTTTAACAGCTCCGAAATTAGAGACCAAAAGGAGTGATAATGTTTTTCAACGAAAACAATTTTTGTATAGAAAAAGGATTCTAAATATACTTATTTAGTCAAAAATATAGGTTATATGACTCGAAACTGAAAATGGATTTTCTTTCCTGTTTAGTAGTGGTTACGAATATAAATAACGAGTTAGATGCTCAATAATACACTATAGGAATGTCTAAACGTACAGTGTCACTGACCAATTTGCATTCGACATCACATTTCACATTAACCAAAGTTTTGCTATTGAAAATTTCCCAAAATTACCTTCGTTATCTAAAGTTATGAATAAATATCGAAGTTCAGCTTGGAGTAAAACACCTTGTATTTTTGACTGAATAAGTAGGTTGAAACACTAGTTTCCTATGCAACAATTCTAGCGTCCCATTTTTGGGACGTTTCGAATTTAAATATTTTTTTTTATAATTTCCTACTTTTTTACAACATGAATAATGTATGAAGTAATAAATGTCAAATAAATGTCTTCATCTATTATCGAGAGATGACAGCATAAGATTAATATTTATTTGTTTAAATCAAGGCCTTTTTCCGATGTTTATAGATTTTTCATTTTTCAAGATAGCGAAATGTAAAAATTAAGTTTATTTGTATTTTTGTATCAAGGATCCAAATAAGTAAGTCATAATCTTAGCTTGTAGACTTCTTTGATATACGTATTTTTTTCAAATTGCGAAATTATATGTTCAAGCGTATTTTTTATGCATGTTTGTAACGTACAAAATATAGGACGCTAGGCACAAATGGGTGCATATTTCTATTAGCCAATTAGAGGACAGTATTTATGTAAAGTACTTTTCAAGATGATTTTGAAATAAATTGTTTTTAGCCTCAAATACGAATATTCTTAATTTATTATTAATAATACTTATAATGTAATTAATCTCTGTAACGAAATAAATGTATTTTTTAATAGGTAATAAAAATATTAATTATAGTATCTATTATACAATTTAAAAGCTTAATTTATATAAATTTAGACAAAACATATAATTATGCTTTTTTCCACATATCGATATTCCCATTTTTAGTACGTTAACATTTTATAAAATAAATACAGAAATATTTTAGAATAATTATTTTTAGTATTTTTTCAGTTCATTTTGCAACCTTTTAAAGTGATTTTACAAAAAAAAAAAAAAAAAAAAAAAAAAGAGAAAACAAAAATTCAGGCATAAATGGGTTAATTGATGCGTATTATAGCATTAAAACATTTGTACTAATAACTCTTAGGACTCTTAACTGCATATGAAATTATGACCGAATACGTGCATCCATGTATCGTTAATTTTTTCCTGAAATAACATAAAATTTTTTGATTGTTTTGCATCTCATGCAAAAAAATATGTATTATATATGTAATGTTTCTTTAATATCATTTACTCTATCTCTTTTCAGTAATCGCTCGAAATGAAGACGGTGAGTATGAATTTTAAACTTCGTAATTTTTTCAATTGGTATTATTTTGCATAGTTCAAAATTCAAAATGTTTCTCTCTAGCAATGTTTAATTTTGTAAAAATAAACATAAAGGAGATATTTAAATATTTCTTTTCTTCAAGAAGAAAACTTCAATTTCGGCATTTAACCCTTTATCTACAGGCGATACTTATAAATATCATTAAAATAGTCTGTTATAAAATTTATTTAATACATCGATTAGTTGTAATACAGTTTAGAATGCGTTATAGAAACATTAATTTATCTTTTCCCAAAAGCATTATTGGTTACACAAAACAAAAATATGTTTAAGGGCTCTCAGGACTCTTAAAGGTTTAAAATTTTCGAAATTTTAATTTTTTTAGATGTTAAACTCCTATCTTTTTTTAACATTTTGATATCATAGTTTCCTTGAAATTCCTATTAGAATAGAAGTTATGGCTTTTAGAATTATAGATAGCAGAAGCGGCGTTTCCGAAACTTCGAAGCAATTTTTCTCCAAATGACGTTTTTGTGCGTAACGCGCACGAGATCTCAAAAAATTCTGAATATTTTTTCATGAAATTTTCAAGACATATGTTTCATGTTAGTCTATATAAACTGAACCTAAAATTTCCCTTTTATTGTTCTAAAAAATATTTTTTTAGGTGATTATACTGTTGAAATTTTCTAAATCTTACATTATCTAAATACAACTTTGTATTAAAAATGTAAAAATGCTTTAAATATAAATTTATTTAGGTTCAGTGTAATTATTACAATCTGAAGTATAAGTAAGGCACCAAAATTTTCATTCTAGTTGAAAAAATTATTTCGTAATCCGGCGCGTAATATGTTATCCCGATTTTCTGCTTGTCAAATGCCTGACAGATTGGAGCCTCCTGTATAAATGCTAATGCTGCATCTTGCAATTTTTTAAATAAATGAAATGAAAGAACATACTTATATTTTTCATTACAATTAAAATTGTGTCTTAAAATCAAATACATTCTAAGTTATTAAACGTTGAAAATTGTCTCTTTTTTTCTAATTTTAAAAGTCCTGAGATCCCTTAAAAGGATGATTTGTTTTGCCTTTGCATCTTTTCAGCTTTCTTGGCGTTAGGGGCTATAACGTCTTTATCGTTATATATTCATTATTCCTCCTTTCCCCTCAGAAAAAAATCAACTTTTAACCTTACTGGTTTATTATAAATTGTCATTATTCTTCCCCCCCCCCTTCAAATACAATATTTAGTTTAAATTTGACATTTTAGAGTTAATTTCATATGTCTTTATTCATTCTCTTCCCCCCCCCCCTCTCACTACTGTAAGTTTCGCTTTTACTTTTTAAAGTTCTTTTCAAATGCAGACAGTAGTAAAGTACAAAAGTAGTTCCTTTTTCTGTCTTTCAAATTCACACGATAGAAAAAGATCTTAACCGCAGCTATTTTCCATTGAAATAAAGTAAAAGAATAAAATACAAATGAATGTCATTTCGCTTTGCAGCCGACGATATCTAATGCATATTTTCCCAGCCTCTGGGCTTGCATTAGTATTCAATTTTCACCCTTCTGTTTGTCGGATAAAAGCCATATGCCCCTTGCTGACTAATTCAGCTGTCGTTAAATCCATAACGAGCATGTAATATCACGTGTTAGCTATTTCTTTAGCCACTTTCCCTTACCGCAGGAATGTTAAGATACAATAACCATATATAGCACGCCATGGCGTAAGTTTGAGTTCTATGTAATACTTCGGGATGCTTCTGATTCCTTTGTCCACGCCACCAATATTCATCGCCAATACAGTACATATGTTCCTATTCTCGCCAATGAGTGAGTGATTGTAATGAATATTTTACCACTACTCCCTCTGATCTTGAACGTGACAGACCTCAGCTCTCTGCCCTTCGGGGCCGCCCCGTCGGGCAGTCTTGTGTTTGACTTCTTCCCGTCCCACTGTACTCTCATGGCCTTCCTTTTAAAAGTTTCATAATAAAGAAGTAAGTCCTCGAAATTTTCGTGTTGGAGTTTTTTTTCATTCATTCATGAATCTGGGAATCTACAATTTATCCTCCACAGGGGGGGGGGGGGGGGGATTTTTAAATTCGAAAATATTTCTGTATTTCTATTGAAAGAACATTATATTTATACATTCCCTAATTCTACAAAATACTAAGAAAAATATTTAAAATAAAAGGTATGAGTGGGGGTATAAATATTGCACAAAATCCCTATAAATTAGAATTTAATTAATCCTTCTAAATCATTTAATCTTTCTAAAATTAATTAAATGTTTATGTAAATCTTCTAATGTAGTTTAAACAATTCACGAAAAATGTTTTAGAAGATAAAATTTTCACGAATTCATAATTCAGTACATAAAAGGTTAACATCGTAACGACATTTCATTCGAACGACAAGACTTGGCGCTATTTCCAGTATTTCGCCAAATTTCCATAGACTCCCTTTGAAATCCAATAGCTCCAATTTGAAATCCAATACTCGCTTGCAAAAGATCAACAAATTGAGATATTGCAATCCTTCTATATATATAAAAAAGTTTTGATTTGGAAATGGACCAATGAAAATCTGCGTAGATATTCCCGGCAGATCGGCATCCAATTTGAATGCTTAAGCATGCCCTTTCTTCGTTAATAATAAAAAAACTGTTGCATACAAAAATATGAAAATCGGTAGTATTATAAAAAAATGTTTGATAAACAAGCTGATGCAGACAGTTTTCAAATCGAAGAATTATTTTAAGAGATATTTAATGCCAAAGTTAGACAAAATCGTTCCAGTAAAAAAGTTTTATAGGAGCAAAAATGTACATAGGAATTTAATCATTTTTAGATCATTTTATGCGTCAGAATTTCCCGGTGTGCAGACAGCATTTAGTTTTTTATTTGAATCCTTTTTTTGAGATTTTATTTCTATTTTAAATTCTAATTTTCAGCATTTAAAGAGATATTTTTTATATATTTTAGAAAATTGAATTAATTTAAACTGTTGCCAACTGTATAAACTTCAAATTAAAAATTTATTTTACACGTGACTATTATAAACAGAAAATATAAAAAGCAGGAACTCATTGAAAATTACATCATAAAAACTAAATTCACACTTGAATTTTAAAGAGAAAGAATATTGTAAAACTAGCTGTTACCCGTGACGTCGTTCACGTAACATAAAAAGAAGAAATGAATTAATTAAGCAAAACATTTCCCTTCCGATAATTAAAAAAATATATAATGAACCAATTGTTTATCACATTTTATAAGAGACAATCTATATATATATAAATATATATTACGCTATCGTACGTGGCACATAAATCGCAGTTATTTGTTAATTGTTTAATGGCAACGCCCAAATGAAACGCGTCTCATTGGTTATTGAACATCATTTAATGCATCTCTATACCTATAAGGGGGTATCCGTAGGGGACCGTATTCTGCCACCAAAAGTGACGCGAACTTGGCGATATCTCTAATAATTCGCAAAATTCCCATAGACTTCCATTGTAAACCAATAGGGTTTACTTGCTTACAGAAAATCAACAAATTGAGATATTTTAATGCAACAAAAACTAATATTAGCTTAAGGGATTTTATTATTTATATTTAACCCTCTCGCTGCGTATTTTTTTAATTATGAAAATAGGTTCAAAAATCACGCATTGTTTTATTAAATATTTCATCTTTATATATAGTTTAGAGTTCAAATATGTAAAAATTTTTTGTAAAAGAGTTCGAGATCATAAATGGGATATGATATTAGAAATTAGGCGAAATCAGGACTGTCAATGGAGACTATTTTTATAGTCTCGCACCACTATTGTAAGAAAATCAATTTTGCAGTATATTTCTCTTGTAGATGTTGTTAAAGTCTATATGATTTTTTTTGTATTTAAAAAGTGGTCCGAGTTGAAATAAAAAATAGTCGCCAGTGGAAAAAATGAATCCCCGAGGAAATCTCGGATTGCGCAAATTTTGCTACTTTTACGTTGCCCGAGGAAATCTCGGGTTGCGCAGCGAGAGGGTTAAGGGAGTCCAAGTAAATTAAATTATGAATAAAAGTAACATGATACAATGCTTAGCATGCTTTCCCAAACATAAATTTTAAGGGAGACCAAACTGGTCGCCAAGGGCGGCTAGTATGAGTAATTTAAGGTATTTCTTTATTATAAGGTCATTGACATAACTTAGGTTTATACGCTGAACCAGGATGTCTGTTTATATCATGAAGTAATAAGAAAATGGCAAAGATGTCATATAAGCACGGGGAACCTAATTGTCGCCAACATAGATTATTTTGCTTGATATGGTAACCCAGCTATTGTTGTTTATTTATTAATACATAGTTTATTTACTTTAATTTTCTTTTAAAATTATATAAATTGCTTTGTTCTATAGTTCTTAATGAAGATTTTATTTATTTATTGTTATTTCCTTTTTTCAGTAATAGAACATAATTTAAAAATATACATGTAACTGGTATTCGAAAACGATGTTTTCTCCAAATTGGTATCAAAAAGAGATCGCGCCAAACCAAGTGCGCAATCATCTGTGCCAAGAAAATTATCGGATGATACTGTTTTACATGCTTTACAATCATACTTGTCATCAAAGGTGGGCGAAGAATTGGTCATCTGGAATATTATTAAGTCTTCACGACACAAAAAACAAACCTGTTTACAACAATGTATTTACTTTTGCACCTAATTTCTTTCTCTAAAAAAGCAAATTGATTACGAACCCGATTACAGAACATAGCCTTTCTATCTACTTACTTTTTTACTTTTTAAGAATGAAAATGCATATTTCATGCTAATCATTACGTCATTTTCGAATTTGCTAATTTTACTGTGCATATTATTGACATTTGCTGCCCATTTGCTCTTCAAAAGTTTTTTTTTAAATTTTTAAATTGAAATTTAAATCTTTGTGTTAACCGTTCGCAGACGATAAACCGTAATGCTTGATAACAATTTTCTTTAAATAATAAGAATTAATATCATAACACAATCTCATTTTATTTCAACATCAAAGCATATCCGTTTTATATTTTCCATATATGACGTCACATTTGCCTTCTTTCTGCACTTACTCAAAATTCATACTCCTTGTATAATTAAAAATACTTGAAAATTTGCGTTTTAATCTTTCAATTAGAAATTAAAATATTATTCTAAGTTTTTATTTTTCGGCAACGAAAAAAGGAAGATGGTTAAATTTTATCGGAAAAATGTCAATTCATTGTGTATGAAAAATAATGAAATTTTGGATTATTAAGCAAAATATTTGAATAAAACAAATTAAACATAGCCTATGTTCATTTCCGGGTTGTAATCCATCTATATCCAAAAATACAAAAGCATTCATTCATTCGTTTAGATGCTGACTTCATTCAAACATTCGGACACACATTGACATTTATAATATTATAAGGATAATAAATTCATTAACATGCGTTAGAAGTCTTAAATAAGAGAATTTACGTCATATTTACGTCACATTACACTTATTAGGTAAAATGAACAAAGAATAATATTGCAAAACAGTTTAAATTTAAAAATTACGCGAGGCATTTATTTGATATTTTAAGATGATCATAATATTTCATTTCTAACAAAAGTATTTTTACCAGAATATTAAAAAGAGAAAGAAAAATTTGGTGAAAATTACGTCAATTATAATTGTCAGATTCAAATTATAATTCAGTCTTCCGAAATCTTTTTAAAGCCGATCAAATTAGCGTGCTGTTAGAGTCTGCGGTGTCTGAATGGGGGTTGACGAGCATAGCTCGTAGGGGACACAGCCCCCTAGTAAGAAGAAAAAAAAACAGAATTTTTGTTACATAAAAAGGTGAAAATTAACAGCCTCAATTCTTTACAAAATTATAGATATTTTAAGATGTTATTAGTTTACACTACCCTGATAAAGTTGGGTTATGTCATGTTTTTTAGCTTTTAATATTTGATTCTTATGTATTCTGTACCACTGAATCCGAAATTGACCTTTATTTTTTTTATCATCACGTAAAGGTTTATTAAAAATCGTAAATTTAAAAAAAAAAAAAGAAAAAACAGCGAAAATTTGATACTATAAAATAGATGTGATGTTTGTGTTTTTAGCTTTTAAAAATTGATTCTTATGTATTTTTTAGCGTTGAATCCGAAAATGACCTTCATTTTAAACCAACACGTCAGGATTTTTCTCAAATCGCAAATTTCAAAGTTAAAAAGCTCAAATTTAAAATTGATCCCCCCTCCCCTCCCAACCTCATAGGATCCCTGAGCGGTTTAGCTGTAAAAAACCCAGTATAAGCCGAAAAATTGAATAAATTATTGAATTACATAAAATTAAACTGAATAAAAAAGTCTTACATCTATTTTATAGTATCAGATTTTTCGCTATTTTTTAACCATGAAATTTACGATTTGCGAAAAATCCTGACATGATGGTTAAAAGTGAAGGTAATTTTTTTATTCAGCGTTAAAAAATACATAAAACGTAATTATAAAAGTTAAAAAACACAACCATTGCAGGCTTATATTATCGAATCTAAAACTCGTTCTTAAACTTGTTGACGGTAATCAATCCGTCAAAAAGATAATAAGATGGTAAGCGTCGAAAATCATAATAATATTACATTGTCACCGGATTTAAGTCAGTATGTAAAATTTAACTTAGATCGGACATTTGAAAGTGAGTTAAAGTTCGAGTACAAATTTTATACTGGAAAGACGATCGTTGCAAGTTAAATAAAACTTTATGAAAATAACATAATTTTTGTTAAAAGAAATCATAGCCTCAAATCCTTACAAAATAAAACATCTGTCAAAAGCAATTATTTTAACTAATCTGAAACTTAACTAATAAAAGTTAACTCAATGGTAATAGTTGTACGTTTTCTTTCAAAGCGCAGATACCTTGAAATAAGCTTAAGTACTTTATATATGACCCCTGAAAGCATGGCCGAAATCATCTGTTTTGAGATGCAAAAAAGTGGTATAAGTCATGCATTTCAAAGTTTCATAACTCGGTTAATTTTAATGTTAGATGAATAGGATTTTTTTGTCTTACTTGTTTGTGTCACAGTAAATTTTTACTAAATATCATTATATAAATCAATATCGTCCCTCTTAATCCCTTATTAAGAGTGATACACTCTTATTATCACTTATTAAATCACTTCATCATCATAAATCATATGCACTTTACTAAATATTACCGGGGGACAGTATACAAATTTAAATTTCGTAATTTTTTAATAAATGCTTTTCTTGACCCAAATCGCTTTAAAAGTAATTCTTTACCTTATATAAAACATTTTTGTAATTGGAAATTTGCATCCAGGACTAACGGCTGCGAAAATAAAAGTCGGTCAGGTTGTACGTGGACACACTGTATATATTAAACAAAAACATAAATTGCAGAACAAATTCAAAGAAAAAAATTATTTCCTACTTTTTTTTGGTCCCGAGAATTTATAGATATTAAAATATTTCATTCAGTTGGTTCTACAGTTAATGTTAATTTTTTGTAACAAATATGGTTAAACCAATTGAACTTTAAAAAAATAAAAATAAAATTCAAGCAATATGATACTGAAACTACCCTAAAAACTTAGATTCCGTTCAAATAAAAAAAGGAATAAATCTTAGGCTTTTTTAAAGGTTTATATTTTCCATGTGTCTTATCATTTTGTATAGACTCATCATAAACGGAACACAAAATCAACAATACAAACACTTACAGCTTGTGAAGCTTGAGAAGCTTAAAAATGGAAAAAGTCGTAAGAACTTTTTCCATTTCATTTGAACGAAATCGAAGTTTTTAGGGTAGTTTAAGCATCATATTTCTTGAATTTTATTTTGATTTTTTAAAGTTTAATTTGTTTAACCCTATTTGTTACAAGAAATAAACATTAACTGTCGAACCAACTGAATGAAATATCACAATATTTATCCCTTCTCGGGCCAACAAAATGTAGGTTTCTTTTTTTTAAATTTGTTCTAAAAATTATGTTTTTGTTTAATATTACGAGTTTTTTAATAAATACTGCTTTCAGACGAACTCATTTAAAAATTAACAGAAGCTACCACAATTAGGATGTGATTTTATGGAGTATTGCATTTCAATTTGTGATGTAAATTTACCAATGGTAAATCCAAAATGTTCCACCAGTACAGCAATGCAGGTTGTTCTAGTTTGAACAAAAATGTCCAACCTGAGCATGAAAAATCAATAATAAAAACATAAAAAATGAATTTTGCACAAATTTAGTTACCAACTTTCCCGCTAGTGGACGCCATGAATGCAAAAGTAAATTGTGATAAATCTTTGCTGCTTATATTTAATAACAGTATAGCTGTCATACAGTAGTAAAAAAAAAAAAAAAGTTTTACTTAAATTTGTTCATCCAGTTTCTTCACAGGGGGCGATATAAACTAAAGAAAAAATTATTACCCATTTCTAAATGGTGGTATTGATGGAGTATATTAGACTAAACAAAAACAACCCATTTTAAAGTTTTAGTTATGCGATTTCCCACCATCAGCTTAAAAGAACCTATCATGTAAAAAATTTTATGAAAACCTAAACTTGACCAAAGCAGAAGTTTATTCTGAAAACTTATGTATATAAAAAGGACATGAATCAAATTTATTAATATCTGGTTATCTTATTTTCCTCCCAAGGGATACTATAAACACCAAAGAAAAATTTGTTGAATCTGCATTTCATAATTTTAGCTTGGAGTAGGGCTGTCATAGGAGAAAACATAACAAATACAAAGTTTCAGTTATGTAATTCACCAACATTGGTTGTTGCAGTGTAAAAAAACAAAAAGAAAATTCTGTTATATTTGTGATACCCAGTGAAACATAAAAAAATCAATTTTACAGATAAAAAATAAATTACGTTGCCCTATTTTTTCCCTGGGGTGCTATACACACAAGAGTAAATTTTGTTGAATCTATATTACCCGAGACTTAAAAGAACTTAAAACACCATAAACAAGTAGAAATGCACTATAGTCCAGTTAAATAAGGTGAAAAAAAAGACAAACCTCGGAATGAAAGACAGCAAGCTAAAAATTTGCAAAAAGCTTTGTTTTGACATTCTAAAAGTCGGCTGAAAAGTCTCATAAAATCTCGTGTCCGCGTCGCCAGATATTAAAGGTCAAAGATCACGAAAATCAGTTTTTTCCTTATATTTTGAAAACTGAGCAATTTATTGAAAAAAAAAATTCCTATAAAATACATGTATTAACTTTAATTTTCTGACAAAGAGTTTTGACACAAGAGCGCGCTGAAGATAGGCAACTTTTTGACCTTCTGACGAGAGAAATAACCTTTCTACTGTCGATTTTTTGAAAACTATGCGTTTTATCGAACAACCTTAATTACAAATTAAAGATGACTTTATTTTCTAAATAATGCAAAAATAATTTTAATATTTTGACAAAAGGTTCAAGCGGCAGAGAGCAAGTGCTGAAAAAGGACAAGGTTTTGGCCCTCTGGCCAAACCGAGAGAAACACCTTCTCAAGATTGTTTGCTATGTTTCAAATTATCTTTGAAGCTATTAAAAAGGTTGTAGGTACTGCTATATCTAAGAATCTACAAAAGGGAAATATTGGCTTAATTTGCTTTTTTAAAAATTTTTAACTTTTTCGAAAACCTTTTAACCGATTCAGAGTGTGTCCAGTGTTATCAACAGTTCAACACCAATAATATTAAAGTTGGAATAGTAACTACTGCGACACACAATGGAAAAATCTTCCGAAGTTCCGCATAAACTGCAATTGTTCTTTGTTTTAAAAATTTTCTTCAAGAACAAGCTATTAGAGAGAATGATAAATTACGTTAGTAATTAATTAGGGGGATAAGGATCTATATTTTTATGAGAAATAGAGTTTATTGGCATTATTGAGTGTAATTTTATAACTTTAGTGTAAAATCATAGTGTGTTTATTCAGCAATTTAATTAAACAATGAAAATTTTTTAATGAATTCATTCGAAATCAATTAAATGTTTAATTTTGTACATGTAATGTTACCATGCGTTTTTCGCATTCATTATTTCTTTGTAATATGATGGTATATCAAGCTTTTTGAACAGAAATAAATATGAAAACATGAAACTATTCCTTGTGTATTTTTTTAATCCAACAGCCAAAAGGTTTTCAAACAACGCTGACCGATACATCCTTTCTGACACACCTATCATCATAAAAATTGAAAATAATCACTAAAAAAATTATTTTTTTGAGTTACAATGAAGATTGTTATTTTCTAAATATTCAGCATCACGAAAGTATGAGCTATTTTAAAGATTTTGCATTTATGCTAAACAATAAACATGAGCTCTATGTATATTCTAGAGTAGGGGTGCACAAACTTTTTTAGAGAAGGGCCACTTACAAAAATGTCTGGGTTGTCGAGGGCCACATCAGTAACATGGAGAGAATTTTATTTCGGGCAGGTTATCTGTGACCTACAATCAGATAAAAATATGGTTTCAGATACTGGGTGGGGAGTTTTGCCCCTCTAGGTTCCCTTACCTAGTTAAAATATCCAATTCAGTTATTTAGGATATATCAACAATTCACGTTTGTATATATAACACAGATATAGCAAGGATTGTTTTCAAGGAGTGATAATATACTTTGACTTTATTCGGGAGAGTAAATTTTGATTTATTATAACTGCTAAAAAACAAAAATAGACGTGAAAATGGCTAGTGCCGAAAAAAAAGTGAACTTTATGAACGAAGAGGAGAGAAGTAGCCGATCAACGAAATTTGAGATTTTTCCGCGCGTGATCGACAAAATTCACAATTTTTCCGAAACCGATTGACAAAATTCGAGATCTTTCCGCACTCGATCGACAAAATTCGCTAATTTTCCGCACCCTATCAACAAAATTCACTTTTTTCCGCGTCTGATCGACGAAATTCACTGTTTTTCCGCGCCTGATAAACGAAATTTTCGATTTTCCGCGCCTGATTGACAAAATTCACGTTTTTGTCGTGCCTGACTAACAAAATTCGCAATCTTTCGGAGCCCGATTAATAAAACTCGCGATTTTTCTGTGCTTGCTCGACGAAATTTGCGATTTTTCCGCCCCTGATCGACAAAATTCGGGATTTTTCAGTGCCGGATAAACGAAATTCGCGATTCTTAACTGACTCTGGCGAAATTTGAGATTTTTCCCGCAGAAAATTGAAGAAATTCGCCTTTTTTTTCTCCCGATAATATGACGAAACTCACGATTTTTCCGCTGCCGATCACGAAATTTAAAATTTTTCCGGACATCATCAGCTAAATTCGTGATTTTTCCGTGCCCGATCAACGAAATTTGCGATTTTTACGCGCCTGATCGACAGAATTCGCGATTTTTTTTAACCCGATCAACGAAATTCGCGATTTTTCCGCGCCCGATCAGCAAAATTCACGATTCTTAACTGGATCTGACGAAATTTGTAATTTTTCCCGTGTCAAATTGACGAAATTCGCGATTTTTCTGAGCTCGATAGACAAAACTCGCGATTTTTCTGCACTCGATCGAAAATTTGTGATTTTTCTGAGCCCGATCAGTAAAATTCGCGATTCTTAACTGGCTCTGGCGAAATTTGTAATTTTTCCCGCGGCAAATTGTCAAAATTCTCGATTTTTTCTCACGATAAACAGACGAACACGCGCTTTTTCCGAAGCCAATCAATGAAATTTGTGGTTATACCTCTCCTAATCGACAAAATTCGCGATTCTTAACTGATATGACTAAATTTGTCATTTTCCCCCGCCGCAAATTGACAAAATTCGTGTTTTTTTCTCACGACTGGCGAAACTCGTGATTTTTCCGCAGCCGATCAATGAAACTTTCAATTTTTCCGCGTGGCATCAACAAAATTGATGCTTTTTCTGTGCCCGATAAACGACATTTGCTATTTTTCCGAGCCTGATCGACAGAATTCTCGAGTTTTTCGTGCCCGAGCAACGAAATTCTAGATTTTTCCCAAACCGGGATCGACAAAACTCGTAATTTTTCCGTGGCCGATCGGCGAAATTTGCGATTTTTTTTCGTGCCTTATCGACAAAATTCGCAATTCTTAAATGGCTGACGAAATTTTCAGTTTTTTCGGCAAAGTGACGAAATTTACGATTTTTTCTTGCGACCTATGGACAAAAACTGCAATTCTTTCCAGTTATAAATTGACGAAATTCGCGGGCCACGCGCTAACCCATCGCGGGCCACTTTTGACCCGCGGGCCACAGGTTGTGCATCCCTATTCTACAGGAATTAATCTACAGTGATACGAATCTGTTTCTGATACGTATGTAACATTTATTCCCATATTTTGGCCAGCCTTTGGGGAAATTTCACCAGTTTACGAGACCTATGCCTTCTGAAAAGTGAAAAAAGGCCAAATAATTTCTATCTGTACTTAGGGTTACTTTAAATGCGTTGAAGGAAGTATATTTTCATTAGTCATACATGTTAATTTAGTGCTTTTTATGGCTTTAAAAGAATGTTATTATGATTATATTTAAATGTTATATACGAAGAGAAACCAAATATACCTAGCAGTATCAATTCATCCATTGTTAATTGAATATTCATCAATCTCATCCAAAACTCTCTGAGATTCTACATCCTATTGTCTTTTAGTATGTAATCTGTCTTGCTGGTGATGCGATATTCACTACTAAATCACATCGAAACTATCACATTTACCTATGAAAATGCAAAGATGAATATTATTACATAAAAATATCAACTATTATGTACTACATTTTCATAAAAATTTCATCTTGTTGATCATAACTAGAGTTTATTTCAACAAGAACTGCCCGATGAGTTTTGGATGAGAATCCATTTAGTTTAGTTTATGATCGCAGTTCGCTGTCTTTTCATTGGTTCACAATGGAATTACTTTCAGTGATCTACCAACTTTTTATACTGGCGATGTGACGAATATTGCTTAATAATGTTGTTGTTCCATAAATATTTCTTCAATACAAAATAACTTCTTCTTCTGCTTGCAACAATAAATGCTATTTAATTTACATTTTACTATTACACATGATCCTTCATACATGTATATTATTTTACTTCTCTATAGCATACAAAAAGGAGTGGACAATGGACAATTTCTTCGGAAGTATTGGATAAAACTCGAATCATTCTTTGTTTTACAAAATTTTCTTAGAGACCAGACTATTGGAGAGTAAATTAATTTAATAAATAATTAGTTTGGGGGTGTCTGTGCTTTGTGATAGAGTTTACATGTTTTGAGTGTGACTTTATAAGTTCAGTACAAATATCTAATTTATTTACTGAGTAAATTAATTAAAAAGTGGAAATATGTTAATGGGTGTATGTAATGTTGAATATTTATGTTATATTGCATTAATAACTAGCAGCCTTCGCCCGCTACGCTGGTTGGTTTCTCTAAAACAATCTTGAATCAAACGAAATATATCTAGCAAAGATGAAAAAAAAACTTTTTCTTTATACTAATCAAATATCCATGATTGTTGTTTTATTTGTATAATCTTACATTATCCAATTCAAAGTCGATGTGGGGGACATAATAGACAAGATATATTTAAAATCACTGAAGTACCTGTTTTTGACGAATTTTTCTAGAAGGTTTTTTTATCTCGAATTTCCCGTTTCTACCTAAAACTTTTGCTGAGATATGGCGAATTGTCCTAAAATTTTCGACCACCCCCTTAACACCCTTTGGTGGAAATTTCTAAAATTGCTGAAATATATGTTTAATTATTTTTTTAATAGGTTTGTTATCTTGAATTTCACTCTCCTATCTAAAACGACTGCTGAGATATGGCCAAATGTTCTAAAAATGTCGACACCCCCTTTAACAGTGAAATTTCTAAAATCGCTGAAATACGTGTTTAATTATTTCTTTAATAAGATAGGAATTTAAAAAAATGGCTGAAATACATGTTTAACTATTTTTTTAGTAGATTTATTTTCTGCAATTTCACGCTCTTACCTAAAACTGCTGCTGGGATACGGCCAAATGTTTTAAAATTTTCGACCCTCCCTTTAACCCTCTTAAGGGGGATTCCTAAAATCGCTGAAATACTTGTTTAAGTATTCTTTTAGTAGATTTAATTTCTGGAACTAATGTTCCTACCTAAAACGGCTGCTAAGATATGAAAAATGTTCTTAAATTTTCGACCCCTCCCGTTTTACCTCCTTAAGGGGGTAATTTCTAAAGGTGTTGAAATATGTATTTAATTATTTTTTAGTAGATTTATTTTTTGGACTTTTACGCTGCTACCTAAAACGGCTGATGATATATGACATAATATCCTAAAATTTTTCACCCCTTCCTTTAACCCCCCTTTTCTAAAATCGCGGAAATACGTGTTTAATTATTTTTTAATACAGTTATTTTCTGGGCTTTCACGCTGCTACCTAAAACGTCTGCTGAGATATGGACAAATATTTAAAAACTTTCGAACCTCCTTTAACCCCCTTATGGGAAGAATTTCTAAAATTGCTGAAATACGTGTTTAATATTTTTTTTCGTAGATAGTTTACTGTAGTTGCACGCTCCTACCTAAAGCGGCTGTGAGATATGGCGAAATGACCTAAAACTTTCGATTACTTCTTTAACCTGCTTAGGGGGGATTTCTGAAATACATGTTTAATGACTTATTTAGTAGATTTATTTTCTGGAATTTCACACTCCCATCTGAATCTGACATATGGCCAGATGCTCTAAAATTTTCGACCAGCTGAGATGTGGCTAAATGGTCTAAAATTTCCGAACACCATTTAACCCCTTAGGGGGGGGGGGTGAATTTCTAAAATCGCTGAAATACATGTTTAATTCTTTTTTAGTAGATTTATTGTCTGGAATTTGACACTCCCACCTAAATCGGCTGCTGAGATATAGCCAGAAGTTCTAAAATTTTCGACCCGCTGAGATGTGGCCAAATGTTCTAAGATTTCCGAACACTATTTAACCCTTTAGACGAGGAGGGGAAGTTTCTAAAATCGCTAAAATACATGTTTAATTATTTTTTTAGCAGATTTATTTCTCAAAATACAGTAGTACGTGCAATATTGTGTACGCTATCTTAGCACTAATCAACAGATATTTGATACAACCCCTCATATTTTTGTTTCTTTTTGGAACAACGGATTTCGAGTTTATTCTATCGACGATAATTTTCAGAATTTTCAAGCTATGATTTTGAGACTTTCATAAAAGTTGCTCTATATTTAGCTAATACATTATGAATATTATATTTTGATTGCATTCGCGCATGCGCAGTGAAATATTTTTTAGTAAACCTGCTCATTTTTCATCCAATTTTTATTTTTTTTTTAAATTCTGAGTGCACAGTATTGTGTACAATGCTGTTTTTCATATTTTCTGAAAAGAACTTTTTTTAATACTAAGAACTCTGCAAATTATAAGCAAAAAAACTTGGCGAAATTTGGGACTGTTTTTATAGAAACCTTAATTTCTCTACGAGTATACATGCTATCCGCATAAAAACGAACACAGTATATTACAATAGACCACTTCTTAATAATCTCGAGTTTGAACGCTTTTGCTACATTAATTTTTACAGGGTTATCCAAACGATATTAGTTCTTTTTCAATTTGTTGGCGGTCCTCTATAGGGTTTCGGGAAAAAAAAATTCACGGAAATATATGACTATACCATACTGTTTACACACTGCAGTTTCAGGTTAATTCCTCATGTATTTTTCTAGATATTTAAAAAAACGTCTAAAATCGCAAGTGACCGGTCACCTTTGGCCATATAATGTATTACTTGCCTAGGTAATAACAGCAATCTATTGTCCAAACTTCGTGATCCTAACTTTAGTCGTTTCAGCTCTGCGTTGATGAGCCACTACGTCAGTCAGTCAGGAGTTTTTCTCTTTATTATAACACTGTAGATTTACAACCCCTGTTGGTTGAGAGTATGGAGCTGCCCGTAAGGCATGGTGACGTCACGGCGACGTCGTTGTGAAGTCACACTGTGATTTTGTGACCGTCGATGTGACGTCACGTGACGTCGATGTGACGTCATAGTGACTAGAATGCGAGGTCGTTATGGCCGTTTTAGAGGTCGTTTGTGACGTCACATTGTGACCACTCTGTGAAGTCACGGTGTGACTAATTTGTGAAAAGTGTGTCATTTGTGACTAATTTGGCATTAACTTTGTGACGAGCCTGTGACGAATGTGACAATGTTTTGAAGTCACATTGTGACCAATTTGTGAAATATGTGTCATTTGTGACGAATTTGTCATAAACACTGTGATGATCTCAAATGAAAATCAAATTTCAAATTAATTGCTTAAAAGACGCAAAGGCCAACATAGTGAAAAAGATTCCATGCTGGGACTCGAACCCGGGCCATCAGTATAGCGCACTGACATTCTCCCGACTAAACCACATGGAACGATACCCAGCATAGAAAATTTCTCATTATTATATGTTGGCAAGGCTACAAACGCAGCACAAGATGGAATATTTATCGTGAGTCACCGACCTGGGACAAACACGAAACATAGTTAAATCCAGCATCGATTGAAACTATATTAATATTTGGAAATTTTTCCAGAGAGAGCCATTCGCCTAGCATACAATATTTCAAATGAAAATCAAATTTCAAATTACATGCTTAAAAGGCAGTTTTAATTTGAAATTTGATTTTCATTTTAAATATTGCATTCAAGGCAAAGGTTTCTCTTTGGAAAAATTCCCAAGTACTAATGTAGTTTCAATCGAATCTGGATTTAATTAAGTTTCGTGTTTGCCACATGTCGGTGGCTCACGATAAATATCCATTTTCGTGCTGCTTTTGTAGCCTTGCCAACATGTAATAGTGAGAAATTTTCCAGGCTGGGTATCGTTCCATGTGGTTTAGTCGGGAGAATGTCAGTGCACTATACTGATGGACCGGGTTCGAGTCCCGGCATGGAATCTTTTTCACTATGTTAGCCTTTGCACCTTTTAAGCAATTAATTTAAAATTTGATTTTCATTTGAAATATTGTATGCAAGCCGAATGTTTCTCTCTGGAAAAATTTCCAAGTTTTAATACTGTGATGGTTCTTGTCATAAGCACTGTGATGGTTCTTGTCATAAGCACTGTGATGTATTTTAAAATGCACAATTTTGAAATAAAGTTTTGTTTGAAATGTAAAATCTTATATTTTTACCATACTTTTTAGCAAAATATCGCTATTTTGGAGTCCTATTCTTCTAAAATATTTTAAATTTTTCCACTTAAAAAACAATGCTTATCAACTGACATCCTTTTTTTATTAAATTCCAAGCTTGATCTTGAGTACAAGCTCGATATTAAGAATGTGTAATGATTAGTCATTGCTTTATTAAATACGACATTATAAGCCATATTTATTTAAATTTTTTATTCCCGTGTATATTGTATTTTGTGAATATGACCTAAATAGATTTTGTATGTTTTATAGGAAAAGACTGATCTGCGAAAAAGAAAAAAACAAGTAAGAAAAATCATGCGTTAAGCATAGATTATAAAACACTTTCCAATGCTTCCTGAATGCTTTAACAAGACATCGTAATTTAGGGAAATAACGTAAATAAGATAAATAAGTAAACATTTTAGAAAACGCATAAAACATTTGAAAAACTGATTTCAGCAGTTACCGTCCATAGCCAAATATGTTTTCTTTCTTTTGAACAGTCCTGTATTCGATCTGTAGGTTGATATATATACTATATAATGGGGAAATTTAGTTTAGCAATTGAAACATAACAGGTTGAAATTCTCTTTCAGCAATTTATACTAATAAATGGAAATATACTTAAATACTTTTGTACAATCCTGTAGTTTACCTAGAACCTTTATTACACGCCACTATTTAGTTAAAATTTAATTCAAACTAAGACACTTTTAAAACTGCTGAAATCACATTTCCAGAAATTATGATTTACAGACGGCCATGTATCCAATTCTTTACGTGACCGTGTATATCATTTTATCTATATTCTACAAACATTCCTTAGCAAATTAAATGCATTTCAGTGTAAAAAAGAACAACTCATTTAAAAACCACCTTTAAACAATTTGCGCCCATACGCAGTAACCCTTACGAGTACTTTTGTGTAGCCCTGTATACGAATTGTAGCATTTATATACACCATATACTGTGCATAAATATAGTGAATCATAAAAACGCATATCATAATTAAAAATGCATTCCCAGCAATCATCGCTAATGAACAGTACTTCGGATACAATATAGTATTGAAATATTTTGTATGTCCCTGTAAATGCTATATGCACTTCGTATTATACATGAAATAATTTATAGTATGTAAACTTCAGCGACGTATATAAATTTCATTATATATGAAATAGATTAACATAATTAAAGTACGCCATAAACAATTCCCTCCACCCCTATATCATTATGTATTGGAATTCCTTTTTTAGCCCTGTAAATGAACAATAACTATTCTATGCATCGCATATTCAGCAGAATGCATATTTAAATGCGCTTCATAAATGCATAACAATTTTAATCTGTTTGAAAGCGTGTAAAATCATTAAAAATCCTTTGAAACGATTTTTTTCCATAGGCCGTAATGTAACGGAATACTTTTGACTGTCCCTGTAAATGAACTAAACATGCTACAAACTTCATTAGAAATAAGGAACGTGTTATGGTAAACGTCAATATCTAAATGTTTCAGGGAAATCCGAGTTTAGTTACGAGAGTTAGAGCGCGGACAGACAGCCATACAGAAAACGGACAGGCAAACCGAAGTTAAACACTGTTAATCTGTTTAAAAAAATATTCACTCCTACATTATGTAAATAAATATGAACTTAAATATATATATATATACTAAAGTAGTTTAATTTATAAACTTCCTATTAGACACGAAAAACTTTTTATTTCAATGTTTAAATATCATATTTTACTTTTAGTGCCAATAATTACGTATATCATAAACTTAGAAAATAATTTTATAATAGACGAAAATTTAATAACCGCTTCAGAATGTCCATAATTGAATGTTAGATTAAAATCACAAAAAAAAATGCTTATATACAATTAAAAAAAATAAATATACCAATTTGAAAAACACTAAAAATAATAATTAGTATTTATAATTGTACTATTAAACAACAATAAATTACAATAGATGAATTAAATGTATTATTAGATTTAACAATATCTCAAAAATCTTTGCATATGTTATAAGAAATTTCTATTATTTTATAATTTTGGCAAATGCTAAATCTGAAAACCATTGGTATGAAGATTTATGATTTTAAATAATAATTTAAAATATTATTAGCACTAAAAGAAAAATCTTTGAAAAGTTTCACTAGTGTAATACGTAAAAATACATTTTCCCAAAATAATGCTAATTTCTAATCTGAAATAGTTTCGTAATATCATAACAATCGAAAATCATATTTAACTCCAAAATAATAATGTCTATAACTACTGTAAGTGTTAGTAATCAGGAAACACAAAACAGTAAGAAGCCGAAAAAAATTCCAAATCATTGTCTCAACATATTTTCAATCTCAAGTAACAGCAAATTAATCTTTAAATTAATTCCACTCTGAATGCAGTTATGAATCAGTCTCTGCGCAGCTGTATTTTTTTTCTTTTCTTTTTAAGTGATCGCAGATTAAGATATTTTTCAACGCAGCAACGAATAGGAAAATGTTTCTGAAAACAATTGCAGAACAGTCCCTTACTAATATAACATAAAACTATTTAAGTCATCATAATATACAAAACAGGGATAAAACATTTAAATTAAATAAGACTTACATTTACGTCCCATTTATAATATCCGTGTATTTGTAATATTTTAAAATGACGGCCTTCTTTCTCTTATTTTATAAAAAAGTGTTGTAGACTTCGTGATGTTCTAAACAGAGTAAACTTCCGGCATCTTCTCTTCTGTGCGCAGACGATTTTGATTTTCAGCAGATGTTCTTTTTTATTGTTATTTGTTTTTGAATACAAAAGATTTCGAACTCAGATGCGCAATAATTTTATGAGACTGTCTTGAATTAAAATTTTCTTTTGGGAGAATTTTCCAATGTATTTTATCTTTTCTTTTTATCGGTTCCAAACAATTTAAGTTACAATGGATTGTAAAGGTTCTTTTTTGTAAATAATAATAATAATAATGATAATAATAATAATAATAATTAGAGTTTATTAGATAAAACTTTGTTTAAATTTTTAAAATGAGTAAATATCAATTTAATGGTAATAATGAACCCCCACCCCCCTTTTCTTAAAGTAAAATTTGTTTCACACGTAATAAATACAAAATATCGCTCACCCGCATGAAAAGTGACACATCTCGACAAAAGTAAATTTCACAGGAGAGGCAAAAGAAAATGTGCATGATTTTACTGTAACATGAAATTATAGCACTTAGCTTTGCATGCAAGAATTAAAAAGTGCATAATCACGTAAAGCACATAAGAATGAAAACTTAGGATATGGTTTGGAGGGTTGGATAATTTTACCTCATTACATAATCCACCCCTCTTCTTTGGTTACAAATGGACATATAGCATAATAACGGGATTTTTCATGTAGCTAAACTTATGAAACTGTTTGTGTAGCAAGACGCGTCTATGACAAATCTTTTAGTGGAATAAAACGCAAAATGAATTTCTGTGAGATGTGTCACTTATTTGCGGGTGAGCGATATGTTCTTAATAAATAAAAAAGGATTATCGAGGATAAAATAAAAGAATCCTTTGTCAATCTGACAATCTTTTCATATTAATTTTCTGTAAAATAAAACAATTTGTAAAATAACTTTTTTTTAAAGTCATATCTGTAAAATACAAATTTGAAATACGAATAATTAATTATTATCATGCGTTTTGCATAAATTTTGTATATATATTTTTTTTTTTCGGAAAATGTTAATTTATTTGAAAAGTCTGAAAGAAGTAGAATTTTTTCAAAAATTGTTACTTAAAATAGTTAAATAGTTGTCAGGAAAAAAAACTCTCTCAAGAAAAAAACTCCGACTAAACTCTGAAGACTCTTTCTACGTGCTCATTAAAAGCTGCAGACTTAACTGTAATAGAAAATTTTTAGTTCGAAACCACAGAAGTGTTTCGAATACCACTGGTTGGCAAAAAAAATAAAATAGTTTCCTCTCTGCAAACTAAATACTGTATAGATTTAATACTCCTAATTCTAAATATGTTATCCAAATTGCTTTAATGCTTGTATCGTGCACTTTATATATTATGCCCCCCCCCCCCCCCAACCTTCGTGACAGAATTTACCATTTGCTATCCACTAATATATTTTCATTCCTCATGCCGCTGTAACTCGGGACTGTTTAAAATACTGTTTAAAATATTTCTCTTCATTTTCAAAGATTTTAAAAGTTCATATTTTTTTCACACTGTGACTTACAATATGGTGGTTTTTTTTTTTTTTTTTTTTTTTTTTTTTTGTCACAGATATGACGTGATGTACGTTACATGCAATGACATAACAATGACGTCTCAATTTTTTTTTAATTGATAGAAAAATATAATTTTACAGTAAATAACATGTTTTAAAGAATTTTTGTAATTTTTTAAAGTTTTCTGAGAAGTTCACATCTCAGTCACAACGTGACATCACTGAGTGGTGGCATTTTGGTCACAGATGTGACGTGACCACAGTGACTTACAATGACGTCACAATGACGTCACCGTGACCATGCATGCTATGAGGGTGACTTCGCTATACCAGAGTGTTTAGTGGAGTCTAAGGTGCTTTGATACGTCACACTTCTATATTTTTTCGTCCAATAGTAATTTATTTCACATTCGTCTGCCCTTCTTTGATTAAATATAAACTATCCAGTCTCTACCCTGGTCCAATAAAAGTCATAGTCACGCACCGATTACAAATGAAGCTTTGGATGAGTATGAGAAATGAGGTATGAATTTTTGTGAACGATTAAGCCAGCGACAAAATTTAGAAAAATGCGTATTTATAATTAATTTGAAGGTTTCAGGGCATAAGCTATTTCAGTCATTTGAAATCAATTTATAGAAAACAGGAATCAAATATGAGACGGACGTCGTTTTTCAATGTCACCTATTTTATTCTAGTTTTATTTTGTGAATTAACGCTTTTTTTTCTCAGAAAAAAGGATAGAATGACGTCAAAGTAACTTCCATGCACAACAACATGATAACAAAAATTTCATTTTATGAAAAAGTGGGCTGAAGTGCAAATTTCTTCTGGACACTTCATATATAATACAGCAGTTGAAGAACTGTGCGACTGTAAAATTCCAGATTTTGTTACGTAATTAATAGGGGTATTTCAGATATGATAGCGGAATGCAACTAGAGACTATCAAATTCTTAAATGTCTTCACTTAAAGAGTGATTTGTCTGCGTCTCTACCTATCTGGGTATAGTCTTCAGTAGAGACTACACCAGTATTTGGACTGGGTTGAATTTAGAATTTCCAATTTTTAATTAATTTTTGATACAGGGTAGCCTGGAGTAATTTTCAGACAGAGGAATGCGGGGTAATTAACAGACATCAGTAATACTCGCACACTAATCGGAATCTGGCCAAAACAGTTTTTAATTTAGTTAAATCAACTATTTTTCTATTTCAATTAGTATTTTTTTAGTAATTAGCAGGTTACTCTGTCTTGTAGAAAATTGGTTTCCTAGAAGTTTTGGTTTCCTTATAAGAAAATTTCTGTTTAACTTTTTACTTCACTAATTTCAAATTTCAATTTCTGGGATGTGGCAACTCCAGCACAAATGCTACTCCGTTTCTGGATACTAGGGGTATGCCATACTTTCGGAAATAGCAAAATAACGTTATTTGGATGTCCATCTGGGAAAAAATGAATTAAAAAAGTGTAGCTTTTAAGAAACATAGGGCAATTATCAGATAGCCTTCGGGGTAATTTCCAGACACTAATATGTGTTAGAAACTGGCTTGGGGATGATCGTTAGTGGTGGCCCAAAGAAAGATCAAGTTGAAATTGTTGCCAAGCCCTTTTTGTTTTTTGGACCTATTGAGACTAAGATCCTTTCCATTTCAAAACTATTTAAGATGTGAAAAATTGTGAAATAATGTTAAAAAATTTTACAGTCTTTAGTGTCTAAGAAAACTAAAATGGTTAGGCCTGTTAAAATTAGTGCTGTGTAAAAATTCTATTGTAGCGCGAAAATGTAGGTTAGGCTACTTAAATATTTATTTTATTTTTTTATATATTTTTTTATTTTTAATTTTTTTGAACGAAATTGGTGTCAGTTTTATGTTTTTACTTGCTGGTGATTTTTATTCAGCCATCAGAACTGTTTAAAAAGTCTGAAATTATTTACTGATTTACATAAACTTATATAAAACAGATATAGCTACAGTAGCTATGTGTGATAAAGTTCCATATAACTTACTTTTATTCACGAAAATATAAATGGATTTTAGGTGTACATTTACAACTGCGTTTTCATACCTTTTTTCTGTATTCAGAATGGTCTAATAAATATCCCTTTTTGTTTCATAACATTTTACAATAGTGTCTCATAATAATTACCGTAGTTGGTGTTCAAATCTGATCCTTAAAAAACTCCACAAATAGCTGTCTGGAAATTACCCCTTAGGTGTCTGGAAATTACACCAAACCACGGGGAAATTTTCAGACAGGATTTTATTAATTTTATTTTTTATTATTAATGCTAATTATCTTAAAATGCTTCAGAATAATCACCAGGCATGTGATGATTTTACCAAGAAAAAGTGAAAAGAAATAGTCATTGCAATACTTGCAAAAGTTTTGTTTTTGTCTAAAAATTACCCCAGGCTACCCTTATTAATTTAATTAAGCGAAGGGTAATTTATTAAAATGTGATTTTAGCCATGACCAATCAAAATACGTGTGCTGGTCCACCTACTCTTCCCTCACAAGGTGTGATTTTTTTACTATTTTTTCTTTCACTTAAAAAAAAAAATTCTTAGAAAGAGCGATTTTTCAGTGCGAATTTATACATATCTATGTTGCGAATTTTTTGAAAGATCCTGTATCTCTAAATATGTTTTACACTTTCCAACATAGTTGAAATGTATTTATGAATCTGGTTTGTCCGTACTCTAACTCACATAAATATACTCCAATTGTCATGAAATTGATATATGTTATTTCAGTTTACTATGGCATGTTCGGTATTGAAAATGAAGTGTGTAGCATTTGTGATTCGTTTACAGGTGCACTCAAAATAATTAAGTTGAATTATGGTTTATGGGGAGAAATCGTTTACGGTGTATTTTAATAATATTACAGTATTTTAAACATATTGAAGTATATATATATATCACTGATGCTATATATATATATCAGTGTATATGAGTATATATATATGTGGGAATGTAAATATTCTCAACAATGCAACTCGTCTAACTCAAGGGTTTATTGAATCGATACGCAATCATATATGAAATAAAAAGTACAACACGAGGAGCGTTGAAAAAAGCTAAAAATGTGTGGCAACGGTTTGGATGAAAAATAAGTAAATTCAAGAGATGTTTTATTTTTTTTTTTGAAGTTCCATAGTTTTTATCTCAACATGAATGTTGAAGATTCGTTGTGTATCAAATAAAACATTTGAGTAAGAATTCTAGGGGAATTCCAGTATTTATGTAAACAAATGTATTATATTATTGATGTAAATGAACTGTTGTGATCTTCCAAGCATAATATTTGTTCGAGTGAATAATAAATGTCGTATTAAATTGATGAACTAATAGATGCATTTATTTATAGTTATAAGCCAAGTGAACCTTTTAGTAATTTTCAGATAAAAATCCTACATATATATCAGTGTATATGAGTATATATATATATATATACTCATACAATACATACTCATAAAAAGTTTGCTTCGTTATATTATTTATTTAGACAGCTCGTTTCATTGTAATAAAAGAGGAATTTTTTAACTTTAATCGGTTAGTGCTAGGAATTGTTTCACAATCTATGCGTGGTGCATTATTTTTCGCACTTGTTATTGCTATGTCTCGTGGTGAAAAATTCATAACGGTGTACATTTAAAATTTAATTGAGTGCACCTTCTTTAAAAAATCATATGCATAAGCAAATATTTACACTCCAGCATCCAATAGGTGCCACTATAAGAATGATATATTCATTCTTTGTCCAAGTTTTTTTTTTCTTTTAATTGAACGTTTCGTTGCTGTCACATTCCATGGTCAATTGATATTCTATGTAACAAACATCTGTTGTATGAAGAAATAGAAAAGTGAAAAACCACTTGTCAGTTCGCAAAGTGAAATATATATATATATTTATATCAGTGTCATGAGTATATATATATATATCACTGCACCACAAGGTGCTTAGGGTGTGCATAGAATTTATCGTTCATTTACAGGGACACACACATGAATTACGCTACAGTACGGCCGATGAACAATGATTGCTAGAAGTTCGTTTTCAATTGAGCTACACGTTTTAAAGTTTTATTATTATTTTTTTATATTACTCGGTGTTTATAAATTCTATAGATCATATATTGGACGCATAAAAATTTTCAAGTACATTTCCGTTCATTGACAGAAAGTGTGGAATTGGAATTTTCAATCGTATTATGCGTTTTACTGAAATAACTTTTAGTATACTATGTAGTATATATACAAATCTATACATTGTATACATGGCTGCACAAAAGAATCGGATATTTTTCCGACTTAAAGTGTTATTCTTAGGATTTACATCCCTATTTAATAAATTGAGCTCATTTCATCAGGGTGAATACTACGAACAAGTATATCAGCTGGTATATTTTAGGTAGAGTGGTTTTGCACAATAGAATGTTTATGAGACCCATCCTTTATTCTTATCGTAATTCAACTTAAATCATATTATTACCAACAGCCCTATATTCAGCGTTGTCTTGAGAGGCATATTTCTCAAAACTGAGAAAATTTCAAAAATTTTCATTTTTTTTTAAACCTTTAAATTCAAATACAGTCGTCCCCGCTTAAACGAATATTGGCGGTTCCAGAAATAATATCCGATTAAGCGGGGTATTTGATTAACCGGGGAATCATAACTGTAATATTTATTGCGTAATATAAAGGCAAAATAACCATCTACGGTATATTTAATTAACAGCATAATAAATAGTTAACAGAATAACATAAACTAAAATAAAAACAAATGCTAATATAAAGTAAATACGTATTAATTTAATGTCAGTGCATGCATTTATATGGTTTACATTACACATAATGCAGCTCGTTTGAATTGGGTCAAAACTCTGCTACTTTTAATTTACGTTACTTATACTGCCTTAAAAAATCGTTTAAAATGGTTTAAGTGGAATTTTAAAGGAGTAAATATCGAGTTATTTTTCGAATGAGTGCAAAATACCACAACTAACATCTCGAGTCTCGAAGTGACGGCATTAAAGCCTAGTTAACAGCAAGAAGTGATGGTGGGGAGATCAAGGTGGGGAAATCATTTGACCTGTTCATTATACACCTACCGGCCGAAATCACTGCAAGAAGAACTGAAAATTTGTTTTCAGCGTAAAGGAACCGAAATTGACAAAAGGTGGAAGGAAATTCCAGCTGAAACGTGCTTTCCGCACTTACTTTCATACATAGGTCATACAGTTGTTATTCGATTAAGCGGGGACGTTCGTAAAAGGTTTGGTTTAAGCGGGGAAAAATAACATAGAACCAATGGGAATAAATTCGGTTCCGGACGATTCTATTCGAATAAGCGGGGTATTCGATTATCCGTGACCCGATTAAGTGGGGAGGACTGTATATAAAATTCGATGATTTATTTTATTTATATATATAAATCAAACTTTTATTAAAAATATTGTGGATTTTCATTGATATGGAACGCGGGGGGAATTTCGAAGATTTCTAAGACGTTGCGTAAAATTCCATTTTTTTCATAAAAATAAATTAAAAAAAAAATTTTTTTTGTGATAAATGCATGCTATAATGAATATAATGTACCTTTGAGTAATATTTAAGATGAAATTTACAAAAAATTAAAAAAAATTGAATATTTTTGAAAATTTTCAAAAAAATTTCAAAATTTTTATTTTATTTTATTTTTTACCTTTAAATTCAAATATATAAAATTTGATGCTCTATTTTATTTATATATATAAATCAATTTTTTATAAAAAATATTGAGGATTTTGATTGATATGGAACGCACAGGGGGCATTTCGAAGATTTCTAAGACGAACAAGTATAAAATTCGATGCTCTATTTTATTTATATATATAAAACAAACTTTTATAAAAAATATATTATAAAATTCCATTTTTTCTCAAAAATAAAAATTTTTTAAACTTTTTTTGTGATAAATGCATGCCATAATGCATATAATGTACCCTTGAATAATATATAAGATGAAATTTACAAAAAATAAAAATAAAAAAATTGAAAAATTTGTAAATTTGGAATTTTTTTCGAAAAAAATTTCAAAATTTTTCATTTTTTTTTTTACCTTTAAATTTAAATATATAAAATTCGATGCTCTATTTTATTTATATATATAAAACAAACTTTTATAAAAAATATTGGGGATTTTCATTGATATGGAATGTGCAGGGGGCATTTCGAAGATTTCTAAGACTAAATTAAATTCCATTTTTTTCTCAAAAATAATTCTTTTTGTGATAAATGCATGCAATAATGCATATAATGTACCCTTGAATAATATTTAAGGTGAAATTTACAAAAAAAAAAAAAAAAAATATTTTAAGGTTCCTTGTCTCCTGACATAAAAAATCTCACGGAGTTGATCATACATTACGTACGCCATGGATTACATTTTTCGGTACTGTAAATTTTTAAACTTCTACGTCGCTGGTCATACATTACGTACACCATGAATTAAACATTAATATTCCTGGACCAATTTTAAATGGAATTTCATTCTTAAACTTCTAAACATATATCACAATATTACTTTTTACACCGTCTTATTAAGAAAGAAATGTACTTTTAAATGCAATTTGTTTGAAAGCGGTATCTCAATTTGTTTCTGAGTTATTAATTTTTTTTGTAGTTTTTATTACTTTTTTCTCATAGAGGCAACAGAAGTATCCATCTCTCTTGAAAGTAAAGGGAAAATACAAATTACTGTATAGAACAATCAGAAAGCGAATAAAATGCGGCATTCAACTAATAAAACACTTCAGATATGTTTTTGATTTCCTACCCTGACCGAGTACAATAACCATTTTTCCAAATGGTTAATAAAAATCGCGGACTTCAAAAATTTTTTTAAAATATTCGCTGAAGAATCACAGATCTGTTAAAGAATTTTGAGGGCGGAAATGCTGTACAGCATTTCTTATTATGCGGAACTTTCCTTTTCTGTGCACAAATCGGGCGATTCCGCACGTTATTTCAAACCCTGCCCCTTAAAGAAAACTTCATTACTACTGGAATTTCGCTGATTGCTTTTTTTTTAAACGAGCATAGAATTACAGAAATCTAGGATTAGTGTGTGCGTGTGTGTGTGGGGGGGGGGGAGGACTGCCTTCGGCAACGTACCCCCGACCAAGCTACGACCACTTCCGTCTCGAAACAAACGAATCCTGAATTATCGAGATTTCTTTTTTTTATTTCGAGCAAAATTAAATTTTCAGCTTTCTTATAAGAAATGATTTGACAATCTTCCAATTCGAATTTAATCACGGCAACTGCAAAAATTACCGGAGAGTTTTTTCTGTTTCAAAAAATGTAAAAAAATCGCCTGAAAGTGCAAAAACCCCGCTAAAATCGCATTAAAATTTCGGAAAAGATTAAAAAACTGTAGGGAACGAAATTAACTAATAATAATATTTAAACCGGATTTCTTTTAAGAACGCAAAAAAAAAAAAAAAAAAAAAAGAACACCTCTAAAAATAACATTAAAAAATTGTTACAAATTGAAAAATCACTGTAAGAATCTCGAAAAAACTTTATTGAAAAAAAGACAAAGTTCACTGTATAAAATATATAAATCGGATTCTTTTTTACTAATTTGAAAAAATTTGCATAAAAAATTAATTGAAAAATTCCAGAACTTGTCTTCGATATGCATGACTTCAGGCAAACAGGTACTTTCCTGTCAAATCTTGTGTCTGTGAGGACTGCACTGTTTTTACAGAGTACAGCGCGCGCGCGCGTCCACACACACACCCAGAGACAGACAAGCACCTATCTTTATTATTACAGTCGCATCATGATAATATAAATTTTACCATCTTGGTATTATCATGACCTGCTTTACCTAATACATTGGACACATTCTGAGGTAAAAACATGAATTATTAATGAATATTGTAATTATTTATAATATTATAATAATTATTTACATGCACTTTCCTTCAAAATTTCTTGATTCCCCCCGCTCCCGGTGATCCCTAAGAAGTCATGGAGTCACATTCTGAAAAACTTTCTTGGGTAGTATGTACTGGTGTACAGCATGTATTATCTGAGATTTATCATCCGGCAAAATTTCATCTGCAAGAATTTGATATAGATAATGGTAGGTATCATGCAATGCCCCTGTGCCTATAGAAGTTTCCAGCATGATTAAAGGCCCTTTTTAATTTTTATAAGAAGTTAAGAGTGCCAAAAGGTTTTACACTTGTCACCACACTTAGTCACTGTCGTATTTCACTGCTGCAAGGAGATTTACGTACCTTTTTTTATATACCATTAGATTTAGTTTTGAGGTTTTGAACCCCTTCTCATACTCCCTCATGCAAACAAAAATCGCGTTTGAGCCCTTTTTAAAAGAAATACCACACAATTATGAATTCTAAGAGGAAAAAGAGGAAAACCTGCCTAAAACGGAAATTCGGGTACCGTTTCAGCCGGTTTTACTATATAAGATATTATTTGTATCCAACATATTCAGGTTAAAAAGTCTGCCCCCCCCCCCGTTCAAAAAGCTGGTTACGCCTATGCCGTATCATTAAATATTAATAATCATTGTTCAAATATAATAAATGTAATATATTAAAATTTTTTGTAGTTTTATAATTACAACTTAATCCAAAAAAGTTAAATAATTAAATATATTATCTAAGTAAGCATCTTTCAGTTAAAACAAATACTTTTTTTTAAATCTCAAATTGTTTTTTTCAAGTACTACTGCATGAATAAATAATTAAATAATCTATTTATATAAACTTTAACTCTCTGTGTGCCCCTCACAATTCCGGTTAGACCGCTTCATTGATCGTGGCAATATTAGACTTCCTATGGAGAAATCGGTATCAGCTTCAACAATGAGTAATTGTTGAAAATTACTAATTGCAGGGTTACCAAAATAGAGCCAAATTTTGACCAACTTGGAAAATTATGGCTAAATTTGCAGTATATCGTCAAATTTGGCGATACAAATAAATTGCCATATATGAAGCCAACTTGGCGATACCTGGCTAATTTGGCGAATGTGCTTTACATAGCCGGATACAGAAATTAAGTTCTGGGTGCTCTTCCAGTATATGTGCCTTGGCGAAATAGAGAAAACTGCCTTGGCTAAGAGGAAAATTTGGCAACATATTTTCTGGCAACCTATTCACTGTTTCATTTTATATACGCACGCATTTTTTTTCAATATTTATGTAATTTATTTACATAATCAAGTCATTTGTCTAATTTTATTCAGAAACAGAAGTACATAACAACACAAGTAATATGCATTTAATTAAAAAACATATATAAACATACAAAATACAGGATGTTTATAAAGTCCCGGACCCATTTTAATGTTTAATAACTCATAAAAGAATAAAGATAGATTAAAATTAATAACATAACTGGTTAGATAGATTCAAAAAGTTTCATGACCCTTGTCAATGAACTTCCACGTGTGCCCCCTTCGTCGCACGGAGAATATCAAGTCGATAGTCAATTTCACGCCAGGTAGCGGCAAGCATGTCGGCATCCACAGACGCTATTGCGGTTGTAATTCTGGTTTTAAGTCATCAATGTTCGACACTCTCCTCTTGTAAACATTGTCCTTTACAAATCCCCAAAGGGAAAAGTCCAGCCGCGTTATATCAGGTGATCTGGGTGGTGCACCACCTCATTGCGGTACCATCGTCCGTACTTCTTTGAATGAACATTTTCCGGGAAGATGGATTGGGCGAGGAGGTCCACTTCCTTGGCCACCCAGATCACCTGATATAACGCCGCTGTACTTTTTCCTTTAGGGATTTGTAAAGGACAATGTTTACAGGAGGAGAGTGTCGAACATTGATGACTTAAAACCAGAATTACAACCGCAATAGCCTCTGTGGATGCCGACATGCTTGCCGCTACCTGGCGTGAAATTGACTATCGACTTGATATTCTCCGTGCGACGAAGGGGGCACACGTGGAAGTTCATTGACAAGGGTCATAAAACTTTTTGAGTCTATCTAACCATTTATGTTATTAATTTTAATCTATCTTTATTCTTTTATGAGTTATTAAACATCAAAATGGGTCCGGGACTTTATAAACACGTATTTCATCATTTGCTTTCATAGATGTTTATAACATTTGGCAACAAATCTCACTTTCTGATGGACGAATTCCGGCAAGCTTTCTTTTTTTTTTTCTTTTTTTTTTTTTTTTAAAGGGCCATACAGTGGGAAAGTACTAAATTCTCTATTATTTTGTACTATCTGGATCATAGTTTGTACTAAATGCAGGGGGAAAGACGAAAAGTTTAAATGTTAAATTTTCAATTTTCTATATTGCACTATAAGACTAAAAAGTTAAGAATAAAATACTAAATGTAAAATAAGACTAAAAAACAGTTGTATGACTAAAAAAATTAAAAATAAAATAAATGTCATTTTTTTAAAAGTCATACTCTCGGTAACATTCGCAAAAATGTAGAAAAAAAAAATATTTAAGTGCACTAAAATGTAGAAAATATTTTTTTGTGCTAGAAAATAAATTGTTTTATTTTCTCACCCCCCCCCCCCCACACACACACACACACAAATTAAAGCTAGGGTGCAAACTTTATGCATATATACATACATATATATATATATATTAAACAAAAACATAATTTGAAGAACAAATTGAAAAAAACAAAATTTATTTCCTACATTGTTTAAGCCCGAGAAGGGACATATATTAAGTTATTTCATTCAATTAGTTCTGCATTTAATGTTAAATTTTTGTAACAAATTAGTTCAGCCAATTGAGGATTAAAAAATAAAAATAAAATTCATACAATAGGATACTTAAAACACTCTAAAAATATAGATTCCGTTCAAATGAAATCGAAATAAATCTTAGACTTCTTCCATTTTTAATTGAAAATATTTGTATTGCAGATTTAGTATTATGTTTATGAAAATTGTGCATAAAATGATAAGATGCATGCAAAATACAAAACTTTAAAAAAAGTGTAAGATTTATTTCGATTTCATTTGAACGGAATCTAAGTTTTTAGGATGTTTTAAGTATCATATTGTATAAATTTTATTTTTATTTTTAATCCTTAATTGGCTTAACTAATTTGTTACAAAAATTTAACATTAAATGAAGAACTAATTGAATGAAATAACTTAATATCTGTCCCTTCTCGGGATTAAACAATGTAGGAAATAAATTTTGTTTTTTTAATTTGTTCTTCAAATTATGTTTTTGTTTAATATGTCAAGTTTTTTAATGACTACAGAACTCAGACGAACGCATTTCAAAATTAATACAGAGTATCATCATCAGCCTTTGATGTATGCGGTATTGCATCACAATGCGGGATGCAGTTTACTAATGTGTAATTCAAAATGTTTCACCACTGTAGTAATGCAGGTTGCGGTAGTTTGGACAAAAACTTCCAATCTGAACGTAAAAAATCTATAATCAAAACATAAAAAATTAACTTCACTTAAATTTAGATACCCTATTTCACACGCAGGAAAGCTATGAATGTAAATGTAAATTCTGTTGAATCCTTACTGCTAATATTTAACAATATTATAGCTGTGATACAGTAAAAAATAAAAAAATAAAAGTTTTACTTGAATTTTTAAACCCTATTCGCTCTTAAAGGGTGATGTAAACACATCAGAAAATTATTACCTAAGTTTAACTTAGGGCATAAATAGTTCTCATCTCGAAAAAAAAAATACATTTTAAAATTTAAGTTATGTGATTTCCCACTGAGTTCGCTACCTGCGTAAAAATAGCTATCCATTAGAAACTTTTTACTAAAATATAAACTTGACCAAAGCAAAAACGTATTCTGAAAATATCCTTTTTATTTCCACTATGACGCCATATTCACCTTTTTAATTTTTGAAAAAAAAAAAAAAGCTATTTCAATTAAAATTTTTCACGTGGGAATCTTTTTTACTAAAACCAAATAAATTATTATTACGGCTTTTGAAATTTTTGCAACAATGAAGAAAAAATGTCCGTTGATTCTCAATGAAAAAAGTGAATTTTGGAATTATTAAGAAAAATATTTGAATAATATACAAAAAAATGGCCCTTTTTTCTCTCTGGGTTATAATTCACCCATATGCAAAGGGATTTTGCCATTCGTTTTGACCCTGACGTCAGGCAAACGTTTTTAAACTTTAAATTTATAATATTATTAGAATTAGTAAAGAATAAAAAATGAGTGGCATCAGGGACAAAAAGGTGGGAAGAAAAAATGAAAAAGTTATCATCTCCATAGGCTTTTCAATGTTAAATTAACATTGAGAAGTGACACTGGAAATAAATAAGTATTGCGCTGCCGCGCAATACTTAAATATCATGGAAGACGATAGTATTCCAGTGACGCAGCCTTAATATATACATACGTATATAATATAGTATCATGCAAAACTGAAATTTAACAAAAGTTAAATTGTATTTGCGCCCACGCTTTCATTTTTCTTTCTTGGACATGAGAAAACAAAGCAATTTCTTTTCACGAATATGATATGCTTTCTAGGTGTACGGAAAATTATTTGTTATAAAATAAGGAATAATTTAGTGTATAAAGCTCAGTTTCTCTGAGTGCTGCTTACCATAAAATTCGGTTAAAATAATGATTTTCAACTGTTTCTGGTGCGTAATAAATTTGATTATAGCACATTTGTCTACGCTGTAACCTGTACACGTGTTCCTTTTCTAAGAGTAAAAAATAGAATATCAAGTACTGGGTGTTAATTAGCGAAAAGTGCAGCCACCCTATACAGACAGACAAATTGTATAATCTCTTTTGCGCTAAGTCGGTTATTAACACATTTGAATTCGTAACTGAACAACGTCAGAAATCATATCAAACATACTTATTCATTATAAAGTGAAAAATTGTTTAAAGTTATAAAACCATCATGTAACATATTCTGAAATGAAGGAAGCATAATATAAATTTAATAATACCTTAATGTAGTATTTGTTTCCTCTTTTTCCACATATGCACAGATATGGTAGCTTTTCGGCATTTTACATTTGAAGTAAGCACCAAATTCATTTTTTAAAGAAAATTTTATTTAAAAAACACCAGAAAAAGATGCCCTTAAAAGTTTTGGCTTCAAAGATCGCCCGTTGTGGCAACCCTGCCACTTACCCTTAATTTTTCATATTCTATATGAGAAGAAAAAACTGTTTTTATTTACTCTACTGGAAATATTACTTTACATTACTTGAGAAAAAAAATATATTAGCTTTAAGTTAATTGACACAAAAAAAATTACATACTTAAAAATTATTTTTTTTTAAATATCAAAGAATCGGTAAATTAAGATACAGTTTTCAAATAAAATTTATTTGACAGTCACATTTTTTTGTTCGGTGTACTAAAGATTGAATTTATTTCAATTAAAATTTATTTGAAAGTAATATTCTTTTCTGTTCGGCGGAGTAAAGTTTTAATCTGTGATGTATTTAGAAGAAAGTTATACAGAATCAAAACGATAGGGCATGTCGAGACATCGACAGTTAGTTTTTTATACGTTATGATCTAGATATAGGGTAAAAGCACCAATAGTCGGCCACTTAAGCGCTTTCTTTAAGTATATAGCTCAAAGCGTAATTTTAAAAAGCAATACAACATTTTAAACAGTGACACATGTTAATGTACACTTTTCTTTTACTGTTTCGGCAATTGTTTTTAAAATAACTGATTATAGTTTTTATTTATAAAAAGTTAAACTTAAAAGTAGCAAAGGTCTAGTAGTCGGCCACTCAATTCTAGTGTTCGGCCATCACTGGACCAGTAGTCGGCCACTTAAATGCTTTGTTATTTAAATAACTTAAAGTATAACTTTTATAAACAGAACAACATTTTAATGATAAAATGTGTTAATTTATTCTTTTCTTATAATGTTGATGCAGTAATTTAAAATATTATAATAGTATTAAACACTTTCCAACATAGTTTAAAAGTGTTCATGAATTTGGATTGTCTTCAGTCTGTCCGAATTCTAACACTCTCAAATATACTGGAATCTCCTTGAAATTTTTGTATGTTTTTGACTTTAACAATAGCACGATCGCTATTGAAAATAAAGTGTATAGAATTTATAGTTCATCTACAGGTACAGTCAAAAATATCCCGATGCATTACGCTCAATGAGAAAAAATGCTTCAAGTTTATTTTAATGATGTTGGCCATTTAAAATATAATGAAATTGATATGCATTTATGAAGTGCATTTAATTACGCATTCTAGACAATATGGAGTCCAAAGAACTTATTATTCATTTATAGGGCCCCGCAAAAGAATTCCCTTACATAATAGTGTCAGGGGATAAGCACTTTGCAGCGTATTTTAGTTCTCTTATTCTACATCAAATACAATGAAATTGATATACTATATTACTGAAGCTTACTACAAAATACTCGTTGTATAACATGATATGCATAGCATTTATAGTTCATTTACAGGGAGACACAAAAAAATTCGAATACAGTTATCTTTCTATTAGCGACAATTGCTGTAAGTGTGATTTTGTTTATGACATGCGTTTTTAAGTTTAATTAAACCTTTGCTTACAATGCTTTGTGTATAACTGATATAGATCATATACAAGGCTACACAAGAGTTTGTAAGCTTTGTGGAGTATCAGCGTGAATGGCTTAAAAGAGGCTTTTATGCTCTTTCAAGCTGAACTATATTTAGTATACTAAGAGATGTTTGTATAATATAAATAAAACCATATTTGGCCACGCATAGAACTGAATACATGACCTCCCAGGGATAATAATGTACGGAAGTATCATTTCAGTAGTTTTTAACCACGTTTTAGCCTTAATTAAGTTTTAACTTAATATATGGGCATATAAAAATCTATTGGTAATATACAATACAGGGCTGTACAAAATAATTCAAGTATGTTTCCGTATAGGGGTAGAAATGGCTGAAGGTAAATTTTCAACCTGTTATGCATTTTCTTACTGTACTAAGTTTTATCATACTATGTATAGAATGATATACAAATCTTTAGATTAAATACAGGACTGCGCAAAAGAATTGAACTACTTTTTCGGTTAGGGACCATAATCTGGTTTTCAAAAGTATTATGCCTTTTCCAAAATGTTTACGTTTTTTACGGTATTAAGCAGCTCAATTTCGTTGAAGAATTCTGCAAGTCATGTGAAATGCTTTTATAATCTATTCTTCATGCAAGATTTTTCATTCTTGTTTCTTATGGAAAGTAAAGTTAAAAGTATCAAATTATCTGCTAGTGAGCCTTTCAAATTTTTTGTTTAACCATCGTAGACTAGGCTGCGGGCAGAGAAAAAATATTTACGTCATCCTGTTTCAAAATGAAATTATGATGTAGGACAAGATTATTAACAGAACATGAATGACTGATCTGTCGATGCATATCTTATTGTGATATCAGCAGTAGTGAGCGCCAAATCGTCATTTTAGCGTTACTATCATGTCGTCGAGTTTTGGGATGAAATTTTAATATGTTGCATGTCTCGACTAGTACAATACAAATATTTCAGTTTATCTTGGGATTTCGTGGTTAGATATTTGGAGAACGCTGCGCCAATTCTTCATTTTCGCGTTACTATCTCGTAATCGAGTTTCGAAATGTAATTTTAATAAGTTGCATATCTCGAATAGTACATTACAAATATTACAGTCTGTCTTGTAGTATCTTTGAACAATATGAGCAGAATGAGGCGCCAATTCTTATTTAAGGGAAAATATGGTTTCTTGTTCAGTTGTTTTCCCCTATTCGATATTTTAAATACATGTGACAAAGCAATCGTTTGTTATTATTGTTATTTTAGTCGTTATCTTATTATTATAGATTTGTGATTTTATAGTAACAGTCGTTTTGATATAATTATGCGATTATATAAAAAAAATTCTTGTTCTTTGTTATCTTTTTTCTTGTGATGAACGCATGGGCGCATAGCGTTCATCAAAACTAAAACTAATCACTCGATGCAGCAACTTCATCGTGCACCAGTCTCAGAAACGCCCTAAATTCTCAAAATCCGTTAACGCCGCAATCAGTAACGAACGTATGAACGCATAGCGCTCATGAAGATCGAAGAAAAACATCATTGGATGCAGCAACCTTGTGTAGCAGTCTTTAAAACGCAGTAATTCGCGAAATCCACGATGACGAACGAACGAAATTCGTTAACGCCGCAATCAGTAATGAACGTATGAACGCACAACGCTCATGAAAACAGAAAAAAATCACTGGGTGCAGAAATCTCGTCGTGCAGCAGTCTCTAAAACGCAGTAATTCGCGAAAGCCGCAATCACAAATGAACAAAATTCGTTAACGCCGTAATCAGTAACGAACGTATGAGCTAAAAGCGCTCATGAAAACCGAAAAAAATCACTGGGGGCAGAAACCTTCTCGTGCAGCAGTCTCTAAAACGAAGTAATTCGCGAAAGCCACGATCAAGAACGAACGAAATTCGTTAACGCCGCAATCCGTAACAACGTATGAATCCGTAGTGTTCATGAAAACCGAAAAAAAACATCACTGGGTGCAGAAACCTCGTCGTGCAGCAGCCTCTAAAACGCAGTAATTCACGAAAGTCACGATCACGAACGAACGACATTCGTTAACGCCGCAATCAGTAACGAATGTATGAGCGCATAGCACAATCAGAAACGAACGAAATTCGTTAACGCCGCAATCAGTAAAAACGTATGAGCGCATAGCGCTCTTGAAAAACGACAAAAAAAAAAAAAAACATCACTGGGTGCAGCAACCTCGTCGTGCAGCTGTCTCAAAAACACAGTAATTCGCGAAAGCCGCAATCACAAACGAACGAAATTCGTTAACGCCGCAAAAACTAAGGAACGAATAAGCGCATAGCACTCATAGCAAAAAAAAAAAAATCACTGGATGCAGCAGTCTCAAATATGTACTAAATTTGCAAAATTCACGATCACAAACGAACGAAATTCGTGAACGTTGCAGTCACTGACAAACGTATGAGCGCTAATCAATTTCATTTAACTTGTGAATGATATTTATTTAAGTGTTATAGATATATAAGTCTTATAGAATGATATTTATTTAAGTCTTATTAAAATCTTATTTATTTAAGTCTTAAGATATATTTTAAGACTTTTTTTTTATTTTTTATTTGTAAAAACTATGAAGTCTAAAAATGCAACACTAAAGTAAATAATAATGACATCGTATGAGCCAGGGCAAAGTGCAAGGGAATTTCTTGGATGCATTTGTGATAAGAGCCGTTGTGATGGCCGCGATTTAGACGTTATTTTATTACCCAACAGGTGGGTAATAACGCCTAATAGCATTGTTCACGAAATCACGCCACTATATTTTATGAATCTGCTATCTGCTAAAATAGTCTTTCTTGTATACATAATCAATAAGTTACTGTATCAAATCCTATATTTGTTTGGGAAAAAAAAAATTTAAAACTAAGCCGTAAAAATTGGTAGAATCTTAAGGTTGCGTTATTACCCCAGGACACCTTATATATAGTGTACATAAAATGAAATGCAAGTAAAAGGTTATATAAATCTCAAATTGCAAAAATCAAATTACGAAAAAAATCAAATTATTAAAAATAGACTCAAAAAAGTGAAATGGCCTTTTAGCCAGTAGTCAACCGTGGTGGCCGATTACTGAACATGTAAGTAAATATAATACCCAATAATCGGCCACATAAAAATTAATTAATGCAAACACATTTATTTAATTTTGATACTGAAAAACATTAGTTTATTAAACTTTTTAATAGTACAGTCTTATAATTTTAGAAAAAAATAAAAAAATAATTAATACTAGTCTTTTAAAAATTTTGTCATCTGTTAACAAAAAAATAGCAAAAACGGTTATTTGACCGCAACCAAATAAAAAATGGCTGATTACTAACGCAATAAAAATACCCACAATTCTTTGCTGATGGCTTATGCTGTATAAAGGATGGCTACATATAGGGGGATTGTAATATTTCATTTGAAATCAAAAATAAGCTATTCATAACGTATTTTATCTCAAAGTGGCCTACTACTGGGGGGGTGGCCGATTACTGGTGCATTTACCCTATAAAAAAGTCACGTAAATTTTCGACCCTCCCCCTGTTATATCTTTTTTTTTTTAAATCTATAAACTTTTAGCACCTTAAAATTAAAAACGTTCTTGTTTCTACATGTCACACAGAAAAAGTAATATGCTGTGTCCATCGCAAAGCATTCTTCTATATCATTTTTATACATTAACTAGGGGGCTCTGCCCCCTGCAAGCTACGCTCACCAACCCCCTTTCAGACACCGCAGAATCTAAAAACACGCTAATCTGATGGGTTTTAAAAATATTAGAGAAGATTGAATTATACTGAAAAAAAAAAATGTGGAGATCTCCCTGTAAACGGGTTTTCATTCAATTCCCTTTGATTGCAAAAATTTAAGGGCGAATCAGTTGCTGTTAAGGCATTCAATGGTTGTTTTCGTTTTTGATTAAAGAGTATCAGTTAAACATTTGAAAAGAAGCTAAAATAAAATAAATTAAGTATACGGAGTCTTTGTCTCCCGGTATTTTAAAAAATCTCTATAACAACAGTCTAAGTCATGTGACTATCATCAACAGTTCCAGGCGAACCACTTCGCTTTTTATACTTTTTGTGCCATTTTAGTACTTTAATGGTAGCCAGGCACAGGTGATAAGTCGCCAAATATTATTCTATCGCCATCATATCATCTATATTATAATAGTTCAAGTCATCAACTGCCATAAACAAATACGGCCTGATCTATTCGCCGCTCATATGAAAGGTTGGCACAGATATCATATACATATACATATTCCATTTTAATCAAAATGGAAAACTTACGGTCCCATATTGGCGCGATTTTTTAACGACGCCAATTTGTGGAACGCATCAACAGCATAAACAACAACATCCGGCTTACCATATCAAGCAAAATAACGATACTTTGGCGCCAGTTAAGTGCCCGTTGCGTATATGACATTGGCGTCAGAAAAAAATCGCGCCAATATGGGACCGTAAGTTTTCCATTTTGATTAAAAAATCAAAAATTTTTTTTTTCGAATAAAATTACATAAAATTTGCCATGATTGCAAAGAATTCTTGGTACTGTTACGGTAGCCGGATACAAATCTCGCCAATAGCTTTTTTTCAACTCGCCAGTTAGCATTTTTTTTTTCGAGTGGTAATATTTGATTTTTTTTTTTTTACGAAAATTTGGCGAAAACCTCATTTTCAAATACCAGCTACATATGCATTTTTACTTTCGTCTATTTTCAATAGAAGAAAGTATTGTAATCGAAATTTTTTTCGACTTCCGGTTTTTTGCGGATTTACACGTTTTAGGGTTCAGAGTTCCCCAAAAACATGTTTATAGAAAATGTCTGTCTGTCCGTGTGTCTGTCCCTATGTCTGTCGCCATTGTACCATCAAAAATTGTATGAAGTTATGCATAGAATTGAACCAAATTTTTATTTTAAGTTTTTGGCTATGGCAAGGAGGTCCTCCCTGAATTTGAAAAAAATAATCGCCGGTTGGGGCGCTGTAATAGCGGTTTTTGTGCGATTTTGAATATTGTACCATCCAAAAATGTATAAAGTTATGCATAGAAATGAATCAAATTTTTATTTTAAGTTTTTGAACATGGCAAGCAGGTCCTCCCTGAACTTTGAAAAAATTCACCGGTAGAGGGCGCTGTAATAGCGATTTTTGAGTGATTTTGAATATTATACCATCGAAAAGTGTATGAAGTTGTGTATAGACTTAAACAAAAAAAAAAAAAAAAAAATTACGTTTTTGGCTATGGCAAGGAGGTCCTCCCTTAATTTAAAAAAAATCGCCGGTAGGGGGCGCTGTGATACCGATTTTTTTTTGGTCATGGCACCAAGGACCTCCCTGAATTTTGAAAAATTCTGGCGGTAGGTGCGCTATAATTGTGATGTCTGTACCATTTTCATTATTGTACCATCGAAAAGTGTATGAAGTTATGCATATAATTGAACCAAAATTTTTCTGCATGTTTTTTGGCTTTGTCCAACAAGTCCTCCTTGAATTTGGAAATATTGCGCGGTAAAGGGGCTCTATGATAGCGATTTTTGTATACTTTTCTTGATTTTTCGTAGTTCTATTGTGCATCGGTGGCTTGTGCAGGGGCGGGAACTCCCTTCCTGCTAATCCGGCTATTGGCAAACAGCTGATAACAACAGAATAAGGAAAAATTAATAATTTTAACAAATATCATGGTATAGATTTACTCGTTTTTGGTCCGTTTAGTTGAATGGAGCAGAAATTTAAGATGAAAATCAAAGTTGGCATAGTATTGAACTAATAATATTGAAATATTAACATGTGTAACTAGGTTTTAAAATATTCAGATGTATAAGATAGAAGAAAGTTTTGGGATTGGCACATCCAACTAGTTGGTATTACTTAGTTATCCCGTCGACCAAAAATCTACCGCTAAACTATAAGATTAAAAGCCAATGATGGTTGATCGTAAATGTCACTTTCACTCGACTTTAAGCAAGTTACACGTGTTAACGTCATCAAGTGATTTTTATTTCGACTTTTTATTGGTATATTTATTAATGTTATATTACTTTATTTGTTCTTTCGTTATTTAAAATAAAAATTACATCAATTTGTATAATTTGGCGAGTGTTTTGGCGATTTATATAATTTGGCGAAATTGGTCGACGGAATAACTATCTAGTACCGTATTTTTTAATTATTTTCTATTATTTTCTAAAGGAAATACAAAAAAAATAATTAATAATTCCAGTACAAAATAATTTATATAATTTATAAAAAGAAATAAAAGTAATTAAACATTTATTATCAAATAAACAAAAATTGCCGGGTTACCATGTCAACTTTTTCTGAAATATGAAAAAAATATATCTGTTTGATTAAAATTTGAGTTGCCATCATTAGAAAAATGTATATAAAATTAGAAAAAAATTAATATTTCGAAAACTAATTCGAATTTAAAAATTCTAATACGTTTTGAGATCTGCGGATCAATGCTGAATTTTGGTGTTAATTTTATCGCAAAGTATTCCATATTTTAGGAGAAATCGCTTGAAACATAAGCAGTTGATTAATCAGTCGATTTATATATCCGTTTCATAAAATCGTTTCATTAGGATTTTATATATATAGGGTAGATTTAAATAGCAAAGTTTCACGCTAACAATTATAATAAGGAAGTATGTTGCATTTTTAGTGTAACTTTGTGTTATTGTGACCACTTTAAAAAATAATAAGAAAGATGAATTATTCGCCATACATAGTTTTTGAAATACTTTCCTAACGCTGCACATATATTATTAAGAATTTTTTTCGTACGAAGTAAAGATATAATTAAACAATTTAGAAAACGCATAACACAAGTTTTTGAGTCAAGTTTGTCAAGAAAAGACGGTAATACACGCGAAATACGAATGACAAAGTATGCTAAAATTAATTTTGGTAGAAAATGTATTACTTAACTTAGCTGTTTCTTGTTATATACCTTACTCCTGGCAATTATTACCTATCTTGTATATTAAATTTGGTGTAGTTCTATCCCATACATGGCGAGATATCGTCGGTACCATGTCAAATTATCCACTATGAAAACAGTGTTGCCAGTGGGCTACTTTTTTAAAATTCAGATTTCTTGATTGGTACCAATTTTCTGAAATGGTGAAATTCTTCCTCTTTTCGCCTTAATTATCATGTTATTAAATAAGGCGAATTTTACTATTTCAACAAAGTGGTGCCAGTCAAGAAATCCGAATTTAAAAAAAAATTGCCCACTGGCAACACTCTTTTAATATTGGATAGTTTGACATGGTGAAGCTCAGTAGTATAGTGGTCAACACGCCTGTATGCCACGCTTCAGGTCGCGAGTTCTGCTCCCGGCTGGGCAAGGTTCACTCAACCTTTCATCCCTTCGGGGTCGATAAAATGAGTGCCAAGTTTGCTTGGAAACTAAACACCGAGGGTCTCGCGTTGGATTGACCACCTGGCCGGAGCACTTGCTACATAGCACCTCGGGGCCTAAGGTCAAGTAAACAGAGTTGGGCACTGTATACCCTGATCTTTCATGGATCGTACAATCACAGGTTTAGTTTTAGTTTGACAAGCTACCAATTACATATAGCTACTATGAAAACACACAAATACCTAAAGACAGCGTCCCTTTTTGGGTAATAAACACTTACTTTAATCTGTAAATCATATCAAGATCTAATAGAATATGATAAAAATACGTGAATGAGTTAGAGTAGCCACAGAACATACATACCGATAAACAAGCATTTTCCAAAAATCATGACAAATCATGTTTAGGAAATCGCGTAAGATGTAAATCTATCAAAAACAGGAAACCCAAAATTTTCATGAATCTAATATGTACATGGTACAGTCGTGGAAAAAAAGGAAACACCCCCTACTAACTCTGCAACAAATTGATTTAGAAGAAAGTTACTGCTATCAAACGATTGGAAATAAAATCTACCTTTAAATGATGTGTATAAAATTTTGTTTAGGTGGCCATCTTCAAATCAAAGCCAGGGCAAACCTTTTTTTAATAGCAAGAGCCAATTTTGACTATATATTTTAAATATTCGATTCAAACAATGCCTAGATACGAAATTTCAAGTCATTTAGGTGATAAATTTTTGAATTATAAACATTCAAAATTTAGAGTTTATAATGTTAAGTTACATTTTCATATTTTTATTAATAGTTCTTGAAATTGTAATCCTAATGTGATAATTTTTTGTGTGGTTATAATACTAAAAAACCTAGACAGAAATACTTTGAATTTGTAATTTAAAAAAATTTATAACTTGAATTATGAAATTAACATTCGAAAAAAAATATCAATTACAACGTGCAATTTTTTTGATAGATTTATAATTATTATATCCTGCTCTATGTAAATTCAAAATTTCAAATTTTTCTTCCCAGTAGTTTTCAAATTATGCTTAAAAATCGTCAAAATGATGGTTTAAGATGATGGTCTATGATGCTCAAAAAACCATAACTTGAAAAAATATATTTTACTCATTTTATTGAAACATTTGGATAACAATAGACGAAACATATTAAGTGAATGAAATAGTGCTATTTGCAAGAAATAATACATTAATAGAAGTAACTTACAAGGGAACCACTTTTGCTGTTGCTCGCACCTAGCATCCAGACCTGGTGCGTTTTGTAGCCCTATACATAAAAGTTAGAGAACCGAAAAATTTCTCTGTTAAAATAATATTTTATATACTTTTTTATACTTTTAATTTTTTATTATTACATATTTATTTGTTTATTTCACGCCAAAAGTGAGTTAAGTCGCCAAATATGGCGCTAAAATTTTCCCGTCCGCTTTATCCAAAGAGAAAATGTATAGAACATATTACTAGGATTATATCAGATTGCGATTTTTTTTTTATAATTGATAGCATAAGAAACAAATATTAGGTTTTTATTTCTTTTTCTATGCAGACGATAAATATATAAGTAATACATATAATTCTATAAAAGCTTCGAAGATCATTGAAAACTATTTTTTAGTGAAATAGAAAATAAGCAAACTATTTTCTTTTGAAATCGAATAGAATAAAGTTTCGAATGTTTAAAATGAAATGTTGCTGTATTAAATGGTCCTTTGGTAAAAGTAATCATAAAGTAAATTAATATTTTTACACAATTTAGAAAAATTACTGTGGCGAAATATATCGGACATTACAATTTCTATACATTACAAATTTAGCTATGACATATTGCCGGAAAGCTCTACTTTTGAAAATAAACTGTTTCCCCGCCAAAAATATGAATATAATGTTGCAATTTTTCAAAATCAAATTCGTGGGTTTTTGAAGGAATTTTCGAACTTTTTTTAATATTTTATACTTATTATTAACTAATTTTTATTTTTAAATGCTTTTCTTTAAAAAAAAAATTCAATGTTAATAGTCCGATAAGTGGTCTCGAAAATTGCATTTTCCGAAAGTTATGCTTGTGTAAAATCAAGAAATATTATTTTAACAGAAAAATTTTATCGATTCTCAAACTTCATAATATAGGGCTTTAAAATGCATCAGGTCTCAATGCCAGGTGCGAGCAACACAAAAAGTGGTTCCCTTGTTAGTAATTCTGTAACATTTCAACAATCGAGTATCGAATTTCAATTTGGATACAGCCCCTAAAATAGGCTTATTTTAAAATAATTAATTTCTCTGAAACTAATCGTACGAATTTCATGAAAATTTGTAACACTCGGGTATTACTATTAAAAAAAAAAAAAAAAAAGCTCAGGTTTGTTTTGATATGTAGATGGATCTCTAACCATATTTTATATATATCATTCAAAAGTAGATTTGATTTCCAATCGTTTGGTACCAGTAACTTTCTTCTACAATAATTTGTTTCAGAGTTAGTAGGGAGTGTTTACTTTTTTTCCCACGGCTGTACTTTTATGGAAAAGAAAAAGTTTCCATCCTGTTAACTTTGCTGGAAATCATAGTTTAAGATTGTGACTGCTACAATTTGGTTATAGCAGTTACATTTACTAATTAATGCTATTCTTATATTTCGCTTAAGGGTTGATCTTCATATTGAATTTGCATCAAATTCTGAAATTGTCAGCACAAATACCTAATATTTTGAACTCATATTTGAATTATCCGGCACATTTTACTTTTGATAACAAGCGGGAAGTCATTTGGTCAAGTATTTTATTAATTATGAAGATTCATAGTTTTGAAATAGTACCTAATGTTAAAATCACTGCGAAACAAATGATAATAAAGATAGTCTTTGAAGTATAACTCAAAAACTACTTGGGGGTTAGTTCGCATGTTTGAAGCTTTTAGAAATCATTTTTTTTGTAAAAAAGTCGTAGGTTACAATTTATATATATTTTTTCAAAATTAATTACAAAAAAATATTTTTTCGAAATTAAATTATTAAATCATTAAAAATGTTAATTAATAAAAAATAATTATTATATATTATATATTAATTAATAATTTATGTTAATATTATATAAATATTATTAATATAATTAATATTATTTATTAATTAAAATTTTATATATTAATTATTAAAAATATTAACTATAACATATGAAGTTTTTAAAACATTTCGATAACTAGGAGCTTCAAATGTGTGAAACCAAATTTTCATGTCACTTTGGTTAGTAGTTTTGAAAAATACCTGCAAAACAGATAGCAATGCACGCATTGCTATCTGTTTTGCAACAATTAATGTGGTTTTAACATTAGCAGTTTATAAATTTAAAGCTTCATAATTTTTTAACTTATGCCGAATGATTTATTGCATGGTATTCTAAAGTGAAATTTACCCGAAACTCTAAATATGAGGTCAAATTCCGTGTCTGCATTGGAAGTTTCAGAGTTTTATGCAATGCCTGTATGAAAACAGCCCTCTAAGCAAAATGTTAATATAAAAAAATCCCTGTCGTCTCGGCTTACAGACGGAGGTAGATTTCGAAGTTAAATACTAATTTCACCAACAAAAACTAAATGAAGATTAGAGATAAACCCAGTTTAACAATTTTATCTGGCCACTTTTGACGAATTTTTAATTTCATTTTTCTCTAAGAGCTCTTTCTATCAAAATCATATTAAGTCGGTATTAAAAAAAATATTTTTCCCCGCCCAACAACTCGAAATTTTCTGACACATTTTCCGATTCAATTTTAAAAGTAAACGCATGAAACTTGCTGACGTGATATTTTGAAGAGATTTATAAGCGACCTGTGTTTTTATTTTCCATTCAATTAATTAGACCTTTATTTACAACTATTTTCTCAGTACGACTATTTTTTTCGTTTCCAGTAGTAAAGCTTCGGGAAATTTGGTTCAAAATGCCCAATTTGGCAGCATTTTTAAAAAATATATTCTGCCTTTATCAAAAAATCTACCTATACAGCACATTATATAGTTTCGGCATAAGATAACCTGCCTATTGGAATGAATGTAATAAAATTAATTTAAAAATGAGTCAGAAAATAAGCCGTTTGGATTTGAGTACACCCTTAATACGGTAATTTTTTCGTCATCTCCTATTTTTGTTTATTTTATTTTATTTTTTTGCTGTAAGAGTTGATCCTGTCAAAAACTTGTCAATGTGAAAGTTGTAGATAATATTAATAAGATGTATAATAAATTTAAGTGGATTGGATATCTTGTGAATTGACTAAATTATGAATTTTTTACTTCTTCAAGCCCCCATTGTTTTTCATTTTTAATTATTTTTTTGCAATAAGAGTTCGACCTATCAAAAAGATGTCAATATAAAAGTTGTAGATGAAATAAGATGATTAAGAAGATTTACAATAAGTTTAAGTGAATTTGATACCTTAAAAATTGACAAATTTCTGCATTTTTTTCTCCCTAAAACCCTATTTTTTGAGCCTCTTGAGACCATTTTTAATTTTATGAAAAATCTGAGATACATTCCTTTTCCTAGAAGTAATAATAAATTTAATCTGATTTGATATGTATAAAAATTAAGACGTTATGGGGTTTTTTCGGTTATCACAAACCCCTCCCTATTTCCACCCCCTTGGTCCGATTTCACCCATTAACGAACTTGACCGAACTTTTATGCCCCTTGATTTTATGTATCAGTTCGAAAGAGATTTGTGCAGTATTACGGAAGTTATCGTGTCCATAAAAAAGTAATATATATAGTCTTAACTTTGTTTTCCATGCTGATATGCAGTAGTTTTGACTCTTAGTATATTTTTCAGGTATTGCGCTCTAATAATGTTTAATATCCTGTATGAGGTGTATCTTTCTTTGGATATCTTAGCTTTTTATTATCTATTTTCTGTAATGTTTGCGTTATAAGGAGCTAAATTTTGTCATTTTAGGCTTAATGCCGACAAAATTGGATGAAATAACGCATCTTCTATGAATGAACTCACAAGCTCCTCTGACGATTCTGTGAGTCATTCATAGTTTCTTATTTTACATACTGGTTTCCTATGTTCATTTCTAAATGATCTTTAGAACTTTATCAATTTCTTCATATATTTCTGATTTCAAATTTATTATATATATATATATATATATTAAAGTTTTTCACTGAGGGTCGTTTTGGGTTCTAGGGGTCATGATCGGTGTAGATCTGCAAAAAATGTTCAGAAATCCCAACATAGAGAGATAGCAATAGGTAGTATTTCCTACGAAATCTACTAAAATCGGTCAAGTGCGAGAATTACTCGAGTACAGAGCGTTCCGTACAATAAATACTATATTAATTAGTAATTGCACTAATCTACTAATAATCTACTAATTTTAATTGCTAAAAGGTGAAAATTAAAATTTTTTAAACAGTAAAAATAAGTTTATTTGACTGTTTACATGTATCCACTATATACCGTGTCCTTAAAAAAAAAATACAGTCAAACATCGTTAACATGAACACGCTTAACGTGAATTACTTTTAACATGAATTGTTTTCACAGTCCCCTATAAAAACAAATACAAAGATTTGATACTGATAACATGAATTACTGTTAACATGAACAAAATTTTGATTCCCCTTGAGGTTCATGTTAACGAGGTTCGACTGTATATATATATATTCTAATGTTGCACGGTCTGTGAAACGCCATCATTCAATTTTCAATCAACGTATTCTTTCCTATTATGCACGTTTTTTTTTTTATTTTTTTTTAATTTTTTTTTAATTTTTTTTATTTCCCTTGGATGTTTATTTTAGCAATTCAAATTAGTATACTATTAGAAGGTGTTAATTTGCTATATATTTAGTAACTATAATATTAGAAACTAGTTGGATGTGCCAATCCCAAAACTTTATTCTATCTTATACAACTTAATATTTCAAAAAGTAGTTACACATGTTAATACTTCAATATTATTAGTTCAATACTATGCCAACTTTCATTTTCTTCTTAAATTTCTTCTTCAGTCAATTAAACGGACTAAAAACGAGTTAATCTATATCATGATATTTGTTAAAATTAATAGTTTTTCCTTATTCTGTTGTTATTAACTGTTTGCGAATAGCCGGCTTAGCAGGAAGGGAGTTTCCGCCGCTGCACGAGCCGCCGATGGACAACAGAACTACGAAAAATCAAGAACAGTATACAAAAATCGCTATCACAGAGCCCCTTTAACACGCATTATTTCCAAATTCAAGGATGACTTGTTGGCCATATCCAAAATTATGCACAAAAAATTTGGTTCAATTGTATGCATAATTTTATACACTTTTCGATGGTACAATAAAGGAAATGGCACAAACATCGCTATTACAGCGCCCCCCCCCCCTTCCGGTAGATTTTTTTCAAATTCAGGAAGGACTTGCTTGCCATAGCAAGAAACATACACAAACAATTTAGTTTAATTCTATGCATAACTTCATACATTTATTGATGGTACAATAATAAAAATGGTGCAGACATCGCAATTAAAAAAAAATAGCGCTCTCTTCAGGCGGAATTTTTTTAAGTTCAGGGAGAACCTACCGACCATAGCCTTACACATACACGAAAAAAATTGGTTCAATTCTATGCATAATTTTATACAGTTTTCGATGGTGCAATAAAGAAAATTGCACAGACATCGCCATTACAGCGCCCCCTTGTGCCAGATTTTTTTCAAATTCAGGGAGGGCTTGCTTGTCACAGCCAGAAACATGCACAAAAAATTTGATTCAATTATATCTATAACTTCATACACTTTTCGATAGTACAATAATGAAAATCGTACAGACATTGCAATTATAGCGCCCCCTTCTGGTGGAATTTTTGCAAATTCAGGGAGGACCTTCGTGCCATGACCAAAAACAAACACAAAAAATTTGGTTCAATTCTATGCATAATTTCATACACTTTTCGATGGTACAATATTCAAAATGACACAAAAATCGCTATTACAGCGCCCCCTACCGGCGATTTTTTTCCAAATTCAGGGAGGATCTGCTTGTCATAGCCAAAAATTTGAAATAAAAATTTGGTTCAATTCTATTCATAATTTTATACACTTTTCGATGGTACAATATTAAAAATGGCACAAAAATCGCTATTACAGCGTCCCCTACCGGCAAATTTTTTCCAAATTCAGGGAGGATCTGCTTGCCATAGCCAAAAATTTTAAATAAAAATTTGGTTCAACTCTATGCATAAATTCATACACTTCTTGATGGCACAATAGCGACAGACAGACGGACAGATGGACACACGGAGAGACAGACATTTTGCATAAATATGTGTTTGGGGATCTCTGACACCTAAAACGTTTAAATCCGTCGAAAACCGGAAGTCGAAAAAAATTTCGATTACAATACTTTCTTCTGTTGAAGATAGAATAAAGTAAAAATCTTCCTGTGTTGTTATCTAGTCTTTGAAAGCCGATAGCGCATACAGTACGCCGCCCGTGTCTTTAAGTATGCCAAACCATCCGTGTCTTTAAAGATTAATATCGCGGCTAATTACCGACTATTTTTTTTTATTTAGTCATTATAAACAATCCTTTCATACTTCCACAAAAACAGGTACCTCGACCGCAACCTCAACTCTCTTGCTAAGCTCCCGCAAAGTGAAATTTATGTGTAACGGAAAAAGGCGCTTTTCTCAAAGACTATGTGACTTAGGGTAATCGCTACAGTTTTCTTGCAAGGTTTAAATAATCTTCTACTATACCTCATTTTTTACATAACTAGGGGGCTCTGCCCCCTACGAGCTACGCTCGTCAACTCCCGTTCAGACACCGCAGACTCTAACAGCACGCTAATTTGATCGCCTTTAAAAAGATTTCGGAAGATTGAATTATAATTTGAATCTGACAATTATAATCTGACGTAATTTTCACCAAACTTTTCTTTCTCTTTTTAATATTCACGTCAAAATACTTTTGTTAGAAATGAAATATTATGATCATCTTAAAATGTCAAGTAAATGTCTCGCGCAATTTTTAAATTAAAACTGTTTTGCAATATTATTTTTTGTTCATTTTACGTAATAATTGTAATATGACGTAAATTCTCCTATTTAGGACTTCTAACGCATGTTACTGAATTTATTATTTTACAATATTCTTTCTCATTTAAAATTCACGCGTAACTATAGTTTTTATGACGTAATTTTCAATGAGTTCCTGCTTTTTATATTTTTTGTTTATAATAGTCACGTGTAAAATAAATTTTTAATTTGAAGCAAACATTACTGTTTGCGCTGTTTATACAGCTGGCAACAGTTTAAATTAATACAATTTTCTAAAATTTGTAAAAAATATCTCTCGAAATGCTAAAAATTTGAATTTAAAATAGAAATAAAACCTCGAAAAATTATTCAAATTAAAAAACTAACTGCTATCTGCACACCGGGAAATTCTGACGCATAAAATGATCTCAAAATGATTAAATTCCGATGTACAGTTTTTCCTCCTATAAAACTTTTTTAATGGAACGATTTTGTCCAACTTTGGCATTAAATATCTCTTAAAATAATTCTTCGATTTGAAAACTGTCTGCATCAGCGTGTTTATCAAACATTTTTCTATAATACTACCGATTTTCATATTTTTGTATGCAACAGTTTTTTTAATATTAACGAAGAAAGACCTCCGGTCACAAAAAATTCAAAACCGGCGGCGGTGACAGCGGTAGTTACTTTTTTTTAGAATAGAGAGATTTAAGTATCAGTAGCTTCTGAAATACAGGGTGTGTGGGCATGTTTTTGCATTACATTTTCGATGTTATCTCTGATAATTTACTTAATAAACTTTTTCACCAAAAATAAAACCGACTTCAAAAACTACTACAAAGTAAACTAGTATGTTGTGGCCATCACAAAACTTTCTTCTATATAAATCACGTCAATTAAATCATTTAAATAGTACAAGAAATAACATGAATTTAGCACCAATTCATATCAAAGTATATCTGAATTTGAAGTTTGATGAAAATTCGTGCATTAGTTCTTGAGATAGAGCTACAGCGGGAATTCTGAAAAATGTAGCATAGCAGCGCCCCCTGTTGAGCGATTTACACTAAAAATAAACAGCACAAAATTATATCAAGCTATACCTGAATCTGAAGTTTGTTGAAAATCTAAGCGTTAGTTCTTGAGATAAAGCTATTGCGGAAATCGCAAAAAATTCAGCATAGCAGCGCCACCTGTTGAGCGATTTACACCAAACATTAAACAGCACTAATTTACACGACAATTCATCTCAAGGACTAACTAAATTTGAAGTTTGATGAAAATCCGTGCAATAGTTCTTGAGATACAGCTCTTGCGAAAATCGTGAAAATGCAGCCCAGCAGCGCCACCTGTTGGGCGATTTACACCAAAAATTAAACAGCACTAATTTATATCAAGGATTAACGAAATCTGAAGTTTGATGAAAATTCGTGCATTTTTTCTTGAGTTAGAGCTATTGGGATAATCATGAATAATGCAGCATAGCAGCGCCACCTGTTGGCCGATTTCCACAAAAAAGTAATCAGCACCAAACTATATCCTGGACTAACTGAATCTGAAGTTTTATGAAAATCCGTGCAGTAGTTCTTGAGATATAGGTATTGCAGAAATCATGAAAAATTCCGCATAGCAGCGCCACCTGTTGGGCGATTTTCCCCAAAAACTAATCAGGTCCAGTTTATATCAAGGTCTAACTAAATAATAAGTTTTGTAAAATTCCGTGCATTAGTTCTTGAGATAGAGCGCCCACAAAATTTTTGTCACATACAGACTCACAGACAGAGTGACAGAGTGACAGAGTGACAGGGTGACAGACAGACTCACAGACAGACATTTTCTAAAAACCATCAAATCGTGTTCTGGGCATTCTAAAACGTGTAAATCCGTCGAAAACCGGAAGTCGAAAATTTTCACGAATCCAATACTTTCTTCTTGTAAAGGTAGAAGAAAGTAAAAATAATTTTTTTTTACATAATAGTTAATAAGAAATTAAATTAAGAGCATTGTATTTACCATGCGCATTATTATATTTATGTACATTAATTTCATTTTTTGGAGTCGGTGCCAGCCAAACGAAGTTAAGTATAATCATCCAACAGACCCACATCCAAATATCTACGAGTTTTTTTACGATTTGTTATTTAGTTAAAAAATTTAAATTTTACCATTTTTGAAACATTTCATCTGATTTTATAAACGTGTATTTTCAAGTGAGATTAGTTGTAATTATGTGTGCTAAATTAAGGGTTATTGTAAAATTAATGCGTTTATACAGGCTATTATGTAAAAAAAAATCGTAGCCAAACACAGATTTTCAAATGCAGGATGGTGTCAGAGTTGATTGAGAATGGAATTTTTTTCCTAAACGGTTTTGCTGAATCTTGTTACGATTTGTATTGGATAAACAATTTTAATTTTGAACTTGGCTTGGCTGGCACCGACTCCAAATATCAAATTAATGCACATAAATATAATAATACGCATGGTAAATACAATGCTCTTAATTTAATTTCTTATTAACTATTATGTAAAAAAAATTATTTTTTATTTTGTAGTATTTTTTGAAGTCGGTTTTATTTTTGGTGAAAAAGTTTATTTTTCACTTTTTAGTTTTTTTTTAGTTACAATTTTTGCATGATTCTTTTGGAGGAAATTACGGACTTTTAAAGATGTTATTTTGATAAGTAAATACTTTTGTCCAGATTTGTGTGTACATTAATAACACAGGTTTTTTATGAACATTCTTTATATATATATATTACATTTATTCTTCTTCAGATTTAATAGCTTTATTTTTTAATTAAATATTTTTGTTTCTCTATTTAAACATGGGTGGAACGACAGGAGGCTCGCATGAAAAAATATCGAACTTTGGAAACTGACAATAAAAAGTTCTTCGTCTTACTAAAAATGCTCTATAAAATAGAAAAGAGAAACCCAATGACTTATTTTCCGGGTTGCCCTAGATGAACGGGTTTGATACCTGGCATCGGCGTAGGAGACCACCTAATCGCCACGTAGCGGCAATAAACCTGATGAACGCCTAGATCGTTTTACTATCGGCAGTGCCTGTTTCTTAATTATGAACATTTTTATGCCAGTTACTTAACATTTATATCTTGTTTAGCACCTGCGCAATGCTACTCATGTTGATCTCGTAATTTAGAAGCTTAATCAGATGACGAGACATTCATATTGGCAAGGCACCTGAGAGGTATAATTCATAGGTAAATTCGGGGTCTTCGCACCTATCGACGGAGTTTACATGCACCGGGAGCCATTAGGGTACATGACAACCGAATAACTTATCAAAAAAATGATCGTGAAAAGATTACAGGGGGAAAGTCTTAAATAGCGTTCCCTCAAATGGCTGGTCATTGATGAAATTTCTATGGTGTCAAAAGAGAATTTATATATAATTCATTTGAGGTTTCAAGAATTAAAAACAATTTATTTTTGGATGGCATTAATGTTTTCTTATATAGAGATATTATGCAAGTGCCAATATGTAATGTATACGTAATGCCAATGTGCTTAAATGCATGCTAAGCATTTCAGCATGGTACTTTTATTCATAATTTAAATTATTTGCTTAATCTTTCGCCAAATCTAAAGATTCTCATAGAGAAATTGAGAACTCATTGCATCATGACGGCATTTTATTTATTTTTGTTTGTAATCTTTCTTGACAAAATCAGCTTAACTCACTTAGGCATTTATGCTTCTTATTGCATCATCATTTGCAATACACTGGGCAGTGGAGATTTTAAAACTATTAAGTAATCTACCGTTATTGCGTCCACTGCCAATTATTGTTTTCGAGCTAATATGATTTGGTGCATTTAAGCGTTTTGCGAATTAAATATTTTATGATACCCACATTTACATTAAACTAATTGCTGCTGATATATTTTTTGTTTCACGCTAGCCTTAACTGTGGGCTCGATTACGGAAGATTAGAAATTCATCGTCATGCTCATTTAATAGTCTTGTTTAACGTGTCATTGGTCTGCATAGTAACTGACGTATTTTAGTGAGTATAGTGCTGCAAAACATATAGAACATATAGAACTTTCGGAAGCAACTTATGATATTCGCATTTCCTTTAAACCATGTTTGCTGTTAGTATCGTACACTTTTTGCTTTTATCGGGCAATCTGATTCAAATTTACTTGCTCTCATTTCTTGATACAATTCAAATGTTTTCATGACTGCGTAACTCACTGATTTGCTTTCGCCATTATGCTTATGCGTACTGATGTTTAAGTTCTGTGCCATGTAAATACACCGCAGCATAACAATGTCGCCTGTAATACTAATTAGAGTAACTCCTTTTATTTCTTTCTATGTTGTTTATCTTTACTTTAACAGCATAGGGATCTTGGCTCAACTTCTGTTTGCATATATAAAAGTAGACAAATGGTTGTTTACAATAAATAAAGTTATAAATATTGAAAAACTTGCTTGTGTATATGAGACAGTGGTACTACTTAGTTATCCCGTCGATCAAAAATCTATCGCCAAACTATAAGATTAAATGCCAATAATGGTTGATCGTAAATGTCACATTCACTTGACTTTAAGCAAGATACATGTGTTTATGTCATCAAGTGATTTTTATTTCGACGTTTTATTTGTATTTCGATTAATGTTATACTAATTTATTTGTTCTTTCGTTATTTAAAATAAAAATTATGTCAATTTGTATAATTTGGCAAGTGGTTTGGCGATTTATATAATCTGGCGAAATTGGTCGACGGGATAACTAAGTAGTACCGAGACAGTTAATAGGTTGTCAGAAAATATGCGTTGAATTTTCATTTTCTCTCCAAGACCCCTATACAGGAAAGTTATCATTAATGTTATCTTGTGGAAATATTAAAGGCAATCAAAAAGCATTCATACATATAACTGCTTAATATAATATAATATAGGTATGTATATAATATTATGGTACTTCTTAATTATCCCGCCGACCAATTTTGCCAAATTATATAAATCGCCAAACCACTCGCCAAATTATACAAATTGACGTAATTTTTTTTTTAAACAACGAAAGAATAAATAAATTAGTAAAACATTAATAAAAATACAAGTAAAACGTCGAATTAATGATTTTATTGGCCATTATTGCATTTAATCTTACAATTAATTAATTAATGGCAAACCATTATTGGCATTTAATCTTACAATATGGCGACAGGATAACTAAGAAGTACCAATATTATATATATATATATATATTATGTGCCGCCAGTCTGATGTTATGTGTTTAATTAAACTAAACTATTGTATACTAAATTATTGTTTTGTATTTAGTTTGCTTCTGTATTACTTAGCATTTGAAATAATGGTGTATTTTTAATAAATGTATATTAAATTACTATTTTGAATGCGATTGCCAATTAAGAATTTTAAATATGAATGTCGATTAGAAAATGCGAAGAAACAGATTGGGGAAGATCCATTACAGAATTTGAATGGGAATATCGCCAAATTAGTCAGTTACAGCCAAGTTGTCTTTATTTATGGCGACTTATTTTGGTCACAAAATTTGGCGATAATTCACGCAACTACGCAAAGTTTTGCGACAACTTAGCGCTAACGTATATGAATACCTAGTTTTATTCTTATGATTGAGAAACCGGTTACAACAATGAAAGATAATTTTGGGTGAAATCCTTCATTTTATTGGTTTTTGTTGAATTACTAAAAAACTACTCAACCAAATTCGATGAAACGGAAGTGGTACCAATTCGAGAGTATCCTCTTTCAATTAAAACAAAAATCACATAAATCGGACAAAAAGTTCCGGAGCAATCGGTGAACATACATAAAAAAAAAAAAAAAAAACATACATACGCGTCGAATTGATAACCTCCTCCTTTTTGAAGTCGGTAATAAAAATATAATCTCTCTCTCTCTATTCTAAAAACAAGTAACTACCGCTGTCACCGCCGCCGCCGCCGGTTTTGAGTTTTTTGTGACCGCAGGTCTTTCTCCGTTAATAATAAGAAAAATATTGCATACAAAAATATGAAAATCGGCGGTATTATAGAGAAATGTTTTATAAACACGCTGATGCAGACAGTTTTCAAATCGAAGAAATATTTTAAGAGATATTTAAGGCTAAATTTGGACAAAGTCGTTCCATTAAAAAAGTTTTATAGGAGCAAAAACTATACATCGGAATTTAATCATTTTTAGATCATTTTATACGTTATAATTTCCCGGTGTGCAGAATTTATTTATTTTCTTAATTTGACTCATTTTTCGAGGATTCATTTCTATTTTAAATTCAAATTTTCGGCATTTCGAGAGATATTTTTTACTTATTTTAGAATATTGTACTAATTTAACCTGTTGCCAACTTTATAAATAGCACAAACAATAATGTTTGCTTCAAATTAAAAATTTATTTACACGTGACTATTATAAACAGAAAAAAAACTTTCAAATTAGAATTAAATAATTACGTATAAAAAGCAGGAACTTATTGAAAATTACTTCACCTATAATTAAACGTGAATTTTAACAGAGAAAGGATATTGTAAAATAATAAATTCATTAACATGCGTTAGAAGTCTTAAATAGGAGAAATTACGTCATATTTACGTCACATTACAGTTATTACATAAAATGAACACAAAATAATATTGCACAACAGTTTAAATTTAGAAATTGCGCTAGACATTTATTTGATATTTTGAGAGGATCTTTTCAACTATTTTTGTTAGGAAAGCGCAAATAATATTTCATTTCTAAAAAAAGTATTTTCACGTGAATATTTAAAAGAGAAAGAATAGCTTGGTCAAAATTACGTCAGATTAAAAACTATTAATTTAAAATGTCTGTTTTAAAAGAACTTTCTTTTCGCTTTGTTAAAAAGTACCAGGAGATAAAGACTCTGTTTACTTAATTCCTTTTATATTAGCTTATTTTGAAATGTTGTTACACGTGTCTACGTCATCAAGTTATTTTTATTTCGACGTTTAATTTGTATTTTTATAAATGTTGTACTAATTTATTTGTTCTTTCGTTATTTAAAATAAAAATTATGTCAATTCGTATAATTTGGCGAGTGGTTTTACGATTTATATAATTTTGCGAAATTGGTCGACGGAATAATCAAGTAGTACCGCAGCGGATTTGGCGTTAAAATTCCCCAATCAAAGAGAAATGAATAGAAATCCATTTATAGGGAGATCGCCACTGTTTTTTAAATTATAATTCAATCTTTCGAAATATTTTTAAAGCTGATCAAATTAGCGTGCAGTTAGATTCTGCGGTGTCTGGACGGGGGTTGGTGAGCGTAGCTCGTAGGGGGCAGAGCCCCAGTACCTAAAATTAAAATAAATGTATTTTTGAGTTCGGCGTTACGAGAGCTTTCACACGATACCTCACGCGATATACATGAGAAAAAGATTTTTGTTTTGAAGTAACTTAATAAGCCTCCTACATTTTCCCTAAATGCATTTGTAAATGGTTAATAATCTGCAAATATGTGGGTCAATGGCCTTTATCATTTCTGCTAAATATGAACTTTCCACGTTCCATAGTTTATGAGAAAAACGGCTATGACAGACGGACAAACTGACATACACACGAGGAATCTTATAATGACTCCGTTTTTATTTTTTAAGTACGGAATCCCGAAAATTAGTAGTAGTCGTTTCTACTATTCGATTTTGTACCAGTCACATTTCCATATGATGATTTGCGGCAGAGTTAGTAAGGGGGGTTGGATGAGGTATCATTTCTTTTTAGCTCACAGGCTATCCAGGCCTGAGATCTAATGTGCCCGGCCGTTCTGTACGTATGTACGTACGTATGTATGTACGTAACGCGATAACTCTTGATAGAAACACCCCATTTGCTTCAATTTTTTTTTAGGTTCATTCTGATAAGGCGCTTTCCTGATTAGTTTTGGGGGTTCATTGGTTAAGTAAAAAGGGGGGGGGAAGGGGGACTAGTCCCCCCTCCTTAATTTAGCGATATGGTTTTTTCATGCAGAGTTATCTGATTGGCTTCAAATTTGGTATACTGGTTTATTATGTTACGGAGCTTCCCTGATTAGATTTGGAGGTTCATTGGTTAAGTACAAAGGGGAGGAAACGGGGGCTAATCCCTTCATTTATTTTTTAAGGGGCATTAGTCTTTGAAATAAGAGTAAATAAGAGTACAATTAGTTTGAATAGCCTGTGAGCTCAATGCCATCAGTTTAACTGGGCCCTTTTCTTTTTCTTTTTTTCACGACTATACTTTCTTCCTATGTAGAAGAAAGTAAAATTTTTGAAAAATGTCTTTGAAAACATATATTTCATACATATAATAAATAATGCAATAATAATTACGAAGTAAATAATGCAATTTCTTAATACCATTTGTTTTATCGTTTTACAGATGTTGGCGGTCCTTCAGGTCTAAGACCTTAATGTAAGTATTATTTTCACTTTTTAAATAATTTTTTTTTCGCTTTAAAATTGATTAACGTAGTCTAAGCATAATGTGGATTTACTTTACTGTAGAAATAACATGAATATATAATATTTTCTTTCTGAGGAAGATTTTATGAAACGAAAATCGATGCTCATGTAAATATTTAGAAAATAATATTGTATAGAAATAAAATAGAAACTAGAGAACAGGAATTCTGCTTTTTCAGAATTTAGTGTCGCCCCCGACATTTCCATTACTTCGTTTTCTTCTGATGGACTGGTGGTTTCTATTATTATGAAACAGCCTTTATAAATGAAGCGTTTAGGTGAAGATAAAAGAGCAGTCGTAAAAAGTTAGAACTCGGATTCTCTGGTCAGAATGGAAAAAAAATGGCCATAATTTTTTTTTAAATTATGGCCGTTTTTTTTTCATAATAATAGAAGCCACCAGTCCATCAGAAGAAAATAACTCAGTTAAGCGGGACTCTACTGTAGTGCAAAACATATTTCAATTTTAAGACTTAAAGCACACGCTTTTATTTTATGTAAAATGACGTCCTTTGCATTAATATAGATACTTAAAATTAAATATAGTTTATAATAGATCCATGTTTTATCATAAATCATTCATTTATATTTTTCACAAAATAGAACGTATTTTAATTACATTTTTTCAGTTTTTATGGGAAAATGGCAACAGGAGCTTTCAACTATTTTTTCTTTACTTTCTACAGAAACGGAGTACATGAGTTACCAAAATGAAGCAAATGTCACTAAAAATTACAAAAAAAAAAAAAAAAAAAAAAAAAAAAAATGTTATTTCTAAAGTAATTGGAGATGCAGTTTTCAAACAAATTGCATTAAAAAGTACTTTTTTTTCCCCAATACGACGGTATAAACATTAAAAATGCGCGATGCTTAGAAGTTGCGATGAAACATTGAAAAGGTGCGATGCTGTAGAGAATTTAATCGCACAATGAAACATCGGCTTTTATTTTACGGCTGGCTTATTTATTGGTGGCTGGTGACGTTATTTATTGGAGAGGACACAAAATAATCTGGGAGAAAGAAATAGCATACCGGGGCTAATAACCCTAAAAATGAAAATAATTTATTAGTGCATGGAAAATGACTACTATCCTGTTTGGGGTTTCCGAGAAAATTTTGCATTTTGCTTATTAAATATTATAATACAAAAATTTCATGAAGTATCTAATGATATCAAAACCTCCGCCTTTCAACGCGCAGTTATTGATATATGCCAAGTGACATTTGTGTTCTATGTACATTAAGTGAAATTTTTCTGCAACTAGCCGCCCTTGGCGACCAGTTTGGTCTCCCTTAAAATTTGTTTCGAAAAGCATGCTAACAAGGAAGGTCTCCTTACTGGGCATACTCAGAATATGTTGAAAGAAATTCTAGTGAAACTACTCATGTATGTAACAGGGGATCAGTTAAATTTAACGGCGGAATTTCAGTAGAAAATCTGTAAAAAAATAAAATACTTTCGAATATTTGGCTCAAAAATATGAAAATGACACGCGATTTGGCGAGCAGGATTTTCCTCGCCAAAAGCAAACGATTTTAATGCATCTGAAAATTGTTTATTAATTGATATTTAGAATGCACGGTTTTTAAGGAATTTAAACTTAATCAATGAAAAAGGTTATTATATATTTTTTACATTACATATATATATGTTGTTTGTTGCTGTAGTTATTTAATTTATCGCTGTAAAAATATTTTCCATGCTTTGCAAGTTGCAAATACCTATTTTAAGTTAGAGCCAGCTGACATTTGATTGCCATAATACATTTCCGTACCGAAGACGAAGTCGTTTCCATAGCAACAAAATCAAATCGACAGTGTTCTGTCTGCCTTATTTTTGAGCTTGAAACAATTTAAATCAATTTACATTTTGTTTTAAATCGTAAAATATCAGATTTAAATTTTATTATAAACACATATAAATATACATCACAAACTTCAGTTAAAACAAACTAAAAATGACAAAACTATAGTTAAAAAATTAAAAATGACAAAATTAAAGTTATTTAAATTAAACTTATATAAGCAAATTGAACATAAAAAGTTTTTTTCTACATAAAAGTGTATTTTTTTTCATCGCCAACTGGTGATATATTGCCAGATAAACGAAAATTTCGTTATTTTTTTACGGACGCTGTATCAGGGTTCCGCCAAAAAATTTTTTATAAACATATATATCCATATGAGAAGAACATTCAGTAATTTTTTCAGATTTTTCTGAGTATGCCCGTATGGAGACCTTCCTTGTAAGTATTGTATCATGTTACTTTTAGTAATGATTTAATTTACCTGTACTTCCTTAAATATATAATTAATATAATACCTTAAGCTAATATTAGTTTTTGTTGCATTAAAAAATCTCAATTTGTTGATTTTGTGTAAGCAAGTAAACCCTATTGGTTTACAATGGAAGTCTATGGGAATTTGGTGAAATATTAGAGATATCGCCATTTTGGCGACTAATTAAGATCGCCAAATTTGGCGATATATCGCCAAGTGGGCGACAAACTTCGCAGCATTTGGCGACAGAACAGGGTCACTCTAAGTTAACCCCCTTTATAGGTATGAAGATGCATTAAATGCTGTTCAATTACGAATGAGATGCGTTTCATTCGAGCGTTGCCATTAAAGAATTAACAAATAATCGTAATTTCTGTGCCACATACGATAGCATAATATATATATAGATATTACTAAGGAAGTCACATTATTAAGAAACGTCATTCTTATTCTGCATTAAGGGAACATGATATTTCAGATCTTCATTTCTTAAAATCTTCATTCCAACTCATTTGCACTCAACCCCTTCAAAATATAATATACAATGCGCAGTACTTGGGAATTATCTATCGTACGGTGAAATGCTTTTTAAATTGATTCAATGGTCTCAAAGTTCATTTCCTACAAATAAATATTTGTTTACTTTTTAAAATATTAGTATAACTTGAATCACCATAAAAATTAAAATACCATTAAGTATTCTGTTGGAAAACTTTGGTTTAGTACATTTAAACGTCAATTTTGTGAGGCGAAAGGCTAAGTATGGTACACTGTAAAAAAAAATCTGTAGTTCTACAGATGTAAAGTTACATGCTTACTAAACTTTCACCTGTAACTGTACGAAAAAAGCTGCAAATCTACAAAACTAGTTTTTGTAAAGCTACAAAAATCTGTAACTTTACAAATGAATCTGCTAAAATTTCAGTAATCTTACTTAACTTTTATTTGTAACCCTGGCTGCAGTTACATGAAAAGTTCTCGGAATCCCAGTTTCTAAAAAAATTCTTAGTAACCTTACAGATTTTTTGATTTTCGGCGCAAAAGTGTGTCTGTTACATGCAATTTTGTTGTTGCCGTTACATGAAAAGTTCTAGGAATTCCAGTTTCCTAGAAAAACTTTAGTAACTTCACAGATTTTTTTTTACAGTGTATACTTTTTGTCGAATTGGCAATAAAATTTCTTTATTACTGTCATTTCACTAGTAGTTGTTGCTATTTATGTCCTCTCTTATTGCAGAGGAAAGTTGTATCGCACACCTGGCATAAAAATAATTGTTTTTTTTTCTTTTCACATTTCTTAAAAAGTTAAAAAAAGAAAAAACACATTGTTCGTCGCATCTGCGTCTGAATTGTACCTTTGTCAAATTTAAGTTTTTTAGGCTTACGGTTTCAGAGAAATCACACTGAAAAAAAAAAAAAAAAAAAAAACTGTAGAATGTTTTCTCCATTTCAAACCTTTTGAAATTCGATTATTTTTAATTTTCGTTTCAGGAAATCTTGCGGTAATTGGTATCTGCATTTCAAATTAAAAATTTATATTAGATGTAAATTTCCAACTGGGCGAAAAATGCCCGGACCAGGATTCGAACCCGGGATCTCCTGGCTGAAGCCGCCAGTGCTCTGCCATCTGAGCTATCCCGGACGTTCCTAGTCGAACTTTTTCACCCAGCTAACCTTGAAGATCACAGCATCTGGTCTGAAACCTGGTTCAGCTCAACAGAATAAATCTCAGGTAATGGAACTCCAGAAATAGCTGGATATGAAATTACACTAGATTAATTTTAACACAATTATTCTAATTGGTAAACGAATCATATTAGATGTAAATGTCCAACTGGGCGAAAAATGCCCGGACCAGGATTCGAACCCGGGATCTCCTGGCTGAAGCCACCAGTGCTCTGCCATCTGAGCTATCCCGGACGTTCCTAGTCGAACTTTTTCACCCAGCTAACCTTGAAGATCACAGCATCTGGTCTGAAACCTGGTTCAGCTCAACAGAATAAATCTCAGGTAATGGAACTCCAGAAAATTTCTGGAGTTCCATTACCTGAGATTTATTCTTTCACCCAGCTAACCTTGAAGATCACAGCATCTGGTCTGAAACCTGGTTCAGCTCAACAGAATAAATCTCAGGTAATGGAACTCCAGAAAATTTCTGGAGTTCCATTACCTGAGATTTATTCTGTTGAGCTGAACCAGGTTTCAGACCAGATGCTGTGATCTTCAAGGTTAGCTGGGTGAAAAAGTTCGACTAGGAACGTCCGGGATAGCTCAGATGGCAGAGCACTGGCGGCTTCAGCCAGGAGATCCCGGGTTCGAATCCTGGTCCGGGCATTTTTCGCCCAGTTGGAAATTTACATCTAATATGATTCGTTTACCAATTAGAATAATTGTGTTAAAATTAATCTAGTGTAATTTCATATCCAGCTATTTCTGGAGTTCCATTACCTGAGATTTATTCTGTTGAGCTGAACCAGGTTTCAGACCAGATGCTGTGATCTTCAAGGTTAGCTGGGTGAAAAAGTTCGACTAGGAACGTCCGGGATAGCTCAGATGGCAGAGCACTGGCGGCTTCAGCCAGGAGATCCCGGGTTCGAATCCTGGTCCGGGCATTTTTCGCCCAGTTGGAAATTTACATCTAATATGATTCGTTTACCAATTAGAATAATTGTGTTAAAATTAATCTAAAAATTTATAGTTCCAATGTATTCCAAGTAATAATGATTATAGAGTGTTTTCTTATCATTTCATCCTTTTAAATCTCTAATATTTTATTTTACTAAAGTTTATGCCAAGTATTTATGACTTAAAAGTGAACTATATCAAACTGCAACTTTTTAGCATCTCTCTCTCTCTATTCTAAAAAAAAGTAACTACCGCTGTCACCGCCGCCGCCGGTTTTGAATTTTTTGTGACAGGAGGTCTTTCTTCGTTAATATTAAGAAAAATATTGCGTACAAAAATATGAAAATCGGTGGTATTATAGAGAAATGTTTGATAAACACGCTGATCCAGACAGTTTTCAAATCGAAGAATCATTTTAAGAGATATTTAATGCTAAAGTTGGACAAAATCGTTCCATTAAAAAAGTTTTATAGCAGCAAAAACTGTACATGGGAATGTAATCATTTTTAGATCATTTTATGCGTTAGAATTTGCCGGTGTGCAGATTGCATTAATTTTTTTAATTTGACTCATTTTTAGAGGTTTTATTTCTATTTTAAATTCAAATTTTCAGCATTTTGAGAGATATTTTTTACATTATTTTAGAAAACCAGTGGGCTCGGCCCCCTAAGAGCTACGCTCGCCAACCCCCGTCCAGACACCGTAGACTGTAAATGCACGCTAATTTGATCGGTTTTAAAAAGATTTCGAAAGATTGAATTATAATTTAAAAAACAGTGGCGATCTCTCTATAAACGGATTTCTATTCATTTCTTTTTCATTGAGGAATTTTAACGCCAAATCCGTTGCAGTACTACTTGATTATCCCGTCGACCAATTTCGCCAAATTATATAAATCGCCAAACCACTCGCCAAATTATACAAATTGACATAATTTTTATTTTAAATAACGAAAAAACAAATAAATTAGTACAACATTAATTAAAATACAAATAAAACATCGAAATAAAAATAACTTGATGACGTAGACACGTGTAACAACATTTCAAAATAAGCTAATATAAAAGGAATTAAGTAAACAGAGTCTTTGTCTCCTGGTATTTTTTAACAAAGTGAAAAGAAAGTTCTTTTAAATGAGACATTTTAAATTAATCGTTTTTAATCTGACGTAATTTTGACCAAACTATTCTTTCTCTTTTTAATATTCACGTGAAAATACTTGTGTTAGAAATGAAATATTATTTGCGCTTTCCTAACAAAAATAGTTGAAAAGTATCCTCTTAAAATATCAAATAAATGTCTAGCGCAATTTCTAAATTTAAACCGTTTTGCAATATTATTTTGTGTTCATTTTATGTAATAACTGTAATGTGACGTAAATATGACGTAATTTCTCCTATTTAAGGCTTCTAACGCATGTTAATAAATTTATTGTTTTACAAATTCCTTTCTCTCTTAAAATTCCCGTGTAATTATAGTTTTTATGACGTAATTTTTAATAAGTTCCTGCTTTTTGTACATAATTATTTAATTCTAATTCCAAATGTTTTTTTCTGTTTATAATAGTCACGTGTAAATAAATTTTTTATTTATTTACGAGTATAAATATATATTTTTTTTGAAGCAAACATTATTGTTTCCGCTGTTTATACAGTTGGCAACAGTTTAAATTAATATCACTTTCTAAAATCTGTTAAAAATATCTCTAGAAATGCTGAAAATCTGAATTTAAAATAGAAATAAAACCTCAAAAAATTAGTCAAAATAAAAAAATTAATGCAATCTGCACTCCGGCAAATTCTAACGCATAAAATGATCTAAAAATGATTAAATTCCTATGAACTGTTTTTGCTCCTATAAAACTTTTTTAGTGGAATGATTTTGTCCAACTTTAGCATTAAATATCTCTTAAAATAATTCTTCGATCTGAAAACTGTCTACATCAGCGTGTTTATCAAACATTTTTGTATAATACTACTGATTTTCATATTTTTGTATGCATTATTTTTCTTAATATTAACGAAGAAAGACTTCTGGTCACAAAAAATTCAAAACCGGCGGCGGCGGCGGCGGCGGCGGTGACAGCGGTAGATACTTTTTTTCAGAATAGACAGATGGTATTAATTTATACTGTTGCCAAATGTATAAACAGCGCAAACAATAATGTTTGCTTCAAATTAAAAATTTATTTACACGTGACTATTATAAACAGAAAAAAACATTTGGAATTAGAATTTAATAATTATGTACAAAAAGCAGGAACTTATTAAAAATTACGTCATAAAAAAGTATAGACGTGAATTTTAAAAGAGAAAGGATATTGTAAAATAATAAATTCATTAACATGCGTTAGAAGTCTTGAATAGGAGAAAGTACGTCATATTTACGTCACATTACAGTTATTACATAAAAGGAACACAAAATATTGTAAAACGGTTTAAATTTAGAAATTGCGCTAGACATTTATTTGATATTTTGAGGGGATCTTTTCAACTACTTTTGTTAGGAAAGCGCAAATAATATTTCATTTCTAACAAAAGCATTTTCATGTGAATATTTAAAAGAGAAAGAATAGCTTGGTCAAAATTACGTCAGATTAAAAACGATTAATTTAAAATGTCTCATTTAAAACAACTTTCTTTTCGCTTTGTTAAAAAATACCAGGAGACAAAGGCTGTTTACTTAATTCCTTTTACATTAGCTTATTTTGAAATGTTGTTACACGTGTCTACGTCATCAAGTTATTTTTATTTCGACGTTTTATTTCTATTTTTATTAATGTTGTACTAATTTATTTGTTCTTTCGTTATTTAAAATAAAAATTATGTCAATTTGTATAATTTGGCGAAATTGGTCGACGGGATAATCAAGTAGTACCGCAGCGGATTTGGCGTTAAAATTCCCCAATCAAAGAGAAATGAATAGAAATCCGTTTATAGGGAGATCGCCACTGTTTTCTAAATTATAATTCAATCTTTCGAAATCTTTTTAAAGCCGATCAATTTAGCGTGTATTTAGAGTCTGTGGAATCTGGACGGGGGTTGGCGAGCGTAGCTCGTAGGGGACCGAGCCCCCTAGTTAGTAAAATCGAAGAAAAAGCCGAATTTTAGAATGTTTTTCCCTTTCGCAACCCCTTGAGGATAGTTTGTGAAGAGATAAAATATGTCATTTTTATGCAAAGACTTTCGTCATAATTATTCTTAGAGAAGATTTCATATCGGTTCAGAAGTTCCAAAGCAATTCATATTTTAGAATGTTTTCTGATCAATTCCCAATTTAAATTTCGAATTCTTAGAAACCGTTCTGTGCAAGAATTAATGTCTTAAAAGTAATGTAAAAAGCCATGTGACATTTTAAGTTTCTATATCTAATAATTCCAAAGAAATCCAAATTCAAATAGATTTTAGAACATTATCTGCTCTGCTCACCTTTTTAAATTTCGATTTTTTTTTTTGAGAAACCTTTCTATCTTAGTGAGAATTTATGCAATAATTAATCCGCACGCCAAATTTCAAGTTTCTAACTCCAACATTAGCATAGAAATCTCAATTTTGAAACGTTTTTCATCTCTGCAACTTTTTAAATTTCGAATTTTATACAACCCGTACTTTTAGAGGATTAAAATGTTATAAGTAAGTACCATGCCAAATTTGAAGTTTCTAGCTGCAACATTTCTACAGAAATGACAATTTAAAACATTTTTCTCTCATTCATATTATAAAATATTAAAAAAAAAATATGTTCAGTAGTAGCGCTTATGACTTAAATGTAACAACCCTGTCAAATTTCCAGTTTTTAGACGCGGCGGAGAAAATTTAAAAAAAAATCGTCCTTGAAAATTCCTTAGATAACCAAAATAAATGAGTGAATTACGATACAGTTTTCATGGAAATTATATTTGAAAGCACATTTCGTTTCCTATATGATGGTGTGAAAATTGTAAATGTGCGATGTTTAGAAGTTTAAAAAACTGCATCAGGAAAAATTACAAAAACGAAATTTAATCGGCAGGTGTTTCCAACCTAAAAAGTACGACATGTATACTCACGTACATGTGTGTGCTGTGCAATATAGATTATACAATGAAGTTTAACGTAAGTATGGTTGTTTGTATTTGAGTATTCGGTGATGCTACCTTCGAGCTTGAAAGAAAATCAGTAGGTTTAGGATGTCATTTTTAACACTTTCTAACAAAGTTGAAAAGTGTTTATGGATTCGGTTTGTCTGTCAATCTGTCCATATGGCCATCTGTCCGTCTGTCCACCCTCTAACTCCCGTGAATATACTCGGATTTTTATGCAATTGATAAACGTTATTTAGGGTCACCAAGGCATGTTTGGTATTGTATATGAAGTATGTGGGATTAATAGTTCATTTACAGGGGCACACAAAAGAATTCCGTTACATTATGGTCAATGGGAGGAAATCGTTTGCTGAGTATTTTAAAGAGATTATACTACGTCAAATGAATTGAAACTGATATAAATCACAGAATTTCACTACAAAATGATTACGATAGAATATGGCATTCATAGCATTTGTCGTTCATTTACAGGGACACACAAAAGAACTCGGCTGTAGTACTGTCTTTGAGTAATAATTGCTGGAAGTACGGTTTAAAATTCGATATGCGCTTTTAAATGTAACTTTTTTTTGTATGTTACTCGTTGTATATAAATCCTATACCTCATATACAAGGCTGCACAAACAAATTCACGTACCATTCTCCTTATTAGCGGAAATTCCTGAAGGGGAACTTTCGACTGAGGTATATGTATTTCTTAACTGAACTAAATTTTGGCATGCATGTAGTTAATAGATACAAACCTATATATCATATTCAGGGCTTTTCGGAGAATTCGGATAATTTTTGGGTTGTAGATGGGAACAGCTGAAATTGGGTTTTCAAATATGTTATGCGTTTGTATAGGGTTGAATTAGACAATATTTTAACTTATTAAACGATGCAGTTTTGTTACATTATTCTGAATGTGTTGGAAAGTATTTCATAATTATGATTGAGCATGATTTTTTCTTTCTTGTTTAGCTATTATTAACAGTGTATACAAGGGTGTCCCTTTATATTGATGACTAATATCTAATTCCTAAACATTTAGTTTCAGAAGTAGAGCTCCAATTGCCAAAAATCTTTCAAATTTTGTTCTTCATCCTATGAAAATCCTTTTACGACAAAATAGCACCTTTTGCAAACAGTTCCGAAATTGAACATTTTACACGATACCCAGATTTTATAAGTTAAATTTAGAAAAACTTTGTTCATGCTGCAACAAGTAAAGCAATCAAACGTCCATTCTTTTACATACAAAACGTACCTAGTTATGTTACAATGATTTTCAAGAATTTTCGGTGTTTTCTTGCACTTAAAAAAACCTGTTTTCGAGGTTAGAAAAAGAAAAAGTTTATGAAATATAATGTATAATAAATCGTTAAGTCATCGTTGAATAAAAATTGATTTTTTTACTGTTTTACATGTTAAAGCTTACAGAACATGTTTCTAAAATTAAAATATACTCAGTGACCTTACAAAAATTTCACTTTCACAACTGTTTAAAACACAGTTATTTTAAACGAAATGTACTTTAATATGATGGAGAACAACATTTGTAACATTTTGACAATTGGAACAATAGATCTAAAACTAATCGTTTAGAAATTAGCTATTGGTCAATGAGAATAAAGGACACCCTTGTGTTTGAATGTGCATATACAAAGGTAATAAATATGCTGTAACTGTAATATTTATGCATATATTTCTTTTCTAATTATAGGAAATGCAACGATCTTTCATCATCTCCTACGGAAATCAAAATTGTTGAACAAGTAGTTAAAGAAGAAAATTATGAAAGAAGAAAATGATGAAAATTTAAATTTATCCAGGCTTATTAAAATGAAAACAATTGTAAAATAAAATAAATGAAATCTTTATTGATGAAAACTCTACTGTGTTCTTTTGTGCATAATGTCTTTTATGAAAACATTTTAGGCACATGTTTAACACTTGTATTATACCATTGAACGTCTGGGGCCGTTTTCCACAGAAAGGCTTAATCGCGCTTGAATTTTTTATCAGTTAGATATTAGTTTTCAAAGTTAATTGAAAAAGTTAAAAAAGAAATTACAAACGAAATAAATAATATAATACAGTAAGAAATAATAAGAAATAAAATTATAATAATTAAATTTTTCTCCCCTTAATGAAAAAAAAACAAACTTTTCCATTTTTATATGGCCATTTTAGACCAAGCTGGTAAATTAGAAAAAAATTCGTTTTGGTGCACCAAGCTATATATATATATCTGAAAAATTTAATGTATTAAGTTAAAATGAAATAGACCTTTGTGAATGGGGATCAAAAATCAAATTAAAATTTTGAATGTGTGAGATAGTGCAATAAATAAATAAAATGTAGATGATGTATCCATACATACACAGTTGATCTTAAACAGGTAATTAATACCAGTTAACAGTAGTTATAAAAAAGTTAGTGGCCAAGAACTCTAAAACGATAACAGGAACATTGTTAAAAGAGCTCAGTTATGTTTCGGAGATGAGATAAAACTGGATTTGTGAGTTAATTTTTCTGAATTGTGTTTTTGGTATTTAAAACTAAATTTATCTCGGTACATTTGCTCTGCCTGTACTTTCTGTCGCTTTATTTGGATGTGTTTGTAATCTTTTTATACATTTATTATCATACTTTTCATCTAAAGAATGCAATCATCAATTTGTGAAAGGCCCCTATTTATACTAAAGAAATTGTCTTTTAAACAATAAGAGATGTTTGTATGAGTCAGTATTTTCTTCAGCATAATTTCAGTTAGTTTTTAGGATTCGGATGCGCAGTTTTTTTTTTCTTTTCTCTCTCTATCTCTCTTTATTTTTTTTTTGCAATGATTTTTTTAGAGAAAATTGAAAGAATATCTAATTTACCAATTTTGTCGATGGATGTGGTAAAAATTTTTTGAATGGGTAACTTATTGAAAACGGCATAGTATTTATTAACATAATCTTATTTCCTACTTTAATTTGAATAAGTTTTAATTTATATTGCATATGTTTTCCCAATAAAAAAAACTAAAGTTTGTTGCAACATTTTTTAAGACACGCTGTATAGTTCTACCATACTGGTCAATTTAATGGTATTAAGAATTAAATATTAAAAAAGTGACACAGTCATTGATTGAATTATGTTTTATTAACTTATGGCAGAGCGAAATTTCAGCTTGAAAATTTGAAATCTTACTGGGATATAAAGCAGCGATAAATTAGTTATAAATAATTCGTTTTCTTTCCTTTTCGTTTATTTTTTCTTGTTTCTTCTTTGAAAAACAGTATTATTTTGACACAAGTCAAACAAAAAAAAATTATCCGGAAGATGTATTTTATAAAATATATGTTGTTTCTATGCTGCACTTTTTTGATTTTATTTATTGAGTAAAATTTCTTGTTCAAAACAAGTTTATTTGAATAGAGTCAAATTGACACAATCTTGCAGAGAAATAAAGTAAATAATATTGGCAACTATCTTCTATACTGGTTGAAAAAAAATGGAACATCCCATTCTATTTACTTTCACACCAAAATATTTAAAAGACGTGCAAAAGATACCATTCAACCGAAAGTTGTTTCTTCAATAAATCTGTATGAATAAAAAAAGAAAACTTAAAAGGCCATATCCATATTGAAATAGAAGCATGCTTTAGAAATTTAAACGCATGTACTAAGCATAGACATCTTAGATTCATCTGTAAATTTGTTTTCATATAACAAATTTGGAGCAGTTTGGTGAAAAAGTTTAGGAATTATAAGGATGTAGAGTTTTAATCTCACAATGTTATAATAATTTTATATATTTCCCTTTTAATTACCATTAACATTTTTCTTTCAGGATGAGATATTTTAGTGATATTGGTATAAGTAGCTCAGTGTAGGACTTTACGGGGACTCGCTAAACACAAGTTTAAAAGCAAAGAAAAAACAAACATGTTTTAACATATGTATTTTTCCTTATTACTTTGTTATGAAATAAAAGTCCTTCCGCCTTGTACTGGGACGGAAAGATAGCTTTCTTACTGCATGTTTTAAAAATATAGCTTACTTTACTCAAACACACAAAGGTAAAATGCATGGAACCCATTTATAGAAGAAGCAATCCCAGCTTTCGTCAATACTGAATTTGAATGAGAATTTCCCAAATTAGTCACAGTGGCGGACAAAATAACTGCATCACATGTGAAAAAAAAAATGGAAAAGTGTGCAAATAATGTATTTTATGTAAAGATTACATTGTTACCTTAAAATAAACCTGTAGTATTAATTTGCCATAAAAATTAACTTCCTAAAATACATAATTATGCAAAATAATTTCTGAAGGAAAAAAATGCAGTAGTTTATCAAAACATGGAGCAAATTACTGAACTACAAATGCAGTAGATAATAATAAATTTTAAATAACTGAGTGATGTTACATGCATGTTGATATGATTATACACAAAATGATCACTTTAATGCTTTTTAGATTCTTCATGAGGGCACTCTTGCAGGTGCCCGACATGGAAGAAATCAACATCTGGACATAATCGCAACATACTTCATGGTACCAAGGCCTAATAATGCTTTCTTTTATTTTAATCTTGGTAACCTGTTTCTTTTTAGGGTTCCGTACTTAAAAAGTAAAAACGGAACTATTATAAGATCACTCCTGTGTCTGTCTGTCACAGCCATTATACTCGTCAACTAGGGAACGTATAAAGTTCAAATTCGGGGAAATAATAAAGACCATTGACCCACATATTTTCAGATTAATAAACATTGATAAATATACATAGGGAAATTGTAGAGCGGCTAATTACGGTACTTGAAAAAAAAAGCTCTTTTCTTTGCATATCGTGTGGGGTATCGGGTGAAAGCTTTCGAAACGCTGAACTCAAAAATACATTCCTTTTAATTTTAGGTATTATATTTTCAAAGATATAGTCGAAAATGTAGCGCATAAATATATACCCCCCCCCCATCCAATTCCGAATCTACTGAAACTAAAATTATGGAAAAATTAGAGATAGTAGACGTGAATTTAAACCTTGCAGAAAAATTATAGCGATTACCCTAGGTCACATAGTTTTTGAGAAATTATCAATTTTCTGTTACACACAAATTTCTATTTACGGCCATTCAGAAAAATTTTTTAGCATCGCTGGATGTACCTATTGTTGCAGAAGTATAAAAGAATTGTTGATAATGAATTTCGAAAAAATCATCGATAATTAGCCAAGATATTAACCCTTAAGGATACGGCCAGTTTGAACATACACAATGACAGGGGCGGCGTACTCTATGCCTGGTTAACAACTTTTAATGATTTATATGTGTAATGTAATGTCCAATAACTGTATAAAAGCAATAAATGTCAAATTGTTAAAAACATACTAATTTCAGGGGTCTAAAAATTGAAAGAAAAAAAAAAGACCATTTTCAACATTTAATGTCTTAAAATGTATATGATATTAAAACACAATTTTAATTGGGATGAAAGATATAAGTATGTTCTTTCATTTCATGTATTTAAAAAAATGCAAGATGCAGAATTAGTATTTATAGGGGGGGGGGGGGTCAAAAATGTTAGACATTTATTGAACAGAAAATTGACATAACAGTTTGCAGGATTACAAAATAAATATTTCAACTAGAATGAAAATTTTAATGCTTACTTATACTTCAGATTGTAATAATTAACCTGAACCTAAATAAATTTGCATTTAAAGCATTTTTATATTTTTAATGCACTTTTGCATTTAGCTAATACAAAATTTTGAAAACTTCAACAGTATGATCACCTGAAAAAATATTTTTTCGAACAATAAAAAGGAAATTTTAGGTTCAGTTTATACAGACTAACGTGAAATGTATGTTTTGAAAATTTCATGAGAAAATAGTCAGAAGTTTATGAGGTATCTTTCGCACTATGCCCAGAAAACGAAATTTGGAGAAAAATGACTTCAAATTTTCGAAAACGACGCTTCAGCTATTAAGCGGGTATAATTCTAAAAGTCATAACTTCTGTTCTAATGGGAATTTCAAGAGAATAATTATATGAAAATGTTCAGAAAAGGTAGGAGTTTAACATCTAAATAAATTAAAATTTCTAAAATTTTAAAGCTTCAAGAGTCCTGCGACTACTTAACACTTTCCGGCGCGGAGTAATTCTGTTTATAAACTTATGAAATAATGAACTGATAACATAATTTATACACGAATTTATTAGAAAATACGAACTTGCTTATTTTCACTTACATGATAAAAGGAAAATTTTAATTAAATATTCTTGGTGCCGTTTGTCTGTTTTGGAATTAAAATTAGGTGTCCTTTTAAGGACACAGCCCTTGAAAGGTTTAATAAGAATGAATCACATAAATACTGTGGGATTCGCGACTAGTTTGCATTGAGTAAATCTCTCAACACGGCTCAAGCGACTTCAAAAATTAATTAAAAACCTATCTGAAAAAACGCGGCACTGACCAAGGCGGCGTTGCAACTTTGCGACCTCCTATTGAAGCGCGCTTAGCACAATGTCAAATTTAATCTTTGAACAAAGGTTTTGTTTTAGCTACACTGTAGCAATAATGATTATTACTAGGCTGAATTTAGTTTTATGAAATACAAATGAAGTTTAAATATGCACTGCTTTTATTGTCATCATAAACAGATTAGGATAATATTAAAAAATGAATTATACAGAATAGCTATATTTGATATTATTTAGGTTCCATATCTCTTTGAACTTTCATGATATATCCATTTACACTTTTCTAATATGTACTGTTATACCCAACCCTACGTTGTATAGTTTTTTTATAAAGTCTTAATATTCTTTTTGCAACGTTTTTTTTTTTTTTTTTTTTTTTTTTTTAATAATACTATTACAAATTCATATATTTATTCTACGGAACCCTTTGTGCGCGAGTAATACTCGCACTTGACCGTTTATTTTATCAATTTTAGCACTCATTATAAGAAATTTTTTTTGAATGGGGTTAAGATCAAGACCCCAAGCGTTTTAAAATTAAACTAATAAATCAAGAGTACTTGCATGACGATTACGTGTGCATATTTGATTCAGATGTGAATTTTCAGGTTTTGTAGTTGCTCTCTCTCGGCCTGCCCAGGCTGTATTCTCGTTACCACACGCTTCAAGCTTATATTCAATCACTTTAGCGAATGTAGACTGGCGGCACTCTATTATTTTGGTGATCATACTTGTGAAAAACCTTTCTTTAATTAAAGCAACTGCCGTACTTTTTTTTCTGGGGTATCAATTGAAAAATATGGAACTTTTTCGCATCATAAAAAATCACTACAAATGGCCCATCTCTCATTTTGGCACACTATTTATGAAAACTGTTTGATACATTGCTTTGTAATTGCTTTATGATGAAATATTGGCGAGCAGTGCTGATATGCGTTGATTTGAAGCACCTAAATTAATTTTAGGCAAACAAAATATGAGTTAAAATTGCGAAAAGTGTATTTTTCTAGGGGATGCAGTTTTCTTGTCTGCCAATTGTATATGTTCAAGTTGATTTCATTTATGGCGATTTATTTTTGGTCGCAAAGCTTGGCAAAAATTTTTAGCTGGTGGATATGACTATGTGGTTTTAATAGTATGAGAATAATAATAATGATTTCAACACTACGAACACTTAAAGGGAAAAAATTGAATTTCTGATTTTTTCGTACATTTTTTTAAATTTGAAATGTTCATGTCGCCGTAATTTTGAAACAACAGGGCGATTGAATCTAACCAACGAACTCGGTATGCTCGCTACACATGCTCAGTCAAATTCAAATTGGTAGATAAATACGAGTAGCAACATGGCAAAAATTAAATTGTTTAAATATTTCAGCCGCTCTAGAATTTAAAACTTATCTCAACTGTTTTATGAGATAGAGACAAAATTGAAAATGCTCCTGAATCTTTGTATCAATGTCGCATACATGATGGAAAAAAGATTTTGAATTTATATTTTTTTCTATACCTTTTTAAATTTGAAATATTTAACAAGCCGCCGTTCCGATATATATATATATATATATATATATGAGGACATGAATTTGAAAACACGGTTCATCCAAAATAAAAAAAATACATAAATAAATAATGAGTTTTCTCTAAATCTATTCTATTGATAAACCTGCATATAAAAAAATCCCTCCCGGTTTGGTCTACAGGCACAGGTAGATTTTCGAATTTATGTATTAATTTCATCAACAAAAACTAAATCATGATTAGAGATAAACCTACTTTAATAATTTTATCTGGCCGCTTTTGACAAGTTTTTAATTTTATTTTTATATAAGACCTGGTTTTATCAGAATCATGTTAAAATGGTATTAAAAAAATACTTTTCCATGCTCAACAACTCGAAATTTTCTGGCAGATTCATTTTTAAAAGAAAAATATGAAACTTGCTGACGTGATTTTTGAAGAGAATTATAAGCGATCTGTGTTTCTATTTGTCGTTCAACTAATTAAAACTTGATTTATAAACAATTATTTTCTCAGTAGGACCATATTTTTCGTTTCCAACACAATCGCTTCGGGAAATTCGGTTCAAAATGCCCACTTTGACATAATTTTTTGAAATATATTCTGCCTCTATGAAATAATCGACCATTACGGAACATTATATAGTTTCTGAATAAGATAACCTACCAATTGGCGTTTGAGAGCAAAAAGGAATTTAAAAATGAGTCAGAAAATAAGCAATTTGGATTGGAATACAACCGTAATACGATGATTTTTTTCTTCAATCGCTATGTATTTTTAATTTGTTTTTGCTATAAGAATTGGTCCTATCAAAAACATGTCAATATAAATGTTGTAGATAATATTAAGAAGATACATAATAAATTCATACCGTTTTTATATTTTGTGAATTGACGAAGTTATGGATTTTTTTCTTCTTCAACACCCCCCCCCTTTTTTTTTTGTTTTCGTTTATAATTTTTTTCGCGGTACCGATTGGTCTTATCAAAAAATTGTCAATAAAAAAGTTGTAGATAATGCCAAGAAGATTTCTAATAAATTTAATTGGATTTGATATCTTGAGAATTCGCGAAGTTATGAATCTTTTCTTCCTAAAACCCTGTTTTTTTCGTTCCTTGAGCCCATTTTTAGGTGCGTTCGTAATTATATAAATACGTAGCACCTATAGTCGTCGTTCAGTCCGTCCGTCCGTCTGTCCGTCCGTCTGTCCGTCCGTCTGTCCGTCCGTCTGTCCGTCCGTCCGTCTGTCCGCATGTAACAGAGCAAAAACTACCCAACCGAATGGTCTGAAATTTCAAATATATGATTGTTGCAAAATTTTGTCGAGCCATTTCAAATTTTATGAAAATCGGATGTATAGTTTAATTACAGGGACAGTCAAAAGTTTTTCTTTACATTACGGCCAATGGGAAAAATTATTGCAAGTGGATTTTAATGATATTAGAGCCTTCCGAATGATCTGAAATTTTAAAGATATAACTGTTGCAAAATTTTGTCGAGCCCTTTCAAATTTTAGGAATATCGGATGTATAGTTTAATTACAGGGACAGTCAAAAGTTTTTCTTTACATTACGGCCAATGTTAAAAATTATTGCAAGTGCATTTTAATGATATTAGAGCCTTCCGAATGATCTGAAATTTTAAAGATATAACTGTTGCAAAATTTTGTCGAGCCCTTTCAAATTTTAGGAAAATCGGATGTATAGTTTAATTACAGGGACAGTCAAAAGTTTTTCTTTACATTACGACCAATGGGAAAAATTATTGCAAGTGCATTTTAATGATATTAGAGCCTTCCGAATGATCTGAAATTTTAAAGATATAACTGTTGCAAAATTTTGTCGAGCCCTTTCAAATTTTAGAAAAATCGGATGTATAGTTTAATTACAGGGACAGTCAAAAGTTTTTCTTTACATTACGGCCAATGGGAAAAATTACTGCAAGTGGATTTTAATGATATTAGAGCCTTCCGAATGATCTGAAATTTTAAAGATATAACTGTTGCAAAATTTTGTTGAGCCATTTCAAATTTTAGGAAAATCGGATGTATAGTTTAATTACAGGGACAGTCAAAAGTGTTCCGTTACATTACGGGGAATGGGAAAAAAATGTTGGAAGTGCATTTTAATGATGTATCAGACTATGCGCTTTATGAAGTGCAAAAAATTATACATTCAGTACAATATGGGGTGCAAAAAATAATTATAAAACTAGTTATAGTACGAACGCACCTCATTTGCCACGTTTGACGAGCAATTTCCAACTTGTTATAGAAGTGCCGCAGGGTGCGATATTTATTTTTTTAATGAATCTCTATTTCTTGTTAATTTTATCAAAAGTCTGTGATTCATAAATTTTTGGCCCTATTTTTAGATGTAATAAAAACTTTAAACTTATTTGATATGTACAAAAATTAAGAAGTTATGGGGTTTTTTTGGTTTTCACAAAACCCCTTCCTATTTCCATCCCCTTGGTCCGATTTTGTTCATTAACGAACTTGTCCGAGATTTTATGTCCCTTGATGTTATGTATCAGTTTGGAAGAGATTTGCGCAGAATTACGGAAGTTATCGTGTCCATAAAAAAGTGATATAAATAAATAGATAGATAGATAGAAAGAAAGATAGATAGATAATTTTTTTACTGAGGGTGGTTTTGGGTTCTAGGGGTCATAATCGGTGCAGATCGGAAATTTTTTTTCAGAAATTCTAACGTAGGAGCGATCGCAATAGTTAGTATTTTACATGAAATCTACCTAAAACGCTACAATCTGAAAACAAAAGTTTTGTCCTTTATTTCCCGCATTGTAAAATCTTGGTTTTACAGTGAAAACCAATTGTTGCTAAAATTTCGTCGGTAACCAATTGTGGGTAGTTAGAGATTTTTCGCGATTTACCAAAATTTGACTTTATGGATAAAGCGAGTTTTGAAACTCACGTCCTCATGTCTATTTCTATGTCTATCTATCTATCTATCTATCTATATATATATATAAATCAATATTTGGACGGAGAGTGGATTTGGAGTAGGTATATGTTTCATTATCGGTAAAGCTATACCAAATTTTTCCGAATTGCTTTTCTCCAGATGGCTGAAATAGGTAACTTTTAGATAAAATAAAATGCTTCGATAAAGTATGATCTGTCATTTTGGATTCGCATATTTGAAGCTTCTGGAAAAAGATTTCTTTTAAAAAATAATTTTTTACAGTTATAACAGGTTTTATTAAACCTAATAGAATTTTAGGAGGTTCAAATATGCGTATCCAAAAGTAAACCTGATTACAACAAGTAATTTTTGAGTTATGCTTTAAAAACTAGCCCATTGCAATCTGTTTTGCAGCAAATCAAAATGAATTTAATATTACGAGTTTCAAATTACAAACCATCATGATTCCTACAAACCATCATGAATACCTGTTTTCCTTTTATTTTCTTTTTATGCCAATTTGAAGATTTAAATATGTTGTGTGTAATCTTTTTTTCTTTTGACCGATTGTACTTTCAGAAATTACAATACGTACGTTTTAATGCATCCAGATTTTGCGTAGCCCTGTGTATGAAATTATTTATATTCCACAAACACCTCTTAGTACACTAAATATAAATCATCTGGAAAATGCATAAATCAATTAAAAAATACCTATAAGCAATTCATGGTCATATACAGCAATTCTTCCGAATTACTTTGTGTAGCCCTGTATGTTATTTATAAAATAATTAAGGGTGTCCTTAATTAAACAATCCTACTTTAAAGTTGTCTACAGACAAAACTACGGTCCATAAAGTGGTGAAATTTTGTGAAAGACATAATTAGGGCTGGATTATTTATCAATATATCGACAGATATTGATATTTCTTAACTATCACAATAACAATATCTAAACTTTGACTCTATTGATGTACCCCAATAAAATAACAGTGTTTAGAAAACATTGCAATTACGAACTTGAGCCCCGAAAAAAATATCTCAAAACTCAATAAAATAATAATGTTTTGCACTCACCGCAAAAATCCCCCCCCAAAAAAATCTATTCCAATGTCTTCAACCTCTTCTTACTTCATCCAAAACAGAAGATCTGCCTCAATAATCTTTCTTTCCGCTGATTATTAGAAATTATCCCAATCATTGCAATACTTTCATTCACTGTAAACCTAGATTTCTTTCGACTGTCTGCGTAAAATACTGAATAACACTTATCGCCCGTTTTTCTATCGTTGGCCTACACGTATTGCAATTACTCCAGATATTGATACATTATGAACATTCACATGAGCGCTGGTTATTCGTTGTCGCGTTTGATATAGAAGATATATAGCAGCTGGTTATCATTGAGTCTATACCTGAGAAGCTGAAATGCTGGGCTTGCGAGCAACCAATCAGAATCCGCTAATGGGAGTTTCGCCTTGTGTTACAAACAAGTTGGTGAAAAACTCAAGGTCAAAAGTAATCAAGGTCAAGGTTTATGTTGCTTCTATCATCCACTGAAACCTATTTAATAACATAATAAGTTTAATAACACAATAATAACATATTTAATAACATAATAAGTTTAATAACACAATAATAACATATTTAATAACATAATAAGTTTAATAACACAATAATAACATATTTAATAACATAATAAGTTTTCCCCGAGCTTCCTCTTTTCCTGTGCAAATTAAAATAAAATCGTCAATGTCCTAAATTTGAAAATATTTTATTTTATTTTGTATTTTATAATTTTCTCAGTTATTCGGTAATGTAATTAAATAGTTAAAATGTTACTGATAAATAATGCATAGGGTAGGAAGAATAGGAAACACACTATTTTTGAAGTAAAATACTTTGAAACAAATGGTATAGGTGTAAACAGATATTAAATATTGGTTTCTTTTCTAAAATATTTTTGTATAAATATATATACTTATCTTAATGATGCTTTGTTAACATATAGGTATGAGACATTGATTCGCATCTCTACATCTGTTTTTACTTAAATTGCTGCTATTATACCATTTATGTTTCGAAATTAGTAATATTTCTATTTTTGCCCAATTTAAGGTAGTTATCGCGATATATCTCCAATATCAATATTAACTCGTTGATATATTGCGATATTAAATTTCTGATATCGTCCAGCCCTAGACATAATAAAGGGGTGGGAATTTGTTTAAACAAACAACAACAACAAAAAAAAAAGTTAGAAATTTCGCCATCAGAGCGCGATTTTTAATAAATTACATATTTAGCATGATGATAGCTTAGAAATTTTATTTACAGGGTATCCATAATTAAAGGACCCTATTTTAAAGTTGTCTACAGATGACTATTGCTCAGAATGTTGTGAAATTTTGTGGAGAACATAATAAAGGTATGGGAATTAGCTTGAGCGAAAAAAAAAATTGGGAGGCCGTTTTTTAACGAATTACACATTTAGCATACATTTACGATAGTTTAACAATTTTTGTTGTAACCAAACATGTTCCGCACGACGGTCATCATTTTCAGATACCATCTGGGATCGTAAGATAGCATGTTCTCAGAGTAGATCGCAGTGTGCTCTGGGAAATAGTAGGAACGTATCGTGAAATGCTATCTTTAGAATCAGGTTAAGTTAATAAATAAATAAATAAAATTTCTAAACTATCTTAATTCTAAATGTGTAATTTATTAAAAATTGCCTTCTTGTGGCGAAATTTTGAACTTTCTTTTTTACTTGTTTAAACAAATTTCGATTTCTTTATTGTGTCTTTCACAAAATTTCCCAACTTTATGAACAATAGTTTTGTCTGTTGACAATTTTAAAGTAGGGTCGTTTAATTATGGACATCCTGTATATACACAACGTGTTATGCAAAAGTTTGGTTAAATTTAAAACACATAACCAAACTAAAAAAGCACTTACAGGTTTTACCGCTCTTAAGCAGTACTGCAACAGACATTTTTGAGTTTTCCAGCACATGAATGTTAACTTTTATTAATGTTATATTTTACAGAAATAATCTTGTAATGTATATAGTTTTCATCATGTTCGAAATAGGGCAACTTCATTAAAATACGTTGCAAACAACTTTTTTAACCGAATTACTTTGTGTAACTTTGAAAAGAAATTAAAAATGCACTCAAAATTACACAAAATTTGTATTTTTTAATTAAAACTTAGCTAATTATCAGAAATTTTTTCTTCTGAGTCTCAGAAGCATCATGAAAGGTCGACTAATCTCACACAAGTTTTCAACCTTGTACATGTGGCAGATTTTCCTAGCCATCGCACACACACAGACACAGAGAGTGAAACTTTCTTTTTTTTACCCGGCTGAAAAGAAGGGTTATGTATTTCACGAGTATCTGTGTATGTGGATTTCTTTATACCCTCGAAACAACCCAACGGCTGGATGGATTTTAATGAATGGGGTCTCTATCGATTCGTCATAATCGTCCGATGGTCATAGGCTAGGTTTTGTTTTTATAAATTCAAAATGGTGGCCGTAAAATACAAAATGGCGGTAGAGATGAAAAAAAAATTACGCACCTTATTGAGTGGCATATCATTGGATAGATCTTTCAAGATGAAGACGATGTTTCATCGACTATTTTACAGTCAGAAGCTCCGTTAAAATATTACACAACCTGGAAGTTGTGTATGTAGGATTTCTAGCTTTACTGTAACTCTAAACATCATAGACATCTATAGACCTCATTAAAACAGTGTTTATAGATAGGAACTAACAATTAAACACAACTTAAAAGTCATCCATACAAGTAAATTAAAAAAAAAATAGGTAAGTAATATAAACAAGTAATATAAAAAAATATTTTAAGTCAATTTCTACTTATGTCAATAAGAGAATTTTTTTTCTCCCATTCTTCTCTCCTCTTGAGTGGTGCTGAAATGCCTTGATCAAGAAGAGGGCTCTCTCGGTCTTAACGTACCTTGATCAAGAAGAGGGCTATCTCGATTATTTAAAATTAATTAATTTAATTTAATTAATGAATTAATATTTGAAAAATACTGGATTAACATCAAGTGTAATCCACTGCAAGTTAAAAAAAATTATTTGACCGTGATTAGATGAACAATAAGTATTTTATTAACGATTGAAAATTTGAACAAGATATATATAGCGAGAGTGTGAGCTAATAGTAGGAATTGGAGAAAAAAATTGTTTCACATTGATGAGAAATAATTAATTAGTTCGCTTTTTAAGCAGTCGGGTTTTTTGATTTTTTAAATTTAATTGTTTATTAGCATAGATTTGGGCATTTTACATATCCTCGCCTGAGAGCAACACTAGGACATCTAATAATAGTAAAAAATGAGATGTCTGGCTTACTGCAATGAATAATTGTGTTTACATCTAGTGGAACAACTTCTGAAACACAAAGTTATGCTTAATACTATATCGCACATGTGTTTTATAAAAATTCCCTACTGTTCCACTAGATGCAGACAGTTTTTCATAATCAGTAAATCAGACATCTCATTTTCGATCATTACCAGATATCCTACTGTTGCTCTAAAGCAACGGTATGACGATGTTTATAATTTGAGCATTTTACATACATAATTGTCCCAGTTAAATGCGTTTCGCATGTAATAATTTACTTATTTTAAGATTTTCTTACTTTTTTAATATTCACGTGTAAATACAGTTTTTAATGACGTAACTTTTCCTATTTCCTGCTTGACGCATGATCATTTAATCATTATTTTAAAGTTTAATTCCAGCTTTAAATAGTTAATCGAAAATACATTTTTTTATTTGAGAGGAAATATAATTCGCTGTTTTACAAATTGGCATCGCTATTTAAACAAATGACCTTTACTAGATATGAAAAAATTATCTGTTATAATGACAAAAAAAGGAAAAAAAAAGGAAAAAAATCCTATTAAAATTAGTCAAATAAAAAAAATAAGCACAACCTACACAGCTAGCTTGTGAAGTATATCCATAGGAAAAGTTATTAAACTGCTGTGTATAGTTTTTGTTCTTATAAAACTTTTTTAATGGAAAGATTTTAATCGACGTTAATATCAAACAGCCCTTGAAATAATTCTTCGATTTAAAAACTGCCTGCTTCAGTGTGTTTATACATTTCTCTATAATAATGTCAATTTTCATATTTTTGTATGCAGTAGTTTTTTTTAATGTTAGAGAATAAAGAACTCCACTCTCAAAAAATTCATTTACGACGGCGGCGGTGACAGACGATAGTCACTCGTTTTTAGAATAGAGAGATTACATCTTACCTATAAAATTAATCTAGAAGTACCAATTCAGGTTTGTTAGTGTTTTTATGAAAGAACGTAAGAAATTTTGCATATAAACATTGTTTACATTTCTCCTGACATTCTGCTCACTTCCTGTATTTGACTATTTACTTCCTGTTTATTAAGTTGGCCATAACTCCTCTTCTAGGAATTGTAAGAATAAAAATAAAAGAGATTTAGAATCGTAAAAGATTGCTCTTTCAAAGTAAACAATAAAAAAAATTTCCAAAAGGTTCACGTAAACGGCCATTTTAAGGCAGCATTAAACCTAAATAAAATATACCAATCCCAACAAAATCCATGTACGTTTATGAAAGATAGACAAAAACACAGGCAGAAGATTTTATTTATGTTGAACAGTGTAAAAATGCTGAATTAATTATGCTGTACTCTCTAAGTTAATTTATAAGGGATACCCGAAAAATTAATTCTGCACAAGATTGTGGAATGCCCTTAGATGGCTCTGTCCTTAAAATCTTAATCTTTCCGTCCAGACACTGCAAGATGTCATGTAAAGAAGGTTATACAATTTGTTTGTATCTTTTTTTTATGTCTACGCATAAATCTTGAACTGGTGGTCCGATTATATACATTTTTTTTTTTTTTGATGTTGTCGACTCTGTCTGAAGATGGTTCCATTGCAATATATTAAGGATCTAAAAATGATATGTTTGTGTATATTAATGCATCGGGTCGGATTACCTGCTTTTACCCGAATCCGACCCGACCCACTTCGGAGTTTTCGTGGTTTTCTTCGAGCCATGGATTTCCATGCGTAAATACGGGTTAGGTTCCCTTAGAAAGATCCCCACGAAGGGCACTCCCCCCCCCCCCCTCGGGCCTATATCCCTAGAGTAGATAATCGGCCGTCAAGAATCAACCAACCAACCGACCCGACCCACGGTTTCTGTTCCGGTAGGGTTAGCGCTATATTTTTTCGTTGCGGATCGGGTTTCGGTCGGGTTCACCTCTACCTTGTGGCTTATATCGCGGGTCAAGTTCGGGTCTTTTTCGGGTTGGGTTTTGACTCCTGTGGATCGGGTTCGGGCTGACGCAATTTTTTCAAGGAATGTCCAAAATATCTCTTCACGTGGAAAAACTATATACAATAAAACCGCCATAACGAACATTCCCGAATAATGTACACCTCTATTTAGTGAACACCTTTCATCTCCTATCACATATTTGTAGGCTTTTACTTCTGAATACTGGATACCTCACAATCTACACACAGTGTGTGTACGAGTGCATAATCTATCAAAATTTACTGCACACATGTTTTTGTGTTTACAAAAAACAAAATGTTTGTAATATTTTTCATATTGCATGAGAAGAGAAAGGGGTTCGTAACTGTACCATATAGAAATGATAGTCGATAATCACGTTTTTTATATACATTTTATTTCTCATGCAGTAAATTGAATACATATATATTTATACTCGTTCATATTCAAATAGCATTTGTTTTTATCTACAACGTAGTCGTGCTCAAAATTATTGTGAAAATCCCAGCAACTTAACTTATAAAAACTTAAATCTGCAAGAAACGTTCTAGAGTAAACCTGAATCACAGAAAGAAAATTACTCAGACCATTAATCTAGAAGTACCAATTAATGTTTATTAGTGTTTTATGAAAGAATGTCAGAAATATTGCATATAGACATTGTTTACAATTCTCCTGACTTTCTGCTCACTTCCGGCAGAAAGTCAGAACTCCCAATACCCGGAAAAAAAAAATAGGGACAACTTGGACCCTATTTATCGAGCCCAAGATGTGCGCTATTCAGAGGTTTTACTAGATTTGAACATTAAAGAATATAGATACGCCCATTTTTCTACATAAAAGAGAAACCTGGTATTAGAAAAACAATTGTTTATTACTTTTCACAATTGCATTAAAACATGAACTAATTTCGTTACATTTCATTTTCGGGTCGGGTTGCGAGTTGAAATATGTCGGATTCGGCCGGGTTGCGGGGTGACTTCAAATAAAGTTTACGGGTTCGGGTCGGATACAACCCGACACGTGAAGATCTCAGGCATGTCTATTTTCATTTCTTTTTCTTACTTTATAGGTATATATATATTATTTTTTAATTTTACCACTTTCCAAACATATCCAATATATTGAAAAAATATATCATACAAGTATATTGGTGTTTATTTTTTGTAAAAATTAATTAATTGTAACGAAATTCGAATATGGTGTTTCAATACACCGCTTTACTTTGAATTTTTTAAATAGCCGTCGTATAGTGTATAGTTCTGTTTTTATAGGGGCATCTCAAATATATTACTGATCATAGTCTACTGCACGTGAAAATAAGCGATATGGATAAAAATGGATTTAATGCGTCCACTCGAGTTATCCGAGTTCATCATTATCCGACCTAATCCATAGTTTTGGTCGGATTGTGTTGGCAATAATTTTTTCGTTGTAAGTTATGTTTGAGTCGGGTTATATCTATTTGTTGCAAATTCTGCTCAGTTTAGGGTTGTCTTTTGACTCTAATTGGTAGGGTTCGAAAACCCTTTTTTCTCAAAACAGTTCGCGATATTGTTTAAGATGAAAAAAATTATATTTTAATTTTTCTTCATTAAAATTAATATTGATATTACAAACATAAATAATTTTTTTTATCATGATTACATAAAACTATGAATAACGTTCTTAAATTTCGGGTTTCGGGTAAGTTTCAGTTTGACTTCAAATCGAAATTTCGAGTTCGAGTCGAAATAACTTGACACTTTCAGGACTGTAATGTGGATAACAATACAGAGTTAATAGAGTGCTAGATAAACATGAAGGTATGAAACCATTCCTTGATGTCGGTTATATTTTTCATTACAAATTATTTTTAAATTTTACCAATTTCCAAACATATCCGATATATATTTTCTATATATTGAATACAATCTATATATTGGTGCTACTTTATTCCACATTCTTTTTTTATTTTCTTTCAGAGTATTTTTAAAGTTTTGCGTTGCAAGAAAATCAACCTGATCAAACAGAAGTAAATTTATTCCGGAAGATATTTATTCAAGAAATCAGCTTTCGTTGTACATGAATGGATTGGCCAATCACAGGAGATTCTATCAAGCATTATAATAAATGCTTAAATGTTGTATTAAAAAATATATAAGAGATGCTTCAATTTTAATATGGGAAGTTGTTTCAGATAAACCACACAGAACTTCATTTATTGAAAAAAAAAAGATAATTGAACAGTGAATTTAAATTTGAAAGGTAAGCCTTAAAGAAGTTTAGATTTGTAACTATTAATCGTAATTTAAACAAAAATGTATATTTTTCTTAATCTGTTTAGATCAGTCTTTCTCAAGCATTTTTTTGGCTATGTCACCTACGCATCTCTAAATACCTTATACCCGCCCGTATCATATAATTCTTGCTATTTAATCCTCTTATTATGAAAACCCTTAATTACATATAAGAAGCTTATGAGAATATTAAAAATGAGATGTTCAACAGAATCCATGACCACATTTTTTAATATTATATTTGTCGAAAGCACGTTTTTGATAATAAAAGACTCTAGAAAGTCAATGAAGTCATATATCTTCACATTAATATTTAGAATATATTTGTTGTTCCTTGCATAATTTGCTTTAATGAGAAACTAAAAATTTATTTATTCTGCATTTTTATCTTTACAAAAATTCTTGGAAAGACGGTATTTAGCTGTGATAGCATTAATGCATTTCATAATTTATTTTTTACTTCATTCAAACCATATATATAATACCAGTGGATCTTCAGTGGATCTAATCGCTGCACTTTAGTTTAATATTTTTTAGCAATATCTAATCATTTTTATATGCAAGTCTAAATTTCTAAGGAAAAAATTAAGAGTAATAATACCTGCAAACAACATTTGTCAAGCTAGAATATCTTCTCATTTATTCCATCAATGTTGCAGTAAAAATTGATCGAAAATAACAAAAGCCACGCGCGCGAGGAAAAAAAAACAATTGTATTTAAACTGCATTGAAGGATTACGTCATCGACTTTGGAAAAATAAGTTGGAAATTGCTCGCCAAACGTGGCAAATGAGGTGCGTTCGTACTATAACTAGTTTTATAAATATTTTTTTGCACCGCATGTTGTACTGAATGTATATTTTAGTGCACTTCAATAAGTGAATATCCATTTCATTCTGTTCGAAAGGCTGTAACATCATTAAAATGCACTTGAAATATTTTTTTCAACATTGGCCGTCATGTAACGGAAAACTTTTGACAGTCCCTGTCATTAAACTATACATCCGATTTTCATAAAATTTGAAATGACTCGACAAAATTATGCAAAAATTATATATTTAAAATTTCAGACCATTCGGTTGGGCAGTTTTTCGTCTGTTAAATGCGGACAGACGGACAGACATACGGACTGAACGACGATTATAGGTGCTACATATTTATGTAATTACGAACGCACCTAAAAATAGAACAAAGGAAACTAAATTGAAAACGGAAAAGAAAAAAAATACAATTTAATTTATTATAACAAAGCATAGATTTTAGGCTACATGTGAAATATCACTGCTTCGATTGATCGATAGTATATTTTCTTCTAAACAATTCAATTTCAATTTTGTTTTTTAATCATAAATGTAAAATAAACCCGTGCGGGGGCATCCACGTTTATCCTTTTTTATTATTTATTTTCTTATAATCATTGCAGAGCGTGATACGATGCAATATTTTATTTTTGTGAAACATTGATTTGGTGAAAACTTTTCATTTTATTTATGAAATCATTGCTGATTTAATTTTCAATTAACTGCAATTTTTAATCGGAAAACATGTTTTAATGAAATGTGAGTGCACTATGTCAGAAGTTTGTAAAAAATATTTCAAATGAGACCTCATTCATTGTTGTGCGTCTTGCATATGCTGAAAAAAAGGGATGTTGACAACAGAAATAATATATATGACTTTTCGGCAATAAGATTTCACTGCGAACAATACATACACAATGCACAGAAAGAATTCTTAGCTTCTCAGTCTTATCAATTTATACCTGTGATTTTTCCCTCATTAAAACCAAGTGAAATTTCTTTTTGTAAATACACTGTAAAAAACGGACTAAAATACGGAAATTGAACTGGCCATCGAGACAAACTATTTCCGTATTTTAACGGAAAAATTTCCCCGTAAATTCCAGGAAGATTTCCGTTTTTCTGGAATTTACGGGGGAAATTTTCCATTAAAATACGGAAATAGCACTGGCGTCTCGATTGCCAGTACAATTTTCGTATTTTAGTCCGTTTTTTTACAGTGTAAATTTTCTTTGTAAAATAATGTATAAGAAGTATTTTTGGATTCCTATTGTTATCAATTTTAAAGTACACATTTCTTCACATCATCACATTCCTCTCTAACAGAGAATATGATTATTATTATTATTTCGATATTATCACCAGTTGATCTCCGTGTATGTTCCGACTATAAATTTTAAAATAAAAAATTTTACTTATAAATTTCAATTTTAAATTTATTTCGTGCATAAATTTTAAAATGTGCATGTCCTTATGTACAGTCGTGGAAAAAAATGGAAATACCCCCAACTAATTCTGCAACTAATTATAAGAGAAGAAATTTACTGGTACCAAACGATTGGAAATACAAGCTACTTTTTCATGATGTACATAAAATTTGCTTAGGGGGCCATCTACAAAACAAAACCAGACCAAACTTTATTTTTTTCAAAGACAACTCCAATTTTTGACAATATATTTTAAATCTTCGGTTCAAACTATGACTAAAAACGAAATTTCAAGTCATTTAGATGATATTTGAATTCTAAACATTCAAAATGTAGAGCTTCTAATGTTAAATTACATATTCATATTTTTATTAATATCTCCTGAAATTATGTAACCCTAATGTGTTAATTTTCTGTGTGGTTATAACACTAAAAAAACTAAACAAATACTTTGAATTTGTAATTTTAAAAATTTTATAATATGAATTATGAAATTAATATTATATTATGAAATTAATATTCGAAAAAAAATATAAATTGCAACCTACAATTTTTTTTTGAAAGATTTATATTTATTATGTGTTGCTTTATGCGAGTTCTAAATAAAGCTAAATGCGAGTAAGTAGTTATCGAATTATGAGTAAAAAAGCTTAAAATGATGGTTTAAGGGGCTGTCTATGATGTCCAAAAAAGCATAATTTGAAAACAAAAATATTTTATTCATTTTATTGAAACATTTGAGCTGGCAATAGTTGAAACATATTAAGCAAGTGAAATGTTCATATTGGCAAGAAACAATATATTAATAGAAGTGACATAGTCATTCTGTAACATTTCAACAGTCGAGTACTTTACTTCAATTTGGGTACAACCCCTGAAACAGGCTCATTTAACCTTTAAATGACTTTTCAAAAATCATAGTAATAATGTTTTTCGGCTTTCATTTTTTAAATAAATCACGGGAAAAATACTTTATAAAATCATATTTTGTTTTAAGTATAGTTTACGGCTAAAAAACAGTTTGTTACTAATCGGCAATACTGGTGTTTAATTGAAAAAATAATTTGCCTTGATAAAATTCTATAATATTAAACACACAAGAATTTTAGGAACTATAATAAGAAATAAATTTTACTTGCTCACTGCAGGTCAAAATAGGGTATTTTGCAAGCTTCCAAACAAAATAAAAAGAACAAGTAGCAATATTTGAAAAAAATAAATTTATCTTTATTCTTAAACAAAACAGGTGTTGCCATCTACATGTTGAAAATCGATTTAATTATATTTTCAGAATGTATTTTATTGGCAACATTAGGCATTATAGTTTCAATATTATTTTAATAGTATTTTAGAGCCTAAAATGGGTATGTTGCCGAAAAGCAACACCAGGCATTTAAGGGTTAAAAAATTAATTTCACGGAAACTAATCATACGAATTTCATGAAAATTTGTATTTGCGAATTGAAGGGTCTTGAATTTATTTATGGTGTCAAATTTGAGTATTTCTATTTAAAAAAAAGTTTGGGTTCAATTTGATATGTAGATGGCCCCCTAATAAAATTTTATGTACATCACTTAAAAGTAGACTATATTTCCAATCGTTTTGTACCAGTAACTATCTTCTACAATAATTTGTTGCAGAATTCGTAGGGTGTGTTCACTTTTTTTCCCATCACTGTACATTTCATACTCATTGAGTGAGATTCGCATTCTAAATGCTTCATTAAATATCGAAAATATATTGAATTCTTAGGTTTTTAAAGATAAAGAACATTTTTTGAAATAATTAGTAACTCGGAAGAGGTTATTGTATAATTTCATTCGGGGTTATAATATAATTTTCTGAACTAAAAACATCTGTATTTTTTTACAGTGTAAGGCTATTTATAGTAACTGAAGATAATACAAAATTATTATGTTGTATTATTAACTACACTGTGGAAACGTTACTCTAACTAGTGTGGCAACATTGTGACCCAACGTCCCTGTTATGTTTCCGGATATTTCGGTCAGATATTCGCAAAATGTTTCCGCATACTTCGGTCAGATATCCGGAAAGTTTCCGTATATTTCGGTCTGACATTCGGAAAATTGACATTCGGTATCTTTTGGTAGAATATTCGGAAATGTTTCTGAGCATTTCGGAAATGTTTCTGCATATTTCGGAAATGGTAGTGCATATTTCGGATATGTTAGTGTATATTTCGGATATGTTAGTGTATATTTCGGATATATTAGTATATATTTCGGATATGTTTGTGTATATTTCGTAAATGTTTCTGTCATTTAGGTAACCTTGCTGAATGTGTCATTTTTTTTTTAATTTAAGAAAGTATTACGCTTTTTTAAAAGAATTAATATTATCCGATTGAATTTTATAGCAAAACAAACAGGAGTTACTGTTAATCGCTTGTTGCACATACAAAGTTAAATAACGCGTTCGAAATATATACTCTTGTCCATATGATAGATATTAGATATTTTATTAATGAATAATAATGTACTAGTTCCAGTATTAGAAAAGGACAAGCCCGCTACTCTGGTCAGTTTTTCTAATCGAACCGTGAATAAAACGAAATATAGCAGATAATTTGACCCTTTAATTTAAAGCAATATGGAACTTTACTTGGACTGTCCTTCCGCGTAGCTGAAAACAATACAAACATCGCTTCGCTATTATACTTTTTAATGTGTCAGACAAAATTAGGGCTAATAAGGACTAAATATTTTAGTTGATAATTTATATAAGTATTTGGAAAAGAACAAGAGAATGACTCGTAATATACTCTAACCACCACTGAAAAATTATCTGACTAACAATTCAAACCTCATCAAAATCCAACAGATAGAACTTTTAAAAAATCCTATCTTTCATAACCAGATTCATCTAATTATAGAACTTTCCCCCATAATTCTATAAGCAAACAACGTAGAATGACATGTTAGATACTAAAATTTTCCCTGACAAATTATCTCTCGAACAGTGCAAGTGCCATCGAAACCCATTCAAGAGAACTCAAGTTACAAGTGGGCAGAACTAAATTCCTATTTGCATTTTAAATATATAGTAGATTTGTATTCTTATTGCAAATCAATAGTTCTTTTGTGTTTTAGTAATCCTCTACATTTACATATGACCAATATATCCGACTAGTAAATATTGAGTAGTATTTTTTCCAATAGTTAAAGGGTTAAATGGCCTGTAGCTAAAGTTCTAGTCTACTTGAAATTAATGATGCAAATTTGAGGCAGTATTAATTATGTCCCAGAAGTAACCATTTAGTTTGAATGAAAACTATTTGAAAGAATGAATAAAATTGCATATGTATTTTAAATTTTCCACATATTTTGAAATGTTTGTAGGTACAATGGATATATCTGCAGAAATGTCGTACAGGACACCATTGAGCCATTCACCATTGTTCCCATTGTTGCTGCTTTCTGTGATGAGGCAAAAACACTCACCTGATTCTTCTGAAAAGATAGACAATGAGTATGATTACGTCATTGGTAAGTCTTAAATAATAATAATAATTAATACATGGTCATTTCAATATACAAGTTATCCTGAAAATGACAACCAAAATTTAAAATTCAGAAATTCAATTAATATAATAATTATAAAAAGGAATTAAAGTAACGAAGAAATAAGTGACATATCTTTATAATAGGTCATACGTGCTTTTAAATGCAGCATTTAAAAAAATAATTTTTTAATTTAGTTAGAGGGGCATTTATGATACATAATCCAATCGTAGTTTTTACAGCATTTTGCACAAATTTTTAAAAATAACTTTCATTAACTGTTAAAATTTAAATAACTCGTCTTTCTTGTGTCATGACATTAAAAATTTACACATACATGTATGTGGCATAAACTGTTACAGAAATATTGCGCATGCATGTATGAAGATAGCTGCATATCACAACGAAAAGTATTTGACTGGTGACCAAGTTTTTCTTAGCTATCTAATATCAATTGGGGGTTAACACCGTTGGAATTTTTTAATTTTCTATTATAATATATTTAGAATTTCATGAAATATTTTTCAATCATTATTTAAACTAGTACGTATAAAATGCCGTTTGAAAAAAAAAAAAAAAAAAAAAAAAAAAAAAAAAACTAATTTGGGCGACATATGCAGTTTCGATGTCAGACAAATTAAAATTTAGCCGAAGATTGATTTTAAGGCAATGTGTTTTATGACTTAAATTAGGAGCATCATGTTAGGTCCATGTGAGAGACACGGTTTGCCAGTGGTTTCAAACATGGTGCGTCCGCAGGTGTGAGATTTGACTTTTGAGGGGGCAATTTCAGATGCCTTCAGAATCCACTCTCTTTCTTTTAATTATTTTATTAATAAAAGTAATGTTATAGATTGAAAATAGAAATAATACATGAGTTCAAAGATTTCCCGTTTAAAGTTTAAAAGGTAACTAGAATATTTGTATGAAAAGTTTTGATGGATATTTAGACACCTTTTACATATTAAAAAACTTTTAAAGATTTTCTGATTTTACCATTATTTTAGTATTACACATATGTTTTTTTTTTACTATTTATTAAAATAAACTTGCATTTCTATAGACAGTGTAATATGTCACACGAAGAATCTTTTACATTTGAAATTACTTAAGGGAATATCTAAAATTCATGTTGAATACATTTAATCTGAAATATATCTGAAATACCTAAACAAGATACTACTTTTATAAAATTAATTAATTCCGAAATGAGCACCATAGAAGGAAATGGTAAAAAGTAAACTTCTTATGGCTGTTGTGAAGATCATATACACAATATATAAACATACATCATGACATATGCATTTTAAAATTTTAAATGGGATAATACATGGTGGGCAACAAACGATAATGAAAAAAAAGAGAAGTAATCAGAGAAAGATGTTATACGGGAAAGAGAAATGGCTACAGTAAATTGATAAAGGTACGAATCCAGAAATACTACTTGTGAGTTATGTTATTCATATAGTGTCGGTGCTTTAAAAAAATTTCTTAATCAAGTACTAAACTCATTTATAAAATGTATGAATTCTATCAAATGTAATGAAAAATTTGGGAGTCTCGTCAAGAAATTTCTCGAAGAAAAAAATGCTGTGTATGTAACACTTTTGTGTCTGGGTAAGTTGCCAAAAAACAATAAAACTTTTCTAGGTTTAACCCTTTCCGGCGCGGAGTAATTTTGTTTGTAAACTGGTGGAATGATGAACTGACATCGGAATTTATAAACGAATTTATAGTAAAATATGAATTTGCTTATTTTCAAGTACGTTATAAAAGGAAAAATTTAATTAAATATTCTGCGTGCTAGTAAAATAAAAATAAGGTGTCCTTTTTTAAGGACACCGCCCGCAAAAGGGTTAAATGCGAAGATGTATGGCCTCATTCCATTCAGAAAGTTATGTTTAAAACATACTTGTAACAAAAGTTTTATCCTTTTGATAATTTAAGGAATGTGAAATGATTTATCATAGTGAATCTCATTTAAAATTCCTCCGTGGGAAAAAATATTTAATTTTTTTACATAATAAGAATTATATGTTACAGAGAGGAAGGGGAAGCTTTGGGATTTCCAAGATGCTTGGGTGGGCCGAGGCCAAAAAAAGGTAGGGAATCACTGGATTAAACATACTGGTGTTTGTTGGAAAATCTTTCAATATCAGGAAAACTTTTCATGAATAATAGGTAAAAAAGTGCTGTTAATGCTGCCAGTATTTTCCCTAACTGAATCCAGACCAATATTATCAAATTTTTCAGCAAAACTGGAACGATAATGTCCCATGATTTAGCTGACACAGAGTCCTACAGTTAGGGGTTACACCTAACTTGAACACCCTTATTGATATTCAAGGCCGGAGTAGCACAGTTGAAGTTTACTCCAACGGAGCGAAAAATGTTCAGACCAGGAATCGAACCTGGATACTTGGCGTACCGTGCCAATGCTTTACCTGTTAAGCTATTCGGACGATACCTGGCTGACATAATTCATTTTGATATTTAAGGCTGGAGTAGCACAGTTGAAGTTTATTCCAACAGAGCGAAAAATGTCCAGACCAGGAATCGAACCTGGATACTTGGCGTACCGAGCCAATGCTTTACCTGTTAAGCTATTTGGACGATACCTGGCTGACATAATTCATTCATATTTGTTGAACATGGCTGCGAACTGCAGCGCTAGTTTCATTCATCCGAGCTATAACTATAGCATTTCACATGATGAAAGTGTGTTTTAACACGGAAACTCCTTCCTGGTCTGGACATTTTTCGCTCTGTTGGAATAAACTTCAACTGTGCTACTCCAGCCATGAATATGATTTAATCCAGCAGGAAAAAAATATTCGTTCGCTTCATTAAGATCCTTTTTGATGATTTAATCTAAAGTATGTTTAAAATACCTAAACAAGGTACTACTCTTGTAAAATTATTAAATCCCGAAATGAGCATCGCAAAAGGAAATTTGTGAAAAGTAAACTTCTTATGGCTGTTGTGAGGACCCATATACACAAAATAGGGTGTCCATAAAAGAATGTCCCAGTTATAAACTTTTATAGTATCAACTGTAAGTGTTGTGGAGGGTTAGTTCAAGGTCACAAATAAACAAGTAATATAAAAATTTTGTTTTTAAAGTCAATTCCTACTTAGGTCATCAAAGAAAAATTTAATATAATCCCTTAAGCTAATATTAGTTTTTGTTGCATTAAAATATCTCAATTTGTTGATTTTCTATAAGCAATTAGGTTTACAATGGAACTCTATGGGAATTTGGCGAAATATTAGAGATATCGCCAAGTTGGCGTCACTTTGGGCGCCTCATTTTGGCCACCAAATTTGGCGATATATCGCAATGTTGGCGACAAACTTGGCGGTATTTGGCGACAGAACATGGTCCCCACTATGGTAACACCTTATTGAAAATACTTTCATTGATCTTCAATAACTAATGGCCGCCATTTTGTTTCCCATGCAAAACTAAAATTAATTAATTAAAATTTAATTAATGAATTAATATTTGAAAAAACTGTATTAACCTCAATTGTCATCCAGTACAAGTTTAAAAATATTTATTTCAACTTGATAGGATGAATAATGAGTACTTTATTAACGATTGAAAATTTGAACAAGATAAATATATAAATAAATAAATATAGGAAGAGTGTGAACTAATAGTAGGAATTGAATGAATAAAAGAGAAAAGTGCCCAGCTAAACTGATGGCATTGAGCTCACAGACTATTCACACTAATTGTATATTATACTCTTATTTTAATAAATAATGCCACTCAAAAAAATAAGTGAAGGGGAATTAGACCCCCTTTCCCCCTTTATACTTAGCCAGTGAACCTCCAAATCTAATCAGGGAAGCTCCTTATCATAATAAACCGGTATACCAAATTTGGAGCAAATCGAAAAATCTTGCAAAAAGAAACATTTATCTAAATTAAGGGGGTGGACTAGCCCCCCTTTATCCTTAACCAATGAATCGCCAAAACGAATCAGGGAAGCTCCTTAACATAATATACCGGTATACCAACTTTGGCGCAAATCGAATCATTCTGCATGGAAAACCCATTTATCTAAATTAAGAGGTGCGGGCTAACCTCCCTTTTCCCCCTTTATCCTTAACCAATGAACTCCCAAAACTAATCAGGGAAGTTCCTTAACATAATAAACCGGTATACCAAATTCGGAGCAAATCGAATGATTCTGCATGAAAAACCCGTTTATCTCAATTAAGGGGGTGGACTAACCCCCCTTTTCCCCCTTTATCCTTAACCAATGAACCTCCAAAACTAATCAGGGATGTTCCTTAACATAATAAACCGGTATACCAAATTCGGAGCAAATTGAATGATTCTGCATGAAAAACACATTTTTCTGAATTAAGGGGGGGGGGTGGACTAACCCCGTTTTCCCCTTTATCCTTAACCAATGAACTCTCAAAACTAATCAGTTAAGCGCCTTATCACAATGAACCTAGGAAAAATTTTTGAAGCAAATCGGATGTTTCTATCAAGAGTTATCGCGTTACGTACATACATAGATACATACGTACGTACGTACATACATACATACATACGTACGTACGTACATACATACATACGTACATACATACATACATACGTACGTACGTACATACATACATACAGAACGGGCGGGCACATTAGCTCCCAGGCTTTGATAGCCTGAATAAACCGGTATACCAAATTCGGAGCAAATCGAATCATTCTGCATGAGAAACACATTTATCTGAATTAAGGGGGGTGGACTAACCCCGTTTTTCCCCCTTTATCCTTAACCAATGAACCCCCAAAACTAATCAGGGAAGTTCCTTAACATAATAAACCGGTATATCAAATTCGGAGCAAATCGAATCATTCTGCATGAAAAACACATTTATCTGAATTAAGGGGAGGGGGTGGACTAACCCCGTTTTCCCCCTTTATCCTTAACCAATGAACTCCCAAAACTAATCAGGGAAGTTCCTTAACATAATAAACCGGTATACCAAATTCGGAGCAAATCGAATCATTCTGCATGAATAACACATTTATCTGAATTAAGGGGGGGGGGGTGGACTAACTCCGTTTTCCCCCCTTTATCCTTAACCAATGAACTCCCAAAACTAATCAGGGAAGTTCCTTAACATAATAAACCAGTATACCAAATTCGGAGCAAATCGAATGATTCTGCATGAAAAACCCATTTATCTGAATTAAGGGGGTGGACTAACCCCCCTTTCCCCCCTTTATCCTTAACCAATGAACCCCCAAAACTAATCAAGGAAGTTCCTTAACATAATAAACCGGTATACCAAATTCGGAGCAAATTGAATGATTCTGCATGAAAAACCCATTTATCTGAATTAAGGGGGTAGACTAACCGCATTTCCCCCCCTTTATCCTTAACCAATGAACCCCCAAAACTAATCAGGGATGTTCCTTAACATAATAAACCGGTATACCAAATTCGGAGCAAATTGAATGATTCTGCATGAAAAACCCATTTATCTGAATTAAGGGGAGGGGGTGGACTAACCCCGTTTTCCCCCTTTATCCTTAACCAATGAACTCCCAAAACTAATCAGGGAAGTTCCTTAACATAATAAACCGGTAGACCAAATTCGGAGCAAATCGAATGATTCTGCATGAAAAACCCATTTTTCTGAATTAAGGGGGGTGGACTAACCCCGTTTTTCCCCCTTTATCCATAATCAATGAACTCCCAAAACTAATCAGGGAAGCGTCTTATCACAATGAACGTAGGAAAAAATTTTGAAGCAAATCGGATGTTTCTATCAAGAGTTATCGCGTTACGTACGTACATATATACATACGTACGTACATACGTACATACATACATACATACAGAACGGGCGGGCACATTAGCTCTCAGGCTTTGATAGCCTGTGAGCTAAGAAGTAACTTAAAGGGTCAGGTAACCTTTGAAGCGTCCAAAAATGAAATTTTTTTTAATAGCTTATAATTAAATATGATTCTTTGGGAACATTTAAAAGCAAACCCCATACAAAAAATCGCATTAGAAGAGAAGTTATGTCTAAAACACTTTGAGCTTTTGCTATATGATCAACGGGTTTTTCAATCTTTAAAGCCAATTTTCTCAAAACAGCGATTTTGATCATTGCGTGCACGATTTCTGAAAAACGGTTGCCTAGAATTTCACGAAATTTTTGGTGGATGTATTAAACGTACAGAAGCACAAAATGACCTGTTATTATGTTTCTCAAGTAAGAAGTTTAGAATTCACGGCTACTTCTGTATAAAAAAAATCTCGATATTTCGAATTACTCTGAAAAAAATTTTTTTTCTCGGTATCTACAAGTTTTATTTATTTTATTGTAGGTCATTTTGAAAACACTTTATATCTGTACTCATTAAAAAAAATTTTGGCTTGTTTCTAATCAGCAACAATTTATGTCAACGTCTGACTGAATCTGAAGTTTGGAGAAAATACGTACATTAGTTTTTGAGATAGAGCACTAGCGAAAATCGTGAAAATTTCTGCATAGCAGCGCCACCTATTGGGTGATTAACGCCAAAACCTAATTAACAACAACTTGTGTCAACATACAACTAAATCTGAAGTTAGATGAAAATTGGTCCATTAGTTCTATTGATAGAGCTATTGAGGCAATCGTGGAAAAGGCAGCAGAGAAGCGCCACCTGTTGGGCGATTTACACCAACACCTAATCAGTAGCAAGTCATATCAAGGACTAACTTAATCTGAAATTTGATGAAAATCCGTGCGTTAGTTCTTAAGATAGAGCTATTGGGGAAATCGTGTAAATCCTGCAAAATTCATCATAACAGCGCCACCTGTTGGGCGATTTACACCAAAACGGAATCATCATCAATTCATATCAAGGACTAACTAAATCTGAAGTTTGATCAAAATCCGTGCATTAGTTCTTGAGATATAGCTATTGCGAAAATCGTGAAAAATGCAGCATTGCAGCGCCACCTGTTGAGCAATTTTCACCTAAAACTAATCAGCATCAATTTGTATTAGGCACTAACTGAATATCAATTTTTATTAAATTCCGTGCATTAGTTCTTGAGATAGAGCGCCCACAAAATTTGTGTCACATACACACAGACAGACAGACAGACTCACAGAGTCACAGACAGACATTTTGTAAAAACATGTTTTTTGGAATCTCTGACCCCTAAAACGTGTAAATCCGTCGAAAACCGGAATTCGAAAATTTTCATGAATCCAATACTTTCTTCTTGTAAAGATGGAAGAAAGTAAAAATTTGGCTTGTTTCAGCCAGTCAAATGGGAAAAATCATGTGCGCAATGCATGCAAGAATAATTCTTTCGTAAAAATTGTGTTATTACTTTCTTCTATCTTTACAAGAAGAAAGTATTGGATTCATGAAAATTTTCGAATTCCGGTTTTCGACGGATTTACACGTTTTAGGGGTCAGAGAACCCGAAAAACATGTTTTTACAAAATGTCTGTCTGTGAGTCTGTCTGTCTGTGTGTCTGTGTGTGACACAAATTTTGTGGGCGCTCTATCTCAAGAACTAATGTACGGAATTTAATAAAAATTCATATTCAGTTAGTCCCTGATACAAATTGATGCTGATAAGTGTTTGGTGCAAATCGCTCAATAGATGGCGCTGCTATGCTGCATTTTTTATGATTTCCGAAATGGCTCTATCTCAAGAACTAATGCACGGATTTTCATGAAACTTCAGATTCAGTTAGTCCTTGACATGAATTGATGCTGATTAGGTGTTGGTGTAAATCGCTCAACAGGTGGCGCTGCTATGCTGCATTTTTTATGATTTCCGCAATCGCTCTATCTCAAGAACTAATGCACGGATTTTCATGAAACTTCAGATTCAGTTAGTCCTTGATATGACTTGATGCTGATTAGGTGTTGGTGTAAATCGCTCAATAGGTGGCGCTGCTACGCTGCATTTTTTACGATTTCCGCAATGGCTCTATCTCAAGAACTAATGCACGGATTTTCATCAAACTTCAGATTTAGTTAGTCCTTGATATGACTTGATGCGGATTACGTGTTGGTGTAAATCGCTCAACAGGTGGCGCTGCTATGCTACATTTTTTATGATTTCCGCAATAGCTCTATCTCAAGAACTAATGCACGGATTTTCATGAAACTTCAGATCCAGTTAGTCCTTGATATGACTTGATGCTGATTACGTGTTGATGCTAATCGCTCAACAGGTGGCGCTGCTAAGCTGCATTTTTTTACGATTTCCGCAATGGCTCTATCTCAAGAACTAGTGCACGGATTTTCACCAAACTTCAGATTTAGTTAGTCCTTGATATGACTTGATGCGGATTACGTGTTGGTGTAAATCGCTCAACAGGTGGCGCTGCTGTGCTGCATTTTGCACGATTCCTGCAATAGCTCTATCTCAAAAACTAACGCACGAATTTTCATCTAACTTCAGATTTAGTTAGATGTTAACACAAGTTGTCGCTGATTAGGTTTTGGTGTTAATCGTCTAATAGGTGGCGCTGCTATGCTGGCATTTTCATGATTTTCGCAATAACTCTATCTCAAAACTAATGCACGGATTTTCCCCAAACTTCAGATACAGTTAGACTTTGACGTAAGTGGTTGCTCGGTAGTTTTGTTTAACATAGGTTTTGGTGTAAAGCACCCAATTGGTGGGGCTGCTAGGCTGAATTTTGCTGTATTTACACGATTTCGTAGATAGCCATATCTCAAGAACTAATGCACGGAATTTCATATCTATAGAATCCTCATGATGGGCATAGATTGCCGTTTAATTTTGGTAGTGTAGTAGCTAATTTCCAAGTATTAACATGCATGAAATAGACGAAAGTTTTGGGATTGGTATATCCGACTAGTCTTTAAAAATAAATTAAAAAAAACTATATATGTGTATACCTTTTCTAACGACTTTGATTGATAAAATAAATCGTTCCTAACACGTGTTTTCAATTTTATAATTAAAAGTTAATTAGTTAAAGAATGACTGCAATTCTTACAGAGATCACTTTTCCATGTACTTTATTGGTTCAAAGGTTACCTGACCCCTTGAACAGTTTTAAATAAGCGCATGCGCGAGCACTGCTTTATTATTGACTCGCTTCCAGTGCCACATACGCAAAATGTCTACTCCTGAGCGTAAAGCGTTATTGCTGGGCAGACGATTTAAAAGCCGTTACATTCATGCGAATTTTTCCTTTGGGGGATTTATAAAAGATCGTGTCTACATTCCGCCGCTACCTAATGATTTGCCAGAGACGGGACACAGAATTGAAAGGCTATTGTTTCCATTACTCCAGACTTGTTAAACGAAAAGTGGGAAGAACTGGACTTTAGGTTGTATGTGTGCCGTATAACTAAATTTGCATCTATTGAACATTTGTAAGAAAAACTAGGTTAGTTTACTTTCGATTTGATGCATGATTTGTTGTAAATAGACTAAATTAAACTACTGATATAATCTACCATTGAAACTGGGACATTCTTTTATGAACATCCTCTATATAAACGTACAGTAGTGGAAAAAAAAATAAACACCCCCTACTAACTCCTCAACAAATTATCGTAGAAGAAAGTTACTGGTACAGATCGATTGAAAATAAAGTTTACTTTTAAATGATGTATGTAAAATTTGCTTAGCGGGCCATCTATATATTAGAACGAACCATAACTTTGTTTTCTCAATAGCAGTACACAATTCTGACAGTATAAATGAACTCTACACCCTTCAATTAGTCTAAAAACAAATTTTTATGCAATTCATACCATAAGTTTCCGAAAAATTAATTATTTTAAAACGAACGTATTTTAAGGGCTGTATCCAAATTGAAGTTCGGATCTCGATTGTTAACCGAGTGAACTCCCTTCTTGACCAAGGCACCTTAAGCAGTCAATTAAGCCTGTTAGATTACAGGACAGCATAAGAAATTTCAAAATATTTAGTCACTTATATCATAGACGGCCCCTTAAACCATCATTTTTCAGTTTTTTAAGCATAATTTGAAAACTACTTGGAAGAAAAATGTGAAATTTTGGATTTCCATAAGGCAGGACTTAATAAATCTGAATCCATCAAAAAAATTGTAGGTTGCAATTCATAATATTTTTAATATTAATTTCATAATTCATAATTCATATGAGAAAATTATAAAAATTGCAAATTCAACGTATTTATGTTTGGGTATATTAGTATTATTGCTACACTAAAAATTAGAACATTAGGATCATAATTTTAGAAGTTATAAATAAAAATATGAAAATGTAATTTAACATTAGAAGCACTAAATTTTGAACGTTTATAATTCAAAAAAGTATCATTCAAATGACTTGAAATTTGGTACCCAAACATAGTTTGAACCAAATATTTGAAATATCTCGTTAAAATTGGGTATTCCGATTGAAAAAAATAAAGTTTGGATTCGTTTTAATATGTAGATGGCCCCCTAAGCAAATTTTATATACGTCATGTAAAAGTAGACTTTATTTCCAACCGTTCGGTACCAATCACTTTTTTCTACGATAATTTGTTGAGGAGTTAGTAGGGGGTGTTTACTTTTTTTTTTTCCACGACTGTACATCATAACAAATGAATTTTGAAATTTAAAATCCGATAATACGAGTACATGGTGGCCAACTAACGATAATAGAAGAAAGAGGAAGTAATCAGAGAAAGATGATATTACAGGAAAGAATAATTGCTCCAATCAATTGATAAATGTGCGAATCCTGAAATGCTATTTGTGAATTATGTTATTGATATAGTTTCGGTTTTGTTAAAAATTTTTCTTAATGAAGTACAAAATTCAATTATAAAATGAATCAATTCTATCAAATGTAATGAAAAATGTGAGAGTCTATTCAAGAAATTTCACGAAGATAAAAATAAAACTATAATAACACACCACTCTGAAAACCGATCCACATAATACCAAATATATTTCGATGACATGAAACTCGACTCGAACCCCTCAAAAAATTTCCTTCCTCACAAACCCCTACCCGAATCTGACACACTTCGACCCAAATTCCGAAATAAAAAATAAAGAATTCCCATTTTAATGCGTTTATGGAAAAATCGTGTATACGAGAGGGAGTTGTAAAATTTTAATTGTCACTAGGGAATAATTGAGACAGAATCCTAATTTTTTTTTAATTTCTAAGGCTTCTCTATATAGTCAATATCCAGAATTATACATTTTCTCCAGTGTTTTTTAACCTTTCGAAAACCGTTATTTGCACTCCGAAAATGGGGGAAAAGCTATTGTTATACCTCATTTGTGGTGTCAAACCGATACCGCATTTTTTTTTTTTGTAGTTCTGGGAATAAGAAAAGGTAGCTTGGTGCGAAATCGAGTAGATGTAGTACATTGCTTAGGTCTCTCAAACAGCAACTCGAGATGAGGGAGGGGGTATGAGAAATCCTGGAACTTAGTGGGCCTTTGACATGTGCAGTTCTTCGTGAATAGTTTTCCACACACTGCCGTAACTAAGATGAGTCGCATTCATGATCATTTGGATAGTTACTCTTCGGTCTTTTCCTCAATTTCTTCACTGTGGTTTTCCACATTTTAAATCGTCTGTGAGAGACATGTGGTCAGTTTGAAAATTTCTTTTCCATCTAACAACAGTGTCATATGATGGCCTATCATTTCCATAAGCAGCCAGCATTTCAGTGTGAATTTGCCGGACACTGTAGGAGGGAGATGGGCAGCCTTTTTCTTCTCTATACTGCGAGTTACTTCGTTTTCAGCTTCCTTAAAACAAACAAATCAATATTAATAGCTGTAATTTATAACATTAGGTACACAAGGATCAATTAATTTGCAGAAAATATTTTTATCCAGATATCTCAATTATTTCCTAGTGATAATTAGAAAATTACGATACCAAATTATATCTTACCAAATTAATTTTTTATGTAGAAAACGAACTATATTCTATAACGTTACATTCAAAACGCAACGAACTTTATATTTAAACATATAGTTTTACGGCTCAAACACTATTTGGTATATTTTTGAAAAATCTGGTTAATCCTATCCCGACTAACAAGATTCAAACCCAACACGAAATCGAAACGAACCCTAAACAATTACATTTGACCGGACGCGCAAGAAACAAATATAGTGCTGGATAAAATCGTGACACCTGACTCGATGCCGGACTTTAAAGCTGATATTGTGATAAAATAAATTTGTTACAAGAGTTTGAATTATATTTTCTAGTTGGTGGTGGAACTGCTGGATCTGTTGTGGCTAGCCGTCTCTCCGAAGAGCCTTGTGTAAAAGTTTTGCTTCTAGAAGCGGGACCCAAGCCTCCTCTTATATCGGAAGTGCCTGGACTGAGCACATCTCTGTTAGGAACGGATGTTGATTGGAAATTTCAAACTATTCCGCAAAGACATTCAGCAACTGGTCTCAAAAATAAGGTAAAAGTAAACTTGAAACTTTGAAGAATCAAAGACATATTAAGGCATTGGGACAAGCGTAGAAGCTCTAAATCTGTAGATAAAAATTAAAAAAATTATGTAAGGTTTCATGATTTATATGGTTATTGCTATTATGAATGTTTCCACTCTCTGTGTACATGTACCTAATAGACATAGGTAATTAAGTAGCATTCTGTTCTTTGTAAAAATAATGTTAAACTGACTTTTTATCAAAGACATTACATTAGTTATATTTTTATAAGCTGTATAGAAAATTTTAATTTATGATATAAAAAATGTCTTAGGAATGTCCTCTTAAAAGTTTTTTTAAGAGGCACATGGGTGGAAATTACTTCATCTTACTACACAATATACGCTTGGGGTTTCATGACACGTATATATGCATATAACTATCTTGTGATTTTATTAGGAGATAGTTTAAGTCTTTTTTAAAGTTCTCACTAGAAATTTAAACAGTAGTATCGTCTCATTTTTGGAATATATTTTTATGTTCCTTTAATTAAAATACTTATTTTTTAGTTTCTTCCAATAAAGGTGTAGAGACTATATACTTGTGTAGTCACTAAAGTGTGTAGTCAATATAGGTGTAGAGACTATGTTTAAATAAACAGAAGTGCGAGTATTCCTCGCGCTCAGAAGGTTTCGTAGAATAAATATATGAATTATGAACTGTATTACTAAAAAACCGTTACTAAAAGAATTATAAGACTTTGTAAAAAACTATAGAACGTAGGGTTGGGTATAGATGTATATACTAGAAAAGTATGAGTGGCTATACCATAAAAGTCCAAAGACATATGAAGTCTAAATAATATCAAATATTGCTTTTTTAAATCTTATCCTAAACTGTTTATGATGAACTTAATACGGTACTGACAATAAAAGTAGTACATATTTAAATTTCATTTGGCATTTCAGAAAACAAAATTCGGCGTAGTAATAAAATTTTCTTTTTACAGTGCAGCTAAAACAAAACCCTTGTTCAAAGTTTGAACTTGGCATTGTGCCAAGCGTGCTTCGAAAGGAGGGCGCAAAATTGCAACGCTACCTTGGTCCGTGCCGCGTTCTTCCAGATAGGTTTTTAATTAACTTTTAAAGACACGGGAGGAGTATTGAGAGATCCACTCAATGCAAACTAGTCGCGAATCCCATAATATTTAATTCTAATTAAATTAGTCTGTTTTTAACACTTTGACTTTTATTACTTTTACTAGGGGGCTCAGCCCCTGCAAGCTACGCTCGCCAACCCCCATTCAGACACCGCAGAATCTAAAAACATGCTAATCTGATGGGTTTTAAAAATATTAGAGAAGATTGAATTATACTGAAAAAAGCTGTGCAGATCTCCTTGTAAACGGGTTTCCATTCAATTCCCTTTGATTGCAAAAATTTAAGGGCGATTCAGTTGCTGTTAAGACATCCAACGGTTGTTTTTGTTTTTGATTAAAAAGGATCAGTTAAACATTTGAAAAGAAGCTAAAATAAAATAAATTAGGTATACAGAGTCTTTGTCTCCCGGTATTTTAAAACAATCTCTATAAGAATAGGCAAAGTCATGTGACTATAATGAACAGTTCAGGGCGGACCACTTCGAATTTTATACTCTATGTGCCATTTTGGTACTTTAATGTTAGCCAGGCAGAGGTGATAAGTCGCCAAATATTATTCTATCGCCACCATTTCATCTATATTATAATAGTTCAAGTCATCAACTGCCATAAACAAATATGGTCTGATCCCTTCGCCGTTCATATGAAAGTTTGGCAAAGATGTCATATACGTCCCATACTGGCGCAATTTTTTAACGACGCCAATTTGGGGAACGCACCAACGGCATGAACAGCAACACCCAGCTTACCATATCAAGCAAAATAACGATACTTTGGCGCCAGTTATGAGCCTGTTTCGTACATGACATTGGCGTCAGAAAAAAATCGCGCCAATATTTGACCGTAAGTTTTCCATTTTGATTAAAAAATCAAAAATTTTTTTTTCGAATAAAACTACATAAAAGTTGCCAATGTCGCAAAGAATTCTAGGTACTGTTACGCCGGATGAAAATCTCGCTAATAGCTTTTTTTCAACTCGCCAGTTAGCATTTTTTTTTTTTTCGAGTGATGATATTTGGCCAGATACGCACTGCAGGTTTGGCGTGATTTTTATTTTTTTACGAAAATTTGGCGAAAACCTCGTTTTCAAATACCAGTTACATGTGCATTTTTGTTATTCTTTAGATATCCCGTCGACCAAAAATCTATCTTTCAAATGAAAATCTAATTTCAAAGTAATTGCTTAAAAGGCGCAAGGGCCAACATAGTGAAAAAGATTCCAAGCCGGGACTCGAACTCGGGCTATCAGTATAGCGCACTGACGTTGTACCGAGTAAACCACTTGGAACGATACCCAGCAAGGAAAATTTCTCACTATTATATGTTGGCAAGGCTACAAACGCAGCACAAGATGGAATATTTACCATGAGCCACCAACCTGGGGCAAACGCGGAATATAATTAAATCCAGCATCGAAAGAAACTACGAATAACGAAGAAAGGAATCTTTTTCACTATGTTGGCCTTTGCGCCTTTTAAGCAATTATTTTGAAATTTGATTTTCATTTGAAATATTGTATCCAAGGCGAATGTTTCCCTCTGGAATAATTTCCATGTATCAAAAATCTATCGCCAAACTATAAGATTAAAGGCCAATAATGGTTGATCGTAAATGTCACATTCACTTGACTTCAAGCAAGTTACAAGTGTTTACGTCATCAAGTGATTATTATTTCGACGTTTTATTTGTATATTTATTAATGTTATACTAATTTATTTGTTCTTTCGTTATTTAGAATAAAAATTATGTCCATTTGTATAATTTGGCGAGTGTTTTGGCGATTTATATAATTTAGCGAAATTGGTCGACGGAATTACTAAGTAGTACCGTATTTTTTAATTATTTTCTATTATTTTCTAAAGGAAATATAAAAAAAATAATTAATAATCATAGAGCAAAATAATTTTTATAATTTAAAAAAAGAAATAAAAGTAAATAAACATTTATTATCAAATAAACAACAATAGCCGTATTACCATATCAATCACAAGAATGCCATTTTGACGTCAATTAGGTACCCCGGTGCGTAGATAACATCTGTGCCTAAATTTTCTTTTTTCGTTTTGTTTTTTTAAAAAAAGAAAGAAGTGAAAGCCATCAATTTTAAATAAAATGAATGAAAGGATTATATTTTAAATGAAATGAATAAAATATGAAGAAATGCGACGGGAAAAATGTTTGGCGAATTATCATCTGCGTCTCGCTAACATAAAAATACCGTCAGAATTGATTTCTCTATCAGAATCTTTCGATTTGGCGAAAGATTGTTTAAGTAAATTGAATTATGAATAAAAGTAGCATGATACATTTCTTAGCATACATTTAAGGTAACCTTTTCTGAAATATGAAAAAAAAATATCTGTTTGATTAAAATTTGAGTTGCCATCATTAGAAAAAGGTATATAAAATTAGAAAAAAATTAGTATTTCGAAAACTAATTCGAATTTAAAAATTCTAATACCAGTTTTGAATTCTGCGGATCAATATTTATTTTTGGTGTTAATTTCATCGCAAAGTATTCCATATTTTAGGAGAAATCGCCGTGAAACATAATAAGTTGTTTAATCAATCGATTCATACATCCGTTTCATAAATTCGTTTCATTAGTATTTTATATATATAGGGTAAATATTGTTACTGAGCATTACATTACACAAATTTATCATTAAAAGTTGTTATCTAGGCTTTAAAAGCCGATGGTACTTAGAATATACCACTCCTGTCATTATGTATGTCCAAACCGCCCGTGTTTTTAAGGGTTACTATCTCAGCTAATGACCGACTATTCTTTTTTTTCGAAAATCATTATCAACAATGCTTTTATACTTCTGCGACGATAGGTACCACCAGCGCTCCTCAACACTTTTTCTGAATGTTCGCAAATCAAAATTTGTGTAACGGAAAATGCGTTTTTCTCAAAAAACGATGTGACATAAGGTAATCGCTGTAGTTTTCCCGTAAAGTTTAACTTAATGTCTTCTAGCTCTAGTTTTTTCAAAATTTTAGTTTCGGTAGATTCGGAAATAGAGGGTGGTGTGTGTGTGGGGGGGGGGGGGGAGGGACATATTTTTGCACTACATTTTCGACGATGTCTCTGAAAATGTAGTACCTAAAATTAAAAGATATGCATTTTTAAATTCAGCTTTTCGAGAGCTTTTACACGATACCCCACACGATATACAAAGAAAATATTTTTTCTTCAAGTAATTTATTTAGCCTCTCTACATTTTTCCTCAATGTAATTGTGAATGTTTAATAATCTGTAAATATGTGGGTCAATAGACTTTATTACTTCCCCCGATTTTAACTTTCCACGTTCCATAGTTTACGAGTAAAATGACTGTGACAGACTGACAGGTAGACACAGGAGTGATCTTATAATGGTTATGTTTTTACTTTTTAATCACGGAACCCTGAAAAGTGAACTTTAGTTACTGTTTTTGTATATATATGATCATGTATGGTATGATAATTTGTGGTTGGAGTAATTAGATAAAATATTTATAGGTAGCACAAATCGTCATACCATCACACATGAACAATTATTTCTACTTGTATAGGTGGGTCCCTAAACTATTGTAATAATAACTTGTAATAATAACTATGCATAATGTATAATATGATGAATGAGTGTTTAAAAAATATTATTTTGCTTGCAGATATTTAATTATTTGGTATTTTAATTACATAAAGCTAATTGTTTGAAAACTACAAGGAAAAAATTAGCTTGTTTCACATTGTAATATATACTTCGTACGGTTAAGTAACGGCATTATAAAAATGCTTTTTTTATACAATCAAATTATATGTATTGAGTTTTAAGCTAAGCGTTGAATTTTTGAAATTAACAGGTGTAAGATAAATGCACGAAGGGCAACTATACAGACCTTGATTTATTATCGACAATTAATATTTCTACAAATATTGTTTTTAATGTGAGCGAAGGTGATTTTAATTATGAAAGAAAATATAATTTTATGTATTATTTTCCTTTTATTTACCTGATTTCCTTTACAGAAAATATGGTGGTTATCAGGAAAAATGCTTGGTGGCTCAGGGAGCCTAAACAACATGTGTTACGGCAGAGGTAATCATAAGAACTACAATGACTGGGCCGCACAAGGAGCTAAAGGCTGGAGTTATGAAGATGTACTGCCTTACTTTTTTAAACTTGAAGATAACAGGGACTTTAACATGTTAGCTAATGGAAAGTATATCAAATGTGTAATTTTTAAATAACTGGAAGGTCAAAGAAAAAGTGAATGATCACAAAAAATGTATTCTGATTTATTTCGCTTTGTAGACGTAAATGTTTTTTCTTCTACTGTATATCCATTTATTCTTAACCATGTTTTTAAAAGGACAACTTTTGTTTTTTCCTTGAACCAAAGTTAACAAATGATAGTATACCTATCGAATTCTCTGATTGCACTGTCACCATACATAAAAAAAAGTAGACTATCATCTTTTTTTTTTCTTTACTTCAGTTTTTTAAAACACATAAATCATTGAATGTATGCCAGTAAGAAGTATTTTTTGAAATAAAGTACGTTTCCTGTTATATAATGGTCAAAGATTTCTTTCCAGAAAACACAGACTACCCATAAATGTAACTTTTCGGTTCATTATGGCTGTTTTGAATCGGAAGATTTAAAAAACTGTCAACCGAATACACATAAATTTCGTGTTTTGCAATAAAATGTAAAGGTTGTTTTTTTTTTTTTTTTTTTTTTTTACAGAAGTTTAAACGTTTTCATTTTTTAATGTTCACCATTCCAGTTACTGATACAATCAAAAAATCAAATATTTAGTATTTTGTAAGTTTCTCGTCAATTGAAAATTGAAATTAAAATTATAAATATAGAAAGTTGACGTACAGTCGGCCCCGGTTAAGACGTTCGCGATTAATACGCGATCCGGCTTAATAGGCGGATTTTTCCAGTTACTTGAACATCGCCCATAAGAATTAATAGATCAAGATTAGAATTTCTTCCGTCTGCTCCAGTGTTGCCAATTTAATGGATTTATTTTATTCGGAGAACTTCCACTGTTTTCAAATAGAATTGCTTTATCGGCTGACAGATTATTTAAGGCGAGTATTACTAATCGGAAATAGTGGTACATATTTGAATAAAAAAAATCTCGTTAAAATATAATCACTAGAGTTCGTCTATGATCATGCGTCCTAATATCATTTGTCCTTTGCTTCTTTTATGTTTTTAATGAAGTAGAGAAAGATTTTTTGTCGTTTTTGGTATTTTTTCTTCTTCTTTGCGCGGTTTGTGTCGTCAAATTTTGTTTTTTCCTCTCGTGTACTGTAGTATATTAAGTCCCTCTGCACTGGAAGAAAAATATCTGTAATTTTACAGATTTACATCTGTAAAATTACAGATATTACAGAAATATGTATGCTTATTAAAATTTTATCTGTACACTGTACGAAAAAAATATGTAAATCTACAAAACTAGTTTTTGTAAAACTACAGAAATCTGTAGTTTTACAAAAGAATGTACATAAATTACAGTAATCTTACTAAAATGTTTTCTGTAACTGGGATTGCAGTTACATAAAAAGTTACAAAAAATAAAATTCTTAGACCTTAGAGATTTTTTGATTTATGGTGCAAAAGTGTATCTGTTATCTGGATTTTTGTAGTTCCCCTTACATAAAAAGTTCTAGGAATCCCAGTTTCCTAGAAAAATTTTAGTAACTTTACAGATTTTTTTTTACAGTGTGGTACTGTGTGCTTTTAAGGGGACTCTTCACTCACTTGAAAACGCGCTAATGCTGAACCTATGGGCAGGTTGTTTTCGAATTTATCGTTTAAATTTGAATATTTTTAAACGATTTTTTTGCATAGGATAGCCAAGGTCTATCCCTCATATGGCTATTTTTACTTTTTCAATTTTGGTTGCAGATTTTTTTAATAAAGGCACTTTCACTTTCTTCCTTACAAAACTTTCGGAACCGGTTTCGAAAGTTTGAATTATATACTTATTGTCACAAGTAATAAATATGATTATAATAACTGGGTTATTATATAAAGATTTAATATTTTTTGCTTGTTTAAAAAAAAAAATAGGCCAGCAGTAAAATTATTTCTAGTGCTTAATTTTTCATTTTAACGTACACGTTGTCGACAATAAAGTTATATTTGAATCCACATTTGAATCCCTATTTTTTGCAAACATTTTTACTTTCTTCTATCTTTACAAGAAGAAAGTATTAAATTTGTGAAAATTCTTGTTTTCGATGTATTTCTACGTTTTAGGGGTTAGAGATCCCCCAAAATATATTTTTACAAATGTCTTCATATGTGTCTGTGAGCCGGTCTGCCTGTATGTGACGTAAATTTTGTGGGAGCTCTATCTCAAGAACAAATGAGAGTAATTTAATAAAACTTTAGATTAAGTTAGTCCCTGATATAGGTTGATGCTGATTACTTTTTGGTGTAAATCGCCCAACAGCTGGCACTGCTATACTGCTTTTTTCTTGATTTATGCAATAGCTATATCTCAAGAAGTAATGCACCTCTTTTCATAAAACTTCAGATTCAGTTAGTCCTTGATAAAATTTGGTGATGATTATATTTCCGTGTAAATCTTCTGACAGGTATCGTTGCTATGTTGCATTGTTCTCGGTTATCGCAATATCCTTATCTTAAGATCATGAATTTTCATCAAATTTCAGATTCAGTTAGTCCCTATGATAGAAATTGATGCTGTTTAGCTTTTGTGTAAATTGCTCAACAACTGGCGCTCCTATGCAGATTTTTTTATTATTTTCCGCAATAGCTCTATCACAAAAGCTAATGCATAGGTTTCAGAAACTTCAGATTCAGTTAGACGTTGATATAAGTTGTTTCTGATTAGGTGTTGATGCAAGTCACCTAACAGGTGGCTATGCTATGCTGCATTTTTCAGAATTTACACGATTTTAGCGATTGTCATATCTCAAGAACTAATGCACAGAATTTCACATCTTTAGAATTTTCATGATAAGCACAGATTGTCATTTAATTTTGACACGATGACAGAGAATTTTGCAGTATTAATATGTATGAAATATAAGAAAGAGCGATTGCCACATCCGACTAGTTTTAGTTGGTTTTAGATAAACACAACGAATTTAACTTGAATTCAGTAAATTTTAACCTAAATATGCATAAAAAAACTATTCGACCATAAACGAAAGAGCAAAAGCTCAGAAGTTCGTTTAGACATTTCGTTGTGTAAATAAGCTCAGTTCCTGCATCATCACACAAATCACATTTAATACGCAATCCTACTTAATACACGAATTTTGTCCAGTCATTTGAGAGTCATCTTAACCGGGTTCGACTGTACTTATAAATATTATGGGCTCTCAAGAGTCCTAAGATACATTTTTTTTTTGTAGATATAAAATAAAATATTTTAATCTTGCAAAGGTTCTTACGGAATTTCTTAATGCGTGAAACCAGTCACACACACTAAACAAAGTTGAGAAGAGAGTCGAATGTAAAACTATGGCGTTTCGCCTAATCACACCCGTCTACGGAAGTTCAAAACTACAGCGTTTCGCCTACACTGTAAAAAAAAAAAAAAAAAAAAATCTGTAATGTAAAGTTAGAGAAATCTGTATACGTACTAAAATTTTATCTGTACAATGTACAAAAAAAAAAGGGAAATCCACACAAAACTAGTTTTTGTAAAGCTACAGAAATCTGTAGCTTTGCAAAAGAATCTACTAAAATTACAGCAATCTTGCTACAATTTTATCCGTAACCCGTGTTGCAGTTGCATAAGAAGTTCTAGGTATCCCAGTTTCTTAAAACATTCTTAGTAACCTTACAGATTTTTTAATTTATAGTGCAAAAGTGTATATGTTACATGAATGTTTGTTGTTGCTGTTACATAAAAAGCTCTAGAATCCCAGTTTCCTAGAAAAAATTTAGTAACTTTACAGATTTTTTTTTTTTTTTTTTTTTTTTTTTTACACAGTGATCACAATTGTATGAAATATGACTCCTTAATGTTGTCTATTGGAGCTGATCTTAAACTAACTTTAGGTTATATCTGGTCATATGTCTGTAACTGGTTTGAAGGGAGGAAATGAATATTATGCGCAAGATTATCTAATAAGCCTTCGTACATACTTATAAGCTACATAGATTAATATAATTGTTTAACTGCTAACGCCTTATATATCTATCAAAGATTTTAAACTGAGTACTGTTAATGTGGCAAATTTTCTTTTATTCGATGCGCTTACTGCACAGTTATGCACTCTAACTAACACATCTGCAACTTCATATTTGACAATGTAACACTTACAGACCTTTGAAACTCTATAACTCTTATATCCATGATTTCCAACCGAAATGGATTTTTGTTCCATTCATAGTTTTAAGAATAATAAAGACATGGTAACTAAAATTACAGCAGCTTAATTTTGTTATGTATGGCAAGTGATGACTTAACATGAAGTGCTAAAAGTAAACTGTGACTTTGTCAGAGATACAGTAGGCAATGTTAGATATATTCTGAATTATAGAGAACTCAGCTCATTTATTTTTGGAGGCAAATGGTGGCCATTTCCAAATAGTTCTGCTGATGTCATATCGGATTTCAGAAAAAATAAACTCACTGAAAATTGAGTTGCTGCTCGTTAATTGTTTTTAATTTATAAACAAAAATCAGATTAAGATTTGTATAGAGCACAAATAAAAAGTACAAAAATGGACGATGTCTAAAAGTCTGACGATGACGGTGTGAATTTGGTCGAAAACGTTTTGGGAACTTAATTTGATTTTTAATGTATTTTAGGGGTATTTTAAATAATTTTATATTATATATATGCAACTAAAAGCAATTTTAGCACGTTTTATTTGTAATTTATAAGGATTTTAATTATTTACTCAAAATGAATTTAGTACTAGAATTTTAACATTCCTTTATTCAAAAATCAGATCTCGGCCTGGAGAGAGACAGACTGTATAATTGTTAACCCGCTATTGGTCGAGCAATGAGCATCTCTTTCACGTTATGCTTAAAAAGGGTGTATTTAATTAAGAAGTGGCATTGGGCCTCCTTCTTTTTAGTAACTTTGTTTTTCTATTTCTCTTAAGTATAAATTAAAGAGCCTGGCTTTCTTATTACAGACATTCATTTTTTTTCTTAATTTATGCAGTCTGAATAAATAACTGACTATTTTAGTTCTTTCGAAATTTGAAATAGTTTTGTGAATAAATAATTTTGAGATTTAACCTTTCTTTTTAATGTAAGAAATAAAATTTTTAGGTTACCATCACTTAGGAGGGCCAATCACAGTTGAGAAGCCACGCACCCATTCAAAACTGAAAGAGAGTTTCGATGAAGCTGCAAGAGAACTGGGATATGAGTTTGTTGATTCTAATGGTGCTAAGCAAACAGGTAAGAAAAACGCATGGATATTGTTTACGAGTTCATAATTAATTGCAATTCTTAGGAGTGTGCAACAGACGCAGTCACACGGTAAAAAAAAATCTGTAATTATACAGATGTAAAGTTAGAGAAATCTTTATGCTTACTAAAATTTTATCTATACAATGTACAAAAAAGCCGTAAATCTGTAAAACTAGTTTTTGTAAAGCTACAAGCATCTGTAGCTTTACAAAAGAATCTACTAAATTTACAGTAATGTTACTAAAATTTTATCTGTACCTGCGTTGCAATTATACATAAAAAGTTCTAATCATACCAGTTTCTTAAAAATTTCTTAGTAACCTTACAGATTTTTTGATTTATGGTGCAAAAGTGTATCTGTTACATGAAATTTTGTTGTTGCCGTTACTTAAAAGTTCTAGGAATCCCAGTTTTTAGAAAAATTTTAGTAACTTTACAGATATTTTTTTATAGCAAAATAATAAGAAAAGGCGATAAACTTAAGTTAATGCCATGGTTTTCTCTAACTCTTGAATGTAGCCAATATTACACGAATGCTTGAAGTGATAAACACATTCCATTTTCTTTGATAATGAATTATAAAAGATTAGGGTATGATTTCAATTATTGATGCCATGTACTGATTCTGATAGGAGGACTTTTATCACTGTGATTTGTGACTGCCATCCCGATGAAAATGTTCTTTGCGTCCTTTCTATTATTGAGAGAGTAAAGCATAATAAAATTAAGAGAGCGTCATAAATATTTGATTAGTTACACAAAAAGAAATGTATGATAATATTATTTAGTTAAAAGTGTACAGCTTTGAATAAATTCGAATAAAAATTGGAAGAAGATTAACCAAAGGTTATCTAAGTCGCACAAAAGAAGGCTGGTAAAGACAGAAAAAATGTGCGAGAGAGCAACTGACGGTAGAGAAGTAATCATCTCAATGAATATAAAATGAAATGGTGCATTGTGCAATCAGGAGTTGAAGCAAAGTGCAGTTTAATGCAGGCCTGCAACATTTTGGTCTAAATAATTGAATTCTATAAAAAAAGAAAAAAAAAAAGAAACGTTTTTACCATGCAAACATAGGCTGAAAAGATTAAACATGGCTAAATTGTAGGTGATAGAGAGATAGAAGGGTCGTGTTATTTGGAGTGATGAGACAAAAAATTTACTTTTCATGGTGATTTCATATTATATGTAAGCAGAAGGATCGTAAAAGATTTGCATTCTCATTACCTTACGCCTATCCAGTTAGGGTTTTGACCTCACTATAAAAAAAAAATCTGTAATTTTTGCAGAAAAAATTGTATTTTATACAGAAAGCAACTGTACTACAGAAAAATAGTTTTTTTTCTGTAAAATAATTTGGATTTTGTAATTTTTCCAGAAAAATCTATATTTTTTACAAAAAAAACAAAAACAAAAACAAAAACAAAAAACTGTTTTAATGAAAAATTATAGATTTTTTTCTGTAAATTAAACAGTTTTCCGCTGCACCAAAATTGACAGTTTTTTCTGTCAATTTGAGAGATTTTCTTTACAGTGCTCGTGTTGATAAAAAATTTAAAAAATGATTCAATAATTATTGTTATTTGTCGGAATATAAATGCAAAAAAGTTCTCGAATGAACTTGAACAAAAAATGAAGGTATTCCATATGTCATATTTTCCCCAAAATAATGAAGTATTTCTTTTTCAACAAAATTCACCTCCGTGTTATGTTGCTGCTGCATGTAAAAAGTAGTTTGAATGTCCCACAACTTTAATGGCATGAGGATAGTCCAGACCTTGACTCAATTCAAATCTTACAGAGACAACTAAAGAAAGTTGTTTGTTAGAAGCAACCTTGCAATTAAGCGTCATTAGCTGAAATATTAATTAAATATTGTTTCATATTAAAAGAGTCACAGAACTAAAAATTTCGTTACACTTCATGGGAAGGCGTTTTAAGGCTTATATTAACGCTGATTTTTACTCAAATAAGAACTAACTGACTTAGTGAATTTTTTTGTATAGCTATCTTTTTGCGTATATTTCCACTTTCTGCATAACGTATGGTATAAGAATAAAAATATCCTTCTAATGAGTGTTGAATCCTACTTTGGATAAAATTATATTTTAACTGTTGTAAAATTTTATGATTTTACTTAAAAATTAAGCGTGTTTATGAATTATCAAACTTTAGAAATTAAGTTTTTTTAAAGGATTCCATAATTTTGGCACCTACTGTATATTGAAATATTTGTAATTATGAAATAAAATATATTTTATCAAAAAAAGAAAAAGTTAGCCAAGAAACACGTAAAAGTACAAAGAATTTATATATTAAAAGTAATAGATGACCTATTAATTTTATTTTTTTCAATTTCATATTTTATTGCACATTCTTCTCTCTTTTACAACCGCCCTGCTCTTGTCCACATCCATATGTACGTGATAGGAGTTTTTTCAAAAGTGATTGCGTTATAGAAAGAGCGGGGAAGGTGTACTGGTGATTACTCAGTATAAAGATAAGTGCCACGTAAAATTTCTTGTACGCCTGGCTTTCGCTAAGGAAGGCGCAATTTACAAATCTAAACAAAAGTAATGTCATGATTTTGAAATTAACAAATTATTTAATGCTGTAAATAACAATTGTTAGACATGAAAATTGTTGACTTTAAAATAATCTTATCTTACTTGATATAGTATTTCCTAATAATAATTCATATAAATACCAATTATTGTACGAATATAAGAATTGACCAGTAACTGAGCACTTAGTGAAATATTTAAAAAAAAATTTCTCTTGCAAAAACACTGAAAATTTTTCTGGAAATTTTTGTTTAATATCAAATTTCATACCTAGGCCAAGATTTTAACTAGGAAAATTTTATTTTATATATTTTTTTACAATTTAAACCACTTACAATATTATTTGAAAAAGGCAGTTTGACCAGTAATTTATTATTCATAACCACTAAATGACTATGGTTACGTTAATAATTAATTACATGTTTTCCAATGCAAAATTGTAAAAACTAAAACTATTATTAATACACACGATGCCTCAAATAGAAGCAAGCGTATTATAAAATTCAATAATTCATTAATTATAATAAATATGAAGTTGAAATAAGAGAAACTCTACCGTAATCGAAACATGACAAAACAATTATTTCATTTGTAAAATAAATCATTTTTCATTCAAAAAAGTCCATTTTTGAACATCTGTCTAACAATACGCTAAAGTCAGCGAAAATGCTTGGTTAATTTCACTTTGAAGGATTTGAAGGCGAAGGCCATGGAAGGAGCAGGCACAATATTAGTTAAATGTCCATCATTTTATTTAAAAGAAATAAACATGAAGAAAAACTGTCACCGTTAAATGAAATAATATCACTCAAAGCATGCTATCCGAAGATTCAAACTGAATCTTCATCCACAGACACATATTGACTGACCGAGCTATCCTTACTTTATTTTGAAGACAATTTAAACTGACATTTTGCACATATGTCCGGTATCAGCTAATTAGAAGTACTGAAGTAATAAATTAGCATTGATGAAAGAGTCCCTGATAATAAATACGAGTACGATTAAAATAAAAATTTGCATAAAACTTTACTTCTTTTTTTTTCTGTTAACTTAAATTTGTTTAGATAAGCTAACACAAATTTTGGGAGATTCTCAGGGCTTTCAGTAAAGTCTAGGTTATTTTTGTCTTTCTGCTGTTCCCTAGTATAGCTATAATGTTCTTTAAGGTACCGATAGATTTTACCTCTACCAAACATTTAAATGTTAATGTTCAATGATTTCAAATATGTGAAACAAATATACAAGTGTCGGCTCATGACGTATTTCACAGGTTTGACAACTGTATGAAAAGTGTGTCAGAGTGCAGTAAAAATCAGTAAATTAGAGTGATGTGCCATATTTTCGACTATAGGGCGATAGTACTATGTGCGCAGAAAACAAGATTTGCGCATCAAAAAAGCAACTAAATTTTGGAAAAGAAAAAAAATGCATAGTTTGCATTTTATCAAAATTGTCAGGAGTATCAATTTTACATATCAGATTATTGAAAAATTTTCTCACACTATGAAAACTTAGAAAGCTATTGATTATTTTGAAAAAAGTAAAGAAGGAGAAATTGGAATTTGCGATTTACAGTCTTTCAGTGAATTTGTAAATGCCGCGTTTGTTAAAATATATTGTTTACACGAAGAGTGCAAAGTTATTAACAACATGCTCATTTCTTAAATCTTATGAATATAGCAAAGATTGTGTACAAGCACGCTGAGATAAGTGTTCGAAAGTTTCTTTTAATTTACACGAACAAAAAATCCGTTTTTTGAAGGTAAGTTGAAGTAACGACGAGAGAACTTACCAGAACATATATGTTTTTTCTTCAACCATTCTAAATAAATATAACTTCAAAAAGTTACTGTTTCGATAAAAATACAATTTCTTAACATATAATTAATCTTAACTTAAGCATAATGTAAAGATATTGATTAAAAATAAATTAGAGATATTTTAATTATGTCTGCTTTCAATTTAAATTCAGAAAATAAGCTTAGACGATCATCTTCACTCTGAAATTGTATTAAATACAGAAATTTTCCAAAGTGACATCCAGTATTAACAGAATATTTGTTTTTATTCAGAAAATGTATTTTTCGATACCAAATGTCAAGCCAGTAGGTCAAACAGTTTAGATACTATTATAAATTTTAGAGAAACTAATGTTAAAATTCTTTTTAACCATTGGAAAGAAAATAGTAATGCTGATAGTTTTTTTTTTTTTTTTTTTAAATATAACTCAAAAACGACGTCGTAGAATGAGTTGTAGTTTTGGATTAGAATATTTGAAGCTTTTACAAATCAATTTTTGTTAAAAAAATTCATAGGTTATAATTAATATTTTTTGGAAAATTATTTCAAAAATATACATTTTAAAGACAAATTTTTAAAAAAGATATGATTTGTGACCTATAATTTTTTGAAAACAGAAATCAATTTCTAGAAACTTTAAATATGCGCATCCAAATTTACAGCGTACTCCACCAAGTCATTTTTGAGTTATAATTTAAGAACTACTCGAATTTCAATCTGTTCTCCGATAATTAAAAAGGAATTTAACATTATTATTTCCAAAATTTAATGTTTCATAATTCTTAAACTATACTCTTATATTATACTATATCTTCAGGCATTATTACCCTAGTAGAGGGCTATTACAGTATAGACATTTTTTCATTATGTGCTATTCATTTATTATATTTTCATTATAGAGAGGATTAATAAGGTCAATTTTAAAACAAACCGGAAGGTGGTCAGAAGAAAGATCATTAATTAAAGTAGAGGAAATAGGATAGGGGAGATTTTGGGAAAGAGCAAGGTCAATAATAGAGTTATGAGTATTAGGTGCAGTGCTTAGTGTGTTAGTGTGAATGGTGCATGTAAACTTAGATTTAATTGTTGGATTAAATTATGTAGAGAGGCATCACGCGGTGAGTTGCTTTGGCAATTCCAGCGCCTGCTTTTGGCATTGTAATCGCCAACAAAAAAGCAGTGTTGTTGTTGGGAAAAAGTTTGCGTAAGACTATAAACAGGAAGATGACTGTTAGGTGGAGCATAGATAGAGTCTAAGTTAATTTTAATATGAGGTATCTATAAAATTATACTTGTGTATTCAATATGGCTATAATTGTTGTATGATTCTTCTAAAAATGTTTATAAAATATATATTCATTATTTTTATAATTTTGCTGATTTTACGTAGTTATTCCTTTCCGTCCATTACTTTCTGGTTAAACTTGATTAGAACTATATAACTGCAAATTGCACAAAATAACTTTACATTACCTGTTTTTTGTACCCAGGTTTTTATGATTTTCAAATGAATATGAGAGATGGCCAAAGATGTAGTTCTGTTAAAGGATATTTAGTACCAGCAGAGCATAGACCAAATCTAGATATCTTATTGAATGCAACGGTTTCCAAGGTATTTTTATTATTTTTAATGATAACCACGTATTTAAAGTTAATTCGTGAGCTGAATTGTTACTTGTTTTTGCCACATTCAGAAAATTTCTGATATGTGCATTCTGATAGTTGCTTAGAGAAAAATCTTAAAGAGGGACGTTCTATAAGAATACCCCATACGTTCTTAACCCATCCACATTCTTACGGAGAAAACAAACAAAATTAAAAAAGAGCGCGGCTGGCTCACCAAGATGCGAATACGGAATGGTCTTCTAAGTATTCAGCTCATTAGCACTCCATCACATGTGTGAATATCCCATGTAAAAAAACAAAAAAAAAACAGTCATGGTTTACTCTTTGTCTGCGCCTTTGATGACATTAAACTCGAAGGCACTTACGGCCGTGTATGATTCTTATGAATAACACGAACATTGCTTATCAACTACTACTTATGGCAACCAAAAATCTTCGTAAGTTTGGTTGTTTAGCAGAATTTTACCAATCTTATCTGACATTCACGCTTTTAGGCCATTGATCCATCAGGACATCTTTAAGCCTATTAAGTGCGTATCGGTCTATTAAGTCACATGCAGTGGGAACACATGATTGATATTTCATTATGCCGATGTAGGTAAAAATATTGCTATGGTTCATTTAGTTCTAAGTGATTTAAGGTCTTCAGTCCCAAGGAAGAAACGAAATTTATTGCTCTAAAATAGGGGAATTGAGGAAAAGGCATTACTTATCAACAAAATCAAAATAAGCATGGTATAGATAAACTTTAACTTGATATTGTTTCTGTACGAAAATTCAAATTCATGTAAGTGTAAGCTTGTCCCAAGAGGGCTGGCAATATTTTTGAAAACCTAATTGTTCCACTAAAATTCTCAGCAATTTTGACCATTACCGGAGGATAGGAACTGTTTGTTGGTAACTTATGTTTTACCTTCTAGCAATTACCTAGAACAGTGGTTTCCAAATATTATAGTTACGTGGCCGACTTTAACCGCTTGCCTGTGGAATATACTTGAGAAAAATGAGCCAAAAATGAAAAAAAAAATGTTCTCTTTAATTTTGTTCGTTATTATCATCAAAATGTTAGAAATAGATTATTTTTAAAAAAATTTAAACGAAATAACTACTGTATTCAATATTTTCACATATATGGGAAATGTTAATGGATTAGAGTAATTTTTGCTCAAATTTCAACAAAATAAATCAAATGACATAATTGAAGACCTGAGTGGAAGAAGATGCTATGTAACAAAAATTAGAATTGAAGAAAATTGAAGTGAAAGTTTTTTTATTGTAATTTAGTTATTTATTTAATTTCTTCTTAGTAGCATAATGTTTGAATGTAAATAGGTGATACTAAACTTTCCTATGAAAGAATACTAACATTTAATTATTGAATATTAGAAGTTATTTTCACTATTTAAATTATTAAATATAAAAATATTAAATATTAAAAGATACTGTCTCATATCTTCAATACTAAGTAGAATTTTAATGTTTAAGTTTTACCATATGATATAATACCTGATAACGCTTTCGGCGCAGCATGTCCCTACTGGGACTTTGCGCCATAAAACCCCATACAACCAACCGATAACGCTTTCATACATAAAAACAATAAAAAACACTCAAAAATAAAACAATTTTTGAGAAACTGTATCATAACATGTTCTTCCACTAAGCTTTTCAATTACGAAAGATAAATATAATAAACTAATACAACAATATTATTAATTATATCGACTGTCATGAATTCCATGTCCCAGAATTTCACAAATCATTCAGATTATGGTATATACGAAAAGATGGCAATTTGGAAAGAGATGCAAAATTGCAAAAATCCGACAAATAGCGCGAAATTGCCGAACTTTTTGCGGGAAAGTATTGCCATCTGTTGGGAAAATAATAAATTACATATTATGCATTCTGCGACCTGAGTTAGGGCTTCACGGAATTGTAACACCGATTTTTCTCTTGCCCAAACTCAGGTCGGGAATTCCAAATTGACGCATTTGCATTACCCGAACTGAGTTCGAGCGTCACAGGAAAGGGGTTAAGGTTTGAAAATATTTCGTAATCTATCTAAAATGCAGATGTACAGAACGTTTTGTATAATCTTACTTACGAAAAAGATACCTTTTGTACAATGCATACATACGAATTCACTAATGGGCCATTCCATGAGAAACGGACAAAATATCCCGCACGTGACGCTTACATATTATCTATTAACTTATAAGTTGTTAAAATATAAACTATACATTAAAATTAACATAAAAACTTATATTTTTTTTACTCGACTGCCAAAAAGGGTTATGTGTTTCACGCGTATCTGGGTTTGTGGATTTCTTTATACCCACGAAACATCCCAACGGCTAGATGGATTTTAATGAATGAGGTCTCTATCTATTCGTCTTAACCGTTCGATGGTTATAGGCTAGGTTTTGTTTTTATGAATTCAAAATGGCGATACAGACGAAAAAAAAATTTAGGCACCCTGTTCAGTGGCATATCATTGGATAGCTCTTCAAAATGAAAACGTTGTTTCGTTGACTGTTTTACAGCCAGAAGCTCCGTTTAAATATTACACAACCTGGAAGTTGTGTAGGTAGGATCTCTAGTTTTACTGCAACTCTAACCTTCATAGGCATCAATAGGCCTCATGAAAACAGTGTTTATAGATAGGAACTAACAATTAAACACTACTTAAAAGTCATCAATACAAGAAAATAAAAAAAAAGGTAAGTAATATAAAAAATATTTTCACATTGATGAGAAATAATTAATTAGTTCGCTTTTTACGCAGTCGAGTTTTTTAATTTTTTTAATTTAATTTTTACTTGTTTTCGTAGTTGTTTTAATTTGAAGATACAATGGCATTGTTAAAACAGCAGTGATAGGCAGAAAAGCTGTTCCACACGTGATATGGAATGGCCATTTAATAGGTTTAAAAATCTCCACATTTTAAAACCTGGATGTTAATAAGCTGCCCGTTTTTTAATAATAAATAAGTAATAAAAATAATAGATGCTATAAATCTCCACATTTTAAATCCTAGTCTGAAGTAATTTGCCCCTTTCACGACCATTACATGAAAAACTGACAAAATGTCCGGCGCCCGACACTTGCATAAATACCTATATCTATTGACTTATAAGTTGCTAAAACATAAATTATGCATTGAAAATAACAAAAATCTCTAGATTTTCATATCAGCATGGATGTTTTAATTTGAGGATATAATAACATTGTTAAAACAGAAAAAATATACAGAAAAGCTTTCCCACACGTGACATGGAATGACCCTTATGTGTAATTCGTACTTGAAAGTAAAATAATAAAATAAACAATTAAATTTAAAAAATCAAAAAACCCGACTGCGTAAAAAGCGAACTAATTAATTATTTCTCATCAATGTGAAACTATTTTTTTCAATTCCTACTATTAGCTCACACTTTCGCTATATATAGGGTAATTCCGGGATTTATGCCGCATATTTTTTTGAATTTGTATATAAAGTCCCATGGTAGACAAAAAATAAAAAAAAATATCATGCTGTGCTATTTAATGTTAAATATACAACGTGAGTGCGACAAAAAAAAAATTCAAATCAAATTATTAATATTTTTTAACAATTTTTTTCTAAAACATTACACTGCGGCGCGTCACCCGTACATTCAGGCTGAGACGCCGGACTTGTGCGGTAGTTATGCCGCGCTTGTAATAAGAACAGAATGAAATTATAAATAAAAATATTCAAAAAAATATTCATATCTGGACTATAAATAACGATGTAATAACAAAATGAAACTAAATGAGTACAATAAAACTTATTAATAGATTCAAATTAATAATTGTTGCCTACTTTCACTATTAAAATTATCGACTTATTTTTTTTTACATCAAATTTTAATTGTTATTTCAGCAACAATGTAACATCAATGTATTAGAAAGGGAAAAGAAACAAGTAATATAAAAATTTTGTTTTTAAAGTCAATACCTACTTAGGTCATCAAAGAAAAATTTAATATAATCCCTTAAGCTAATATTAGTTTTTGTTGCATTAAAATATCTCAATTTGTTGATTTTCTTTAAGCAAGTAGGTTTACAATGAAACTCTATGGGAATTTGGCGAAATATTAGAGATATCGCCAAGTTGGCGACTCAGTTTGGCCGCCAAATTTGGCGATATATCGCCAAGTTTTCGACAAACTTGGCGGTATTTGGCGACAGAACAGGGTCTCCCCTATGGTAACCCCTTATTGAAAATAGTTTAATTGATCTTCAACAACCAGTGGCCGCCATTTTGTTTCCCATGCAAAACTAAAATTAATTAATTAAAATTTAATTAATTAATTAATATTTGAAAAATCTGTATTAACATCAATTGTCATCCAGTACAAGTTTAAAAAATTTTATTTCAACTTGATAGGATGAATAATGAGTATTTTATTAACGATTGAAAATTTGAACAAGATAAATATATAAATAAATAAATAAATATAGGGAGAGTGTGAGCTAATAGTAGGAATTGAAAAAAGTAAAATTGTGTTTACATAATTTATTTGTTAACCCTTTCGGGACCGGTGGCTTTTACACACATTTTATTCGGTTGGTACCACTTTTTAAAAAGAAGTTGCCTTTACTTAAATAATCATGATAATGCTCTAATTAAACAAAGCAAATATTACTTTTCTTTTTTACTGGTGCCAGAAACAAATTTTGTAAGTTCTTTATGAAGGTGCTTATATGCACCTATAGTCCCAAATGGTTTAAGAGACCTGTTTTTTCGACTACAATCTACAGATAAAAGTGTCGAAAAAGTACAGTATGTATGTAACTACATTTAAACACATGATGCAACGAAGCCAACTACATTTCCTCTTTTTTGGAGAAGTTTGCAAAGAACGTCTGCGTTACGCGTAATCCAATTTTTCATTATTATCATCTTGACTTGCATCTTTCTTGCTCTTCTTACTTTTAAATTTCCCCTTTTTCTCCTTTGGTTTTAGTAAAGTTGATAACATGCCTAACATGGTTAGCCTATGCAAAAAGAAAAGGAAAAATTAATAACACTTAATCATCCCGTACAAAAGAAACTGCGGCATGTATACCGGAACAGCAGTGCAGCATGTATCCCATTTTGCATGGTGCAGCCGTCGGCCATTACAGTTACCTGCCATCGCTAAGGGGAATGGCGTAAACATACACACAGTACTCTATAAAAACGCTACACTTAGTTTTGAATTCCAAATCATGAATTTAGTAATTAGTGTATGAAAAGTATTTAAACATAACGTGTTTAAAAGTTTGGACAGTGAAAACATGTACTTACGTGAAACTAAGGATTGTACTTTTACAAGTAAGCGTCGAAATGGGATGCACGCTATACACTGGTTAAAATAATCTCATTGCGCACCTATACTGTGCGTTTGACGACCATCTATCGATAATTACAAGAAATACAGGGGGTGCGGCATGTATCCCTTATGCGGCGACTCTCCCGGTGTTACCCTATCTTGTTCAAATTTTCAGTCGTTAATAAAATACTTATTATTCATCCAATCAAGCTCAAATACATTTTTTAAAACTTGTAGTGGATGGATGACACTTGTGTTAATCCAGTCTTTTTCAAATATTAATTAATTAATTAAATTAAATTAATTAATTTTCAATAATTGAGAGAACCCTCTACTTGCTCAAGGTATTTTAAGACCGAGAGAGCACTCTTCTTGATCAAGGCATTTTAAGCGCCACTCAGAGGAAAGAAGAATGGGAGAAAAAAATTTTCTTATTGACCTAATAGTCCAGGCAATAGAGACCGTATAGGAACTCTACCTAGCAAAATTAATGGTAGTACTGGAAATCGGCTTTCTAGATGATTTTTGGGTTTTTGCAACTTCCCACCAAAATTTCCCCCGGCAACACTCCCAATTTTGGTAAAAAGCCCCCCAAAAAAGGCTTTTATTAATTTTTTTTTATTGTTTTAGGTGAACAGTGGCTAGAAATTCAGAAAGTAGACAAGATTTGCAACAAATTAGATATATGACATTATGACTTAGGATGAAGGGAAGGGGGTATCTGCCTCGGAACATGCGCCGCAGTGCTGCGTGGACTAAGTTGCGCAATTCCACTTAACCACTCCACGTCTACATTAGCTCTCCCATCCTCCCTCCGAACTTATTCTATAAGGTTTACTTTAAGTTTTTTGGGTCGCTGAATCCGAATTTTTAACTTACCCCTGAAATCCCCCCCCCGAACCCCCCCCCCCCAAATAGTTGTTTTTAGCTTAAATTTTTTATTGTTTTAGGGGAAAGGCATTACGAAATTCAGAAACTAGACACAATTTGCAACAAATAGGACGCATGACATTATGACGTAGGATAAACGGGGAGAGAGGGGGCTGCCTCGGAACATTCCCCGCACGCTTTTCTCAAAAACCAAATTTTTTCTAAAAACCAATTTTTTGGGGGGTTGCCGGGTGAAATTTTGGTGGGAAGTTACAAATTCAGATTCAGCGACCCAAAAAACATAAAGTGAGTCGAAATCCAGAACTAGTATTAATTTTGCCAGATAAAATACCCAATTGCCTGAACTTCATAATTTATTGCACGTAGACCCGCAGTGTATGTTCAGAGGCAGCCCTCACCCTCCCCGTTCATCCTAATTCATAATGTCATATATCCTATTTGTTGCAAATTTTGTCTAGTTTCTGAATTTTGTAAGGCTTTTCCCCTAAAACAAAAAGAAATTTAGGTTAAAAACAACTATTTGGGGGGGGGGGGGGTTCGGGGAGGAAAGTTTTGGGGAAAGTTGAAAATTCGGATTCAGTGACACAAAAATCTTAAAGTAAACCTTATAGAGAAAGTTCGGAAGGGAGATGGGAGGACGAATGTAAACGTGTGAGTGGTTAAGTGGAATTGCGCAACTTAGTTTACGCAGCACCGCGCGCATGTTCCGAGGCAGATTCCCCCTTCCCCTTCATCCTAAGTCATAATGTCATATATCTAATCTGTTGCAAATTTTGTCTACTTTCTGAATTTCTAGCTACTTTTCCCCTAAAACAATAAAAAATGGAATTTTTTCATACAAACCTTTTTTGGGGGGCTTTTTACCAAAATTTGGGGAGGTTGCCGGTGGAAATTTTGGTGGATATTACAAATTCGGATTCAGCAACCCAAAAAACATCTAGAAAGCCGATTTCCAATACTACCATTAATTTTGCTAGGTAAAATTCCCTATTGCCTGGACTATAATTAGGAATTGACTTAATTTTTTTTTTATTATTATATTACTTGTTTATATTACTTACCTTTTTTTTTTTTTTTACTTGTATTGATGACTTTTAAGTTGTGTTTAATTGTTAGTTCAAATCTATAAACACTGTTTTAATGAGGTTTATAAATGTCTATGATGGTTAGAGTTGCAGTAAAGCTAGATACAGATCCTACATACACAACTTCCAGGTTGTATAATATTTTAACGGAGCTTCTGACTGTAAAATAGTCAATGAAACATCGTCTTCATTTTCAAAGACCTTTCCAATGATATGCCACTCAATAGGGTGCCTAATTTTTTTTCGTCTCTATCGCCATTTTGTATTTTACGGCCGCCATTTTGAATTTATAAAAACGAAACCTAGCCTATAACTATTGGACGATTAAGACGAATTGATAGAGACTACATTCATTAAAATCCATCCAGCCGTTGGGATGTTTCGAGGGTATAAAGAAATCCACATACACAGATACGCGTGAAACACATAACCCATCTTTTCAGTCGGGTAAAAAGAGAAACTTTCTTTTACTACATTATGAAAAATATGTAAGAGTATTTCTGAAATAATTTTGACTTTTATGTCCTTAATAATTTTTATTTTTGTACATATTCTTGGATTTCTTTTATATCTTATATTATATTATAAAATTTTCCATTGCATGATTGTATAAAAATATTAATGAGATAAATAAGTGTGAACGATATTGGAGTGCAAAAAGTAGCATTAAACTCCAGACCGTCGCTTGTATCTGATGCTGATTTTTATGTTTGAAGCGGTCTGAATAAAATTGTTTCATGAAAAAGATTTCTAAATAATTCTTAACAAAACTGGAATTATTGTTTTATATAAATATGCAATAAATATTAAGTTGCACACGTTTTTACTGTTATTATTATTTTTTGAACTATGTGTCGGAATTTTAGATTCCTTACTGCCACTCTAGCTAAAATTATGCAGGAAATTACTTCAGATGCAGTCACAGAATATATCTCTCATATAAAGCTATGCTAGAGAAAAGCTGGTTGAAGATTTTAGACAGGAAATTTTCTGCAAAATTTAATTTTTCCGTATATTACGCATTTACGTATGAATTTCAAGCATTGTGGTTTATTGGTAGTCTTACTGACACCAAGATTTATTCCTGAACTTTTTGAGATATTTTTTTTCTTATGATTTAGTTTAACGTAAGTAACTGTTGCTAAACATCAATGAACATTGTGACTCCACTTAGGTTTTCACATGACTAGTCTAAAAAGAAATAGTAATTTACCACACGCACTGGGCGGATCTCGCAATGTTTCCCACAAGCATTGCGGTATTCGATTGGCTTTTGGTGAACACTTGTGGGAAAAACCGAAAAGCTGATTAGCTATAATCCATCGTGACGTTCTATGACGTCAGAAATGCTTGTCGTCCATTTTCCTTATCGTCATTGTTCTATTTCACTGTTAAATGGATAGTAAGGATCTCACAGGGAAAGTAGAGTATTAAACATTAATGCAAAAGAAGAAATTGTTTAAGTATAGAAACAAGAGCGAGCAAGTTTTAAACTGTAAATTTAAAAATGCTTTTTCATTAACTTGAATTTCACAAATTCCTTATTCTTGAAAGTTAAAATTATGGGAAAACGGTTCGTATGTTGATGAGTGTGTTATACAAAATTTTGTTCCAAAGACAATTCAGTTTATCACATTGTTTTGTACCAACACGTAATTAATATATTAAGGTTGGATTGTATTGAATTTAGCATAAATGCGCTCTTTAAACAATGTTTAATATAACACTCAATGAAGTTATTTATCTTTAATTTTATTTGTTTTCCTTTTAAAGGAGGGTTGTAGTAATTTTAACTGGGAGTGGCTTTAACCATGGAAAACACCGGTATTGACCATCCTGTTCAAAATATGTTATGGCCACGTGGACAAACTTAATTTTAACTCTGAATATAAATGAAATTTGGTTTGTTAAAAGATAAATATGGCGCAAAATTTGAAAGAATTTGTCTAAATAAATTAATTAAAAATATTAACTAAATATATTAACAGCAAAAAATAAAAAATAAAATGATAAGCAACATTTTTTTTTTTTTATAAATAAGGAAATATTTTAAATATTTTAATTATATATCTGATTATATATAACAAATAAAAGAAAATAAATCACATTAAATAGAAGAAAAAAACATTTTTAAAATTTCGAAAGATGTTCAACAAGTTTTCTGATACTTTCTTTCTAAGCTTAACTGATTTCGTAGTTTATCCCGGGTCAAATCAAATTTGAAAAAAAAAAAAAAAAATCTTTTCACTGATGAAGAGCTTTCACAGCAGTTCATCAAACGTATGGTAAAATTTATGAATTTCAAATCTATATTTTCAATGCTTTTCATCGCTGTTCACCAATTTCAAGTCATAATGTATCAATTACACTTTTACAAATAATTAGAATTGAGAAATGGCGGTGTTTCTGCATGGAAAGCAATTAGTTTAATTCTGTTAACGCAAGTAAACGTTTAATGGTGTTCTTCAACCTCAGCACCACATTGTTCTTGATTTTCTAAACAAACACAGTTTGGAACTGTAAAATGAATATTCAGAATATGCTCTTTAGTTAACTGGACATTTTTACATTTTCCAGATGTTTTTTCGTCTTTAATACTTTTTTGGATCGATAAAACTTCCAAAAAGGATCCTTATATCTTCTTTGTTTATATTCGTAATTCAATGAATATTAATAAGAAAGTTATTAATAAAACACTTTAGAAAAAGTGTAAAAGCCAACTACTTCATTAATGCAATTTAAGAAGTAGTAAGTGAAATCAAAACAAAGTCGCACTTGAGTTGTAGTAAATATTGCAGTTCTGGTTTTACAATTACAGCTATACCAAAATAACTTAATACTGTAAATAAATGTATCATATTAGCTCATTTCTAGTTTTAGGAATATTAAGTTATTATGTTAATATTTTATCATGTACTTATTTTATATCATATTAATATCCACTCAAAAAAAAAATTCTATACTTTATGTTAGTTAAAATTATTTAACAGAATTTTGACCACTTTTCAGTGTTCAAAACAAATTTGCACCAATTTTTGATGGTTAAAACCCGTTTTTGCCACTGTCCTGGTCAAAATTACAACGTTTTAAAGATGTAAAATATTGTGTTCGTTATAGTTTTACAGCAAATAAAATTAATAATATATTTTTGAACAAGAAGTAGACCGTCCCCCCACCGACCAAATCATCCTTCGTAACCCACAGTGTGACAATCGTTTAGATAAAAGACTTTTATACCACAGATTTAATGCGCTTACACATGCATAACATGCTCACCGCAATATTTCAGATGCAGAGCTGTGATCTGACAGCCTCATGTTTCGAGCTTAACCCTTAACTGGTGAGGTGGGGTGTTTTTCACCCCTTACAAATTTAAATTCTAAAATATTGCCATTTTACATTACTAGATGGCGCTACGAGTCCATGTACCTTTTTTTCAAGCTATGTAGCAAATGACTCGGCATAATAGAGCAAGTTATCTCTGAGTGTAGTCCAGTATTTTGCGTTCCGGGGTGTAATCAACCCCACCTCACCAAAAGTGAAAGTTTTTTACGTATTTGGTATTTCAGAAATTTCTTTTGGCAGTAATTATGGCTTTTTTTCCGCAAAAAGTGAATGTTAATGACCCTGGTTTTAGTGACTGGGTTAATACAATCCTCAATGAAGAAAGTGAGCTGAGTGGAAATGATGACACAGTAAATGATCCAAATTTTCTAAGTGACCACAGGAGTAATTCCGAAATATGTGGAAGTGACAACACAGAAAATGACGCAAATTTTGAAAGTCATCATAGCAGCGATTCCGAAATATGTGGAAGTGACGAAGAATTTTTTGTACCAATAAAAAAGGCTCGTGCATATGATAAATCTGGAGACTTTGATCATCCATCATCTGGGCAATCCAAATCCTCATCGAATTATTACGGACGAAATAGGTACAAGTGGTCAAATGTACCTTCAATTAGTAGAACACGTACAAGAGCACATAATATTATATCTCACTTACCAGGAAACATAGGACTTGCTCGGCAGTTCGGTAAATCTTGTTCTCAGTCCGATGCTTGGAGTTTAATTTTCACAGAAGATATTTTGACCGAGATAGTACTTCGAAGTAACGAGAAGTTAATTAAAATTAGGCAGAAAATTTCTGATGCTGACAGAATGGACTATAGAGATTTAGATTTGACAGAATTGAAAGCTTTCTTGGGACTTCTGTTTTTAACAGCCATTTTCAAGTCTAATGATGAGGATCTGAAATCACTATTCTCGACTGATGGAACAGGAAGAGAAATATTTCGATGCTGTATGCCCTTGAAAAGAATGTATGTGTTATTAATATGTCTTCGGTTTGACAACGAAGAAAATAGAAACGTAAGGAAGGAAACTGATCCTTCTGCGGCGATTTCTTGGGTATTTCACAAATTTGTAGAAAACTGTCAAAAAAATTACTCGATAGGAGAATATGCTTGTATAGATGAAATGCTAGTTGGATTTCGTGGCAGATGCAGATTTAGGATGTACATACCAAGTAAGCCTAGAAAGTATGGAATAAAACTTGTTGTTTTATGCGATGCTAAGACTCACTATTTTTGGAATGGATATATTTATACTGGAAAAGGCAGTGATGGAAATACTCTTTCAGAGATAGAAAAAAAAATTGCTAAGCCAACTCAAGCTGTACTCAATCTGGTGAAGCCCTTAGAAGGCACCAACAGAAACATTACTGCCGACAATTGGTTTACTTCTGTAGAACTATTATCTGAACTGAAGAAAAGAGGTCTCACATATGTAGGAACAATTAAGAAAAATAAGAAAGAGATCCCTTCGTCTTTTTTGCCTGCAAAAAAAAGAGAAACTAATTCTTGCCTATTTGGATTTTCAAATGATGTTACACTTGTTTCCTTCGTACCAAAGAGAAATAAAGCTGTGATTTTAGTTTCATCTATGCACCACGATAAATCAATAGACTCTGAAAGTGGAAAACCTGAGATAATAGAATTCTACAATATTACCAAAGGAGGGGTGGATGCACTATATGAGAAATGCACAAAATACTCAACAAGCCGGCGAACACGAAGGTGGCCCATGGCCATTTTCTTCAATCTTTTAAATATTTCTCTTGTTAATTCCTACGTGATCTTCTCTTCATTCCCAGATAATCCTAAACAAAGCAGATTTGATTTCATAAAATCATTGGCACAAGAATTAATAGCATCGCAACTGCAGAGACGTTTAATGAATACTCGACTTCCTCGTGCTATGAAAAGTATGATTCACAATATTCTAAAAATAAAGCCAGAAACTGGTAAGAAAAGAGTCCTGAGCAAGCAAACTAGGTGTGCAAAGCGCCCAAGACAAAATGACCGAAAAACTAAATCTATTTGTGCAGTTTGTGAACTGCCTGTATGTGCATCGTGTTCAGCACCCATTTGCGATGAATGCAGAAATGAAAGAAATGAAGACTTGTAATTTTTACTTAAAAAAACTTTTTTTTAATGTTTATTGTTATTTATACTTAATTCAGTTATTTATCTTCTATATGGTGTAGCTTGATTGTAATTTTGATATTATTTTTTTTTTATATAGCAATTGTGCTTGAGCTCTATATTTGCACACAAAATTTTTGTGGTATTTAGATACGTGAATTTATATGTATATGTATGTACACTTACAGAACTTTTTTTGTTGTTTTTATATAATTAAATAATGCAAAATTCACAGGAAATTTTCTTATTTTAATTCGCCAAATTTTGTGGAGTGTGTAAGAAGTCAAACTTTGGGGTGTCATACACCCCACCTCACCACTTATGTTATAAAAAATCACCTCACCACTTAAGGGTTAACACCCTAACCATTTGGCTATCACGGAATCGGAGAAAGCAACAAAATGTCCTGTTTTCTGATGTCAGCCTCCCATATACTAAACGTACTCTATATTGCTTCACCTATCTGATCGGAAGAGAATTGCTTAGTAGCAGCAAAGAATATTGAAGATAAAATAATCATATTTCATTTTTTAATCATCGTAATACATTAAATGTTATATCTCTATACTTATTTCAATTACATCGAACATTACGTTTAACGTGGTGTGTTTGGTATGTAAAATGTAAATTTCTAATAATTAACATTCCTTTAACGTTTTTTCGTGCATCATCCTATGAAACATTAAACTCATATTTTATGAATAACTATAGTATTTATACTTGTAGTACATAAGTATTCACACTTACAAATAAATTCATATAGTAAATATAAGTATTAATAAATATTGTATAAATCTCAGTGTTGCTTTTAATCTAAGCCGTCCAATATTATTGAATCATTGTAAAATATATTTTTCGATTTTTGCCAAATAATATTTCTCCAAAATTAATTACTTGCTAATCAAATACGATGTTTTTCGTTAAACTTTAAAAACAAGCTTAATTTTAAAATAACTTTTTGTCTATTTTGATTCAGATAAAAATAGAAACTATGTGGTATTTAGAAGATATGATACATGCGATGAACGCGAAATCAACATTCGACGTCCCGAAATCTCGTCATAGTTATGAACATATATGAACTTATATATTATTATGAACGTGTTACTGACGAATACGTTTCTGTTTTTATCATTAAGACGTTTCTAAATCTAATAATTAATGTTTCTCATAAATTGTAATCAATGAATTTACGCATTTAAAAGTATTTATATTTTGTATTTAAAAGTATTTCGTATTTTGAAGTATGTCTTTACAGATTATTATCACAGATAAGAAGGCCAAAGGCGTTCAGTTTCATCATAATGGCGAACTGCGGGCTGTCAAAGCTAGGAAGGAAGTAATTGTTTCTGGTGGAGCAGTGAATACTCCAAAATTATTAATGTTATCGGGTATTGGACCAAGGGAGGAGTTACAAAAATGGAATGTAAGTAAAATCTGAATTTAATTGAACCCGAAGAGCGAACCAATATCGATTATATTTGGTTTCAATATTGCATTTATCGTAAATGAAATAATAATATTTGTTATATATTGCCTTTACAATGGAAATATTTGCAATGAAATGGCATTATTGTTAAAAGAACAGCTGTAATTTTCAAATGTCAGAAATACGAGACAAATATCACTGACACATTTTGAAATTCAATTTTTAAAAAAAATCTTATAATCGGTGCAGGAGAATGCGACCTAGGCGATACTTGTAGTATATACCGGGTGTCCCAAAAAGGACTGACTGATTTTAAAATTCAATAACTTGCAAACGGTAACAGATATTAAAAAGATTCTTGCAGGAGGGTTATGCATAAGGTCAAAAGTTTCATTACAGTGATTTTCAATTTTAGTTCGATTTACAAACAATAGATGGCACTGTAAGCAATAGTCGCTAAATACAGGCTCGATTTTTGGTCCTTTATCTTGCTCCATGCAGAAAAAGGAGATGGAAATGTATTATCCGGGCCACGAAGTACCAAAAATCGAGCCTGAATTTAGCGACTATTGCTTACAGTGCCATCTATTGTTTGTAAATCGAACTAAAATTGAAAATCACTGTAATAAAACTTTTGACCTTATGCATAACCCTCCTGCAAGAATTTTTTCAATATCTGTCACCGTTTGCAAGTTATTGAATTTTAAAATCAGTCAGTCCTTTTTGGGACACCCGGTAAGTTCCCCGCTCAATATTATCTACATTTTGTTAATGATGCATCCATATACTGACTAGAAATATTTCACCATTTTACAGCGCGGTCCAAAAGTACTTGACACAATTTAAAATTTGCTAAAAATTCAAGTAATTGTCATATGAGAGTGCAGTTTGTACAAAAATGCTTCTCATCATCGAACGGTTTTAAGCAATTAAAAAAAAAATAATAAATAATAATAATTGACCCATAGGCAGCGCTGTAACTTGAAAGCTACAAAAAACATCGTGATAAACAGCTACAGACGATTTGTTTTGTACATTTCTACTACTGTATTTCAACAAATGACATTAATTGAGAACCATTTGTGTGTGCTTCGGACTACCAAGTGCGCACGAAATTTGAAAGTAGGTTGTAGAAAATAAAATGTCTCTACGTGCTTATTTTGAGTTTTTGATATTTTTTGCCCATTCTAAAATACAGCGCACTCTGGGAGAAATTTTTGAAGCTAAAGTTTATGCATTGTTTAAAACGCCCTTTCAATCACGAGAAGCATTGTCGTTTAAACCACAATCTCATATGACAATTACTTGAATTTTTATAAAAATTTAATTAGTGACAACTACTTTTGGCACACACTGTAAAACGGTGAAATATATCTTGTCAGTATATAGGTGCGTCATTAGCAAAATGTAATTAGTCCAATGTTGGAATAACATTCTACACAATTATTGCAAATAATTTCCATGCCATTCCGTGATCGCTTACTCCGTATTCTAAATTTTACTTTCTGTTTTTTATAATTTCACTTTTCAATTTCAATTTGGAAATGACGACAAAAAAAAATCTAATAATCCCTTTCGTTTTTCCTTTTCATTCCCCCCTGCCACACAAAAATGGATTTTTTTTTTTTTACATTTATGAAATTTATGTAGCAGTTGAAGATGACAGACCTTTTTAGATTTCTAAAATAAACTGATTCCTGTCTATCGAAATAGGAAAAAAGGTTTTTATCTTTTTAATGTTTTCTGAGAAACATAATTTAATCGCAATACTGTATTCGCTGTCGAAAATGAAATAAAATATAATTTCAATTTCAATTTGAAAATGACGAAAAACAAGAAATCTAATAACTCCTACCTTTTGCATTTTCTCCGTTTTTCTACAAAAATGGAGTCATTCAGATGCTATCATTACAGAAATGTCATTAAAATTAGAAAAAAAAAATCTCGAAAACTAATTCAAATTTTAAAATTCTAATACTAATTTTGAGGGTCAATACGGTAATTGGTATTAACTTCCCCGCATAAGATTCCATATTTTAAAAGAAATAGCTGTGAAGCATAATCTGTCGTTTAATTAGTCGTTCCATTAAATCGATTCATAAATTCGTTTCATTAGGGTTTTACATATAGAGAGCAGATATAGCGGGTGTCCTAAAATAGATTGACCGATTTTAAAAATCAATAGCTATCAAATGGTGACAACTATTATAGAAATTCAGGCGAGAGTGTGATGTAAGATGTGAGGAGATTTTTTACTGAGATTCGGGGTTTTACTTCAAAGTAGCAGCGATAGATGGCGCTGAAAAAAGTGCGATTTTTTGGTCTCGCTCTTCTTCCACCATTGATGCGAAGAAAGGAGGTTAAATATATGGAGTGGATCCCTAAGAAGAAGATTGTACTGGCGACAGAGCCCCATTCAATATATTTAATATTCTTCCTTCGTATCAATGCTGGGAGAAGAGCGAGACCAAAAATTCAGGCTTTTTTAGCATCTATTGCTTTCAGCACCATCTATCGATGTTACTTAGAACTAAACCGAGAATCTTAGTAAAAAGAACTCCTGACATCTTATATAACCCTCCCGCAAGAAGGTTTTTAATAGTTGTCACCATTTGCAAGTTATTGATTTTTAAAATCAGTCAGTCCATTTTAGGACACCCGGTATCCGAGATCTCAACCGAGTTCGTTGGCCACCATAAGCCGTCACCTTGTTTCAAAATGGCAGGCCATTAAAAATTTAAAACTAAACAAAATACAAAAAAAAAAAAAAAACTTTAAATCCAAATGTATTTCTTGCTTCAGTTTTGGGCCTTGATACAGGGATTCCACAGCATTTTTCTCCCCACTCTAACATAGATAAGGCTGAGATATAGCAATTTGAAATTTTACGGTGGCTGTCATTTGTTTGCTGTTATTCCAAAGTGGCTGCAAAGCTCATTTTCTCCGTAATCGGGTTCAGTTTATGAGTTTTAAAAATACTTAGTTTCCCGCAAATTTGGTTTAATTTTTGTAACCATTGTTAACTGTCTCATACAACAACTACATAGTCACATCCGCTAGCAAAAATAATCGCCAAGCTTGACGATACTGCACGAAATGTCGCCAAATTTGACAATAAAAGCAGGTCACCTTAAATGAAGCCAACTTAGCGATAGCTGACTAATTTTTCGAAATTATCATTCAAATTGTGTATTGAGGAAAATTGAGAATCTTCTATAAACGGACTCCATGCATTTTAGCTTCGTGCGTTTGAGAAAAATTAGCTGAATTAATATAAACAAAGAAGACGGAAGCTTCTTTTTCTTTCCAGTATTACAAGCTGGATGCACTTTTTATAATATGAAGTATTTTATTATATAAGCGTTGTTCAGAACCAGCTTAAAAAAGTTCGGAAAATAAGCTTTCAGTAAAACCTGTTAAAACGAAAACTATCTATAATAGAACACAGACTTAAATAGGGAAATTTCATTGTACCTATGGATAGATTACCATGAAATTATACTTTTAAGTTAGAAAACGTTTGATTCATTCCTGGTTTGAAAGTTCTAGACCTAATAGTTATAGAGAAATGATAGTAGAAAAATAATTTTTGAACATTTCTTTTTAATTTGGTCCCTTTAAAAATATTTAAACTTATCTTTCGAATATCATACGTGTTCTCCGTGTCAAACGACATTGAACTATTATAACACATTTAAGATTTTAAAGGACTCTCTGGCAATAAGTATATTTAGATGAAACGCGATTTTTAGAGATGTATATAATATATTTTGAAAATGCTTCCCCATTACACAACTTTAAAACTTGAGTTTTTTTAGAAGTTTTTTCTTTGGCTGTATTTGAATACAAAAAGTAGATTTAGTCAATGAAATCAATATTTAATGACTATCATCACTTACATTTATTTGATGAGTTTTACTATAGAAATCGAACTGTTAAACTTTCCAACATTAAATATGGTTGAAGAAGAATTCTAATAAAAAGTAGTTTTTAAGTCGATTAATGCAATTTATTTGACGAAAATCCCAGAAACGCGATGTCCAGTCTACAACCTGTGTCCCAAATAACAATAAGGCAGTGATAAAATCAACAAACCACAAATATCGCTGATCACTCTTCAAATTAGATTAGCTTGATACTAAATTTATTAACTCTCCAGAGCAGCTATACATAAACAGCTTTTTTTTTTTAACATATTAACTGCCGATGAAATATGAGGCGATTCACCAGAAACCTTTTTCTAGGTGCTTCACTCTAAAATTGGAAGGATTGAAAAATTCACTCTTTGAAAGAGTGACAGGCATTTTCACTCTTTTTGGAGTGAACTTTATAATAAAACACTGCTTAAAGAGTGGAATTTTCCACTTCCTAGATAGGAGTGAGATATTTCACTCCATTATCGAGAGTGAAATATGTCACTCCGTTGTCGAGAATGAAAGACTGGATTATACACTTTAAAAAATTTTCCGGGTCAACTTTGAACACATATATATGGAGTAAAATAATGAAAAGCACCAAAATATGTCACTTCTTCATTTTCAAAAATTTTATTTCATAATTTAACCTTGGAAATTACGCTCATTTGGTACTAAAACGCACTCCTTTTCAAGAGTGAATAGTCACTCCTTCTTAGAGTGACTATTCACTCCTACTTAGAGTAAATAGTCACTTTAAGAAGGAGTGAGTATGGTATTATTGGTATTACCCATCAGCCAATGAAAACAGCGTCTACAACGTTTCTTTTAAGATAAGAGAAAGACGTCCGTCGCTTTAGGATTAAAACACGGATATTATTAAAATGATTAATTATGGTAAGTAAAAGGTAAGTCTTATTTAATTCTATTCCTGTTGTTTTGTATATTATGACCAATAGTTAATAGTTTTATGTTTTATAGAAAAAGACTGATCTGGAACTGATTTCTGAAGAGATATTTTCCTATTCGATACTGTGATGTAAAATATCTTAATGTGCCATCAAAAAAAAAAAAAAAAAAAAAAAAAAAAGCTGACGAAGAGATTGATTAATACCTACATTCATAGTAACATGGGAAACATTAATTTGCAGTTACTTGAGATTGAAAATATGTTGAGACAGTGATTTGGATTTTTTTCCGGTTTCTTACTGTTTTCTGATTACAAACACTCATAGTATTTATCATCATTATTATTTTGGAGTAATATATGATATTACGAAACGGCTTCAGATTAGAAATTAGCATTATACAGGGAAAATGTTTGTTGCATATTACAGTCGTGACACTTTTGAAAGATTTTTTTAAAATTACTAATAATATTTTAAAATATTATTTGAAATCTTAAATCTTCATACCAATGCTTTCATATTTAACATTTGCCAAATTTATAAAATAATTGGAATTTCTTATAACATATGGAAAGATTTTTGAAAAATTGTTAAATCTAATAATGCATTTAATTCATCTATTGTAGTTTGTTGTTGTTTAACAGTGCAATTTTAAAATACTAATTATCATTTTTCGTGTTTTTCAAATTGGTATAGTTATTTTTTAAATTGTATGTAAGCATTTTTTTGCCATTTGTGATTTTAATCAAACATTTAATTATAGACACTCTGTATCAGTTATAAATTTCCTTCTATTGTAAACGCATTTTATGCGTTTTTGATACACGTAATTATTTGCACAAAAAAAACATGATATTTAAGCATTGAAATAAAGTGTTTTTATGCCTGATGTTTATAGATAAAACTGCTTTAGTATATACTTTTTTAAAGTTCATAGTATTACTTATATAATATAAGATTGAATATATTTTAACCTTCCTACCCTGAATGAGTCTAATCGACCCATGTGAATAATTCATTTCATTCGATTCGAACCAGAAATATTTTCGTAAAGTATGATAAATAAAAATGAAATGTTTTTATTAAGGTTGGGTAAAATTTCAACAGGATAGGAAGGTTAAAGAGATAAATAATTACTTTTTATATCAAAAATGTTTTTCAAACAATAAGAACAGTACATATGCAGACATTTCTTTTCTTTATATATCATGGAAGACGGTAGTATTTCGAGTGACGCAGCCTTAAGCCTAAAATCGTATCGTATCGTTAAAATCGTATCGTATCGTATCGTATCATAGAATTCGTAGATGGCGGAACTCATATATACAGCTAACTCGACATCAAAGAAAACGCGAAAAGCCGCCTTTTAATAACTCAGCAGATATATGTCTTATTGTTCTGAATTTTCTAGAACAGTCTTATATCTGCAGTCTAATCGTATACTGAAATTTTTGCATTTCTACGTGCAGTATATTTTGAGATCTAAATAGCCATTTTTAAAGTGAAAACGTTGGTATAATATGGAGGAAGTTCCTAATTTGAAAATCTCGAAAACGGTTCTAACGATTATTTTTAAATTGATACATAATATAACTGTGATTAAGGCGAGGTGAATAACACTTTTCTTTTTTCTGGGAAAACTCTCGTTCGTTAAATAATTCGATTTTTTTTCTCTCGAAAATGACACGGGCGATTTTTTAAAAATCAAATAAATATGTTTCAGATGAACCAAATAACAATTTACTTGTTTCCAGCAAGACTCTTGTTCCTTTTATAATGCGCATGAAAAATCGGACTATATTTCTTCGCCATTCTATGGAAATTTCACCGAAAATGCATGACACTGTATTCATACACATGCTTTCTTTTTAACCACTTTTGGGGAGAAAAATTTTGTCTTCCCACTGGCTGAGTGGCTAAGGGCCATTGTTTACTGACCTTAAGATAGGCAGTTCGATACTCTCTGTACGTGTTTTCACATGTGAATGTTTTTTTTTTTTTTAAAGTCTGCTAGTTGACCATTATTCTCAGTTCCTTTGTAATTTTTTTAATTGCTATTAAGTTAAATAAAATTACAATTATAATGACGCCAATTTGATGATGATTATTTCTTGGCAATTTTTCAACAATAAAAATATTACCATAAATTTTATAAATATATTTAATTTCAATCACTTTACAAAAATTATACATTAATAATTATTATTTGAATATAAATCACACGATCAGAAACGTAAAAAAATAATTCATTTCAGCTCTTCTTTTTATAATATCATTTTTTATTATTATGACGGTCAATCAATATATAATCACTGACATCCATATTATTATTATTATTATTATTATTATTTTCCTTGCATAAAAGCTATTGTGATGTAATAGTTCTTTTATAATAAATAATTTAGTTGAAATGTTTTATTTATAAATATCAATGAAGTTTGATAACCCCGTGACAATTCTTTTTATTTAACTTTGCAATATTTACAGTTTACATAATAAGCATATCAGAATTCTGGTGTCGCCATCTTTTGACGCAATTGCGTAGTATTATAGAGAAATGTTTGATAAAAACGTTGAATTAGACAGTTTTTAAATCGAAGAATTATTTTAAGAGATATTTAATGTTAAATCTGGATAAAATTGTCTCATTAAAAAAGTCTCATAGGAAAAAAAATATATACATGGGAATTTAATCATTTTCATTTAATTTAATCATTCAATAGAAACTCGAAGTTTGCAGAGTGCATTTATTATTCTTATTTTGCCTAATTTTTTGACGGTTTATTTCAATTTTAAATTAAAATTTTCAGAATTTCCAGAGATATTTTTTACATATTTTAGAAAAGGTTATTTTAAATTGTTGCCAAATGTTAAAACAGCGCAAAGAATAATATATCCTTTAAATTAAAAATTTATTCACACGTGACTATTATAAACAGAAAAAAATCCTTTTAAATTAGAATTAAATGATAACGTGTTAAAAGCAGGAAAATATTAAACATTACGTCATAAAAATTGTTTTTACACATGCTTACTTAAAATGAAAGAAAATTATAAAATAATCAATTATTTTCAAATTAGAATTAAATGATTACGCATTAAAAGAAGGAAAACATTGAAAATTACGTCATAAAAATTATATTTACACGTGAATATTAAAAGAAAAAGAAAACTTTTAAATAATAAATTCATTGATATGTGTTAAAAGTCGTAAATGGAGGAAATTACGTCATATTGGCCAAAGTGGCCAAAACAGTTTACAAAACACATTGCAAAACATATTGCAAAACAGTGTAAATTAAAAAATATATTTATATGAGAGATTTATTTCAAATTTCGAGATGATATTTTTAACTATAGTTGCTAATTTTAAGGTAGCGCAAATAATAATATTATCTTTCTAATAATAAAAATATTTTCAGTTGAATGTTACAAAGAGAAAGGAAAGTTTGGTGAAAATTATGTCAGATTTAAAACGTTACATTTAAAATCTCTTATTTAAAATCATTTTCTTATAGCGTTGTTAAAAAATACCATAAAGCAAAGACTCTGTTGACTTAGTTCCTTTTATATTTGGTAATTTTCAAATGTTTAACTAATCTTATTCAATCAAGCAGGGAACAAGAAGAGAATACAGCAACTAACATCAGCTGATTCGGTTTTGAAATCCCTCAGTAAAAGGGAAACCCGTTTACAGTAAGATCGCCATTGATTTTTTAATTATACAGAGCAGCCTCGATTATCCGAGCTAATTGGGACTGTTAGTAAATCGGAATCGGAAATCTCGGTTAATAGAAACTGTGTGTAAAAACTCGCCGTGCTTGCGAATTTAACATCTCTTTTAAAAAAATATATAGAACGTTTTTTAAATAATAAAAGTAAATATATGTAAAGTTCTGTTTCACAGCTTAACAAATTTAAAAAGAAAATCAACTACCAGTAGTAAATTTTAAAATGCAAATTGAAAAATTTACGAAAGTTCACACAGCCACTGGAAACAAAGCATTGTTCGCTATTGACTTCTCAGGGTCCAATGTTTCTTTGGAGTTGAGGGCTTTTGGGGGCAGAAGGGCCTGTATAGCACGAACAGTGAGCTAAAGAGTATGGTTATTTTTAAGGCTCATTCAAAAGGAAAAAAAAAATCAGACTTTGTTATCGGCTCGGTTAACAGAAACCTCGATTAATCGAAGCTCGGTTAATCCAGGTTCTACTATAATTCAATCTTCCGTAATCTTTTTAAAGCAGATCAAATTAATGGACTTTAGCACAAAGTCACATAGCTGATAACTGCCATGCTTGTTGGCCACCTTTTTTTCAAAAAGTTTGCTTCACCTTATTCAATTAATGAGATATCTCCGATAAAATAAGTCACATTTTCCCGTTCTAAAATACTGGTATCCAAAAATCGTAGCATGTAACTGACACTACAAGTACTCATGGAACTAGACTATTTTAAGTCTGATTTTTATTATAGACTATATAAAATTATTAAAAATATATATAATGATAGGAACTAGCGGGCTTCGTCCGCTATTTACGTTACGGATATAAAAATCATGTTTTTTTTAGGGAAAAAGAAATAAAAACCTATTTGACGATAGGTTTATAAAGACACATTTTGTATTTGTTATATTTCCGGGGATGAGGAGGGGGGGGGGCTATTTTGATTAAATATCGCAATTAGACTACATGGCAGATATAATTATGATAGACACTAGCGGGCTTCGCCCCTCTATGGCGCCTTATGGGTCCAGCTTCCATAACTCAGAAACTACCTTTCGGACATCAATGCAACAAATTCCAAACGTTATAATTAACTTAATAATCACCCTATATAGCATTAAAGTAAATTTATGAGTACTGCATACTATTTTTTTTATCGTAATTTCTGAAGAGAAAAAATTATTTCGGTTCCATTCTTAGGTACTGGTCTGAAAAATTTTGAAAAAGGGGGGAAGGAGGGGACATGAGACTGCTGTTTGTCAAACAACACAACGGGCTCTGGCTTATTCAACTTGGTTTTTGATGACTTCAATTGGAAGGTGGTTTGTTTAAAAGAGTGCGTTCCCTGCCCCATGAAAATTGGAACTATTGGTGCTACATCTATGTAAGGATTTAATAATTATAAATTAACATTTTGGATTTATTAATTTAAGGATAAAGTGTTTTTAAAGGAATATCAAATGAAACCCTCTGTGCGATCTGCGATTATACTTACCCAGTTGTTTTTATATACAAACTGCTATAAGGAAAATTGTAATAAAATAGTAAAAATTAAATCTGCATTAAATTCCATAAGTATCTTTTTTTTAATCATTTTATCACTAACCTCAAAAAAGTAATGATATCAATGCAAAAACCCTTGACGGGTTAAAAGTTTCTGACGCAGCACTTTATCTTATGCTCTAAAAATTTTAAATATGGAACTTAAAAATACTGATATCAAATTTTGAGTGACGTTATGCTATTTCTTTAAAAATATATTTGTATTTATTTCACCATTTTATTTTTGTTTTATTTATAATCGCATGTGCAAAAGTTATGTTCAACATGAAAAGCTGCATAAAATTTTATTCGCTGTTGCTTTATCATTTACATCTCTCATAAATTCAAAATATGTGTTTTAAAAGATATGATATAAAATTTAAGTGACGCCTTGATGTGACTTTAAAAGGTTTGTTTTTTAAAATTCAATTTAAATTATTTTTGACTTGGTTAAAATATTTTTTTTACATCTACACAATACTTTTAATTTTCCAATTCACTGTTAAATATATCACTTTCATTGAATCTATACTATGCATTGAAATGTATTTATTTCAATAAATTGATTTATCTTTTGTGTCACGCTATTCAAAATTGTGAGTAAGATTTATGTAAATGGTTTCTTTGCGTCATTGTGTCCAAACTACATGAAATGTATGAAAAAGGATAGTTTGACGCAAATAAACCATTTACATAAATCTTACTCACAATTTTGAATAGCGTGACACAAAAGATAAATCAATTTATTGAAATAAATACATTTCAATGCATAGTATAGATTCAATGAAAGTGATATATTTAACAGTGAATTGGAAAATTAAAAGTATTGTGTAGATGTAAAAAAAATATTTTAACCAAGTCAAAAATAATTTAAATTGAATTTTAAAAATCAAACCTTTTAAAGTCACATCAAGGCGTCACTTAAATTTTATATCATATCTTTTAAAACACATATTTTGAATTTATGAGAGATGTAAATGATAAAGCAACAGCGAATAAAATTTTATGCAGCTTTTCATGTTGAACATAACTTTTGCACATGCGATTATAAATAAAACAAAAATAAAATGGTGAAATAAATACAAATATATTTTTAAAGAAATAACATAACGTCACTCAAAATTTGATATCAGTATTTTTAAGTTCCATATTTAAAATTCTTAGAGCATAAGATAAAGTGCTGCGTCAGAAACTTTTAACCCGTCAAGGGTTTTTGCATTGATATATATATATATATATATATACTATTTCCCAGATCAGTCTTTTCCTATAAAACATACCAAATGTATTTAGCTCATATTCACAAAATACAATATATACGGGAATAAAAAAAATTAAATAAATATGGCTTATCATGTCATTCTATAAATAAGAGTTGTATTAATATACGTTTTTAAGAAATTTCAAAATCATAATTAAGTTAAGGAATATGTATAAAAGAAAAATGTATACATATTCTAGAGAATATAAAATTCTAGACTTCATGTTCATATTTAATAAAGCAATGACAAATCACAACACATAAAAAACATACACATTCTTAATATTTAGATGAAGTTTAGACCATATTAAAAAAAGATGTCATTTGATAAGCATTGTTTTTTAAGTGGAAAAGTTAAAAATATTTTAGAAGAATAGGACTCCAAAATAGCGATATTTAGCTAAAAAGTACGGTAAAAATATAAGATTTTATATTTAAAACAAAACTTTATTTTAAAATTGGGCATTTTAAAATTATCATATATTTATAGGGCATGCAATGAAAGCAAACACAAGGGATAAGATTGTAATAAAATATTTTAGTTTTTTTCTGCCAGTAATCTAATTTCATTCACATTTAACTTTAATTGGATTTTTCCTTAAAAGTTCAATTAATGTTACAAACTATGAATTAAATAAATATTGTCAATAAGGTATTAATCTAATCTTTACCATGCTTGTATTTATTTTCATTGCATGCTGTAAAAGATGTGATTATTTTATAATCCCCCCCCCCTAAAAAATCACTGTATAAAAATTGAACATTCATTTCTATGAAAGAGTGACTATTCACTCCTCCAGGGGTGTAAAAACTCACTCCTTCAGCAAGAGTGAATAATCACTCCTCCGAAAGAGTTATTATTCACCACCTGTTTAGAGTGATTATTCACTTCCCAGTAGTGGGTATTCATTCTTTCAGAAACAGTTTTCACTCTTCAGAGTCAAAAATTCCACTTTTGCTCAGAGTGAATAGTCACTCTAAAGAAGTTCGGCATATTTTGACTCTGCGATAGAGTGAATATTCACTCCTTTTTATTTAGAGTGTTCAAACATCAGAACCCAAAACTATAATTCATACAGTCAAGTAGATATTGAGTTATTTGAAAAAAAAACTATCTACATTGCAATCTGTTTTGAAACGATTAAAAATTAACATTAGGAGTTCCAAAGTTTGAATCTGCATAATTTCTAAACACTTGAACGAATGACTTGTCGTTTGGCATTCTAAAATAAAATGTCACTTGTAATCCACATATAAAACCAATATTGGGTGTTAGTGTTCAGAAATATCAAGTTTGCTACAATATCTATATGTAGCCAACCGCTAACTGTAATTTAAGTTTAGTAATTGATTAGTAGACTTTTTACTAATCTATTGGTATCAGTTATAGGTACCGATTTTTAAATCATGATTTCTGGCAGGTTTAGTATGGCGGTATACTTTTAGGTAGATTTCGTAAGAAATACTACCTATTGCAGTCGTTACCATGGTGCGACTTTTGAAAAATTCCTTCATAACTTTTCATTATAGGACCCAAGGAACTCAAAACCACACCCAACTAAAAAGTTTATATATATATATATGTATGTATGTACTAAATTTTGTCCGCACGATAAAAGTCGCAATTATGCACGGATCGTCTTCAAACTCGCAAACAACTTTAAGATGGCAAATATCTCGGCGGGGATTGAAAATGGGCAAAATCGGCCCAAGGGAATGGAAATGGGGAGGTTTCAAAAATTTGAATACCGTCTTAACATGACTCTGATAAAACCAGTTCTTACACAACAATGGCAGGGAAAAATAAATATTTTTCGTTATAGCAGTTGCCAACAATTAAAAAAAAAGCAATAAAATTCTCACCACAACAATTGCTTTCTATTGCAAGAATTTCACGTGAAAAATTAAATTAAATAAATAGTTTTACGAATTGAAAACAAATTGAATATTACGTCATAAGTTTTCTAGAGCAAGATTTCCGCATGAAAACTCAAAATGAAATAAATAATTTGACGAATTAAAAAAAATATATTGCCTCATATTAGAAATAAAATGGACCTCAGCAGGTGAATATGCAACGTCATGTAAGTTTGAAGAAACGTATTAAAACATGATAAAAACCCGACTATGGAAATATTATTTTATTTTAACACTTTGAGGTTCTATGAATTTGCTTTAGCTATTTTTTAAGCATACTAGGGGGCTCGGCCCCCTACGAGCTACGCTTGCCAACCCCCGTCCAGACACCGCAGACTCTAAATGCACGCTAATTTGATCGGCTTTAAAAAGATTTCGAAAGATTGAATTATAATTTAAAAAACAGTGGCGATCTCCCTATAAACGAATTTCTATTCATTTCTCTTTGATTGGGGAATTTTAACGCCAAATCCGCTGCGGTACTACTTGATTATCCTGTCGACCAATTTCGCCAAATTATATAAATCGCCAAACCATTTTCCAAATCGTATCGCCAAACCAAATCGTATTTTGTATCCATTTTTAAACCTATTCTATATACATGCGTGTGTGTATTCGTGTATATTAGAATTTTCACAAAATGTTTAGCTCCCTAGAGTTCATTCTTAGTGAAGGAACTGGGTTTATCTCTAATCTTGATTTAAGTTTTATTGGTGAATTTAGTAGTTCGAAATCTACCTCCGCCTGTAGGCCCGAGCCGGCAGGGATTTTTTTTCCCTATGACTGTACAAGTATTGGTTTAACACTCGAAATTATTTTAATGTAAAGCCAATATTTGTACATTTTCACTGTTTTTGTTGATTAGAAGTATTTGCAATGAAACATCACAGAAAAATCGAGATGGAACTATATTTCAGAAAGATTGTCTTTATTTTGTCTTTTTATTCTAACGCTTCTATTAGTTTAATGGAATTTCATTTTCAGTCTTTTATGTATTTTTTTTTCTTAGATTCCTGTGATTTCAGATCTTCCTGTTGGTAAAAATCTTCAGGACCACGGGGTTTCATCTTATTTTTTTACTGTAGATCCTCAATTTAGCAGGTGGAAAAAAATGTTAGATCAGTCGGCAATAGAAGAATACATTGAAAATAGATCAGGTATGCAATTAGAATGTTTCTGAGAAATATATGAAATACTTTACTGATAATTTGAATAGAGTGTAACATTAGCGATATATTTTACGATGGTTATATTTTTTCAATCTCCGATGGCGCATAAAATTGAAACAAGTGTGAGTTCCACAATGGTTTTACTTACAGAAATAAAGTATAATTTTTTTAAATCACTGTGAATCATTTGTCATGCCAGTGCGCAAGTTTTCCAGTTACTTTGTTGCCTGTCTCTTAAGCAAGATTTCCATGATAGTTCGAAGCTGCACATTTGCGCGGAAATTTTGGTCATTCAACCATTGCTTTATGTATCACAAAAGTACTTCGAAATCGTAAACCGCTTGATTAAGCCTCCTTTAAATTTGGAACAAATCTGGTCAGAGTATTATGCAGTTGGACCATTTCCATAAAATACGACAACTCATGAACACTGCATGCAGTTTCATTTGTTTATTATCGTTTTTTGGAGTCTTTACAATGTCTGACAGCGTACATATATACTCATTGTTGCCGCTTTTAGGTAGATTTCGTAAGAAATACTACCTATTGCAGTCGTTACCATGGTGCGACTTATGAAAAATTCCTTCATAACTTTTCATTATATGACCCCAGGAACCCAAAACCAACACCACCTAAAAAGTTTATATATATATATATATATATATATGTACTAAATTTTGTCCGCATGATAAAAGTCGCAATTATGCACGGATCGTCTTCAAACTCGCCAACAAATTTGATATGGCTAATATCTCGGCGGGGATTGAAAATGGGCGAAATCAGCCCAAGGCCCAAGTGGGGAGGGTTCAAATTTTTGAATACCGTCTTAACATGATTCTGATAAAACCAGCTCTTACACAACAATGACAGGAAAAAATAAACATTTTTCCTTATAGCAGTTGCCAACAATTAAAAAAACCAATAACATTTTCACCACAACAATTACTTTTCTATTGCAAGATTTTCACGTGAAAATTGAATAAATAGTTTGACAAATTGAAAACAAATTGAATATTACGTCATAAGTTTTGTAGAGCAAGATTTCCGCATGAAAACTCAAAATAAAATAAATAATTTGACGAATTAAAAAAATATGTATATTGCGTCATATTGGAAATATAATGGACCTCAGCAGGTGAATATGTATTGTCATGTGAGTTAAAGTATTAAAACATGAAAAAAAGTATTAAAACATGATAAAAACCCGACTATGGAAATAGTATTAACATATTTTAACACTTTAAGGATCTCTGAATTTTTTGTATCCATTTTTAAACCTATTCTATATACATGCGTTTGTGTATTCGTGTATATTATAATTTTCACAAAAAGTTTAACTCCCTACAGCTCATTCTTACTGAAGAAACTGGGTATATCTCTAATCTTGATTTAAGTTTTGTTGGTGAATTTAGTGCTTAACTTCGAAATCTACCTCCGCCTGTAGGCCGAGCCGGCTGGGTTTTTTACCTTGTATTTGTTTGAAGTGGGATTCATGCCTTCCAGATTAAAGCACTTCTAGCGCAAGTTACGATTGATTTGTTGGCCATTGCAGTTGATGGGGTTAAGAGAAGGAAATTTTTTGTTCTTGCTCTGCCGATTGCCTACTATAATATACAAATGGTTCCTAATCTACGAAAATATAATATAATCACATACGAAAATGTAAAATAACGTCTTCAAATTTTCTGTTATTCCTAAAAGTGTTCTTTTTTTAGAAACAAAAGAAACTAATATATTTTCTAGATTTAAGGAAGAATTAATAAAAAACAAAAATTTTTGCTGTCACTGTTGCTCGAAAATGTTTCCGAGTAGTTTTTATGGTGTATTAATTAGTTTTCTCAAACCGAAATATCGTTTTTCAAGATGCTATAAGTTTTTAATTAAACATTTTTAGGTGATTAACTGAATTCATACATGCAAGAATAACAAAATATTACTAGTTTTAATATTAATGTTATAGTCCAAGAGCCAACAGCACAAAAACCTATGTTATCAAGCACAAGAAAAGAACTTTCATTTTATGGAAGAGTAGAAGTAGGGGAATCTAATGATCCAGGTCTGCCAGAAGTGAGGTGGTGCATAAATCAAAAATTAATACCACCAGTGGTTGACTCGTTGGTTTATCATCGGGTCTGTCCTACAACTATCCTCCATGTTTTTATACCTTTGTTTGGAGGACAAACGCAATGATAAACCTACGAGTCAACCACTGGTGCTATGACTTATGTACCACTTCACTTACGGCAGACATGGATCACTAGATTCCCCTACTTCTACTCTTCCACAAAATAAAGATTTTTTTCTTGTGCTTGGTAACATAGGTTTTTATGTTGCCGGCTCTCGGTCTATTAATACTATTAATCTATGATGTTTGTCTGTGAAACATCTTTGTTGAACATAAGAATGTTTATTTGAGAATTGGTAGCATCCGAAAAACCTAAATTCCGTGTTGAGGAAAATTATTAATGTACTATAAAAACTTCTCGGAAAAGTTTGCGAAAATCAACGGCTACAAAACAAACTTCAATTTTATTCCATCATCATCATCATCATCATCATCATCATCATCATCATCATCATCAACGTTTTTTAATCTACTGCTGGATGTAGGTCTAACACAGATTTTTCCATTATTTCCCGTTTAGTGCTTAGTGATCCAAATAACACTGGCCATTTTTCTGTTTTCGTCCCTCTATCTTAGGTGAGGTCGTCTTCTTGGTCGTTTTGCTTCTGTGAGATACTACTTTACGGAGTTTGTAATCCATCTATTGTCTTGTCTTCTTACAATGCGTACAGCTCATTTCCATTTTAGCCCTTTAATTTAGCCCTTTAATGTCAAAAACTTTCGTTTGGCGTCTTATCCAGGTTATTCTCTTTCTGTCGCTTCTAGTTCTGTCTATCATACATCTTTCCATACTTCGCTGTGTTGCTTCTAATCTTTGTACCATTGTATTCGTTAGCGTTCATGCTTCCGCTCCATAAGTTAGTGCAGGCAAATCACATTGGTTAAACACCTTTCTTTTCAAACAAAGAGGTATATTACTCTTCAGAATAATATTTATTTTTCACAAAAGCAGTTCATCCATATCTTATGCTTCTACTGATTTCATCCATGATATTGTTGTCCGATGACATTTCCTGTCCAAGGTACGCATAACTATTCCCTTTTTAGGTGCGTTCGTAATTATATAAATACGTAGCACCTATAGTCGTCGTTCAGTCCGTCTGTCTGTCCGTCCGTCCGCATATAATAGAGCAAAAACTACCCAACCGAATGGTCTGAAATTTTAAATATATGATTGTTGTAAAATTTTGTCGAGCCATTTCAAATTTTATGAAAATCGGATGTATAGTTAAATTACAGGGACAGTCAAAAGTTTTTCTTTACATTACGGCCAATGGGAAAAATTATTGCACGTGCATTTTAATGATGTTACAGCTTTCCGAATGGGCTGAAATTTTAAATATATAATTGCTGCAAAATTTTGTCGAGCCATTTCAAATTTCATGAAAATCGGATGTATAGCTTAATTACAGGGACAGTCAAAAGTTTTCCGTTACATTAAGGGGAATGGGAAAAAATTATTGCAAGTGCATTTTAATGATGTTACAGACTATGAACTTGCAAATAAATACACATTCAGTACAATATGGGGTGCAAAAAATAATTATAAACTAGTTATAGTACGAACGCACCTCATTTGCCACGTTTGACGAGCAATTTCCAACTTGTTTTTGAATCTCATTGTTGTTGTACACGATTTTTTTTTGTTGCAAATGAATTGATTACCACCTTAGTTTTTTCTAAAATTATTTTTACTCCCACATTAATGTGGGAATTTCGTAGGAACACCTGCATTAGACCGAATGTCTCCAACTCCGCGTTTCTGCTTCGAGATTAAAAAAGGGAACGTAAACCAACGAAGTTGTGTGAAGTAGAAACGCAGTGGAAGTAATGGAATGAGGAAAAAGTTCGACGATATTGATTTTGTAAAAGAATCAGAATACTTTCGACGCTACAAAACGGAAGGTTTAAACGACGTGTAGAAATACGAGAATTATTTAACGACGTAATAAATGAAGCCTGAATTATAGCTTTTAAGTTAATTAAAGAACGAGAAGAGTGTTTTTTTATCTGTATTTTTTTTTGTGTGTTCGTCTCAATAAATGTCAGTGCTCGTCCTAAAAGTGAGTTATCGTTTATAAATAGAGCCACATCCCATATTAATGCTATCTTCTGGCAAACATTTTAGCTTATATCCCAATTCTTCAGGGTTATTACTGAAACATAAAACATCGTCAGGAAACCGAAAGCAAAGTGCTTGCTTTCATGTATATCATCTTTACGATATTGATGCAAAGTTTGTCTCTATCGATGTCCTCCAGAGGTTCTAATACTGCTGATGTGTAAACCGAATCAAATGCTTTTTCATATTCTATAAAGTTCCCGTCAACGATTCTCCGAAGATAGGGATCGCCAATTATAAGTAGCCAAGATAATCAACTACTAGCAGCCAAGCTATTCCAGGTGATTCTTAGCACCTCTGTCTCCATGTCTTTCTGATCACAGCCGTAACCAGGGAGATTCAGACTGCCGGGAAGTGAGAGGGAACAGACTGCACTGGTGGAAGGTACGGATTCGATATTAAGTTTCTGCTCCCAGTCGAGTCCTTTGAATCCTCCTTGAAGGTATTTAAAGGGTAATTAGGTTATGGTTAACCTGGTTAATGAGCAGAGGCTATTAAACAACCCTCGTTTGTATGTTGTATATGTATTCATCTTTAAATCTAAAAAATATATTACTTTTTGACGTTTCTTCAGATAAAGGACTCTTTTCGGAATCGTCGGTAACTTGGAAGTTGTTATTGTATATTTTCGTTTATGGTTATATTATAATTTATTTAATTAAGAATTTTTTTTTTAATGCACCTACTTTGGCTTATCATTCCCTTTAATGTTAATATTAGATATTAAAAAAAAAAGAGTCATCAAAAATAAGTATCCTGTAAAATTTCCAGAAAAGTTTTCTCATGCAGAAGAAATGTCTATGGAATATCAATATAACATTGCAATCATTTCCAGCTCTGAAAACGTTCACCTTACCTCGAGAAGACTTAGAATAAAAACACCCTAGTTAGGGAAATACAAAGAGGTAAAACGGAGGAGCTTTTACGTTTTTCATTAAAATTAAATAACTGAACAACCAATTTTGCTAAAATTTTGCTTACAAATTTATAGTCTATGCCAACTGAACATTATTTTCGTGCGAAATTCTTTTACGTTTTTATCGCAATCACACATTTAAAGAACAGATGTTTTTTAAATTGTGCACACAAATAAACTCGTCAATGACAGCAGTGATTATTCAATGCATCAAAATTTTAGATTAAAAATATATTACTTAAATTTTTTGTTTCAGGTCCTTTTACAACTGTTGGTATAGAAGGCATAGCTTTTTTCAATGGTTTAGGTGCAACTTCGTCAGAAGATTTTCCGAATTATCTAATTTGTACAGCTGAAATGCCTATGAAATCTTTAGACGAATGGGCATCTTCATCATTAGAACCAGAGGTATTATTCTCTTAATTGTATAGATTTATTTGATTCTAGTTAATTAAACATATGTAAGTAACATAGATAAATAGTAGTAAATACTTATAAAATTGTTTAAAAATGCACTATTTCAATGATAAAATACACAAGTTGCATCTAAATTCTGGACTATTACACTTTTTGAATAATTTCCTAAATTTATTTTATAATAACTTTGGATATGTCATTATGGTAGAATATATTTTAAATATTTGTATTATATGACGGACATCAGCAGTACCAATTTAGTTCCAAAAAATATCTAAGTATAGAAATTTCAATGTTTAATCCTTCAGTGCCCGTATAGCTGATCAGCTGTATACTCTTTTTAGCGCACATGTGGCATTTAGCATTTATTTTCGTAAAAGCTATTTTGTATCCATATGCATATATTCATGTTTCAATAGCGACCAGAGAAACATCAAACATCCCAGGTTACAGAATAAGATTGTTCAGATCGATTTTTATAGTAACGACATCAGTTATATCTAATCTATGTTGTTACCGTAAACAGGTGCTTAGAATGGGTGTTTTAGAAGATTTTGCTTCTATTTTCAACTTTTGTATTTATGAAGAAAATGTGCAGCTAATCAGCAACAAGGCACATTTACAAGCATTTCGAGTATATAAAACAATTTCTCCATATCAATCACAACAGCAATATTCTGCCATCTTCTGAAAATGGTGACTGCGAATTCAGAGACACTTTAAATAAAAAAAAAACAAAAAAACAATGCAATTTAACAAATTACAACGACCATTTGGAAAATGATTTTTTCAAAGACTAAAATTTAAAACATAAAAAATCGCACGGAGTTGATCATACTTTACGTACGCCATGGATTACATTTTGTGGTACTGTAAATTTTTAAACTTCTACGAAGCTGGTCATTCATTACGTATGCCATGGATTAAACATTAATATTCCTGGACCAATTTTAAATGAAATTTCATTCTTAAACTTCTAAACATCCCACAATATTACTTTTTACACCGTTGTATAGAGAAAAAAAATGTACTTTTAAATGCAATTTGTTTGAAAACTGTATCTCAATTTGTTTCTGAGTTATTAATTTTCTTTGTAGTTTTTATTACTTTTTTTGTCATAGTGGCAACAGAAGTATCCATCTCTGTTGAAAGTAGAGGGAAAATACAGATTACTGTATAGACCAATCAGAAAACAAATAAAATGCGGATTCAACAAATAAAACGCTTCAGATATGTTTTTGATTTCCTACCCTGATAGGGGACAATAACCATTTTTCCAAATGGTTAAAAAAGTAAACAGTAAAGAAAGTCATGGTATCATTTAAATTTAGTAAATTTCTTATAGAAACTGTTTTTTGCTTATACCTTCACGTTACTACTGCAGCAAAGCTGGTGGCTGCGCAATAGAGTTAAACAGAAAATTAAAGCAAAAAACACTATAAACTTTTATGGGGTACGTGCAGTTCTTGTTACACCATGGAATATTAGACAGAACAAAGTGATTCATTTTCCACCTTACTTGAAAATAAGGTACGGTACAAAAATAATCGCATTTTACTTTCACAAGAAACAAAATACACTCTGCTTTTATAAGTGATAGACATGAAATTTTTATTCCAAAGTTACTATTTTATATGAATTGAGAGTATAGATTGCAGATTGCAATATTTGTGTGCCATATTTTTCATAATTTTTATTAACCCCTTCGATATGCTATTTCTTTCATCCAGCCATTAAAAGTGTCGTCTATAAAAAAAAAACGCTCCTAAAGCCGGCCGTAAAATAAAGCAGATTTATCATTGTACTGTTAAATATAGATAATCGCTATTGTGATTTTTTAAACTTCTAAGCATGGCACACTGTCAATTTTTATACTATCGCACACAGGAGAAAGTACTTTTAAATGCAATTTGTGTGAAAATTACATCTCAATTTATTTTTGAGATATAAATTTTTTTGTTGTTTTTAACGTCTTTTTTTTTTTTTTTTTTTTTGCAACTGAAGTACTCTATTTCTGTAGAAAGTAAAAAAAAATAGTAGATAATTATATATTTTGGTTGTCATTTTCCCATAACAACTGAAAAAAATTGTAATTAAAATACATGCTATGTTGAAAAAATACAAATTTATGATTTCTGATAAAACATGCAGCTACTATAAACTATATTTAATTTTATGTATCCATATTAATGTTACAAACATATGAATCATTAGATCCTTTTTTGTCGAGTTTCTTGAATGACAACATCGCTTTTTGCTGGATTTGTGTATTATTCTGCAATAGTTACGTCATATGCATACTTTTCTCTAGATTCTGTTAGACTGGATAATAAATATAAAATTCTTCAGCGGATGCGAATGACGTCATTTTATATGAAATAAATGCGTGTGTTTTATGTCTTCAAACAGAATTATGCTTTGTAATATCTTTTAGCTGTTCAATTTCACTTTGTTCATTTTAATTCTCTTAATACATGTATTATAAGCTGCAATTGCGCATTTTTCATGTATTATATTCATTAGTCTTCAATTTGTTTTTATCTTCTTGATTATGTACCATTATTGCTATCTCATTCACTTGAAATCCAAATGTATTTACTTTAGCAATAATCATTCAGTTAACTATATATAAATGTTTGTTTGTTGTCTCTCCCCCCTAAAACTATTATCACTCTCTCTTACTTTTTTTTAAACCTATTGTTTATTTCAAATTTAGCCTTTTATATACGTTTTTCTTTCTTAAATGAACTTGCTATTTCATCACTTTTTAACACAGTCCTGCCATATATTTTATACTAAACGCATATTATCTTATATTATTCCTTAATTTTTCAGTATATATGGGAAGGTTAGTGATTTCTTCTGCGTTTTTTGGGGTCAATTATAATTATGTTATAGCATTTGCCTTTGTCTTGACATTTTTTAATATCATTTTCCCAATCTGTAGATTTTGGTGAGGTAATTTTGTATATTATTTTACATTTAATCTAGTTTTCATGCTAGCAACATAATTATTATTTATAATTTTGTTCTGGGACATGATTTTGTTTTTGTTATACCAGTTATTTTATTTTTAATTAATTACTCTCTACATTATATTTTTAATTCTTTATTTTAATGATATTTACAACAGTTCATATTATTTCAAATGACTATAAATCTATTTTAACTGCTATTAAAAAAAAATTAATAAAAAACCTTACAAAAACTAATAAAAATATTAAAATAAAAACAAAATAAAAATTTAAGATACATTATTACTTCTTGTAACTATATTTTTATTTTATATATATATATATATATATATATATATATATATATAATCTAGATAGTATCTTTCTCAATTATTTATCTTACTTTTTGCATCATATTCATTACATGTTTAATATTATGTGTCCTTATTCTTCATGGCAATTCTTAGTAAATTTTTAGCGACTGGCAAATTGGGCTTTGATAACTCTCAGCGTAATGCCCGGTACATGGTTAATTATAGGCTTGACCATGGATCGTCATCCAGCTACCTATTTTCTTCTCTCTCACCACATTTACAATTTAGCAAATGCTCATCTCCTCGCTGCTTGACCTGCCCTCATGCAGATCCATCACAAATTGTTCCTAACACTTCCCATATTAATTTTTGAAAAGCTTTTAATGTTATTTATCGTATTAAATGTAATTCATGTAACATGCAATATACTGGTCAAACTGGTGGCCCAATTCATAAACGTATCAATTGACATCGATCTGCCATCAGTAATTATAAATGCTCTCGCAATCCTTTAAACTGCGATGTTGAGTATAGGCACTTTAAAAAGCACAAATTTAGTAATATTACTATTCATACCCTTAATATACAAAATAAATTCCATGAACGTCTTTTTATGGAATCTGCTTACATCAAACATTATAACATACTTTATCCATATGGACTAAATCAACTCTCAAACAATAAACCTTATGTCGTATATTCTACATCATCACATACAATTAACTATCAATCTCTCTATCTTTCTCTTAATCATAAATTATATAAGCAAACCACGCGTACAAAAAGAGGGAAATCATCTACTACTAAACATTCATATCTAAATTAACTAATACCCATATTAAAAAATCATTAATACGCCTACAATCTTCTTTCAGTAGTAATTACAACTGGATGATTCTTCGTAAATTTATATTTGCAATACCTAAATATCAGATTAATCAATGTCACAAAGTTTTTACATCAAATGCATTCAATTCTCATTTTAGTGATACATTTTTTGATTTATTCCATTATAGGCTAACTGCTCTTAATGTCAATATTAACAAAAAACCACAAACATTAAATAACAGTAATTCACATTTAATCATTACCTTTACCAATCCTGTTTTTAATAAAATTAAACTTAATCAATTATTTCACAACGAGCAATCTAAATTCCCACTTCAAAGTATTAATTTAAAATGCTCTTTTAAATATCCCATTAGTTTAAATCGTAAAATTTTCAATTATAATAAGTTTTCTAAAAACTTTCACACACACTGATACTTTTACATGTAAATGCAATGATCCCCATCTAAATACATATATTAATGCCCATCATGGACATGTTATAACTGGTAATTTAGACATTGTCAATAATATTCATTTAAGATCTTTGATGCGTCATGGCACTAAATATCGTATTCCTTCACAGTGTAATATACAGTCCATCATTAAACAATTCACATATGATTTAGATTTGTTCATTTAGAAAATTGCTGTCAACTATAATAAACCTACTGAATATTTTGTAGATTGGAAGCATTATGTCATCTTTCTTTTGAAACAACAATTATTAAAACTGCATATTGCCAAAAATTCAGTTTCTTTCTCCGCACTTAAACCACATATTGCAGAACTTCAAAATAATTTCATCATTACATATGTAGATAAGGCTGCTAACAACTATGCTATCATCTGCAAATATTACTATCATCACCTTCTAACTAAAGCAGTCACTTCTAATAATATTTTCAAACTTCATCATGTTACTTTAAAGGAAAATAATAATAATATATTAAGCTATCACAAATTACTAGGTATTAAAAAACAACAACCTCAATTATCCTTATGTAGTCATGATTCCAAAATTTCACAAAAATTCTCTTAAATTCCGCACTGTCACTGTAGGTTGTAATACGTATAATGCTCGTGCTAATACACTATTTTTAAATATTCTTACACAAATTTATGAGTTATCAGTTAAAAAAGACTACACTCCCTGCATTAAAACAGTTTTGAATTGGTGGATAAAATAAAGCCATTAACAAATGTCAATAATATTATTACTTTATATTTCAAAGACGTATTTAATAATATAATTCTAAAAGACTTACATTCTATTATCAATACATTATTTATAGAATATTTTAATTTATTAAATTTACCTGATAACATTGATACTGACTATTTCACATCTTTGACTAACTTTCTACTATTTCATAATTTTATTTTCCAAGACAATGCTTTTTTTATTCAAATACAGGGTATACCTAAAGGAGCTGCTTCATCAAGCATGTTATCTGATTTATATCTTTACTTTTATGAACTTAAATTTATTAATAATAATATATTGCTTTACAGATACATAGATGATATAATTATTCTTTCTGTTAAAAGTAATAATTCTATATCTTTTCCTGTAAAGTACCCTTCTAATATAGAACTTAGTACTACCTTTTCAAATAATTCTAGTATCAATTTTATGGATGTTAACATTAATATTCTCCCTAATAACACCCTAACATTCAACGTTTATGATAAACGCAATGAATTTTGATTTAATGAAATTAATTTTACGAACTTCAATTCCTGCTTACATATTTCAGTATATAGAAATATTCTGCTTAATCATATTCTTCGTATCAAATGTTTATGTTCCTACCAATTCTTACAGCCTAACATTTTTAAATTAAAGCAATTAGCATTGTCTTATAATTATCCCATTTCTTTTATATCTGCATGGCTCAAATCTTAATATTCATTTTTTTCTACTTCTTACCGGTATAGGCATTTAATATGTTTATAAAAAAACTAAAAAATCGAAAACACTATTATGGAGGGTGGGATGTGGATTGCTGAAAAAATTATAAAAAAATCATACACACAAAAAAATTAGATGTATGTATATATAATATATATATATATATATACAAGCAAGTGAAGTAAATAAAATTTATTTTATAATGGATTATTTAGGTGATAGCCATAGGGGTGTAAATTAGAACAAAATGTTGAATAAAATCTGTTGGAAAACTAAGAATAGTAAGTCTTTTAAATATGATAAGCCTTTGGGGAGAACTATTTTTAATTATAATTTTTTTTGCTAAAGATATTAAGAGAAGTATGGCAGGGAGTATCTGCCATTGCAATGATTCTGAATATGTTAATTATATAGACAAGAATTATGGACATGTTATTACTGGAGATCTAAAGATAGTAAAGGATGAAGAGTTGAGGAGGTTAATGGAGTACGGAACGAAATATCGTGTGAAACGTACGGTAAATAAAAGTGTTGCAATTAAACGTTTTACAATTAACATAGATATATTTATAAATAAACTAATGTATAGATACAATTTGCCATCCAGTGTTTTTGAAGAGGGGAAGTACTATATATTAAGAGATTTTAAACGAGAATTTTCCAGAGATCTTGACTGAGTTAATAGAGATCAATACAACAAACTTACACATTCAATTCAAGAAATTCAGGAAAATTTTTATAATCACCTATGTCGATAAAGCAAACACAAGTTACGCACTAATATGTAAGATACTTTACGGTAAACTCTTGAATGATTGCTACAATAATAAATATAACTATTTACCTTTAAATTCGAAAGCTACAGTAATAGAAAGTAGGATTAAAGCCTTTTATAAAAAAGTTAAGCTGAAACAAATGAGTCAAAGTTTCCCTTATCTCATATTAGTGCCTAAATCCCATAAAACCCGTATCAAATTCAGAAGTGTGACTTGTGGTTTTGGATCATATATAGGTGTTGCTAGCAAGGCATTGCTGGGGTTGTTGGGTGGAGTGTTTGACAGAGTGATGGGGGGAGAGACGATTTTTATTATCAAAAATAGCTTTAGACTATTAGACAATCTGAAAAAATTAAAAAATATTACTGGTTTATACGCTTACGATTTTACAAACCTCTATAACACAATTGATTTCAAAGATTTAAAAGAAAAAATAGTAGGGTTTTATAATATAATTAGTACTTTGGATGATCATAATGAATTTATTCATAATGATCATATTTGATCATAATGATATTTGATCATAATGATTTTTTTTTTTCAAAAAAAATTATGGCCATTTTTTTTCCCATTCTGACTGGAAAATCAGAGTTCTAACTTTTTACGGCTGCTCTTTCATCTTCACCTAACGCTTCATTTATAATGGCTGTTTCATAAAAATAGAAACCACCAGTCCATCAGAAGGAAGTAACTCGGTTAAGCGGGACTCGGATAATCGGGACTCTACTGCAAAACATATTTCAATTTTATGACTTAAAGCACACGCTTTTATTTTATGTAAAATGACGTCATTTGCATTAATATAGATATTTAAAATTAAATTTAGTTTATAATAGTTCCATGTTTTATCATAAATCATTCATTTATATTTTCTCAAAATAGCACGTATTTTAATTAATTTTTTTTTTCAATTTTTATGAGAAAATGGCAACGAAAAGATATAATTGCTATTTTTCAACAATTTTTTCTTTACTGTCTACCGAAATGGAGAACTTGAGTAACCAAAATGAAACAAATGTCGCTAAAAACTACAAAATTTAATATTTCAAAAACAAATGAAGATGCCGTTTTCAAACAAATTGCATTAAAAAGTACTTTTTTTTCCCAATACGACGGTATAAACATTGAAAATGTGCGATGCTTAGAAGTTTTAAAAAATGCTGTAGAGTAATTAATCGCACAATGAAACATCGGCTTTTGTTTTACGGCTAGCGTACACAAGGTAACGTTATTTATTGGAGACAAAATAAGCTGGGAGAAAGAAATAGCATTCCGGGGGCTAAAAATACGTCTCTCGTTATTCTGTGGATTCCATTGGCTTTGAACCTGGGGCCGAGCGTATCTTAACAACTCAGCCATGGAACACTCGGCTGAGGGTGAGTTTAAAATGAAGATATGGGTTTTCTTCACATATGGGATTGGTAAGGCTTGTTAAATTTCTTCTTCAGAAAGTTCGGAAATTTCAACTTAATTGCAGGAACATCTCGTCGTCGTTACGAAATAATGTTTAGTGTTTTATCAATTATAGAATAATAGAGGATATAAATTTTTACCTATTAAACATATTTTTAATAAGACTTAACTTGATTGTTACATGTAAAATATGAATATTATATTTTAAAATAAATTTGAGAAGAAATGTTTGCTTTTTTGAATAAAATCGAATTTTTAAACTTGATTGAACTACTGTTTATTTTTCAAATGTATTCCTTTAGATTATATTTTACTTGCGAATATTTTTTTAATACTCTATAAAATAAATTGTGAATAAGTTTAAACGAATGAGAAAATTGCTACTTTATTAAATTCGGAAGCATTATTATTTTTGTTTGTTTTTAAATAAATTAGAACTTCTAATTTATTAAATTTTCGATTTTTCATTTTAAAAATAAATTCGAGCTTCGGTATTAATATAGCCAATACGCATGCGTGCACAAAATAAACGGAATTTTCACCTCTTTTTCTGACTTCCGGGTAGAATTAACGGAAAAATCTTGTTTTCTACGCGTACGGAAATTATTCGTTTTAAAATGACTAATAATTTAGTGTATAAAGACGAATATTTCTGACAGTGTAATTAATTTCAATATTCGACAATTTTTGTTTTATTAGTTACTAAAATTTACTTCTTCTCTGCTAAAAATATGATATATGTTTCAAAATTATTTTTATCTGAGCTTTATTATGTTCAGTTTTAAATAAAGGCACAATAACCTTATTGCTAACGCATACATAAATAATACATAGTAATTTGACTGGAACTGTACCAGTTTTTATCTTAATTATTATTGTACATTTTCTGGTTCGATTTCCTCCTTTTTTATGAGCATGCGAACAACATATAGTGCGGGACGAATAAATATACAAAGAAAGAAAACGTTTTCAAACATTTGATGCTCTTGTTGAACCATAATCTTGTAAGCTCAACCATAAACTCGTAAAATGTTTGATGGAGAAAATCTAGAACCACGAGATTGATGAAATGTTGAACACGAAAAAAATAAATGTTGAAATATAAAATAGCTAACGTTATCATTTGCCAATAACTGATAATCAAACAAAATCTGACACACTAACGTAAGAACACCGAAGCCTAAAAGGGGTTTTGAATTGACACCTCTTGCCTCGTAATGATTTATCTTAACACTAGATAATCATTCAAATAATTTCGTGCACAAAACACACACACACAGACAAAAAAAAAAACAAAAAAAAACATATTGAATGTGAAGAGATCTATATATTCTGACTGTCTTTTGAATAGCTAGAGATTTTGGAGAAAGTTTAAGTCGTTTTCATGGTTGAACCATGAAGATATTTTATTAAAGTAAAGTTCAGAAAAGTGATATTTTGATTTTTCCTAATTACTTTACATTTTAAATTATATAATAGTTGAAATCCAAATTAGAATACTTAAAAATATATTTTTGGCATATAGTTGTATAAAATTATGTGTGTCAAAATTTTCAAAAAGAATTTTTCTATAATGTTTAACAATAGTTTGAATTGATTATTATTTTTTAATTTCAGATAAATAAACAACTTTTCGGGCCTATGGATCGAAATCGTGGCTTTGGCATGTGTTCGTCACAGCAGTTGCAGCCAAGAAGCAGAGGCACAATTACCTTGCGCTCACTTGATCCCTTTGATTCGCCTGTAATTGATCCGAATTATTTAGAAGATCCTAGGGATCTAGATGACATTGTTGACGGTAATTGACATTTTATATATCTTAATTTCTTTCTGCTGCGGTAGGTGTTTAGAGCATTGATCCGCAATGCAATAGGTACGAGGTTCCTTTCCTGACATGACCTAGGTTCAGTGCACCATTCATCTCATCGTTGTCGATAAAATGAGTACCAAGCGTGCTTGGGAATACTACATCCAGGGTTCCATTTCAGGTTGATCATCTGAATGGGACATATGCTGTATGTATATAGCACCTATATTTCTGTGATCTATAAAGCGGATTTGGGCAAGCAGGCCATTGTCCTTCTTGGATTGTAGACCGAATGAGTTTAGTTCAGTTTAATCTTTTGAAAGTTTAATTTATTTTTAGTTGAGGTGAAGAATATCATTATTTTTAAATGTTAATTTTTAAAAGTGGGTACTTTTGAAACATGATAGGAACACTGATATGTTATTTTAATCAGAAAAGGGTAGAACAATACCGTATCACTTTCTCTTTCAGAAAAAAAAATTAGGTAAATTTCATTATGAAATATCTAAGTAATTTTTTCTTTAATGCTGTCTCAAACATATTCACCTATAAGTGAATCATGAGGTTGAGTGCTAACAATAATAATAAAGGATTAGTTAAATAAAAAAAAAACATATGTTATCTGTGAACGTTGATAGTGAATTAAACAAATTGACCGCTACGCCCATAAATTTCGAAATCTGAAAATGAAATGCAGTTTACTGTAATATTTAGAAAAGTCAACGGAAGTGATCGATAATTTATAATGCATATACTATATACATAAAATGCAAACGAGAATTTTGTTCCGGTTGTTTATAACAGAGGTTCGTCGGAATGAATTTTGATGGGACTTGCAATGTTAGATAATGTTCCAGATAAGGTTTTAATATACAGAATGTTTCTGAACTCATGAACTAAAGTCTAAGGGAAGGTAAAATATATATAAAGAAGCAATTTTGGTATAGTAGTGTGGGGTCAGAAATGAAAAGTGTTGTCGAAAAACAAGAAATGCGGAGGAAATTAAAGCAAGCGCTTTATTGACACAATAATTACATTATGTGCTCAAATGTGTCATCACCAACATCGATACAGGCTTTTCAGAGTCTAGCAAGTGATTGCTAGACGCTGACTATCACTTGTACCCTTTCAAAGATTCCAGGTTTGTCACCTGCGAGACCCCAGTTGATTCTGATGAGGACCATTTTGCAAGACTTTCAGTCGCAACTGTCCGTGCAGCACCTGGAATCTTCAAAAGAGTACGCCAATAATTTGCTACACGCTGCCAGGCCTGTATCGATGTCGGTGGGGACACATTTGAGCACTTACTGTAATTCTTATGTCCATAAAAGGCTTGTTTTCATTTCCCCCGCCTTTCTTCATTTCCCCCAACGCTTTTCATTTTCAACAGTACATCTTCCTATACCAAAATTGCTTCCTTATCTGCACTTTACCGTCCTTTATAGTTACGCCATGACTATAGGAGCATCCTGTATGACCTATAGTTCTATGTTGCTTATTTATAGAAGTATGGGGGAAATGCCAATAATAAGATAAACCAGATTACGAAATCTAATCTTTTTTAAGAATATTCCGCTGAATGGATTTTAATGGAACTTGCACTGCGAGTTCGATAATTTTTCAAAGAAGGCTTTAGTATAAAAAATATCGTTTTAAGTTGTTTAGTTATAGACCCCTGTTATGAAAGTTTAGCCTTTTGAAAAGGTTCAACTGGACAGTTTTTGGTGAGATTTGCCTTGTTAGATAGATAATTTTTCAGGGATAGTTTTTAGTACATTGCATATTATTCTACATAGCTTAGTTATAAAATTATGGGAGTTCTTTAATCAGGTGAACACAATTATGAAAGATTAGCCTTTAGAAAAGATTCTTCTGGACGGATTTTGATGAGATTCGCCTTGTTAGTAAAATAATATTTCAGTGATGGTTTTAGTAAATTGAAGATCGTTCTATTGTTCTTTACCAAATATTACTGTTGATGATCAACTAAAAGAGCTCCTTATCAGCCCAAATTTTGTCTGACACATTAAAATTATATAAAGCGTAGTGGTGTTCGTATCGATTTAAGCAATGTGAAAACGATATTCCAGGTAAAGGTCCATATTGCTTTAAAATATAATGTTAAATTCACCGATATATTTCGTTGAATTCAAAATTCGTTTTGAGAAACCAACCAGCGTAGCGGTTGAAGCCTACTAGTACAGAATATAATTCACAAAAAGCAGGCTACACCTCAAACAATTTTCGACTGCTCGACCTACGCTCTGGATAAACCATAATGGCTTGTTTCGGTTACACGAGCTTAGCTTGTGATGAGCCAAAAGGGGTTAACTTAACTTTTAATATATAGCATTCTTAAAAATAACTAATGTTGTTGCATTTGGTTGAGTGTAATTGAACTTATTTAATGTAGCTATAATAGTTAATGTGAGTTTTTGGTTTTAGAAAAATTATTAAATTTAAGTACAGTGTAACATATCATTAAAATGAACTTCAATTTATAATTTTAAAGGGACAGAAATTATGTCCAAAGTGCTAAAAATATAACGAAACTTATTAGATATTTAAAAAGTGAAATGATCGGACCAACAGTCAAATAGACACTCACTATTAAACTGCTTGGACTTCGGCCGCGATGAGACGAATATGGTTAATGGTGAATACCATTTGAGCGTTTGTCTAATATTTTTGCAATTAAGCAATAGTTGAGGCAGATAGTCAATACGAGCGTTAAAGTTGAAAAACTATAATCGAAGCTCCATAACCATTTGGTCTGAATTAGCCATTCTCAACATCTACCATACTGTGGCCCGTCTACCCTTCAGCTGAGGCTCGAGATAAATAATCATTAATCTATATTTATAAAATTAATTGAGATGGGTGAAAAGGTATTTAAGATTTTTACTTTCATGTTATATTTTTTCACAGTTAAACAAAATGTATCCTGCTTTCTTTTATAATTAATTCAAAAGCTTGTTAAAATACCTTAACTACCGTTTTCTTAGTCAAACGTCCTTTTGTCATATGGACAGAGTTTCGCTACAGTATTGGATACTTTTTTAATATTCATCACTAATCAAATACTAATTAAAATTATTTAAATTTGCATTCTTTAGTTCTACAATTAAAAATTTTTCGCATTGAACGAAATGCTGATTTATTAGAAAATATCTCCTGATTTTTTTCCCTTTAGATCTTGGCAATTACCTGTCGTTATAGTATCTTGCTTTATATTTACTATAGAGTACTGTTTTTTAGGGTTGAACGTTTGTTGCAAAAAATTGGCTTTAAAAATTTTTTGCATCACTATTTCCAAACAACAATGTTCTCGCCATATTTCAAACTCATTTGCAATAAAATTTACTACGAATTCTATCCTTTGTAAAAAGTGATGTTAAAAATTTTTGGTATACTAGGGGGCTCGGAGCCCTACGACCTACGCTCGCCAACCCCCGTCCAGACACCGCAGACTCTAAATGCACGCTAATTTGATCGGCTTTAAAAATATTTCGAAAGATTGATTTATAATTTAAAAAACAGTGGCGATCTCCCTATAAATGAATTTCTATTCATTTCTCTTTGATTTGGGAATTTAAACGCCAAATCCGCTGCGATACTACTTGATTATCCCGTCGACCAATTTCGCCAAATTATATAAATCGTCAAACCACTCGCCAAATTATACAAATTGACATAATTTTTATTTTAAATAACGGAAGAACAAATAAATTAGTACAACATTAATAAAAATACAAATAAAACGTCGAAATAAAAATAACTTGATGACGTAGACATGTGTAACAACATTTCAAAATAAGCTAATATAAAAGGAATTAAGTAAACAGAGTCTTTGTCTCCTCGTATTTTTTAACAAAGCGAAAAGAAAGTTCTTTTAAATGAGACATTTTAAATTAATCGCTTTTAATCTAACGTAATTTTTACCAAGGTATTCTTTCTCTTTTAAATATTCACGTGAAAATACTTTTGTTAAAAATGAAATATTATTTGTGCTTTCCTAACAAAAATAGTTGAAAAAATCCTCTCAAAATATCAAATAAATGTCTAGCGCAATTTGTAAATTTAAACTGTTTTGCAGTATTATTTTGTGTTCATTTTATGTAATAACTATAATGTGACGTAAATATGACGTAATATCTCCTATTTAAGACTTCTAACGCATGTTAATGAATTTATTATTTTACAATATCCTTTCTCTTTTAAAATTCACGTGTATAATTTTTATGACGTAATTTTTAATAAGTTCCTGCTTTTTGTACATAATTATTTAATTCTAATTCCAAATGATTTTTTCTGTTTATAATAGTCACGTGTAAATAAATTTTTAATTTGAAGCAAACATTATTGTTTGCGCTGTTTATACATTTGGCAACAGTATAAATTAATATCATCTCTCTATTCTAAAAAAATGTAACTACCGCTGTCACCGCCGCCGCCGCCGCCGGTTTTGAATTTTTTGTGACCGGGGTTGGCGAGCGTAGCTCGTAGGGGGCCGAGCCCCCTAGTTTTCTAAAATAATGTAAAAAATATCTCTAGAAATGCTAAAAATTTGAATTTAAAATAGAAATAAAACCTCAAAAAATGAGTCAAAATAAAAAAATTAATGCAATCTGCACTCCGGCAAATTCTAACGCATAAAATGATCTAAAAATGATTACACTGCCATGTATAGTTTTTGCTGCTATAAAACTTTTTTACTGGAACGATTTTGTCCAACTTTAGCATTAAATATCTCTTAAAATAATTCTTCGATTTGAAAACTGTCTGCATCAGCGTGTTTATCAAACATTTCTGTATAAAACCACCGATTTTCATATTTTTGTATGTGTTATTTCTCTTAATATTAACGAAGAAAGACCTCCAGTCACAAAAAATTCAAAACCGTCGGCGGCGGCGGTGACAGCGGTAGTTACTTTTTTTTAGAATAAAGAGATACGAGGGTCACTCTGAAATTTTTGAGATACAACCAGGTTTTTAAAGTTATACTTACAAAATTTTAGGTGTGTTCAAAGTAGTCTCCTCCAGCATCAGTACACTTTTGTAGACGAATTTTCCACAGATTAAATGCCTCAAGCCATTCATTTCTTGGAATAGATGAAAAAATGCATTTTTAGTCACATCAATCTCTTCTTCTGAATGAAAATGACGTCCACGTAAGTTCTTTTTTAGATTAAAGAATAACCAAAAGTCACACATGGCTAGATCAGGTGAATACGGTGGATGTTCTATCACTTTAATTCGTTTCTGTTTAAAAAACTCAACTGTTAATCCGGCTGTATGTGAAGATGCATTGTCATGGTGAAGCATTAGTACCCTAACATTCACTTCTTGTAGAATTTCAGGAAGACATTTAGTGGTATACCAGTTTGCTGTTACTGTCTTCTGTCCTTCCAACTTGATGGCTTTGACCAATCCCGTACTTCTGAAGAAAACGGCATACATCACTTTTTTCAGTGCGCATTGTCTTTTCACCATTGTCGGCGTGGGATCATTTTCAAAGACCCATACTTTGCTTTCTTGACGTGTTGGAACGTCAAAAAACGGTATGTACGTTTCATCACCCGTTACAATTTTAGAAATGATGCGGTGGCTACCATCATTTAGCAATTTAAGAGTTTCTTTACTCATTCTGACACGCTCCTCTTTTTGGTGCTCAGTTAGATTATGGGGAATCCAACGGCAAACTACTTTTTTCATATGCAATTCTTCATGAATAATTTTGTGTATGGCTGCGGATCCAATGTTGAGTTCCTTCTGTATCATTTGATAGGTACAGCGATTATCATCCATTAACATTTTTCGTATGGCAGACACATTACCCGGGATTACTTCCGACGGCGACCTTCCTGTGTGTTCTTCATCCTGAAGAAAATTGCGACCTCTGCTAAATTCTTTAAACCATCTGAATACAGTAACACGAGCTGGAGATTCATCACCAAATGCTAATTTCAACCATTGAACGCATTCTTCTTGATTTAATCCTGCTTTAAAATCGTAGAAAATCATAGCGCGAAAATGTTCTCGCGTCAACTCCATTTTCTCTTCTGTTTAAAATTTATTCTACGCTAAACAAGTTGAAGTAAGTCAGTAAAAAATCGTCTGCTGTGTTAAAATACTTTGTATTTTAAAATTAAACCGTTATTTTTATTTTGTAAATTCTCGTCTGCGCGTATCTCAATAATTTCAGAGTGACCCTCGTATATATATTTTGCTACAAATGTTCAACCCTACTGATACTAATAGCTTTTTTATATTGCTTCTGTTATATTACTATATTAATTACTCTTTTTTAACCATTTTTTTAAGTCTGTTTCGCTCCGTATGACGTCGTAAACATATTTTTGCGGACCACGAGATGAAAAAGTTGAGTATGGCTGGTCTAATATCCATTTGGCCCATTTAAAATTTCAAATATTACAGATACGGATAAGACAAAAAAAAAAAAAAAAAAAAGGTTTAAGAATTTTATTTATTCCTCTTTTTTTGTGCTTTTTAGCCTGAAAATATTATGCAAGTTTGAAAGTAACTAGTAAATTTCAAAGACACTAATTAAACAACTTGCTGCAATAGCAAAGTGAGAAACGGTTTTGAGAAAATTTTAGAAGAAAATAAATTTTTAAACACAAAAAAGTAAGCGTTCTTTATGAAAAGGAAATTTAATTGCCCCCATAGAGAGAATTAATCATGAGATGTTTTATTCATTGTCTTATTGATATTTTTCTCTGTTTGTTTTTTTAAAGTTACAAAGAGGAGTTACTATTTACTGCATTCAAATATTATCAATATAATAACTACGAAGAAAATATATGCTAGAGTCAATGTGTTATCAAATTTCCAGTTTGTTTGCTTTGTAATATAACATTTCAGAAAGTGAAACACTAATGACAAGAAGTTTTTCAGAAATTAATAGAACATACTTCGCAGATTGTTTACTGTCTTATTACACTTTTATGTAATTATGGCTCGTGTGAGTATTTTGACGAAACAGAGTGTTGTGGCAAGACACATTATTGTTCAGCACATTTACTTTAAATCCCATCGTTGTTGATTTCGCTTATTGGATGTTTGGTAGACGATCATTATATTACAATTTTTTTATAAGTCTGTAAAAAGAAAAGAAAAATCTTTTTACTATAAAATGACTGTTTTATAAACGTAAAGTAATACTGTGTGGAGTCAGGGAAAAATGTAGAACACTTTATACAATTTAATCACCAAATTGTCCCAATATAAAATGAAGGGTTCACAACCATAGCAGACCAAGTCCATTTCGAAAAACAAGTAAAAATTTAATATAAAAAAAACTGACTGCTTAAAAAACGAACTAATTAATTATTTCTCATCAATGTGAAACTATTTTTTATATTACTTACCTATTTTTTATTTACTTGTATTGATGACATTTAAGTTGTGCTTAATTGTTAGTTCCTATCTATAAACACTGTTTTGATGAGGCCCATAGATGTCTATGAAAGTTAGAGCTACAATAAAGGTGGAGATCCTAACTACACAACTTCCAGGTTGTGTAATATTTAAACGGAGCTTCTGACTGTAAAATAGTCAATGACACAACGTCTTTATTTTAAAGACCTATCCAATGATATGCCCATCAATATGATGTGTAAAACTTTTTTTCGTCTCTACCGCCATTTTTTATTTTACGGCCGCCATTTTGAATTTATAAAAACAAAACCTAGCCTATAACAATCGGACGGTTAAGACGAACCGATAAAGACCTCATTCATTAAAATCCATCCAGTCTTTGGGATGTTTCGAGGGTATAAAAAAATCCACATACCCAGATACGCGTTAAACACATAGCCCTTCTTGACAGTCGGGTAAAAAGAGATAGTCCATTTAGAAGGTGCATAAAATCTGTTTTATCCACTCCCACAGTGCACTAAACCTGTTTTCACATACTTTCTCATATATGGCATCTGTTTACAGACTTGGTTCACTATGGGAGTGAATAAAACAGATTTTACGAACCTTCTAAATGGAGTATATCATTTTGTTTAATGGACTAGGTCTCATATGGTTGCGATCACCCCAAACGTAAAACAGACATTCGATTGGAAAATGTGTCTTCTTTCAAATAATTACTAAACTAAGCTCTGGATTTGTCTTCATTCTCAAATTGTAAAATACTTTGATTTGTTTTTACATAATACTTAGACACATTAAAATTTTCGGTAAATTTTACATCAGAATAACAAACTAGAAGTCATTCGGTAAAGTAGATAAGGGATTATGAAGGTTTAAAAATTGCGATTTTAATCTTACATTCATTTTTAATCGTTGCAAAACAAACTGCAATGCGAGTCGAATTTTAAGCATAGCACAGAAGCTATTAGCCAAAATGAGCTATAATTTTAGATTTCTATATTTGAAGCTAATAAAAAAGGATTTATGTTAAAAATATATGGACATATATTCATATTTTCTCTAAAATTTAATTTGAAAATATATTGATTTGAAATTTATTTTTGATTAAGAAATGAATTCTGTAATTTTTTTTGCAGATTTTTTTTTTTTTTTTTTTTTTTTTTTTTTTTTTTTGAAGATTTGAATATATGAATCGAAAATTTAAGCTCATTCCGTCTAGTACTTTTTAACACTTTCCAACAAAGTTGAAAAGTGTTTGCGAATTCGGTTTGTCTGTTTTGCTCTAACTCGCGTAAATATCGTCCGATTGCCATGAAATTTATACAGGGTATTTATAAAAGATGGGCAAACCTTTAAGAGGTGATAGTAAACATCCAAACATGCAATTTTCATCAAAGAATGGATGGTCGCAATTAAAACGCAAAGGAGCTAGAGGGAGGCCAAAGGTGAGATTGTTATGAGAGGCAAAAACACGCAAAGAGCGATTAGTAAGAAAAGCAAGTTTAATGACTTGGGAAACCGCTTTCCGTACAATAGTTGAACCTCTGAGTTGACAGCTGCACACTCGGATCAACCGCTTTTATAATCGAGGCGAAATGTTGCATATGCGTTCTTCTTCTTCCCGATACCACATTTTCATGCTATTAATGCCGTACTTCTCCCGATAACTCGCAACGGGAATGGAACTTTTGCATGGACGAAGTTTGCAAACGCGCCAGCATCTCTGCGATTTATTTCCAACCATGCATTCTGTGATGAAAGTTGTTTGATTGGATGTGTACTATCACCTCCTAAAGTTTTCCCCATCTTTTAATGAAACACCCTGTAGATGTTATAGGGTATCACTTGGCATGTTAGGTATTGAAAATGAAGTGTGTATCATTTACGGTTCATTAACCACTTCACACCCAGGCTTAATTTCGTAGGCGAAGGGCTATATACCAAGGCTGATTGATTACTGAAATGAGAGGACGTACGCAGCGTACGTTCTGGTTGCTGATTACTGAAATGAGAGGACGCACGCAGTGTACGTCCTGGGAGTGAAGAGGTTAACAGAGATACTCAAAAGAATTCCGTTACATTACGGTCTATGGGATAAAATCACTTTGCGGTTCTTTTAATGATATTACACCATTTTAAACATTCGGAAATTTATATCTGTCACTGAGGTGTACTATACGGCGATTACTGTAGAATAGAGTGTGCATAGAATTTATCGTTCATTTAGAGGGACACACAATTTGGCTACTGAAGAAATTGAACAATAATTAAATCATTGAAGCCTGTGAAAAATAATTACTGGAAGTTCGTTTTCGGCTGTGGTACTCAGTTTTAAATTGAAAATTTTTTTAAATATATTACTTGGTGTGTATAAATTCTATAGATGATATACAGGGCTGCAGAAAAGTTCTCAAGTACATTTCGGTTTATTCACGTAAATTGCTGAATGGAAACTTCCAAATGCGCTATTTGTTTAATTGAACTAACTTTTATCATGCTAAGTAGTATATATACAAACATATAGATAATATACAGGGTTGTACAAAAAAGTCAGATATGTTTCCGACTTGAATTGATTTTTCTCAAATTTCGATCACGCAGTCATTATTAATAACAACACATATTTCAGGTTCGTTCCAGAAACGAGAATTCTCTTTTACATTTTTGATTCAAATCACTTATCAAACGAACCGATTTTGTTAAAATTTTGCATACAAGTTAATTTTTGATAACAATGCATAGGGTCAGGAGGGGTAATTATGACCGCCACCATATTGAAGAAAACTGTGTATGGTATAATTTTGTTTCAAGCTTATATATTAACCTCATAATGCATATTTCATCTTAGATAGTCCTTATTACTAGTCTGAAACCTTTTTGAGATCCGAATAGCAATTTGAAACTAAGGCTATCAAAATTTTGATAAGCGTATTTGTCACTTTGGAGTTCAAAGTGTCTGAATTACCTCAAACAAATGTGTATAGGCAAGTATAAAGAGAAAATATAGGGGTCATAATTTCCCCACTAGTGGTCTTAATTACCCCCAAACATTTCTGATTGTGAGTTCTTTATGGAGTAATTATGAACATCCTTTTAACTTTAAAAAAAGACAGCTATGACAATTAAAACTTTTATAAGGTGTTCTTAAAGGGTCAAAGTTACTTCCTATGTACTAAACACAACACTTTTCCAAATAGTAAAAAGGAAAAAAAATGACAATGTTGAAAATATACAAAGTGGTCATAATAACTTCTCCTGACCCTATCCATTTAAATTTTATACGTTATTTTTCTCGTTTTTCTTTTCCAAAATACACTAGTTTTTACACCAGTTTTAGCATATTAATGAATCACTTTTATGTTTTAGGCTTAAGAATGTGCAAAAAAATTGTCAACTCCGAGTCTTTTAAACGCATAGGAGCAAAACCAGTCGACAACCTTATGCCAGGATGTGAAGGTTTTTCGAGTTCTGAAGTGGATTATTTTAGATGTTACGCTAGACGTTATTTTTCTAGCGCCTTACACGCAGTTGGTACAGCTAAAATGGGACATCCCGAAGATCCTTCCACTGTAGTAGATCCAGAATTACGGTACGAAGCATAAATGGTGATACACTTTTATTCCAATAATTCAAAGAGTTTATTTGATTATAATAACAGTACGCCATGATTTTGATTTACATCATGTTGAGTTGTAATTACGTAAGTCGTTTTTCTAGCCTAAATGATATTTCTGAAGTAACAAACCACATGCTTGATAAAAGAAAAAATTCACGGCATGCAGAATTTGTATTCTAATCTATCATATTAAAAGACTAAGATAAACGAAAGCATATCCGAGATTTCCTGTAAGATGTTACAATTGTTGCTCCACAGTTGATATTTGGTATATATATATATATATATCATACCTCGCAATTTCATATTTTTTATTCCGGTATATATTCACATACATAGCTAAATGTCATGTAGACACACAAAAATGCTTACACGCGCAAAAGCGACGCCAAAGTTATTTATGCTTGACAAAATATAATTAAATTTAGTGCCAAAATATTAATATTAGATGTGGCTTTAACTGTATAATTTGACGAAACTTCCTCAAAAATCAAATTTTCTCTAAAATTTCGAATCATTCATATTCGGGTTTCAGGTCAATCTAGCACATAAAAGCCGCCTATTCTAATGTAAAATTAACAGAATTAATGTAAAAGAGTTGGGCCGCCTATTCTAATGTAAAATTAACAGAAATAATGTAAAAGAGTGTTTTTTGTCGCAAATATTTTTTTACTGAATTTTACATTCACTATTGTTGTTTTTATTTGCTTTTTATTTCTGGCTTTTTACAATTTATACACTGTAAAAAAAATTCCGCTAAAAAACAGAAATAGTACTGGCAATCCAGACGCCAGTACTTTTTCCGTTTTTTAACAGAAAATTTTTTTTCCGTAAATTCTAGAAAAATTTCCGTTTTTTCACAAAATTTTTCCGTTTTTTTTTTCATATATCCGTATTTAAATTTTTTTGTTTCAAAGGGAAAAAAAAATCATATAACTTTTCGAGAAACTTACACCTTTATCAATTTCAACGGAGGCGTTTATCAAGGTAGCGTATCTCTAATTTATTCAAATAACAGTAATGAAACAACACTTACCTAGGATGGAATCGAAGGGGGGAACCGGCCTCTACCAGATTAGCGCTCTTATCCACCATGCCATTGGGGACTCCAGTTACGTTTCCAAATATCGTTACTTATTTCAGATGCTTTTTATGAAGTAAAAGCACGATGTTAAACAAGGAACGTATTTTCGTTGGAGATATTTTTCAATTGAGTGTACAATTCTGAATATTTCCATAATTTTGAAAATTTAGCTTTTTAATTTCATGCTTTATAAAAAGACAAAAAAATAGTATTTAAAATATTACGTGCAGGAAAGAATGTATTATAAGTAATAATTGCTTCTTTTTTGTAAGATTTTAAAAATTTATTGTGCTATTATTTTTATTTATTTATTTGTATATACATCTATAATTTCGTTATTATGTTTCAGATATGTTTTAAGTTTTATGTGCGAATCCGTTAAAGTGAATACATTAAAAAATATTAAAATTAAAAATAGAGTTTTTCAAGTTTTAAAAAAAAATAATAATAAGTATTATTTTAAAATCATTATGAAAAATAAACTGTAACATTTCCTTCTCAACTGTCTGAAACTTAAAAAGAATTAATAAAATTTATTTAAATATCAGATTATTTTTTTTTAAATATTGCAAAAAAAAAATTAAAAAAAAATTAAAAACTTTTTATTTAAAAAGAAAGAAAGAAAGAAAAACACTACAGTGTTAAAATACTATATAGTTTAAATGTACATGCATAGATGGCACCAAAACTTTTAGCGGTTTTACTTGAAAACCCAAGTAAAACCGGCACATTGGGAAATCATTGGATATATTTTCAATATGAGCCACATTTAGCCAATTTTGGAGTTTCATTGAAAATAATATCACTGTAAGACAAGTACATACAACCAGTGGCGGATACAAGGGTCATGACCGCCCCCCCCCCCCTTTAATCCCCGTTCAACAATCTGAATCTCTCTGGCTCTTTAAAGCTCTACTCAAATCAAAGTTAGGTAATTTTTGATACATCCGTGAAAATATTTTTAATCTCAAGAAATTTGCAAGTGCACGGATTCTGAAACTATGTGATTAAAAAGTGTTTTCTATTTTTCAATAAAAGCAAAGGATCTATCCAAAAATTCCATAAAATTTGGCATTTTAAACAAAATTTACGGACGCGAATGCTAATTGCTCCCTCATGACGACATTTCTGTGGCTCTCAAGTCCTAAAAATTGGCTTAAAATGCTAACTTGACAACATTTCTGAATCATTCTTCGCATTTATAAGAAAATGGGAAATGCTTCGATTTCTTGGTATCTGAATGAAACATATATATATATATATATATATACGAATACTAATGCAAATTTTTTGTATTTATGAATGAAAATGAATTCATGAAAGTATCAGAAAAATCGTCAGTTTTAATTTGGGAATAGCCTTCAATAAAAAAATTGATCATGAAATGGTGTGACCCCCACCCTTCCCCCCCCAAAAAAGAGGCATAACCCCCCCCCCCCTTCCTCAAAATTAAGGGCTGGATCCGTCCTTGCATACAACAATTAATTCCTCTACTTTCCAAACATGTCAGTTATTTCTAAACATCATTTACGGAAATTGTACTGTTTTGAAAGCGATACAGAAACATCCCGTAAAATTTATGGAAGACTTACTGTATTTACACGTATTTATAATCTCATAATGTCAATTACGGAAATTGTACTGTTTTCTTAGAAAGATGAAACTATTCCGTAAAATTTTACTGAAAAGTTTGTGTATATTGACGGATTTTTTTTACAGTGTATCTAAACGCGTTAAAACTACTGAACTACATTCATACCGATATTACTTACTTTCTATATCATCCCTTAGAATAGACTCTTTATTACAGAAAATTAGCATCAAAATTTCTTAAAAGCAATTTTTTCGATATAGTATAATTAAACATATCAAATCTAAATATTTATTTTATTGGTATGAGATATTTTTATATTGGTTTCTTTTTATATAATAGGGGTCTCTGCCTTTACGATCTAAGGTCGTCAAATATGTCCAGACAAAAAAAAAAAAACAATACTTTGCTCCACTTTAAAAATATTATCCGGTTACTAGAGCTTGAAAGACACTACTACGCCGCCCTGACTAAGACCAAAGGAGATTTTCGTAATCGGGTTACTTTTCCTTCTCCTTTGTATACATATTTTTCGGTTTACAAAGCCGCATCCACCACTATCACGACATCTGACGGCTCTTTTCGCGATTGATTAAATGGGATCTACCATGCAATTGAAAATCAGCTTGTTTTAAATGTTTGCGTAAAAAAGGTCACTGTCTGTCATATTTTTTATAACAAAGTTTTCTTTTAAAGCCAGAAGAAAATAGTTTTGAATATTATATAATTTCCCCCCATTCAATACTTATCTCACATAATAATTTATTTGCTGTAATGCTCTTTAAAAAAATATTCACGTGCAACTATATTTTTCAATTGAAATATGCTTGGAAATAATATTATTTGGGCTTTTACTATGCAATTTCCTCCCATTTAATGCTTTTTGTTCGCAATAATTTAATTACGTTAAAGTTTTCTTTCTTTTTTAATATTAACGAGTAAATATATTTTTCAATTGAAACATGTTTCGAAATATTATTATTTGTGTTTTTTTCAAATCTAGCAACAGTAGCTAAAAAAATTACTTTTTCAAAATGTGATATAAATCTCGATTGAAATAATGAAATCTTGAATAACAAATGGAAAAAAAGAACTTTAACATTTTGGCAAGTTTAAAATGTGATTGGACACTGCACATTACAATCTAATCCAGTATGTGGCCGCAGAGGATGGTGAAGTTGCTATGCCTGGTTTTTGATCTTATAAAATATATTCCACTGAACTATTTTGACCAATTTCAACATTAAGTAGAGCTTAAAATAATTTAACTATTTACAAGCTGATTCATCAAGTTCATCGTATATTTCTCTATAAAATAACCAGTTTTCGTATTTTTATAGGAAATAGTGTTCTTTAATATAAGCCGAGAAAGAGCTTCAGTCACAATAAATTCCAATACGTCAACGCCAACGTTAGTTAGATTTTCTTTGAATAGGCAGGTGTGAAATTTTCCAAGATATTTCGGTTATATAATAGAAGACAAATTTTTATTTATTTAATTTTTAAATGTTTTTCTCTTCAGTAATACATGACGGGGTATCTCTAAAATCATGTATCATATCTTCTTTCACTAAAAGAGAACATTCAGCATCACAGATCCAAATATGACGTTTAACTTCCTTATCACCTTTTGAGCAACATTTTTTCTGTCATTTCAAACGATTTTCCGAAAGAAATTGCATCAATGCAGAGTTTGCAATAGTGACCAAAAGCGTGTCCAATTTTTTATGCGTTGATTGCAAATTGTTGTTCATATTATAAAATTTGACCATGAGCCACTACGACGAAATCTAGGGGAATGAAACATAATCTATATCCAATAGAGCTTTGAACAAGTTTGAAATTGCTCGCCAAACGAAATCCTTCTTTCGGTTTGCACAGGTAAAAATAAAGTTACAACGAACTAGAAGTTGGTTGTTCAAATTAATGTCAGGTTTGAGAGCAATTTTACTGACTCCTTCGTTGATAATGCGGTATGCATAAGTATGACGATGATAAAGATTTTGTAAGTATTTTGTATAAGTAACTGTTGACAGCTGGCATAATGTTTTATATAATGGCGTGCTGTACATTTATTTTGGATATATAGCAGAAACAATTAATAAGTTCCTCTATAGTTTATAAAAAGTATTAATATTCAACCTTCTATGGACAAGCTCCGAGTATAACATCCACAGTCTTTCCAAAAGGCCTTAGTAAGATTGTGAGAGACCAATATTCTGTTGAAAAAGAACCTATGACCCATTGCTGAAGATATACGAGGTTGCCTTGAATATTTTAACAAAATAATAGCTTAATAGATATATCTAGTAGCACTTGCGTGTAATTTATACAGAGGGATTCACTACCGCGTTTACATTTCTGCGGGAGACATTCAAAAACGAATCGAAAGCTGGTAGCAATGAGTCAGAAACGACCATCTGTGCTGCCGATTTATTGGATTTTTTTATTCTGAAATTCCTATTTCATACCACACATTCCGATGAGTAATTTTGGCTTATTTAATCACGGAATGTCTATCATTAAAGAAAGCAACTATTACTATTTGTATTTATGGTAGGTATTCTCAGTTTCTCACTTAAAAATTCCGCTAAAATGGGATGTAGTTTTAGATCTTACATTGTTACCAGATATCGGTTCATCACCTACCTCTCTAAGAAGTTCCTAAACGTGGTAGCGAATCCCACTTTATAATGCGATTAATGTAATGAAATACACTATATGGCCAAAGGTGTATGAGGGGTAATATGAGGGGTTGTATCAAATATCTGTTGATTAGTGCCAAGATAGCGTACACAATATTGCACGTATTGCATATTTGGATAGAACCCCTCATCTTTTTGCTTCCTTTTGGGCAGCATTTCGAGCTTATTCTATCGACGATAATTTTCAGAATTTTCAAGATATGATTTTGAGACTTTCACAAAAGTTGCTATATATGCATAGCTAATACATTATGTACATTATATTTTGATTGTATTCGCGCATGCGCAGTGAAATATTTTTTAGTGTACCTGCTCATTTTTTCATCCAATTTTTAATCTTTTTTTAATTCTGATTGCAGAGTATTGTGTACAATGTTGTTTGTCATATTTTCTGAAAATATTTAGAACTCTGCAAATTATAAGCAAAACCTTGGGGGAATTTGAGACTGTTTTTATAAAAACCTTAATTTCTCTACGAGTATGCATGCTATCCTCATAAAAACGAACACAGTGTATTACAATAAGCCACTTATTAATAATCTCGAGATTGAATGCTTTTGCTACCTTAGTTTTTACAGGGTTATCCAAAAGATATTCTCTCTTTTTCAATTTTTTAACGCTCCTCTATGAGCTTTCGGGAAAAAAATCTTTGCGGAAATATATGACCTATACTATACTGTTTACACACCTGCAGTTTCAAGTTAATTCCTCATGTATTTTTCTAGATATTTAACAAAACGTCTAAAATCGCAAGTGACCGGTCATCTTTGGCCATATAGTGTAGAAGACAGTTTCATCTGATTTTAAACCCATGGTGAAAATTTATGAATTAGAGTAGTATATTCCAACGGAAAACAATACTAATTTTGTTTTGTGAATTATTGCGTTTAATTAAGTGTGAATGAATAAAAATGAACCAAATTGCGCTTAAAAACCTTTTTACTCATTTTCAGATTTTAATTGTGCCATTGTTTAAAAGTTTAAATAAAAAATATTTAAAATGCATATTTGTGTTTGGGAAATATTAAATGAATATTATTAAACATAGAACAATAAAGTTTAAAGAAAATGTTCTAATAGTTACCAGTTACATTCTTGTACATTTTACCTTAGGATAAAAGAATAAGTGATTACACACTTTTTGATGGCTTTTGATTAATTTCTATTCTTTAAAAATTACGTGCTAATATAATGATGAAATGCAATGTAATTTGAAAAGAAGAATGGTTATAGTATTCTTACTGATATATAGGAAAATCATTCCAGATTTACATTTTGCCTAATATAGCACTATATAAAATCCGATATGATTTATTTTCTGATTACTTCATGATTTATTATTCGATGTGATTTATTATTATGAGTATACCATTTCTATCCCAAATTGATATTAAGATTCAATTTTTTACAGAAGAAATATCTTCAAAAATGCTTTATTTCATTGTCATTTTTTTAGTATATTTTATTCATTCAATTCCTACTATTAGTTCACATTTTCCCTATATTTGTTTATTTATTTATTTATATATTTTGTTCAAATTTTCAATCGTTAATAAAATACTCATTATTCATCCTATCAAGTTGAAATAAATTTTCTCAAACTTGTACTGGATGACAATTGATGTTAATACAGTTTTTTAAAACATTAATTAATTAATTAAATTTTAATTAATTAATTTTAGTTTTGCGTGGGAGACAAAATGACGGCCATTGGTTATTGAAGCATATAATGCATCTTCATATCTATAAGGGGGGTTACCATAGGGGGCACCCTGTTCTGTCGCCAAACACCGCCAAGTTTGTCGCCAACTTGGCAATATATCGCCAAATTTGGCGGCCAAAATGAGTCGCCAAAAGTGACGCCAACTTGGCGATATCTCTAATATTTCGCCAAATTCCCATAGAGTTCCATTGTAAACCTACTTGCTTATAGAAAATCAACAAATTGAAATATTTTAATGCAACAAAAACTAATATTATCTTAAGGGATTATATTAAATTTTTCTTTGATGACCTAAGTTGGAATTGACTTTAAAAACAAAATTTTTATATTACTTGTTTTAATAAAATTGCTGAAAAATATTCAACATTTTTAGATCCTGAATATTTATTTAAGTTTTTGACATTGATGGTTCGTAAATTATTATTTTTTAAATAACTATTGAAGGATATTTTAAAATCATCATCTGTGTCACTTTTTTAGAATCTAACAATTTTAATTTTTTTTCAGGGTGAAAGGTGTTAAAGGACTTCGAGTAATAGATGCTTCAGTGATGCCGATAATTCCATCTGCAAATACAAACATTCCTACAATTATGGTTGCTGAAAAAGGTTCAGATATAATAAGAAAATCTATAAACTGCCTGAAAAGAAAAAAAATTGACAGTACTTTGTAAGAAATGTTTTCTTAAAATTTAAAAGCTAATCCAAAGTTCTAACTTTTGATTTTCTCAATAAATATTATACTATAACTTTGATTTCCATCAATAGAAATCAATAGAAATTGTGTTGTCATTTGATGTAGTGTATTTCTGAAGGTGAATAGAAGCATTAAAATTTGCTTTAAAAAGTTTCGGGAAAATTAAGACTCGTAGAACTTATACCCATTGAAAATATAGAAATGGAGTTGTGAAGTAATTATCAAAGCGTTTTATAATTCAGAAATAATATGCGTATACACTGAATTAAAATTTAAGAGCGCCGGTATTTTACACGCACAAACACATAATATAAATAAACCGATATTTAATATCTAAGTGAGATGATTTAAGTTAATCCATTCTGCAAACATGGAGCAATCAAATGTCAGATAAATCAATAAATTTATTTTCCAGACGTATCTAACAGATAGTTGATCAGCTGAATATTTTAAATTCCAAAGTGTTTCTCTATTTACATGACAAAAACAGTCACTTAGAAAGTTCATTGATATTTCAAAATGCTTAGAAACGTAAACAGCAACAAGCAAATAACGACTGCCGAAAAAATAAATTCTGCGACTGGAACGATAATATTTAGACAACAGGAAAATCGTCAAAAAAAAAAAAAAAAAAAAAAAAAAAAAAAAAAAAAGAAAAGGGAAAAAAAAAAAAAAAAAAAAAAAAAGAAAAGATTCAGAAAATGGGGTGATACAATTTTTTTTAATTGCTTTCGCATAAATACAAAAGACACGTTTTAACTAATAAGAAAGGGATTCCATAGATGTTAATGCGCATCGGAAAAAAAGGTGAAAAGTAGGTTTTGTAACGAAATCGAAAATAAAACGTAAGTATTGCATATTCACAGCCACCCCCTTACCACAAAAAAAAAAAGCTTAGGTGAAAATTTCTGTTTTTTTTTTTAAACAATAAAATTTGATAGAAGTAGAAAACACTTTCTCAGGCTTGGAATGGGAGGAGATTTTAGAATTAATTGACTGGAATAAATAATAATAATTATTATTAAGAATGAGAAAATTAGAACTTAAATATATAAAATTTATAATTTAATTGCAACTATCTAAGGTCACAAAATTCAAACACCAGTTAAATGGTTAATCAAAATAAACTTTATTATGTTCAAATGAATTATTTTTATTCGGATATAAGTAAGACGTTAAATCTTTCAATCAAAATGTAAAATTTCCGAATAATTAATACTTATATTTCTTATATATTACTATGATATGCAAGATATAATCAAAATGTTTGGGAAAAAAACATTATAAGTATGCAGAATAAGCTAAACTTTCAGATTAACTTAAATGTGACAACTCAGGATTTTTTTCGCCCAAATTAAAAAACACCAAAAAGGATCCAAACTTAACCTTATTAAAAAAAAATATTAAAGAAATAAAACAAGGAAAATAAATCTTTAATTTTACATCGAAGGAAAAACAAAACAAAAGGTAAATACTTTCTGTTATAGATGAGGAATACAGTAAAACCTCTAAATAACGGACACCTCGGGAGCGCGGAAACTGTCCGCTATTCGGAGGTGTCCGCTATTGGGAAAACCTCAGATTCAAAAATTGCTAAGAAAGGCTTAATATTTCATTAATTGACTTTTATATGTCCTAAAACCTCTGTTATATGATTAATCTGAAATTAAAATTATTTTTTTAAACAATAAAACTGAAATAACATTCTTCATGCCTTTATCTACTGTTTATTACATTCTTACCAAAAAAATCTGTTACAAAAGTTTACTTTTGCTTGCGATTTCATGAAATTTGCTTTCAATGTGAAGTTTTAACTATGTCAGTAGTTTTAATCCTTCTGAATCATCTTTTTTTACAAACAATTTGTGTAACTGCTCACTGTATTTTGCTGCTTCTTGGAAATTCTCGATATTGCAGGAAAGCATCTCCAGTTTTAGTGTCTGTTTCATCATCACTAATAGAGTCAGCTTTTGTTGAAAGTTCTGAAGGAATATAATCGCATACATCAATTGATTCTTCTTTAGTTAACACATCATCTATATTAATGAAATTTTCGGCACTTTCTACACTCCTGATACATTCCATTAATTCACTTATTTCGCTTAATTCTTCATTTGAGTCGGAAATGTGCGCTTAATTTCTTTTAATATAAAGACTGCTTTTCTGAAACGTTGTTGTACGCTTTCCAGTTTTATGGGTTTCTTTTTTCTTTCTTTTTTTTTTCTTTACAGCTAAGGATATCCAAATTATAGCATCGAGAGCATTAATTAATGTTTAGTGTATTCATAGAATCTAACTTTGAAAGAATGTGGCGTAATAAAACCTTTCTGTACCAGACTTTAAAATTGTGTATTACGCCTTTATCAAGGGGCTGGCATACTGAAGTTGATTTTTGGGGAAAACACATAATTTTAACATTGTCGAATTTCAAATGTTTTAGATGAGAACTTGCATTGTCCAAAAACAAGAGAACTTTTCTTTATTGTTTTTTCATCCTATTATCAAATGAAGTTAACCATTCGATCATTAAAGGACTGGTCATTCACGCTTTCTTATTCACTTCCCACACAATACCAAATTTATTAAATTGAATGTTCTTTGGGAAACACCTCGGTTTCATAGATATTCCAATAATAAGAGGGATTTCAAATTCTACTAACACATTGCAACATAATAAAATAGTGAGTCGTCCTTTTGACATTTTTTCCGCCGATACAGTCAACCTTTTTAAAACACAGTCTTATTCGGAAAAATTCTGAAAAAGTGTCCGGTTTTATCTTCATTAAAAATGTTTCCCTCCTCATAACCTTCACAAATTGGCCAATCCTCCATTTCTTTAAGGTGTACAGATTTGCTTCTCCACATATTGTTTTGAAAACGATGTTGTGCTGAAATCCGAAGTTTTCCAGCCACGCACTGGAAGCCTTAAAATCGTGTAATTCAAGTTTTTGCAACTTCCAAAGCCTTTTCCTGATTCAAAGGCCCACTGATAGGAATGTTTTTTTTGAACGAACTGAAGTAAAGCAATTCAGAATTATAGAATCAATTTCAATGGGATTAGTCTACCTCAATTTCACATTTTTGGTGCTCTCGTTAGAGTTAATAATCCACAAATATCTTATTTCTTCTTTATTTTGTAAAAATCTCTCCCACCTGTGTTTTACCATTTTTAAAACTTTCAACAAGTGTCCGTAAACTCAATTTCTCTTTCTCAGATACGCTTACAATTTCGAATTTTTGTTTTAAAGTTAATTGTTTTCTTTTTGAGGCCATTCTGGAAATATTAATCACAAACAAGTATCAAACAGTAATCCACATTGCGTAATAGTTTTTTCCCTGGTTTCGTCACTTTCGTGACGCCTTTAATTCTCGCATTCAATGCTCCCAGGGGAATGCCCCTCCCGGGCTGTCCCTTGAATTCAACACTAGACGTGGCAGGGAGATTTTCCCCAGCCAACAGCTTACATTTATCTGTGATCACAAAATTTGTGACACATTGCCCTGATAAACTTAGAGGCTTTTTCTTTTTTTTTTTCGTCGTTAAAAAATAATTTTTCGTTCTTTATCGCCAAAATTACTGTCCGCTATTCGGAATGTCAGTTATTCAGAGGTTAAACATACAAAAGGTTAGATTTTGGGAGTGGGGATTGGAAAACTGTCCGTTAAATAGGGGTGTACGCTATTCGGGAGTGTCCGTTATGGAGGTTTTACTGTATTAATGTTTTTTAGCAAAGGTGTTATAAAAATTAAAATAAATACAGATTTACAGCTTCAGTTACATATATCAGTATGAATATGCAGTTATATATATATATATATCTATATGAATAAAACAAATTCTTATTAGAATATTTTAAATTTTATATTGAATGCGAGGATTTTTTTATCATGCTTGCCGTCTTATTTTTGACATTCGTAAAAAAAATCCGGTCAGAATCTTTATACCGCAATATAATAAAGTTTGTTTTCGTTTCATTAAAATTGCTTCTGAATTCGTAAAGCAATTTTTCGACCTTTCGTAATTTTTTTCATCATTTTTTCAGGAAAAAGGAGGATTTTATATTTTATTAAATGATTTCAACACTAAACCGTTGTCTTCAAGACTTACATTTTACCTCGTTATATGAATAAAACGTTTGATTACTTTTTTTTTTTTTTTTTTTTTTTTTTTTTTTTAGAAAAATATCATTAGTCAATGTTTTACGAGTTTTGAAATATATAAATAAACAGAAATCTTCAGTTTGCATTTTCCAATCAGTGGAATGAACAATACATTTGCAGGTAGTCAGAATTTGAAGAAAGTCTGAGCGAATATTCCACTATTTTATCACAAAGCAGTCTAGATTATGTGACATATTAGCTGATTGTTTGATAAGGATGTGCATTATTTAAATATTTTCAAGTAGTGTAATGTTTCTGTTAAATTTTTGTTGCGGGAAAATTAATACTTATCGGAGTTACTGTTATTTTTCTAAATTTTGGAATACACCTTTTTTTGTTTTTTAGTACTCTTATACAATTATAGTTTTTTCTAGATGCGTTTTCGGTCAGACTTTTTTATTTTCATATTTTATACGTTACTTTTATGGTTTAGTATTTTTAGAAGAGGCTCAATTAATATAACTGTTAATTTAATGATTTATGTCTCGCAAAGGGCCCTGCTATACTGATTGTTATTTTTAACGATCTACGTATGCGAAGCGCACAGATCCCGGCTATAGGAAGGTCCTCATTATAGAGGATGTTGTTTTAATGAGTTTTGAAGCAGTAGGACTTCGTCACAACGCTTTCTTTTCTAATTTTTTTTTTATACAGGAGGTCTGCAGGATTATCAATCTCAACACCTTGTTGGTCCCCGAGAAAAGAAGTGCAGAAGTTAGAAGCAAATATCCATCAATAAATAAATTTTATACCAATAGTAATATTATAACAAAGTTTAAATCAGTAGTTCGGCTATTCCTTTGCTACAATACTTTGCTGGCGTAAGAGAAACAAATATCAGAATTAAACTCCTAATATACGAATAATAATAACAATAATAAAATAATAATTTTTATAATATATATATATATATATATAAGGGAGACTAGGGAGGACTGACCCACATCTTGCAAAATGATTTATAATTTTTTAAATACCGAACGTAAAGTTTTATATATCATTTTATTCGTTATACAATCAGTTATCAAAATAAAAATTGCTACGTAAGTGTAATATATAAGAAATTTGAAAAATGATTGATTTTAATCATGAGAAAATAATGGGCCAAGGCTCCCCACATGTGGGAGGCTTGACCCACTTTGTTTTATATTGAAATATTTGTGAAGAGAAATAAAACCAGTTTAAAAACAGCAAAATAACTTTATGCTACATGCTTTAATTGTTATAAAAAATATTTTCGAAAATATAAAGCTTAAACTAACCTGTATAGACGCAATCACAAGTCAGAGGAGAAAATTGTTGTTTTAAACAGGATTTTGTCTGAGCAGGTATAACTGTACAACAAGGAAAATGACATTTTAACGTTTAAGACAGTATTCCGTTAGAGACAGGTTCCGTATTCATAAGGTTTCATGATTTATTATACCCAGATTTAGGAGCCACTGTGCCGCTTTTTTTTTGTCTCTTTGTCCTACTTTTGTAACACTCGACCTGACAACTCTAGTTGACAAATAATTTGGCTTCATCTCACTGTATTCATCCTGGTGAAATTTGTCTACATACCTTCCTAAAGTTTTTCAATCAATGCTATGTTCTTTTGCAGTCGCATGAGCACTTAACTTATCATTAACATCTTTTAACCCTTTCAGGGGTAACGTACTTTCAGTACAACATTGTTGAAATAAATGATTGGCACCGAAATTTGCGAACAAATTAATTTGGAATTAAGAAAAAGGATATATTTCACATAATATTAAATGGAAAATATTTTAGTAAAATTCTGGTGCCATTGTGGCATTTGGGAATTAAAATTAAGTGGTTTAATAAAAATACCACTGCTCCTGAAAGGGTTAAGACTGCTGTTCTCATACTTTCTACTCGTTTTTAACACTTTCGAAGAAAGTTGAAAAGTGTTTACGACATAGGTTTGTCTGTCCGTCTGTCCGCGCTCTAACTCCCGTAAATATACTCGGATTGCCTTGAAATTTTTGGATGTTATTGACGTTTACCATAGCACGTTCCCTATTTCAAATGAAGTTCGTAGCATGTTTAGTTCATTCACAGGGACAGTCAAAAGTTTGCCTATAGGAGAAAATCTTTTAAATTGATTTTTAATGGTGTTACACGCTACCAAACATAATAAAATTGATATGCATTAATGAATTGCACTAAAATATGGATTCTGCAGAATATGCGGTGTAAAGAATAGTTATTAGTCATTTACAAGGGCATACAAAAGAATCCCGTTACATAATGGTATAGGGGAAGGGGGGAAGGGAATTGTTTGCGGCGTATTTTAATTATGTTAAATTATTTCATATGTAATGAAATTGTTATACGTCGGTGTAGTTTACTATAACTTACTTATGTATAATACGGAATGCTTGTGCTCCAGTGGTATTCATTTTTTTTTTGAAAGAGTAAAATATTATATATAATTTTTTACACTTTTCACATAAACATATAAATTAACACAAACTTTATATTGGACATACAGGTATTCAAGTAGTGAAAGCTTAGGGAATTTACAGACTATGTAGTTATGGCATTAGGTCAGTAAGGTCACAGTTAAGTCTCTGGAATGATTGAAACAACTTTTAAAGTATACTTTGGAAATGGAGACATATTATGAAAAGTATGTTGACTATTTTCCATTATTTTAATTCAGGTAATTGTTTTATCTATTAGGTCATTTCTTTTTCGTATGCATGGTGTTGCCAAATTCGGTCAACAAACTCAAAGGTGTGATACTAGGCATCAAGAGGATGAAAAATTATCATAGAGAATGTTGTCGCAAACCGGCCATTTAATAAAAAATACACAGTGTTCTATACTAACTCAACTTCTGTTGATAGAAATAACTTTCAGAAAATTGAAGTATATCCATATGCCCATATACAGGGACACATAAAAGATTTCAGTTACTATACTGTATCCGAAGTACTGTACATTAGCGATGATTGCTGGAAATACATTTTTAATTATGATTTGCGCTTTTATGTTACACTATATTTATACATAATATATGATGTATAAATGTTATAATTCATATACAGGGCTACACAAAAGAATTCGTAATGGTTACTGGGTATGAGTGCAAATTGCTTAAAGGTGGTTTTTAAATGAGTTATGCATTTTTACGCTGAACTGCATTTAGTTTACAAAGAAATGTTTATGGAATATAGATAAAATGGTATACAGCGTCCCGCAAAGAGTTGGATACATGACCGTCTATAAATGATAATTTCTGGAAATGTGATTTCAGTAGTTTTAAGAGTATTTTAGTTTGAATTAAACTTTAGCTAAATAGTGGCGTATAACAAAGATACTAAGTAAACTAAAGGGCTGCACAAAAGTATTCAAGTACATTTCAATCTATTAGTATAAATTGCTGAAAGAGAAATTTCAACCTGTTATGCGTTTTCTTGCTAAACTAATTTTCCCCATTATATGGTATATATATCAACCTACAGATCAGATACAGGGCTGTTCAAAAGAATTGGAATACATATTTGGCTATGAACGGTAACTGCTGAACTCAGTTTTTCAAATGTTTTATGTGTTTTCTAAAACGTTTACTTAGTTATCTTATATACCTTATTTCCCTAAATAATGAAGTTTTGTTAAAGCCTTCAGGAAGTGTTGGAAAGTTTTTCATAATCTATGCTTAACGCATGATTTTTCTTTATTGTTAGTCTTATCCACTATTTCTATTTACCTATTGTAAGTAATATTTAAATGGTGAAAAGTTCCTATCAACTTTTCCATTTATATTTCACTAATTTTTTTCTTGCAATGGATACAAAAGCAATTTTTTACATCTTTCTTTAATCAGTTTTAAACATTTTTCTTTTCCATTATCCCATTTTGCTGTATCTTTACAGAATATATTTACATTCGTTTTTATATATAACCATTAACCTTTCATTATGTACTATGTATAATAAAAAGATTTTCAAAGCCATTTAATTAAGGGAGCATTGAGCATCTAGTTAACCCTCCTTCACATTGACTGGGTCAAGCCTCCCCACATAGCCCTTTTCTAAAGAATAGCACATTGTTATGTTAAGCCTAACTTATTGTACAATCTTTATGCCTGGAGTGAAAGCACAATATTTCTACATTACTTAAAACCTATCCATTTCTTTGATATATTTTATCTGAAAAAAGCTTATCTTAAAAAAACTTACCTTTTTTTGTAATATTTTATCTGAAAAAAAAGCTTACAAAATATTTCTAAAAAACATAACGTGTCGTGTAAAAATCTGTCACTACTCATAATGTTCCTAAAGTACTCGAGATAAGATACAACATGGGTAAACTGCTTGGCGACATGTAGGCTTTCATAATGTATGTGTACCCGCACGACTAGTTACTTTTTGTATTCCTGATCATTCGAAGCTGTAAAAATTTGAAGCTTCTGTATTCACAGGCTGTTGAAGCTTCTGTGTTTCAATTCCCATACTTTTAAAGTAACTTCAAAAGCATATTTGTTCATTCTATTATCATTACTAGCTGACCACCCGGCGTTGCCTGGGGCCATTATAATAACCGTAAAAAAGGCTCAAAGTTGTATGATTTTATATCTTCAGAAAATCTTTCAAATGAACTCAGTTTCGGTGGCTGCGCACTGCCTTTAGCAGCATAGAATGTTTCAAATAAAATTACTTTCTGGGGTCTCAATGCCTTCGGAAGCGTATCGTATGTTTCCTTCAAAAACCAAAAACCAACTATATAAAACAAACTTCCAACAAATTTCTAACAAAAAGCTGGGGTATAAAGAATTTTTTAAAAGTTTATGAAGTAGCCGGAGGACCTGGAACTATGTTAAAGAAAATTGCAATTGTATCATTTTTAAAGAGGCTGTACCAAGGGCCTCAAGTAGGCGATTGATATTCAAAGGGGTCTCCGACCGGGTCCTAGGGGACCGGGATCTTTACTGGGATGTAGAAACGGGATATACCTGTATAGAAAGGGCCAAAAAACGAATATTGGATTAAAAAGGGGAAGTTTATTAACAATTTAGGCCATGAAAACGTCAAGGGGTCCTGTATATGGTTCCAGGGAGCCAGGGTCCTAATTGGAATATAGTTGGGTATAAGAAATTTTTTTAGTAGTTTATAAAGTAGCCGGACGCCGCTAGAAATATGTTAAAGAAAATTGCAAGGGAATCGGATGTTTTTTAAAGAAGTTGCACCAAGGGCCCCAAGTATGCGTTTAATATTCAAAATCGTTGGTAACTGAAGTTTAAATTTTTTTTCTCGTTCTTGTAGTAGCTGGAATGAGGGTTTGTACCTAAGAAGTTGTTACAAAAAAAGCTAGTGAATCGGACCATTTTTAAGGGTGCTCTAATAGGGGGTGAGAGCAGGTCATTAAGATGAAAACATGTTAAAAGGTCCTAATACTTATGAATTTAGATCTTCTAGTTGTCAAGTCTCCTTAGAATAAAATTTTAAAGAAATGCGCAAAAAATGGAGGGAAATGCTTAAAAAGGGCCCTAGGGCCCCATTAAAAAATGAGGGTATCGGTCAGAGGAGAGGAGTCCAAGACTCAACTTTAAAGTTATGCATTGAGAGGGTGAAACAATTAAGGGGTGAAAAATGTGTCCCGCACCAAAAGTTCAAGTGGCTCGTACTGGAGCCCTATGCGGCCAGGGTCTTTACTGGAATGTAGAAACAGGGAAATAAATAAATGCAAAAAGGGCCCTAAAAATGAAGATCGGATTAAAAGAAGGAAAATTTATTAGCAATTTATTTGCACAAAACTTGAAGGGGCCCTGTATCGGGACCCAAAAGGCAAGGGTCTTAACTGGGCAGTAGAAATGCGAGTATAACTAAATGTAGTAAGGTCTCCTAAAAGTAAGAAGATCGGATAAAAAAGGAGCAAGTTATTAACAGTTTAAGGCATTAAAACTTAAAGGGGTCCAGGGTGGACGGGTCTTAAAAAATTAAAAATCTGAGGATCAGGTGCATCAAGACCTAATTTGAACTTATCCTCACCCAAATTTTCAGACCTGTGGTAGATTTCGCTAGCCATCGCACTCAGTCAGAGACACAGACAGATGGGAACTTTTATTTATTACAGTGCCAGAAAAGGAACCTTTACACTTAAGCCACAATCTCAATGTTCAGATGTTTTATTTCACTTTTTGCTGCTTTAAATAGAAGAAGCAGGCGAAAGTTTCTATCGTGTATTGATCACGTGGAGTAGTGGCTTTTGCATCTTGAGATGACTTAGCGTTCACATTTTCTTTTTTTTTTTTGTTCTGAGAGTGGTTTGAAAAGAGGGCTTTTTAAAAAATTCTCACTGACTGTGGAGATTTTTTTTTCTTTTGCTAGCACTGTAGTATAGATTTGAACAAGAAATACCACATGGAAGAAAATTTTTTGAGTGTGTATTTTGAGTTAGCATAAATAACAAAAACTTAAGATGAGATGCACATTAGAATAAAAGCATCTAATATTAGACGTTAACTAATCTGACAAGGAGAGGGCCAACGTTGGTAATAGCAGATTTTGATTAATTTAATATATGTTATAGGGTAGAGATCACTTAGTCTCAGACTCAACGGATTTTATACAACGCTCCTTAGTTGTTGAGAAACAGGGGGGGGGGGGGTGTCTAATATTATAACACAACTTAAATATTATTTTGTAACGAATGGAATACGTTGGTCGCAGTTCAGTTGGTACGGTTTTTGCTTGTTGTTCTGCGCGCGCTTGTTCGATGCCCGAACGCACTACATTCGTTTTTCTCATTTTTTGTTTTATAAATATACATGTAATTATAATTTAATAATATCAATTAAAAATTTTTATATCGTACATTAATTTTAATGTTAAAATAATAAAATTTTAGTTTACATTTTTTTTAAAACCATTATTTCTCATTGTTTAAAGAGATTTAAAAAGAAATTGGATCTGTTATTGAATAATAAAAATTCCAAAATCTGTACAAAAACCTGTTGTGGAGCCCTCTAGTTATGATGAAATAAAACATATTCAAACAAAATAAAAATAAAAGCAGAAAGAAGATAAAGGGGAAATCAAAATAATTCAAAGCGCAAGCTTACGTATTACAAATTTAGAAATCTTTAATATGCAAAAAGTTGGTGTTAATTTAATTCTGATGCTAATTTTTAATCTAATTATGCTTGTTAGTTTAAAAACAGAGTAATATTATCATCGTATTGACTTCCCTTGTTAAGGAAACACATAAATGATATTTCTTTAAAATCACGATTTGACGCAATTGTTCAATATCATTACATCGATAAAGAAAATATGAAATACATTTTAAATGTGATTTAAAAAAAAAACAGTTTTATGATGTTTTATGCAAGTATTTAGTTAAAAGTAAAAAATTATATAGGTTAAAATTATAATTAATATAAAATATCATAAATTATTTAAAAACAACGTTTGAACACACAATAAAATAAGTTGATTTGATCAGACGTATACGTTTTGACATTTGGGTTGTCACCGTGCATGTAGTTGGGGGGATATTGTTTTTAAAGTTTTTTACACTGAGGATGTGAGTCCTAGCACTCACGTAACGTATACATCTGATCAAATCAACTTACTTTATTGTGTGTTTATACGTTGTTTTTAAATAATTTATATTTCCACACAAGTTCTGTACTTACTATAAAATATCATACTTTTTAATTAACAATGAGATTATTAAGTTATAATTACAAGTATATTTACAAAACAAAAAATGAGAAAAACAATTGTAGCACGTTCGTGTATCGAATCCGAGCCCGCGGCAAACACCGTACCAACGGAGCTACGACCAACGTAGCCTTTTTGTTACAAAGTAAGTATTTAAGTTGTGTTATAATATTAGACACCCCCTCCCCCCACGGTTTTTCAAGAACTAAAGGGCGTTGTATAAAATCCGTTGAACCTGAGACTAAGGGGTATATTCTACAACATATATAAAAATAATCAAAATCTGTGATTACCAAGGTTAGCCCTTTCCTTGTGAGACATACTTCAGTAATGCCAGTGTAAACGGAATCATAAGTGATTGGGTAAAAGTCTGTTGTAAATATGTCTCTGCCTTAATAGTATAATTTTATGGCATTTATTCAGTTGGGAACACGGCATTTTCCGATTAAGATAGGATTACGCTATAAACAGTTCCATTTTTGGAAGTTTCACAGTAATTATGAAACAGTTAACTAGTACAGTTAACAGTTAACGGTAGATTAAACATAGTTATGTAGCGGAATATTATTTTAAGAAATATTGGAAAGTATAATTGTGACAATACATGGTTAGCACGCTTACTTACCATTTCGTGCATGTTTGCAATTTTTTTATAATTAAAGATCTTTCTTATACAGCTGTTCATAAATGGGATATAATGAGAATTTAAAATTTATTTTTGTACATAGTTCCAAAATTAGTTACGTCTTCAGGTCGCCAAGCAGTTTTCACTTACTGTACCTCTCTCCAAGTCTTTTGAAACATTATGAGTTGCGATAGATATTTATACGGCACTCGGAGTATGCATTTCTATGTCACTTCTTTTTTAGACTGACGTTTTAAAATTGTGGCTCTGCTGGCCCATTTACAACAAGGTGTTTTTGATGAGATATCCCCTCTTTTTGGAAGATTTATTTACTTTTAAAAAATTATAAATTATGGCGAATGAAATAACAAGAATTTTTTGTTTACTAAGCTATATGTTGGTTGATTAGCACACCAACATATTTTTTTTGCATTATGCTACATTAAATTCAGTTCATAAAAAAAGAAATATGACAAATAATTAAATTATTAAATATGTGATACTATAAACTTTTTAAATGTGTAACACGTCTCATAAGGTATAATATTTGACCGTTTTAAAGCAATTCAAAATGATTTTATTGATTATTACACATTTAAAAGAATTTATTTATTCTCTAAAATGATAAAATGTGGCGAAATAAAATAAGTTGGTTGATTAACACACCGATATATTTTCCGCATAACCTTTGATCCAATTCCTTTACATTTCTAAAATGTTTACCAAATTATGCAAAATATGCATAGACAGAATAATATTTATTTTATGAGTAGACATGTTTGAAGAATTTGTGTTTTTTTTAAATAAAATAATGTGAGTTTTATACTGTAACTTTGAAGTTCATACGATTGGCGAGGCTGATATTCCGGTCCTATCACTTTTCTCTTTCTCTTTTATTACTCATTGAATGTTTTTTCAAAAACTTTATCACTTATTGGCTTTTCCGAATTTTCGATGTAAGTACGTCCTAAATTGCAGTAGTCTCAAAAGTGGTGGATACGCCATGTTGTGTCGTACGTCTTCTAAGCATTTTTCCACAAATTTCCGCGCAGACTATTATTTATTTCGGTAAAGATTCGGGTTTGATAATTAATCGTTATGCAGGGATTTCCTCTAATTTATTCATCATTCAAAACTTTTATATAGAACTATACCCAAATTAAATGTGAAAAAAAAATAGTTTTATTAGAAGGGAAGATAACGACAAATTTAAATGAAAGCGTTTATTTTAATTTATGTCATTTGAAATTTTTATTATTTTGATAAAATGATATAATTTTCCCTGAATTTTTATGTCACTGGTGAATTTATCTCTATTATCTAAATAATTATTACGTGTTAAAAACAATTATACTCTTATTTATAATTTTAAAGGAATCTAGCTTCCAAAAATACCCATACGCCATAGTAGTTCAAAAGAAACCACTTGTCCATGGAGCAAAGAGATAGATGAAGATGAAGTGTGGTGACTAGAGGTAACTCCAAAAATATAACACTAATATTCGCTACGTTCGGCCCAATCATAATCACGTGCTTTCGCAAAAAAGAAGAAAACTTCCAGTAATACAGTTTTTAATTCATAGTACAATGAAATGATACTTTAGAATACTTAAATATAAACAGATCATTTTCATTTAGAGAAAATAATGCACGGAGAGGTCAAAGAATTCGGTCCTTCTTCCACGTGCTTGTTTTGTTTGGGCCGAATGAGGGCATTTAAATTTGAGCAATAACGCGCATCATATTACAAACCGTTTTTACGGCATACTGCATCTCCCTCTATCTCTTTCCTCCATGCAAAGTATCGGTCGTGAACTTTTATTTACGCGTAGGAATTGCAATATTTCGCTCGCTATAATGCACAAGCAATTAATACTAAAAAAATTATAAATTCTAATCTAATCAGGATAAAGTACAACCCAAAATTTATCCATATATATATTAGCTTATTTGTAAAAATTTAAATTTTCCTCTAAATATATGAAAGCATCTTGTTTTTTATATTTATTAAACATCGTCTGCCTCTATATCAGTTACACATTTTGATTTCTTTTATTCCAATGAGTAGGTAGTATTCATAGTAACGGACAAAATTTTATGCCAATCTCCTTCCATTGTAAATGTTAGATTATTTACGACAAATCAATCATTCATGCAAATTATTAAAATATAGGAATAAAACTAATGTTCTTTGTTTTTTGTGTAAATATCAATTTTCCGTTTACTATTGTTTAAGATCCAATTTAACAAAAAATGAGGAAATTTTTCAAACGTCAATTAAGATTTTTTAAAAATGCAGTTTTAGAAGAATGTGAGAAATTAAGAGGCATATATACTGGTATCGAACCCACAATTTTTGGAGAAAGAAAAGTTTTCAATATGGCACTCTGTCAGCTTTACAATACGACCGCTCAGAAATGTGTGTAATTTATCCGATTATGTAATAAAGCGTCACGATTGGTTGACTTTGGGGCTTGTTTTTTAAGATCCCCTGCATATTTCACTTTAATCTTATCATATGTTTTTCTACTGACTATACTCCATCAATTCACAAAGCGTCGCCGCATTCTCTGTCCCCAACCTCGAGTCCTCTCCTTATAAGTAAACAAAGTCGCTGTCTTCCGGAATTTTTTAAGAATGCTGTAAGAAAATTATTTTAATTTAGACATTTTAAATATATCGTTTTAAATCTGATGGAATTTCCTACAAACTTTTCTTTCTCTTTTTAATAATCACGTCAAAATACTTTTTTTTATTTGAAAGTAAATATTATTATTTGCGTTGTGTTACAATTGGCAACAATAGCTAAAAAAAACCCATCTCGAAATATGAAATACATCTCCCGTGTAAATATATTTTTGAATTGAAAGCGTTTGGTAATATTATTATTAGACCATTTTAAATATAGCGTAATTTTACCCATTTGTTGCTTTTAACACATAATATTGTCATTATTATTTTAAAGCTTTCTTTTTTTTAGGTCCATTCGTAATTATATATATACGTACAGTGCCGGCAAAAAAATCTTGATACTCAAGCCACAATCTCAATGTTCAGATGTTTTATTGTACTTTCTGCCGCTTTAAATAGAAGAGGTGGGTGGGAGTTTCTGTCGGGCGTTGGTCACGTGGAGTGGTCGCTCTTGCATCTTTAAATGACTCAGAGTTCACTTTTTTTGTTGCTCTGGTAGTGGTTTGAAAAGAAGGCTTTTTTTAAAACTTCTCAATGACTGTGAAGATTTGTTTTGCTGATACTGTAGTAATAGTCATCGTCTGGTCCTCCCATCTGTCTATTCACATACAACAGCGAAAAACTACCGAACCGAAGGGTTTGAAATTTAACGTATATAATCTTTGCGGAATTTTGTCGAATCATTTCAAATTTTATGAAAATCGAATAAAAAGTTCATTTACGGGGGCACTCAAAAGTATTTCGTTACATTATGGTCCATAGAGAAAAATAATTTGCAGTGTCCTTTAATAGTGTTACACAACTTTAAACGCAATGAAAATTTCATACGTTATTTAAGTGCCCAAGAAGATGGTTACGATGGAATATGTGTAGCGCTTACTGTACGTGTACAGGAGGACTCAAAAATATTCCGTTATATTATGGTTTATGAAGAAAAATCGTTTGCGGCTTATTTTACTGATGTCACACTGTTACAAATATAATGAAATTGATATGCATTTCTGAGGTGCACTAAAACATGTTTTATGTAGAATATGTGCTAAGCATTTATCATTTAATTACAGTGCTAAATAAAAGGGAAAAAAAACAAGGTAGGATCAAAAATCTAAATCTCACATCTTAATCATATCTGTAATCATGCTTCGAGTATTTTTAAATCGAATCGTAAATAATATATCAAAGCCATTCTAACATAATTATCTGCTCTGGAGAATAAATAAACAAGAAGAAACTGCGTATCAGTGTCAATTCTGAACTTAATGAGTCTTGGCGATGAAATTATTTTAACGAAACATTCAATTGAGAATAAAACTATTTACAGTTATGTTATATATATTTAGATCTATATTTAGAAACTTTAGATCATAACAAAGGGGGACGCAATGAATAAACTTTCCTTTTTATTTGTTGACAATAAAGTCACATTTTCAATCGTAACAAATCATTCTGTTCCAAAGCAACGTTCCGTTGGGTTCTGTTTACAAAACAACAAGGTATTCTGGGAGTTTCTATGAGTGGAAGTAGAAGCCGAAATCACATAGCGCGCAGCGCCAATCTAACTGTAATTATTTTTTCTACAAAAGAGTTCGGTTACATAAAGATCTACAAGGGAAAATGTTGGCAATGTATTTTAATTATTTTGAACTATTTTAAAAATGAGGGAATGTATATACATTACTGACGTTTATTACAACTTGCAAAAGGATATGATGCACATCGCATTTATTTTTCATTTACAGAGTCACATTAAATATTTCGAATAAAATACTGTATCCAAAGTGTCGTCTATTAGGGATGATTGCTGAAAGTGCGTTTCCAGTTATGGTATACGTTTTAAGTTTAACTAAATTTTAGCTCATTACGTGGTGTGTATAAATTCTATAGGTCATATACAGGACTACACAAAAAAAAAATTCGTAAGTTTTACTGAGAATGAACGTGAATTGTTTAAGGGTTAAATTCATATAAACAGCACAAATAAATGTACAAGAATTACTTTCAAATGCATAACATATATTTAAAATTATATTCCGTATATGTAATATTATATTCCGTACAAATAACTACCAGGAAGCTATTATAAGAGAATCAATTGAAATAATCGCCAATAAAGATACAGCTTGTAACGATGCGCTATCGTAAGATATCCATGGAGTATGGAGAAATTTGCTGCATAATAAATGATAGCTAGTTTTGGCGAAAATTTGAATAACTTTATCTGGCATCTCACCTGACGTACAACCTTTAAATTAAACAATTCTCGAATAAGCGCAAAGAAAATACAGTAGTGTTTTATCCGAAACTCTTTTAACCGAAACTCTCCGTTAACCGAAATCCATTTGTAAAGTTTTTCTCCCCCTTACTATCACATTCCTTGTGTGCAAAATCCATTTTGAAAGCTTTTTTTCTAAACTATCATATTCCTTGTGTACAAGCGGTCTTTCCGAACTACGAGTACATATAAATATTTTCGATCCCCTTTCTTAAAGTACCTTTAAATTTAACTTAGCTCCTGTAAGCTGCGGAGTGGAACGAAGAAAACGAACAAATTAGAAATTCTGAAGCTTTTGAATGTTTTGAAAAAAGTTTGGCATGGCTGAAGCAGCAGAAAGAATGTGATACTGGGGAACTAATAATATTAAAAAACTCAGTGATAGAACTCCAAAGAAAAGGCAGCCGAAACTGCGACAAAAGAAACATTTTTCTTGTTATATAAATGTAATAGGTCCCTTGTGATATAAATGTAAAAGGTACTTCATTTCAAAATTAAAATTCAAGTAATTTTTTTCTTGTTTTTATTTTTCTATTGCTTTATTTTTATTAAGCACTTGTTACCATATTAAGAAATATTGCATATATATTTCTCCTTAATCATAAAATTGAAGCATTCTCGATTATCCGAAAAATTCGATTTTCCGAAAGAGGGTCGGTCCCAATTACTTCGGATAATCGTGGTTCTACTGCAATAACAACATTTAAATCCCAGTGACGACGGCCTTGTGAAAGTTCAAAACGTTTTGGGTTTTTTAAGGTATTTTGATGTATTTTAAATACTTTTAAATATATGTTATGCACCTTTAAGTAATTCTTGTTCATTTATTTGTGCTGTTTATATGAATTTAATTATTTAACTCAAAGTGAATTGTGCACTAGAATTTTAACTTCCATTTATTGTTTAAAGGTGTTTATATATATATATATTCTTTTCAGGTGCGTTCGTAATTATATAAATACGTAGAACCTATAGTCGTCGTTTTGTCCGCCCATCTGTCTGTCCGTCTGTCCGCATATAACAGCGCAAAAACTACCTAGCCGAATTATTTGAAATTTAATACATCTAATCGTTGCAGTATTTTGTCGAGTCTTTTCAAATTTTTTGAAAATCGAATTAAAACTTTAAACTATATTTATAAAAGTTTTATTCATTCTATTAAATCCTATCATACGTGATTAATTCAATTTTATCCCATTACAATGTATAGTTATAGTTATGTTTTACAATGTACAGTTAAATTACAATGTATAGTTATAGTTATGTTTTACAATGTATAGTTAAATTACAATGTATAGTTTTTGTTCCAATAAAACTTTTTTGTGGAACTAATTTGACCGACTTCAATATTAAATAGCTCTTAAAATAATTCTTACATTTAAAAACTATCTACTTCAGCGTGTTCAAATTGTTTGAAAATCGAATCAAAACTTTAAAAGATATTAATAAAAGTTTTATTCATTCTATTAAATCCTATCATACGTGATTAATTCAATTTTATCCCATTACAATGTATAGTTATAGTTATGTGTTACAATGTATAGTTAAATTACAATGTATAGTTTTTGTTCCAATAAAACTTTTTTTGTAGAACTAATTTGACCGACTTCAATATTAAATAGCTCTTAAAATAATTCTTACATTTTAAAACTATCTACTTCAGCGTGTTTATCGAATGTTTCTCTATAATAGTAACAATTCTCGTATTTTTATATGCAATAGTTTTCTTAATATTAACGAAGAAAGACATCCGGTCACAAAAAAATTCATTTACAGATGTGACAGCATTAGTTAGTTTATTTTAGAATAGACAGATACAAAAACTCTGGTCTCTGTGGAATTTACGCGGATTTTTTCTGAAATTCGACATTCCAAGACAATACGCGACAAATACTGTTTTTCGCGCAAGAGTGTATGTATGATTTTAATTGTTGCTGCTTTTGTACTTCTTTGCTTTATTTTTTCCATATTTTAAGCTGATAAAAAGTAAAGTTTCGGATTTTTAAATATGAGTAAAAAGATCCCCCCCCCCCAGTATACCTGAAGATTTAGCTGAAGTAGTGGATTTAGTCAGTGGCGTCAACTTATATAGGCCCATGGGGCCCACCCAATAATTTAATCTCTCCGCCCTCTCAATTTCAATTGATTTAATTCGTAATCTATATTTTTTATTTATTTAATCGCTGAAATGAAATTTGGTTTTATTAATGTTCTCCAAATAATTTTGTTTGAAAAATAGTAGAGATATCCACTGGACTTACAGGAGCACTGAAAACCTCTTCAACGGATGTATAGTTAAATTTCTCGCGAAAACAAATTTCATGCCTATTTTGCCATCTGTTTTGATATCTTGAATTGATAAAGCACTTAGGTGACTAAAATGTATGCTTTTCTTGAGATTTAGTTTTTTGCACTTTCAATATAGTTAGCGATTCCAATGTTATTTTAAATAAATATTACTGTACTTAAAAGGAAAAACTTATAGGAATATAATTTAATAAAATTATTTATAAAATTATAATCTCTCTATCTCTCTATTCTAAAAAAAAGTAACTACCGCTGTCACCGCCACCGCCGTCGCCGCCGGTTTTGAATTTTTTGTGACCGGAGGTCTTTCTTTGTTAATATCTCTCTATTCTAAAAAAAAGTAACTACCGCTGTCACCGCCGCCGCCGGTTTTGAATTTTTTGTGACCGGAGGTCTTTCTTCGTTAATATTAAGAAAAATAATGCATACAAAAATATGAAAATCGGTGGTTTTATACAGAAATGTTTGATAAACACGCTGATGTAGACAGTTTTCAAATCGAAGAATTATTTTAAGAGATATTTAATACTAAAGTTGGACAAAATCGTTCCACTAAAAAAGTTTTATAGCAGCAAAAACTATACATGGCAGTGTAGTCATTTTTAGATCATTTTATGTGTTAGAATTTGCCGGAGTGCAGATTGCATTAATTTTTTTTTTTTTTTTTGACTCATTTTTTCAGGTTTTATTTCTATTTTAAATTCAAATTTTCAGCATTTCTAGAGATATTTTTTACAGATTTTAGAAAATTGTACTAATTTAAACTGTTGCCAACTGTATAAAAAACGCAAGCAATAATGTTTGCTTCAAATTAAAAATTTATTTACGCGTGACTATTATAAACAGAAAAAAAACTTCCAAATTAGAATTAAATAATTACGTATAAAAAGCAGGAACTTATTAAAAATTACGTCATAAAAAGTATACATGTGAATTTTAAAAGAGAAAGGATATCGTAAAATAATAAATTCATTAACAGGAGAAGTCTTAGGAGAAATTACGTCATATTTACGTAACATTACAGTTATTACATAAAATGAACACAAAATAATATTGCAAAAAAGTTTAAATTTAGAAATTGCGCTAGACATTTATTTAATATTTTGATAGGATATTTTCAACTATTTTTGTTAGGAAAGCGCAAACAATATTTCATTGCTAACAAAAGTACTTTCACGTGATTATTTAAAAGAGAAAGAATAGCTTGGTCAAAATTACGTCAGATTAAAAACGATTAATTTAAAATGTCTCATTTAAAAGAACTTTCTTTTTGCTTTGTTAAAAAATACCAGGAGACAAAGACTCTGTTTAGTTAATTCCTTTTACATTGGTTTATTTTGAAATGTTGTTACACGTGTCTACGTCATCAAGTTTTTTTTTATTTCGACGTTTTATTTGTATTTTTATTAATGTTGTACTAATTTATTTGTTCTTTCGTTATTTAAAATAAAAATTATGTCAATTTGTATAATTTGGCGATTTATATAATTTGGCGAAATTGGTCGACGGGATAATCAAGTAGTACCGCAACGGATTTGGCGTTAAAATTCCCCAATCAAAGAGAAATGAATAGAAATTCGTTTCTAGAGAGATCGCCACTGTTTTATAAATTATAATTCAATCTTTCGAAATCTTTTTAAAGCCGATCAAATTAGCGTGCATTTAGAGTCTACGGTGTCTGGATGGGGGTTGGCGAGCGTAGCTCGTAGGGGGCCGAGCCCCCTAGTGTAATTAAATATTCTTTTCAGATATAAAAAGATATGTTGTTACAATTTTCTGACAAGCAGTTCGTGAATAGTTTTAAATCTCTCTATTCTAAAAAAAAGTAACTACCGCTGTCACCGCCGCCGCCGGTTTTGATTTTTTTGTGACCGGAGGCCTTTCTTCGTTAATATTAACAAAAATAACTAAACAGTTTACTTTAGTTACATTAGTTACTTTATTTTAGAATAGACAAATACAAAAACTCTGTTCTCCATGGAATTACGCGGACTTTTTTCTGAAATTCGACATTCCAAGATAATACGCGACAAGTACTATTTTTTGCGCAAGAGTGTTTGTACGATTTTAATTGTTGTTGCTTTTGTGCTTCTTTGTTCTATTTTTTTCCATATTTTAAGCTGATAAAAAGTAAAGTTTCGAATTTTTAAATATGAATAAAAAGATTTTTTTCGCCTCAGTATACCCGAGAATTTAGATGAAGTGGTGGATTTAGTGATGGAGGAAGGTGAAGATTCTTAAAAGGACGAACTCCAGATATTTACTGTTTGATATAAACAGATGATTCAGAAATTATTAAAAAGATATTAAGAGACGGATTGATTCAAATACTGTTCACGAATAGAGTTAAAATAAAAAAATATTTATTCAACATGACAAACCAAAAAATATTGCCGCACAAATGATATGTGCAAAATTTTTGTGTTTAATGAAGATATTAAACACAATTTGTAATGTTTCGTATTTTTATATGCAATATTTTTCTTAATATTAACGAAGAAAGACATCTTGTCATCCTTTACGGCTGTGACAGCATTAGCTACTTTATTTTAGAATAGGCAGATACAAAAACTCTGGTCTCTGGGGGTATTTTCGCGGATTTTTTCGTAAATTCGACATTCCAAGATATAACGCGACAAGTACTGTTTTTCCCGGAAAAGCATGTTTACGATTTTAATTTTTTGCTGCTTTTGAGCTTCTTTGTTTTATTTTTTCCATATTTTATGCTGATAAAAAGTAAAGTTTCGAATTTTTAATTATGAGTAAAAAGATTTTTTTCCCCCTAGTATACCTGAAGAGTTAGATGAAGTGGTGGATTTAGTGATGGAAGAAGGTGGAGATTCTTACAAGAACGAACTCTAGTTTTGAACTGTTTGGTATAAACAGATGATTCAGAAATTATTAAGAAGATATTGAGAATCGGATTGCTTCAAATACTGCTCAAGAATAGTGTTAAAGTAAAAAGAAATTTACTCAATATGACAAACCACAATATTGCGCACAAACGATATTTATGAAATGTGCAATGTTTTTGTGTTTAATAAAGATATTAAACTCAATTTGTAATGTTTACTTAGAATAACCAAAATGAAATAAATGACACTGTGAGGCGAGATATTTAAGCTTAAAAAAAAAATATATATATAATATACAGTTTGTTCATATAGGAATATCCCAATTTTAATGGTATATCATAGCAGTTTAATTTAGACTATTTACAACAAATCATACATCAAATTGAAGGCAAACTAACCTAGTTTTTCTTACAATGATTCAATATGTGCGCCTTTATTTATACGGCACACATCCAACCTAAAGTCCAATTCGTCCCACACTTCGGTTAACAAGTCCGAAGTAACGGAAGCACTAGCCTCGTCAATTCTGTGTCTCAACTCTTGCCAATCATTAGGCGCGACGGAACGTAGACACGATCTTTTATAAAGCCCAAAAGGTAAAAAACTCACATGGCTCTAACAGCTTTTAAATCTTCAGCCCAGCAATAACGTTTTACGCTCAGGACTCGCCTTTTTGCGTATGTGGCAATGCAAACGAGTCAATAACTAACAAGGAAGGTCTCCATACGGGCATATTCAGAAAAATCTGAAAAAATTACAGGGTGTTTTTCTCATGTGGATATATATGTTTATAAATTTTTTTTGGCGGAACCTTGGTAGAACGTTCGTAAAAAAATAATAAAAATTTCGTTTATTTGGCGATTTATCACCGGTTGGCGATGAAATGAAATTTCGAAAATTATTTTTTTATGTCGAATACTATTTAAGATAAAAATGTTTCATATTGAACTTGTTTAAATAAATTTAATGTAAATAACATTAGTTTGTCAGATTTAGTTTAATTTAACTATAGTTTTGTCATATATATATATATGTATATCTATATATATTTATAATTTAAGTTAAATATCAAGTTTTAGGAATTAAAACAAAATTAAAATAAATTCGAATTGTTTCAATATCCCAAAATTAAGTCCAATGGACTACTGTCGATTCACTTTTGTTGCTATGGAAACGACGAATTCTTTGATATTGAAATTGAAATGAATAACTGGTAAATGAATCTTGCCTTTATTTTGGAATACGCAAAAATATATGAAAGTATTTTCTATGTGTGATTTTTTTTAAAGTAATAAAATTAAATAACAAGCAACATAAATATGTAATACGGAAAAAATGTATTTATTAAACTCTCTCATTGTTTACGTTTAAATTCATTAAATACTTTTTACATGCATTCTAAAAATCAATTGACAAAAAAATTTTAGGTGCATTAAAATCGTTTGCTTTTGGCGAGAAAAAGTACTGCTCTACAAATCGCGTGACGTTTTCGTCTTTTCGCGCCAAATACTCGAAAGTATTTTATTTTTTAGACTTTCTACTGTACTTCCGCCGTTAAATTTGACTGATCCTTTATTACATACATAAGTAGTTTAATTGGTATTTTTTTTTTCAAAATATTCTGAGTATGCCCAGTAAGGAGACCTTCCTTGTAAGCGGTACTCGCACATGCGTTTATCTAAAACTGTTTGAGTTACTTTTTATTTATGACCTTGAACCAACACTTTACAACTCTTACAGTTGACATGATTAAAATTTAAAACCGGGACGTTCTTTTATGGACACCCACTGTATGTATGCTTTGTAACTATCGTATACTGATAATTAACTTCACATTGATTAGCATAAATAAAATACCATTATCAATTTCGGAAGCTGTGCATACTTTTTTCCCCCAATATAGAATAGATACAACTTTTTAACCATTTGGAAAAATGGTTATTGTTCTCATCAGGATGGGAAATTAAAAGCATAGCTGAAGGTTTTCATTGGTTTAATCCGCAATTTATTCGTTTTCTGATTGGTCTATACAGTAATCTGCATTTCCCTTTAATTTCAACAACGATGGATACTTTATGTTGCCACTATGACAAAAAAGTAATAAAAACTACAAAAAAATGAATAACTCAGAAACAAATTGAGATACAGCTTTCAAACAAATTGCATTTAAAAGTACATTCTTTTCTCTATCCGACGGTGTAAAAAGTAATAGTATCGGATGTTTAGAAGTTTAAGAATGAAATTTCATTTAAAATTGGCCGTCAGATTTCTTGGAAATCTGACGATGAAAAGCCTTTTCCCGAACAGCCAATGAAATTCTTGGATATTTACGTAAGTTTCAGGCGGATAATACTTAAGTTTCATGAAATCTGACGGGTCGCAAGCGATATTTTTGGCTTGCAATTTTTACGTGTCATAACACTATTAATGTTTAATTCATGGCGTACGTAATGTATGATCAATTCCGTGCGATTTTTTATGTCTTAAATTTTAGTCTTCAAAAAATCGTTTTTCAAATGGTCGTTGTAATTTGATAAATTTCCTTTTTTTTTTTTTTTTTTTTTTTTTTTTTTTTCATGACGGTTTCTACATCACAGTCACCACAATCTTGCTTGTCTACTCCTTGAAATTTCTGCGGTCAGGAAAAGAAGAATATTTTTGGCATCTTTTTCATCCGTAGGCATTGTAAGACCTCAATTGCTTTAGTGATGCCTCTAACCAACTAAGATTAATGGGTTAATAGAAGCACTAGTCTAAAGGTTAGCAACCTAAATAGCTTAAATCCTAAAGCTAGTCTGCAATCTGCATTTAATGTAATTAAAGAAAATCGGATTGTGTCCAAACTCTCACAAGAGAGAACTCACTCCAATTAATAATTAAGGGAATGATAATTTTCTTCAGAATACCTTACCTTCCTGAACCACCTTTACTGGTTTCAAACTCTACATTCGCTTGTTTTAATCTTCTAATATGAAACAGTCCATAATTAAAAAGGAGGTGATGATTTGGAAACAACTGAGCGTAACGTGACAGAGTTTTTTTGGCATATGTTATATAATAGGCGAAATCGAATTTGAAAGATTTGTAGCCTCACTCCAGTGCCGTTAATTTGATTTTCAGATATTAGTTCGCAGTTTAACAATGAAAAAAAGTTCTGTCTATCGATGGGGAGAGTGTCCTGATTTGTTTTGTGGGTAAAAACTTAAAGCTAAAGATTCACCCTTCGTAATGAGAGAATGATCGGATAACGCTGCTACAAAAGTTGTTATGGAAGTTCAGTGGGACATTCCTTAAATCTTAGAAGCAGTTAAATACATTCAAGATTACACTAAGAGTGTTAATTGTTATATACTGCATTCTATTTCTATGCATAGAACAAATCTGCTCTAAAAAAAAAAAATAAGTTAGTCAATCTTATTCAATAAAATACAGAATAATATCTTAACACATCTCACCAAACCGGGGGTAAAAAGTGAATCCTGTCCAAGATAAAATCTTATTTCATCCACACTAGAACGTGCTTTTATTCAACAGGAAATCAAACAAAAACGCCTGTCAAAATTTGCATGCATACAGGAAAAATATCTATCTCTCGTGGATTTCGCTGTCTAGAATAGAAAATTAAAAGACGTTTATAACTGAACAATTTTAAGTAATTTTAACTCGTAATTCGTAGCATTATGAAAACTTCGTTGTATACTTTATATTTCACTATCGACAAAAGATACCGACCTAATAAACTTCGAAACTCCAGTAACGATTAGTAGAGACACAGAACATTCTTATCTCACAAACTATTTACGAAATCCATTATTAGGGATTGCTACTGGTTTTTGCACGAGAAAAAGATTAGGTGTAGCAAGATGAAGCAACCAGTTACATTCAATCCAACTATTCCGTAATAGACCGGAACCCGGCAGCACAAATCACCTCATCGAGTTCACGGTTGAAATTCCAGAATTAGTTAAAACTCGATACGCATATTAAAACGAATCGGTCTGCCAAGTCATATCTTGGTGGAAAACACCTTAAAACCTGATTTTAGCGGTCGACTCGTAGGTTTACCATTGTGTTTTCCTGCACTCAAAAGTGTGAAAACATGGAGGACTGGGAGCAGGAAAACGCAATAGTAAACATACGAGTCAACCTCTAAAATCGGGTTTTCAGGTGTTTTCCACCATGATATGACTTGGCAGACCGATTGCGTTTTAACCCTTTAAGACCCGATGTATATGTAAACAAAGCTAGTCATGCCTGTAGAAAGTAAAACATGGACTGCAACTTCTATCTGTTGATAAAAAATGATACTTTACTGTATCTGCAAACCAGAACCATTGTGCGTGCGGATTGGGTCTTAAAGGGTTAATATGCGTGTCGAGTTTTAACTAATTCTGGAATTTCAGCCGTGAACTCGATGAGGTAATTGTCTGTGCTGCCGGCTCCCGGTCTATAAGTAAGTTAAAAACACATAAACTTGCTCAATGGTACACATGAACAAGAACTTTTATATGAATTTGTACGAATAAAATTAATCATAAAGCATAATATAGACGTTTCGAACTGCTTCTGTAGTCGTCTTCAGGATAAATATGATGTTGAAATGTTTAAAAGTCTGGGGACGAAAGCTTCCTGTCGAGTCTTGATCAATTATATGAATGGAAAACTGCAGCGAGTAGAGGAGACCAGGGCTAGTTAGCTACAGGGGTAAGTAGGCGCAGTCCTCATAAATCGCCTGTTTGTGGATAGATTGCGCAACCAGTGACAGAATACCTTTCTTCTTGCTTTTTACAATCGTCATTGTAGTTTTGCAGTGTTACCTATTTGCAGCGGACATTTATTACGATTTTTCTGTTTTTTGCACTCATAAGTAATTTTTTGTTGCTTCATTCTTTTCCTAATTTCTAAACCTTATCTTAATAATTGCGATTTAATTTGTGCAGTTTTTCTTAGTGTGTGATTAACTGTACCTGTCCCATATGTGATTTACTTGAATTATTTATGCTTAGATGGCTACGTGTCTCTTTTGTGAATAAATTTATTATGGGGCTAGTAGGCGCATTGAACACGGGGCAAGTTGGCTCGGTGTTTGGTGTGTGCTGGTAGCTTGAAAAACTGCAAACAGCAAGAAAAGTGGTTGCAATGCAAGATTTTGGGCACACGAGGCTTGCCCAAACGGAGACACTCGATTTTTTATTTGTGACAACTGTAACTCTGATGATGATATTGAGTAGGATAGAAGTTACTCAATGTTAATGTTTTATTCATTATTTTTATGTCTGTGTAATTTAGAATTTGCATTGTACGGCGATAACGCCTTTGTTTAAACTTACTGGTAATAATGAAATTGATTTCTCTTAACTGCGTGTCTTATTTGAGTTTCATTTAAATTTTTATAAGGCGTGTTCCAATTTACCCCATAGGTATAAGCAACCTGCCCCGTGACGGGGTAGGTTGGCGCACAATTTTCCTTTTACTTTAGGCTTCCGCTAAACATAAACAACAAAAGCTACAAACTCAAAACTCCGGGTATTTATAGCCTCATGCCTGTTCTTTAAAAGTACAGTTAAAGTTTCATAAAAAACTAAAACAAAAAATTAATAAAAATCAATAACTAAAAACTGTGCCTATTAGCCCCGGTCTCCCATACATCAAACATTTTAAAAATGAAGTAAGTTTAGATGATTCGAAAGTTCTCTTGAAGAGCATGGATTGCCATCAGCTATGAAGGAGAATGGATTACATTCAAATAAGGTCATGATAAAAGACAGAAAAATTTAAATATTGCAAACAGGTAAAGAATTAAGACTTTTTCTTATAATATTAAGCCAGATTTTTGTACATTATAAGATAAATTATCGTAACAGGCATTATGCTCACGTGCATAGATTTCGAATGATTCTCTGATCATACTTTAAGGGGACCTACTACATTAGGAGAAAGAAAAAGCACTTTTTTGGGATTTTTTTGTAAGAAAACTGGATGGATCTTTTTGAAATTTTAACAGTTTATTGTACATATCTTAAGCTATACACAAGAATATTTTTATTAGATTTTGTTGCTTAGAGTTATAAACAAATATGTTCAACCACTTTTTTTGACACGGTGGGCAAGATTGAAAAAAACAAAAAAAAAAAAAACAAAAAAAAACTACTCAATGGATCATCTTGATTTTTTTTTAAATTAAAGCTTATTTAATTGATTTCTATATGAATTAAAGCTTTTACTAAAATTATTAAAAACAAGTAATATAAACACTTTGTTTTTAAAGTCAATTTCTACTTAGGTCATCAAAGAAAATTTAATATAATCCCTTAAACTAATATTAGTTTTTGTTGCATTAAAATATCTCAATTTGTTGATTTTCTATAAGCAAGTAGTTTTACAATGGAAGTCTATGGGAATTTGGCGAAATATTAGAGATATCGCCAAGTTGGCGTCACTTTGGGCGACTCATTTTGGCCGCCAAATTTGGCGATATATCGCTAAGTTGGCGACAAACTTGGCGGTATTTGGCGACAGAACAGGGTGCCCCCTATGGTAACCCCTTATTGAAAATACTTTAATTGATCTTCAACAACCAATGGCCGCCATTTTGTTTCCCATGACAAACTAAAATTAATTAATTAAAATTTAATTAATTAATTAATATTTGAAAAAACTGTATTAACATCAATTGTCATCCAGTACAAGTTTAAAAAAATTTATTTCAACTTGATAGGATGAATAATGAGTATTTTATTAACGATTGAAAATTTGGACAAGATAAATATATAAATAAATAAATAAATATACGGAGAGTGTGAGCTAGTAGTAGGAATTGAAAAAGTGAACGAATTCTTTTATCAAAAACTTTTTTTTTTAATCAGCCATTGCATAACTTTTTTAAAATAAATTTATGGATTCCTTTAACTAGAAGCTATACTCACGAAGTTTACGAAACAAATTTATTTTTGTGTTTCAGATAATTCTACAAAGCGCTATCATGCCTACCGTCCGGACGAAATTTTCCAAAGCAGTTGAACATATTTGTTTATAACTTAGGGTAGAAGCAACAAAATCTAATAAAAAAAATTCTTGTGTATACCTTAATATATGTACAATAAACTGTTAAAATTTAAAAAAGAACCATCATGCAGTTTTTTTACAAAAACATCATAAAAATGTGCTTTTTTTTGTCTCCTAATGTAGAAGGTCCCCTTAAATGGGTTATTACCTGGATCCAGGGTTGACAGTTTGGCCAACATTTTTATTCCGAACTTCCAAACTTACACCGGAAATTCCTAAAGAAGAATTTTTACTTTAAGTAATCACGAAATCGCTGTCATTTAGTATATCAGAAAAAAGTGTTCTTATTTTCTTGTTTGAACTCAGAATTTATGAGTAAAATGATCGCCAAACTGGCAACCCTGCCTGGATATATGACTTTCGATTCTTTAAAATTAATATAGCAAATTTCGTTATCCAAATAGAAACGAGAAAGAGCTGTATTCTGTTTAAATTGTTTATTGTCTCTACAATGCTCCTTAATTCTTTCAGATAACTTGAGTTTTGTCATGCCAATATAGACTTTTTCATCATTATTAAATGACGTAATAGGTATTTCATATATTTCTGATTTTTGGTCAGATGGAATTTTGTCAATCTTATCATTAAGAGTATCAATAAGGTAAGGGACTGGAATTGGGACCAACTTGATATTAAACTTCTATATGATCACTTTTAACTTCTCAAATATGGTGGGAATACCGTGAAATCTTCTGTACATCACAAGTTGATTCCTGTCCTCACGTTGGCCCGAAGGAGGTGGATTGAATATTGCTGTTCGCAATATTTCAAATTTTCCTTCTTTTAACATGACCTTGTGTGAATGTAATCCATTCCCCTTCATAGCTGATGACACTTCTTGGTCTTCAAGCGAACTTTGGATTCATCTCAACTCCTTTCATCTTAAAAGATTCTGATGTACTCACTGCAGTTTTCCATTCATTTTGTCAAGACTCGACAGGCAGTTTTCGTCTCTAGATTTATAAATATTTCAACATCATATTTATCCTGAAGACGACTGCAGAAGAAGTTCGATTTATGGTTTGATAATTTTTTTTTAAACCATTAGGTCTCATTAGTGCTGGAGCATCTCCTGGAAGGAAATTTTCATAACTAAAACTTTAAAATGGATTTTTTTTAACGTTTTCTCTTGTAGGAATCATACTCCAAATTAAATTTAGCCTATAGAGATTCAGCATTTCTTTTTGTTTTTGCGTTTATGGCCCTCTGACTGGAAACAGGATAACTAAAATTAAATAAAATCAATTTTTATTTTTTTTAACTCTTCATAATAAGCTTCTGCTGCGTTAATTTTATGTTTTGGTAAATATATATATATATATAAATACAGGGTGGTCATAAAAAAACTTTGCCGATATATGGAACTCTAGCGGCCGTTCCGTTAAACCTATCGAGATGAGATTTTAGATATAGTTATTCAGAGGTATGAGCTCGGGATTCTGTGAACGGCAACAAATTGGCGCTCACGGTTACGGTTATAGGTACAGAAACTCAAAATTTTCGAATGGCAACGCCCATTTTTTTTCATCGCAAAATGCTCAGCGCATGCGAAAACCCTAAACAGCTCTGGAACGGTACGTGTATCGCAATAAACGGACGCGTTATGCAGGCACAAAAAACAGCTCAGTAAACGGCCAAAAACAACACGATCGGTGCGCACGGAGGAAATTTGCATATGACAGAGGCAAGACAACGATCATAGAATGCAGTTAGACAGATAAACATCGTAGAAAACGGATTCTTGCCTCTGTCATCTGCAAATTTCCTCCGTGAGCCCCGATCCTGTTGTTTTTGGCTGTTCGCTGAGCTGTTTTTTGTGAGTGCATAACGCCTCCGTTTATTGCGATAAACGTACCGTTCCAGAGCTGTTTAGGGTTTTCGCATGCGCTGAGCATTTTGCGATGAAAAAAAATGGGCGTTGCCATTCGAAAATTTTGAGTTTCTGTACCTATAACCGTAACCGTGAGTGCCAATTTGTTGCCGTTCACAGAATCCCGAGCTCATACCTCTGAATAACTATATCTAAAATCTCATCTCGATAGGTTTAACGGAACGGCCGCTAGAGTTCCATATATCGGCAAAGATTTTTTATGACCACCCTGTATATATACATGATATATATATACATGATATATATATATATACATGATACGTTTCCCTGCATTACGAAAAATATTCCAAATTAAACTAACTCGTTGCGGACTTCATTAGATTTTTCTTTTCGCTAAAAACTTCCTAAAAAGCGTAGCTCGGTTTAGCCATATGTTTTAGAACACAATACCTACCCAAATTATCATTGAATAACCCTATTTCCTGTTTTGGTACAAGGTTTGTACGATTGGCCAGAATTTCGATTTTAGATTGTATAGGCTGACGAAATCTATATAAATTTGATTTTGTATGCTTTTACTATGGATTTATTATGCTCAGTTTAGAAGTTTTGTCTCTATTGAGTATCTCTATTGATTCCCGGTTAATGGATGGTAAAAAAACTCTTGACAGTAAATTATTCTATTACTTTTAAAATCTATCTGTAAAGATTCTTTGCTGCATAATTTAGCCAAAGATGTGGTTCTCCTGTTGTAGTTGATGTCTACTATATGTTCTTTGATTCTAGTTTTAAGTTTTCTGCTTGCCATACCTATATAAAACTGCATTGCTCCACCTCCTTTGGTGAAAGGTATTTCATATACTCCGGATAGCTGGTTTGATTCAATTGGATCTATTTCCTTGCATACTATATTTTTTAATTTCATGTAGGGTTTTGAAAAAGGGGGATATTGAATTAATTGAGTTTTTACAACCTGTGGCCAGAAAGTTCGGTGAATGAATTTTTATTTCAAATACAGTATTGTGCAGCATCAAATATAATTTACTGTCCTTCAAAATAATCTCCATGGATGTTAATGCACTGTTGGGAACGAGTATATAAGTCCTGGTAATTCCTGTAAAACAGTTCTTTCGGAATGTCTTTCAGTTCGGCCGTCACGTTGCGTTGAATGTCAGTGATGTCCGTAAATCTCTTTCCCTTCTGGGCTGACTTCAATCTGGGGAAGAGGAAGAAGTCTGCAGGTGAATAAGGGGGTGATCAAGTGTCACAACTCCATTCGCGGCCAGAAACTGCCGTACAACCAAGGCGGTGTGTGGCCGGGCATTATCGTGGAGAAGAGTCCAGGAGCCTTGGGTGGCGTACTCAGGGCGAACGCGATGCATCCATTGCAGTAAACGCTTCAGAGCATCGGCGTAGGCAACAGCATTCAATGTGGTACTCTCAGAGAAGAATTCTTTGTGAATGATACCGTTAGAGTCAAAAGAATGCGAAAAGTATTGTCTTTCGGCACAATTTTTCTGACCGTACCTTGGTTTTTTTAGGCGACGACGGACTCCGCCGTGACGGCCGAGCTGAAAGCCATTCCGAAAGAACTGTTTTACAGGAGTTTCCAGGACTTATATATTCGTTCGCAACAGACCATTACCATCCATGGAGATTATTTTGAAGGACAGTAAATTGTATTTGATGCTGTACAATACTGTATTTGAAATAAAAATTCATTCACCGAACTTTCTGGCCACAGGTTGTATTTCAAACGTTCGAAGAAACCAGGAAAATATTGTAAAGTGGATAACATAGAATTTTTGTGGAAGGAAATTTCTTTTCTTCTTATTCTTCAAGCTCATAATTAAATTTTCTATGGTGCTTTCTTTGTATCCATTGTTTTTTGCAATATCATGTATTTTATTTATTTCGTTATTTAATTACTCGGGGGTACAGACTGTGAAAGCGCTTTGAATAGAATTTTAAATGCAGAAACCTTGTATGAAAGGGTGCTTAACATTATGAGGGATTTGTTAGCGTGGAGTAATTTATATAATTCTCAATAAAACTGCATAGCCCCTCTTTCCAAATTTTAGGTAACTGAAGGGACACTGAATCATTGCAAATGTTCTCGTTGCGCAAAAATATCTTTATAGGTTCCCGGATAATGGATGTGAGCGTGGATTATTTTTTACTAATTTAAAAATAGCAGAATAATTTATCTGTTATGATTTTATTTACCATCCATCATCCGGGAATCAATAGAGATAGTTTTACGCAACGAGAATATTTGCAATGATTCAGTGTCTCATGAGTTACCTAAAATTTGAAAGAGGTACTATGCAGTTTTATTAACAATAGTAAAAATTAATCCACACTCAGAAATATCCAATTTCATTTTATTTTATGTTTGCACAGATTTTCATTATGCATGAAGTCTCGTGACATTATTTACCAAGTTATTGCTTTAAAAAATATTTTGCGGGAACATTTTTATCGAGAATGATTTTGAAAATGTCGCCGTTTGTGCGATGAAACGTACTCTAATATAAAGAAAGGTATTTTATCACTTTTATAGCATTTTTTACCTTAGTTTGTTTCATTATAAGTGATTATCATGCATATTTTTTTTTTATAAGAATTGACATTTATTATGCTATAAATGGCACACACATTCATTTAAGGTCATACAACAATGTTGAAGCTTATATTGAAAAATATTAAATTGAATTTGACAAATATGTATTTTATTTTAGAAGGCAGAACATTTCATCTGAAAAGTTAACGATTTAATTTGTAAAAAGTGTTCAGTTGAGATTAAAATTCTTAACAAGTAAAAATTAAATTTAAAAAATCAAAAAATCCGACTGCGTAGAAAACGAACTAATTAATTATTTCTCTTTATATGAAACTATTTTTTATATTATTTAGCTATTTTTTTTATTTACTTGTATTGATGACTTTTAAGTTGTCTTTAATTGTTAGTTCCTATTTATAAACACTGTTTTGATGAGGCATATAGATCTCTATTACGGTTTACACAACTTCCAGGTTGTGTAATATTTAAACGAAGATTCTGACTGTAAAATAGTCAATGAAACATCATCTTCATTTTGAAAGACCTATCCTATGATATGGCACTTAATATGGTGCGTAAAATTTTTTTTTCGTTTCTACCGCCATTTTGTATTTTACGGCCGCCATTTTAAATTTATAAAAACAAAACCTAGCCTATAACAATCGGACAGTTAAGACGAATCAATAGAGACCTCATTCATTAAAATCCATCCAGCCGTTGGGATGTTTCGAGGGTATAAAGAAATCCACATACCCAGATACGCGTGAAACATATAACCCCTTGGCAGTCGGGTAAAAAATATAAGCAAACACTTAAATTGTAAAAATCACTTGAATGGATAAACGCAATGGATTGAAAAATTGAAGTAATAAACTATCGTAAATTATGGGATTTGGTTTATCCTCCGGAATATGTAAAAATATTGTACAATCGACGGATTTATACGTTAAAGTACTAAAAACAAATTGAAATTATAAGATACGAATCTTGTCTCGTAGCTCAAGAACATAACCAGTCAGGGAGAAATATTTGATGAGGTGTTTAAACCAGTGGTGATTTTTTCTACTATCAGATTTCTTTAATATATTTATATACTTATTAAAATGGACTGATGTTCAATTAGATATACATAATGCAGCAAAACAGCACCGAAAACTGGCGATATGAAACAATTAAAATAGGAAATCTTTGTATAAAAAATCACCATAAAATAAAAACAATACATAGGACGCGTTTCGAGCTAAAAATATTAACAACTCGTCATCAGCTAAAACAAACAAATGTCCGTAAGGGGACAAGGTCAAAAATGAACTGAAAGGTAGAGAGTAGAGCTTACAAAGAATACGACAGATGGCGCTAGCTGAAAGGAGCACATGCCGAGGACGAAAGTGTTGCCAAAATGATAGAAGAGAAATTGATTGGGAAAAATGAAAAAAAAATAAACAAAATTAAAATAAAATAAAAGATGTAAATTAATATATATATGAATATAAATAATAATAATAAATAAAGAAATAGAAAAGAATAAAACAAGAAAAGAACCCCCTTTTTTAACAAAATAAAAAGAAAAGAAACAAGAGAAGAGGGAAAAAAATTACAAAAGTAATTTCCACGCTGGAGAGAGGAAAGGAGATGATGAGAGATCATTGATAAAATTATCAGAATTTTTTTTAATAAAATATGCTTCATGAAAGTCCAAGTGAGAGGGAGAGGCAGGGGAAGAAATAATTTTGGCCATGGAGAAAATATACATAATGCCTATCCATATTCTAACTTAAATAACATTATTTATATGAAACATTCAGAAGGTTATTATAGAAGGACATTAAAACGGTTTACCAAAGTAGTTTACCAAATTAAAGGTATTGTCACCGAAATTGAATTTTGTTAAATTATCTTGGTGCATATTCATATAAACAAGGCCTATTCCACTGCCGCCATTGTCAAAGTGCCCTTAAAACTTTATATTAAGCCTAATAAAACGATTTAAATGTACAAAAAGTGTTCTAAGGGTCCCCCAAAAATGCGTATATTGGGGTGTTCTAAGGGTCCCCCAAAAATGTGTATATTGGGGTCTCAGAAAATCGCTCGGTTTCTGATTAGTAATATTTACAATTGCATCATTGTATTACTGTAATGAAAACTTATCATCTTCCATTGAAATTTATATACGTGTAGAATCATAATTATGAAGGGAGATTCAAAACTCAATGTGCAAACTTTTAAGGGAGGTAGAAAACGCAAAAGCAAAACAGAATTACATGGGGATGCATGGCCAGATACGACAACTTGATCAGGTGGAGGATAAACGAAGATGCAGAAATTACTACCATATAATGGGAGTAAAACTCTTTATTTAGCGATACTTTACGTTAGCAAATTACGTGTGCACTTTAAGTTTCACAAGCACTCAAAATTCTTACCATCTACAATTATGCAAAATTGAGGCCGCTGTTATCTGCTGGAGGACATTGTTAGCAGCGGTGTAGTTGGAACGCAGCGCTAGTCATTTAAAGTTCAGATTGCGCAAGGAGAGCCATTAACAATTTACGAACGTTGAAATGGCGGCAATGCACCTTGTATATGCTGTAGAAGTTTGTGCAGTTGACGGCAACAGAAGGGCTGCGGCGCGGTTGTATGTTGAACGTTACCCGAACAGACAATTACCGCATTACCAACTTTTGGGATTTTTTTTCCGTAGCTTGTGTGAATACGGGACATTTTGCAGAAGCAGCAGGTATGATACAGAGCGTTCAGTGTCTCAAACATCTGGCTTAGAAGAGGATACCTTTCTTCGAGTTGAAGAATATCCTGGTACAAGCACACGATTCATTTCCTGTGATAATGCAGCATCTCAATCCAGTGTGTCAACGTCATAATACACAGGAAGCATTTACATCAATGTCATTTGCAACGGATCTATTCATTGCAGCCTGAGGATTATCCTAGACATGTGGATTCGCACAATGGTACTTGGAGAAGTGCACCCTGATTTCAGTATTCCAACCATCATTATATTTATGCATGAAGCCATTTTCTCACGTGAAAGAGTCCTTAACCAACATAATGTTTATTTGTGGAGCCACGATAACGCACGAAATATGCACCCACACCGATTCTCCGTGAATATTTGGGCGGGTAGAAATGGTGATTACTTAATCGGGCCATACCTCTTACCACTCTGATTGGATGTCCGGAAATATCGTCTTAATCTGGAGCAGATACAGCCAAAATTACTCTAAATTGTTACTGCGTCGGTTGGCGCGCAATGTGGTTACAGCACGATGGAGCTCCATTTTCCCCATGCCGTAAGCGATTACTTGAACAGAACATTTGCGCTTCGATATATTGGTCGTTGTACTCCCGTTTCAGGGTCACAACGATCGCCTTCTTTTTCTAGCCTATATTTTTTCTTGTGGAGACCCTGAAAGCCATGTTCCACAAGACCACCGCTGACTCTGACACAGATCCCGCCGCAGCTTCAAACGTCCGCGAAAGAGTACGACAATCAATTCATCGCCGTTGTGAAGCCTGTATAGCTGTGGATAGTAAGACCTTTGACCACTTTCTGTGAACCTTAATGCATCTACCAACTGTCCTTCTATAGACTACCGCTAATAAAAGAGTTTTTTATCTGGTATTTGCCTGTCATTTCTGAAAATTCTTTTATCCGCCAGCTGATAAAGCTAGAGATTCTCTCGTACATTCCGAATTATTATTGTTTTTTTTGGTTTGTGTTTTCTACTTCCCATATAACTTTGTACTTTGAGTTTTGGATCAACCTATGTGTATTAATATCGGAAATATAAAGTGCAATTTGGAAGGGGTGGACTACAACGGATTATGGGTTATTAGCATACACTCATATCTAATTATTGGCTGACTTGCATACATATTTATGAGAATACCCGACTAATGAGATGACTGTGCACTGTAAAAAAAATTCCGCAACGTTCCTGGGAAAAAATGGGCAGCTGAGTTGCCCATTATTTCCAAGAAACATTTCTTGAAAATGACTGGTACTTTACTGTATATGTTAAAAACTTTCTACAGAAATGCCAGTAAGTTTCCTGCGAAATACCAGGAATATTTCTGTTGACAGCAAAACATATTCAAGGCTGGAGTAGCACAAGAGCGAAAAATGTCCAGACCAGGGATCGAACCTGGATACTTGGCGTACCGTGCCAATGCCTTACCTGTTAGGCTATCCGGACCGATACCTGGCTGACATAATTCACTCTGGATGTTCGTTCCCTTCATTATGACATTACTGACATTTCACAGCATGCGGGATCCGCAGACGATTTTTACATTTCCAGTTGACAATTTTCGCTTTGTTATCATTATTTGTTAGAATGAAAAAATATTTTGAAATTGACATCAAAATTATTATTTATAATTTACACGAAAAAATAAATTTTCAGTTAAAATTCAATAAAGTAAATATATATGTGATATATTGTTTCTGAACTTTGCTTAAAATATAAAAATATATAAATGTAAATAATAATTAGAAAAAAAATCTAGACATAAAATATTTTGGATTTTCGTCAGTGATTATGTTAGTTTACAAGTTAGAAAAAATACATATAAATTTTCATGAAAAAAAAACCTAAACGTAATTGTATATTTTTTCCGAAAAAAAAAAAAATTCAAATTTGCAGCAATTCAAAGTGTCAAATTTAAATCAAATTGTAATAAAGTGTTAAAATATAAAATTAATTAAAAAAGAAAAAAAAGTCAAGAGGTAGCATCGAACCCGGGCCGTACGGGTGGCGTGCAAGCTTTCTGCGTCCACACCACGAAAGACACGTTGAGAGCTGCAAACTAATGGGTATTTGAAACGTATGCTAAAACTCGGCATCTAATTTCTGAAAATCTAAGGCCCATTTGAAGAAATCCTTTCACAAGAATAATTAGAGATAAGAGCTCTAAAACATACTTTAAATTAATCAAAATAGGTGAGAATCATATTTGATTGTCCCCTGGTTAATGCAGATCCAAATAATAGGTGTATTTTTTTTTACACAGTCTGCTCGTTAAAGATTTCACAGACAAGTACGAGAGATAATCTCTTAGTGATGTCACAGAGGTATTGTATTTTCATCTGAATTATCTTGACAATAGAGACGTAAAGGATTATGTCGTCTATTGATTTATTTGCATTCCATATTGATTTTTTTACATTCATTTAAGGAATTCGTTTTCGACACTCGCGCGCGAGCAACGGATTATAGGAAAAAAAATAATAATAAATGGCGGCCGCAGCGTTTTGCTGTTTCCAACTTTTGTTCAGGAACGTTTCAGATAAGAAAACCAGAATTTCACAGGAAATAGCTAAATTATTCTGAAAACCTGATAAAAGGCGAAACGTTCCTGGATTTTACATGGAAAGTTACCATTTTTTTTTACAGTGTGATTGTTTAATTCAATATAACTCCCTCGGGTCTGATTGAATATTTTGAAATGCTAGCCTTAACTGAGTCGATTGTAAATTTACTTCACATTTTTTTAAAAACTTTTATAAAGGAAGAAAATTTATTTTCCTATAAATGTGTTCACAAAAATAGACATTTTACAGTTTACGCAGAAATCAGTAGTTATTCCGTACGTCTATGCAAATAAAACTCCTTTAATTAATTAATTTTTAAGTGTTCTCGACGATTTCATTATTGGATAGCAAAATAAGTTAGTTTCTTTTCTCGCGTTTGTGAAGATGACAGAGTACGATCATTAAAAAAGGGCTGCGGGATAAAAACCTCTGTTTTTAAATGTTATCGAAAGAATTATAATTTCAATCCGTTATGTAGCATTCCCACTGTTAATTTATATAATTAATACATTATGTAATTTTACTTTTGTATTTACTATTATTTATTGTTCCACCAATAGAATTTGACAAAGGTACAATATATATTGTTCTGCTATTTAAAACATCCAGAACGAACAATATTTAAAAAAAATTCCCTTTATTCATAGCCTAAGAACGTTTTGTGGAGAACTTGGAAACTATTATTCAATTCCTACTATTAGTTCACGCTCTCCCTATATTTATTTATTTATTTATTTATTTATATATCTTGTTCAAATTTTCAATCGTTAATAAAATACTTATTATTCATCCTATCAAGTTGAAATAATTTTTTTAAAACTTGTACTGGATGGCAATTGATGTTAATGCAGTTTTTTCAAATATTAATTCATTCATTAAATTTTAATTAATTAATTTTAGTTTTACATGGGTGACAAAATGGCGGCCATTGGTTATTGAAGCATTTAATGCATCTTCATAGCTATAAGGGGGTTATCATAGGGGGACCCTGTTCTGTCGCCAAATACCGCCAAGTTTGTTGCCAACTTGGCGATACATCGCCAAATTTGGCGTCCAAAATGAGTCGCCAAAAGTGATGCCAACTTGGCGATATCTCTAATATTTCTCCAAATTCCCATAGACTTCCATTGTAAACCTACTTGCTTATAGAAAATCAACAAATTGAGATATTTTAATGCAACAAAAACTAATATTGGCTTAAGGGATTAAATTAAATTTTTCTTTAATGACCTAAGCAGGAATTGACTTTAAAAACAATTTTTTTATATTACTTGTTTTACAAATATCCAATCAGAATAGGAGACTCACGTACTAGAACCCAGAACTGGTACGCATGCCATAATTCATGACACCCTGTTCTAATGGTATCATTGTTCCCAGACTAGACTCATTTTTCTGCTTTCATACCCAATCTAATACCACCTTCGCTTAGAAATCTGTGTCTATTTCGAATATTGGAATTCACAACATTTCAATTATGTATTTTAAGATTTAATTTGAAATTACTTTACACTCTCATTATGTTTGCTCATATAGTATGTTGGGTATGTTGCAATGTTTGTTTATATATTTTTTATTTTGATAAATTTTTCAGCCTACTGCCTATTGTTGGTCATGACATGCGTCATTATACCTAAACTTTTTTATTAATGTTTTTGAGATCCACTGAATCTTACAAATTTATAACAAACACGAGGTCCGACTGTAAATTAAAAAAAATTAATTAATAACTACAGAACAAAACAATTTATAAATTTTTTTGTAAATAAAAAGAAAATAAATTCAAATAAACATTTATTAATTAATAAGCAACAGCACCTGGGTTACCATGTCAGGCAAAATAACGCCATTTTGGCGCCAATTAGGTACCCCGTTGCGTATATGACATCTGTGTCTAATATTTTTCTTTTCGTTTCGTTTAAAAAAAGAATGAAGTAAAAGCCATTTATTTTAAAGGTTTCAATTTTAAATGAAAGTTTTGTATTAAATAAAATGATAATGAAATACAATTTGAATTCTGAATAAAAGTAACATAATGCATTTCTTAGCATACATTTAAGGGAGGCCAAACTCGTCGCCAAATTAATTTAAAATAACCTTTTCTAAAATATGAAAAAAATATCTGTTATGATTAAAATTTGAGTTGCCATCATTAGAAAAAAGTATTTAAAATTAGAAAAAAATTAATATTTCGAAAACTAATTCTAATTTTAAAATTCTAATACCAGTTTTGAGATCTGTGGATAAATACGGATTTTTGGTGTTAATTTCATCGCAAAGTATTCCATATTTTAGAAGAAATCGCTGTGAAACGTAATCAGTTTTTTAACCAGTCGTTTCATAGAATCGTTACATAAATTCGTTTCAATTCGATTCATTAGGATTTTATATATATAGGGTAGATATATGAAATACGTTTAAAAGAAGAGAAAAATAGGTGTGTAAATTTTTCAAAAATATTTAACAATTTTTTTACGAGAATATAATAAAGATTTTAAGCATAATAACTAATCCGTACAAATATATTTCACAAAACCCTACATTATTTGCTATTTTGAGCAGAGAGATTGCATCAGTGCAATATTATTCAAAACTAGGGATTATACAATATCTTTATAGACAAGATGCAGTTGTTCAAATATAAATTGAGGCATGTGGCCTTCACATCTATCACATTTTATATTTTAATGCTACAGCTATGGTGTACAATATCTCACAATTTGTGTCACAATATTTCCAGGTGATTATACAAAACTGCGGTGCCAATAACAGGTCTAAACCACTACGTAGCAGCTGTTATTAATAATAAAAATGTTGATTCATAGTTCTTGCGTAGTAAGAAATTCTCAGTAAGCTTGCTTATCTATCTGAAAGAAAACAAAAAGACTTCCCAATAATGAAAGTTCTAGAACATTTATAATCCAGTGAACCACATTCATTCATCAGAGTATTTTAAAGGCTTAATTACAAGAATGTTTGTAAAGTATTTATCTCCACTAAAATTTTTCATTAAATAACACCAATATTAATCAAACAAAAATTTAGTATTTTTCCCCCATGGCAAACGAACTTTGAAGAGCGAAAGCTTATATTTTTATTCACACTTTGAAGGATTCATATTAGTAGGAGAGCTGTTGAACATTTTTGAGTAGGTATTTGAGGCACCCTGAAAATTTGTACAACACTTCTTTTGTAATGCCTGAATACAAAATCGAATGTCTGGCTGAAGGATCGTGGCCCAAAAACTGTGCCAGACACGTGTCAAGTGCCATTTTTTGACTACCCCAAAAATGTATTTGAGGCACGCTGAGATTGAGACAGAATAATATTTATACTTAGAAAAAAATATTTTGAAAATGACAGACACTTTAGTCGGCACAAAATCTGTGCCAGACACGTGACAATTGCCATTTTGCCAAAAATGGCACATTTTCAAATACCTTTTTTGTGTAGTCAAAAAATGGCACTTGACACGTGTCTGGCACAGTTTTTGGGCCACGATCCTTCAGCCAGGCATTCGATTTTGTATTCAGCCATTACAAAAGAAGTGTAAAAATTTTCAGGGTGCCTCAAATACCTTCCCTAAAATGTTTAACAGCTCTTGGACTATATGAATGCAAGAAATAAACTTTTTATTTTTTTGTGTACTTTAAAAAATGTATATGTTTTCAAAATAAAAATGAAAAAGCGCAAAATTTGTTACAATTTTATTTACTGAAAGAACTTCTGATGAAATATTATATTATGCAAACTTTTATCCATCACATTGCAGATATCTTGCATACATAATTAGTCAATAAATCATCAAAATCGAGTTTTGAAAATCGATTGATTTAATTTGTTGTTCTTTTTCTGCAATTATCAGTTGAATTTTTAAAAGATGTTGGCAGTAATTTGCTTTTTTAAACCAAAGTTCCATTTAGCTTTAATAATAGTTGGACTTGTTAAATATTGAAATTATACATGGATTGACATTAAAAATTATTGAAAGAGTTAATGAACAAATGATCATTACCTAACGGAAAAAATTACAACTCTAAATATTCTTTTGAAGTGATGGTTGTCGTTTTTAATGCAAGATTGACTAAAACTGCATACAGTTAAAGAGTTTTATCCCTTGATCTTCCGTAAAACTTATTTATTCTTACTCAAGTTTTTTCCCCTTTTTCCGCAACTAAAGCGATCTTTAAGAGGAGGGAAATTTTTGCATACATACATTCGAAGCTGTGTGAGGAGCGTTTTGCAGGCAGCCAAGATATAAAATTGTGCCCTCAAATTTCAGGAATTGCACAGTGGTTATGGAAAGTGCGTTTCAAACAACGCATACTACTATGAAATACTATAAATAGCTTCACCAGATATACGTATAGCACTTTTGTCTATGAACACATTCACTGAAATTTATTGTCATACCTTATACGTTTAAGTTTATGTAAATCACAGATAGACATTTGTAAATTATAAAAATTGCTCCATCATTAGATCTATTTGTCAAAATTCCATATGTAAAAATATCAAATACATTGTTTGCAATTTAAAACATGATACATTTTAAAAATGTCCAGAAAGTTTACTTGATATAAAAGAAATATGAACTATAATTAAACATAATATCTTAGCTACGTACGATTTTATCTTTCCTTTATCTTTTCTTTACAAATCTTTTGAAGGGGGGTTAATAAAAAGCCAACATTTTTCTTAAATTAACAGAAACACTTTATTCAGAATTTACTGTAAGAAAAAAAGGTACTTTTATTTCAGAAGATTTAGTGAAAACTAATTGTTTTATAATTCCTGAAATAGGTCCTTTTGTACGTTCTTTCTGATAATAAGGAAACGTTTTCTCACATTATCAATTATATAAAGTAACTAACCCTCAACTAGGTTACATTTAATTATCCTAAACGTTCCTTATATATCAGTAATTGTTTTTTAAAACAGTATAGAAATTATTTAACTTTTATAAATCATTTTGATTAAACTTTGATTAATACAATAAAATCTCCGCAAAATGATATTGTTCGAGATAGGAACTAGTATGTTGTGGTCATCACAAAACTTTCTTCTATATAAATCACGTCGATTAAATCATTTAAATAGTACAAGTAATTGCACCAATTTAACACTAATTCATATCAAAACATATCTGAATTTGAAGTTTGATGAAAATCTGTTCTTTAGTTCTTGAGATAGAGATATAGAGAGGAAATTCTGAAAATTGTAGCATAGCAGTGCCACCTGCTGAGCGATTTACACCAAAACATAAACAGCACTAATTGATATCAAGGTATACTTGAATCTGAAGTTTGGTGAAAATTCGTATATTAGTTATTGAGACAGATCTATAGTAGAAATTCTAAAAAATGCAGCATAGCAGTGCTACCTGTTGAGCGATCTGCACCAAAACATAAACAGCACTAATTCATATCAAGGTATACCGGAATCAGAAGTTTGTGTTGAAAATCTAAGCATTAGTTCTTGAGATAGAGATATAGAGGAAATTCTGAAAAATGTAGCATAGCAGTGCCACCTGTTGAGCGATTTACACCAAAACATAAACACCACTAATTGATATCAAGGTAAACCTGAATCTGAAGTTTGGTGAAAATTCGTGTATTAGTTATTGAGTCTATAGTAGAGATTATCTATAGTAGAAATTCTAAAAAATGTAGCATAGTAGTGCCACCTGTTGAGCGATCTGCACCAAAACATAAACAGCACTAATTCATATCAAGGTATACCTGAATCTGAAGTTTGTTGAAAATCTAAGCATTAGTTCTTGAAATAGAGCTATACAGAAAATTCTGAAAAATGTAACATAGCAGCGCCACCTATCGAGCGATTTACACAAAAACATAAACAGCACTAATTCATATCAAGGTACACAAGAACCTGATGTTTGATGAAAATCCGTGCATTACTTCTGGAGATTGAGTAATTGCGGAAATCGTGAAAAATGCTGCATAGCAGCGCCACTTGTTGAGCGTTTTACACCAAAAATAAGAAATTCATATCCAAGTATACTTAAATCTGATGTTTATTGAAAATCCAAACATTATTTCTTGAGATAGAGCTATTGCGGAAATCACAAAAAATGCAGCATAGCAGCACCACCTGTTGAGCGATTTGTACCAAAAGGCATAAAACGTCAATTCATACCAAGGACTAACTGAATCTGAAGTTTGATGAAAATCCGTGCATTAGTTCTTGAGATTGAGCTATCGTGAAAAATGCTGCATAGCAGCGTCACCTGTTGAGCGATTTACATCAAAAACTAAGCAGCACCAACTTATATCAGGGACTACATAAATATAATTTTTTATTAAATTCCGTGCATTAGTTCTTGAGATAGAGCGCTCAGAAAATTTGTGTCACATACATACATACAGACAGTGCTGTCTGTCTGTCTGTATGTCACAAACTAACAGACAGACATTTTGCAAAAAGATGTTTTTCGGAATCTCTGATCCCTAAAACGTGTAAATCCGTCGCAAACCGAAAGTCGAAAATTTCCATGAATGCAATACTTTCTTCTTGTAAAGGTAGAAGAAAGTAAAAAAGTTCCGTTTCAGAGAATTTTTCTTTTAAGTTTAATTTAGCACAATTATATTGTTTTCTTTCCGACTGTATACTAAACCTTTTCCGTTTACAACAGGATTTTGTTCCATTTTTACAGGTTTTACTGTAATTCTTATTTTTTTCTTAAGATTTTAAATTATACTTACATTTGTATTACTAGTCGGATACTAACGGTAAGTAAATATAAAATTTAAAATAATTGGCCATTATTTCAAAGTAAAACAAGTACGATGTGGCAATCCCAAAACTTTCTTCTATCTTTTACATTTAATACTTCCTAAAAAATGCAGATATCAGCGCCGCCGGTTAGGGTATTTACACCAAAATCTAATCTTCAACAAATTTTGTTAACTTCTAACTGAATCTGAAGTTTGATGAAAACCCGTGCATTACTTTTTGAGATAGAGCTAGTGCGGAAATCGTAAAAATTTCCACATAGCAGTGTCATCTGTTGAGCGATTTACACAAAAAACTAATTAGGACCAATTTATACCATGGACTAACTGAATCTGAAGCTTGATGAAAATTCCTGCATTAGTTCTTGAGATACAGCTGTTGTGGAAATCGTAAATAAAGCAGCACAAAAGCGCCATCTGTTGGCGGATTTACACCAAAATCTAAACAGCGCTAATTTATATTTGGGACTAACTGAATCTTAAGTTTGAGGAAAATTCGTGCATTAGTTCTTGAGATAGAGCTATTGCGATAATCATAAATAATGCCGCATATCAGCGCCACCTGTTGGGCGATTTTCACCAAAAAGTAATCAGCCTCAAATTATATCAAGGACTAACTGAGTCTGAAGTTTTATTAAAATCCGTGCATTAATTCTTGAGATATAGCTATTGAGGAAATCGAGAAAAATGCAGCACAGAAGCGTCACCTGTTGGACAATTTACACCAAAAAGTAATCAGAATCAGTTTATATCAAGATCTAACAGAATATAAAGATTTGTGAAATTTCGTGCATTAACTCTTGCGATAGAGTGCCCACAAAATTTTGTCACATACAGAATCACAGAGTGACAGACAGACTCACAGAGTGACAGACAGACTCACAGAGTGACAGGCAGACTCACAAACAGACATTTTCTAAAAATTATCAAATCGGTTTCAGGACCTTCTCAAACGTATAAATGTATTGAAAACCGAGTCGAAAATTTTCAAAAGTCCAATACTTTCTTCTTGTAAAGATAGAAGAAAGTAATAAAAATTTTGATAATATGGTATGTAATTGAACAAAAAGAAATTCTCAAAAAACCCATAAAAATATATATAAATGCGCTATTCCCTTCGAGAGAGCTTGTTTTTTCTTAAAAAGGCTAAAAAAAGACGTGCTTCTAGTTTAGAAGAGGGAGCAAGACTGGAATGAAAGAAAACGGAAAGGAAGAAGTTGAAGAAGCTGTCAATAGGAAAGCAATAAGAAACAACCAATCACACAAGAGCATAACCGAATAAAAAGTACAGAGTAAAAGGAGAATAAAAAACAATTAAATTTAGAAAATAAAAAAACCCGACTGCATAAAAAGCGAACTAATTAATTATTTCTCATCAATGTGAAACTATTTTTTTTTTCAATTCCTACTATTAGCTCACATTCTCGCTATATATATCTTGTTCAAATTTTTAATCGTTAGTAAAATACTTATTATTCATCAAATCAAACTCAAATAAATTTTTTAAACTTATAATGGTTGACACTTCATGTTAATCCAGTTTTTTTTTAAATATTAACTCATTAATTAAATTAAATTAATTAATTTTCAATAATCGAGAGAGCCCTCTTCTTGATCAAGGTTTTTAAGACCGAGAGAGCCTTCTTCTTGATCAAGGCATTTTAAGCGCCATTCAAGAGGAAAGAAGAATTGACTTATACACTGCTCAAAACAATTAAAGGATATTGCAGTTTTAGGTGGATTTTGTATCTGGTAAACTGCTTAGCTGATTGATACATGGTCGACAGACATAGTAGGTTATATGAGAATAAATTACACATGTTTGGCAGAAAAAAATGCATTTTATTGCGCATTTGTGTACTAAAGGAAAAAAAACACAATTTGTGCATATGAGAAAAAAAGAATAAGAAAAGGTGTTTTCTTCAAAGAAAATCATTTTCAGTAGGGGGTATGGTTTCCACGGGCGGCCAGCAACGTTGAACACCTTTGAGGCATGGACTCAATGAGGCTATTAATGACGAGTTGGTATATTCTGCCCCACTCTTCCAGAAGAGCTCTTTCCAGTTCTTGGAGAGTTTGTGGGGGTTGTTGGCGGCCAGAAACTCGTCTTCCTAGAGCGTCCCAAACGTGCTCGATTAGATTCATGTCTGGAGAACACGCTGGCCATTCCATTCGAACGATTCCTTCCTCGAAAAGGAAATCCTCCACCAGGTTTGCACGATGTGGCCTGCAGTTATCGTCCATTAAAATGAAGTTATCTCCTATTGCTGCAGCGTAAGGGACTACAATAGGTCTGAGGATCTCATCCCTATATCGGCGACCAGTCAGAGCTCCATCTCGAATGATGTAGAGGTCAGTGCGCCCGTCAATGGAGATGCCACCATACACCAACACTCCTCCACCGCCAAATCTGACACTTTCGTGCACGAACGCAGGATTATTCCTACTGCCATGGTCCCTCCAGATGAAAATACGCCTATTATCCGGATGCACAGAAAAACGGGACTCGTCAGAAAACAGAATATTGCTCCATTCATTTCTCCTCCAGTTGACATGATAGGTTGCCCACTCCCTGCGGTCGCGACGATTCCTTGATGTTAATCTAACACATACCATCGGTCGGCGAGCATACAGACCTACAGCATGGAGCCGGTTTCGGACAGTCTGAGTTGAAATCGTGGTGCCTGTAGCCGAGCGAAGGTGTTGTTGGAGAAGAGTAGCGTTCATGGTTCGGTGTCTCCGAGCTGTTAACGCTAAATACCGATCTTCATTGGGCGTTGTTGCCCGTCTACGACCTTGCCCTGGTCTTCGGCCTGCACATCCACTCTCCAAAAAACGGTTCCAGATCCTGGAAATGACACTTTGTGACACTCCAATGGCTTGCGCTACTTCGGCTTGAGTTTGGCCCCTCCTAACCTACCAAACATTCTCAAAGCTTCTGAATCTGTCAAATGACTTCGCTGAGACATCGTACTCATCGAAACAAAGCAATCACTGAATGCCGATCAACCTTGTCTTCATTCTCTTTTATCCAGTTGAAAGTCAAATTTCATTCGCTGCCGCTGAAGCGACGTTTTTGACGTCGAACTCAAAATTTGCATACTCCACAGTTTGAAAACCAGAAAAATTTGCATTTGTGATTCTCTTCTTCTACTTTCGGCAAAATAAATTTCGTTTATATCTTTATTTTATATAAAACTTCAAATATCCTTTAATTGTTTTGAGCAGTGTATTTTTTTTATAATACTCGTTTATATTACTTACCTATTTTTTCTATTTACTTGTATTGGTGACTTTTAAGTTGTGTTTAATTATTAGTTCCTATCTATAAACACTGTTTTGATGAGGTCTATATATGTCTATGATGGTTAGAGTTGCAGTAAAGCTAGAGATCCTACATACACAACTTCCAGGGTGTATAATATTTTAACGGAGCTTCCGAATATAAAATAGTCAATGAAACATCGTCTTCATTTTGAAAGACCTATCCACTGATTTGCCACTCAATAGGGTGCGTTAAAAAATTTTTTTGTCTCAACCGCCATTTTGTATTTTACGTCCACGATTTTGAATTTATAAAAACAAAACCTAACCTATAACCATTGGGCCATTAAGACAAATTGATAGAGACCTCATTCATTAAAATCCACCCAGCCGTTGGGATGTTTCGAGGGTATAAGGAAATCCACATACACAGACACGAGTGAAACACATAACCCTTCTTTTCAGTCGGGTAATTATGAAGCAAATTGAATAAAGGCAAAGTTAAAAATTAAATGAAAACATGCATATATATAAAATAGATTATACTAATAAAATAAAAAATAAATGCAGTTCGATAAAAATAAAATTATAAATCTACTTATATATAAAATATCCAAACGGAAATTTCGTTCCGAACCTCTATATTTCGAGTTCTACAGCATGGATTTTGACAGAACTTATATACTGTTATATAGGTCTCGTTTCAGGCAAGGTTTTAAGCTATAACACATCGTTCTACGTAGATTAGGTATAGAAAAATTATCATGGAAAGTTCTGTTATTTTGGACGATAAGGTTACCACTTTATCTCTTGGCGAAATTTATCGTTGATAAAAAAAAATTGAAACGACTATTACACCTCGAAAAATAGAAGAAAAATCTGTTACTAATTTTATTTAAACGAAAAAAAAAAGACGAAAAAAATCCATTTTAATGAGTGATAGCATTGAAAAACGAAAATATTTAATTTAAACATGAAAGGGAATGTTCGTAATGCTTAAAAAATTTCTCAGTTAATATATTGCAATTGAAATAAGATTTGGATATTTATCTTTTGCGTCAGGTTAAAAAAAAATGCATCTGAAAAATTGATAGGATGATATAAAGGAAGTTTCTATAAGCGCATGCTCAGAAATATTTAAAAAAATTACATAATATTCTTCTCATGAGGAATATGTAGAATATTCTTCTCATGAGATATGATATGTTTATAAAAATAATCCGCAGAACTTCGATTTAGCGATCGTAAAAAAATAATGAAAATTTAATTTTTTTGGCAATTTAATGCTGGTTGGCGATAAAATAAAATTTTGAATGATACTTTTTTTTATGATAAATAATTTTTAATTAAAACCTTTTTCGACTCTTCATACGAAGTTAGTCAGATTAAGTTTAACTTAAATACATTTTTATTACTACACTTTTGTCATATACCTTTATATGAGTATATATTAAAATTTTACTATCATAATTATACGGTTTAAAACAGAATTTAAGTTTATTAAATTTGCTCCACACTGAAAATTAATGTCCGATTCTGATCATTGACAATTTGACTTCGATATTGTTATAGTGTTTGTACACGTAAAAACTGCAAGCGACAAAAATCGCCTGCGACTCGTCAGATTTCCTTAAACTTACGCATTTTCCAAGCACTTCATTGGCTGTTCGGGAAAAGGCTTTTCCATCGTCAGATTTCCAATCATTTGATTGGCTGTTACTTGCGACTCGCTTCGTTTCAGGCGTGAAAGACGCTCCGACAGAAGAAAGTTGCTTGCTTTCGAAGCAACTCCCATGGAGCCATAGGATAACATTGAGACGCTTGGAATTTGAAGCGACTTTAATCCCTCGTGAGCACTTTAAGTATCAGAAACAAGATGTGAAGGTTGTTTGTTGCCACAGAAACAACTACTTAATATAAAAGTGTTTAATGATAGCATTTTTAATTAGCCATGTATTTTTAAACCAAACTTAAAACGGTACTACTTGATTATCCCGTCGCACTGTGGGGTATTTGAAGAATCTGGGCGGCCAAAAGTCGATTTCATAAAGTACAGCGCAGGATCGAACGGATGGATATAAGTTGAAACTAAATCATTGGGGAATCACGTGATGCGATTTTTATCTCCTTTAAGAGAACGATGACCTCATGTTATCAGTTGAAACTGGAGTGTTGCGTTAAGTGTATGAGTGTCAAATCGTTCTTCATTGTGACTTCCTATTTTTGAATGTGAATAACTTTAGTTTTGGAAGTATTTAAAATCTAATCATTATGGATAGTGACGAGGCAAGTATGTATCATTATTATCATTAACTTTGAATTGAGAAAGAAATAGTTTTAGTATTTACAAAATTAATTTAAAATAACGCATATTTTTCCATTATTTTTTTCCCTTGTTTCCCAATTCACAAAGGTTTTAGTTATATTTCCAAACATTTCCAAGCAAAGTTACTTATTGTACCAATAAATATACACCCTTCTATTTGTGTTTTCGTTTAAAGTAGTTCCACCTTCGTCCCCTTTTTAAAATGAAGGCGATATAAATATGCTCTTCCAAAATTCTGAGTAAGCATACAAAATTGCTATATATTGATTTTTAACTGATATTTATCATATAAATTTTAATATTAAAAAAATGTTATGATTCATTAGAAAGTGATCACATTTGTTAATTTTTCAGTCATTCTGATTGAAATTAAATTTATATAATTTAAAAAAATATTGCTTTAAAATATATTCATCCCCTTTTATCTTTTGTTTAGCACTTTTCATAAAATTGAAATGATTTATTGCTCGTTATTAACATTTGTTTAGCTAAAAAATAAGTCGAGGCAATTTTCCATATGTTTTTGTTAAAAGTTAGTGAAAGATTGTGAGATTTTTTTTTTAAATAAGGGATAAAATGATGTTATCTATCAAAATTGCATATAATTATTATGTATTATTTTTTGTTCATATTTTGTATTTATTTTTATTTAGGGCCTTCGAATGTCAGAGTAATGACTCGAAAAGAATTTTTAAACATTATGCAACAGCAGAATTTGCCAAACATTAATCATAGATTAAATTTCCTTGAAAATTACCTTCTTAATAGCGATAATTTTGACGATGATGAAATTAAAAATCTCAAGCACAATTTCTCCCAATTTAAATCTCAGTTCAAGAGCAAATGGATCGAAGCTTATTATATGTTAGATAAATTTGTGAAAAATAATAAGGAATGGCTTGAAGGTACAGTAGAAATTTAAAAAAAAAGTAAATCGACCAGGAAGGCCAGCAAAAGCTTTCACTGAATCAAGTGTCAGGTCAAAGCGGAGAAACTCTGAAAATTTGAGGAGCTCGACTGATGTGGAAGTACTTACACATGCCGCTCAGATAAAGTTAGAAACCTCAGGGAAGAGAGATGCTGCCCATGTTCTAAAGGATTTAACATGTTCACCAATGCGAGCAACAAAATATAAAAAAGCATATTTGAGAACTCAGCAGACGGAAAAGAAAACACAAATATCGCCTTTAAAAGCGTTATCATTATTCGCCGAAGCTAACCTTTCAAGTAATCAATACGAAATCATAAGACGATATCAAAAAAATGTATACCCTTGTTATAGTCTTCTACAACGGTCTAAAATTGATTGCTATCCAGACAAAGACTCTTTTCAAATTACTGAAACTTGCGCTGAAATTAATATTCAAGATTTACTTAATTTAACAGTGACACGATTATTCATTTATTTGAAAGAAGTTTTGGAAAATTTAAAAGAAGATGAAAAAAATGCATTAATTCTTATATATAAATGGGGCTGCGATGGATCGCAACAAGCACAATACAAACAAAAATTTGAGAGTGATTCCTCTTCCGATGAGCATATATTCCAGAGCTCGTTTGTTCCAATTCAGCTAATTTGCAATATAAACAAGACTATCTGGCAAAATCCATTGCCTTCATCACCACGTTATTGCGTGCCCATGCGAATAAGATTTGTAAAAGAAACAACAGAAATTATTAATGATGAGATTAATTACATAAAAAATGCATTAATATCCGTACAGCCCTCAAAAATTACATTAGAGGAAAATACATTTTTAGTAAAACATAAAATGATACTTACTATGGTCTCTGGAAAAATATGTAACGCAGTCGCAAGTACAAAATCGACAATGCGTTGCTACATTTATGGACTGACATCCAAAGATTTTAATGATCTCTCTAAAAAAAAAAATGTGAAGCCAGAAACATTAGAATTTGGACTATCGATTTTGCATGCTAGGATTCGATTATTTGAAAATTTGTTGCTTACAAACTACCGATAAAAAAGTGGAGATTGAAATGCAGAAGACGAAAATGCTCTCGTTAATGAAACAAAATTGCGCATTCAAGAAAATTTCAAAACAAAGTTAGGTTTACTTGTAGATATTCCTAAGTCTGGATATGGTAATACAAATGATGGAAATATGAGCAAAAGATTCTTTACTGACCCATCTCTAGCAGAAGAAATTACCGGCATTGATGAAAGTTTAATATATCGATTTAAAGTTATTCTTGAAACCATATCCAGTGGCCACAAAATTCACCTTGATAAATTTAAGGAATATACAGAAAAAACAGCAGAGCTCTATGTCCAGTTATATAAATGGTATCCAATGTCACCCACCCACAATGCATAAAATATTAATCCATGGACCCACTGTGATAGAGAAAGCTTTACTACCAATAGGTCAATTGTCTGAAGAAGCAGCCGAAGCACGGAACAAACATTTTCGATTATTTCGCCTAAATCTATCGCGTAAATTTTCAAGAATTTCTTGTAACCGTGATGTTCTCAACAGATTGCTTTTGAGCTCAGATCCAGTTTTAACTGGAATGAGACCCACGATAAGAAAAAAATCAAAATTGTTCCTTCAAGAAACTCTAGAAATGTTACTGCCTATGGAATCTTCTGAAGCCCGTGATCCAGAAGATTCTGATTATGAAGAAACAGATTACGATTCTGAATTATCATCTGATTAAAAGATCCCACATTGGGGATTTACAAACTAATTGTTCTTATCATAAATAATCTGTTTTTATAATTTATTCAATTATTAAACACATTATTCCATTTTTTATCATAATTATCATTTATTTTATAATGCTATTTATCATGATTATCATTTATTTTATAACACTATTTATCATAATTATCATTTATTTTATAATACTCTTTTTCATAAATATCATTTATTTTATAATACTAATTTTGATCAATAAAAATCAGTACGAAGTTGCAAAACATCCATGATTTTTAATTTATTAAACAATATTAATTTTAAAAAATGCATTTATTTACTGCTTTAAACGTTTAAATTAGTTTAAAAACAAAAAATAATTTTGGCCGCCCAGATTTGTGAAATACCCCACTGTGCGTCGACAAAAAAACTATCGCCAAACTATGAGATTAAATGCCAATAATGGCTGATCGTAAATTTTACATTCACTTGACAATAAACACGGTACACGTGTTTGTTGAGTCTTCAAGTGGTTTTTAATTTGATTTCTATTTGTAATTTTATTAATGTTTACAAATTTATTTATTCTTTAGTTGTTTAAAATAAAATTTTGTCAATTTGTATAATTTGGCGAGTAGTTTGGCAATTTATATAATTTGGCGAAATTGGTTGACAGAATAATCAAATAGTACCCTTAAAACTTTTCCAGCCGGTGAAGCCATGTAAAATTAAATAACTACTTCAACACGCGATTTGTATATATTATATACGCTTACAGATAAAAACTAATTGTCTGAGCGAAGCGAAGGCTAATACTCAGTGTAATATTACTGTCTGACCATATACAGCTACGATGGATATTAACGCCATGTCCTACTAGAGAAAAAGCCTAATAAAAACATTTCGTCAAGCATAACTCAAAAAATAATTGTCGGATTTCAGTTCTGATTGCATCAGAAGGTACCTATGAGGGTCGCCTACTGAATGCACCTACTATGAAAAATAAGTTCCAAACCGTTTAAAAATTATAATGCGTCACTTTCACCGGTTCACTTCGTAGACAACTGGATTAGAACACATGGAGCAAATAAAAGAAATACGCACGCAGCGATATTGAAGTGACATAAAACATATTTAAATTTAATCAAACAGAAAAATAAATCTGTTTATTTTTCTATTTAAAAAGAAAAAGGCATAAAAACTTTGATTTGAGATTTTGCGATAATCTCTTAATAGCATTTTTTAATCACCAAAAGCATCTTTTATATTTCGCGTGTGAAAATTAGAAACAATTATATGATGTTTAATAAAATATTTTGATTTATAGCATCATTTCTTCTTTTTTTTTTTTTTTACATGCTTTCTTTTAAATTACAATTATGTTTGTCAGTTGCACTCAAATCTTTTTATTTATTTTTCACCCACTTCCTGTTGACATAGAGTTTTAAAATTTGGAATATATATGTATTCCTGAGGTCAGTACTTGAATTGGACATTGATTTTTTTAATTCGATCCCTAAGGTGGCAACGGTGGAAGGGGGGTAGAATTACTTAATGGTTAAGTTTGATTTTCTATAGAGAATTATATATTCTATAGAGTATTTGTTGAAAAGTACTAATGACAGGGTTTCCACGATACCGCCAAACCTTGGCCAACGTGGCGAAATATCGCCAAATTAGGTGACAAAAAAGTTTCTTATATGAAGCCAACTTGGATATAGCTGGCTAATTTGGCAAAATTCCTATTTAAATCCAATTATCTTCCATAACTCTCCGAATTAAATTTAAACTCCGTGCATTTAATGTTTTTTCAAGATTTTTCTACTATTTAGTGCATTTAAAAACCGTATATACTTTCTAAATATTTGTAAATTTTAATAAAAGCATGATTAAAAAAAAAATCCATTTATATTAATTTCTTTTTAGTCTTTAAAATGAAATTGATACTTTTCCAGGATAAGTGCTTTGGCGAGGTAGGGAAATTGGGTTTGGCGAGACACAAGTAAGCTTTTCATGCATATTTCTTGGCAACCTATTCATTATTTCATATACTTAAGCAATTTTTTAAAGATTTATACAATTTATTTTGTGTAAACAAGCCACTTACCTATTTTTATATGCAAACAAAAGTAAATTGTATATAAAACATTGATATCATTATAAATAAATAAAATGTTTTTATGTATTGCACAGATGCCATATACGCATCGGGTTTGGCGTAATTTTGTATGCCCATTTGGCGAAAACATCGTTTTCGATTACGAGTTACACATAGCGTGCTATAATAGCACGTTATTTTTTATTTCGATATGAAAAGAAAATACAGTGATAAACAAAACATTTTCTACTATTTTCAAAAAGATAGAACAATCAATAAATGATATAATTCTAGAACAAAACAATTTATAATAATATTATATATGGTTACCATGTCAGGCAAAGTAACGCCATTTTGGCTCCAATTAGATACCTCGGTGCTTATATGACATCTGTGCCATATTTACTTATAAAAATAAGCATAAAGGGTCATCAGGTTTGTTTTCATAGCTGTTTATATCTTTTTGCAACAAACCTGACTTTTTGAGACTGAAACTGTACCAAAAAAAAAAAAAAAAAAAAAAGAAAGAGAAAGAAAGAAAAGAAAGAAAACGGGAAATCTGCTTTTTCAGAAGTTAGTGTCACCCCTGATGAAAAAATATATAAATGTATATAAATATAGATAGTACAAAACATATTTCAGTTTTAAGACTTGAAGCACAAGCTTTTATTTTATATAAAATGACGTCATCCACGTCCACTGAAATAGTCTTCATTTACGATTCAGTCTTAAACAACATTTACTGTAAACTACATATAGGACGTCATTATCGCTGAATAATACACAAATCCAAAAAAAGAGATGACGTCATTCAAGAAACTCTACAAAAAAATCGGCTATATCATAATTCATATGCCTTCATTTGTTTGTAATACACTGGTGTCCAAATTGAAGGACCAATCACAAAATGCTAATTTTCAAGTACACAAATACTCAAAAGGAAATCATATAATTCGAATAATTACTATCTCTACAGCGCAGCTAGTCCTTATAACATCTCATTCATCTCACACATGGTCACAAGTGTCACAGTCACTGCAGTAAAGCAAAAAATAGGAAATTCCATACATCTCATTATGAGTCTCAAATGATCACTATATGTGACTCCACTGAGTCGTCACTGTGACTTCTGATTTGTGACGAGTCACCATGTGATTTTAGAATTGAGGTACATTGTGAGTCTCATGTTACTGTCGTCTGTAGACTCAATTTCAAAGTCGTCGTGAACGCTGCATTAAGATAAGTTATTAAATAATGTCACATTAAAGTCACATGATGACTTTCAGGTGACAGAGAGACTACTGTGAAGTCACCATTGTGTCCTTTTGTGAAAAGTCACCATGTGACTATAATGTGATATTATTTGGTGACTTATCCTAATGCAACGTTCATGATGAATTTGAAATTGAGCCAAAAAATGACAGTCACATGAGAGTCACAATGTAATTACATTGTAAAGTCACCTGGTGACTCGGGACAAAGCTGCTGTCACATTGACGTCTCAGTGAAGTCACATATAGGATCATTTGTGACTCATAATGAGACGTGTGGAATTTCCTATTTTTTGTTTCACCGTAATGACTGTGACACTTGTGACCATGAGTGACATGAATAAGATGCTATATGGACTAGCTGTGCTGTAGATATAGTAATTATTTGAATTATATTATTTCCTTTTGAGTATTCTCTTACTTAAAAAATAGCATTTTGTGACTAGTCCTTAATTTTGGACATCAGAGTATTAATATAGATACTTAAATTTTATAATATCTTCATGTTTTATCAGAAATCATTCATTTATATATTTTTTTCAAAATAGTACGTATTTTAATTACTTTTTTTAATTTGTTATGGGGAAAAGGCAACAAAAAATTATAATTATTATTTTCCAACTTTTTTTCCCATACTTTCTACAGAAATGGAGTATTTGAGTTGCCAAAATTAAACCTATGGCGCTAAAAACTACAAAAAAAATAATATTTCAAAAATAAATGGAGATGCAGTTTTCAAACAAATTGCATTTAAAAGTACTTTTTTCCCCCAATACGACTGTATAAAAATTGAAAATGTACGATGCTTAGAAGTTAAAAAAAAATTGCAGTAGATATTGAAAATTAGGCGTTCAATCAATAACTGTTGTATTTCTTATATTCCTCCGAAGAAAACTATGTTTTATAGTTGAAAGTATACTAAGGTATTAAAATAATTTAACATTTTAAAATACTGTGTCATCTTTTAAGTAATTTTGCACTTAGTGTAAGTTTAACTTTAACTTTTAAAGATGAATTAAGCATTTCTATTTATTCATTTACTGCAGTAGAATATTTGGTACTACTTAGTTATCCCGTCGACAAAAAATCTATCGCCAAACTGTAAGATTAAATGCCAATAACGGTTGAAAGTAAATGTCATATTCACTTGACTTTAAGCAAGTTACAGGCGTTTACTTCATCAAGTGATTTTTATTTCGACGTTTTATTTGTATTTTTATTAATTTTATACTAATTTATTTCTTCTTTCGTTATTTAAAATAACAATTATGTCAATTTGTATAATTTGGCGTGTGGTTTGGCGATTTATATAATTTGGTGAAACTGGTCGACGGGTCAAGAAAGTAGTATCGAGTATAAATGACTATATAAATTACTATGAAAATAAAACAGAATAAGTATTATACTGGTTTATTTACATATATTTAAAAATGCATCTGCTAACACGTATTAGATAAGTTATTTATGTTTGTATATAAGTTAATATATAAAAATGAAAATTTGTCTATCTGTCTGTAACTCTATACAAATCCACAGTTTGGAAACCAGAATTATGAAAAGTTAAGTACATGTGTATTAAAACACGGCCGAGGCAACTAAAGTAGTCCGGAATCGAAATAATTTATAGTCAATTTTTAATTAATAAAAAACTACCAATTTAACAGCAATTTCCCGCCAAATTTAAACATTTTTCCTTTATAATTTTTCTACTGCAAGATATTCATGTGAAAAATGAAAATGAAATAAATAGTTTGACGAATTTAAATGAAAGTGAATGTTATGTCATAAATTTTCTATTTCAAGGTTTTCACGTGAAAAATGAAAATGAAATAAATAGTTTGACGAATCTAAAAAAAACTGAATATTACGTCATATGGGAAATATAAAGGACGTGATGAATATAGTATAATATCACATGAGTGTGAAAAAACGTATTGAAGAATGATAAAAACCCGATTATGGAAATATTGGCGTATTTTAACATTATTGCTCCAATGATAAATTGAAATAAGTTCATTTATAGCTGTATTCTTTTGCGTCTGTTATATAAATTTATACATTTTTATATTGTGTTTTCATTTGATTCACGTGTACAACAGTTCGACTGCTTTTTTTTATTGTTTGTTTTATGTTGTATGTTAAATTTTGAAATTGATTTTTTAGAACAAACATTTTTCAAAATCCGGACAACGCCGAGAACTTTAGTTAGTAACAGATAAATGGCTTCTGCATCTGTACATCTATTCTGATATTATAAAGCGTTATAATATTATAAAGTGTATAATATTATTAATGTTTGTGCGTTTGTGAGGTGTTATCTCTGAAACTACCTAGCAGATTTAAAAAAATGTTTGTAGCCATTTCTGCTCGGAAAAAAGACTATATGTTATGTCGGTAAAACAACCTCCATCGGTGCAGGAGCAAAAAAGTTCTAAAATTGCGATTTCTAGGATATTGATTGGGTTAGAAACTTTAGATTCGGTATGGTGGTTACTTTTACGATATAAATACTCTTTATGAACGCTTTCTAAAACGTTCAAAAATTCAATTTGACAAATTAACGTAAAAATTCTAGAAAGATTCTAAATTATGACTTATTTCGAATACAGCAATTTCTGGGTACTGTTGGGGTTAGAAACTAGAACTTTGGCATGGCAGTAATTTATAAGATGTAAATGCTCGTTATAGAAAGAAATCTAAAAAATCAAAAGACTAAAGAAAGCGGAAAAAAGATCTAAAGAAAATCTAAATAACGAAGTACATGGAATTATTAGGAATATAAACATGAAAATTGACATGGCTGTATTTTTCATGACCGAAATTATCGCAAAAGAACAAATTCTAAAAATGTCACTACAAAAAACAGTGCAGGAACAAAAACTTTCGAAAATTTTCTATTTCTGTGTTACTACTGAGTGCAAAAACTTGAAATTTTGCTTCGGGTTAGTTTTAAAATATAAAATTGTCCCTATGAATGGTTTCTAAAAAAATTTTTATTTAGAAAGATAAAATGAACGGAAAGCGTTCTCAATTACCATTATTTTGGAATTATTAGGTACCGAAACTTTAAATATTTTATAATACTGCATTTCCTCTACAAAAAATGCAATTTAAATGCAACAAAACGGATATATACCCACTTAGCATTAAATAAATTGTGTAAATATTGAATAAAGGCCTGTATGAAACAGTGAGTTGGTTACTTGAGAAGTACTTGTTAAAGTGTTCCTTCTGTAGTCTTTTCTCTCTCTCACCAAGGCCACTAAGAGAGGGAAGTGCCGTTTTAAATTTGATATGAAATTCTTTTCTTGATTCACTTTTCTGGACCTTTTATCATAAGGTCATATTCTCAATTGTCATGAGAATGTCAAGATTTTTTATATATTAACTTATTCTGCTGAAATTTCATAATCGGGCTCATATTGGCGTATTTTAGCTTGCATGATTTTCTGAAAAAATATGTATGGATTTGTAAATTACTTCAAATGAAACTTTGACAGCTCAAAGGTTATTCAGACGATAAATTCAGATCTTGTGTCATACTTTATGCTGCAATCATTACCAAATTTCTTTTATTTAATACATGCTAAATACAGCTCAACTTGTTCAGAATATGTTTGAAAACAAAACAATATAGCGTTATAGTGGCCAGCATGCACTCATCATTTAAATCCAAACGAGCATATCTAAAACACACTCTAACTACGCATTGCATGCCACTGTTGATGTGCTCGGTACTTTAATAGCATATCAGTTTTTGAAAAGAGAATTCCTTAACTCTTATCGACAACCTCATTGCATCCATGGAAAACAGATACTGTACAATTTTAACTATTCCGGGGGAGCACACACCGTATAAAGTATAGTCCATTCTCTTCAAACATCATATTTTTTGTCATTTAGAGTTACTCAAATTAGTGCGGAGTGTCTGATTATGCTCTTGACGTCATTTTAAACAGTTAAAATTCCGATATAAGATAATTTAGTATTTTATTGTCTTTTTTACTTTTAATATATTGTGTACTTCCAATTTTATACCCATGCATGGGTTGTTTCCTATTTCTTAAATAGTGTATACGAATTTATATATAAGATTTCGTAATTCTATGATTCGCTTATTTTCATCATTTCAATTTATCGCAGTATATGGATAATTAAAGATAACATCTCCTTTTCTTTGCTTCCACATGTTATTACTAAATCAATGTTCTCAGCAATATCGCTCAGACTAATCCGTCTGAGGGAAGTCCTAGTACGCTGATCCTTCGTTTAAGTTTAAATTCATTGAGTTTTAGCCATTTAAACGCTTATTTAACAAGCAATTTCCGAATGCATTTAAATATCTTTCATTTGGAAAGGAAATGTGTTGGCTAGCCAAGTAGCCTGGAACGTTCGTCTTTTTTGCGCAAAATGCTCGAATATATTTCTTTTTTCAGATTTTTACTGGGATTCCGCCGCCAAATTTGACTGATGTTTTACTACATACATGAGTAGTTTTATATGCATTTTTTTTTTCGAAAATAATTTGAGTATGCTCTTTAACCTCTTAACCTACGATTTACTTTTAACAGTTCTACGGTTTGGCAAATCCATAGCTAACACTAAAATTTAATAGAGATTTTCGCCTTGTTCAATCATGGAATTTCGACGATTAAATTAAACTATATTTACTGTGAAATTTTAGTGGTAAGAAGAATTTACATTTGGCTCGATCATCGTACGCGGGCTATGCCCGTCATTGTAGGTTAAGGGGTTAAGGAGACCTTCCTTGTGAGTAGCAATTTTGTTTTTGATTTGTTCTTTTTTATTTCTAACTCCTTCATCATGTGACTTACAGACGAATCTAGCAGATGTAATTGTAAAAACGATGGTACTTATGATTTACATGTTATGTGTTTATTTATAATTTTGAGTTCACTTTTGTTGCTAAACAATTTGATTTTAAACCAAAAGACGTAAGCATGACATAGGTTCAAGCGATGTTTAAAATAAAGGTTCATTTTGCAACTGTACGAAAGCATTTTTAGAGTATTTTTTTTTAATTCAAGTGTACAAAATATAAATAGAAATTAATATTTTAAAAATGGAGTCAAATATTTAAATTATAGTATAAATGTCTCCCGCACACGCACATACATATTGTAAAATAATTTAATTTCAGACATTTAAAAAAATTCTCACCATACTTTACTGCGAAAACATGTCGGTTTGTTTTCCCCAAATTTGTGACTTTTATAACCTCGAAGCCAGATTAGCTATTGTTGTCCACTCTTTTTTAATAAAAAACATATCTCCAATTTTCCTTTTAGAAACGTTCAATGCTTGCAATGTTAAGTAGTAAAGATTATTCTGAAGAAAATGTAAGCAATTATGCGTTATTACTATCACGAAAGAAAATATTTTGCAATAAAAATTGCTTTCCAAAATCGCTTTTCGATATTCCATTTAATTCGTCATTCCCCCCCCGTCGTGCCCCCCCCATAACCTCCTTTCTTTTAGAAATGTTATTAAAAGATATTGGATGAATCTTCCATAATCAGCTACCTTACAATTGGCGAATTTACTATATAGTGTTGGAAGTTTCGTTTATATTTGAAAGGAGCCGATTTCAGAAGATTACGCGAAATTTGTATTTAACGATTAGTAAATTGATGTTTTTTTTATTATAGATCAAACGGACAAAAGAATATTTACTATTATATATTTTTCATCTGCAGTTATTTTGCTATCACTTAAAAAAGCATCACTTTAAATGTACAAACAAAACTTTTAAATGCCAATGGTGGCCAATGGAACAATATCTGTTCATTTAGCCTAGGTTTTAAAAAAAAAGTACCTCAGTTTCAAATAAAATTTCGATCATTATAAAGCAATTTTGTCTGATGCACAGCCCGAGCAGCTGATCGCAGTCGCAAATTAACGTTTTTAGTTTTATTTAGGCAACAGACTGATGAATAATGGCCTCTTGAAAATAAGAAGCATGTTTGTTTCTCCGTCTTATTACGCGAGAGAAATGCGGAAAAAATCTTCGGTTTCCAAAAAGATCATTACTAAACATTTTGCATACCAAACTTTTTTTTATCTTTCGCAAAGATTTTTGATAGTATAGAACTAAAATTCAATCAACAGCAATTTGACATTATTTAATGGAATGTAGCTTGGCGCGTAATTAACTCTGTTTTGTAGCTAACTTTGGTACAATTGTAGCCTTACCGTTACGAACATTTCTAACATTTCACATCAAACTTGGTTGTGGATCCGATTACGGATGATTGGGAAGATTTTTATTGAATGAAAACTAGAGGTTTAGTTTTATATTTGAATCAGTTATCGAAATTATTTTTCTAGGTTAATAGTTGCATTATTAAAACTGGTATATAAAAAGAAACGACAGTTAAAATGACATTGTTTTAATTTTATTCACACAATTCAGCTTTAAATATCCACTTTTACATGATTCATATTTTTTAAAACACAAAAGTTAAATACTGTTTTGACTGTATTTACTCTACTGGAATTCGAAGATAAGAAACTGCAGAAAAACTGCCAAAAGAAGATGTATATTACCAAATATAATGCATCGTAGAGAGAGATTGTATTTATGTTATCAGATCCACATATAACACCAAGCTGAGAAGCCCGGAATAAAAGAACTAACAAACGAAAATGAATAACCCGAACATTCTTTAAGTTAAATGGTCAATCCCTGCAATCATTGTAATTGTCTCTTTCTTAGTAGTGCGGTGATTAGAGAACATTTGATTTCTGATGATCGTAATAGCCGCATTTCCATCCCAAACTCTCCATGATGTACGAAAGAGTTGCTTCTGAATTGCCCGAATTTCGCCTAACGCATCTGATAATATAACAGCGCAATGGCGTCCGATGTGTATTCAGAAAATGCGGAAGGACTTTCCAGTTGAAGGTCCATATTAGTTTAAAATACTGGGTCGAATTCTACATTTCGTTTGACTGAAGGTTTGTTTGAAAAATGGACCAACGCATCAGGCTCAGACTGCTAGTAAATGAATAAATAAATAAATTAATTAAAAAATATAAAAAAATAACATTTAAATTTAAAAATTAAAAAAAAATTAATTAAATAAATAAATGATAAAAAAGATAATAACAAGAAAAAAATAATTAAATAATTGATAAAGATAATAACAAGTAAAATAAAATAAAAATAAAACTAAATAATACATATAAATCAAAAAATTACATATATGTTAAAAAAAATTATTTAATAAACAAATACCAAATTAATATTAATTAATACAATATATATATACTAGGGGGGCCTTTACCCCCACCGAGCTACGCCCGCCAACCCCTGCTTGGGATTCACAAACTCCAAAAACACAGAAATGTGTCCTGTTTAAAAAATATTACCAGATTACGGAAGATTGAATGATATTATCATCATAGCGTGGCTATCTTCTTAATCGGGTTGCCATTATTTTCCATTTGAATGGGGTATTTTTGGTTTGTTTTGTGTTTGGTTTGTGTTTATGACGGCCGATTATCAACACGTGGGATATAGGCCCTGGGGGAGAGTGCCCTTCGTGGGGGTCTTTCTAAGGGAACCTAACCCGTATTTACGCATGGGAAACCACGGTCTCGAAGAAAACCACGAAAACTCCGAAACGTTTAGGCCGACGTGCGCGATTGGGTTCGAACCCCGCACCTCCCGTCTACCAGCTTCGAGAGCAGAACCTCTCAGCCACTGGTGGGGCGGGTATTTTTGGATTACAATGGCAACATCCATCGCTGTCGTAACAACTGATGGCGGTTTTCAGGACTGATAAGTAAGATCAATTACACATTTGAAAATCAGCTTGTATAAAATGGTTGGGTTAAAAATTTCGTTATCTTTCTGACTTTTATAATGACGCTATGGACAATATACTTTTTTTAGTTCCGAAGTTAAAAAAACTCCATCTGCTTGGGAATAGCTTTCAGAACCACGGTATTGAAAATAATTGAATTTTGAACTTTTTAATCTTATATTTTATGTTTTGATCGAGTTTTAGATATTTTCAGGAACAGATATAGCTTATTCATAAATTCTTTTCTTTATTTTAATACACCTTCATGTATATTTCACAATGTATATTGTTTATAATATTTAATAAGAATATCCGGATTTTCGAAAACGTATTTTTCGAACAGTAATTCGTACAAAATAAAGCGAAAGTATTTTGTGCATGCAATTACCTGTATTTACCTGTATTTATGCTGCATCAAATAATGTAATGTATAAGCAAATTTGCCAGTCGCTCTACTTTTATATCGAGGCTAACGAAAAAGACAGGCTACCGCACTGTATCCCAAGTGCCTTTTTTTACAGACCGCTAGAGTGACATGATGCTATTTTCGTACACCTACAATGGTGCATTCGAGCATCACGTGACTCCAGCGGTCTGTAAAAAAAAAAGATACGTGGAATGCACCGCGGTAGCCTGTCTTTTTCGTTAGCCTCGATTTTATATCATGGGACGTCACATTAAAATTCTTCGAAATGAAAATCGTTTTATTATATGACGTAATTTTCACTATTAACTTCCTTTCTTATGTAATACTTTATTTCTTTTAAACATTTTCTCTTTTAGAATTTACGGGTGCATATATTATTTAATTTAAAACTGCTTGGGAATATGATTACTTGAGATTTTCAAATATAATCTAATATTCAACATTAAAAGTTTTACATGCATAATAATGGACAGTATTCCTGTGACGTCACAATTGCTAAAACGACGACTTTTATTGCCTCGAACCGATTGGAATTTAGGGTCCATTTCTTTATGGATTATAAGCTGGAAATAAATGCTAAACTACTGATATTCTTTTAAGTGTAAAAGAAATTTTCTGTAATCGGCTGCATGCGGTAAGTAAAATACGCAGTATTCGTGTCACGTCACAATTTGTAAAATGGCGATATTTATAGACTCGAACCGAATGGAAGAATACGGTATATTCACTTAAATTATGACGACCCAACAAACATAGAACTTCTGGACCGCTCACGGTTACGTTAGCCTTGGCACCAAGTGTTTGATTGAGGCCCGCTATCATTGTCCGTTACGGCTTCGTCAAAAAAGGGTCACGCCGGACATAATATGGCCACAAGGTAATTGGCCGTAAATACAAGAAGTTGCCCACAATCATTCCACTAACTTTTCACCAATAATTTTGGATAGTCTCAAACTGGCCGTTTTTATTCTTTTAATGGCCACTAAAAATAATGGATAGCCAGAAGCTCGTCCTAGTCCAGCCATTTGTGTTTGCAAGAATCTAGCCCAAAGCTGCCCACAAAAAAGCCTTTTGTGATTTTTTTTAAACATAAACCACCCAAAAGTCTGCCATTGTCCTGCCATAAAGATTATTTCAGCATAAATTCAAAATTTGTTGTATAAAAAGTACTTGTTGAAAAAATGTTTAAACGATAAAGCATTTTTACATGAAAAACTAATATATTAATAATCATTTAGTACACTTTGAAAAAAAGTATAAATTTTTTATCTTATTTTTTTTAATTCAAAAACACAATACTTGACATAGTGAATTTATTAATTTCTTTATTTATTCAATTTTATATGTAATATGATTTTCAAATAGTTTCATTTCCTATATATTTAAAATTATTAATTGAAAATATAAACTAATTAATTAATTCGCTATTCCAAGCATTGCCTGTGAAAAATTTTCGAAAAAGTTCAAGATAATTAAATTATCCTTTTTTTTAAGTTAACCTAAATGATTATCAATATATTATTTTTCATGCAAAAACACTTTATCACTTAAACTATCTTCCTACAAGTATTCTTTATAGGACAATTTTTGAATTTGTGTCTAAATAATGTATATAATATTAACGTGTGTTATGTATGTTCTATTAAAATTAAATGTGTTTGTGATTTTATTTATTTTTTTACACTTATTGGTAAGTCCGTTGCCAAAATTTGATGCCCATACATTAAAACCTTATTCAATTAGAACAGAGGAACAAGTGAAATATTTCTGAACCATTTTCATTTAACAAACACAAATTTTCACATAGGTATTATTAAAAAATAAAGAAATAAAAAATGCCGTTTTATGTTTATATATGTCCCGAATGGCATTTAAAAAAAATAGCAATTTATCGTTCTCATAATTTTTTTAAATATTGTTTAATATTAGATAACATTAGATTTTGCTATTAAAGTTGAATAATCAAATTTTAAAATTATAGTAATTATAATTAAAAAAGAGGTTAAAATATGTATTCCAACCATTTTTTTTTCTGAAAATTATTTTCAGATATTTCAAAATATCTTAAATATTTTAAAGAGTTTTTTCTCGCTCTAATTTTTCTTATATTGTAATAGAATTATTCAGTTGTTTAATTTGATGATATTTTCTCTGAGGACAAATTATAATTCGATATCAGAGGAAAAGAAAAAAAATCTTCCTTTTCAAAATCACATCTAAAGAAACAATTATGACATTAAATCAATTTATTTTAAATAAACTAGAGGAATTATGAAAGTGATATAAATAATTCACAATTTTTGAAATTACTTTATACAGCGTCAATAATAGGGAAAAAATTCTTAAAATAGAATACATTCAATAAAACTACTAAATGAAATTTTTCAAAAAATAATAAATAAAAAACAGATATTATCTTCCATTTGCTTAAACAAAAATACCTTTAACAATCAGAGTTAAATCGCAAATTCTAACATTTTACGTCGTAGTCATTTATAAAATAACAACTAATAATGTTAACATTTAACTTTACATATTTATATAATTCTTTTATAAAAATGAGTATAATATAATGGTATAGAAACAATTCAAATTAAACTGATTTAATGAATAGGCAAACAAAATACTCAGACTTACAATATTTTAAATTCTATTCCCACCGCAGACATCCACTAAATAGATCTTGTACAAACAGTGCCAGAAGTCGAAATAAACAGAAACTTTGTCCTCGTAACAGAACTTTGTCCTCGTCAAACAACAATTACAAGTGATTTCAAATCATGACACAGCGAATCTTGACCCTTATTGGTTGTGTCCTTGAACAGTCCCCCGAAACAGATCATTCACTATTCCCTCCGTCCCCTAAAAAAGAGGGAGAGAGACTTGAAAAACAACTTATAGTCGAACTCATTTTCTCAATTTCTGTGTATAATGATTCTTATTTTAAAGCGACTTTTCCGAATTTAACGATAACACTTTCGAATTTCAAATAATTGAAACTCTTTCTCAGTTATTTTTTCCCTTTATCCTTTACCTACTAATCGATTAGAAAAAAAGGGATACGATTTTTTATAGAGTTATATTTAGTGGATATCTGAAATTGTAAAATGTATATAATCATTAAATGTAATCCATATATGTACTCCTTTTGAAAGAAATAAGAGCCATTGTCACTCTGATTTAAGTAAAATATACACATATATGTATCGATAAAATATTTTTATGAAAGTTATATATTTAATTCACTAGAGGTGATAAAACATTTAAATACTACTGATAATTTCATTTTCAAAGTTTAATAACCCACTTTTATGCAGATTTGATTTATTTAATGTATATGTGTATATGATATATATATATATATATATATATATATATATATATATTTCACTAAATAAACGTGCAACTTTCTGACATATTTTGAAAGTCATTTTTTACGTAAAAATATGATACATGAAAGAATAATTACAGAAACGATTTGTCATGGGAAAGTTTTTTTTTTCATTATTTCATTTTGTCACTATACATGAATTACATCTTGTAAATGACTGTAATTTTATGATTTCGTTTTTTCTACTTTTACGCGCTGTCACATCCGGATATTTCGTTTAAACGCCAACTTCGGAGGCATTTTCTGACAGAACTTTTGTCTTTACCAAGGAGAAAATAATTCAATATTGTGAAATAATTTCATTACACAGTCTTTTATTAAGAGGTCTTGCTAATTTTATGCGTTTGGTGTAAAAAGATAATTTTAAAAATGTGTCAAAAAGTAGCCAATACGGATTTGAGAAAAACCAAACACTTTCATATTTGTTTCGTTCTCGCAAAAATATACAGTCAAACTTATTTATTTATTTATTATTATTTTTTTATTAAACAAATAGCACTTGTAACTGATATTTTATTTATTTATTGTTATTTTTTTAAATCTAAATTTGTTCTGTAACTCTTCCGTTTTACTTAACATTAGTTTTCATGTAACTGGCATTGAATTAACTATTTTTATGCATATGAAAAAATATAAATGGCTTTAACTATAACTTTTATTAGTGAAATAATGATAATAAAGGAAATAAATATGGATAAATCATTAAGAATTTAATAGAGGCAAGGAATTTTTTTTTTTTTTTACCTTTACACTGAATTCAGAACTTTAAATCTGATAGTATTTTGTTTTACATTCATTGTTTTCAATATGACGATAAAAAATATATCCATGCAAAGATATCGAAGATTAGTTTGGAAATATTATTTTATATTTTGTAAAAATATGTTAAAACTAAATAAAAATATGTAATCTATTTTACTGCTTTAAATATAAACCTCATAACGTATTTATATTTTTACTAAAACCCACATTTAAAGTAATTAAGATTAATTTAAAAGAAATGAAGAAAAAATACATTTCCTCTCTTTAAATAAATATATCGGTTAGGTAATATTTGCCCTCTACTGTTTAAACGATGAGGGTATATTGAATGCTTGCCGGAAATTGACTCAACGATTGACCGGTAAAATAAACGCAACTGTTTTCTCGCTTTCCTCCGTAATCTGTTTGGCAACAGCTGCCGTAATTAGTGGCACGTTACTTACGGCACAGTGTTGTTTGGCTAGAAATGGCCTTAACTCAACCTGGCCAAAACGAACACGCCATGCGGCCCGAAGTCAAAAGTTTGTTGGGGATATTTAGTATTTGGGAATTTTAGATATGAAATAATTATCCCCTTTAAATGCATTTCGCGTGTAATAATTTAACTATTTTAAAGTTTTCGTGCATTTTTTATATTTACGTGCAAATATTTCGACGTAACTTTCTGCTTTTGACACGTGATCCCTTAAATCTTGTTTTAAAGTTTCTTTCTGATTTTATTAATTTTACTTTTCACACAAAAAACAAATCTGAATTTTATTTTTTCGAATTTTCCTGAAAAACGTAATTTAATAGCAATATTGTTTCACTACCGATTGAGATAAAAGATAATTTCAATTATCAATTTGAATTTGATGAAAAGGAAGAAATCTAATAATCCCTATAGTTTTTCCCTGTTGTACCCTTTTTACAAAAAAATGGAATCATTCTGTTGTCATTACAGGTTGTCATTGTAGATATGTAATTAAAATTAAAAAAATTGATATTTCGCAAACTAATTCAAATTTTAAATTTCTGTTACCAGTTTTGATATCTGTGAATTAATACGGATAATTGGTGTTAATTTCCTCGCCAAAACTTACATATTTTAGGAGAAATAGTCATGAAATTTAATCAGTCGTTTCATAAAATCGTTTCATAAATTCGTTTCATAAATTCACTTCATTAGGATTTTATATATATACTGTAGATATATTAAATGGTAGGACTGAAAAGGGTCCCAAGCTTCAGAGAGCATGGTGGAATCAGTTTTTTCATTAAGAACAACTTCACGATCATGATAAACAGCTAAATTTTCTAGAAAGCCTAATTCTGAGGTGCTATTGGCATTAAAGATCATTTTTGCATTTTGAAAATTAAAACTATGAATCACAAGAGTGCTTGACAATAGAAGATTCAGAAATTTCTTATTTACGTAATGAGAGTGTTCTTTTAAGCGTATTTCGAAATTACTTTTAGTTTGACCAATAACAGATAAATGATAACCATTAAAAGGATCATTACAAATTTCCCATTTACGAAGATGAGGAACCGGAGACTTAGAGGAGGATAATCTGAATTTATTGACGGGTTTAAAGATAGCGTTAAAGTTGAAACTTCTTAAAACTTTAGCTAATTTGAAAGATCAATGAGAATAAAAGGGCAGACCAATCAGATTACTAGGTTTGCTTTTCACAGATTTAGAAAGATTAGATTTGCTATAAGATCAATTGAGTATTTTCACATCAATATTTATGAAGGAAGGATTGAAACTTCTTTTGACAGAAACATATTTTAAGTAATTAAGCTCATCCTTAAGGGATGCAGAGTCAGAACAAATTCTGAGAGCACGATATACATACGTGTAAAAAAACACAATTTTTCTGATTAGCTGGATGATTTGAGAGAGCATGAGAGGGGTTAGAGACAGAAAAAGGTTTTCTGTAAACACAGGCTTTGAAAAAGGTATCATATTTGGTAACTAAAATATGAAGGATGGTAGTTTACAATTTTCTAACTCAAAAGTAAACTGAATATGTAGGTCGATAGAATTGACAGTTTGAAGAATTGTGGAATTATCAAAAGGATTATCAACTAAGACTGGTCTGCATAAAGCATCCTCTGGGTGGGTTTGGTGTGGTCTGCATAAAGCATCCGAAATTTAAACTTTAACCCCCGGACCGCCGAGCAAAAGGGCAAAATTGTAGTGTTGTTTTCCCCTTAATTAACAACAACAAAAAAAAAAAATACGATGATTTTTCCAACATGACATAAAAAATTTAATTGCGCATAAGCCTCGCGAGTAGTGTTAATAACAAAATGATTTAAAACTGCATTATATTTGTAGAATTATATTAATTTAAATAATGGTTATATTGCTGTGAAACCTGCAGCTTAGTGAACGGATATATCTGTTCGCGGCAGTGAGAAGGTTAACAGATTCAATAATTTTTCTTCGAAATAATGCATATAAATGTCACAAAGAATTGGTGATAAAGGATTACCCAGACTTAAGACACTCAGCGTTTGAAAAAAATGTTTTCAAATTCAAAAGTAGTTTGAGTGATGCAAATTTTAGTTAAAATGACAAAATATTTAACTTCAATATAAGAGTAATGAAATTCTCGTAATCTTGTTTCCGAACAAATCAGAGCACCTTCTATCGGAACATAAGTAAATAATGATTTGACATCAAGATACAACGTAGAACAATTGGATGGGTAAACATTTTTTAATTTACTATCAAAATCATAAGAATTTTTTATCACATGAGTATTCAAAATGCATAAAAGACAAAAAAAAAAAAAAATAAAAAAAAAAAAAAAATAAATAAAATAAAATAAAGAAGTTAAAAACTTGGCTATATAGGATAAATAACAATACCAATATTAGAGACGGTATGTCTTAGGGAACATTGGTTTTATGAACTTTAGGCAGAGCGCAAAAACGAGACAGACGGCTGAAGAAGGAATAACACAATGTTTAGTGCAATCATTTAAAACAACAGGATCCCTTAGACCTTTTTTGACAATGGAAAAATGTGAATGAGTAGAACCTTTTTTAACTTCAATATTTGTGTGCTGTCAAACATAATAATTGGTTAGAAATATTTAATTGATTAAACTTGTTTTGCTTGATCACAAAACTCATTTTCATACTTAGGAAATAGTAGAAATGGGACATTCGAATAGATTATGAAATTGACATCTTTACAAAAATATAGCTTAATTTTACCTTGCTGTCGGATCACCGAATTTTATACCAAAAAAGATTACCCTAATACATGTATGTTTACTGTCTGCACTCTTTTAATTCTCGTCATGCCGTATCAGGAAATTGACAGAATTCTAAATAACGTTCATATAAACTGACGATAAAAACCATAAACACACGAAAAAAATCTCTTTTTTAACATTTGAAACAAAAAAACAGGGACCAACTTTTATTTCCTAAATTTTAACCTCTTCACGTGAGATAAAAAATAATGGAAAAGAAAGGGAAAGTAAAACCATACCATCGAAGAAAAATCATAGCAACGAGTCGCGTTTAAGAAATAAAATAAAATGTCACAGTGGCAATTGCCAAAGCTGTCTGTATAAAAAAATATTAATTTACCTATTCCTAACATAAATGTAAGGACCTTTCTGTAAAAGAGCATAAGAACTTTAAACTATATCAGAGTAATTTTTTTATCCATAAGAACGAAATTTAAAAACCTTTACCAGCTTTAGTTATAATGAGATTTTCATTAGAATTAAGTTCATTAAGTGCGATATGTGTTGAGAACATGAAAGATTAGGCATATAGTTTGAATTATTGGAAGAATCAGTATCAGAAAGGATGTGACAAAGCGGTATTTTTTTTTTTTTTTTTTTTTTTTTTGATTGAGTGACTTTACTATATTTAAAGGAAGACTCAATAGAAGCAATCAATTTGGTGAGAGACGATTTTCATGTCTGAGAAAAATTTAAACAAAGTTCTAAAAGGTTTTTTGCTCGGAAGAGAGAGATTACTTCTACTCTGTGTTCTACCATGCTCTTGTGTGATTGGATGTTTCTTCCTACTTTCCTATTTGCTGTTTCTTCAACTTCTTCCTTTCCCTTATCTTTCATTTCAGTTGTGGTCCGGATTATAAAGTTGAAACACGTCGTCTTTGCTCCTGATGAAGAAAGACTAGCGATTTCCAAAGGCCTAGAGCATTTATATATTTTTTATGTTGTTCTTAAGAAGTTATTTTGGTTCTAAACTAGACCTTTTCAATTGGGATACAAAAATACGAAGAGGCAAAAATTTTTATAATTTAGAATTCTTAAACTTTTTTCAAAATGAAAATTTAGTGCGGAAAATTCATCTTAAATTCCAAATAGTCCCAATAGTTGGCATTTTGTGAAACGTGGATTATTATTGTTCATTTCTGGTTTGGCCATCAATTAATATTATAATTTTTAAGAAAGCATTAAACTTTTATGTTTCAGTTGATTATGAAGAAAATAATTCTCTGCATCAACATACTGTCCACGCTCTGCATAATGATCTTTAGAGGATTTTAAATTTATTAAAATATTAATATTTTTATATGAAAATATTCAACCATGAAAGGGCACGTCAAAGTAGAGTAAGTCAATGTGAAAAATATTTTTTGTGTGTGTGTGCATTATTTAAACAAAAATACAAATAAAAAATCCCAAAGGTGCATTAAAAATCAACCGTTTTTCATAGATTCTCCTTCTTAACATAATGTTATTTTTTATATTATTTCAAGATTTTTGCTATTTCCTACATACATTAAAGCGTATTTCAATATTTTTAGAACATCCTGTGAAATATTTATGTGATATATACTTTGTATTTTTATTTGTACATATGTTTTGTTTTTAGGTGCGTTATATATAATTACATAAGTACGTAGCGCTTATAGTCGTCTGTCTGTCTGTCTGTCCGTCAATCCGAACAAAACAGCGCAAAAACTACCCAGCCGAATGGTTTGAAATTTAATATATATAATCGTTGCAGACTTTTGTCGAGCCATTTCAAATTGTATAAAAATCTCATGTATAGTTCAATTACAGGGAAGTCAAAATTATTCGTTACATTACGGCCAATGGGAAAAATAGTTTCAAGTGCTTTTTATTGCTGTTATACCCTTTCGAACATAATGAAATTGATATGCATTTATGAAGTGCACTAAAATATTATTTAATTATGTTAAACTATTTCACATATAATGAAGCTGTTATACGTTGCTGAGGTTTAGTACTAGCTACTTCCTGTATAAGAGTTTTAAAGTTTAACTAAATTTTTGCTTATTTCGTTGTGTGTATAAATGCTGTAGATTACAGGGCTGCACAAAAGAATTCACAAGGGTTACTGAGCATGAACGAAAATAGCTTAAAGGGGGGTTAGTTAATGAGTTTGGCCTGCATTTTTACGCTGAACTACATTTAGTATACTATGATATGTTTGTAGAATATAGATAAAATGCTATACATGGCCACTCAAAGAATGGATACATGGCCATCTATGGATGGATGATAATCTCTGGAAATGTGATTTCAGAAGTTTTAAGCGTGTTTTAGTCTTAATTAAATTTATCTAAATAGTGACGTGTATATAAAGGTAGTAAATAAAATACCGGACTTTACAAAAGTATTCAAGTATGCTTCCGTTTATTGGTAGAAATTGCTGAAAGTAAAATTTCAATATATTATGTGTTTTTAACACTTTCCAACATAGTTGAAAAGTGTTTATTAATTCGGTTTGTCTGCCCATCTTTCCACCTGTCTGTCCGAACTCTAACTTGCGTCCATATAGTTGGATTGCTCTGTAATTGATATATGTTATTGTGATTTGCTATGCAATGTTCGGTATTGAAAATAAAGTGCATAGCGTTCATAGTTTATTTACAGAGACACTCAGAGGTATTCCATTACATTATGGTCTAAAGGAAAATGTCTAACTATATAAATACGTAGCACCTATAGTCGTCGTCTGGTTTTTCTGTCTGCCTGTTCGTCTGTCCGCATATAACAAGCGCAAAAACTACCCAACCGAATGGTTTGAGATTTAACACATATGAGTTATTCTCACATAATTTTAATTTTCAGGAATAAAAATCTGGTAAAATTAAACTTAAGGAAATAAAATTTGAAACTTACAGAATAATGCCTTAATCTATACTCCTATTATAAAGAGGAAAAAATTGTTTATTTGTCGGAGATAAGCTCTGGAACTACCGAACCGATTCCAGAAGTAATGGTATCAAAATGATAGTGTTAGTCCAACTTAGAACATAGGCTATATCTTATGTCGGTGCCACTACCCCAAAGGTGGTGTAGGAGCAAAAAACGTTCTGAAAATGCGATTTTAGCGTTACTGAAGGGCTTAGAAATATTAAATTTTGAATATTAGTTACTTATAAGATATAAATGATGTCTAAGAACAGTTCTTAAACAATTCAAAATTTAAAAGGGTTGAAAATGCACAAAAAGTGTTCTAAAAAACGTTCTAAATGGTAGTTTCTACACAATCTCAGGAAATACCAAACCGATTTAAAAAGTATTGGTGTCAAAATGACGGTGACAACACTTGCTCCAAGATAGGCTATGTTTTATGTCGGTGACACTACCCTAAAGGGGGTGTAGGAGCAAAAAAGTTCTAAAAATGCGATTTTAGCGTTACTGAAGGGCCTAGAAATATGAAATTTTGAATGTTAGCTACTTATTAGATATAAAGGATTTCTAAGAACAGTTCTTAAGCAATTCGAAATTTGAAAGTGGTGAAAATGCACAAAAAGCGTTCTAAAAAACGTTCTAAATAGTAGTTTCTACACAATCTCAGGAAATATAAACCGATTTAAAAAATATTGATGTCAAAATGATGGTGACAACGCTTGCTCCAAGATAGGCTATGTTTTATGTCGGTGTCACTATCCCAAAGGGGGTGCAAGAGCAAAAAACGTTCTAAAAATGCGATTTATGTGTTACTGAAGGGCCTAGAAATATGAAATTTTAAATATTAGCTACTTATTAGATATAAAGGATTTCTAAGAACAGTTCTTAAGCAATTCGAAATTTGAAAGGGGTGAAAAAGCGCGAAAATCGTTCTAAAAAACGTTCTAAATTGTTGTTTCTACACAATCTCAGGAAATACCAAACCGATTTAAAAAATAATGGTGTCAAAATAACGGTGTCAAAATGACGGTGACAACCCTTACTCCAACATAGGCTATGTTTTATGTCGGTGCCACTACCCCAAAGGGGGTGCAGGAGCAAAAAACGTTCTAAAAATGTGGTTTATGTGTTACTGAAGGGCCTAGAAATATGAATTTTTAAATATTAGCTACTTATTAGATATAAAGGATTTCTAAGAACAGTTCTTAAACAATTCGAAATTTAAAAGGAGTGAAAATGCGCGAAAAGCGTTCTAAAAAACGTTCTAATGGTGGTTTCTACACAATCTCAGGAAATATTTAACCGATCTAAAAAATAATGGCGTCAACATGATGGTGAAAACTCTTACTCCAACATAGGCGATGATTTATGTCGGTGCCACTACCCCAAAGGGGGTGCAGGAGCAAAAAACGTTCTAAATTTCGGCTTTTGCGTTACGGAAGGGCCTAGAATCGTGCAATTTGGAATGGTAATTAGTTTTAAGATATCAATGATTTCTAAGGACATTTCCTAAAAAATCGAAATTTAAAAGGGGGTCAAAATGCGCAAAAAGCGCTATAAAAAACTTTCTAAATTGCGATTTCTATGCAATCTCAGGAAGTACTGAACCGATTTCAAATATAATGGTGTAAAAATGATGGTGACAGATCTTGCTCCAAGATAGGCTATATTTTATATCTGTTTCCACTACCCCAGAGGAGATGCAGGAGCAAAATGCGCGAACAGCTTTCTGAAAACGTTCTAGATGCCGATTTGTCGGCAATATCTTAGGAAGAATGAATCTGATTTCAAACGTAATGGTAGGAAATTGATGCTGACAGCCTCTGCTCTAACATAAACGCTATTTTATGTCGGTATCACTATCACCAAGACGTTGCAGGAGCAAAAAAAGCGTTCTAAATTTCGATTTTTGTGATCGGTAGGGGCTAGCAACTTAAAATTAGGCAAGGTACATATTTATTAGCTATAAATTATCTTTAAGAACAGTTTCAAAAAAATTGGAAATTTAAAAAGCGGTGAAAATGCGCGAAAAGCGCCCTAAAAACGTCCTAAATTGCGATTTCTACTCAATCTAAGGAAATACTAAAGCTATTTCAAAATTAATGGTTGCAAATCAATGGTGACAGTCCCTGCTATAACATAGGTTATATTTTATGTTGCTGTCACTACCATCTGAGGGTTGCAAAAGCAAAACATGTTCTAATTTGCATTTTTTGCACAACTGAGGGGTCTAACACTTTGAAGAATGGCATGGTATTTACTTACAAGATGCAAATGCTTTCTAAGAACAGTCGAAAGAAAATTCCAAATTAAAAAAAAATGAAGTGAGTGAAAAGCGTTATAAATTACAATTTTTAAGCAAACTTATAAATTACCAAACCGATTAAAAAAATAATGATGACAAATTTTGGTGATAGAACCTGCTCAAACATAAGCTATATCTTATGTCTCTTCCACTACCACCAGAGGGTTGCAGGAGCTAAAAGCTTTCTAAATTGCGATTTCTGTGATACTGAAAAGGCTAGAAACTTTAAATATGACACGGTAGTTACTTATAAAATGTAAATGACCTCGAAGGAACGTCGAAAATAAATTCGAATTAAAAAGGGGTGAAGGGAAGGGGAGGTGCGAAAAGCATTCTAAAAAAGTTCTAAATTACGATTCTATGCAATTTCAGGGAATATAAACCGATTATAAAAGTAATAGTAGCGAATCATTGGTAACAGTCTCTGATCCTACACAGGCTATATTTTATGCCGGTGATTCTACCACCTGGGGTTCACAGGAACAACAAACGTTCTAAAAAGGGGCTTTAAAAGCTTTTTAAATTACATTTTTGTGGAATATTAGAAAATAACAAACCGATTTCAAAATTAATGTTGGCAAATTAATGGTGACAGTTCCTGTTTCAACATGGCCCTTTATGTTGAGAGAGGTGGTAGGACTTGGAATTCGACATGATGGTTAATTTTAAGATGTAAGAAGATGGTTTCTAAAAAATTCAAAACTTCAAATGAATACTGAAATGAGCGTATTAATTGAGCATAAAAGTTTCAAAATATTTTCTAAATTATCATTTATTCAGTTTTATTTCATTTTATTAATTTAAGTCTCATTTCTGCCTAATACAGTGTAATAATGATGTTTAGTCAAACTGTGTTTTAAATAGTAATTTTTGAATTATTCCTAAAAGTAATAAGTACCTTTTAATAAAATAAAATATTACATTTTAATAAAATAAAAATTTAGTTAGTACCTTTTGATAAAAATTAGACATATAAATATCACTTGGCATATTTCAAATATTACGCGAGCAAAGCCGTGGGAGTTGCTAGTGATTAAAATAAAGAAAAAATGGTCAGCAGCTATTATTTTTAATAATATTTTATTTAACAGAAGAACAAAATTAAACTTGCGAGTTTAATTTTCCTTACCATCCCCTGGACATTTTATCTCTCTAACTTTTTGTATTTTATTCTAAATTTTTACTTTAAATGAATTCGCATAGTACCCATAGAACATTTAAATAAGAAATAATAACAATGTAGTATTTTTAGTACAAAATATTGGTATAACATTGTCTTAAATGCTAAAATTTAGCAGTTTATATTATTTTATGCTGAATTATTTTATTTTATTATTATTTACTTATAACACACATGTTCCAGATATGCTAATTTATTATATATACGTACCAGGTTTACAAACTATAATAAATTTTCTTATTTAAAATTGTTACTAAGAATTTCATGGTTGCAAACAGAAATATAAGAGTAGAGGCGGTAAAAATATAACACAGGGACGGTAAGGCCCTGTAGCAAGTAATTACAATTAAATATTTGGAACATTGTTTCTCCAACTCTTGATCGGGAACAGATAACGAGAGATTGCAGTTAATCTGAATCTGCAATTAATCTTTTCTTTATTAAAATGGAATATGTGTAATGCAAATGAAATACCTTACAAGAACGAGTGATATCTCATCAAAAACGACTTGTTGTAAATGATCCCGTCACGAAAGAAATCTAAAACAACAGTCATAAAAAGAAGTGATATCACATAAAAAGAAGCGATATAGACGTGCATACTCCGAGTGCCGTGTAATAATCTATCACTACTCATAACGTTTCCAAAGGACTCGGAGTGAGGTACAATATGTGAAAAGTGCTTGGCGACCTGCAGGCGTATATATAATATGTGCTGTATATCAATTTTGAAAATTTATGAAAATCGAAAAAATAAATTTTAAATTCTCATTATAGTATCTTTTTTATAAATATCTGTGTGAGGAAGACCTGTAATATTAAAGAAAGTGTTACAAGACAAGAAGGAAATGGCATGTAATTCTGGCATGTATTACATGGAGAACATAGGAAATGGCATGTATTACAATAGTACTTTTCAATATTTTTTAACACAATCTTTAATTCTATAAATGCGATTAATAACACACTGTTTCAGAATTAAAGGAAAAACTATAAAATAAATCCTGTTTATGACGAAATTATTTTTTAAACGAAAAATGTGTTTCCGACGTAAGGAATATTATATAATACTATTAAAACCGAAACCCAACTAGAACAGATTTTTCCCCAGTCATGTGCAATTCCGTTTACGCAGGCTTTTACTGCAATATATCTTAGTAACGTCTATTATTAGGTGCATTGTTATTAATATGCATATGATCATTATATTTTATTATTATTTTACAAACTCAAAATGTTTACATGTTTACATAGAAAAAACCTTCCTCCTGAAAGTGGTGTTTATCATTCAAATAATGGTAAATAAAATCAATAAATCGATCCCGCCATGATAATAAATAAGAGTGGGCATGCAAATACCAGAAGCTTCACTTGTTATGTAGTTTAATGGGAGCAGAAAAAGGAGAAGAAGAAAAAATTGGAAAGAAAGAAGTTGAAGAAAAATTGTTAAGCATATAGTCATATGTATAGTGTCGGTTGTTTACACTTCCGGCCGTTACAAGTTTCCGGCCATTCGTCATTCGTTACTTTTGTTATCAGTAAAGTGTTTTTTGGCCGTGTTTGTTAATTAATCAACGTGAATAGCTGAAATTCAAAAATGAAAAATTCAACCATTTTTGTTCGTAAACGAGTGATTTGTTATTTTTAGAAAACAACGAATTTATATTTACCAATCTCTCCCCTTTCTGAACTAGCTGAGCAAACTCATTGTTTTCAGCTCCCATTTCAGACAGGAGCCCCTGTTTTGTACATAATGTAAATATTTGTCTTATTTCCTTTGGTTTGTTTATTTAGTATTTTTATTATATTTATCAGCATATGCATTTCACTTAAAATTTTTCAGCTCTAATATTAAAAAAACATGTCTTGTAATTGTTTATGCATGTATACAACATAATGCAATTGCTGTCAATGTATGTACTGATGACACTTAATTTATTTTTCTGTATGTTAATAACTGTTTTAAAAATATTGTCATTGTTAATGTATCTTACCATATGCAGTGGATCTGAGTCTTCCCCCGGGATTGCACTTATACTCTAAAGCGAAAGCTCGGTTCCCGGGCGCTACATTACAATCCAACAAAACTTGGAAGTGTTTGGCGGCTTGGAGTTGGCAGCTTTTGGCATTTTCGCTGGTGGTGAAAAACCAGTTCTTAGGGAGGGGAAAGGCATTGCAGATCTTTGTATCGTATGATAGGATACTGTGTAAATGTATAGTGAAATGTTTTATAAATAGAAAATTACTGTTCTATTCCTAAAACAAATGATAAACTTTACCATTTTTAAGATAATTTATAATTCTGATTTTTTTAATGCAAATAAATTACTTCATTTATAAAGATTTTTTAAATATTTTCATATTTTATTGTTTTTATTTGCATTGCTATTATTTTTTACTACGCCTGTAGCACATTTTGATAAAAATTTCCTAAAATGTTTTAATATTTTGTTTTGTTTACACCATTTCTTTGATTTTCTAAAATAATAAAAATCTTCAATCCGAAATTTAAAGTCCGAATTTTATAAAGAAGTTCTAAAATGAGTTTGGGTGATAAAACATATACAATAAATAAATAAAAAATGAATAAATAAAATGCCTATTCAGTAAAAATGTTGATTATTTAGAACTGTTGTTAAAAGTCAAATTTCTCAGGAAAGATATTGTGACCTCATAAATTTAGTACTTATATAAAAAAAAAATGAAATTTATTAATTGTGTTGTAAGAATTGCTGAAAAAAAATGTACTGTCAGAGGTATTAGAAAATCCAAAAAAAAAGTTGCTTTTGAATTTCAATAACAACACATAAATAATTATGTATGTATAATAAATTTTTGTTTAAGGTTTATTCTAAATTAAAATGCATAACTAAATTCCGTATTTTGTGTCATTATTAAATTTCTGATTATTGTAGATTAATAATTTTTAAATTATATTCGGACCCATGAATGACGGTTTTCTTGGAGAAAATAAATTTTATAGTGAAATAATTTAAACAGTAATGATTAATATATTATAAGTTAATATTGAAATATCACTACAAAATTAAAATCAACATTTGAGATAATCTGATAGAGTAGGGGCAATATAACTTTTTGTAACTAGAAAACATAATTCTTGCATTCACAAAAGAAAAGGATAGCCTTTTTTTTTTTTTTTTTTTTTTTGGCTTTATAAATGAGATTTGTAAAATCGACAACTTAAGAGACAGAAAAATAAAACATTTTAATTCTATGATGAATATATTTAATATCACTGTATTTAGAGTTTATTCTTTCATGGCATAGAACTTTTAACATTTAAAGAAAATGTTTTTCAGCACTGCCGTCATTACGTTTTCTGAAATATTTGTGTTTTTTTTATTTACTTTTTATAATAACAGAATTCATTTTATTCAAAATATTATGATTTCTTAAGGCTGTTTTTAACTGCTCTGCTCAACAAGAGCAAAACATTTTGACACATTTACAAACTCATTTTTTAACGGAAAGATATAAAATTGGAAAGCCTGACCATGGAATCGATTTGGAATCGAACTGTGTTTTCCATTTTTTGATAAATAAATTACCTATTGAGTTATAAGCGATTTCGATCACATGATAAACACGTTTTTCACGCTTTTTTGAGTGGTTTCTTCTTTCGCGCAGAAATTCGGTTCAAAACGCCCACTTTGACACTATTTTCTGAAAGATCTGTTACGTTTCAAAAAAAAAAAAAAAAAAAAAAAAAAAACGGAAAAAACAGCCTGATTACATAGTTTCTGAACAACAACATTTGCTAGTTTCATGCATTTCCAAACAAAAATAAATTAAAACTTATGTCAGAAAGTTGCCCTTTTGGATTTAAGAACAGCCTTAAAATGAAATAGCTCTAATGATTCATCATATAAGGTTACGTGAGGCAACTGGGCCATGATTTTACAATGTGACTCTGGAGATTCTGGCAATTCAGATTCAAAAGGCTAATATTCATTTGAATTAAAGTCTGAACTTTTGTAAATGTGTTCAGTTAGGTTCCCTCTATCAGGCAGAAATGTTTAAAATTACATTTTAATATCTAAAAATAAAATACATATTTCATATTTCTTCCCTCATGGGTCCAGTTGCCCCATAAAAATGGGGCAAGTGGACCAGGAGGGTCTATGTTCCAGACGCGCTTGTATTTTTTTATATTGGGTATCAGGTCTTGTTTGAAAAAGTGTAAATAACTAAACAAAATGTATAAACCAGGCAGATCATGTACAAACCTTTACTGTCAATGTGTCAAAAAAAAGCACTAAAAGTGAAAATATTAGATTTATTTATACAAAAAACATAAATATTAAGTAAGTACTTATGTACTTTAGTATAGGTAATAAGCATAACAGTTGCATGGGTAGTTTAAGGAAAAAAATAACAAGATAAATCTATGAACAAACGGCTACGTAAGTACTTAAGTATCTCATTCTCTTTTTTATTTACCCCAATGGAAGTTCGATATGTCCAATAAACCTGTGGAGAATGTAACCATATTTTTTATATCGAATAGAACTATTTTTTTATTCGTTTCGATAATTTTCTAATAATCTCACTTTGCCTTATGTATATGCCTCTTCATCTGTATGTAAAATTTCGAGCTATGGCTATCACACTTAAGAAATTTGGTTTGATACCCCCAACATGCTTTTTTAAAATTTTTATTATATAATTTTAATAAGGTATTATGTAATTTTCTTTATTGCAAGCAAAAATGCAATGGAGAAATTAATTTCCCATAGAAAGAGAAACTCAAAAAGATATTTATAACTGTCGGGAAAACTGGATCCCATATGGTCCAGTTACCCCTGATACATGTGACATGTCCCAGTTACCCCACTTTTGAAAAATGTATGGGGTAACTGAAATTCCGGCCTTACACTTGAAACATGAAGTAAATTTGTATAGATTCCTAATAATATTAATGTATTTATGTGTCTAATCTTTAAATGAAAATATTGTTTAATAAAAGTACTTACCGTATTTTAATAAAAAGCCGAGGAAGTTCAACCAAATGGACGTTGTTTTTAAAAAAAGAAACCTAAATTTTCGGCAACCTATCACAACAAAGGCAGAGTTATAACTGAGTTAACACACGTTGTTTTAAGAAGTAGAGATGGGGGTGCAATGTTGACAAAAGCCAAAACTTAAAAAACACCAACGGTTTAAAAAAAATAGTCTATGGCCCAGTTACCTCGTGGGTCCAGTTACCCCAGCTTACCTTACTCTTTTTAAACTCGCTTCACGTATGGATCTATAAATAAAAGGAATTTTTTAAAAATGTCTTTTAATTAATTAAGAATTAAAAAAAATAAGCTTTGAATATTCAGCAATTGAGCATTTAGCAATAATTTAAATATTGTCTCATGTATCATAGAGTTTAGCTGATAAATGGAGTTAAGAATAATAATAGCAACATTTATAAAAAATGTTTAGTATTACTTTTAGATGCCCTCTAAATGTTATTATTTCTTTTTAAAAACAACTTTGAAAATTCAGCAGTGTTAACATACATATTGTGGCTGTTTTTCTTTATTTCCACTTTACTTAATAAAAGAACAAATGTATTTTCTATTTAAACTAAATTAGCAAAACATTTTCTCGTAATTTTTTAACAAATCATTAATGAACATAAAGACAAATGGCAGCACAGCATGAAATTTTACTGGGTAATTATCTTTATCTTCTTTTTTTTTTTTACGTGAAATATATAGCTATAATATAGGGCATATAACAGCCTTCTAGGCTAACAGGCTTCTAGCTCTTAGATAGTGTAGACGATTTTCATAAACTTTGAAAATAACTTTTATACATTAAAATAACCTATTTCACAAGTGTTTTAATATTTAATTAAGACATTAGCGATCATATGTTACTCGTGGAACTTAATTGTTTTAGCATTTTTTTTTCTTTTTATCCGAAAGTTAACCATGATGCTTTCTTCACATCACCCTCTTCCACGAACAATAAGATGGATTGAAACTGATCTTCCCCGGTGTAAACAAATGGGTTACTGGAGAAAGGGTAGAATGTGAAGATTTTAGCGCTCTTGGCTCATAGCGTTTTATCTCGCCAAACCCCTCAAGTTTTGTTGGATTGTAATCTCGCTTCCCGGGCGGTCATCCCTGCCATCCCTGTCGCTAAAGAGCGAATCCTCTCGTGAGATTGCAGCAAAGTTATCGATAGGAAAATTTACTGTGAACGATATTAAAAAATATATATAAAGATGGCCATGGCGTCGGGACTTTCCACGGTCCGGGGGACCCCGAAAAACGACTATTCTTGTGGACAGAATTATCAGGATGACCCGAATAAAAATACCGCTGCAATACCCGGTTGACGGTGTTAAAATATTGCTGAAATAAGCCGGTCGATCGTATCAAGACGCTTATGTGACGTACGACTTTATGCAAGAGTCGGTGTTAAAAAACCTTTCATAAGTAAAAGAAAATCAGAGGGCCTGACTCGCTTTAAGGAATAATAAGTCTGGTCAAGTGAAAACTAGAAAAAGTACAATTTCCCGATGAATCGACGTTCAATCTTTTTGGGAGTGATGGCAGATATACATCCAACGAACTTAAAGAAATATAAGATTTGAGATATGTTATTCCTACAATGAAGCATGGCGGAGGACACGTTATGCTGAGGGGAGCATTTTCTGGAAAATGTGTCGGTCCGATAGTTGAAATCCGTGGCAAGATGAATAGTGCAATGCATAAGGACATCTTGCAAGATCATTTTCTGCCTTATTGGAGGAAAAATTGTGGTCGCACCTATTTGTTTCAGAATGATAACGACCCAAAGCATACATGCAAGCTCGCCAAGCTGTGGTTTTCGCTCGAAAAATTCTGCTTTTGAAATGGACAGTAAACACCCGATCTGAATTCAATAGAAATCTTTGGAACGAAGGTGAAAATATGTGTGGAATTATAAATATTCCAGTTCAGCAGCATTTTCCCAAAAAATTGCAAGAACCGTGGAAAAAACTTACCATAGACTTCAACCGTTCATTGAATTGGTGTCTCGTTGCTGCGCCGCATTACTTATTGCTAAATGCATGAATACAAAATACTAATAGTAAATGTTATTTATCACTGTTATTTTATATTATAGCATTATTTTTTTCTAAACTTGCCAAGGTGGCCTTTAACTTTTGAGAACATGAATTTTCTTTTGCAATTAACTTTGTCATTTAAATTTATTGTTATTTATTTTTTATTCCATAAATAAGTTCCTAACAGTTTTGTAAATAATGTGTATAAGTTTCACTTTAAGATTCCTCTTCATATGGGTTTACTTATAAATTAAACAAAAAATTTATGCTGGCCGGAAACTTTTTGACCGCCACTGTACGTGCAGGAAGAACAAACATTATAAAAGTCTGCAGGTCACCAAGCAGTTTTCACATACTGTACCTCACTCCGAGTCCTTTGGAAACATTATGAGTAGTGGTATGAGTTTTTACACGGTACTCGGAGTATGCACTTCTATAGCGCTTCTTTTTATGTGATATCACTTATTATTATGACTGTCGCTTTAGATTTGTTGCTTGGCGGGATCATTTACATCAATTGTTTTTGATGAGATAAACTGTAGCAACGGGTTTTTAGAAACAGTTTTACGTCATATTTACGAAATGGAACTAGCAAACGGTTATAAAGCAAACATATCTAGCAAACGGTTTTTTTATTATTACTATCTTTTTCCTAAATTGTTTTCTTGAAATTGGAACGCCTGTATTAAAATACATTTTTTAACTTCAGAAACATTCAAATGTAGATACTACGTCATTTTAACACATGTTTAGTTAAAGTTTTTACACACACACACACACACACCAACACACACTTACACACCAACACACACCGCACACACACACACACATAGATATATATATATATATATATATGGGCGATTCTCAAAAGGTGGGCACTGGACACACGTCATAACTTTAAGCCTTTCAAACATAACTTTAATTATCATTGACTTTATTTATTTATTTATTTTTTTTACACTGAGTTTTTAATTCTATTCAGAGACAGAAAATGACTAATTTATTGTAAAAGCTTTGTATAAATACCTTAAAATTTTATTATTTTATGCTAAAGAGGCCAATTTCAGACATTCATAACGTTAACTGCTCCAATGGTACCATCAAGAAAAAGAGTTTTAACTTTTTTCCAGGTAGTTCTAATGGTAAACAACGAATGCATAAAGGAAACGGATGATTTTTTGATAATTTCGTTAAGAGATGGCAGGCTGATTTATTACTTTTTAGATAGAAGGAGATAGATAAGATAGAAGGACTTTTCTATAAAGAATTTTTCTGTATTTTGTTATGTCCGAAAGTAACGTACGTAACAAAGCATTTGATTTTATTATTATTATTACTGGATAACAAAAAGTTAATTATACATATATATTTGTATACACATACAATTATAGGACACATTTACTACATTCTTAGTTTTAAGAATTTTTTAAATACTAAGAGCAACGTCCAAAATCTGTAACGTACGTGCGAAAAAATGTCCAAAATTTGTAACGTACACAACTGCTAATTAAATGCTTTAATAATTAATTTTCCAGAATAGTTGCTGTCTTTTAATTTTTGTGTATAATTTTGTAGACATACCATTAAAAATATTTATATATTATATTTATAGACAAAATACTATACTATTAAAAAAATTGGCCTTAAATTTGAAAATTTTAAAAATTACATATAGTTAACGTTTAATGATCCCACTTTTTGAGAATCTCCCATATATAAAAGATGTTCATTTTCTATTTAGAATGATGCCGATTTAAAAAATGGGACGGTATAGCGAGATTTCTGAATTTTATTGGCAAATAAAAACAAAATACACGCGTTATCCTTTTTGTTTTAATTATTATGCCGTTTTTAAGTGTGTGACAACAGAAAATACATGATTGAATTACAAAATTTAAAACAAATGGGTAAGTGTGATCACAGATCGCACAGAGGGTTTCGTTTAATATTATTTTCAAAAAACTTTATCCTTTTGCGAAATCTGTTAGTTCTACATTTAGAAACCAGGGGGCGCACTCTATTCTACACAATCCTCTATCCGAACGAATCTCCTTTTTACAACCTATCCTTAGATATATTAGTCGAGGGTATCGGACCCATAGCACCCGAGATAGGTAGGCACCCCCTGGCGGTAAAAAGTGGAACTGAAATATGTAAGCCTATGAGCATAATATGAAAGAGTGGTCAAAGTGGTGTCGGCAAAAGTTAGAAAAGTACCCACCGCGTGCAATGGGGGAAGGTTAGAAAAATTGCTTAAAATATACAAGTTGGAGCCCGGAGGGGTAAATATAGTATAAGGCTTTTTGAAAAATTTATGATTTTTCGTTTGATATGAGGTGTTCAGCTATAAGTATGCAATATTTTAAGTCTTCAACTTAATTAGGGGCTCAGTTTGAACAAAAAAATTAAAATACACAAGTTAGAGCGCAGACGGTTAAATATAAGATTTTTTCAAAATTTTATGATTTGTCATTTGATGTGAGGTGTGAGGTGCTCAGCTATAAGGGGGCAAAATTTTAAGTCTTCAACTGAATTAGGGGCACAGTTAGAACAAAAAGATTAAAAGACACAAGTTGGAGTCCAGAAGGTTAAATATAAGACATTTTCAAAAGTTTAGGATTTGTCGTTTGATGTGAGGTATTCAGCTATAAGTATGCAAAATTTCAAGTCTCCAACATATATAGTTTCTGAAAAAGGGCTTTGTGACGGACAGACAGACAGAGGCGCGAGACGAATAGGGTTTTGTCAGATGAACGAAACCCAAAAAAATATATTTTTAAAATCTTAAATTAAGGAAGGTGGTTGAAAAAGGCGTAAATATTGGACTTATGATTTCAGTTGACAGGGACCATTTCCATGTTTTTAAACGTACGTACACAGGTTTCATGTAAATCGGTTTAAAATTGAAGATTTGTATAAGGAAAATACACTCAGAGAATGGCTTCATATATATAGCTAGTCCCAGTTTTGAAAAAAAATTACGTTGCGTTACTTTTATTGAAAGAGTTTTATACAGACAGCTACAAACTTAAAAATCAGCACCAGGGACACGGACGGTAAGGAATTTCAAGGTACATTTTGTCCCCAACATCGTCTAACTTATTTATCTAGTTAATATTGTTATACACTCATTCAATGGCATATTTTCCAATATAATAAATAGAAAACCACAAGAATATGCCTTAAAATAAAAATTATTATTTAGGGACTTAAAAGTCAAAATTATGTGAGAATACTTCATATAATCGTTGCCGAATTTTGTCGAGTCGTTTTAAATTTTATGAAAATCGAATCAAAACTTAATAAGATATTATAAAATTTTTCTTCATTCTATTAAAATGTATCATACGTAATTAATTCAATGATATCCCATGATAGGAAATGTAGAAAAGATGTTCATTTTCTATTTAGAATGACCTCGATTTCAAAAATAGAACAATATAGCGAGACTTCTGAATTGTTATTGGCAAATAAAAACGATATACACGCGTTATCATTTTTTAAAAAATTATTATGCCGTTTTTAAGCCTGTGATAACAGAAAAGACATGATTGAATTACAAAAAAAAAAAAAAAAAAAAAAAAAGAGATAGAGATATTTTTATAATCTTAAATTATGGAAGGTGGTTGAAAAAGGCGTAAATATTGGTCTTATGATTTAAGTTGACAGGAACCGTTTCCATCTTTTAAAACGTACATACACTCAGAGAATGGCTTTATATATGTAGAGAGTCCCATTTTCAGAAAAAAATACGTCGCGTTACTTTTATTGAAAGAATTTTATACAGACAGCTACAAATTTAAAAATCAGCAGCAGGGACACGGACGGTAAGGAATTTCATGGTACATTTTATCCCCCAACATCGTCTAAAACTTATTTATCTCGTTTATATTCTTTATACCATCATTCAATGGCATATTTTCGAATATAATAAATAAAAAACCTAAGAATATGCACTAAAATAAAAATTATTATTTAGGAACTTAAAAGTCAAAATCATATGAGAATGCTTCATATAATCGTTGCCGAATTTTGTCGAGTCGTTTCAAATTTTTTGAAAATCGAATCAAAACTTAATAAGATATTATAAAATTTTTCTTCATTCTATTAAAATGTATCATACGTAATTAATTCAATGATATCCCATGATATCCCATGATAGGAAATGATTTCTAGGTTGCCATTGTGATTACGTGATATTTAAGATGGGGTCCTAATATTTCCATCTTACTGAATTTAATATATATAATCGTAATAAATTTTGCATTCATCCATTTTTGTATACGAGTGCAACAGCTATTATACCAAGATCTGAATATTTACAAAACTATTTATTGTAAGAATGCATCTCATTTGCCGCGTTTGTCGTACAATTTCAGACATGCTTTTTAGTCTTATCGAAAAAAGACTCAAATTAAATTTTCTTGGAGGTAATGATTGACTTTTTTTCAAATAGCTATCATTGTTTAAGCAAGTAACAAATGGTGAGTGTTCTACGGCCTACATATTTACTTTTTTACTGAATCAGTTATAGTAACGTGTACATCACTACATTCTGAATCTTGAACAATTTTTGATGACGAAGTAATTTTATTGTACTCTTAAATGAAATTATGGGATAGACAGATATATGTCTGGTTTTATGAATAAATTTAATAGTATTGAAACAGCGTTCTTTAGAAAATAAAACTCATTATTTAGATCACGTTTTTTCGCTCGTTTTATTCATGAAGTCATTTTTATTTCTTTTAGTATGTCTTATATAAAGGGCATCTTGATTCGCATACCTTATAGAAATTCATTTGCTGTAAGAACATTTCTTCTCTTTTTTTTTTTAAATTTTAAATATAAAACTAAAAACAAAATGTTGAATTATATCAGATATTTGGCTTTTATCGTTCTAATTGTAATGCTTACCGTTGTAAGCGTTGGTAAGTTTAAGTAAATTTTCTTTAGCTTTTTTTTTAAATTGCCATCTTATGTATTAAATCCTCACTGCATGCTCATATTTTATATTTCTTCCTACAAGAATGTCAAGAATTGCGTTTTTAAATGATGTCAATAATTCTTAAGAATGAGACGCTCTTATTACAGATCTTGAAATTTTCAGATTTTAAATTATTTACGATATACATATTTGCAATTATTAGTGAAATTTTAAAATAAATTCAAATGATAGTAATAGGGTTATTTCATTGTTTTGAAAAAGAGAAATATTTGTGGTTGTGCGATCTTCATTGCTGCTATTTTCTGATAGAAATTTAGCAGGAAAAGTATTTTTAATTTGAAATATTGCTTTACGAATGCTGGTTGAACCATAAAAGTGGAATATTTTTGAAGATGAATATATTTTTATTGTTAAAGAAGCATACAAATTTAATTCTTAAAACTGAAATATATTTTAATATAATTTTGAAAAAAAAAAATAATGCAAACAGCTTGGAAATCAGAGGCCAAAAATAGTGATTATTCCCTTCAGGGAAAACAATTTTTGTATAGGATACCAGGTTCAGAATCCTCTTATTCAATCAAAATGCAGATTATCAGACTCGAAAGTGAAAACGAATTTTGGTTTCTAACTTTACGAGTTATTACCATGTTGTAACAAAAATTTCGACTGTCCGGCGTTGCTTTCTGGGGAAAGTCGTAGTATCACGAGAACTACTGGCTACCATTTGGTTCCAAACAACAATCAGAAGACTCTCAATAATCTAATAAGTAGTGACGAAATATACGATATCAGTGACCGAATTACAATGGACGGCCTGTGATGGTATCAAATTTCCCGTAAAGCAAAGTTTTTCTATAGAAAATTATTAAAAATAGCTTCATTATTATTAAAATTATGGTAAAATTTCTCATATCAGAATGAAGAAAAACTTTGTGTGTTTTGGTTTTTCTGATAGGGTGGGCTGCAAGGATGTGCGTTAAATGTATAGATGTGTTAAACACTTACCCATTAGTATCCCCTCTCCCCACCTGCACGAAATTTCACGTGCCATTTTTTATTAATTTTTTCTTATGTGTTATAAACTATCTTAAAGTTTCAAACAGATCGCCTTGTTAGATTTCCTATTTTAGATGAAATCGCAGTCTTGTTAGTTCCACATTCCATCACGAGGGAGCGCACTCTATTCTTAACAAAACTGTATCTGAACGTAACTCCGTTAAACATTTTAAATCCCTTAAACATTTGTACTAATAACTTTTAGGTATTCTGCACATAAACATATCGATCAATGAGCGCTTACATATATCGTTAATTTTGACTATAATAACATAGAACTACAATATTTTATTTTTATATATTTTTTTAAGTATGTCTTATGTATGTTATGTATATAATTTATTTTATGTATTTTCAGCAATGGCTCAAAATGATAACGACAGTGAGTATCAATTTCAATTTTTTTTTTCTATTTGATAAATAATATTAGTAAAGATAACTTATTTCTATAATATCTGTTGAAAAAAACTTAATACATTTCTAATTAATAAATAAACACAGTAAAATATTTTTTTAAATTGTGATACACGTTCGAATACTCTATTTTTATTCTCAATTTTATGTTTTTAAAGGGTATTTTTTCTTAAGCATAAGGTAAACTAGTTGGATGTGCCAATACCAAATCTTTCTTCCATCTTATACATCTTAATATTTCAAAAAATAGTTAATACTTCAATATTATTAGTTCAGTACTATACCAACTTTCATTTTCTTCTTAAATTTCTACTTCAGTCAATTAAACGGACTAAAAACGAGTTAATCTATATCATGATATTTGTTAAAATTAATAGTTTATCCTTATTCTGTTGCTATCAGATGTTTGGGAATAGCCGGCTTAGCAGGAAGAGATTTCCCGCCTTTGCACGAGCCGCCGATGGACAATAGAACTACGAAAAATCAAGAAAAGTACACAAAAATCGCTATCACAGAGCCCCTTTACCGCGCAATATTTCCAAATTCAAGAGGACCTATTGGCCAAAGCCAAAAAAATGCACAAGAAATTTGGTACAATTGTATGTATAATTTTATACACTTTTCGATTGTACAATAAAGAAAATGGTACAAACATCGCTATTACAGCGCCCCCCTTCCGTCAGATTTTTTTTTCAAATTCAGGGAGGACTTGTTTGCCATAGCCAGAAACATACACAAAAAATTTGGTTCAATTCTATGCACAAATTCATACACTTTTGGATGGTACAATATTCAAAATCTCACAAAATCGCTATTACAGCGCCGTCTACCGGCGAATTTTTTCAAGTTCAGGGAAGACTTGCTTGCCATAGCCATAAACATACACAAAAAATTTGGTTCAATTATATACATAACTTCATACACTTTTTGGTGGTACAATAATGAAAATGGTACACACATCGCAATTATAGTGCCCCCTTTTGGTGGAATTTTTCGAAATTCAGGGAGGACCTTCGTGCCATGACCAAAAACAAACACAAAAAATTTGGCCCAATTCTATGCATAATTTCATACACTTTTTGATGGTGCAATATTCAAAATGGCACAAAAATCGCTATTACAGCTCCCCGTACCGGCTAATTTTTTCCAAATTAAGGAAGAACCTGCTTTCCATAGCCAAGAACTTAAAATAAAAATTTGGTTCAATTCTATGCATAACTTCCTACACTTTTCGATGGTACAATTTTCAAAATCGCACAACAATTGCTATTACAGTGCCCCCTAGCGGCGAATTTTTTCCAAATTCAGGGAGGACCTGCTTGCCATATCCGAAAACGTAAAATAAAAATTTGGTTGAATTCTATGCATAACTTCATACACTTTTGGATGGTACAATATTCAAAATCGCACAAAATCGCTATTACAGCGCCCTCTACCGGCGAATTTTTTCCAAATTCAGGGAGGATCTGCTTGCCATAGCCAAAACCTTAAAATAAAAATTTGGTTCAATTGTATGCATAACTTCATAAACGTTTTGATGGTACAATGGTGACAGACAGACGGACAGACGGACACACACCCAGACAGACATTTTCTATAAACATGTTTTTGGGATCTCTGATCCCTAAAACGTGTAAATTCGTCGAAAACCGGAAGTCGAAAAAAATTTCGATTACAATACTTTCTTCTATTGAAGATTGAAGAAAGTAAAAAGAAGAAAACATAAAAATAAAAAATAAATTAAGCTTTGCAAAAGACAACTTTGGTAAAAAATAGGGATGCACCGCATATTGATTTTGCCGGATATCGGATACCGGATATCCGAAGCTCCTTTGCCTGTCGGATATCCTGCACTAGATATGTTTTTAGTTATATGGTGAATTATTTCTTTATATAACGCCATCTCAGAACAATAAATTACAAACATGTTTCATACATCATTAAAACATTTTAAATGTATTGAAATATAATTTACAAAAACTATATCTCTTTGAACATCAGGGCTTGAAATTCAAGTTTTCCCCAGAAGGGGAGTTTCCCAGCCAACATTTAAAAATACAAGGGAGTTGAACTGTTAGAAAAGAAAAAAAAAATCTTTAAACCCCGTTATTTTTTATGTGCCACTTAAAGAATTACATTTATACAGACATGAAAAAATACCTTTGAAATAATTTAAATTAACAACTCAAGATAATTTAGTATCAAAAATGTTTATTTTTATTAAGGGGTCTTGTACCTTTTAAACATGTCGAAAATTAACGAAAATCTTCAAAGTTTGAATTAGTCAATCTTCAAAGCCTTTTTATGTATAAACATGAAATTTTGGATATTGATTAAACAGATTGTGCTTTGTAATATGCTACCATTAGAAGATTATTAACCCTTTACAGAATTTGTGTATTTTTTAAACCAAAATAGCTCTTTTTGTTACTCCATAAGTTATTGCGCGAATGATACTTTGAGAAAGTATGTATGGATTGGCATGAAATTTGGTAAATATACTAAACATATATGTGTGCTTAAAATGATCTACTCTTAGACTTAAATTATTTCATTAACTATATAAAAAAATATTTTCGTAAAAAAAATAAAAATTTTGTATCTTTAATGAATAAAAATAGTCATAACTCAAAATATTACCATTTTAAATACTTAAAAGTAGATCATTTTAAACACACATATTTGTATAGTATATTTACCAAATTTTATGACAATCCATAAATACTGTTTCAAGATATCATGCGCGCAATGACTTATGGGGTAAAAAAAAGAGTTATTTTGATTTCAACAATACACAAATTCTGTAAAGGGTTAATAAATTTCTGTTGGTAGTATATTACAAAGCATAATCTGTTTAATCAATATCCAAAATTTCATGTTTATACATAAAAAGGTTTTGAAGATAGACTAATTCAAACTTTGAAGTTTTTCGTTAAATCCCGTCACGTTTAAAAGGTACAAGACCCCTTAAAACAAAGGAACAGAATCAAGTTTTATATATACCATGTCTATTTTTCAACTTCCACCTAATGTTATGGGCAATTAACAATTGGGTTGCTAAATGAATTTCTTAATTTAGAATTTATTCCATTTTGCATGTTTTAGCCTCTTTCACAAGTTACACTTTTGACAAACAGCACAGACCAACTTTTATAACTTTAGAAATTATCGGAAACGCTTGGTTATGCTCTGTTAAAAAATTTTAGAAAATTTTGCAAAATTTGATGTGCATTATTTTTTAACTTACTTGCATGAATAATGCATATCGGTGATTCTATTGTCAATATCCTTCGGTGATTCTTTTGTCAATATCCTACGGTGATTGTATGTCACTTCTGAACAAACTTGTTTTATTATATCCTTCCTTAATGGAATTATAGCCGAAACTGTAATCCCTGGTATTTTCGTTAAAATTGAACTATGGAATTTTAAATGCATTCAACATGTCCAAAAACACTTCAGTGTATATATTGTCATCATTTCTGTCCACAATTCCAATGACATCAGTTTCTGCTGACTGCAACTGTGTTTCAAAGACTAGCAACTCAACCTTAGGCCATAACTTATGTAAAAATGTTACTAACGTTTTAATTTTAATTCACTTTCATTCACTCCCATCAAGAATCTAACCAGTAGTCAACTTTCTTCATATCCATAAGTCAGTCCTTCAATCAAAAACTGTATCAACCTTTTCCTGTAATGTCTCTTAATTTTCTCAAGGAGCCGTTCTCTGCTCCAGAAGCTAATGTGTAGCTTGGCAATATTTCATTATTCAAATCTGTTTCATTGCAATTATAGATTGGGGGGGGGGAGGGGAGAAGGCTGAGTAGGGGCATCTGGTAGGGTAAATAAGAAAGCTTCCCATTTATCTGAAAATTCTTATGGAACCCCAGTCAACAAAAATGTTTTGGTCCCATGCTTTTCAGATAACCGGAGCTTTACTGTACTTGAAAGATTAATGAATAAATGTTATGCTTATATGGAAATTTTTTCAATCTATTGAGCATGAATTAATAATATTAAATAAACTCCTTGTGAATCCTTCCTATTTATTTATTTATTTTTGTTAATAAATACTTTATTTTTGTAAGATTTTAAGAAACATTTATTTCCTCAAAGTAATTTCTTTTGTTAAGGGGACATTCCAGTGAAACTGGTTTTCCCTTCTCAAATCATGAAATTCTATATTAACCCATGGGAAATTTTAGCAAGAACAAAAAATCATACGTTAGTCATACATTATAAAACACTTTCTAACACTATCATAATATTGTTACCAAATTTAATTTTTTTTTTCATTCACATCACACAGTTAAACACTTAAGGGGACCCTTCACTAACTTGAAAATGGCCATTCCGTAATGTTAAACCAATGGGTAGGCTTTTTTTTAATTGTTTAAATTTGAAAAGTTTTAAAAGATTCTTTTTGCATAAGATAGCTGAGCTCGATTTTTCATACGGCTGTTTTTTACTTTTTCGATTTCGGTTGCAGATTTTTTTGCATGGAATTGCAATGCATTAGAATTTTAAATCCATATCCAAAGTTTGAAAAGGAAATAGTCAAATGATTTCTTCTATTACACGATAAAAGGTTGATTTTAAAAGTCATGTCCTAATTTCTGTGAATTGCAAAAATTAACTAGTTTGTTATTTCTAAACATGTTTTTTTAAGTTCACCAATTTTTTTTTCTTCATGTGTGCCACAAGTGTAATCTCATTTTGTTTAGTGCTGACTATTGGCCAATTTGGTAGGGCTCAGTCTTCGGTGGCCATTACTGCCCTTTTAGTTATTTCCTATTTTGGGCACAGGAAAAAAACATCGCAAAATACATAAATCGGTCATAAAAAAATATTACTGATTTCGTCAAATATGGTGAAAATAAATAACAAAATTTGTCGACCGGTCGCAAGAAGAAAACTGAAGTTCATGGGAAATCGGCAGCGGGAAAATATCACAAAATTCGTCAATCGATCATGGAAAAATAGCGTGAAGTTTGCCAGTCTGTCACGAGTAAATATCGTGAAATTCCTCAGCTGGTCGCAGAGAAAAAAATGCGAAATTTTTCAATCGGATGAAAAAAAAAAAAAAAAAAAAAAAAAAAAAAAAAAAAAAACGTTATTTTTATCAGTATGTTGCAAGAACAAACAGGGAAATTTGCCAATCGGTCACAGAATAAAATTGCTATATTTGTCAATTGATCTCGAGAAAAAACATTATGAAATTCACCGATCGGTCTCTAGAAAAAATCGTGGAATTCGTCAGTCGGTCATGGAGAAAAAGCACAAAATTTTTCAGTCAGATGCAGAAAAACAACTATGAATTTTGTCAATCTGTCGTAAGAAGAACCTGTGAAATCTGCTAATCGATAGTAGAAAATATCACGAAATTTGTCGGTCGGTCCTGAGGCTTGATCGTTGTTTTACAAAGAAACATTTTCGGAAAATGATTTTTTGGAAACAGGAGCCGCCCAACCACAATAGGGAATAATAAATAGGACACAATAATAATCTTTAGGGTATGAATCCTGCCATCCGTCTCAAAATTCAAGCCCTGTAATGTATATTCATAATATTGCATAAAAAATATAATTTAAACATTAAAATATCCTGTTTATTTGTACAATGAAATGCTGATAATTGCTACTGGATTTGGATATAGGATGGACTATATTGATAATTGCTGATAATTGCTAATAATTAATTAATTTGTACAATGGAATGCTGATAATTTGTATAGTAAATTTTAACCAATTAATATGCATATAATTGTAGAGTATTTTCACAAAGAAATACTACATACTTTCTTTTTATAATTTAAACATAAAATATCTACTAATATACCATGATTAAAGAGTTAATTTCTACAAACATAGGTTTAATTGATGCCCTTTTTCTGTTTTAATTATTTAATATTGTTTTTGCTCTAACAAGGAGAGGGCCAACCTTGTTAATCACAGATTTTGATTATTTTAATATATGGTGTAGGGTAGAGACCCCTTAGTCTCAGGTTGAACGGATTTTATCCAACGTTGCTTAGTTCTTGAGAAACCGGAGGGTCTAATAGTAGTACGCAACTTAAATACTTACTTTGTAACTAGAAGGATAGGTTGGTCGTAGCTGACTTGGCATGGCGTTTGCCGGCTGATCCTCGGGTTCGATTCCGGGATGCGCTACGTTTGTTTTTCTCATTTTTTGTTTTATAAATATATTCATAAGTATAACTTAATAATCTCATTGTCAATTAAAATTTATAATATTGTATATCAATTATAATTTAAACCTATTTAATTTTTTACTTTTAACTAAATAGTTGTATTTGTTACATCATAAAACATCATAAAACTGTTATTTTAAAAAAAAAAAATCACTTTTAAAAAGTATTTCATATGCTCTTTATTCTGTTTTTAAAGTAACAAGCATAATTATATTAAAAATTAGCATCAGAATTAAATTACAACCGATTTTTTGCATATTAAAGATTTTTAAATTTGTAATGCGTAATGCTTGCACTTTCAATTATGTTGCTTTCCCCGTTATCTCCATTTCTGCTTTTATTTTTATTTTATTTGAATATTCTTTTATTTTATCATAACTAGATGACGCCACAACAGGTTTTGTCACGATTTTGGAATTTTCATCTTTCAATAATAGATCCAATTTCTTTTTAAACGTCTTTAAAGGATGATAAATAATAGTTTAAAAATAAAAAATGATAAATTTAAGTTTGTAAACATTATAATTAATGTATGATATTGAAAATTTTAATTTAAATTATTAAATTATAATTACAAGTATATTTATAAAACAAAAATGAGAAAAACAAATGTAGCGCGTTCGGGTTCCGAACCCGGGCCCGCAGATCAGCCAGCAGACGCCGTACCAACTGAGCTACGACCAACCTACCCTCTTTTGTTACAAAGTAAGAATTTAAGTTGTGTACTACTATTAGACAACCCCCCCCCCCCCCAGTTTATCAAGAACTGAGGAGCGTTGGATAAAATCTGTTGAACCTGAGACTAAGGGGTCTCTACCCCACAACATATATTAAAATAATCAAAATCTGTGATTAACAAGGTTGGCCCTCTCCTTGTAAGTCACGTTTAGTTTTATTTTAAGTTAAATTATTTTGATATTTGTAAGTAAAAAGAAAATTGCTTTTAATTTTAAATATTTATAACGAAGTTACAAAAATAACTAGTTGGATTTGCCAATCCCAAAATTTTCTTCTATCTCATACATCTTAATATTTCAAAAAGTAGTTCCAAATGTTACTATACTTTAATATTATTAGTTCAATATTATACCAACTTTGATTTTGATCTAAAATTTCTGCTCCAGTCAATTAATGAGAATAAGAATAAGTTAATCTCGATCATGATATTTATTAAAATCAATAATTTTTTCGTTATTCTATCGTACATCAGCTGTTTGTGAATAGCCAGCTTAGCAGGATGCGAAGTTCCCTTCGTTTCATGCGCCGCCAATATACAGCACCAAAAAAAAAAAAAAAAAAAAAAAAAAAAAAAAAAAAAAAAAAACTGCGAAAAATCATTTCTGTTACAGTGCCACCTTCTGGCAGAATATTTCCAAATGCAAGGAGAAACTGCTGGCCATAGCCAAAAATATACACACAAAATTGGTTCAATTCTATGCTTAGCTTCATACACTTTTCAATGGTAAAATAATGAAAATAACACAAAAATCCGTATTATAGCGCCCCCTTCAGCAGAATATTTTCAAATTGAAGGAGGACCTGCTAGCCATAGCCAAAAACATACCCCCAAAAATTGGTTCAATTCTATGCATAACTTCATACGCTTTTCGATGGTACAAGAATGAAAATGGCACAAAAATCGCTATTACAGCGCCCCATTTTGGTGGAATATTTCCAATTTAAAGGAGAACCTGCTGGACCTAGCCATAAACAAATACAAAAAATTTTGTTCAATTATATGGATAACTTCATACACTTTTCGGTGGTAGAAAAATGAAAATGGCACAAAAATCGCGATTACGTGGGCCCCCTTGTTCCAGTGGAATGTTTCCATATTGAAGGAGGCTGACCTCTAAAACATCTAAATCCGTCGAAAACCGGAAATCGAAAAAATTTCTATTACAATACTTTCTTCTAAAAATCTGCCTGTTTAATTGTTAAATAAAAAAAAAAAAAAGAAAATTAATAAAGTCATACTTTAATAAACAACTTCAAATTTTATTTTGCATTCTGAAAGTAAAGGTACAATTTTCTGAAAGAAGTAAACATAAATTCTTAAATTTATTATAAAGAGTTCAAATATCAATATTAGGAAAGCTGGCAATTCTTTAAACTTTTGAGAATTACCTTTTACTCATGTATAGTGAACTTACTTTCATATTTTGTATTATAAACAAAATTGTTCGTCATTGTTTGGGGTCAAACTATTTCTGTTATCCTTATATATTCACTTAGCTGTGCTCTGCCGGATATCCGGCAGAGAAGTCGGATATCCGGTGATTGTGATCTGGATATCCGACGGTATTTTGGATATTGAAAAATCAGCCGGATATGCCGGATATCGGATATTTGCCGGATATCCGTTGCATCCCTAGTAAAAAAGCATAAAAAAATAAAAATTAAACTTTGTGGAAACATGTTAATACAGAGAAAATACTTATAATGTATAAGCTAAACACATTTAAAAGTAATTATGTTAATGTTTTTATAAAATAGATTATTATCAAGTATATTAAAAGGAATATCTTAAAATATTAAAATTTTATCTTTTCCGTAAAACGTTAAGCTGGTTCAGAGTCATCCCAGTGATATCAATGATACAACACTAATAATAATGTAGTTGAAATAGTAACCACTTCTAAATGCAATGACAAATGAAAATCCAAAAATCTTAGCAAATACTCAATTACTTGTTTATATATATATATATATATATATATTTTTTTTTTTTTCTTTCCAAAATTAATTTTCATTAGAAAACAAGCTAATGGGCAGAATGGCGTATTACTAAATAATTAGGGAATTGGGAGTTCTATATTTTATGAGAAATAGATTCGCATGCACCATATAGTATAACTTTAACAATTTCAGAGCAAAATCTTAGTGTTTTTTTTGAGTAAAATAATTAAATAATGACTTTTTTAAGAAAACATACGAAAGTAATTAAAAATTTCATTTTGTAGATTTAATAATACAATTATTTCCTAACATTTATTATTTCAATATAATATTGCAGAATACCCAGCTTTTTCTAGAAAGATATTATGAAAGAAAATATGAATTTTTTTTTATGTATTAGTGCTTATTTAAATGCTTTTTTAGCTTATATTCAAAACTGATCAACGTATATGTACTAAAAACGTATCATCATAAAAGACCGAAAATAATTACAAAAAGTAATATTACGCAGCAGTGAAGAATGTTAATTTTCGAAATATTGAGCATCACAAAAGTATAGATATATTAAACCATTTTGCATTTATTTCACACAGTAAAGATAAACTCTAACATTTTCTAATTATACTCTTCTACCTGTGTTTGAAACTAATGTAAATTTTAGTTTTAGGTTTTGGCCGATGTTTTAGGAATATTCATTCTGCAGAATAAAATAATAAAAAAAAAATAGGAAAAATAATTTCTCGCTCGACTTAGTAATTCCTAGTAACTTATTATTTTTTAAATGTTAATATATGTATATTTTCTTCAAAACTACATAATAATTTATCAATTTTGTGCCATTAAAAATGCCCTGTTATGACTACTTTTCCAAGCTGTGACAAACCCAAATACACTTAACAGAATAATCCATCCATAATTAATTGGTCATTTATCAGTTTTACCCCATAATCGCGAATTGTCCACATAATCATATCTTTAACCTTTTAATGCATGCTATCTTGTGTTGTTTTTTTCGCTACAAAATATAGAACAGAAGAGGGTACATATTGCTATAAAAAAATATCATCGTCAACTTTTAATAAATTTTCACGCAAATTCCATCTGTCTGATAATCGGTTGCAGTATGTCAATATGGAATATTCGTTGAGTTTCGGATGAAAATTTATCTTGAGGGGAGAGTTTACAATATATTTCAATTAAAACTTCATTAGTTGTCGGTGAAAGGTCTTTCAGTATTCAATCAAGTTTTATTTCTAGGGATGTGAAGAATATTGCTTACTAATATTGCTCACTCACAAATATTTCCCCAATAAAATATAGCTTCTTTCTCCGTTTGTCACAATAAATGCTATTTAATTGGCGTTTAAGTATTATGCATGATCCTTCATGCATGAATATAATTTTTTTTCTATAGTATAGCACCCACATGGGAGAAGACCGTATCGGATTTGCCCCCTGTTCCGATAAAAATCATAATAACACCATTATTACAAATGGAATTTTTGATGAGTATCATGAATGGGGTATAAATTTTCATGACTGGTTAAATCTGCGACCAAAATTTATAAAAAAACACAAGAGTAAATTGGATGTTTCGTCGTATGTTTTAGACTAGCAAAGAATTTCTCCAGGCTTATTTTCTGTCAACCGACGATATTTTGCTGAAATTAAAGATGGCACACCGTCAAAGTTTCTATCACAAAGAACAACATAATACACTGTAAAAAAATACTGCCTAGGAATCGGAAAAATAGTTGCCCTTATCGTACCGGAATAATTTACGACCCAGCTCGGAATAAAATCCGTAAAAAAGGGAAATAGTCAGTAAAACTGTATTTTATGGATTTTATTCCGTGCTGGGTTGGAAATTATTCCGGTACGATAAGGGCAACTATTTTTTCGATTCAACTGGCATTAATTTTTTTTCAGTGTACCAATGCAATTGTAGGGAAAAGTGAAGAGTTTTTTCCGCTAGTCCTATCCTTTATCATACTCTGAGACTGAAAAATTCCAGTTTTTGTTGCGTAAATGATCAAGAGAATATGATTGCCGAATTTAATCAACACTATTATATTGTAAACATCTATACTTAGAGAATAATTGACAGATTAAATGGGTAATAATAAAGGTAAATGCTGACTCATCTTGCCTGTCTCTCTGGGTATAGTCTTTAGAAACACTGCTGTATAATTTGGCAAGGACGATAAGCTATATTAGAATAAATGCATCTCGAATCCGGAATTTCCAATTAAATTTTAAAATTAATTAATTAAAAGATCAAACTTACGTTTTCTTTAAAAAGTGCTAAATTATTTAAAATTGTATAACTGCCATAGTATATCGTTTGAAATAAATAAAGCATGACATAAATTTAATAATAGCTTAATATATATTATTTGTTTCTTTGTTTTCCACATGTGTACGCAGATAGTGGCCTTTCGAGGTATTAAATTTAAAGTAGTAAGAAATTTTAAATTAATTTCCGATTAAAAAATACCAGGAAAAGTCGCCCTTGTATATCTTGGGAAACTTAGATCACCCATTATGGTAATCCTGACATTTAGACTTTACATTTGCGCATTTCATTAAAAGCCTATACTAATTTAATTTATTTTAAATATTAGTTTATATTACTTAAGGTAACTAATATGTTTTCTTACGGAGCGAAAATTCACAGAGATAGGGTCGATATAGTGAGTTGCTTCCTAAAAATAACTTTATTATAAGCGATTTTCCACAACTTTTCAATCAGCTCACTATATTAATCAGCTCACACAACTTTCCAAAACCTGACAAAGTACAGTAGCAACAGTATACTGCAATTAAAACATGAATATATTGAATATTCGATGAGATATGGGTATTTGTATGAAATAATTTTTAACTGCATATGCGTGGAAGATTCGAAATTTTTTATTTTAGAATTTGGTAGACATCTATTTAGGGCAATTTACATAAAAAGTCCAGTAAAATATCGGGAAAATTCACAAAGATAGGGGCGATATAGTGAGATTCTTTCTAAATATAGCTTTATTATAAGGGATTTTCCACAACCTTTCAATCAGCTCACTATATTTTTCCGAGTATACACCATTAGACTGGACTTTTTATAGAAGTTGCCCCAAAATACTAACTACCAAATTATGAAATAACAATTTTGAAATCTTCCGCGCATGCGCAGTTAAATATTATCTCATAAAAATGCCCATATCTCATCAAATAGTCAGTAAATTCATGTTTCAATTGCAGTATACTGTTTCTACTATTCTTTGGCAAGTTTTCGGAAAGTTGTGTAAAATTTGGTTGAAAACTCTGTATGCTATAAGCAAAAATCTTTTGAATTTTTCACGGACACAATAACATCTTCACGAATATGAGTGCTATGCTTACACAAATGCACACAAACGTTGAACAGGACCCAAATAGTCATTTAACGCAGTGACAAAAAAATTCCGGCATTTTCTGTTGCATTGCTGATGGCAAATATTATTTTATTATTAAATTTATTATTAGCCCCCTAATTGTCGGTCCGACTAAATCTTCACCAAGAAATATGAAATCAAACATGTTCTTTTAATCCCAGAAGTTCAAGAACAATTCGCCAATAATTTTTGTAGATATTTGACAAAACGTGCGCAATCGAAAGCATCCAGTCTCTGTACCTTAACTTTTGGAGGCCAGTGTATATGTTTTTCATCCATGTGTCCCACACATTTTAAAATAAATAAAACGATATCTTAATAGCTTTTTTTTGTTGTTTTACAGAGGTTCCCGGAAATGGCGGTGCTGTTGGGTTACGCATAAAATTAGCTTAATGTAAGTACCATTCTTACATTTAAAATAATTTCTATTCTGTTTAAAATTTATTCATGTAATACAAGCATTAGGTGAACTTACTTTACTTTGTATAAAACATGAATAATACATACTTTTAATTTAAAGAAGATTTTATTAAACGATTGTCGATAACGAGGTAGAAGATTTAGAAAATAAGAAAGCATAAAAATATATAGATAAAAACTTAAAATTAAAATAATTCAATATTACTTCGCTTTTGACTGTAATCTTGTTTCGAATTTCGTGTAAAATTTTGCATTCTTCTTTATAATATTATAATACAAAATCTCCATTAAACACCTAATATCATTTAGCCTTATCGCAAAATTATTGCAACTGATTTTTTTTTTTTTTTTTTTTTTTGTAATATCTAATATGTATCTCGTAAATAAACATTTTCATATATTATGAAAAACAAATGCTCATTAAACATTTTAAAATATTACAATTATTCGTTATTTTAAAATTTTAAGTAGTGGATAGTTATAAACCTTTTTAGGTGTGTTCGTAATTACGTAAATACATACGTAAATATGTAGCACCTATAGTCGTCGTTCAGTCTGTCTGTCCGTCCGTCCGCATATAACAGAGCAAAAACCACCCAACTGAATGGTCTGAAATTTTAAATATACGATTGTCGCAAAATTTTGTCGGGCAATTTCAAATTTTATGAAAATCGGATGTTTATTTTAATTACAGGGACATTAAAAAGTTTTTCTTTACATTACGGCCAATGGGAAAAAAATATTGAAAGTGCATTTTAATGATGTTAAAGTCTTCAGAATGGTCTGAAATTTTAAATATATAATTGTTGCAAAATTTTGTCGAGCTATTTCAGATTTTATGAAAATTGGATGCATAGTTTAATTACAGGGACAGTCAAAAGTTTTCCGTTACATTACGGGCAATGGGAAAAAATTATTGCAAGTGCATATTAATGATGTTACAGACTATGCACTTATGAAGTGAAAAAAAAATATACATTCAGCACAATATGGGGTGCAAAAAATAATTATAAAGCTAGTTATAGTACGAACGCACCTCATTTGCCACATTTGACGAGCAATTTCCTACTTGTTATTATTTTAACACGAAATTTTGAATATAAGAAGCATTCTCACAAAATTTTAAATTTCGGGTATAAAAATCGAAATTAAACTTTGTAAAATAACATTTTAAACTTATAGACGAATGCCTTAATGATTCAAAATAAAGAAAAAATGGACAACAGCGACGATTTTTTTTTTAATTTAACTGAAGTTCAAGTTAAACTTGCGAGTTTAATTTTCCTTACCATTTTACCTCCCTAACACTTTATTTTCTTCTAAATTTTTACTTATAATGAATTTGCATAGTACCCACAGGACATTCAAATAAGAAATAATAACAATGTAGTATTTATAGTACAAAATTTTGATATAACATTGTCTTAAAGGGGTATTAAGGAAGGGACGGTAAGAAAAAAAAGGGAGTCAAAAAGGGAAAAAAGGAAAAAAAAGGGACGGGAAGGAAAATTACCATCTCTTTTTAGGTAAATCATGTTAAGACTAAGTGATAGCTACAATGTTCATTGATTTTCAGCAACAGTTATTTACATTGGATTAAATAATAACAAAAAAAATTATTTACCTCGAAAAGTGCAGGAATAAACCTTGGAAACGGTAAGACTACCAATAATGTCATGATGCTTGAAATTAATATTTAAATTCTTCAGTAAATTTCCTGTCAAACAATTTTAGCCATTCTTTCTCTAGCATACCTTTAAATGGGAAAAAAGTAGTAGAAAAAAATTCTGTGGCTGCATCTGTATCTGAGCATTTTCTGTATACTTTTAGCAAGAGGGACGGTAAGGTATCTAAAATCTAGAAACGTGAGTTCAAAAAATAATAACAACCTCAAAAATGTATGCAGGTTAATTTTTTGCTACATATTTATATAAAACAATAGTCTCAATTTCGGAAAAAAATTACATCGAATTACTTTTATTGACACAATTTTTAGAGACAGCCCCAAACTTAAAAATCAGCATCAAGGACACGGGACGGTAAGGAATTTCGTGGTATATTTGGACCCCCAACATCGTCCAAAATGTATTTATCTCGTTAATATTTTTATGCACTTATGCAATGGGTTGTTTTCCACCATAAGAAATAAGAAAAAACCACGAATTTGTACTAAAATAAAAAATTTATTCTGGTACTTAAAAGTCAAAATTATGTGAGAATGCCTCAAAACTATTTGAGTTTGCCAATAGTTATGAGACTTGTAAAAACAAGTCTTCAAATTTTCAAATGAATACATTGAAAATTGAAGGATTTCATTTTTAATGTCCTCTGTCACCTTAAAATATCTGTGCGATAGAAACCACAACTCCAAAAAATTTACTTTTAAAAGTCAACGGTTATAGATGCAGATAATTGATGTTAATAAGGCAAGAGGTTACACTACTTCGACTCATACAAAATTTCGATTTTTTTTAAATGGTTACTTTAATTTACAGTTGTCTTTGTACGCTCGATAATCATGTTGTATATCCGAATGTTGTCATCTATAACACACTGTTGAAATCAATTAAAGGTTATTGAGGTTGTGGATGGATCTTCTGGCTGGGAGATTTATTAGATGATTGATCCGAGATCGACAGACGTGGTAGGATATATGAGGGGGAAAAAACACATGTTTGTCAGAAAAAAGGAATTGTATTTAGCAGTTGGGTACAAAAGGAAAAAAACACAAATTGTGCATATGAGAAAAAACGAATAAAAAAGGCGTTGACTTCAAAGAAATCGTTTTAAGTAGGGGGTATGATTTCCCCGAACTAACAAGAACGTTGAACACCTTTGAGTCACGGAGTCAATGATACTATTAATGAGAAGCTGAAGTATTCTGTCCCACTCCTCCATAAGAGCTCGTCCAAGTTCTTGGAGAGCTTCTGGGGGTGGTAGGCGATCAGTAACGTCTGCCTACAATGTCCCAAACATGCTCTATTGGGTTCATGCCCGGAGAACACACTGGCCATTCCATTGGTATGATTCCTTCCTCGAAAAAGAAATCATCCACCAAGTGAGCACGATGGGGCCTCCAACTGTCGTCAATTAACACGAAGTCATCTCGAACTGCTGCAGCATAAGGGACTACAATAGTTCTGAGGATCTCACCCATATATTCCTGACCGGTCAGAACTCCATTTCGAATGATGTGGTTTTCAGTGCGTCAGCATAGACCATCATTCCTCCACCGCCAAAACTGACACTTCCATGCACGAACGCAGGATTGTTTCTAGTGCCACATTCCCTCCAGATAAATATACACGTAATATCTGGATGAACAGAAAAACGGTACTCGTCAAAGAAAATTATATTTCGTCATTCATTTCTCCTCTAGTTCACATGCTCTGTTGCTCACTCCTGCGGGTGCCACGGTGCCTTGCTGTTAACACAACACATATCATTAGCCTGCGAGCATACAGACCTACAACCTGGAGCTGGTTTTGGACAGTTTGAGTTGAAACTGTGGTGCCAGTAGCCGAACGAAGGTGTTGTTGAAGAAGAGTGGTATTTATATTTCGGTGTATGAAATATTTCGGTGTTATATTTCGGTGTATTAAATATACACGTAATATCTGGATGAACAGAAAAACGGGACTCGTCAAAGAAAATTATATTTCGCCATTCATTTATCCTCTAGTTCACATGCTCTGTTGCTCACTCCTTGCGGGTGCCACGGTGCCTTGCTGTTAACGCAACACATATCATTAGCCTGCGAGCATACAGACCTACAACCTGGAGCTGGTTTTGGACAGTTTGAGTTGAAACTGTGGTGCCAGCAGCCGAGCGAAGGTGTTGGTGAAGAAGAGTGGTATTTATATTTCGGTGTCTCCTAGCCGTTAGCGTTAAATATCGATCTTCATTGGCCGTTGTTGCATGTCTACGACTTTTCCATGGTCTCCGGCCTGCAATTCCAGTCTCCAAAAAAACTGTTCCAGATCCGGGAAACCATACTTTGTGAAACTACAGCGGCTTCTGCTATTTCGGCTTGTGTTTGTCTCCCCTCTAACTGACTAACAACTCTACAAGCTTCCGATTCGGTTAAATGACTTCGTTGAGACATTGCACTCATCGAAACAAAGCACTTACTGGAGGTCGATCATTGTTTTCAGCTTGGCTTTCAGTAAACTCAACGCGAAATTTCATTCGCTGCCGCGAAAGCGTCACTTTTGATGTTGAACGCAAAATTTGAATACTCCGAAGTTTTGAAATGAAAAAAATTTGCATTTGTGACTCTGTTCTGCCATTTTCTGCAAACAATTTTCTCTTACACCGTTATTTTATGTAATTACAATATCCTTTATTTGTTTTGATAAGTGTATATCCGAATATTATTATATAACCCTGTTAAGAAATATAAGTGAAATGTATAACATTGTAATACGGAACCTAGAGTTTTTTTTTAGGTTAATAACAATTTCGCTGGCTTTGAAAATATATAATTTCATGAAATATTTAAATATATTACTGTCAATAGACAGTAATATATCTATTTTTTGCTGCTCTATAAAATTACTATACGTTTTACAAAATCATCTCTGTTAGGAATCGTGCTATATGTGTGACAACGGACTAAAATTTCATTGCTTCACACGTTAAAAGACTGCCGAATTTGAAACTTGACAAAAAGATATCAACGATTCTTATTTCAGTTAACACTCGTAGCCAACAATGTATTCAGATTATTTTGTGGTATTCAGAGATAAAACTATAACGACTACATTTTCAACAACAAAATGTTGCAGATGATGATAAGAACGTACAAAGGTATTCGTAAACTGGTTTTACAAAATAAAAAATGTAATAGTACTCATGAAGACAATTATTTTTTTGATTAGGGAACTAGGTGAAATCCACTCGGTTCTGTTAAAAATACAACGCTCCCTCCTTAAGGCCGAACCCGGATTTTCATTAACAACCTTAACAATATTGCAGATAATTTAATGATAATTCCCACATAATAATTTTGCTTTATGTGTAACGTAGTGACATCTCGAGAAATGCTGGAAAACGCTCCTAACCTTGCCGATGGAAAACTTTAAAGGGCATTCCATAATTCAGAATTTAGCTGGTTGTAGGCGGATTGAATTACAGTGCACTTCATGATACAATTCTCCCAAATTCTCCACAATTCTCCCAAAACAAAGTTAGTCAAATGGAAATTTCGCTATATTTAATATTGTTATAGCAAGGAACTTATATCTTTGCTCGGTTTGGATCGGACACCCTATATTTTTGACATAATGAGTGGTTTGTCACACTTGCTCCTCAAGAAAAAATATTTGTATGTTGGCAGTTTACGAACGCTTTGTTATGAACATTTCGTGGCAGTGAAAATTTCCAAAGCCTGGTTTTAAAAAAATCCTGATCCAGCATTGATCGAAAGACCTATATTTTGACAGAAAAAGTGATTTGTTCCTATAAAAACATTATTTGCCTTGATGAGTAGTGTAAATTCTCTTATTCTGTAAAGAGAGTTTACGAACATCTTGTACAAAAATTTCGTGACCGTGTGAGATTTCAAAGCCAAGTAAAGCATACCATAATAACCGTTATATGCTTTTTAACTTATGATTTTATGTATATTATAGGGTAAAAATATTGGCAAGTTTATTTTTAAGTGTATGGTTATTTATCTTTCAAAATGTGCTACACTATTCATATCATGTTTGCATGAAAGAAAATCAGTAAGTTCTTGAACTTATTTTTGAGTTAATAATTTTAACAGTTTATACGTGGTGGTGTCCTTCTAAGTCGCTGACCGATAGCTAATTAGTAAATCATTGTAACGAGCCCGGAATGGTCGCTATGTAATAATTCAGTCATATTCAGAAATGAGTTTTAAAACACCTTTATTTAAAAGTAAAATCGGGTAAGGATATAATAGAGAGCCTTCCAGATTTTTCCTAAACTATGCAGCGAATAAGAAAGATAAATCACTATTCCAATCTTCTATTTATATAAAATCCAAGTCTCTGTGTGTCCCTCACAATCCCGGTAGGACCGCCTCATTGAAATGAGTAATTGTTGAAAAAAACTAATGCAGGGTTACCACAGTAGCGCCAAATGTTAGGCAACTTGGTGATAGCTGGCTAATTTGGCGAAATTCCCATTTAAAACCATTAATCTTTCATAAAGGAGGTCACCGAAATTGAATTTAAACACCGCTCTTTTAAGATATTTTTCAAAATCTATGAGTGAGAATTTAAAGTACATCTTTACATCTTCCTCCCGATGGTACAATAAAATAACCACCAATGGACGACGCTGTACTGTGTGAGCTCCTACCTGCGCGATTTTAATGTGCTTTAGGTACTTTTCCAGTATAGGTGCCTTAGCGAAAAAGGAAATTTGGCAACATATTTTCCGAGAACCTATCCACTGTTTCATTTTATATACACACGCATATTTTTTTTCGATATTTATACGATTTATTTAATATAAAAAAGCCGTTTCTCTAATTTTACACAGAAGCAGATGTAATTTGTACATAAAATCATCAATAATATACATATAAAATAAACATATATAGAACAAACAAAAACGCTCATGAAGTTTTTTTCATAGCTATTTATATGATTTGACAACAAATCTCGATATTTTTCCGTTATACGGACACCATGCCAAAATGTATGCTAATGCGCCAATTATTTCAAAATGCTAAAATATATTTGTAATTTTATGCCAGCAGTTTAATATGAGTTTTATTTTATTGCTTTATTTTATAACAGTTATTTGTTCACTTATTTTAAGTATATATTTGTGATTTAATGAAATAGTTCTTAAAAGTCTGGAATTTTCAAGTGTTATATTTTTTAAATGCTCACTTTAGTATCGACAATGTTTTTTCTTTTATTTTTCAAATGCTTCAATTCACGTGCTTTTCATTTTGCGCCAACTATTACGCTTGGCGACAATGGTATCCGTATAACGGAAAAGTACCCAAATCTCACTTTCTGATGCCCAAATTGCACCAAACTTTTTTTAAAAAGACGCCAAAGTCCCTACAGTGGAAAAGTACTAAGTTGTCTATTATTTTGCGCTATCTGTGTTATAGTTAGTACTATATGCAAGGGGTGTGGAGCGAAGAGTTCAAAAATTAAATATTAAATTTTCGGCACAGATGTCATATACAGTATGTATATGCCATATTGGCGCGATTTATTTCTGACGCCAATGTTATATACACAACGGGTACTTAACTGGAGGCAAAGTGTCGTTAGTTTGCTTGATATGGTAACACGGATGTTGTTGTTTATGCTGTTGATGTTTTCGCCAAATTGATGTATATGACAACTGTGCCAAAGTTTCTATAAAGCAGTATAAGACTAAAAAATTAAGCATAAAATAAATGCAAAATAAGACCAAAGAAGAAAGCAAAATCATGCGTTAAGCATAGAATATGAAACACTTTCCAACACATCCTGAATGCTTTAACAAAACTTCGTTATTTGGGGAAATAAGATAACTAAGTAAACATTTTAGAAGACGCATAAAAATTTTTAAAAATTGATTTCAGCAGTTACCGTTCATAGTCAACAGTATCGTTATTACATGCCACTATTTAGCCAAAATTTAATTTAAACTACTATTAAAACTACTGAAATCACATTTCCAGATATTATCATCCATAGACGGTTATGTATCCAATTTTTTGCGTGACCCTGTATATCATTTTATGTATATTCTACAAACATTTCTTAGTAAACTAAGCGCAGTTCAGCGTAAAAACGCATAACTCCTTTAAAAACCACCTTTAAGCAATTTACTCTCATACTCAGTAACCCTTACGAATTCTTTTGTGTAGCCCTGCATATGAACTGTAGCATTTATACACACAGTATAGTATGCATAAATGTAGTGAAACATAAAAGCGCATATCATAATTAAAAATACATTTCTAGCAATCATTGCTTATGTTCAATACTTCGGAGAAAAGTTGCTTGGCGAGAAAGAAGCTTGCCAACGTATTTACTGCTTCATACTCACAAGCAATTTTTTCCATATGTATGCAATTTATTTAGGTACTTGTTAGTTATCCCGTCGACCAAATTACTGTCGCCAATTTGTAAGATTAAATGTCAATAATGGTTGATCGTAAATGTCACATTCGCTTGACAACACGTGTTTACGTCATCAAATCATTTTTATTTCGACGTTTTACATGTATTTTTATTAATGTTATACTAATTTATTTGTTTTTTAGTTATTTAAAATAAAAAATATGCCAATTTTTATAATTTAGCGAAATAGGTCGACGGGATAACTAACAAGTACCTTTATTTAATATAAAAAAAAGCTATTTACCCCTTTTTTATAATGAACAGAAGTAATTTTTGCACCGATGTCATATACGCATCGGGGTTGGCGTGATTTTTCTCTGACGCCAATTTGGCAGAAATCTCGCTTTCGAATACCAGTTACTTATATATTTTTAAATTATTTGCTATCATTTTGAAAAGGAAATAACTATAAATAAATAAAAGTTTGAATAATAACTATTAAAAAAACAGTTTATATAATTAAAAACAGAAAATAAAAGTAAATAAACAATTTATTAATAAATAAAGAACAATAGCCGGGTTACCATAGCAGGCAAAATAACACCATTTTGGCGCCAGTTAGGTATCCCGGTTCATATCTGAAGTCTGTGCCGTAATTTGTATATAAAAAACTATATATGGTACAGATGTCATATTCGCCCCATATTGGCGCAATTGTTTTCAGTTGCCAATTTGGCAAAAACATCAACAGCATAAACAACATAATCCGGGTTACCACATCAAGCAAAATAACGACACTTTGACGCAAGTTAAGTACCTGTTACCTATATGATATTGGCGACAGAAAAAAATCGCGCCAATATGGGGCGAATATGACATCTGTTCCCTATATATATTTAAAAACGATTTTTTTATGTGTATAAGTGCAAATATAAACAAAAATAAAAGTTCATTAGATTTGTTTTCATAGCTGTTTAAATATTTTGGCAACATATCTCACTTTCTGATGCCCGAATTGCGCCAAGCTTTTTTGGTACAGATGTCATATTCTTGCACATGCGTTGTATATATCTAAATTTCCGTCATTTTTGACGGGCTACCTTTCTAGTAACTAATAAATATTCAAAATACAACCTACATAAAATTTTTTCGATACTTCACGTCGACAGCTACTTCCATAACTATTACACTTCTTTCAGCTGCAAAGTTAAACGTTAGCATAATTTTCAACTTAATAAAGAGGACAACCCTGGTTGTCGAAAAAATCTTTATTAATTCAAATGTAGTGGACAAACGTCTCACCAAAGGCCAACGATGCTAACAAGTCTGCAGCTTTACTACATGTGGCAGACACACTCACTGTAAATCCTCCGACCTAATTCTCTCTCAGGGCAAGACACGGTCGAAATCCGAAAACAAACACTTAACCCTTAAATGCCTGGTGTTGCTTTTCGGCAACATACCCAATTTAGGCTCTAAAATACTATTAGAATAATATTGAAGCTATAATGCCTAATGGTGCCAATAAAATACTTTCTGAAAATATTATTAAATCGATTTTCAACATGTAGATGGCAACACTTGTGCTGTTTAGGAATAAAGATAGATTTAATTTTTCAATTGTTGCTACTTGTTCTTTTTGTTTTGTTTGGAAGCTTGCGAAATACCCTATTTTGACCTGCAGTGAGCAAGTAAAATTTATTTCTTATTATAGTTCCTAAAATTCTTGTGTATTTAATATTATAGAATTTTATCAAGGGAAATTATTTTTTCAATAGAACACCAGTATTGCCGATTAGTAGCAAACTGTTTTTTAGCCGTAAACTATACTTAAAACAAAATATGATTTTTTAAGCATTTTTCCCATGATTTATTTAAAAAATGAAAGCCGAAAAACATTATTACAATGATTTTTGAAAAATCAGGCATTTAAGGGTTAAGTTTCGCCTTATATACTCTACAGATTGAGTGATTAGCCTAATTTGCATAAAAACAGCGAAAACAAGCAACTGTAGACTCCAAAAAAAGTGAAACACACCTTGGAAAATCCTTTCATATATAAAAAAAAGTAACTATTTGGAAATTGGTCAAAAGATTTTTGGAAATGGACAAATGAAAATTTGCGTAGATACCGCGAAATGCATCTGATTGGTCAGAGCTTTCTATCTTTTCTTAGCGGGAATTGTGCTTGGCGAAAACCATGAAAGTAGAGAATTTAGATACGTTGGGTGGGGAAAAGGAAGAATCTTCTGTATTTCGATAAACTTCTGTTTTTATGGTTTCTTTTTAGAGGTCGATGGGAAAAGTGATTTTTACAGAAGATAATTTCCAAAAACTAATAAGAAAGGGAGGGGGGGGGGTCAGCTGCGTTTGGAGTCTAAAAATTGAAAGCATAGTAAATAAGGGATAGCGAAACAATTACACGGGGAGTTGGTCAGCGTAGTGAGCAGGGGGGGGGGGGGGCAGAGTTTAATGCATTTTGTGATAGAAATTTTGATAGGTGCTTTATAATTGTTGAATATTTGCTAAATAAATTATGTTCTTTTGGCAGTAAACTGCATGTTAAAGCACATATTTTTCTTTTTCAGTGAATTTAAGATAAAACTTTTTTACTAATTATTTTATAACGTTAGAAATTATTTTTTTGATCTATGTGTGACACATTATTTTCCTTGAAATTTGTTTACACCTCAGAAAAAGTCATTAGGGAGAGAACTGCTTGTTAAGTTATTTGAATATCACCACAGTTTTTTTTTATGTTGTATTTTTTTCTGAAGCTGTTTAAGCTAATCAATCAAACTACCGAAACAAGTGAAAACGTAAACAAAAAAAAACCCAAGCACGGGATCATGACCGCAGATTTTTTGTGGGTCAAGTGAGCGAAGACCGGACTTAAAATTTGCTGCTGATCGGATTTATATTAGATCACGTGATACTTTTCATGAATGTTTTGGATTTTGTCTGAGTGCATATAGACATGTATTCCTATTACGAGAGACATTATTTGGATAGGTAAGAAGATTTAGTCATTGGTTTCACCTTTTTTTAACCATAAAATTGCGAAATAATTAAATTATTTCTCACATCCATTACTTCTTTAAGACTTACTCCATGAGGAATATCTCCCTGCGCCCGGGCGCTCCGATCTGCCTCTGTGATCAAGCTCATAGTCACGCCTTGTTTACAAATGAAGTTTTTGATGATTATCGAGAATGAGGTATGAATTTTTATGAATGGTGAAGTCTCTGACCAAAATTTACAAAAATGCGTAAGAATAAATAATATCATAATACGAAACGTAATATTTCACCTTGATTCAAACATAAAACATATTACATGAACTTTAAAAAGTTTGCTGTTTTACTTAAAACGTGACTAAAATAATAAAAGAGATGTTACAAGATTAAAATATGCATATTATTTAAAACTACTTAGTGCTTTCAAGTGTACTTTTCTTTTCTAGTACTTTTTAAAAAGGAGAGAGTAAAAAAATATTAGAGTTGAAAAAAAAAATAAAATAAAAGCTTTTTTCAAATCTAATAATCATTGGCTCTCTCATTTTAAAAACGAAATGACGTATTTGTATAAATAAACAACAATTAGTTATTAAAATATTCTCTGATGAAGAGCTTGGAAAAGCTTTACTAAGACGTTTTAAACAAATGCATATTTTTATCTTGTAACATCTCTTTTATTATTTTAGTCACCTTTTAAGTAAAACAGTGAACTTTTTGAAGTTCATATAATATATTTTATACTTAAGAGTAATTTGAAAGCTTCGGGGACAAACGATTTTAGCCCGAACAACGATTAAAGATACTTAGAGAAATATTTTGAGAAAAATGCAATTCAAATTTGCGTCTCACGTAGGTTTTCGACTAGCAAAGATTTTCTTCTGGCGTGAACTGACGATATTTCACTCAAACCAAAGATGGCCCATCGTCAAAGTTTCCATTCTAAATAACAACATGATACTAAAAATTCAATTGTATGAAAAATTGAACCGACTGTAAAATTCCGAAATGTATTTGCCAAATGTAATCAACACCTTTATATTGCAAATATCTATACTTAGAGAGTTATTGTTAGATTAAACCATTAATAATAAAGTTAAACGTTGATTCATCGTGCCTGTCTCTCTGGGTATAGTCTTCAAAAAACAGTGCTGCGTAATATGATCCGGAGATACACTATATTAGAATAAATAAACCTAGGATCCGGAATTTCTTTGTAATTACATTTTAAAATTAATGAAGTAAAATATACGAACTATAATACCATTTAAAGTATTTTTTGGAAGAGAACAATCGAAACACCGTGTAGAGAGCTTTGCGGATTTTTATTTTTAGGTGCGTTCGTAATTTAATAAAAACATAGCCTCAATAGTTGTCGTCTGGTTCGCCCGTTTGTCTGTGCGTCAGTCCGTATATAGCATCGCAAAAGCTACCCAACTGAATGGTTTGAAATTTAATATATATAATCGCTATAGAATTTTGTCGAGTCGTTTCAAATTTCATGAAAATCGAATCAAAATTAAAAAATATATATTAGTAAAAGTTTTCTTCATTCTATTAAATCCTATCATACGTGATTAATTCAGTGATATCTCATGATCAGTAATGAATCTATGTTGCCATCGTGATTACGTCTTTTTTAAGAAGGAGTCCTATTATTTCCGTATTACTGAATTTAATATATAGAATCGTAATAAATTTTGTATTCATACATTTTTATATAAGAGTGCAACAGCTATTGCACCAATATCTGAAAATGTATGAAACTAGTTATAGTACAATCAGTATCTCCCACGTTTGACGTACAATTTCCCACTTGCAAAGTTTCGTCGACGTAATCGGATGGCCCATCGTTTTTTCCTCAAATGGTGAGATTTTTTACAAAAAGAAAAATGTATATATATAAATTTAAAAAAAAATGTATATATATAAATTTTCGCAGAGAAATCTATTTATCTAATCCGATTTTGGAGAATATTTATAGTGCGCGTGTTTTTAATGGTCATTTATCTACATCATAACGGTCTGCATAAATTTTGTAATCTGTATTTTTTTATATTACTAGGGGGCTCTACCCCCTACGAGCTACGCTCGCCAAACCCCGTTCAGACACACGAAAATCCAAAAAGCACGCTAATTTGATCGGCTTTAAAAATATTGAATTAAAATTAAAAAAAAAAAAACAAAACAAAAAAAAAACAGTAGCGATCTCTCTGTAAACGGGTTTCCATTCATTTTCCTTGGATTGGGGATTATTAAGGCCAAATCTGCTGCTGTTAAGAGATACAATGGCTATTTTCGTATTTAATTAAAATAATTAGTTAAACATTTGAAAACAAGCTAATGTAAAATTAATTAAGTAAACAGTGTCATTGTCTCCTGGTATTTTTTAACAGCGCTATAAGATAGTTCTTTTAAATAATTCATTTTAAATGTATCGTTTCAAATCTGACGTAATTTACACCAAAGTTTTATTTCACTTATTAATATTCACGTGAAAATACTTTTGTTGTTAGAAGGAAATATTATTTGCGCTGTCTTCGAATTCACGATAATAGTTGAAAAGATTATCTCAAAATATCTCGCGTAAATCTATTTTTCAATTTACATTATTTTGCTATATTTTTTGCCATTTTAAATATGACGTAATTTCCTCAAATTATAAGTTTTAACGCATAATAATGATTTTTTTATTTTAAGATTTTGTTTCTCTTTTAAAATTCAAGTGTAAATATGGTTCGGCACAGATGTCATATATTGGCGCAATTTTTTTCTGACGCCAATTTCATATACACAACGGGTATTTAACTGGTACTAAAGTGTCGTTATTTTGCTTGATATGGTAACCCGGATGTTGTTGTTTATGCTATTGATGTTTTCGCCAAATTGGCGTCGGAAAAAAATTCCGTCAATATTTTGCACGTATATGACATCTGTGCCTATGGTTCTTATGACGTAATTTTTCTGCTTTTAACATGTAATCATTTAATTCTAATTTTAAAGTTTTTTTTTCTGTTTGTAATAGTCACGTGTAAATAAATTTTTAATTTGAAGTAAACATTATTGTTTGCGCTGTTTATACAACTGGCAACAGTTTAAATTAATAACATTTTCTAAAATTTGTAAAAAATTTCTCTCGAAATGCGGAAAATTTGAATTTAAAAATTTTTAATTAATTTAAATTTGAATTAATTTGATTATATTAATGCAATCTGCACACCGGGAACTTATAACGTATAAAATTATCTAAAAATGATTAAATTCTCATGTATAGTTTTTGCTCCAATAAAACTTTTTTAATGGAACGATTTTGTCCAACTTTAGCATTAAATATCTCTTAAAATATTTCTTCAATTTGAAAACTGTCTGCATCAGCGTGTTTATCAAACATTTCTCTATAATACCACCGATTTTCATATTTTTGTATGCAACAGTTTTTTTTATAATATTAACGATGAAAGGCCATGCTTAAGCATTCAAATTGGATGCCGATCTACCCGGAATATCTACGCAGATTTTCATTGGTCCATTTCCAAATCAAAACTTTTTTTTATATATAGAAGGATTCTTTCTCTTTTAAAATTTGCGTGTGAATATAGTTTTTATAGCGTAATTTTCAATGAGTTCCTGCTTTTTATATTTTCTGTTTATAATAGTCACGTGTAAAATAAATTTTTAATTTTAAGCAAACATTATTGTTTGCGCTGTTTATACAGTTGGCAACAGTTTAAATTAATACAATTTTCTAAAATGTGTAAAAAATATCTCTCGAAATGCTGAAAATTTGAATTTAAAATAGAAATAAAACCTCAAAAATGGGTCAAATTAAAAAACTAAATGCAGTCTGCACACCGGGAAAATCTGACGCACAAAATGATCTAAAAATGATTAAATTCCTATGTACAGTTTTTGCTCCTATAAAACTTTTTTAATGGAACGATTTTGTCCAACTTTGGAATTAAATACCTCTAAAAATAATTCTTCGATATGAAACCTGTCTACATCAGCGTGTTTATCAAACATTTCTCTATAATACTACCAATTTTCATATTTTTGTATGCAGCAGTTTTTTTAATATTAACGAAGAAAGGCTATGCTTAAGCATTCAAATTGGATGCCGATCTGCCGGGATTATCTATGCAGATTTTCATTGGTCCATTTTCAAATCAAAACTTTTTTTTATATATAGAAGCATTCAAAAATCAAAGATTTCCTTAGTGGAATTGTATTATTTTTTTCCGTAGTTTTTAAAATATACATACTTGACAGATATTTTAACTACTATTTAAAAAAAAACCCCAAAAAAGCGACTTTATTATCTAACATTGTATGTCTTGCATGATATAGTAAAATCACTGTGGAATTTTACCTGTTAACAATTCTCTTTTGTATTTGAATCTCTAGTTTATATATTGAGCTCTAAATTATCTCTCTTCACCAGAACGTAGTACAGATACGATTATGTTTGTTTTTAATTACACTAATATATCATATACTAAATATGATATGCTTAATATATGATATGCTTATACTAAATATGATGGGCTTATGATCCACTTTGATACATTTTACAACGATATCTTAAACAAATGATTGTTATAATTTTTTTTTAGTTATAGCTATGTTTGCCGTTTAATAAAAGATTTATACGCAGGGAAAAAACAAGTTCCGTTTAATAAACCGCTATAATCATGAGTTCATGGCGCGAAGATAACCGAAAATCAGATCTAAGATGAGGAAAATTATGAGGACTTCACACCTACTGTTTAATAAGATTAACATAAACTAAGATGAATTTTCATCGAAAAGTTTTTTGAATGTATTGATACTTTTTATAAAAATCGATTAGCTTTGCTTTTGTATTATAAAGCTTTTTAAAAGTTTAAATATTTAACATTACAAATACCTAGTCCGATTTACAAAAAAAAAGTATAAAATATTCTCAAAAAATCTATCTGTAAGACTATCTTCAAAAGTAACGTTTATATATATTTAACATTTCAATGTTTCAAATAAAGTCACAAAAAGGAATAAAAATAGATAAGTTTTATATATATTACGAAATGAAGGATACCTTTTTATCGGAGCGAAGTGAAGGCTAATAAACAGCGGAATGTTACTTTCGGTCATATAGGGGAAACTAGAGAGGGTTGACCCACTTTTTACAAAATGATTTTTTATTTTTTAAATATTGAACGTAGAATAAAGTTTTATATATCATTTAATTCGTTATACAATCAGTTATCAAAATAAAATTACTACATAAGCGTAATATATAAGAAATTTGAAAAATTGTTGATTTTAATCGAGAAAATAATGGGTCAAGGCTCCCCACATATGGGAGGGTTGACCCACTATATGGGAGGCTTGACCCACCTTGTTTTATAATGAATTATTTCTGAAGAGAAATAAAATCAGTTTAAAAAAAGCAAAATAACTTTATGCTACATGCTTTAATTATTATAATTTTTTTTTTTTTTTGAAAATATGATGCTTTAACAAACCTGTTTAGGCGCAATCGCATGTCAGAGGAGAAAATTTTTGTTTTAAACAGGATTTTGTCTGAGCAGGTATAATTGTACTACAAGGAAAATGAAATTTTAACATTTAAGATAGTATTCCGATAGAGACAGGTTCCGTTTCCATAAGGTTTCATGCATTATAATATCCGGATTTAGAAGTTACTGACCCGCTTTTTTTTTGTCTCCTTGTCCTACCTTTTGTGTCATTCGACCTGACAACTCTAGTTGTCACATAGTTTGGATTCATCTCACTTTATTCATTATGAAGAAATTTGTCTACATAGCTTCCTAAAGTTTTTTGATCCATGCTATGTTCTTTTGCAGCCGCATGAGTACCTAACTTATCATTAACATCTTTTAAGCCTCTCAGATGCAAAGTACTTTAACTACTAAAATGTTGAAATAAATGACTGACACCGGAATATACGAACAAATTTATTTGGAAATATTAAAAAGGCTATATTTCACATACAGACTAAATTGAAAAGATTTTAGCAAAATTCTGGTGCCATTGTGGAGTTTGGGAATTAAAATAAAGTGGTTTCATAAACATACCACTGCCCCTGAAACGATTAAGACTGCTGATTTCGTACTTTTTAGTCTTTTCCGCTGATTCTATCTACATATTGTAAGTAATATTTAAATTGAAAAAAGTTCCTATCAACTTTCCCATTTATATTTCATTATTTTTTTCGCGCAGTGCAAATAGCAATTTTTTACACCTTTCTTTAATCAGTTTTAAACGTTTTATTTTCCGTCAACCCATTTTACTGTGCTTTTGCAGAATAAATTTACATCCATTTTTATATATAACCATTAATCTTTCATTATGCACAGTGTATAATAAAAAGATTTCCAAAACCCCTTAATTAACACATTGTGGACGGGCAGTTTTTATCAAATCTGAATTTTAAAACAGTAGAAGCTCCTCCTTGTTTTGAAAGTCTTTTGTAAATTGGTTTTCTAAATAGGTTTCCCAAGTTCATGCATCGGTAAACATCTTTCCATGAACGAATTTAATGTAAAATGTCTTACAATCTAAAAAAAATATGGACAACATGATATAAATGATATTTCTGTAAGGTAGAAGGCACGCCTTATAGTCAATGATGTCTTTTGAATGAAAACGAGAATTCTCGTTTCCCATCGTGAATTTGTTAAGGGAGCCTTGAACATCTGGTCAACCATCCTTCACATTGACTGGGTCAAGCCTCCCCACATAGACTTTTTCTAAAGAATAGCACATTATTATGTTAAGCCTAACTTACTGTATAATCTTTATGCCTGGAATGAAGCCCAATATTTCTGCTTTACTTAAAACCTACTTACTTAATTTTCTGTGATATATTTTATTTGAAAAAAGCTTACAAAATATTTCTGAAAAACACAACTTTTAGGTTGAAAGCCCCCTCACAATTGATTTTTTCCACACCTATTTCGATTATCTGCATGAAAAAAGACTGTTGTTTGAGCATTCCGGTATCTTTGGTTGACACCTATTTATAAAACTCTGAAATTCTTTTAAATATGAAAACAGATGGGTGGGTCAAACCTCCCGTATGGTCAACCCTCTCTAGTCTCCCCTATAGCTACGATGGATAATAAAACGTTTGTCAAGCATAAATAATTGTCAGATTTCGTTCTAATTTTCACGAAAGTACCTATGAGGATAAGAACGACACCCATTCTATTATAATGAATAATTTTCAAACCGTTGGAAAATTATACAAAAAAAAAAAAAAAAAAAAAAAAAAAAAGCTGATAAAAAAGCACAATAAAAGTACGTACGTCATTTGCATGAGTTGGATATTTTCGTAGACAACCCGATTAGAAGACATGGAGCAAGGAAAATACGCACACACACTAATGTTAAAGTACAATAAAACATGTTTTAATTTAATGGAACGGGAAAATAAATCTGGATTTTTTCTTTTTTATACTTGAAAGGAAAACACTATAATAACTTAGTATTTGATATTTGGCGATAATCTCTCCAATTGCATTTTAAAAATTAAAACACCAATAGCAAATTTTATATTTCGCGTGCGTAAATTAAAAACAGTTCTTTGATGTTTAAATAAAATCTTCTGATTTATAACATTTTTTCTTCTAGTTCTTTTTTTTAATGAAATTAGGATACTTATATATACTCCAATATCCCGCCGACAAAAATGCATGATGGTGGTGTCACATTCACTTAACGTCAGATGTGTTACACGTGTTTGTTATGTCATCAGGCTATTTTTTATTCCAAGTTATATTTTACTAATTTATTAATTACTTCGTTATTTAAAATAACAATTATGTCCTTAAACGACAACGACACCATGATATTTAAACAAAAAAAGCATTAAAAAAATGTAGCAGTGCATAGTTACGTACAGGGCAATTCCACAGAAAATCATCATTTTTGGAGGGGGAATCAAATTAATAATAAGTTTAATTTAAGGGTATGATTGGGTAACTTGATATTTTTATATTCTATAGAAAAATCCTAATAAAAAGGCATTGTAAATTACTGTTTACAAACAAAGTTATAGTAACATTATTGTCTTTGTAAAGTCATAATATTACGTCAGTTACACAATAAAAGTTACGCCAGTTACACATGTAAATGCCATTTTTTCTTTTTTATTATTCAGAAATTAATTAAACAAGTTACTGTTATAATATGGCATTACTTAGTGTTGTTGAGAACATTAAATCACTTTTTTTTTTTTTTTTTTTTTTTTTTTTTTTTTTTTTTTTTTTTTACTGGATAGTTTTGATAATTTTTAGACTTCAGTGAAGGCAGAAAAAATGTTTTTATATTTTATGTTACGTCAGTTAAAGAATTTTGAGTTGCAATTTTTGGGACTCAAAGAGATATTGAAATAATCTGCAGGTATTTGGGTATTAAGACATTAGTAAGAAATATTTTAAATTGTAAAAATTTGTTCTAGCTTTATTAGTAAATCTTCTACATAGATTTGAAAACAAAATTTGATGATAAAATGTTACGTCAGTTACGACGGAATTGCCCTACAATAGATCAGTTTCAACTGACATCACAAGCAGTCACTGTGGAAAGAGATAATTAAGAAAAATAGTGTAAATAAATAAATACCCAGGATTATTATTTTCTTATTTTAATAATATATTGTAAAATTTATTGTTTAATGTTACCGATTGTTGACACTTTAGAGAGTGGGGATTTTTGGACTTTTTATTATTTATTTATTTATTTATTTATCATTATTATTATTTGAGATTCTAATGACAACATTCTTCCATGTGTTTATTGTTCATTAGAATCTAGCTTGGCGATAATTTCTTTTATCGCAAGTGGTCAAGCGGATAATGGAGAAGTACCGAAATTATTTAAAATTTTATATTTTAAAGATTTAAATAAAATGAGTGAAAATTTTCTGTTTTAAATGAAATTAATGCTATATGAATATGGTATCTATAATATTAAAGTCCGTGCGCGTATCTTTGCAACTACAAAAACTTGGAAACCAAAGGGCGCAGGGACTACAAAATTTGGCATACGGATTGCTGGTAGGTGGCCCATGAACGATTGGGGTAAAAAATTTGAAAATTTTAAATAGATTTATTTTATTTTATTTTATTTTATTGACGAATTTTTGCCTTTAATTATGTTCAATCCGTAATCATGCGTGTTCTAACCAATTCTAAATGTTTACCGCAATGTTTGATATACATATTACGTACGCCACGCTGCAATAGTAAGAAGATGTAGCGGGTATTACGATAATTTTTTTACCTCTCATGCAAATAATTAGAGATTATTTAATTGCGCATAATTATTATCTTTTTTAAAAAATAAAGAAAATATTTTATCACAAACATCAGCAAAGCTTTTTATTCTATTTATATCCTTTTGCAAAGATATCGTTTTAACTTCTGCTGTCATAGCTACATAATAAATTACATTTCGTGAAAAAAAATGCACAGTAGTATAAAAATATATTTCGAGATTTATATATTACGTACGCCACGCTGCAATAGTAAGAAGATGTAGCGGATATTACTATAATTATTTTACCTCGCATGCAAATAATTGGAGATTATTAATTGCGATTAATTATTACCTTTTTTTTAAAATAAAGAAAACATCTTATCGGAAACATCAACAAAACTTTTTATTCTATTTATTCCTTTATTTCAAAGATGGCGTTTTATCGCCTGCTGCCATAGCAACATTATAAATTAAATTTCCTTAAAAAAAAAAATGCACAGTAGTAGAAAAATATTTTTCTAAATCGAATAGTTATTGAACCACTCAACACTTTAACAGGGGAATTCTTATTTTTTATTTAGATATTTTAAAGTTGTTTGTTGTTATTGCGTTTTTATGCTATTTTTTGTTTCATGTTCGATTATTATTTTTTTAATATTTGATCATAACCTTTGAAATTGAAATTTTCAAAATACGATGCCTAAGTGAAAAAAGTCAATAACTGGCAATTCCTCACGAAAACAGAGGGTTATAAGGCAGCGTGAAAGGCGAGCTAATGAGACAGAGAAAGAAACTGCTGTAAGAATGATTCGCCGTGGCAGAAAGAGTCAGGGAAAGACGAATGGCACAAATGGAGGAACTGCACTGCGAGCTCAACAAAAACGTCGCGATGAGGGTACCCAACCACAGGCTGTGAGGGAAAATCGCTTACAAGCCATTACTCGACGTCGAAGAATAAATAGTACAAATAATTTCGGAAGATGCAGATTACACCCAATAATTGAAGAATATTTTGAAATTTTTTCGGAAAAATTTCAAAATTTTTCATTTTTTTTTCTCTTACCTTAATATTCAAATATATAAAATTCGATGCACAGTTTTATTTATATATATATATATAAACCAAATTTTTATAAAAAAATATTGGGGATTTTCATTGATATGGAACGCGCAGGGTCATTTCGAAGATTTCTAAGAGAAAAATTCCATTTTTTTTCCTCAAAAGTAATTTTTTTTTGTGATAAATGCATGCCGTAATGCATATAATGTACCCTTGAATAAAATTTAAAGTGAAATTTAAAAAAAAAAAAATAGAAAATGGATTTTTAAGGTCCCTCGTTCCCTTAATGTTTACAATAGCACGTACCCTATTTCAAATGAAGTTTCTACCATGTTTAGTTCACCTGCAGGGACAGTCAAAAGTTTTCCGTTATATTACGGCCTAAGGGAAAATCGTTTAAAATGATTTTTAATGATGTTACATGCTTTCAAACATAATAAAATTGATATGCATTTATCAAGTGCACTAAAGTATGCATTCTGTAGAATATGCGGTGCAAAGAATAGTTATAATTCATTTACAGGGCCATACAAAAGAATTCCGTTACATAATGTTATAGGGGTGGAGAGAATTGTTTGCGGCGTATTTTAATTATGTTAAATTATTTAATGTATAATGAAATTGATATACGTCGCTGAAGTTTACTATAACTAATTTAATGTATAATACGAAGTGTATAGCATTTACAGGACACACAAAAGATTTCAGATACTATATTTTATCCGAAGTACTGTACAGTAGCGATGATTGCTGGAAATGCATTTTTGATTATATTATGTGCTTTTATGTTTCACTATATTTATGCATAGTACATGGTGTGCATAAATGCTGTAATTCATATACAGGGCTACACAAAAGAATTCGTAATGGTTACTGGGTATGATTGCAAATTGTTTAAAGGTGGTTTTTAAATGAGTTACGCATTTTTACGCTGAACTGTATTTAGTTTACTAAGAAATGTTTGTAGAACAAAGATAAAATTATATACAGGGTCACGCAAAGAATTGGATACATGGCCGTCTATGAATGATAATTTCTGGAAATGTGATTTCAGTAGTTTTAAAAGTGTTTTGCTTTGAATTAAACTTTAGCTAAATAGTGGCATGTAATAAAGGTACTATGTTAACTACAGGTTTACACAAAAGTATACAAGTATGTTTCTATGTGTTAGTATAAATTGCTGAAAGAGAAATTTCAACCTGTTATGCGTTTTCTTGCTAAACTAAATTTCCCCATTATATAACATATATATCAACGTACAGATCAAATACAGGGCTATTCAAAGGAATTGGAATACATATTTGCTATGGACAGTAACTGCTGAAATCAGTTTTTCCCTCGAAACATTCCAACGGCTGGATGGATTTTAATGAATGAGGTATCTATCGATTTGTCTTAATCGTCCAATGGTTATAGGCTAGGTTTCGTTTTTATAAATTCAAAATGACGTCCGTAAAATACAAAATGGCGGTAGAGACGAAAAAATTTTTTACGTACCTTATCGAGTAGCATATCATTGGATAGGTCTTTCAAAACGAAGACGATGTTTCATTGACTATTTTACAGTCAGAAGCTATATTTAAATATTACACAACCTGGAAGTTTTGTAAGCAGAATTTCTAGCTTTACTTCAACTCTAACCTTTATAGACATCTATAGTCCTCATCAAAACAGTGTTTATAGATGAGAATTAGCAATTAAACAGAACTTAAAAGTCATCAATGCAAGTAAATAAAAAAATAGGTAAGTAATATAAAAATAGTTTCACATTGATGAGAAATAATTAATTAGTTCGCTTTTTACGCAGTCGGGTTTTTTTTATTTTTTAAATTAAATTTTTATTTATTTATTATTTAGCTTTTAAGAACGAATTAATTGAATTTCCATACAAATCAATACAAAATACATGATAGGTTAGCGAACACTGTATTGGAACGAATTAAGTTCGTTAACCGATCACCCACTGTATTGGTAAGTTTAGTTTTAACCCTTTCAAGGGCAGTGCCTAGACGGTCTAACCACCTAATTTTAATTCAAAAAGTGACAAATGGGACAAACAGTATTTTAATAAAATTTTGCTTTAGTAATGAAAGTGTAAAATAGCAGGTTTTTATTTTCTAAGAAATTTTTTTGAATATTCTGCTGTCAGTCAATTATTCAATCATTTTACGAACAAAAGTCTCCCGCCCCTGAAAGGGTTAAGTGTCTAAAGGTATTTATGTTTGAAAATATGATGCATACATTTATGATACATTTGCAAGAAAGAAAGACCTTCCGGCCTCTACCGGGAGAAAAAGGTAGCTTTCATATTTCTTAATTTTAAAAATCCAGCTTATTTTACTTATACACACGCAGCAAAAATTAGTAGAATCTGATTATACCAGTTTTCGTCAATAATAAATATGAATGAGAAATTCGTCAAATTAGTCAACTATATCCAAGTTGGGATTCATTTAGAGTGATTTATGTTTGGACGCCAAATTTGGCGAAATCTTTCAGTGCCCGTCCTTTTAAAACAACATGGTGGGTGTAGCTAACCAAAGAATGTGATCGAAACTTTTGTAAGTCCTGTTGGCATGTTCAGTCACATCGAAATCGGTTAATATGTACGATTTCTGTAGCATGACAAAAATCAGATTGTTTCAGAATGTTAAACACTCTAGAATTGCAAATTCTTTGTCTCAGTTATTTTTAACACGTTCCAACATAGTTGAAAATTGTTTATGATTTTGGTTTGTCTGTCTCTGCCGTCTGTATATCGCATGTCTGCCATCTGTTTGCCGTCTGTCCGTGCTCTAACAAGCGTAAATATACTCAAATTGACACGCAATTGATATTTATTATTGAGTTTTGCCATGTCATGTTCGGTATTTCACACGAAGTGTGTAGCATTCATGGTTCATTTACAAGGCACTCAAATGTTTTCCATTACATTATGATCAATGGAGAAAAATTATTTTCAATGTACAGAGTAACCTCTGAATAACGGTTACCAGTGGGACCGGTGAAAGATGACCACTCTTCAGAGGTGGGTGTTATTCAGAGGTTTCATTTTAAAAAAATCATAATTACATAAATTTTAATAGAAATACACAGCTATTTTAATTAATCCTCATTGTTTTAATACATTTTTAAAAAATCAGCGATTTGCAGATGATTCTTTTTTTTCTGCAAATATCTTTCGCCAAAGAAATAAAAGTATGGGTTGTTTTTCTGTACAACTCATCCTCATTATTATTTAATGCAAACTTTGGATTTCACGAAGGTTCGTCAAAAATTTGGTGTATGTATTAATGCTGGAAATTTTAGGTGATTGTATAATCTCTTTCATTTCCCCTCCCGCATCACTTTTCTCTTCCTCTCACCTACCTTCCACAATTTGCTACATGAATGCCAAGTGTAAATGCCAAATCTCTGTCCAGATATACAAACTTACTGACCTTCGTGTTAGTTATGTCTGTCGTTTTAAGAATATTATCTAAAATTTTCCCATCATAATTAATGTCTTCATTTTCTATGACTAATTTTGGGAAAAAGATTAAGTGTTTAAGAGAATAAGTGGATTTTTGTTGGCATATTTCGTAAATTTTGTTTGATCTGCTTCAGATTTTGGTTTGCAAATAAATATGAAACTGTATCAGGAACTGTTAAAAAAATTTTCTCGTGACTTTTGAGCGACCGCTGTTCAGAATGCTTTATTTAGAGGTTCGTACTAATGTTAATGCTATGGAACGTGTTTGATTCCATCGATATGTGTCCGGTGTCCGGAGGTTGTCGTTGTTTAGTGGTGACCGTTCAAGGAGGTTTCACTGTATTTTAGTAATGTTACACAATTTTAAACATAATGAAATTTATATGCATTATTGGTGTGCACTAGAAGATGGTTACTACGGAATATGTTATCTGTAGTACATACAGTACGCCTACAGAGGAACTCAAATGTATTCCGTTATCTTATGGTATATGAAGAAAAATCGTTTGTGGCAAATTTTAATGATGTTTCTATGTTACAAACGTAATAAAATTGGTAGGAATTTTTGGCGTGCACTAAAATATGCTTTCCGTAGAATATAGGGTGCAAAGCATTTGTCATTCATTTACAGGGTCACACAAAAGACGGTTACATAATAATCTACGGGGGGGGGGGACTGTTCGCAGCATATTTTAATTATGTTGCACTATTTCAATCACGATGAAGTTTATGCTCATTACTGAGGTTCACTTCAAGAATCTTGCAGTAGAATGTAATGTGCATTACATTTATTCATTACATTCATTTACAGGGACACATAAAATATTTCGGATACAATAGTGTATCTGAAGTATTGTCAATTAGGGAAGATTGCTGAAAGTTTATTTTCTGCTATGGTATGCGTTTAAAGTTCAACTAACTTTCCTCACCCTTCATGGTGTATATAAATTGTATAGACCATATACAGGACTACACAAAAGAATTCGTAAACATTACTGAGAATGAGTGTGAATTGTTTTATGTTGTTTTTTTAATTTGAGTTATGCATTTTCAAGATCAACTGCATTTAGTATACCCAACGATGTTTGTAGCATATAAATAAAGTGATCAGGGCTAAGCCAAAAACTGGATAATCGTTAGTAATTCCTGAAAGTGAGATTTCAGTAGTTTAAACGTCTTTTGCCTCAACTAAATTTCATCTTAACATGTGTGTGTAAAAATTTGTTGCAATGTACAGAGCTGTACAAAAGAATTCAAGTTTATCTCCGTTAATTGGTAGAAATTTGCTGAAGGTTCCAACTGTACTATGAGTTTTCTTACTGTACTAAATTTTAGAATACTACGTAGTAATATATATGTACAAATCTGTAGATCATATACAGGGCAGAACAAAATAATAAATGTACTTTTCTCGCTATATGCGGTAATTGTTGAAATCTAGTTTCCAAATATGTTATACGTTTTCTGAAAGGTTTACTTAGATATTTTCTATTCCTTTTTAAACGAAAAACTTTTGTTACAATATTCTGGATGTATTGGAAAGTGTTTCATAATATATGCTTGACGCATGCTTTTTCTTTCTTGTTTAAGATAAAAACGAAACAAAACATGCTCCGGAAAATTGTTTCAAGGTCAGAGACTTTGAGCTTTTCAATTTTTAATTTTTTGTACCTCTTTTTAAATTTAATTTGTTTTTAATAAAGCTGGAATAAGCTGGATAATGCACCCAATCAAGATCTTGGAATGTCCTGTAGACATGCTTAAAAAATCAAAATCGGTTAATAAATACTCATGCGATCGCGCATCAAAAATACGATTGTGCCAAAATGTCTGCCACCCTAATAATACAATCTTCTGCATCTCAACCATTTTTTCAGATAAAGACGAAACAAAACATGCATCCGAATCATTGAATCAAGGTTAAACATAAAAAAAATATTTTTCAATTTATAATCTTTTGTACCTCTTTTTAATTTTTTAAATTGTAAAATGCTTTAAATGATCGCTGTTTGGACAGTTAGACAAAAATTTAGGATGGTAAAGTCTTCCTATAAAATATGATAGCAAATTGTTTGTAGTTAAAAAAAATACAGTACTGCATTAAGCATATTTTCAGCGAATTTTCAATTTTAGATCACATTTTTCTGAATGACGGGATCTTTCTTAACAGATTTCTGATTTCATAGAAATCTCTTAAGAAAGTTATCACACAAACTTCCAATACAACAAAAGAATTTAATTTCTATACCATTAAAGAATGCAAGGGTTTATTAAGTGCAGCAAGGTTTAGGAATGGGAGAAGAAATTTGTGACATTTACATGGATTATCTTGAGTTAAGTGGGGCTCTGAAATATGGAACAAAAAGTATAGATCAAGTATATATATTTTTTAATTAGAGCAAAATAGATCAACTAAAGTGTCGTTGAGCAGGGGTAGTGAACCTGCATGTTATTAGGCTGATTGTCCCCATTATTTCCGTATAACAATTTTTAATGACAGAAATATTTTTTTATTAAAAAGATGAAGATTGATATTCGGAAGTAGTGACGATAATGGGCATGTGAGTTTGCCAATATCATATGCCACCCCTGTCATAGTGGTCCTCTAATCAAACCGAATCGCTATCCTGGGTTCTCACATATGGATGATCTACCTGCACACTATAACCCATTTGTTTTAAGCATAAAAGAGCATTAACATGAAGCATTTTACTCAAATTTTAAGCATAACCCATATACCCTTTGTCTCATACTGTTATATATTCATACATCAGAGATCTTTTTCATGAATTATTTAGCATTGCCTTTTACTTATGCAGTGTTTTTTAAATGTAATTATCAACTGTTAATTTTAGTTTGGAAACAGAATTCCAATAATTTAAATATCCAGCATGTGAAATGATACAAGTCCATAAAAACTGATTTTTAGAAATTTAGAGCAGTATAAAATATTTTCAATTAAAGTAGGGTGATAAAGTCAATTAGACTATTATATAGTTAGGAAAATACAGTACTGAATTAAGCATTTTTTAAGTTTTCGATCACGTGTATTCTGCATCTTGTCTCATTTATCATAAACATCTCTCGAGAATGTTATTAAAAAACTCAAATTTCCAATACATTATTAAAATTGCATTTCTGTTTCATTAGATGATGCAAGAAGATTTGGGATTCAAAAGGGAATTTTTTGACATTTACTAGACTATATTTCAATTATTATTCAATTCAGGATATCCTGAAAAAAAATTAAAAATATGAAACTGAGATATTTTGTAATACACTTGAAGGACACTGTGCAGCCACACCTTAGGCACCCACTTGTAAGTGGGTCCCTGAACGATAATTTGTTTTAATTACAGCAACAAAAATGTCATGAACCTGCGTGTCAGCAGGACGATTATCACCACTATTTCTGAACAGTACTATTTTCTTTATTTAATGACAATCCTTTATTAAATTAGGTGAATACTGCTATACGGAAGGAGTGGTGACAATTGGCATCTGGGTTTGCATACTATAGGGCACTCAGTATAGTACAGTACTAGCAGAACAAGATCGCATAGATGTCACAATGCGATATGTCACAGATGTTTTGTGCAATGCACTGTAGACGTTGCAAAACGACGTCTCAAAAATTTCAGAGTGCGATATCTCGTAGATGTTTCGTGCGATGCACTGTAGGTGTTATAATGCAACGTCGTTGGCCACGGACATTCATCTGTCACAAGAACATCTGTTAGACAGTCAGTAGGACATAACAAAGTAGCAGTGTGGTGCACCTGCGACGTCTTAGAGATGAAAGTGGGTTATGTTTGTAAATACTCAAAATGGGTATTTACCACTTAGCAATTTTATGCATTTTCTGGCACTTAACGAAAAAACGAGCATTGAATATTCGAAAAAGACGAAAGGTCATAAGATTTCAATTATCATAACAACTCAATAAGCCTTTATTCCTAAAAAGAATTTTTTACTGTTCTATTAATATAGCCCATAGAGAGTGTATGTCAATTTGACTTATTCAGCAACCGTATAAAAATTTCAGTTTTGAAACTCTTTTAAAAAATAACTATTTTGACATAGATCGATATTCGTAAGGTGTAGAGAAACGTTTCTAACATTTTTGAAACTAGAACTATTCCTCTAAAACTAGCGGTTTAGGAACTAGCTATAGGTCAAAGATGTGAAAAGACACCCTGTTTATGTGTGTTTGAATGTGTACAAGTAACGCTAATAAAATTGTATTAACTCTGATATTCATGTTTACATTTTTTTTTAATTACAGGAAATGGAACATCATTTTATCATCTTCAACTAATATCAAAATTCTATTAAGAAGCATTTAGAGGAGAAAATAATGTAAATCAGATTTTTAAATTCTTTAGAATTATTAAATAAAAGACAATTGTAAAATGAAAAAAATAAATTTTTTATTAATAAAACTCTACTGTGTTCTTTGGTATATAATATCTGTTATGCATATTTTGTTAGACATTTTTTGCGGTTTTCTGGAGAGAGGAAAAGAGGCCAAAGCGACTGATTTTAGTTGTAGTTTAGAAAATTTTTTCTGTAGCCATATTCATTCTATTTTCCTTGAAATGTCCACAATACGCATTATAGAATGTATGTATTATACAAATAAGGATAGGAAAAAAAAATAATAAAACATTAAAGCAATTTACACCAACTTACACCTTCCAAAAGGAATTAATAAACAAATTGAAAATTTACATGAGTCCGTAGTTTGAGTTCCAAACGCAAAATCGTTAGGATTTAGAAATACCGTCCATTTACTATTGTATACCAATTGACATACCAAATATATTTCTTGTATTTAGGTAATGAGGTTTAGATAACTAATTATGTGTAATTGCTTGCATTTTGAGGATATTATTTCTTTGATATATTTCGCATTGAAAAATTTCAAATTATATTGTGAGACAAATCTTCTTAGTAAAAACATTTTAGTGTCGAAAGTCGTATATGTCAAGAGGTTGAATAAGGACAGTAGTTTTAGGAAGAATATTAGTCAAAAATTTTTATTTACAGGAGCGACACTGTCAATCAAAGAATAATTTTTAAATGCTGACCAACTGTCGACTAAAAGTAATGGTGTAAATTTAGTTCAGTCCTTAGGTGACAAAAATGACAAATAAAATAAATGTCGATAGACTTTTGATATTTGATACCTTTCTCTTTTTTGGGTCGCTGAACACGAATCTTATATTTGCCAATATAAATTTTCCCGGGAATTTTTTTTTCAAAAAACGTATAAAAAACCGAACTGTTTTCTTTTTTTTTTTCAAAATAACTCCAAAACTATGCATTTAACGTGAAATTTGGCAACAAATTAAAGAGGATAAAAGCTCCTACGTTTTGTGCATTAAAAGTTTTTCTTTCTGATCAATGGTTTAGCCATGAGGGCGCCGCAAAAAGGGTTATTAAAAGAAAATTATGAAAAAATGGGAATTTTGACTCTGTACGTCGATGTTATATAAAACCCAAACATTGACCATTAATGATACTAAAGATTATATGATTGACAAAATTTTACAATGAAGCTATCTGCTAAAAATACGGCGACAAATTATGAATTATTATTTAATTATATATATTTATGTATATCAGTAAGTATATTTACTTTAAGTATCAAAGCACAAATCTTACTTTCCCTTTGTTTTACTTGAAGTTCCCTGCTGTTCAGTGACATCTACAACGTAGAAAATAGACGTATGTAATTAGTGGGTGTTTATTACTATAAGTATTATAAAATAAATACTTTCTTAGTAGTAAATATTTGATACATTGTAGAAAGGGCTTGTTCCTCGTTCATCTGCAATTTCGTTCTCAGTTCTTTGTGTACTTACTGGATGCAAGCTTATAAAAACAGGGGGAATAGATGGTAGTACAGAGGACGTAAGCTAAAGACCAGCATTTGTTTTCTTTCATCCCTACTCTTCAGCATTTTTTTCAACACCCAGTTATTGCTGGACTTTGTGATATGCTCTTAAAGAATGTTGTCGTGCTGCAGCTGCAGATAATATTAAAGCAGCAATGTTCGAGTATAGGTTGACTTCTGATACGAAATATACTTTATGTATTCTTCAAAGGCACATTTGTCCTACTATATATGAGGCAAGAGAACGTTTTCCAGCAGCTGAAACCATCTCCTGAGTAGCATTTGAGTCTTTGAATAATTTATCAACGTCAGAAACATATGATTTCTTCACAAAGGTTTTGTAGGGATTTCATTTTTTCTTGCGTAAACAGTGCTGAAGTTGTATTACAACTCCTCACACCATGTCGGAAGAGTATGTTTTCGGCAGCCGTTGAACTTACAGCATGAGTTGGTGAAAATGCCACCTTCCTTGTTTTTCAGGTTAACAAGAATGTAGATATGGTAGGTATCATTGTGTCGCAAATAATGTTTCAGTCGAAGCATGTTTCCTTGATCATCTCATTTGCACAGCAGTTTTTGTACCACATTGTACCACATCAGGGTACTGTTTTTCACGAAACGAACGGCAAAACTTTCCTCTGTGTCAAAGAACGATATTTATTTTCTAAAGTGATCTGATTAGACTAAAAATGAAACGTTTAGGAACTGAAGTTCCTGCCAGATTTTATCAGCGATAGTGTGTTTAGTTATTTTATTTTTGTGTTATTTAAAAGTAAAATCAAGAAATGCTTTATTATTGTTGTTGTTGTAAAAGCAAATTGACATTTTGATCATAGATATGCTCATTTTGTTTCATTTTTGAGTTATGATGAAAACAGTGAATGATCATATAATGTAGTCAAACATATAATCTTTAGTGTTATTAATGGTAGATGTTTATGTAAAGTGGTTAGTTTACATGTTACATCAACGTATAATACCGTAATACCTGGTTTGTCATAGATGTTTGCTTTTAATACGCATTTTTTCGGCACTCTCACGGCTAAACCATTGGTCATAGAGAAAAACTCTTAAAGCATAAATTGTATGAAATTTTATCTTCTTGAATTCATGCATTGCCGATTTTCACGTAAAATGAGTTGTTTTGAAAAAACTGAGACGAGTCAGTTTTTTATACGATTTTTCAAAAAAAGTGTTTTCCTAGAAAACGATTGTTGAAAACCTTAGATTCGTGTCCAGCGGCCAAGAAAACATAAAGCTACCAAACATCAAAGCATCACCAAAACTTTCTTTTATTTTCTACCAAATTACTGGACTAGTCGGAATGATTTTTAAATGCACGAACGTCGGATTACCTTATTTTTAATTCTTCTTTACCCCTTTTTGCAAATTTAGTAGTAACAACACAAGTAATTTCTACCTCAAATAATACCTTTCGAATGACAGACCCGAAAAAGTTTATTTATATTGAATTGTAAACCAAAAATGTTTTAGGTATAGAATTTTAATAAAAAGAAGGGAGATTATTTATTCTTAAACAAACTTGTATTGAAAAGGTTTCTAAATTGTATGCAAAATATAAATTTTATGTGAGTTCACTTTAATTTCAAAATGTTAAGTGTTTAGCAAATCATATTTCCGTCACTCTATTGATTCATTAGATGAAATGTCGTACCTTATAGAAATTTATTACGTTGACATTCATTTATAGTAATAAATATTAAATTTAAAAAATTAAAAAACTCGACTGCGTAGAAAGCGAACTGGGTAACTATTTCTCATCAATGTGAAACTATCTTTTATATTACTTACCTTTTTTTTATTTAGATGTATTGATTATTTTTAAGTTGTATTTAATTGTTAGTTCTTATCTATAAATACTGTTTTGATGAGGCCTATAGAAGTCTATGATGGTTAGAGTTGCAGTAAAGCTAGAGATCCTACCTACACAACTTCCAGGTTGTGTAAGATTTAAATGGAACTTCTGACTGTAAAATAGTCAATGAAACATCATCTTCGTTTAGAAAGGTCTATCTAATGATATGCCACTCGATAGGGTACGTAAAAATTATTTTCGTCTCTACCGCCATTTTCTATTTTACGGGCGCCATTTTTAATTTATATAAACAAAACATAGCCTATAACCATTGGACGGTTAATACAAATCGATAGAGACCTCATTCAGTAAAATCCATCCAGCCGTTGGAATGTTTCGAGGGTATAAAGAAATCCACATACCCAGATACCTGTGAAACACATAACCCTTCTTGACAGTCGGGTAAAAAGAAAGAAATCCGGCATCGTTATGCATTAAATATAGTTTCATAATATTTCAAATGAATTCTGACATAATAATCTTGCACGGTTTATTAGAAGTCTTAGTGTATCTGCTGTCTAAAAATTATACGTCGGAAATTTCAAAAATAAAATTTGTAAAATTTAATGTTTTACAGATTCTAATTATCGTCAAATAAAAAGATGTGCGTAATTAAATGGCCGAATGAACTTTAAGATATCCTATCTGGACTGTGCTTTAAATCCTGTCCAAAATAGGAGGAGGGGTTCGACATTTATACTAAGGAAAAGTATTTTAATAAAATACTCGAATGTTAAAGTTCTTGCAGCAGATATAGGTTTGGAAGATTATTATTTGTTTTTGTAAGGTTGAAAGTAGAGTCCGAAGTAGCTGAAAATCTTTAGACTATAAACTAAATATTCTTGTTAAGCGCAACCGAAAACACCTTTAAAGGACACTTTTTGATGCTTCATTTTCTATAACAATTGCTTCAATAAAAGAATATTTTAAATCTTTCAACAATCTTTTAGATGTTTTGAAATTTTGTACATCATTAAGGAATGCGAAGAAAGAGAAAATAAAGAACTGAAAGGATTACTTGATAAATTATATAAATATAATACTAAACAATGCAGGAATAAAGATATTGAAACTTCAAATCTCAAAGAAGAATAATTTTTTTTTAATTTAACAAATATAATAGGCCACTTGCATTACCTCTATGAAGTGGAATATTACAAACTCAAACAATATTTTCTAAATGCTCTGAATAGCACAGAATAGTAAATTCCTTTCGTTATATGATTTATTTAAGAATATTTAAAACAACCGTTTTTAATAAAAATTACTTAAATAATATTTGAAAGTAAGATTTTCTCATTAAGCATACAGTGAGTTAGCTAGGGTATAGATGACATAGATTTTAATAAAAGAAACCCACTGCTAAAAATAAGGCCTCGAAAATTTTCTTAAAAATTGTTCGATGGTTATAATGCAAATTAAGACAAAAAACTGTTTCTTGGAAATTATGTTCGCAATCCAATTATTTACTCAAAATACATATTGTCTAACTCTAAGACGAACCGGAAATTTCGCTTATAATTTTCATTACTATTAATGTTCAAATATGTCTTGTGTGTTTGGGTGTCTGTCTCTCTGAATGCGGAAAATCTTTCCTTGCAGAAGGCGCAGAGAGATGAGATTGTTGTCAAAATATGCGTAAAATATCCGCCGAATTCTTTTTTGACGTCCAGGAAAGAATCCCTGCAATTAAAAGTCCGAAATAAATCAGCGAAATTTTTAAACATAAGTTTCTCATTTTATCGAAATTGCAATGAAACCTGATTCAATCTCGAAAAGGGGTAAGAGTTGCCAGAAAGACACGGGTTTGCAAGAGAGATAAGACACTGGAGTTTTTCGAACACATCCATGTTTAAAAACTATTGGAGGTAGGGATTAGAAAATTTTGACACACATGGAAAATAACATTCTATTTCAAAATTTCCAAAATTAAATAATTCGGCCTACAAGATCACTAAAAATCCATTAAAAATAACATTTATTAAAATAATTCATTTTCCTTTCTTCTGTAAAGTCACAGGCATTGTGTTTACCATCTGTTCGGATTACTGAAAATTGAAGAAAGTTTTGACATAGAGTTGGGTGACCACATTCAAAACCACAGTAAGAAATTTTAAGGGATATTAAAAATTAAAAAATTAAATGAGGAAGGGATTTGAAAATTTTTACACAGATGCGAAATAATATTCTATTTCAGAAATTCCAAAATTAAATAATTCTTCTCACAAGATCCTTATAAATCAATTAAAAATCTCATTTACTAAAATATATTTTTCTTTACTTCCTTCGGCAAAGCCACGGACATTGTGTCTGCGATCTGCTCGGATCACTGAGAACTGAAAATAGCTTTGGTTATCACATTCAAAGCCGGAAATTTTAGGCGATATTTAAATTAAAAAAATTATTTGAGGTAGGGATTTGAAAATTTAGACACAGATGCAAAAAATATTGTATTCCAGAAATTCTAAAAATCAAGAAATTTGGTCTAGAATTTTTGGAGATATAAATTAGAATTAATTAAATAGAACGCAATCATTTAAATTCTACTGAACACCTGCAAGAGGTTGTATTAAATTTTAAATTCTGCTTCGGGGATACGCATGTTCAATTACTTTCGCGCAGAAAATATTGTCGATAATCGAAAAAATCCACAATAAGAAATTTTAAGGTACACTGAAATTTCATGTTATGAATATGTTGTTTGAATATGTAATTATGAAAATGATCTTTGAACATCTACATTCTGACCAATGAAAAAACTTCATAATACGGATAAATAACCGTTATCTTAAAAAGCGGTTGAATGACTGCACAATATTCAGGCAGTGCCTGATTTATGGCAGGATACTCGGGGCACGGTCACAGGGACCCTGATTTTCAGGGGCACCCCAAACGCTGCTGAGGGGTTTTCGATTATTGTCCAAATTTTTTATGTAGTTTTAACTTCTAATGGAATTTTACATTTCATTCCACATTCTATTTGGATCGTATTGTATTTTTATAACATAGTATATTTTGTCTGAAATATCTATGTTTAATTACTTTATTACACTTAATATTTTCTTTTATCTTTAGCACTTCAAAAATATATTGTATTTTTAATTCTTATTTAATCCTGTTCCCGTTCTCGTCAGATTATTTAGGGGTTGGTGAGCGTAGTTCGTAGGTGGTAGAGTCCGCTAATATTTTAAATAATTGTAGGTTGATATTGCGAAAAATTTATTATTAGTTCTTGCAAACTTTATCATTCCAGATATATAGACTTGCATAGGAGAAGACAATCAGCAGCATACAGTTTATTATAAAACGTCTACTCATCTAAACTTCATAACTGTGAAATAATTATTCAAAAGTAAATTAAGGATTATAAAATTAAAATTTTTAATGAATATTTTAAAGTAATTATTAAAGTTAATAGTGGTTATTTTAGTAAGTATGCTTTCAATATATTTTTTTACTCAATCCCCCTGTAAGTATCGGTGCAAGGGGTCTCCCGTAAGTATCTGTGACCGAAGCCCCCCAAATTTGTAAATGAGACCCTGTGTTCAAAATATTTTTAAGAGCATGAGATGAGGAATAGCGTAATGTGTATGAATAATGTGATATTCAAGGTTTTAAAGAAATATAACCTTAATTTAAACTATTGTGTTAAAAATGGTTTTATGCGATTTTATTTTGAATTTTCGAGTCAGAATTTTTTCAAATTAATTCATGTAGGTTTAAAGTCCCAGTTATTGACACCTAACCAGTAATTGGTAGTGCAGCGTAAATTTAACTCAAATAAACATCTTCCTTTAAAAATTCTGCAAAGTAATGTTGTTTAGTGATAACTTATCCGCATTAACTTTTACAAATTAAGCTTCAGTTGTTGTTGTTTTCTTTTAAATAGGGATGTTGTCAGTAACTGTAGTTATTGACCATATATATGAAAAAATTTAATTTTAAATAATAAAAAGTTTCTTTTTTTTGTCAACAATACTTTTTTATTTATGTCTACTATACTTCCAAAAAAAAAAAAAAAAAGATAATTTTCGTCAAGTAGAATAACATACATATAATAACCTAAAGTCAAATAAAATTACCAAATCGTCAAAAGATAAATAAATGTATGCCTATTCAAAATTCATGAATTTGAAATAAACATTTTTCACTACAAAAAGACAACATATAATAATAATAATGTTTAAATATAATCATTATAATAAATTAGATAAAACACTTAAGAAAAATAAATAATGAAATAAAAATGTAACAGTGTTTCTTAATTATTTCAATAACTGTGCACACTGAAGAGTAAAAGAAGATTTTTTTTTTAAAATTCAGTTTTATCTTCAGCAATATTGGTGAAAATGCATCAACAATAAACCCTTTTGTCCTATGTCATACTTAAAGAGATTCAAAATAGTATGAAGATAAATAAATTGCACTTTCTCTCACACAATTTGTTATGAATTTTTTAGATATAAACGAACTACTTTGAAATCATTTCGTTTTCACAAAAATACACTCTTTGACAAGTCTTAAGGTAAAAGCAACACTATGTTATGACAATTTGAGATTTTCCTACGAATACTAGGGGGACTAGGGACTACTCACACCAACCCTCGTCCAGACCTTGCGGTCTCTAAAAATGCGATTCTGGTAAAAAAAAAAAAAAGAAGAAGAAGAAGAAGAAGAAGAAGAAAGATTCTTGGAAACGTAGAAACCCAATAGCCATTTGAGATTTCAAAGCATTAAAAGCACTTTTAATTTAATAAAATATCATAACCTGTTCTCCTTTCGGTACACAAAAACACAAAATAGCAAAATATGGGAAAATGAACTACAACGATTGAATTTGCGGAATTTAAGCCATTTTGTGTAATTGTAAAAGATTGACATTTCATGTTAAAACTATGAGGAACATTTTAACGGCGGAAGTTTTAAAGTTCATGACTTCTAAATCAGTATCTTACAAACCATTATGAGAAGTCAAAAATTAGTAGTAAATTATTTCCATATATACCAATTGGTAGCAGTTCTATCCAACTGTAAGATGTTGGCTTTGAATTATGGAGACAAAATTTGTACAATATGAGCAGGCGTGTTCAAAAGTTGTTGATGAAGAACGAAGTGGTCGTCCTGTTGAGATTGCGACGGAAGAAACAAAACACACAAAGAGATGGGAGAAATGAATCAACGTAAATGGAAATTATGTAGAGAAATAAACATGCTTTTCAAATATGTATCTTGGTTCCCTTTTATTATCGGGTGTTGTAACCTATTTACTGATATGCCGTCGTATAAATGCACGTGATTTGCTGATTTTGCCAAAGCTTTCTCATATAAAATACTAGCAGCCTAACGCCCGCTACGCTGGTCAGTTTTTTTAAAGAAACCTTGAATCAAACTAATATATCTGTGAATTTGTTCATGCGTTTTAAAGCAATATGGACATTTACCTGGAATGCCCAATCTAATTGGTGAAAACAATATGAACGTTATTACGCTATTATATCTTTTGAGCCATACAAAATTTAGGCTGTTAAGGGCCAAGTTCTTTCGTTGATCATTTAGTGTAGTATTCGGTGAAGAATGATAGAACAATATGTACTATACTTAAAAGGGTTCATGAAAAATTATCAATGCAAATCTCATCAGAATCTGTTAATTGGACATACTGAAAAGACTAATCGTTCATAATTTGGTTCGCCTGCTTCTAAAACATTCAGCCTTAATTTTATAATCAAGCAACCTGACGACCAAGCAACACCAAGCGAATGATATGTGCTTTATACTAAAACATTCACTGAAAAATTAACTAACTGAGCAAGTTCCATCGAAATCCACTTAGCAGGATCTTTTAAACTTGAAAATGTAACGAAAAATTTCATAAAAATAATCTAATTAGCAGTTTAAATCCCGTGAAAATTCATTCAGCGGAACCTTTAAAAAAAAGCCAATCTTTCGAAATTGGGTTCATCTGATTTAGATCTTTACCCATAATTATTTAATTAAGCAACGTAGAATATTATATTTTATACTACCATCTTTTCTGTAAATTATCTAACTAACAATGTAAGCCCCATCAAAATCAATTCAGTAGAAGTAAATTTAAAAGCGGCCGGAATGAAATTTCTCTTTGCATTTTACATACAATGAGATAGTTAAATATAGCTATCATAATCGCGTTAACCTGATTATATAAAACTCTCAGGGATGTAGTGGTAGGTATACATCGCACCATTTCTGGATTTTTAAAGAAACTCTGCACAACTTCCATAACTATAGCATTCTAGTATACATCCTTTGTCTGTAGCGTATTATCCTCCAATTTTCTTTACTATACCACAGAGAACTTTTTCCGTATAGCTTCGTAACTAAACAGTTTTGAAAGATATGATAAATATTGAAAAAATCCCTGAAATATTATCTAACTAACTGGTCAACTGTCATTAAAATCCATTCAGTAAAACTTGAAATCTTTCCTAATCGAATTCACCTAATTTTAGAACTCCCGTAACTATTACTAAGCAACTTGGAACGATGCTTTTTAGATTAAACTATTTATAAACCAAATTTACTATCTAATAGTGTAAGTTCTGCAAAATTATGTTCAGTAGAATCTGAGTTATAATCAATCGGAATGAAATAGGAATTTACGCTTTACATATAGTAGTAGAAGCCTTCGCCCGCTACGCTGGTCGGTTTCTCCAAGCGAAACTTTAATCAAACGAAATATATCGGTGTATTTGATCTTGTGTTTCATAGAAATCAATACATTTATCCCTAAGGATCATACGCGTTGCTGAAAACAATATGAACGCCATTACGGTTTTATATCTTCTAATGTCTCAGACAAAATTTGGACTGTTATGAAGCAAATCTTTTAGTTGATTATTTATAATTCAATATAAAAAAGAACGGGAGAACAATATGTAGCATATTAAAATCATCCCTGAAAATTAAAAACATCCCTGCCGTCTCGGGCCTACAGACGGAGGTAGATTTCGATGTTAAGTACACTGTTAAAAATTTGCAGCATTCTGGCAGGTCATTTGACCGTTTTTTTCCGAAAACGGTTACGCAACCGTAATTTTAACACTATTCTGACCATATTATTGGCCATTTTATGGTCAGAATATAGTTAAATTATGGTTATGAAACAGTTTTTTCAAAAACCGGTCGAATGACCTGCCAGAATGCTGCAAAATTTTTAACAGTGTACTACATTCACCAACAAAACTTAAATCCAGATTAGAGATAAACCCAGTTCCTTCACTAAGAATGAGCTCTAAGGGAGCTAAACATTTTGTGAAAATTCTAATATACACGAATACACACACGCATGTATATGGAATAGGTTTAAAAATGGCTAATGGAAATTCAGAGAACCACAAAGTGTTAAAATATGTTAATATTTCCATAGTCGGGTTTTTATCATGTTTTAATAAGTTTTTTCAAACTCACATGAAGTTACCTATTCACCTGCTGAGGTCCATTATATTTCTAGTATGACGCGATATATATTTTTTTAATTCGTCAAACTATTTATTTCATTTTGAGTTTTCATGCGGAAATCTTGCTCTAGGAAACTTATGACGTAATATTCAATTTGTTTTCAATTCATCAAACTGTTTATTTAATTTAATTTTTCACGTGAAATCTTGCAATAGAAAAGCAATTGTTGCGGTGAGAATTTTATTGCTTTTTTTATTGTTGGCAACTGGTATAACGAAAAATATTTATTTTTTCCTGTCATTGTTGTGTAAGAGTTTGTTTGGTACTTTTCGGTTAGCCGGGCGCCAGTGTTATATATACATATATATATTGTATATATACATACATATATGTATATAATTGCATATATAGCGTATATATATACATATATATATGTATATAATGTATATATATGTATATATAATGTATATATATGTATATATATATATATATATATGTAAGAAAATTATAAAGATTGGACCTATTGATTAGTTTTTGTAATGAATCGTCCCTCAATTTGGATACGGGCCCAATGACTGATAATCACGGGTTTGGCGGGGTAGCCGACTAATCCATTTTATCGTTAAATTAATAGAAACACATGGCCCTTTTTAACTGGTAACCCTAGGAGATGAGCAATTTCAGAGATATACCTCTACGCCACTTGGTATCTGAAGTCTAACCTGTAAGCAGCTATGGAAATTGATTGCCACCTTTTTGATTATTTAAATAAAACTTAATAAAGTTAATTTCAGTGAATACTGTCATTTCGTTAAAATGTGACAGTATTAAGAGTCGTCTGGATTATACTACCTGCTCAGCGGGAAAACATGAGAAGTAAAGAAAAGAAAGAAAAAAAGAATTCTTGGTGCTACACGATACGGATAAGCTCCGATTGAACATTCAAAGAGGCCCCAATTGGGTGCTGGGAAAGTGTTCACTCTGCCCCTTCAAATAGTGTAAATACAAGAAGTTCGCCTCATCAAAGAATCTGTCAGCAGTGATATGCTTTTAACTCTTCAATTCTATTATAGAAAGTGTCTTCCCATTTCTTCTACTATATTTTGAAGAATATCATCTTAATTAAAATCGATCAAAATGTAGATCATTTTCAACATATTCTGCGTTTTAAAAGTCAAGTATTGCAGCAGTGATATCCGCATTTTGTTTCAACGGTGCAGTGAAAGTTTCACAACATGAAAACTGCAGTCTCTAAGTGGAATTCATCTTCTTCAGTTGTGTTGATGATTTTATAGTGATTTTCTTCAGAGCATCTCTAAAAGTAAATTTCATGCAGTGAAAGATAGCATCGTTGCTGTCATTGCTTTTTATTTCATGATAAGTGCGCACTACAATTGCTTAAATACAGAGATATAAATTTTTTCCTTCTCCGTTTTTGCGGAATGTTTTTTTCTTTTATTTTGTGTGTGTGTGTGTATGAGCTCATGGGTTACCGTAGTGTTATTTATTTTTATATAATATTATTATCCATATTATTTTTTATTTTTATTCTGATTACATAATTTAAGGTAAGTGATTTAATAAGTAGTATATCTCCAGTGATGTTTTCATTTTTGGTATTTATGAAAACCATGGTTTTAAAGCATTGCTATCTTTTGAAAAAAAAAATGATTCATGTTTTCTATATTTATTTCTTTAATTATTTTTAACTATTTTATTCTTTTTATCAGTTTTATGCACATGCTTATATTATGTTGAGAATGTTTAAACATTTTGACGGATATTAAGAGTGTTATAATATTTAGATTATTAAAAAGTTATCTTAAAATTAATTCAAAATGGAAAATATTAAGAAACAAAAAACTGTTCTCAAAGCAAAAATTACCCGTATAAAAAATATCATAAATCCCAAAATTGATGATCAGACGATAACTCTAGAAGAGTTAGATTTGTATCATGGTCAGGTGCAAGATATTAGTACAGAATTAGGTAAAAATCAGGAAAACGCCGTTCTTGAGAGCGATACAACAGAAACGGAAGCTATAATTGAGGAATACAATGAAATTGCCCTTAAATTGGATGCGTTAACTATCGCAATAAATACATCACGTAATAAATTAACTAAGAGTTTAAGCATTAACGAGGGTGGTTCAGAGAATAACAATAAAAATACAAGTAATGTTTTTGAAAAAACAGTCAATCTTCCCAAATTTGAATTAAAACCCTTTTACGGAGAAGCTGATCAGTGGCTCTCTTTTAAGGAGATTTTTACCACAACTATAGATCGAAATCCAGATTTGGGAGCCGTTTCTAAATTGCAATATCTCTTAGCTAGTGTAAAGGGTCCTGCCCATAAATTGATTTCCGGATTTCCTCTTTTGGAGGTCAATTATAAAAATGCATGGGACACCCTTTGCGCTCGCTACGATAAGATTAGGGATTTGGCCATAGCACAAATAGGCAAGTTATACAATTTAAAAAATATGAAAAATTGTTCCACTTCCTCTAAAGCTATTTTCGATATAATAGATACCTGCAATGAATCACTTCGAATTCTAGATTCTTTAAAACTTACTCAAAATGCTTTAGTGGATAACATGATAATTTATACCATAGTTCAAAAATTAAGCGATAATCTCAAAGAGCGATGGGAACTATCCCTTAACCATAATAATATGCCTAATCTCACGAAATTTCTAAAATTTTTAGAGATTCAAGCTAAAAGCTTGTTAACTTTAGAGAACCCAACTAAAACAGATGTAAGAAATATAACTTATGTCAGAGATTCTTCCGATAGATCGAAAGGCCACAAAAATTTAGAAAATAGTAAATGCGGTGTTTGCTTTGATTCGCATGCCACCCACACTTGCAGAAAATTAATAACTATGCCTGTAGATAGCAGATGGAGAACCATCCAATTGAATAAGTTGTGTGTAAATTGTTTGCGTAGTGGCCATTTTGCAAGTAAATGTGCATCCAAGATGAGTTGCAAAAATTGCCACCGAAGGCATCATACTTTACTACATAAATATGATGTTCAGGGAAATGCAGGAAGAACAATTTCATCCAACTTAGCAACCCACAGTAATGAGACCCAACCCCAAAACGCCCATGGGTATTCCCCTGATCAAGGAATACACATGAATTCTTTATGACGGTTTATTGTGCCCGGGTACCTCAAATGTAAAAATTACGAAAACCGTAGAAACCCAAAAACTTGTCATAATGAGGTTCAAATACCCTTTTTATTGGATAGCGGAAGTACTCTGTCCCTCATTCCAGAAAATCTAGCTACAGCTTTGGATATGACGTCTATTCAAAGTTGCCATCCTCTTAATGTTAACCAAACCCAGGGACAGGTCCAGATTTCCGAAAAAGTTCAAGTACCCCTCCAAATAGGGAATATCAGGCAAAATAGCTCCTTATATCTAGTAAGGTCTTACTTGCCATATGCGATACTGGGAACCCCAGAATTACAAAAATTCCATATCTCGATGGATTTTTCCTCAAATACTCTGACTCAAGATGGAGTCATCATTATGAATGACCAAAACGTTTCCGGTCAAATTTCTCATGAAAGTTCATTCAACCACACCTTAACGTTAACAGGTGATATGAATTGCCAGAAGCCGCTTAGTTTTCCTTCCAAATCAAATCAAGCAAGTTTGTCTCAAGAGGGACATTGTTGCCTTGATACTCAAACTCTCTCGGATTATGATGATATAACTTTTAATCATTATACTACTGAAGAGAACCTACAATTGGAAGGGCTTCTGAGCGACTTCAAAGATATTTTTGCACGCAATCGGTACGACGTAGGTAGAGTCAGATGGGAACCCCAGCGAGTAACTCTCACCTCGGAACTTCCTATCTCGCTTAGGCCTTACCGTACATCACCTAAAGATAATGCAGAAATTCAAAAACAAGTACAGGAGTTGCTGGATGCTAAACTCATTAAGGAATCCTGTAGCCCCTATTCCTCTCCCGTGACAATGGCACATAAAAAAGGAGAAGGTAAAACGCGTCTCTGTATTGATTACAGGAAAATCAATGCCATTACGAAGACAGATTCAGAGCCTTTGCCGCGAATAGACTGGCTTTTAGACAGACTTGTCAATGCCAAATATTTTTCCACGCTAGATTTAGCCTCTGGCTACTGGCACGTCCCCCTCCATCCTTCAGACACAGAAAAACTTGCCTTTGTAACCAATCAGGGACTTTACGAGTGGTTGGTCCTCCCATTCGGATACAAAAATGCTCCGGCTCAATTCGCAAGAGCTCTCAGAAGGATCCTAAATAAACATAAGGTCAACTTCGTTACCAATTATTTCGATGACTTTATAGTTTATTCGGACTCCTATGCCGAGCATTTGGTTCACCTTAAAACTATATTCAATATTTGCCGTCAAGAAAATCTAAAACTAAAACTTTCCAAATGTAATTTTGCCAAATCTCAAATTGACTTCCTTGGCTATGAAATTAGTAATGGCCAAATCAAACCAGATAATGCTAATACCGAAACCATTAAAAATTTAATTCCTCCAAAAAATGTTAAAGAATTACAAAGATTCCTCGGATCCATAAACGTATACCATAAATTCATTGACAAGTATGCTAAAATTAGAGCCCCTCTAAATAAATTATTAAAGAAAGACACTCCGTGGGAATGGTCAGAAATCTGTCAGCAATCATTTGAACTACTTAAAAATGCATTAATTTCTAGACCTATTTTGAGATTATTTAATCCTAATCTCCCATGCCATGTTTTTACTGATGCCTCGAAGGAAGCTTTAGGTGCTGTATTGAAACAAATGGATGAAAATGGAGATTTACATCCCATTGCATTCCACTCAAGGCAACTAAGGCCCTACGAGCGAAATTACGCCATCACAGAATTGGAGTGTCTAGCCATAATCGATGCTCTTGACAAATTCCATTATTATCTTCATGGAAAACCTTTCACAATACATACCGATCATGCTGCTTTAGTATGGCTTAAAAAGATAAAACATTTAACCGGTAGATTATTCAGATGGTCACTAAAATTAAGCATGTACGATTATACCGTAAAATACAATAAAGGGTCCACAAATTTTGAAGCCGACATGCTCTCAAGAAATCCCATTTTATCAAACGTAAATCCCCACATTCATTTATTAACCTTAGATGAAATTAAAGAACACCAAGAGTTAGATAATGTAACAGGACCTAAATTTCAAAAATTTAATGACATTTTGGTAATTCACAAAAAGGGTTTTCAAAAAGTTGTCGTACCTTTCTCCTTAAGAGAAAAATTATTAATAACAACCCATAATCAATTTGGCCATCCAGGAATTCAAAAAATGCTAAATTTAATTTCACCACAGTACTACTGGAGCAGCATGACACAAGATATTACGCAATTTGTCAAACATTGTGAAGTCTGCCAACTAAACAAGAAATCCCACCAACCTAAATTTGGCCTTCTTGAAGCCTTACCTCCTGCAGAACAACCCTTTGATATAATATCATTAGACACAGTAGGGGGCTTCAATTATTACAATTCAACAAAAAAATACATGCACTTAGCTATTGATCACGCTACTCGTTATGTTTGGGGTTTTACCTCTAAAAATGTTACAACAGAAGTTTATATTAATATTCTAAAACAGATTTTTAGCATTCAACTTCCCAAGAAAATTTTAACGGACAGAAACCCTGCTTTTACAGCGTCTAAACTGCGTAAATGGGTACATAAACATAATGTAAAAAAATTACTTACTTCATCTCACAGGCCCCAGTGTAATGGGAAAAATGAACGCGTAAATCAGTCCATTTGCACTCGACTAAGACTTAAAATCAATGCTACACCTTCAAACATTCCATGGCCCAAAATTCTGGAGGAGGTGATTAACGAGTACAATAATACACCGCATTCAGTAACCAAATACCCCCTGGCATACTTAATGTTTGGCCAATTTCCTTATCCATCAGTATTAGGCAATGAAAACTATTACCCTACGGTTGAGGAAGCCAGGAAAGAGGCTTTCCAAAGAACTGGTGAGCACCATTTAAAAAACAAAGTCAGATATGACCTAAAATTTGTGGAAGCACCTTTCAAACCTGGTGATCTCGTAATTGCAGAAGAATTTCATTATCCGAACACCAGGAAGTTAAGCCCGCCTTTTTCTGGTCCATATCAAATTATTGAAAAGTTGTCTAATGTAAGTTTTAAAATAAATAAACCTAACTGGTTGACAAAGAAGGACTATGAAGTAATACATGCCTCCAAACTAAGGTACTTTTTGCCCAACGATCAATTTAAGTTAACACCATCTATGTAAAGTATCAGATATCATATGAACTGTTATTGGATGATATTTGATAGTTGAATTTACATCTTTATGAGTATAGTATAATTGTATTTTGAGAGTCTACACTCTACTGAATGAAGTCAAGACATTTTCATTCAAGTTTGTATTTTATATGTAATGTTGGACTTAGCAATTCTAGAATATATTTCCTATTTTGATTATTTTATTTGGCATATAATATTACCAGTGTCTTGCATTTATTAATATAACTAGTTTTTATCATGTTCAATTGTTTATGGTATTGAAAATTTTAGTGGTATTATTCTTATTATTTGTATTATTTTTACTATTTTTAATATTTTTATTATTGTTGTGATATCACATGTTAACTATACGAAAGAAATAACTCATCTCCAGGCAGCTCGATTAAAAGTAATTCACTTCCAAAATTTTAACATCCCTTTAATAAAGAATGCTTTATACTTTCCAGGCGACCCTCGTGTATGGAAGCCGGCCCATCCCCGGGGACTTGTCTGGAAAGGGGGGAAATTGTAAGAAAATTATAAAGATTGGACCTATTGATTAGTTTTTGTAATGAATCGTCCCTCAATTTGGATACGGGCCCAATGACTGATAATCACGGGTTTGACGGGGTAGCCAACTAATCCATTTTATCGTTAAATTAATAGAAACACATGGCCCTTTTTAACTGGTAACCCTAGGAGATGAGCAATTTCAGAGATATACCTCTACGCCACTTGGTATCTGAAGTCTAACCTGTAAGCAGCTATGGAAATTGATTGCCACCTTTTTGATTATTTAAATAAAACTTAATAAAGTTAATTTCAGTGAATACTGTCATTTCGTTAAAATGTGACATATATATATATATATATATATATATATATATATACATATATGTGTGTATATATACAATATATATATGTATATATAACACTGGCGCCCGGCTAATCAAAAAGTACCGTTGGTTTTATCAGAATCATGTTAAGACGGTATTCAAAATTTTGAGCCCTGCCCATTTCCATTCCCTTGGGCCGATTTTGCCCTTTTTCAATCCCCGCCGAGATATTAACCATCTCAAAGTTGTTGGCGAGTTTGAAGTTGATCCGTGCATTATTGCAACTTTTATCGTGCGGACAAACTTTAGTACATACATACATGCATACATACATACATATATATATATATATACTTTTTCGGTGGGGGTGATTATGGGTTCCTGGAGTCATATAATGAAAAGTTATGAAGGAATTTTTCAAAAGTCGCACCATGGTAACGACTGCAATAGGTAGTATTTCTTACGAAATCTACCTAAAATGCAAATCTCATCAAAATCCGTTCGGTAAAACCTTCTAATAAGACTAATTTTTCATAATCGGGTTCACCAGATAATACAACTTTCAGCTATAATTCTGTAGCAAAGCAATGCAGAACAATATGTGTTATATACTAAAATCTTTCCTGAAAAAATATCTAACAACAGTGCTAATTAACTCAGTAGAACCTTTTAAAAAGGCTAATATTTCAAAATAGGGTTCACTGATTAAAGAACTTTCGCACATAATTCTATAACTGAGCAACGTAGAATAATATGTGTTATTTATGAAACACTTTCTTGAAAATTTATCTAACAATGCAAATCTTCTCAAAATCCATTGAAAAGAACTCAAGTTATAAGCGGTCGGACCGAAATTGCCCTTTTTATTTTATATTTGAAGTTGATAGTTAAATATATCTTTCATAATCAAGTTAACGTGATTGTAGAATTTTTAGGAATGTAGCATAGACTATACGCCGTACACCTTCTGGAGTTTTTTAGAAGCTCTGCACTCCATAGCTATAACATATATACTCTCTAATATATACATGCCTGTAGATTTTATCCTACTTTTTTTTCAACTACACCACTGAGAACTTTCCTTATAGTTCCATAACTAAAAATGTAGAATGGCATTTCAAATATTGCAACAATCCCTAATATTACCTAACTGTGCAACTCCAATCAAAATACGTTTAGTAGAACTTTAAATAAAAGGTAATCTTTCACATTCGGGTTCACCTAGTTTTGGAACTTTCTCTTGTAATCTAATTTTCTGCAATCTGATTTGTAGCCAAGTTTGTGCTTCAGAAAAACAATAACCCAGAAGAAAACTTCGCTACAGAGAAGTACCATCCATTCATGAAGTACCAACCACCCACAAAAAATAATCTAACTAACAGTGTAAGTCCCATCAAAATACATCCAGCAAAACTGAAATTATAAACGGGTGGAAGGAAAAGCAAATTTGCATTTTATATAATTACAGTAGATGTATGTTTCATAATTGCGTTCACCTTTCTGTATAGCTTTTCCAATAACTCTATAACTAAAACTAAGCAACGTAGAACACTGTGTTTATACATAAAAACCGGTCCAAAAACATTACCTAACTAATAGTGGCATATATCCTATCAAAATATTATAAAGAATAGGAACAAAATGCAAATTTCCACTTTAAATATGTAGTAGATGATGATGACACGATTTTCTGTAATAGAATTCATCATGAAGTTTTCGCTTCATACATAAACGATGCTTTCAACATTGTAATTAATACACCGATTGAAGAAGTATCCGATTACGGAAGGTTAACCAGAAATTCCATGAACAACTACCCAAAGAAAGGTGAATGTATGGCTTTTGTGATACTTTTATGTTAGCCGGGCGCAAGTAATAAATCAACAAAGATTGTTTCCATATCTTATTCTTATTTTATTATTTTCATTCAAAATAAAAACATTTCACTCATTTCATTTATAATACATGCTTTACACTAATGTCATTGAAAAAGATGAAAAGTAAAACAATTGGAAATAATGCCATAACTTAAAAAAAGAATTGTTTTTAATTTACATACGCGAAATGTAACTACTGCTATTGGCAGTTTTAAAAATGCTATGGCGATATTTACATACGGATACGGGCTGACATAAAAGTACCCATTTTTTCTTCTTATCCAGGAGCAAGTGATAAATCGCGATGTATTATTTCAATTTCAACTTCTTCCATAGTAATACGCATTATTCGGACCATGAGATAGATCGCCAAAAATGGTTGACTATTGCCAATCTTGTTTATCGTTTACCAGTTACGTTCAAAAAAGTAATTTAACATTCTTAAATACATAACCTTGTTAAAAATGGCAAATTGTTTTAAGTAAATAAATAAATAAAATATATAACATAAAACTGCATACTATAAACTATAATAAATAAAAATTATAATAATAAAATTAATTTAATACATTACTAAATAAACTATCAAATGGACAAAAATAAGGGTTGCTATAATTAATGTAATTGCCATGCTTGGCGCAGTTGTATCTGACATGGCCCGAATGTAAGTGCCACAAAATTTTTAAAGTCGTACAAACATTGCTTTCATTTTTTAAATATTTTCGTTTTATAATGTTAATTTCTAAGTGGATTGCTTCCCTGTGTTTTAAATAAATTCAATATATATATTTTACTTTTTTTCAAGGCGTTTGTATTTATTTTTTTTTTCAAACTCATATAGCCGGTTCAATTCTTTAACCAAAAGATTTAACAAAAATATTTAATTTGAATTTCTTCCGTTGCTACAGTAACGGATGTATAAGATGAATGAATATGAATGGATTATAACTTATAATCTTAGGTATTTCGAGGTTTTGGCGCCAAAGACATCGCCAAATTAGAAATATATGAAATATCTCGCGAACTTATTGGGCTTAAAAGAATTTAGTTAGTACCATTCGATTCAGTATACAAAAAATACACCAAAATATGTTATCAGTTGAAAAATAGCTATAAAATCAGATTTTTAAGGAATTTTTTAAAAGTTTGTTCGATTTTTTACCCTCCTTAGGGATGGAATTTTAGAAAATCCTTTCTTAGCGGCACTCTATGTCATAAGAAGAATTTTTACCCCAAATTTCAAGACTTTAGGGTCAGTAGTTTGGGCTGCGCGTTGATTAATACAAAATTCAGACTTTCTTTTATATATATAGATACATAAACATATTGATATCAAAATCGCACATATATATTGATATCAAAATCACACATATATATTGATATCAAAATACATATACTCTTTTTTAGTTTCTTTTTAAAATACAGCAACTCGAAAAGAAATATAACCTAATAACATGGAAAATAAAATTTAAAAAAATGCTTTGAATAATCTTTTAAATCAAAATTGCGTTTAAAAAATAGATGTATCTTGTAACACATGACTAAAATTTCGACATAAAACTATCTTTTATGTACTGTTATCCTTACTCCATGTAATAACTAAAAATACAACGAATGAAAACGCATATGCCCTTAGAATATCTATAAGAAAGCTTTTCGTTTATACTTTAAATATGCTTTTCGCAAAAAATTTGTAATAACTTAATTATTGGGTGTAGTAAAAAGTTTTAAAGCGTTTTTCAGAGAGATGAATATGCAATCAAGAGCTGAGAATAATACCTTTATTCATCAAAATAATCTATATTATTATCTAACACCTTCCGCCATCGGTCGTGCAGTTAACGGATGCCAGCAGTATAGAATGATTTGTCTTTTGACGCGATGAAGTCGTCAACCCAGTTTCGCACTTCGTCCACAATCCGGAAGTGTACAGAAGACAAGGCATTCTGCATCGACAGAAACAAATGATATTCCGAAGGGGCTATGTTCCCAAATATATAAGCCCCAAATATATATGTTGTCCATACGCCGGGTGTTCCCAAAACTTCCTAGCCAAGAGTTACTAACGTGTCCTTGATTGGTTTTGCAACATGAGGCCTGGCGTTGTCATGGAATAATTTCACAGGGTGCAAATCTTTTCCAGTAAATGTACGTTTCTGATCGATTTCCTTGTTCAATTGAAGCAATTGTTGCTTGCAGAGTTCATCTATTATACTTACACCTGGCTCCAACAGTTCGTAACAGAGCACACCCTTCATATCCCACCAGATGCAGAGGAGAACTTTTTTGCAGTGAACGGCTCGTTTCGGCGTTGATGTTGCTGCTTCGCCAGGATTCAACCAATATTTTTTGCGTTTCGGATTGTCATAACATATCCATTTTTCATCCCCCCATCATGATTTTCCGCAAGAAAGATTTTTTCTGTTGCCTGTTTAGCAGATTCATGCACTTCAAGACACGCCCATCCTTCTTCCTCTGGTTCAATACATGTGGCACCCATCTTCCTGCCTTCTGAATCTTTTCCATTGCCTGTAAACGATTACAAATCGCTTTTTCTGATACTCCTAATTGTTCGGCAAATTCTTTTTGCGTCTGAGATGAGTCTTCATCAAGTAGTGATTGCAAATCCTCATGACTAACCTTCAGTGGAGCGCCGCTACGTTCTCAATCGCTAACATCAAAATCACCGTCTTTAAAACGTCGAAACCAAAATTCGCGTGTGCTTTTCGATACGATTTCCTCTCCAAGAACAGAACAGATTGATTGATATGCTTTTGCAGCACTTTTTCCTTGGGGAAATTCATAACGAATGCAGTGACGAATAAATGACTTAACATATGAGATCTTTCACCTTCAAAATTTCAAATTTTCTTTCGCTTTTCTCCCAGATTCTGCGTCGATTTAAAAACACTGAAATGATTTTTACCACATGACGCAAACGCGTTCTACTGATTGGTTTCCTTTTTCGCAGTAAACGTCAAACAAAATTCGCTTTACAACTTCTTACTACACCCAATATTTTAAAATTTTATTTCTTTTCAATATTCACCTGTAAATATATTTTGCAATTGAAAATATAATGTTTAGAAATATTATTATTCGGCATTTTTTAATTCTGGAAATAGTAGGTGAAAACAGCTATGTGATAAAATAATAATGACTAAAATATGAATAAATCTCTATTCAGATAACAAAAATTTAAATAGAAAATTCGAAAAGAAACTGACTGAAAAATTTAAAAAAATTAAAAAAGAATTGAACACTGCACACAACATTCTATTCATGTATGTACTTTGAAAAGATGGTTAATAAATAATTCATTTTTTAAAATCCTTTAAAACTTATGTAGCTGAACTATCTTTACCAAATTAAACATTAGACAGCGCTTAAAATAATTGTTAGATATAAAAACTTCCTGCTTCAGCGTAGTTATCATACCTTTTTCTGTTAAAATTACGTTTTATAATAGTTTTTACAGATCAACCGTGAAAGTGAAAAGAACACCAATGGATTCAATAACGTCAGCAGCAGTTTCAGAAACAGTTTCAGCATTAGTTACTTTTCTAAAGTAGAAGGATTTTAAAACTTAGCTTACTTATATGATACTTTAAACTATTTTTTTTCTCTCTGAAAAAATCCGACATTTTAACAAGTCTTGCTGAGCAAAGCACATTCCGCTACTTACTTTCGAAATGTGAACTGACTTTTGGACAACTGGTTTTTAATAGGATTCCTTTTTTCTGATTTTAAGTGTTTTTAGTGTCATGCGCACATAATTAAACTCAAGATAAATAATAATTTATAAACTCAACCAGGAGTAAGTAATCTCCAGATAAGCACAGAATTATTTACATTTTTATCGAACCTCTGTTTTTTTTTTTTTTAACAATAATAATAAATTTCAAAATTTCCCCTTTCCTGAATGCTTTCCTTACTAGAACGGATTTTCAAAGATATTTCCATTATCAAATATTAAGCAAACCAAAAGATAGTAAAGTTATCTTTGAAGCAAATTCTATTTTTACGAGTTTGTATTATGTTACTTAAATATAAAATAAGCAAAAAACGATTTCCATGATATTGAAATCCCGGGGTATAATCGAAATATAATATTGGATCTTCGAATATTTTCTAAACGTCAAATTTAGTATAGTTTTTTATTCAAGCAAAAAACAGATAGGATTTACCATGTATGAAATGGAAAAACGTAAACAAATTTGAATACTGAAATGAAACATAAAATCAAAACCAAGGCTCAAGCAAAAGATATTGTAAAATCACAATGATATAATGTATGCATGTTTTCAAATCAGACTCTCGGATATGATGGATAAATATTTGGAATTGCATTATGAATATTTTGTTATTATTGTATGTGTTACATGCGTTATTATACTGAAGTATTGCAGTTTTGATACATAAGAAAATATGTTAAATTTGGGTTCTATATATAAAAAAAAGAATACACCAAGAAAATAAATGAAATCAAAATTTTAGATTAGATAACATTTTGCTAAGTCAGCTAATATTTTGACTAAATTCTATTCCTGATTACGCCAGTCATGTTTTTAGATAATTCGCCAATAAGCACATGAAAGAATTTCTTTGTTAGTCCTAATCCGCAGTCGCATTTCAGCGTAATATGCATGACGATAGTCATCGGTATATCATATTGATACACAATGCAAGTAGATGTTATATATCGGTAAGACATCCAGATAAATATCTCAAAAATTGTCAAGAACATTATCAAAGAGGTATATGCTTTAAGATTAGTTTATGCTTAATAATTAGTATATGCCATAATTATATTATGTTTAATGCGTTGTATAGTCAGTAAACAGGTGTTGATACAAAAAATAAATGTTTGTCTATGTGAGATCCCTTTTTTCATTTATTAAAAATAAATTATTTTTATTGCAACGTTTTTTTAACACTATTTATAAACTATTTTTAATTCTCTATATTTATTTATATTTATTAATCATAAATTATAAAACTAAATATTTACAGCATACACATATAAAAGGTCTCTGACATTTAAGGGAAGAAATGACATTTCAACAGTGTGAACTAAGTAGACTTAGTATACAGTTTATAAAAATGTAAATTATTTATTAACATTTATATAAGTTACCTATTTTTTTTATTGCCAACACCCATTGAACATTCCAGGTAACACGTCTTTGAAAGGTTGGTTAGTTGTTTGGTTGATTTTTGACGGCCGATTATCTACACTAGGGATATAGGCGCGAGGGGGGAGTGCCCTTCGTGGGGGTCTTTCTAAGGGAACCTAAACCGTATTTACGCATGGAAAACCATGGCTCGAAGAAAACCACGAAAACTCCGAACGATTTAGGCCGGCGGGCGCGATTGGGATTGAACCCAGCACCTTTCGTCTACCAGCTTCGAGAGCAGAACCTCTCAGCCACTGGTGGGGCCGTCTTTGAAAGGACCTTTAGGTATCGCGTTTAAGTGAATATGTACTATGTCGCCTCTAGCGGGATGGATCTAGACCAGTTTACCTGAAGATCAGAAAAGAGTCCCATTTCACTCGGATTTTCTGATATGATTCTACGAGGGTGAATCAAAAAGTAATGTCTCTATTTATCTAAATTTTATTTCTTCCACAGCTACTGAACTACCTACGCATTATATTATAACGGTAATCTTACTCTACTTGAATAGTATTTTCCTTTTCAGATTGACTGATTAAAACTATGGATCTGAAGATAAAAGAAAGATTAGTCATTGAATTTCTCCCAAAAGAAGGTTGTGCACCTAAGGAAATACATAACCGCATGAAGAAAGTTTATGTGGACGCTGTAATGGACATCAGCAATGTACGGCGTTGAATGAAGAAGTTTAGAAACGAAAAACGAAAATTTCAGATAAACCCTGAAGCGACCGGTCGACAACATCAGTCACAGATGCAAATCTTGAACCCCTTGATAAATTGGTTAGAGGGGGCAGACTTGTTACAGTTTATAAAGTTGTTGCTGCATTGAACGTCTCGTATGGCTTTGCTCAAGGAATAATTGCTAACTTAGGATGTCACAAATTTTGTGTTAAGTGCATTCCAAAGCACTTGACCGTTGATAAACGTAGGAGGAGAGTGGAAGTTTTTCAAAAGCTTCTGATTTGGCTCCTTCTGACTTTTACCTGTTTGGACCTATGAAAGACAACCCACGTAGTTTCAGATTCATATTCAATAACTTCGATGACGTTAAAACAGCTTTAAAATCATGGGTCAAGAAGCAAAACCCTGAAAATTTCGAAAATGGTTTTGATGCCTGAGTTAACCGATGGCGCAAATGTGTGACAATGCATGGTGACTATGTTGAATAGTAGTTTTGTGTAGATAATAGTTCAGTTTATGATCTATAATATTTTATGCTGTTATATCTTTATTAATAAAATTTTAAAGGCACATGAGGCATTATTTATTGATCAACCATCGTATAATCTCCCAAAGATTTTTATTTCCTCCAAACAAGAAAGGACTTAGTTGTTTCTTTTTTTGGGGAGGGGGGAGGGAATAAAAATGTCAAAAATTCAGTAAGTTTCTCTCTGATTTTTTTCTTTGATGAATGTTAAAGTTAACTGAATGTTAAATTGATATTTGTAGGATTTCGGATGTTTGATTAATTTTTGCTGGTGTGACAGTATCTTGAGTTTGTGTGTCACTTATTTGATAACGTGTACTTTTTGATATATTTTTCATTACTTTCTTTACTGAAAACAATAGAATACAATCTATGAATAGAAAAAAAATACATATGTGTTTACTGATGGCTGTTGGAGGGTTAAAATAGATATATTTTAGCATATATACGAGGATTGGAACTTTAATAGTGACAACTATTTATTTACATGGAATACAAAAGCGAATCATGTCACCATGTTTTACAATCCGTCAATATAGTCACAGCATTGAGTATAACCCGTTTCGAAGGATGTGGAAGTCGCAGAATACCTGTAGCAGCGCCTGTTCTGTTGATAGTTAGACTGGACCGGTCTATTGCCTCAAGAATCTCTGGAATAGTCTGGAAGCGAATTCCACGAAGTGGTTCCTTCATCTTAGGAATTAAGTCAAAGTCACAAAGGCTTAGATCTGGGAAGTAATGTGGATAGAAAAGCACTTCCCATCCACATCGATTGCACAAATCAGTCATAGCTTGCGTTGTATGCGGCCGAGCATTGTCATGCAAAATGACAGGGGCGTTCTGCAGAAAGTGTTGCCTTTTTTGCTCAAAGCTGGTCTCAGATGGTGCTCCAAAAACGAGCAGTAATACTGCATATTGACGGTCTGCTGTGGGGGAACGTTATGCGCTAGGATGACATCATCACAGTCGTACACGAGAATCACCATAACTTTCACTTAGCTGGGGTTCTGACGAAATTTCGAACTTCGTGGTGACCCGTAATGACGCCATTCGTTTGATTGACGTTTCAGTTTGGCTGGTACGATCTGCCCCATGTCTCATCCAGCGTAATGATACGGCGTAAAAGAGCTTCTCCTTCGCGCTCATAGCACCCCAGGTAGATTCGAGAAACACCGTATCGTATCCATTTCTGCAATTCTGTCAAATGATGTGGAACCCATCGTGAAGCAATTTTTCTCATGTCCAGGCGTTCCTTCAGAATGTGCAGCACGGTCGTACGCACAAATCCTGTTTCTCGGGCCAGCTCACGAATCGTTTGACGTCGATCACTATCCATTAGCACGGCAGCAACATGCACTTCTGTTTCGCTGGCACTAGGATGACCTGGCCGATGCATGTCTGCTACATTTTGTTGTCCTTCATTGTAGACTTTTACCCATCTTGCTACAGTTCTGTACGGCAATGGAGGTCCGCGCGACCCACTTGAAGCCCTAGATGACATTTTCGTGCTGTACGACCTCTGACACATTCAATTTTTATCCAACTTCTTTGTTCCAGTTTTGAAAACATCTTGACAACACTTAATTTAGACCGTAAGCTAATACAAGGATCAGTTCTTCGCGTCACCCCGCATGCGCGTGACGTAGAAAGGACGAGTCTTTTAGCTGAGAGGTAAGGTAGGTATATAGCTCACGTATGATATACGCGGCATTCTTTGATTTTGTTGCGTAGTGTTTTTACAGCAGTGTTGCCACTATTAAAGTTGCAACCCTCGTATAATACGTGTATAATTGTTATTTATGTGTTTGTTTAATTTGTAATTAATTGCTTAACATCATAAATCAGGTACACTTTTCTAAACAAAGAATTGCAGACAACTTCTTTGAAATTTGCATGCAGATTAAAAACGTATTATTTCATGTTAATAAGAACTTTTAATTTTTTTTTGAAAAGAAGTGGATCTGAAAAAGAATTATTGAAACTGCCAAAAAATCACAGGAAAAGCATTACTAATTTTTTGCATATTTTCTGTTACATTCTCAACTTCAGATGCTTCTAAAAGACAAAATTAGTAAGAAATATCTTAACTCTCTATCATTTAACTAATTTAAATTTAAAGAAATTCTAATTAATTAATTAAAGGAAAACACATTCTAAAAACAGCGAAAAAAGGATTTACATCTATATAATACCTTCCAACTTTTGTGTTTTTTGTTACTACTGAAATTTATTAGAATTCAAATCAAGTTTTAATCTCTTCTTTATTTAATTGCAGATTTCGGTTATTAAATAAAGTAATACTTACTGTGAAATTTTAGCTATAAGAAGCAGTGTCAATGTTGGCAACTATACATATATGCATGTCACTGTCTGTGTACAAACTTAATTACATTTTTAGATGTTTATTGTGAAAGTACATAAATTAAGTTTTTTTTTTCAAAATTGATCGAATAAGTTTTCTTTTTAAACACTTAATTTGTAAATTCAGAAAATGGAAAACATTTAAGTCTTCTGTACCTTTAATGACAGATAAAATAACAGTATATTTTAAAATTGTATACATTCTTAGCTCACTGTTGTAAGGATAGACACAGTTTTCTCCCCTCAGACTGGCAACCAAGTCGCTGGTGATTTCATTTCCGTCTCCTCAAATCCAATTTCCCGAAGCCGTCGGAAATGACATTTACTTTTTATTTTTTTCTCTATTACACTCTGCATTTGGATTACGGATGTTTTTTTTAAATTTTCCGTACTGATTCAAACAAAATTAAATAATATAAAATTTTTTGGAGTATTTTTTAGATAAATGCACATAATATCTATTTTTGTAAGATAAGAATTGCTGAAAAATTAAACTATTTATAACTTTTAATAGTGTCATTTTTCTTGTTCTGACTTATAATCAATATACAAATGTACAAATCAATAATAAAATAAAATTTCCGATTGATTCTCACTGAGGTATATTTTGAATTACAAAAATGTTTCAAACGTTAGTATCAATCATTGTGCAAAATCGTAGATTAAATTACTTTTGTTAACTTATAAATTTAAATTTTTGTACGTTCCCTGGTTGCTATAAATTACAGTTAGAAGTCATAATCCGTGCTTTAACAAACAAAAAACGTTTTAGATCTTTCAGTGTTTTCCGGCACCAAAACCACAAAGTCACGTTGTTTATCTAGATGTGCATTATCAGCCAAAATGTTTCACACTACTGATAAGAAAACCCGTACATGTATACAATCTTTTCAAAACCATAACCCCGAAATAAGGTTCTTTATGTGAAAGTAAATCTAAACCTTATATTTGTGTCACATTTTTCAAACCTAAAATCATCTCTACTTCTATGAATTTACTAAGCTTCATCAAATAAAAAACTTGATATGACGGCATAAGAGTATTGTAAACAAATGTTTTGATTTGAATTGCTGCAACATATATGTGTAAAATTATCTATTGAAGTATCTATGCAAGCGTATTCAAAATGTGAATGTTGAAAGATATACACATGGTGGCCTAGATAATATTTTAAAAGTTTAGATTTTTTATGATTTTTATGATAACGGTTCTAAAACTTCCAAATCCTACAATCGTGTACTAAAAATGTGGGAATATTCCTTCTAAAATGTAATGCAAGATAGATTTATACTATATTTTTAAATTACTATAAAAGTCGCAAAATATGCAATAAAAAGACAAATTCATTTAACTACTGTATCACAAATAATAAAGACTCAGCAGGGAAGACCGAGCTCAGCTAGGTTAAAATTTGATTTCTGTTCAACTCGATATAACAATAAATTCTAATTAGTTGAATTGCGCTTTCGAGATTGTTCTATGGACCCTGATTGGTATTGGTTGAATCATGTATCTTGGATCCTACTGCGAATTGCTAGAAAAATTCTTCAAATTCTTAAAGCTAATTTTTTCAACAAATGTCGACAAAATTTCGCAAAATATCGCCAAATTTAGTGACTTTTTCCATTTGGCGCCAAGCATGGGTTTTGGCATTGGTAATTTTGAATTTCGCGCAAAATCTCGTGAATGTCGCCAATATTTTGCCAGATATTGCCAAATTTGACGATATGTTGCCAAATTTGCTGCCAACATTTCAACAACTCAATAACTGTTTCAACCTTTATTCCCATTAAAATGCATTGAACTGTAGTACCCCAAAATGACACCCGCTAATCTAATCTTCACGAATACGTAACCTATTCTAATGATAATCTCGTACCTCAAAACGGTAGGATACAAAATTTAGTAAAAATCGTTAGAGCCATTTTTTAGATAAAATTTGATTACGTACTCACACACACACATAGACAGTAGACACAGGAATTGCTAGTATTATAAAATATGATTTAAATGTCAAAACAAATTACATACATTCTGACGTTATAAAGAATTATTGTAGCATACCACCATACATAAAAAAAATACAAATTGAATGAACTTCGAGATCATGATTCAAAATATTCAGAGCTGCCAAACTGGACATAAATTACCTAGTAAGGAACAAAGGTCAAGTTATTTGGACTTAACCGCCCGACCACTGGTTCGTTGAGAAGGGGTTGAATGTTGTCTTTTTATCTTATAGATGATAATGCGGTTGTTTAATTCTAATAAAAAGAAATAGCTCCATTGTTGCAATTTTCGTATTTTTTAACCACGTGTTACAGAAGGAAACATTTTTCGTTTTATGATTGGCGTTTAAAACGTTCCCTTTAAACGTGTCTATTTTTTATAGTTCGAACTGATTTAGGGTGAAATGAGATGTCACATTCTGTATAACATCAAAATTTATGCAAATAGGTTTGATATTTCATTTTTTAGGCAGCTTTCATTACAAAAAGCTAACTATTGCAGCCGTTCGGAGGAAAGCGATTTCAAAAAATTTTGGTATATTTTCATCGATCATGACCCTCAGACCCCGAAACCACCCTCCGTTCAAATGTTTATACATATATATATATATATATATACATATATATATATATATATATATATATATATATATATCTGATCTTTGTCACATTGTAACTCTCGTATTTATGAACCGATTTGGATGAAACTCGGTGTGTACTTAGTACATACCAATGTCTCGACCGAGTTCGTTGGCCAGATTCATCCGCATCTTGTTTCAAAATGGCGGCCATTTAAAATTTTTTTAAAAATTTTAATTTTAAATGTGGTACCAAAAAATTAAAAATTGAAAAATATTTTTTTTTATGTGCTTGACCTTGCTACAAAGATTCCGGAACAGTTTTTGTTTCGTCTATATTTTTAAAAATGTCTGAGTTATAGCACTTTGAATTTCTAGCGTGGCTGACATTTTGAAACGTCCTGATTTTTGTCACGCGATAACAGGCGTATTCATGAACCGATGTGGATGTACCTTAGTGTGTACAAAGTACATACCAATGTCTCGACCGAGTTCGTTGGCCATCTTCATTCGCCTTCTTGTTTCAAAATGGCGGCCATTTAAAAAAATTTAAAAAATTATAAATTTCAAATGAAGTATCAAAAAATTGAAAAATGAAAAAGATTTTTTTTCTTATGTGTTTGACCTTGATACAAAGATTCCGGAAGAGTTTTTGTTTCGTCTATATCTAAAAAATGGCTGAGTTATAGCATTTTGAATTTCTATTGTGGCTGACATTTTTAAACGACCTGATTTTTGTCACGCGATAACAGGCGTATTTATAAACCGATTTGGATGTATGTCTCGACCGAGTTCGTAGGCAAGCTTCATTCGCCATCTTGTCTCAAAAGGGAACATTTAAAAAAAATTAAATTTAAAATTTAAAATGAGGTATCAAAAAATTGGAAAATGAAAAAGGTTTTTTTATGTGTTTGACCTTGATACAAAGATTCCAGGGCAGTTTTTGTTTCGTCTATATCTTAAAAAATGGTTGAGTTATAGCAGTTTGAATTTCTAGCATAGCTGATATTTTGAAACGATCTGATATTTGTCACGCGATAACACACGTATTTATTAACCTTTTTGGATGTAAGAAGGCATGTGAATAGTATATAGCAATGTATCGTCCAAGTTTACTGGCCAGCTTCATCTGCCATTTTGTTTCAAAATGCCGGCCATTAAATAAAAAAATATATTTATTTAAAGTGAGGTGCAAAAAAAATTAGAAATTGAAAAAGGTTTCTTTCTTAAGTATGTGACTTAAGTATATTTATTAAGTATATAATGATTCCGGAGCATTTTTAGTTTTTTTCTTATTTTAAAAAATGGCTCAGAGCAGTTTGAATTTCCAATGTGTGTGACATTTTGAAAAATCTGATTTTTTGCCTGTGTCAGCACTCGTATATATCAACCGATTCCGATGTGAGTGAGCATGTGCACAGGAATTACTAAGGTCTCGACCAAGTTCATCGGTTAGCTTCATCCACCCATGTTGTCTTAAAATGCAAGGCACTTCAAGATATCACAGAATTTGGCAACCAAATATAAGTTACTTTAAATAAAAGCAGCTTTGATAAAGCTGACTAATTTCGCGAAATTCTTATTCATAATTATTTAGCATTGTTAAAAATTAGTATTGAATCTCCTATAATTGGTTTCCACTAAATTGAGCTTCGTGTGTTTGAATAATATAAGCTGGCTTTTTAAAAATAAGGAATATGAAAGCTACCTCTTCCTCCCGGCACTGGCCGGAAGGACTTTTTTTATTTCCATATACAATTGTTATACGATTTTTTTATTGCATAAATAGCAGTACTAATAGGCTTCGCCTGATTTAAACTAGAGGGCCGTCCGAGAAAAAACAAATAAAAATGCAATATCCTAAAAATACAACGATCGCAATAACGGAACTCTATGCACCTGCGTCCACAAATCACTAAAATGGCAATAAGAAAACATAACTTTACTTTGACCCAATCATAGTGAAATACCCCAGGTTCATACATGAGAATACAGTGCTAGTTTGGGGACATGTAACAGAAAGTTATACGATTTTCCTGAGAAAACGGAAAAGAAATGCAAAAAATACAAACAAATGGCACAGCATTTAGTGAAATTCTATTTCGTATTGATCGACAGTATAGCTTTTGCTTTCTAGATAACAGCAAAACCCGAGGCTTTACTCGGGTGATAATTAATATATATGCCAAGTGATATATGTGTGCCTATTTTTATTAGAAGATTTATACTGCTATGGATAATTAAAAAATTAATAATCAAACCACTATTTGACTAAACTTCATTATTACGCTGAATTAGCCAAAAATGAGTTTGAATGTTTTAGTAATTTTTAATTTTTTTAGAAACTGTTCTTAGTTAATATTAGTAGTTGTTAACATTTACATCTTAAAAGTAACCATCATTCATATTGCAAGCTTCTAGTCTAATGGTCTACCACCCTCCTAGTGGTAGTGGCACCAACATAAAATATAACCTATGTTGGAGCCGGGACTGTCACTCAATTTGCCAACATTACTTTTCAAATCGATTTAGTATTTCCTGAGATTCCATAGAAATCGTAATTTAGAAAGAGTTTAGATTGCTTTTCTCTCACTTTATACCTTTAAATTTCGAATCGTTTAGAAACTGTTCTTAGAGAGCATTTACATGTTATAAGTATCTACCATGCCAAATACGTTCTACTATGCAAAATTTCATGTTTCCATCTTTAACAATTCAATAGAAATCGTAATTTAGAAAATTTTTAGAATGTTTTTCGCTTATTTAACCCTTTTAAATTACGAAATCTTTTTAAACTGTTCTTAGAGAGCATTTACATCTTATATGTAACTACCGTGCAAATTTCTATATTCTATGTTTAACAATTCCAGAGAAATCCAAATTTAGAAAATCTTTAAAACTCATTTTGCTCATTTCATTCTCTCAAATTTCGATTTTTTTTCTCGAAATTGTTCTTAGAGAGCATTTTGATCTTATAAGTAACCACCATGCCAAATTTAATTTTTCTGTTTTAAAAAATTCAGTATTTTTTTTCGTAATTTATTATTTTTTTCGTTATTTTTTAGAACTCGTAATTTAGAAAAATTTTGAGTGCTTTGCGCTTATTTCACTATTTCATATTACGAATTTTTTTTTTCAAATATTCTTTGAGAGCATTTACGTTTTAAGTAACTACGCTGCCAAATTTCAAATTTTTAGTTTAACGTTTCTATAGAAATCGAAATTTTGAATTTCTTAAAAACACTTTATACTGATCATGTGTGTGTAGCGATCTCATCTCACATGATCAGTATAAAGCCAGTTACTCTAAGCTAGTAACTCGCTTTATACTGATAATGTGGGACGAGATCGCTACAACTTCTTAAAGAGCATTTACATTTTATAACTAACTACTATGCCAAATTTTAAGTTTCTATACCTTTCAATATCACAAAAATCGACATTTTAAAACAATTTTTGCTCCTGCATCAATCCTCTTGTTAGAGGCATCTACATAAAATAGAGCCTTTGTTATAGCACGACCGTCATCATCAATTTGCAACCATTAATTTTAAAATTTGTTTGGAAAGTTTTTAGAAAGTTTTTAGAATGCATTTTCGCTCATTTCACCCTTTTAAATTTCGAATTTCTTAGTAATTGTTCTTAGACATAATTTACATCTTATAAGTATACTACTATGCCAAATACATTCTACTATGCAAAATTTCAAGTTTCTATCTTTAATACTTTTCTCTCTTTTCACCTTTTTAAATGTTGAATTTTTTAAACTGTTCTTAGATAACATTTACAGCTTAAAAGTGTTATAAAGATAACTTATCTTTTAAAGATAATTTATATTTTAATCTATTTATCTACAATTTATCTTTAAAGATAATTTACCTATATAACACCATGCCAAATTTCAAGATTCTAGACTTTTCAGGATCAGAAAAATCTCAATTTAAAAAAGTTTTTTACTCTTACTGCACCCTGGTGGTAATGTCACGGATATAAAATAAACCTTATGTTGGAGCAGGACCTTGAAGAATTTCAAGTTATTCCACAATTAAATCACAGTTCACGAAATTGTTATAGGGAGAGCATTATTATAAGAAGTCAAGATTCCATTTAAATCATATTAAAGTCATCATATTTCACAAATAAAAGTTTTTACTTTTGTAGATTATTATTTACAGTTCGAATATATACATAATGTATATTATTTACATATTTACAGATGAAACATATTTAGTTGCTTTGCTCCTTCTAGAAGTCATGATTCTAAATACAATTAAATTTCCAGCAACTATTTTCTTCTATTAAGAAGCCATAAAGAACAATAGCATGATTTTATGCTCGAGATAAATTTTCCTTTTAAAATTAAAACAACATTTCTTCTAATTTTAGAAGACCAAGAGAAAAAATGCAGTCTACTTACTGCGTTCATATTTTACATTCACAAAACCAACTAAAAAGGAACAAGAAAGAAAAATGTTTTTTAATATTAATTCTCTCAAACGTCACGTGATCCTTCGCGGCGCCCGCCTGGCTAAGAGAGGCCCGCGAGAGAAGGTTGCAAAATATTCCACAAACTCCCCCCCCGATGAACAAGGGTTCATCAAAATGGGGATTCAAATAATTAAAGTAGAAATAAAAATTATTCTAGAAAATTATCAGTTACACTATACATAAATACAATACAAAATCAAAATATATACTTACATACTGGACTTCAAATAAAATAATAAACAATTTAAAAATTTGCCAACAGGTTTCTGCTACTAAAAATAGAAAGAACAATTTAAATCTATACAACCCTTTCTGGAATATTCAATACAAAAAAAAAAATTAAACTAAAAATTAGAAATATTATCAAACAAGAAACTTTTTTTTTTCTTTTAAGTGAAAAAAAATAATTTTTTTTTTTTTAAGTCAATAAACAAAAGAGTTCTTGAGTCTCTAATAATATCAGCGTTTTTTTTTTTTTTTTTTTTTTCAGTTCTAATAATAAAAAAGTTCAGAGTTTTTTCCACTTCTAAATTATACACAAGAATCAATAGGTCTTTTAATATAATGTTCATATGCATAAGAATCACATCATATATTTCAAAGTCAGAAGTATTATTCTGGTCCGTGTAGTCAGCAGATTGTAAGTTGAGAAGTACTCATTTTTCAAGCGCTTCCAGAAATGATTCAGAAGAGTCTCACGTAAACGGAAGCATTTCACTAAAGATTCTTTGGTTGCTAGTAAAATCAAATCGTTCACTTTTATGGTAGGTAAACACAAGATATGTTTTAGAGGTGCTCTAACTTGTTCACCAGGGCGTGCGTTAGATTTCTTCCAGATTGCACGTTTGTTTAGGACTGATTTTATGCGCTGTCTAGATTTTGAAATCCAAAACTTTTCACAAGTTTGCACTAATGTTCTGGGCACTTCTGAATGAAAAACTTTTTCATGTGCATCTTTCACGATTAATTCAGTCAATTTATGTTTTGCAGGAATCACAAAGGGATGTTTTTCATAAAATGAGGAATCAGACTTTTGTAACAGTCCTCGTACGAATAGCAAACCTTCATCTGACAACATAGGAATTAACCGTAGAAGATTCAATTCTTTAGGGGCACTCTTGCTACATTTCAAGTATTTTGTAACTTCAGGGAACTTTTTTTTCTGCACCAGCTTTAACCAAAAATTTTCAGCATGTAACATTTTCTCAGCTGATAATTCTGAAAAATCTCTTTTCTCTATCTTTAATTTTATATTAGAAATAAATCTAAATAGCCAAGCAGTTACTCGATACAATTTCTTTAGGGAGCTATACTTTTCAAGAATAAAAATGGGAATTTCATCAGATTTATTTGTTTGAACAACACAAGAAATGGTTGCTGATTTTCGAGACTTCTCTTTAGAAACATCAGGTAATTGTGTAGCAACAATTTTAACGCTAGGGTACTGATCTTCGGGCAAGGAAAGAAATTCAGGAACATACACATTAGGGTTAGCATCAGGAAAAACATGCAATTGGAGATGCTCCTTTTCCATGATCAGGTTGCTAAAATAGTGTCGGGGAATTTTCAAGTGTGTGAGATCAGGGATTTCTGAAAGCCAATTTTGCCAATCATTTTCTAGTTCACCAGAAACAAAAGGGGCAATAAATCCGGCTGAATCAAGGAACATAGTTGCAATTTTCAAAACATTGCGTTTAGTAGAAGAATCATTATTTAATTTTTCTAACAAGGGTCGTAATTCTAGTCCAAATTTATCTTCTGTATTGTTCCAGATCAATCCTAAAATTTTCAAGGAAGTATTTGGGGGTTCGAAACTCGAAACAGGAATGTTTTCATCATCTAAAACATTAGAATTGAAGTTAGGGACATGATACAAACATTCGTTTAATGATAGAGAATCACCATATTTGGAAGAAGCATCATAGACCATGCGCATTTTTGTTGTAGTTTTATCGTCACGGATAACAGGTCTGTGTGGCATGTAATAGGAATTATTAGAATCTTTCTCGGTGCACAATTCTATTACACCCTCATTAAACTGCTCTAGTAAAATGGAGTTATATTCCTTAAATAAAGAATCGTTTTTCAAGAATTTATTTTCTAAACTAGAAAATCGCTTCTTTGCTACTTCAAGATTATTTCTAAGTAATTCGCGAGAATCTTTCCACAATAATTTTGCTTCATAACGCCCATTTACGAATTTTAGATTTTCTTTAAATTCTTTTATTACCTCATGATCGGTAATGTTCTTTTCATTGCTTTCAGCAATGCCAATTGATTCAAGATCCCAAAATGCTTTCAGTTGGGTATTTATATTTTCAACTGAAACACGCAAACAAGCTACTTCTTTTTTATTCGACTCTATCTGCCCTTGCACCGTATGACCGAAAATAGTTTCTGCAACGTATAATTCTTTTGTCAATTTTCCCTCGATTCCCTTTAATATTTTCCACAAAAAGTCAGACCCTAGCAAAATATTTATTTCCTGTTCAAGACCTGTATCAGCAGGCTTAAAGCCTCTTGTTCTCATTATGTCTAGAAGTTCTGGTTCTAGAGTTTTCACAGAAGCTCCAGTTATATTATCAACCACAAGAGCTTCGATATTTATCGAGTTAATAGGTTGCACAACACTGGATAATTCTAGAGCAACTACTTCATAACAAGATTCATAAGGGCGTCTCCGCCCAAAAGGATAAACTAATAAATTTTCTCTTCGCAATGGCTTCAATTTTAATTTTTGTACTAGCGATCTCTTCACGAAGCATTTTTCTGAACCACTATCACATAAAACGCGAGCCAACAAGCATTCCTTACCAGCAGACACGGAAACTGTACAAGTCTGCAATAATGTTGCTTTATTTTGTTTATATTTTTGTTCCGACATCATAGATACAATTACACCTTTCATTTCCTTTTCAGGATTTTCTTTTACTGTTTCTTTAAAACAAAACAAAGTACTATGGGTAGTGCTACCACATTTGGAACAAGGGTTAATTTTTGTTATACAGTTAATTGATAAATGCGACTTAAAAAAGCATTTGTAACAGCGACCTTCTTTCTTTAATTTATATCGTTTCTGTTCATCAGTGAATTTCGAACAATTTAGTCCTACATGATCAGAAGACTTACAAAATATGCAAAACTGTTTTGTAGATGTATTTAAAGCAGCAGCTGAAGGTATATTTTTCTTTTGCGGAAAATTTTGATATTTACTTGAAGGATTTTCATATTTAGTTTTAGAATTTTCATAAGTCTTGGTTTGGGAATTGTTTACTAAATTAGTAGCTTCACGACATCTTAATTCCGTTTTAATAAAATTTATTAAATCGGTGACTTCACAGTCCTTATCGGGGTCACGTTTTCGATGGAAATCTAGTATCAAATTTTCTGGTAATAACCTTAATAAAATTGGTAGTAATAAATGGCCGTAAGAGCCTGATGTTACTCCTAACGCATCAAGATTTCTCATACTAGTTTCAATATTATCGTACAGCTTCCTTAAAGAAATAACATTGTTAGAGGATTTCACTGGTTCAAGATTTAGAATTTTATTCATGTAACAGTTTATGATATTTTCCCGCTTACCATACCTCTCTTCTAACAATTTTAAACAAGTAGAATAATTTTGATCTGTCAGTTCAAAACCAGATACAATATTATATGCAGGACCAGACAACAAGGATTTGAGATATTGGAATTTTTCAATTTTTGATAACGATTCGTTTGAATCTATCGCACTAGTAAATAAATTAAAAAATTCTAAGAACTGGCTTGCATCACCAGAAAATTTTTCTATATTAAGTTTAGGAAGCTTCACTGCCGAAACTGGTTTACTTCCGATTTTTGAACCGTTACTTGATTCTAGTACAACTTTTGGTTCAGTTTCGATTTTACATTTTTTAAGCCTCATCTTAATTTTAAATTTCAAACTGGATATTTTTTCAGAATATTCTTCTACCGATTTTAGTTCTTTTTCATATTCAGTTTTTTCCTGAATTAGCTCATCCATTTCGGAATCTAATTCCTTTAGTTGAGCTTCCTTTTCATTTACGAGCTCTAATGATTCCATTAATGAGTCGCAATCAGTTTTATCAATATCAACAGATAATAATGTATCACATTTTGTGATTAATTTCGTAATGGCTGCACGAACAGTAGCTCTTTTACTTTTTAACTTATCAGGCTTATCCATGTTTAAATTTAAATTCAATGTTCAAAATAAATGATCATGAAAAATGTATATTTTCAAAAAATCAACAGTCATGCAGAATAATAAAGGTATTTCTTACCTTTTTTCCCGGTTGTTGAGGCACCAAAAACTTGAAGAATTTCAAGTTATTCCACAATTAAATCACAGTTCACGAAATTGTTATAGGGAGAGCATTATTATAAGAAGTCAAGATTCCATTTAAATCATATTAAAGTCATCATATTTCACAAATAAAAGTTTTTACTTTTGTAGATTATTATTTACAGTTCGAATATATACATAATGTATATTATTTACATATTTACAGATGAAACATATTTAGTTGCTTTGCTCCTTCTAGAAGTCATGATTCTAAATACAATTAAATTTCCAGCAACTATTTTCTTCTATTAAGAAGCCATAAAGAACAATAGCATGATTTTATGCTCGAGATAAATTTTCCTTTTAAAATTAAAACAACATTTCTTCTAATTTTAGAAGACCAAGAGAAAAAATGCAGTCTACTTACTGCGTTCATATTTTACATTCACAAAACCAACTAAAAAGGAACAAGAAAGAAAAATGTTTTTTAATATTAATTCTCTCAAACGTCACGTGATCCTTCGCGGCGCCCGCCTTGCTAAGAGAGGCCCGCGAGAGAAGGTTGCAAAATATTCCACAGACCTGCCACCATCAATTTGTAACCATTACGTTTAAAATCGGTTCAGTATTTCTTGAGATTCTATAGAAATCGTAATTAAAAATATTTTTAGAACGCTTTTCGTTCTTTTCATCATTTTAAATTCGCATTTTTTTATAAACTGTTCTTAGAGGTCATTTACATGTTATAAGTATCTACCTTGCGAATAACCAGGAAACTTATGGTGAAAACTTGTTTGATGAAAAGCTGTGATTGAAATTTGGAACATCGTTGTAATAAAAATATTGTGGTACCGTATTTAAAGCACCCTGAATGAAAAACCAAAATTACAAGTCGCTCCAACAGCTTAACAATCATCACATATTTTGTAAAAAAAAAAAAAAAAAAAAAAATGAAGTGTCGTGCGTGTCTATCGAATAAAGTTCCCGAAATTACGCAATGGACCAAATAAGTAAGTTGACTGTTTATTTATTTCATAAAGAACATGCTTTTTTAACACTATTTCTACCAGTGTCCAAGAACACCTTTCAGAGTTTTGATTTTTACTTATTTTGCTTCTAATTTTTAAAGCTAATAAGCATTAAAACAACTCTTCAATGTATTAAAAATGATTCGGAATTGTTTTGATCTTAAACTTACAAATAAAATAGTAATCATAAATCAAAACAGTTGAAAGGTGTCATTTGACATTCGCAAAAGTAGTGTTGACAATAAAATTTTTCGCATTTAAAAAGGACTTTAAGGAATTTTAATGTCTTTCGATTAAGCCTATTTTCGGATAACCGGGATTCGTATAACCGGGGTTCTACTGTACTTGCATTCGTAAACTGTCATAGAAATTGTAATTTAGAATTTTTGTAGAACGTTTTTCGCCCATTTCACCCTTTTAAATTTTGATTTTTTTTTATTAGAAGCCATTCTTAGTGAATATTTGTATATTAAAAATAACTGACATAGTCAATTTCTAGTTTCTTGTCCTTTGAGTATCACAAAAATCCTAAGCTTAGAACATTATTTCTTTCCATCTCCCTTCAAAATTTCGAATTTTATTGAAGAAAACTGTGCATCTGCGTATTAACGATAGCAGCCATGTCAAATTTTGAGTTTCTATTATTAACAAATTAATGGAAATCGTAATTAAATGTTTTTAAAATGTTTTTCACACATTTCCCCATTTGAAATTTTGAATTATTTTTAAAACTATTCTCTACGAGACAGATACGGATTAAAATAACAGTCGTGAAAAATTTGAATTTCTTTACTGAACAATTGAGAAGATATCGTAATTTAGAAGGTTTTTAGAATAATTTCAGCATTTGATAAAAAAAAAAAAAAAAAAAAAAAAAAAAAAAACACTCTTCTTTGTGTACATTTGAGTCTTAATGAAGCTGTCATGTTAAATTTCAAGTTTCTATCCTTAACAATTCCGTAGAAATCGTAATTTTGAACGTTTTTAGAAATCTTTTCACGCAATTCACGCTTTTAAATTTCGAATTTTTGAGAAACCGTTCTTAGAGAGCACTAACATCGTATAAATAACAATCATCGCAAATTTAAGTTTCTAGCTCCTTCTGTACCGCAAAAATTACAATTTTAGATCTTCTGCAGCATTTTTAATTTCGTATTTTTTAAAAAAGCATTTTATTCGTTAAACTTGCTTTTCGCTACTAGCAGCCATGTCAAATTCTATTCACAAAAGTATGCCACAGAAATCGTATTTTAGAACGTCTTTAGAACGCTTTTCGTCCATTTGACACTTTTACATTTCGAAGTTTCTTTAAAAACTTTCTGTGCGAGAAATTACAGCTTAAAAGTAACAACCATGTCAAATTTCGAGTTCATATCTCCGTCAATTCCATAGAAATCGAATTTAGAACGTCTTTAGAGCAATTACCTCGCACATGTCAACCTTATAAATTTCAATTTCTCTTTAAAACTGTTCTGTGGAAACATATACGGCTGAAAAGTAACAGTCATGTCAAAATTTGAATTTCTATCCTTAACAATTTAACAGAAATCGTAATTTAGAACTTTTTTCGAACGATTTCACACTTTCATAAAAAAAAAAACCCTCAAGTGTGTACATTTATGCCTTAAAGTAGCAGCCATATCAAATTTCAAGTTTCTTTCCTTAACAATTCTATAGAAATTAGAACGTTCTTAGAACCTTAATTAGAATTTAGAACATTTTTAGAAATTTTTTCATGCATTTCACCCATTTAAATTACGACTTTTTTTAAAATGTTCTAAGAGAGCATTTACATCTTATAAATAACTACCATGCCAAATTTCAAGTTTCTGGATCCTTCAGGACCCCTTCAAAATCGCAATTTTAGAACATTTTTCACACCTAACCTCTAGGAGTGGGTGAGGGGGGTCTTACCGACATAAAATGTAGCTTATGTTGGAGCAGGAATTGTCACTATCAGTTTGACACTATGGAAATCGGTTCTGTAGTTCTACAGATTACTTTCACAAACAAACCTTATTGTAATATTAGTATAGACTATCTGACCCGCCCGACGATGCCGGGACTGTGAAGATAACCTTAAATAAATCTCAAATTTGTAGGATTTCACATCTTTAACCCGATTACATATGAATTTGTTTTTTTAAATGAAAAATCCGCGAAAAATTATTGTTATTTCGTGGTAAAAGCGCATATAAGAAAAGATAATTTTCTTGTTTTTTTACATAGGGTCGTTTCAAACATTTATAATAAATGGTTCTTGTTGTCGGGACTCTGAAAATTTTAACAGCTACTGGCAAAACCCACAGTTTTGCTCACATAATAGTTGAAATATGCCTAGTAGTATTTATGTGCCTATTTTTCACCCGACTGCCAAGGAGGTATCACGCGTATCTGGGTATGTGGATTTCTTTATACCCTCGAAACATCCAAACGGTTGGATGGATTTTAATGAATGAGATCACTATCGATTCGTATTAACCGTCCGATAGTTATAGGCTAAGTTTTATTTTTTTATAAATTCAATATGGCGGTAGAGACGAAAAAAATATTTACGCACCCTATTGAGCGGCTTATCATTGGATAGGTCTTTCAAAATGACGACGATGTTCCATTTACTATTTTATAGTCAGAAGCTCCGTTTAAATATTACGCAACCTGGAAGTTGTGTAGGTAGGATCTCTAGCTTTATTGTAAGTCTAACTTTCATAGACATCTATAGGCCTCATCAAAACAGTGTTTATAGATAGGAACTAACAATTAAACACAACTTAAAAGCCACCAATACAAGTAAATAACAAAAATAGGTAAGTAATATAAAAATAGTTTCACATTGATGAGAAATAATTAATTAATTCGCTTTTTATGCAGTCGATTTTTTTGATTTTTTAAAATTTAATTTTTACTTGTATTAAAATGAGTTTATACAGCTGAGGATAATTCAAAAATTACTAATAAAGCCACAGTTTGACTAAACGTCATTGTCACACGGCATTAGGCAAAAATGAGACTTAGGTTAATGAGAAAAACTAAAACTAATTATAAATAAATAATAATATACAATGTATTTTACACTCATTTGAGATTTCATTTAAAGTTTTGATTTTTTTAGACGCCGTTCTTAGGAAGCATTTACGTCTTAAAAGTAACCATCATACCATTTTCCAAGCTTCTAGTCTAATTGTCTACCACTCCCCTGGTGGTAGAGGTACCAAAATAAAATATAGCTTATGTTGAAACAAGGAATGTCACCGAATTCGAAATTCAGAAAGTTTTTAGAATGCTTTTCGCTAATTTTATACATTTAAATTTTGAACCTTTTGGAAACTGTTTTACAAGGCATATACACCTTATAAATATCTACCTTACCGAATTTTTAATTTCGATTTTTAACAGTTTAAAAGCAGTCGTAAGCTATAACATATTTAGAACGCTTTTGCGCTTATTTCACCCTTCTAAATTTCAAGTGTTTTTTCCAGTATTCTTAGAGAGAATTTACATTTTACTAGATTGTATTAATATGTTTTCGCCCTCATATTGAGATTATTGAGTGTAATTTTTGAAATTCTTACGTTTTATGAGTCCATTTCTATATAGTCCGTATGTACAGTAACAGATTTGTGCAACCGGTATTTCAAAGAGAGGGGGGGGGGTGTATTCCTGGAGGCGCGATAGAAGACCCTAAGGGGGACATTTTTCTAACTTTTAACGACCCCCACATGTGACATATTGTAAGTACAGAACTTGTGTGGAAATATAAATTATTTAAAAACAACGTTTAAACACACAATACAATAAGTTGATTTGATCAGACGTATACGTTTCGTGAGTACTAGGACTCACATCCTCAGTGTAAAAAACTTTAAAAACAATATCTGCAACTACATGCACGGTGAAAACCCAAATGTCAAAACAAAATACCAAAAAACCATCAAGTTCCAACAGCCAATGAAATTAATGCGGAAGTGAAGTGTCGTGACACAGCAAATCCACCCAGAAAGTTGAGATGTATGGTGTACTAGATAAATCATTAACCAAGGAGTCTTTAAATTTATGGATATGAACAGCCTCGAAAAAGTCTAAATCCAGAGGAGTAATGCCTTTCTTGATAATGGTAGCTGAGTCAAAATTATTTTTTTTTAAGTTTTTTACACTGAGGATGTGAGTCCTAGTACTCACGAAACGTATGCGTCTGTTCAAATCAACTTATTTTATTGTGTGTTAGAACGTTGTTTTTAAATAATTTATGTGACATATTGTTGGAAAAGCCTGTGACCAATTTTCATGCTATGCACCTCACGAGTTCTTCCCCCTAAATTTGCCCACCGGGGGAACACTTTTCTAAATTTTGCGGACATCATTCATTCCGCCGGGGTGCAAATTTGGGGAGAAGGGCTCCGAAAGTGTATAGCATGAATAAGTGGTCACATGTCTTTTCGACAAGAACACACGTGGTGGTTTCGATGTCACACGTGGGGATCAGCAAAAGTTAGAAAAATGATCCCCTTTGGGTTTACTATTGCGCCTCCTGGAATACATCCTCCCCGTCTCTTTGAAATACCGTTTGTAAAAATATGTTACTGTGCACGATGACTATATAGAAAAGGGCTAATACAATGTAGCAATTTGATAAATTTCGCTCTATTATTTATATGTAAGGGCAAAAACTTTTTGACATACCCTCGTATAAGTAACTACCATGCCAATTTTCAAGTAACAATATTATAGAAATCGTAATGGAGAAAAATTTTAGAACTCATTTTGCTCTTTTAACTTTCGAATTTTTTAGAAACTGTTATTAGAGAGCATTTACACCTTATGAGTAACTACCATGCCAAATTTAACCTTTCTAACCCCTTCAATATCACTAACATTGCAATTAGAGACGCTTTTTTCCTCTATCATCCCCTTTTGGTAGTGGCACCGGCATAAAAAATAACCTATGTTGGAGCATGCAACAGGAGACTACAAATATGAATTTGCCCCTATTGCTTCTGAAATCCGTTTGGTTTTTCCTGAGATTTCATAGAAGTCGCAATTTAGAAAGTTTTTGAACGTTTTTCGCTTATTTCACCCTTTTATATAAAATTTCGAAATTTTTAGTATGTGATCTTAAGAGCATTTACATCTTGAACGTATCTACCATGCCAAATTTCAAGTGTCTATCTTTAACCCTCTAAGTGTTTGGGGCGTAATTTTCCGTTCACTAAGCTCCAGGTTTCACAGCAATACAAGCAATATTTAAGATGATATAATCCTATAGATTTAATGAATTCTAAATACATTGAAGGATGATTAATACTCTCAAGGATTACATTCATATTTGTAATTGAGTTTTTTTTATAATATTAAAAGAATCATATTTTCTTAGCATTTAAAACAAAATGCAAAGAAAACAACATTACAATTTTACCCTTTTGCAAGACGCTTGGAGGGTTTTAATAATTTCAAAGATATTTTATCTTAGAACATTTTTAGGACGATTTCGCGCATTTCACGCAATTAAATTTTGAATTTTTTTCAATTGTGTTTATAAAGCGTTTACATCTTATAAGTAGCTACCATGCCGAAATTAAAATTCCAAGTCTCTTTAGTATCGCAAAAATTCGAATTTTAGAACATTTTCGCTCATGTAAACCTCTGGTGGTAGTGGTACCGGCATAAAATATATAGTTTATGTTGGGTCAGGGTCTAACAGCATCCATTTGCAACCATAACTTTTTAAATCGGTTTCGTATTTCCTGAGATTCCATAGAAATCGTAAATTAGGCAATTTTTCAAACACTTCTCGCTCATTTAACGTTTTAAAGTTGGAATTTTTTTTAAGTGTTCTTAAAGAGAATTTACATCTTATAAATATCTATATCGCTAAATTTCATGTTTCTAACTTCAACAAATCCATGGAAATCCTTATTTAGAACTTTTTAAAAATGGCTCTCGAGTATTTTCACCCCTTTTAAATGTTGAATTTTTTATAAACTGTTATTATAGGGTATTTACATCGTATATGTGACTATCATACCAAATTTCAAATGTTTAGGTCGTTCATTTTCACAAAATAATGACACCTACATAAAATATAGCTTATGTTGGAACAGGGACTGTCACTATCAATTTGCCCCCTTGACTTTTTGAAATCATTTCGGTACTTCCAAAGATTACTTTTTCAAACAAGCAAACAATAATAAGAAAAAAAAAACGTAATTTCTTTTCAATATTAGTAGTATAGATAAATATAACGGTTTTGCAGTCCGTAAAAAAAATTCGCGATAAAAATACTGATATCTAGTTGTAAAAGAAATATGTTTTCTTCTCGCTTTTTTTTCTGTTTGTTTTCGCGTTGGTCCTTTAACATAGCAAAAAAAAAAAAAAAAAAAAAAAAAAAAAAAATATTACCCGAACTTTCTGAATTTTTAATAGGTTATAAATATAACTATATTCAAGATACCTTTTAGATTTCGTGAGAAATTATGCATATTTAGTAGTGAAAATAAGAGCCAAGAGCCGGTTTTTTTTTTTCGTTTTCATAGAATATTTTTAGGGGTTTATTTTTTAAAGAATATTCTTACTCATCCGAACGTTTCAAAAATTTTTTTTTTATGTAAATTCTAACTAACGAGATGCTCTTTAAAGTTGGTGTCGAAATATTGAAGTTTAGTTACTTTTAGCGAAGAAAAAACAGCTTCTTCCGGAGGAGCGGAGTTACCTGCAGTCACGAATTTTTTCAAAATTGAAATTAATATTTTTCAAAATTGATTACACCGCCGAAGACAAGACGGTTCCAGTTGTAAATAGCTATTTTTGGTGAATCTGTAACTGTAAAATCGTGTCATAGTGGAGCGCCGCCGAATAGAAGAAAAGGTCAATCACGAAAACTACCCTTTTTGAAAATTTTATCAAAGGGTCAACAACAATATTTTTTTTAACTGATTGCGGCGTTTAAGGCGTCAAAGTAAGATAACCATGCCTTTTTTTCTTATGGGTCTGTTCGAACGATAAGCGTTAAGGCAATCGGGAAAAAAAAATGGTTCTTTCTTTCTACACGCTTCATAAAGCAACGACTGAGCATGCGCGCGGACGCCTCTGTAGATTTTAAAACCGAGACCGTTTTTATGAGTTTCTAATTAATATCTCGAATAATTATAAAAACAAATTAAACATCTGGTTCTGAGGTGCATAAGGACCTGTTTTGGACTATCCTCATATAAATTTTCAGACTTATATGTGCGATAGTTTTCGCCAGCCATTGCTGATTAATAATTGTCGTTAAATAGAGAATATTGCAGCAAAAGATTTGAAACCTGGAAACTACACTGTAAAAAATCTGTAAAGTTCTAAAGTTTTTCTTAGGAAACTGGGATTCCTAGAACATTTTATGTAACGGAAACAACAAAAATTCATATAACAGACACACTTTTGCGCCGAAAATCAAAAAATCTGTAAGGTTACTAAAAAATTTTTAGGAAACTGGGATGCCTAGAACTTTTCATATAACTGTAGCCAGGGTTACAGATAAAATTTTAGTAAGATTATTGTAATTTTAGCAGATTCATTTTTAAAGTTAAAGATTTCTGTAGCTTTACAAAAACTAGTTTTGTAGATTTGCAGCTTTTTTTGTACAGTTACAGATGAAAGTTTAGTAAGCATGTAACTTTACATCTGTAGAACTACAGATTTTTCTTTTATAGTGTAGAGACGCAAACTAGTTTTGCACTCGAAATTTGGGAGTAGCTCACAACAAATTGTACCTGATGTTTGTTCATAATTTTTATATGATGAAAATATTTTAAGAAACCTTGTAGCAGACAAAATAGTCTTTAGTCAAAATATACCAATATCATGTGACGATTTGGAAGTAGTGATAGTTTGAATTTTATGAAATTTCTGACAGTACAAGCACTTAACCGTGCTGTATTTGCAAGTAAATAAAGTATATTATAATTAGCGATTTTTATTCTGCATCTAGGAATCGCAACCTCCTTATTCAATCGAATATTTAGGGTATATCACGTCAAAATGAACCCTGATGTTTTGTCTCAATTTTTATAATAATAAAGATTTTTTAAATCCAGAAACATTCTATAGTCAAAATATAACGATATTACGTTTAGTTATGAATGTTCCCACCATCCATATCTAAACAGTGTTGTATTCAATGCGTCATGTTTAGGAATGAAGTTCACATTACATATGTGATATCACATTACTGTGTCTTTCAGATTGAAAAGAGACATATTGTATATTTAAATGAATAAAAACAATCCTAGTTTTCAAAAAAAAGATATTTATGGTGTTATGCTTTGTTTACCTGAAAATTATTAACCAAATGTTTTGAATCACATATTAAAAACACTTTCTAACTATTCAAATGAAATATGTGTCGTTTAATTTACAAATTGTAGATGGATAATGCAGGATCGACGATTTTACACATAATTGTGAAAAAAAAATACCAGTCTTCAACAGATTTTTTTGAAAGTGCGCGCAAGTAGCAAAAGCAGAAGGGTAGCAGATTGAAATACAGTATTCAGAAAGGCAGGTGCAAAGTTAAAAAATCATTTACAATCTGCGTTAAAGTGGACATATACATTTCAAATTAGCCCAAGTCTATTTTAAATATTTTAATGCGGTTTGTTTTGATTCAGAATCGCATTTTTTTTTTTTTTTTTTTTTTTTATGGAAAAAAATATTTTAGAATCTTAAAACTACTGAGTTTTCTTAAAGGGATACATATATAAATTTATATTCCCAATTATTTCCCACATTGTTCCGTTGCAGCTGATTCTTTATTCACATCGGTGACAATTGACGTTTGCTGTTGTAACATACAATTTCGTTTTTATAATACACACAAAAATATTATATTCTGATTTTTCTTCCAAAATTATATTGTTACTAATGATCTTTTCCCAACGGCGACAATTAATGTTTGCTGCATCACAACTTGTTAGCTGCAAACAACGAAGGTAAACTAACAAAATTATAGTTAACGAGAAACTTTTTTCTCCGTAAAAATACTTCCCTTGTACTTTATCTTTTTCTTTCGAGCATTCTCCTTTGGGACACAACAAAACAAGAGAAAAGAAATATTTAGTTACAATTTGTGATTTCTGAATAAATGTAACTATTAATTACGAAGATATTATGTCGATTATTTCCTTATGGAATTTGGAATTATATTTGTATCTAAGTAATAATTTAACACTTTATATTTCTGTACCATTTTACTTGTAGTAATGTAAATTAAAAAAAGTGATTTTGTCGAATTTGTATTGACAAAAAATCATCGCAAAAGTAAATACGAAAGGGAAAAATGATAAGCAAATTACACACTTCTATTAAACCAATAAACGCATATAGGGGAGACTAGGGAGGGTTGACCCACTTTTTACAAAATGATTTTTTAATTTTTAAATATTGAATGTAGAATAAAGTTTTATATATCATTTTATTCGTTATACAATCGGTTATGAAAATAAAATTGCTACATAAGTGTAATATATAAGAAATTTGAAAAAGGATTGATTTTAATCATGAGAAAATAATGGGTCAAAGCTCCCCACATATGGGAGGGTCGACCCATTATATGGGAGACTTGACCCACTTTGTTTTATATTGAAATATTTGTAAAGAGAAATAAAATCAGTTTAAAATAATCAAACTAATTGTATGCTACATGCTTTAATAATTATAAAAAAATATTTTTCAAATTATGATGCGTAAACAAACCTGTTTAGGCGCAATCACATGTCAGAGGAGAAATTTTTTTATTTAAACTGGATTTTGTCTGAGCAGGTATAATTGTACATCAGAGAAAGGGAAATTTTAACATTTAAAACAGTATTCCGCTAGAGATAGGTTCCGTTTTCATAGGGTTTAAAGCATTATAGTGCCCGGATTTAGTAGCCACTGTTCTGCTTTTTTTGTCTCCTTGTCCTACCTTTTGTGACATTCGACCTGACAACTCTAACTGTCACATAATTTGGCTTCACCTCACTCTATTCATCATGTTGAAATTTGTCTACATACCTTCCTAAAGTTTTTCGATAAATGCTATGTTCTTTTGCAGCCACATGAGTACTTAAATTATCATTAACATCTTTTAACATTTTCAAGGGCAAAGCATTTTCAATACTAAAATGTTAAAATAAATGACTGGCACTGGAATATACGAACAAATTTATTTGGAAATATGAAAAAGGCCATATTTCACATACATATTAAATGGAAAGTTTTCAGCAAAATTCTGGTACTATTGTGGCATTTAGAAATTAAAATTAAATGGTTTCATAATCATACCACTGTCCCTGAAACGATTAAGACTGCTGCTTTCAAAATTTCTAGTCCTTTCTAGTCTTTTCCACGGTTTCTGTTTACCTTTTGTAAGTAATATTTAAATGGAAAAAGTTTTATCAACTTTCCCATTTATATTTCATTAGTTTTTTGTGTGCAGTGGATACTATAGCAATTTTTTACATCTTTCTTTAATCAGTTTCAAACGTTTTCTCTTCCATCACCCTATTTTACGGTAACTTTGCAAAATAAATTTACATTCATTTTTATATATAACCAATATCTTTCCTTATGCACCGTATATAATAAAAAGATTTCCAAAACCCCTTAATTAACACTTTGCCGACGAGAAATTTTTATCAAATTCGAATTTTAAAACAGTATAAGCTCTTCCCTATTCGAAAGTCTTTTGTAAATCGGTGTTCTGGATAGGTTTCCCAAGTATATATATCGGTAAACATCTTTAAATGCACGAATTTAATATAAAATGTCTTACAATCTAAAAAAATATGGACAACATTATATAAATGTATTTTCTGTAAGGTGGAAGCCACGCCCTTAGTCAATGATGTTTTTTGAATGAAAACGAGAATTCTCGTTTCCCGTCGTGAATGTGTTAAGGGAGCCTTGAACATCTGGTCAACCCTCCCTCATATTGACTGGGTCAAGCCTCCCCACATAGCCCTTTCTAAAGAATAGCCGATAGTTACGTTAAGCCTAACTTACTGTATAACTTCATGCATGGAATGAAAGCTCGTTCTTTCTGCATTACTTAAAAACTTAAACTTCTATGATATATTTTATCTGAAAAAGGCTTACAAAATATTTCTAAAAAACACAACTTTTAGCTTGAAAAAGCCTCACAATTGATTTTTTCCACACCTATTTCGATTATCTGTATGAAACATTGACTATTGTTTGAGCATTCCAGTAGCTTTGGTTGGCACCTATTGATTAAACTCTGAAATTCTTTTAAATATGAAAACTGATGGGTGGGTTAAGCCTCTCATATGATCAACCCTTCCTAGTCTCCCCTAAATAAAGGTAAATTTTTACGACAAGAGTATAAATTTTATGAAAAAACAAATTTATACATTAAGCTATGTAAAAGTGACTAATTTAAGCATTTATTTTTTAGAGTGTAGCGGGAAATGGCTGAAATACTTAGCTGCAGGATAAAAGAAGAGATATTATGCAAACAAATTAAATTATATTTTTTATTTGGTAGAGTTTCCAATATATTTTCATTTTAAAAATAGGAAAAAATTAGCTACTTTTGTATTTATTTGTTTTACTAGCTAAAGCGCCCGGCGTTGCCCGGAATTTGAAGAATGTTTGTTCTGAAAAATCAATTTCAAAATTTAACATACAACATAAAACAAAGAATAAAAAAAAGCAATCGAAGTATTGTACACATGAACCAAATGAAAACCCAATATGAAAATGTATAAATTTATATAACAGACTCAAAATAATACAGCTATAAATGAACTTATTTCAAATCATGATTGGAGCAATAATGTTAAAACACGTCAATATTTCCATAATTTCGTTTTTATCATGCTTCAATGCGTTTTTTCACACTTATATGACGTTACTCTGTATCTACCACGTGCTTTATATTTCCAATATGACGTAATATTTCTCTTTTTAAATTCGTTAGACAATTTATTTCATTTTCATTTTTCACATGGAAATCCTGAAATAGAAAATTTATGACGTAATATTCACTTTTATTTAAATTCGTCAAACTATTTATTTCATTTTTATTTTTCACATGGAGATTTTAAAATAGAAAATTTATGACGTAATATTCCCTTTTTTAAAATTCGTCTAACTATTTCTTTAATTTTAATTTTTCACGTGGTAATCTTGGAATAGGAAAGTAATTGCTGTGGTAAGAATTTTATTGTGGATTTTTAATTTTTGGCAACTGCTATAACGAAAAATGTTTAAATTTGATAGGAGATTGCTGTTAAATTGGTGGTTTTTTATTAATTAAAAATTAACTATAAGTTATTTCGATTCCGGATTACTTTAGTTGCCTCGGTCGTGTTTTATACAAATATACGTAACATTTCACAATTCTCGCTTACAAACTGTGTATTAGTATAGCAGTACAGACAGACAGACAGACAAATTTTCTTTTTTATATATTAGATTACATTTTTATCTTTTTTGTCACTAATAAAATCATTTATCAAGTATTTTATATAATAAACATTTTTGGTTTAACTTAAGTATAACATATATAATATATAAAAAATGTATATACGTTAGCAATGCGAGAATTGTAACATGATCATAATAGCTTTTTCGATATAATAAAAATCTGTTTAACATTTTCAGAGGTTAAAAGCATTTTCATTCATGAACATTTATTTGTGTACACTTATTTATCTATTTCCTTTCTTTATTTTCTCTTTACTCTGACGTATTGCATGGGAAGGATTGACTCTGCAATTGTTTTTCGACGCTCGTAGCTATTTCGCCTTCGACGGTCAAGCTGTAAGGTGCGTCTCTCTGGCTCGCTATATTTTTATCTTTAATTTTTAATTTTCGCACTGATGATGGAGCTTAGGAAGCTTTGAAATAGCTGTATGCACTTTTAGTATACATACATTTGTGCTTTTTAAAGTTGCTCATTCTTTCTTGATATAATGTATACATTTTCTCTCGTTAGGAAAGTCAATCTAATGACTTTTATAAATTTCTTGTTATAGACCGAAATAATATACATAGACAAATTTAAATATATTTCTAGATTTCCTTTTCAAATTTTCAGTGTTCCTACTTATAAGTTGAAGTAATAATAAAAGTCATTTAAAATTCTATTGAAAAATATAATCTCAAAAACAGGTCAAAACCCAAAAACACACAAGTGCACACAGAAGAGAATTGCAGCATAACCATAAGAGTATTTTCAATATAATGAAAATATGTTTAACATTTTGAGAGGGTGAAAATATTTTCATTAAACAAACGTTTATTTATGTATTTCTTTTCTTCATTTTCTCTTTACTCTCTATTCTTGGTGCGTTCATTTTTAATAGCAATTGATTTATATTATTGTTATTTCTAGTTTCCAGCTTAATTCAAAATGCTTTTAAAAATTCTGTTGACAATCTATTTACATGTATAATTTCTTTTTATTAAAAGCTTTATTTTACCATTTTTATTTTAGTTTCATGTTATCAACCACAAGAAAATGTATTCAAAAATGAAAATATAGCACTAACATTATAGCATTTCCCCTTGTGGAACATGAATATCTCTTGAGATTTCAATAACATGCATTGCAACTTAAATACGTTACTTAATAAGATCTCAAGACAATCGATACAAAATAAAATAAACAGACCACATATTCTTATAAAAATAATAAAACTAAAAATATTGAAAATAATAAACTACATATTTACTTTCTCTGTAAGCAAATAATTTTAAATAAATATTAAGATTATATTCAGTACATCATTTTTTCAGCGTTAACAATCCAAAACAAATCCCTACGAAAATTGAAAGGTAGCTTTGGTAGTAATTAAAACTTTCGTCTGCAAATAGAATATGAACGTCTAAAAAATTTAATTACCTTCTAGGACAACGGTTTCATATTTCTTATTGAAATCCCAAGGCAATCTATTCAGCAGTAAAATCAACAAATACATTGCATTTTGAAAGAGAACTACAATTTTCTCTGAAACAATTAATGTCCATCTCTTCTGTAATTAACAAATTTTAAATAAATAGACTATCTCCAGTGATATATAAGTTAAAAATAGCTTTTAATTATTTATGCGTTTCCTTAAAAATAATTAATTTCTTTGTGCACAGAAATAACTGAAGTCTAAATGATTGGAAAGGAATTTGTAATTAAGAAAAAATAATTCAATAAGTTTATGGTCCTCAAGGATATTAATCAACACAAGAAATGAAAGGTATTTATCTGTTTCGTAACAAAATGAATCTCAGAAATAACATTTCTCTATGTATAAAAAAAGAATCAAATCAAAATATATGTGCTATGATTGTAAACTGTGTTGTTTCGAAAAGCATTAGACTGTAAAAAATTATATCAAAATTTCATCAAAGCATGGTGTCAAAAAGTTTGACAACATAAGATGTTAAAAAATTTGATTATCTGGTTTAATCATAAACGTATATCTTTATACCTTCTTTACGTAACGTACATCGACATATTTAAGTCCGAATATTTAGCTTGGTAATCCATTTGTTTTATACTTTCTGCATAAAAATGCCCTCTTCCCAAAATATCAAGCATTAGCGTCTGTTAGAAACATGGAGCTATGAATATTAAAAGGAGACGATATATCAATCTAGCCCCGTGGAGAGTGTGGAAGCTAAAAGACGAGTTCTCCCCCCCCCCCCCTCTCCAGTGTCCGCCATAATCGACTTTTCCGTAGTTGATTTGCGCAGCGAAGATAAACTGGTTCACAGCGCAGCTCACCGCGGTCAAGTATGGCGGAAGCAGGGGGGTAGGAATAGCTTCAAGTGACGTCTTTTATGTCGCCTCCTTTAGTCTTCATTCCTCCATGGTTAGAATGAAGCTACCACTGATAATCTGCCTATAACACTAATAACTGATATATACGCGTTTAAAATTTAAAATTCCAGTGCTAAATTTACCTTGCTTAAATAATTATAACTCATAGAAAAAGTACAAATAAATGTACCAATAGTGCTTACAAGTGTGTACACATAAATATTTAAAATACATTACAAGTCTATTAAAAGAAAAACGTTCTAGGCCGTCATCAGAATTTTAACACTGATGACGGCTGAAAACATTTTGGTTTTAATGGACTTTTGTGTATTTTAAATGTTTATGTATCTGCAAGAAGTAATGGTGCATTTATTTGTACTTTTCTATGGAGCATTTAAATATTTATATATGGCCAAAGGATCTCATACTAATATGATTCAATTTAAGACACAAGGGTCAATATGACAACTAAATTTATGATTCCATCTCCTTTACCATTATACAGTGCTCAGCAAAAGTTTAGACGATGATCTATTATGCTTCTGTACTGCGAAGCATGTAACGAATTGTTGTAACTCAACTGTCACATATTACTGGGGACTTATCCTTTATCCACAAACAATAAATTTTAAATTATACCTTTTACATAACAAATAATGACAAAAAAAATTTAACATGGTGGCAAAAGTATATTTACAGAAAAATAACCGTAAATTAAAATTGAACTACACCTACATTGTGTGCAATTAGTTGAAAAATGTGACTAGGAAGATAAACTGTGTGAGAAAACTAAATCTTGCATCACTTGGGAGTCTATTCCGTACCAAACACGTTCAACAGCAGTTCGACGTTCATTAACAGAAGCGTATTGTCAAAAAAAATTGCGTAAACCTTATGAGATATGATGCCACAAATGTTTTCGATTGGGTTCAGATCAGGGCTACACGCGGGCCAGTCGAGAACAGTAATATTTTGAGAGTTAAATCAACTTTTGTCTTGCATGCAACATGAATGGACGCATTATCTTGCACAAATACATACTTTGGAACAGTTAAAAGTTCACCAAATGACTGTAAATTGTTTTCCAATGTATGTATGTAGTCTTACGCTGCATGGCAACCATTGAGGATCTCCAGAGATACTTGAGCATTAAAACAAAGTGAGGCCCAAATCATTAAAGAGTCACCTCCTTGTTGACGACAAAAGAAAGCCCGAGGCTGTTTACGCAAGTCATGCCAATAGTATTCCACCCTATCTTGGTCATCCAAATTCCGCTTTTTTTTTCGTCACTGAATGCCACAGTACACCACTTTGGTCCATATGACATATCTTTGCGATCTCATTGCATTATCGTCAACTTGTTGTGAGATTTCAAGGCTGGTTGTTTTATCATTTTCATGAAAACTAATTTAAATCTTTCTTTTATTCCTCTACAAATCGTATCCGTTGACACAGAAAGCTCTGACCCACTTTTAATGCGACTAGCAATCATCATTTGTCTAGATAACAGTTTATGGGTCCCTCTACCATCCAGATCTATGTTTTGCCTTCTAGATCAATGTTTTGCTTTGAAAGAGTCACCCTTAAACAGTACTTGAGAGACAGATTTCTTTGGAGGATTCAAAACAGCTGAAATTTCTGCAACAGTCTTCCCTTGCGATTTCAGCTTTCATGCTACAATTACTTCATCTGACTGAAAATTTCTAGCTCGCGGCATCTTCACTAACCAATGCTATTGCGAGGTGCACTTAAATGATTCATGCATGTGGCGTCAAACGTTTGAAATTTGCGTTTTTCTGTGAACAGTTGCCAAAAAATCACGAAAGTGTCTAAACTTTTGCAATAAGCAAATTTCACATTTTTCAGTTAAATTAAATAAAATCCGACATTAAAACCGTTATTTCCATCCTAAAATGTTTAAAATATGTTTTAAAATAAGTACAGCCATTTGTATAGTCCAAGTGTTCGTATTTTTTATTTAAAGGTGAAATATCACCGGTGTCTAAACTTTTGCTGAGGTCTGTATCTTTCAACATATATTTGGTACTACTAGGCACATTTTTATTTTTAGACTAATTATGATGTAAGTTTTTTTAAGGGGTCTTGTACCTTTTAAACGCGTCGGAAATTAACGAAAAACTTCAAAGTTTGAATTAGTCTATCTTCAAAACCTTTTTATGTATAAACATGAAATTTTGGATATTGATTAAACAGATTATACTTTGTAATATGCTGTCATTAGAAATTTATTAGCCTTTTACAGAATTTGTGCATTGTTGAAATCAAAATAGCTCTTTTTTTTTACTCCAGAAGTCATTGCGCGCATGATATCTTGAGAAAGTATGTATGGATTGTCATGAAATTTGGTAAAGATAATAAACAAATATGTGTGTTTAAAATGAACTACTTTTAAGTATTTACAACGGTAGTATTTTTAGTTATGGCAATTTTCATTCATTAAAAATACAATTTTTTTTTTTTTTAGAATTTTTTTTATATAGTTAATGAAATAATTTTGGCCTAAGATTAGTTCATTTTAAACACACATATATGTTTAGTAGCTTTACCAAATTTCATGACAATCCATACATACTTTCTCGAGATATCATGCGCGCAATGACTTACGGAGTAAAAAAAAAAGAGCTATTTTGATTTCAACGGTACACAAATTCTGTAAAAGGCTAACAAATTTCGAATGACAGTATGCTACAAAGCACAATCTGTTTAATGAATATCCAAAATTTAATGTTTATACATAAAAATGTTTTGAAAACAGACTAATTCAAACTTTGAATTTTTTCGTTAAATTTCGTCGCATTTGAAAAGTACAAGACCGCCTTAAACGTAATCGAAGACTTCTCCTCGAAAACCACAGGCTGCAATCGTTGTCTGTTCAAGTGACAATGTCCTTTTAGCCAATGAGATCGCTTATTTTTCAGCATTTGGCACTCAAATAAGAGACGTTCACAAAACTGATCGTTATAGATATGCAGAGTGATTCAAGACTTATCGTTCAGATTTCGTGGGGAGATAGGGAATACTTCAGGAAACCGATTTTACGTAGGAAAGTATGTCCGCAAATGTACGCATGCGTATGTAAAGGGTGATGTGTACCCAACCTTCCATTGCGTCCCAATCATTGTTTTGATTTTCCTAAAGCTAGTATTATTCCTTTTCCTATTTCCACTTCTCATTTGGACTACCATGAAGCCTTTTACATCTTTAAAATCTCCAAAAATCTCGTTAATGACCTTTATTCAATGCCTTCGGTATTGAATAAAATTAAACAAGAATTTTCCAGGCGTCAGATAATGAAGGCGTTGAATAAACGTCATTAACGAGATTTTTGGAATTTTTAAAGATGTAAAAGGTTTCGTGGAAGTCCAAATGAGAAGTTGAAATAGGAGAAGAAATAATACTAGCTTTAAGAAAGCCAAAACTATGATTGGGACGCAATGGAAGGTTGTGTACGCACACATGCGTACATTTGTGGACATACTTTCTTATGTAAAATCGGTTTCCTGACGTATCCACTACGTCCCCACAAAACTTGAACGATATAAGTTTTGAATCACCCTGTATACTTTCAGTATATTTACTTAGGGCTTTGCATAACAGCAACGCATTTTCTTTTTGATGTAAAATCAAACTGATATTCAACGAGGTGTTGCATAGTAGTATTTATTCTCTTTTTCCCCCAATATTAAACCCAAAACTGATTTTAAGAAACATTTATGTCAGAATATAGATGCTATTGAGAATACGCAAGACTATTTTTGAAGGTATGCGAATGTTACAAAATCTTCTTCAAGGTCATTAGATGACTGCAACTTACGTTGTTCTGTATATGTTTCGTTGTTCCGTATCACTTTAATGAAACTGTGAATTTATTAAAGATTTTTTAAATCAGCAAAAATCAATTAATTTTATGTTAAGAAACGAAGTACATTTAGATTAAAAAAAATATTCATTTTTAACACTTTCCAACAAAGTTGAAAAGTGTTTATGCATTCGGTTTGTCTGGCCGTCAGTCCGTCTGTCCACGCTTTAACTCCCGTAAATATACTCGGAATTTCATGAAATTGATAAGGGTTATTTAGGGTCATCAAAGCATGTTTGGTATTGTATATGAAGTATGTAGGATTAATCTTTCATTTACAGGGGTACTAAAAATATTCCATTACATTATGGTATATGGGGAATAACTCCCGTAAATATACTCAGATTTTCATGAAATTGATAACGGTTATTTAGGGTCACCAAAGCATGTTTGGTATTGTATATGAAGTATGTAGGATTAATCTTTCATTTACAGGGGTACTAAAAGTATTCCATTACATTATGGTATATGGGGAATAGCTCCCGTAAATATACTAGGATTTTCATGAAATTGATAAAGGTTATTTAGGGTCTCCAAAGCATGTTTAGTATTGTATATGAAGTATGTAGGATTAATTATTCATTTACAGGGGCACTCAAAAGTATTCCATTATATTATGGTATATGGGGGAAAATCGTGTGCAGAGTATTTTAATGACATTATGCTATTTCAAATGTATTGAAACTGATATAAATCACCGAATTTCACTACGATCACATTAGAACAGGACATTCACAGCATTTTTTATTCATTTACAGGAACACACAAAAGAAATCGATTACAGTACAGTACAGTACTGTCTTTGAGTAATAATTGCTGGAGTGCACGGTTTAAAATACGGTATGCGCTTTTAAATTTAATTAATTTTTTTGCATCTTACTCGTTATATATAAATTCCATACCTCAAACACAGGGCTGCAGAAAAGTATTCACGCACCGCTCTCCTTATTAGAGGAAATTGCGGAAGGTAAATTTTCAACTGAAATATATATATCTCTTAAGTGAACTAAATTTTGGCTTGCATTTAGCTAATAGATTCAAATTTATAAATCATATACAGGGCTGCTGAAAAAAATCGCATAATTTTCCGATTGTGGATGGGAACAGCTGAAATTGGATTTTTGAAATGTATTATGCGTTTCCATATGGTTGGAGTAGACGTAATATTTTAATTTTTTAAACAGTGCAGTTTTGTTACATTATTCTAAGTGGGAAAGTGTTTCATAATCTATGCTTGATGCATGATTTTTTCTTACTTGTTTATGATGCTCTAAATATATTCTTGAAGGCAACATGGCGGGTATCTACAAAAAATATATATTGCACCATAATAATATCAATAATAAATACAAATCTTTACGTAGAACACAGGCTATCAGCTGTTCTTTTTATAAAGACTTTTATTGTTTTCCTTTAGAATACCTTTGTTTTATGAGGCTAAATGTGTCTATAATAAAATCTGATTCTTTAAAAATAAAAAGCATATCAGGAAAAGGAGCTACATTTAAAAAGCATTAGGAAGTACTTTTGTTTTTGTAAAAAATACTAGCGATTCGAAATTGTACTAGCGTTTTGAAAGTTTTGTTTGCTGTTTTATTATACGATTGAAAATAAGTGATTTTTACTAGACTAGACAGGCACAAAAAGGCTCAATACAAAATATGACAGGTTAGGGAAACAACAAGTATATTTAGAAAGATTTAAATGCATAGTATTTTTTTTATTAAGACTGTTTAATTTTATAAATACTGTTTGTTTTAAATTTAAATTTTAATATACAATTATAAGAATACTCTTTTCAGGCTATTTTTTTTTACCTGTTCCCAAATATCACCGACATTCAAATATGACCTAAATATGAAAGAATTCTGACACATATGCAACTCTTACTATATACGTATCCGTCATGCGACAGAGAAAATGTGTCGTATCCACGTCTCTGTGACGTCATTGTTCTATTTTTTGATGTGTTACAAGTGACATTCTATTGCGGTCACCTTATCACGCGTGGCTAAAATACAGGTCCCAGTGGCTTCTGGTAGAGTCACGAAGTAACGGTCACCTAAAATTCTTATCATCTTTTACTCTTCATTTTTACTGTTTCTTTTTGTGGGGATTGCGAAGTCACAGTCATGTCACATCGAGTAGCAATGTTATTAAAACTATTGTTAAGAATGAGATTAATTTTTACCTCTTTCTAACATACCAGTCAGTTTGAACAAGAATCTTTTCAATTCCCATAAATTACCTGTTGATACATATCTAACACAACGTTACCACGATAAAACTATTCACAATCGGATAATCTGTTTCTTGCATGTTTAATACATTCAAAACAAATTGTTTGCTTTTATTGTGAATTGCATCGAAGTTCATTTTTAAAAAGTTAAAAGGATTTTAAAAATAAGAAAGGATTTTGTTTTTCTAAGATTTTAGCCCAATGATAAGTGTAAAAAAGTATGTAAACACTTCAATTTCAATAGTAATCCCTCCAACCACCGCAACCCCTAAAACCATTTTCTGCAAACTCTATCAAAGATTCGTTTTTGATAAAATGTGGTGATTGGCACGTTCATTTGGATAAATTACATTTTTTAAATAATGCTTTCTACAAAAAATACCACTTGGTTTATGAAAACTTTGCCACAGTAGAACAGAATAAGAAGTGGAATATACATATATCTGAATATATATTTTTTAATCTGTATCAACCAATAATTCTAAATCTATAAAAAATACTATTAGACATGGTGAAAATTTTGATACGTATTTAGGAAACATTGAAGATGTTGATTGTGACATTGACTTTTACAACTCGATTTGAAACATTGAAGATGTTGAAAGAAATTGACTTTTTAACCCTCGTAATTATTTCAAAAATGTTTCAGACATCTTCAATTACTCAGTGATTGTATTCACTCCACATTACCTTAATTGGTTTATTAAAGTAAGAACGTTAGAAAAATAGATATTCGAAGGGTAAAAAAACATTTCTATAATAATAGAAACCCATATTTAAATTAAAGGCTTCATTGCTGGTTAAAATATAAATAATAATTAAAACATGACGCGGTAAACTTGATTCATCTCAGAAAATAATTGTATTTATAAAAAGCAGATTTATATATGTATATTTATTTTATTTAAATAACGTTCATTTTTCTCATAATGCAGTTGAATGTTTGATTGCCATATTGCTGTTATTATTAATTACGTTATAATTATCATGCATATTTTATATAAATGTATTAAATATTAAATATTTAATTTATATTTAAAACTTCACATGTGTTTTTTTTTTCAAATTATTTGATAATAAACAATTTTACACTGAATACATTCATAACTACATTTTATTAGAGTTACAAGATTTTAAATCCTCTTACACTCGCAAAATATATAGAATACATTTTAGCATCTTGTGTTTTTATGCAATTTAGCAGTTAGAAAGCCTTTATCTTCTTGAGAAAACTTTAAAAGCTATTTACAATAAAGTAAATAATAAACTTTCTAGCTACTAAAAGTGTACGTTTAAATTTATCTTCTTTTTATTAATGCTTTCAAACGAAGAAAGAATGCACTAATGTAATTTATAATTTTTAGCTTTTGTTTTTATTCTTTGAAATACTGGGAATATGTTGTTTAAAATTTCGCTTTCGTGCTTTTTGAAAACATAGTTAATAATGGTACACATTTATAGGAAAAATAATTTTTATGTGCCGCATCATTTGTTCTATATATTTTTGAATCCCTTTTTTCGAACTTACTAAATATATATTTTTTATTATTCAGCATGTTTGTATAATAACTTAGCTTTAAAGAAGTGACTATAATATGCATTTCTGAGGTTTAAAGTTTATTAAAATCAATAAAAATATAAAAGATTTTTATAAAATATCTCTTTGTATCAATTGTTTTTATTACTTTTATAAATTTTAAAGGATAATTTATAGTACTATAAAAACAATTTTAGATTACATACATTAATAAATATATTTTATTAGAGTTACAGGGCATTAATACCCTCTTTTAAAGAATATTATGAATTATTATCCTCTTATGATTCATAAAGGATGATTTTAAACACTTACGCGCGTACACACACACGCACACACACACGCACACGCACACGCACACGCACACGCACACACACACGCACACGCACACGCACACGCACACACACACGCACACGCACACGCACACATACACACACACATTAATGATGAAAATTTCTTCAAATGTTAATTTTAATACACAATAAAATATTTTTTTTTCGATATATTGGGGTTCACTGTCCCTTAACATATTTTGAAATTTAGTTACTTTTTTTTTTCTCTGATGATCATAAAAAAAAGAGCAGAATTTATTCTTCTTAACTGATTTTAAATGGTTAGAAACAGAGAAAGTAATAATTTTTTGGAAGGCGTACGGTGTATTTGGCGGAGGGGTCACAATACTTCCCCTTGGTAGTCGTTTTTTAGATCTATTTTACTTTTTACATTCATTTATTTCAAATATGTCTTAAACGGGATTTTGGTCTCCTAAACCAAAATAAATATTACTGTTCAATTCTTTTTTATTTTATTTTATTTCATTCTCTTTTCTCTCTTTTTAATCCTGGTGTAAATTTATTTTTGAATATTTAATCTTTTTTATTTATTAAATTTGTAAGTTGATTTTTATATTGACATGTTTTAAAAATTGTCTTGCACAGAAATTTTGATTATTATTAATTATTTTCTAGTTTAGCTTATGTCATATTTATAATCTCATTAAAAAAAAAGAAGAAGAAAGGACAAGGATGCGGACCACAGTCATATCCGTTTTAAAATCTTCTCCCTCCTTAAGTTTCGTACTAACAGTTCCCATATAACGCTGTTACTTATGTCTCTAGGAAATATTGGGACCAATGGCACAATTATGTTAATATAGTACATGAGTTTTAACATGACGACGTGACTGAATTCATAAATCAGGACAAATGAGTATTTTTTTGAAATTAGAAATATATTTACATTACTTTAAAAGAACCTTTCTGAACAAAAATAATGCAGCAATATGAATGAGCAATATGAACTGGTTCTCATTTTAGTGATAAAATACGGGTATCACTAGCTGATGTAATGCATGTTACTATATGCAATATTTTATGTGTTATCGCTATTTAATCTTTCAGAGGAGCAAAGTACTTCTAAGTATAAAATGCTGAAACAATTGAATGGCACAAGAATTTACAAACAAATGTTTTTGTTAGTAAGTAAAACTTTTCCTTCACGTACTTAATAGAAGGAAAATATTCATTCAAAAATTCTGGTGCCAATGTGGCATTTAGCAAATAAAATTAATGTCACCAAAAATAAACCGCCGCCTTTCAAGGGGTTAGTAATTTATATTCAATTCTGAGAGCATTCACAAAACCTATTTCTAAGACTATATCCGTTTTGAAAAATTTTATGTTTGGTGCATGTCCTTAAGAATAAAAAAAAAGCGGAATATTGATTTAAAACATAATTATAAATATTTCCCTTTGAAGAAATATTTCTGAATTATTTTCTAGTTCAATTTTCAGAGATATTTTCAATGCCTGGATATTTTACTGTTTTTCGGTTTATTGTAATTGAGAATATGATCTTTTTTACAATAGATCATGGTTGAAAATTATATTCATAACAATTTAAAAATACTTATCCATTTTTCTTTACTGAAACAGTCGAGAAAATTGTTTACATATTTTTCCCATTTGGAATGAATAGCATAAATGTCATCTAAATTTCTCATTAAGCGAGAGCTTATCTTTCAGTTGTTTATATTGTTCACATATTTATTCGACTTTTCTCAATTCAGTATAGAATATCAAAAAATTAATCACAGGATAATGAATTGTTATAAAAATGTGGGATAAGTGATATAAGAAACACTGGTTTTATTCAGCATTACAAATATTTTTCGATGAAATTTTTGGCATGAAAATTGTTCATTATACACAAATATGCGCATTATTAATTAATTGCACGAAGAATACTAAGCATATTGTCTTTTCCTTATACGTTATCAAGGCTTTTCAACATCACATTAGGTAATACTGCAAAGATTTGATTGTGGTCACTACATTACAGAGTTCAACACAATGATGATCTGATTGAACATAGCTGCCAACTTTTACGCTTTTTTCTCACCTCTAAAATTAAAAAACACATTTTCTCGTATTTAATCTACGAAATCAGTAATTAAATAAGTCAAAATTTTCTTTTAAATTTTAGTGGTGAGAAAAAAGCTTAAAAGTTGGCAGCTATGTTATTGATAATTATGCAAATGGCGAGCAATACGCAGATGAGCAATTTATGTAAATTATTTCAAATGCAAGTTGGTCCATGATGCTTTAGCAAAATTAAACCTAAGGAAACGTCCGATGACACGGCAGTAGATGCAGTATGGTGAGTAGTGCAGCCCGTGTTTAGAAATGTTTTTCATCTCAGAGGGCACAAGATGCCGGAGTCTGTTACGGCCAATTGGATATTTTTACATGAGGTTTCATTTTAAGCTTAACGACAGTTTGGTCCTTCTGCCATGTCACAGCTGAAACCCACTATAAGAATATAAAGTGTAAATAAATATATTTTTTATACTCTCATTGTTGTTTATTCCTAATTGTAATGTGGACTTAATAGCAATATCTATCTGCGAAAATCTGAACTTATTTCTGGACACAAATAGAGACATTTTTTACAAGTCTCTTGGTGAAAGTTCCACTTCGCTACTGCAAATTGTTATTATTATTTTTATTTAATTTTTGAAACGTAAATTCCCCTGTAGTATATCTGGAACGTGTCCAATTGTTGTCAAACTACGATTTTTTTAATATAGAGTATAAGTGTTATTCATTGTATCTTTAAACACAGAAATATCGTTACTTTTGCAGATTTTGTTAAAGATGTGACTAAGCATAATGCTTTTCTGAAAGATATTTAAGCATAAGATTTCACTCATTGCATTCGCAAAGTGCTTTTTTGATAATAAGTAAAATCTTGCAAATAGCATATAATAACTTATAATGACCCAATTTTACTGATGTAAAAATAAAATTTTCTCTCAGTACAATATTCTTTTCACAGCTTATCAAAATTTTTCGAGAACTCTCAAAATAGCCACTGTATAAAAATTTAAAAAAAATTACCCACCCATCAAGTATAAACCTGTATATGGCACGTTTAACAAACATTTATCCACACTGATCTAATACTCATCGGTAATTGTGTTCAGCGGTGATTAATTACTTACAGGTGATTGTGCTCATGTGCGATATAATTTCATATGGATGGTTGTACTTCCAGTTAGTAATTATAAAAATCCGGAACATAATCCTCACTGATTACCATACATTTAATACTTTAATGTGTTATGTATATATACTTATTTGCATGTATGTACATTTAAATTTATGATATGTGTATAATACAGTTACAAAAAATGTATTAATTTCTCCCAATTAACAAACATTCAATATTTTAAGCGAATATTTAAGGCCTGAAAAAGTTGAGTGGAATGAACAAAACAATATCACTAGTCAAAAGATCATAAGTAAAAAAAATACAAGTTTTAACTTTGAAAACTCTTTTATACATTATACATATCATTCTTTTATACATATCTTGATTTAATATGCATACTCAAGTTTTCACCAGAACGTAAATCAATAAACAATTTATTATAACTATAATTGTGATTATAATTGAAGCATAATAGTAAATATGAAAGAACTGGAGTAATGTTAGCGTAAACAGTATTAAACACATAAAAAATATAATATCAGAGCTACATTTTAATTTTCATCTTTTCTTAAAATAAAATAAAAAGATTCGAATTATTAATGTAAATATAACAGCAATGTAAATATATAATATTAATGTAAAGATAACAAATGATATTACTAAATATTTTCTTCCCTAATAAGCTATATGTATGCAAATGGATTCAAATTTAATGGGATAATCCAAAAAAGTATTTATTTGCAGAAAATATATGCTCACTGAAATAGAAAATTATACGATGCCACATTATTTTGCTTTTTATATTATTTATGACTCAAGTAAAATAATTTGTCAGTTAAAGTGGATTAAGACTGTGTTTCTATTTTAAGTAAAGGGAAAACATAAAATATTTTTCAGTTTTCATTGTGATTGTCTGAATTTTGTTTTACGTTTTGCTGTAACCTGTTTTAATTTAACAAATGAAAATATTATTGCTGAGGAATATTATTGAATATTTATACAGGGTGTCCGTAAAGTTTCGTTACCATCACAGATGATTATAACTAATAAACTATATGATATAGATGGTTGTTGTTTTTCTCTAACTCTTTTGCAGAACCTAAAATTTGTTTTTCAGAGTTTGAAAAATTTAACGATGGATTTTACGAGATGGAACGATAAGATGCCTCCTTCGAACCTGTTCACCACATAACACATATCCGGATTTTTCCGGTTGCTATACGTTAAAGTCTATGTGTATGCATTTGAGGACGGTATTACAATGCAGAAGGCACAGATCCCAAGAAGCTATCGAATGTGCAACGCCCGGTAATATAATTCATGTATTGCAGATGATAAAGTATCGATTTTAAATACTAAGGGTAACTATAAACACACAAGTTGCAGTATTGTGCGTCCGGATGCAAAAGCTTTACATAATGAAGAACTCTTCCCAAAAAACAGCAGCCATCTATCTCAAGTACTTCAGTACCGTTAACAGTTTATAAAGGTAACGAGACATTGTGGGCACATTGTATAATATTCAAGTTGGTGCGTTTGAAGAAACAAACGCACGCAATGAGGAAAAACTCTAACCATATAAAATTAACATAACAAATCCCAATCTTTTATATTTACATTTATATGATATGAAGTGTTATTTCAAATGGAACTTAATAAATAAATTTAATTTCTCAAAACCCCGTCTGAATGGAATTGCACGAAATATTAAATCATAAATAAAAGGCATTATAATAATTATTATTAAATATTAAATTGAAGTGTCTGAAAATCAGACACTTGAGTGTCTGAAACGGAATGTTCTATTTTCAGACGTTTTTGAAAGGCCTTAATTTTTTCAGACACTTTTTGCGTCTGAATATCCGACACTTCAAGTGTCTAAATTGCAGAAATTTTTTTTGTAAGTACTATACGTATCCATTTTTGACCACATTGAATCCTGGAAAAATATTTAGCCATGATCCTGCCCCTTTCACCTGATTTTAGGAGCTTCCAAAGTTGGTATGCAATTTTCGTAAAGCTGATAACTTATATATTTTTCGACATCGTACTGATTATAATCAATATTTTGAACTTCTAGAGTAGAACGATATTAAAAACAAAAAATATTTATCTAAATGCAATAAAACCTCTCAATACTTGGCACCTGTGGAATTTGAAGTCAGTTGGTAGATGTCTGCTTTTCTGAGATAAAAGTATATAAAATATTTGCGCGTTATGAATAAAAAATGCGTTTTCTAAATAGTGGTGTTCTATATCTAGGAGTGTCCAATGGAAGTTTTACTGCAAAACCTTCATACGGACAACATTATTTAGCGAACACTTTTTCAACATAAACATATATTTTTACCCCAAAAAAGCGAACACCATCGAATAGCGGACAAATTCTGCGTTCCCGAAATGCTTTTTATTGAGAGGTTTTACAGTACTTAGATTTTTTTATTTAGTTAGTTTGTAACCTTATTCTACTTTAGTTGTTCAAAATATTGATTATAATTAGAACAATTTCGAAACAAATTTAAAATATTAGCTTTAGAAAAATTGCATATTTACTTTGGGGCTCCTAAAATGGTAAAGAGAGGAGGGGGGGGGGGGTCACTGCCCAGTTTGGCCATGCTTCAATCGAATCCTTTTTCTACAAAAATTCCAACTCTGTATTATGTTCGCTAAATAGAGGTTTCCGGTATTCGGGAGTGTCCGTTATAGATGTTAATACACATCCTCCTAATTCGGCACAACTTAGCAAAAACCCTTTTTAATCTAAAATGCTTACATGTTTGCTTATTTTTACCTCACAAAAGCAGACAACTCAGATTATCGAACAAATTCCGCAATCCCAAAGTGTTAGTTATTGAGAGCTTTTTCTGTATTTGGTAAAATATATTTTTTGTTTTCAATCTTGTCTTTCTGTAAAAATTCAAAGCATTCATTATAATCAGTGCAATGTTTAAAAGCAGTTAAGATATCAGCTTTACGAAAATTGCACTCAAAATCAGCCCTCCCCGAAAACAAAATGAAAATTTATATCATTTAAGAAATAGTTTTTTAAAAAATACGGACAATATATTTATACAGATCAGGGGATAATCACAATTACAAAAGCTATTTAACTATAACAAAAATAAATAAATATTCTATATTATTAACATGAAGAAAAAAATACTTATAGTTATTTCTTTAATCTTAACATCTAATTGTCATTTTTGTATTTTTCATATACGTGCATATAAATAAAGTTATAAAAACCACAATTTTAAGTGTAAAATCTAGTTACAGCTTTTTATTAATACCCATTTTAAATTTCAAATTACTTTTTTACTAAAACTAATCAATATTTTTACTGGCAGTTACTCGTAGATTAACGGCACATAATACATGAGTCTTATGACAACGCCATATATTTTCATACATTTTATTTATCTTATTTTTTATCTGCGGTTGATAACAGAAAGTGGCTGCTTAAACAAACTTAACGAATGCGTTTACCTTATGAAGATGAAAAGACATATTTTTAAAAGCATTAAACGATGTTTTAAACCTTTTTATTTTTATTTAATTTTGACATGTAGTTGGTTGCTGGCGGATAAGGATTAGCAGTTGTCCTTGAACAGAAGAGACCATTCACACGCGCAGAGGACACACACGCAAAAAATTTGTCTTTGGGGCTGTGCATATATAACGCTATGAACTCTTTGGTAATTTTGGACCCCCTCCCCCCCTTCCGATATCATACGTTATCATCCCTCGAAACCCCCCCCCCCCCCTCGCAATAATATCGTTATCAATGTCTGATTTTTTTTAATTTTTTTTTTTTTTTTTTGAATGATATACCAAAATGGCTACACTTACTTATAGGATACTTTATTGATTCAAATGAAGAGAAGTCAATAAAATATCATTTTAAATATGAAATAACTTTATATAAAATAACACTTAAAAGAAAATTACTATTTAAAAGTATTTTATAATAGTTATTTGTTACATAATGCATTAGACAGTAGTAATGTCGTCTTGCACTTGCCCCGCACGGAGGAAAGGGGGGGGGGCAGATAGAAATTCTTATCAACCAAACAGGTGGACAACATTCTTTCTGTTTCTCTTTTATTTACTAGCAAACACAAGTTTCATTTCAAATATACTTCGCATATGATTTCTCGAACAGCGATTATATATGCATACACATATGAAGAAGAATGGGAATGTAAAACGTTGAGGTATTCTATATTTTGGAATTAAATAATTTTATAAAAATTTTGTGATTTTAATAATAACTTTGTATTTTCTTAAAAATAGATGATAGACTAAAAAAAAGATTACATACTATTTTGATGTAAAGATCATGTTACAGATAAAAAGTGGAAATTTTGGTTGGATCAAAAATGATATCGATATCAAAAGACAACCCCCCTCCCCCCCAGAGATATCTTACGATATCATGTACCAGACCCCCCTCCCCCCTAAAATGATAACGATATATATGCATAGCCCCTTTCAGAGTTTGTAAAAAATTTTAAAGTACTAACATTAGAAGTTTGAATATCAATTTAAAGTCGAATTTAATAAATTCGTTTAATTTAATTTTATTGGAAAACGAAGTTTGACAAACCATCAATCCCACAGCCAAAGATGTGGGACTGGACACTTTTCAGGCTCTATAGAATTTTTTTAAACGTTGCATTTATCGATTTGAAATTAACACATCTATTCCTATTTTTTAACGCTAAATCCAAATATGTAGGTTTCGTAATTGTTCAATTACAAAGGAAGACAGTAATTACACTAGTCAACAACCGTTTTGTAATAAACATTTTTTTTTTATGTATTTTTAGTCTCTTCTATCTTCAATAGAAGAAAGTATTGTAATCGAAATGTTTTTCGACTTACGGTTTTCGACGGATTTACACGTTTTAGGGGTCAGAGGTTACAAAAAACATGTTTATACAAAATGTCTGTCTGTCTGTCCGTGTGTTCGCCTGTCCATGTGTCCGTATGTCCGTGTGTCGCCATTGTACATTGTACCATCAACAATTGTATGAAGTTATGCATAGAATTGAACCAATTTTTTTTTTAAGTTTTTGGCTATGGCAAGCAGGTCCTTCATTAATTTGGAAAAAATCCACCTGTAGGGGTTGCTGTAATAACAATTTTTGTGCATTTTGAATATTGTACCATCGAAAGGTGTATGAACTTATGCATAGAATTGAACCAAATTTTTTGTGTATGTTTTTGGCCATGGCAAGAAGGTCCTCCCTGAATTTAGAAAATTTCCGCCGGAAGGGGACGCTGTAATAGCGATTTTTGTGCAATTTTCAATATTATACCGTCGAAACGTGTATGAAGTTATGCTTAAATCTAATAAAAACTCTAATAAAACTAATTATAATGAAATATTCACATGAGATAGAAGAAAGTTTTGGGATTGGCACATCCAACTAGTTGTATTTAGAATCCGAATCTGCTATCACGACATGGTTTTACAAAATTTTAGAATTTAATTTTTTCACACACATGGTGAAACACATGGTGAAATGTTAATTATAATTTACATTTTATGGTTAAATAATAACTAAATATGAATGACTATGCAAATTAAACCTTTATTTGAATGCAAAACATTCAGCACTGCCATCAGGAAAGTCATGATCCAGGCTTAAAAAATAACATTGTTGATGTTAACGTTATGGGATTTTGTCCAACATTTTCGTGCTCGTATTAATTTAGAGTTTGTGTTAAATAATCAAGAAAACTTTTTTACTGCTAAATATTATGTTTTTTTTTGTTTGTTTTTTTCATATTTCAAATGGCCAAATTTTGTGAAATATTTCACTTTCGCTTTTACGTAACTGTCCTGTATCTAATAAATGTGACATGATTGAGAAAATCTGATTATTGTACTGATTCTACTGACTTCAGCTCAATAATATTAGATAAATGCACCCATTTACGAGCCAGATATAGAAAAAAAAGTTACAATTTGTTGACTAGTGATTTATTTACCAATTAGAATAATTGTGTTAAAATTAATCTAGTGTAATTATTTCATCAATTCGATTGCAGAAAATTAATTCTTTGAATATGTCACTTTAAATGCGAAACACCTGGCTGATAATAAAAATAAATTTTTAATCTACTAGGGGAATCTTTTTAAAATTTAAAAAAATACGGCATTTACCGGTTTGAAAATTACACATCTATGCACAGAATGTAACGCTTAACCCAGAAATGTAATGAACAAAATAGATAATTAGAAGAGGATATGTCAATTGTTATTTCATTAAATTGATCGTAGAAAAAAAATGATTCTTTTTCTCGACAGACATATTGTCTAGTCATATTTTGAATACAGAAAGATACCGGGTGATCCAAAACTTCGTTACAATTTAAAAAAAGGAAGAAGTTGTGATAAAGGAGTGCGGTTTGCAAGAAAGGGCTCATAAGGTAGTCGGATTTTTTTTTAAGAGCAAAAAAAAAAAAAAAAAGTTTAAAAATCACATGTAGAGAGCGCTGACGACCCGAAACACAATGAACAGGACAACAATAGTATCGTAAAATTTTCTGGAGGTCATGTTGAATATTTGTTATTGGAAGAACAAATGAATGGAGCGTATTGTTTTCCTGTTCCTTGTGTTTCGAGTCATCAGCGCCCTCTATATGTGATTTTTTAACAATTTTTTTTGTTGCTAAAAAAATTCCGACAATCTTGTGAGCCTTTTCTTTCAAACCGCCCTCCTTTACCATAATTTCTTCCTTTTTTATGAGTTTTTCAAGTTGTAACGAATTTTTGGTTTACCCGGTATAAAATGATGAATTAAAAATTCAGAATTCAGTCAGGTTAATAAAGAAACGTTTGTATTTGTTATATTTGCGGGGATGGCAATGGAGGATATTTACTTTTGATTAAATATCGCAATTAGTCCACAAAACAGGTTTTAATATGACACAAACTAGCGAGCTTCGACCGTTATCAGGCGCCCTGTGCCCTGTTTCCATAATTCAGCAACTATTTTAAGGGTTTCAAGGAAAGGGGCATTCTCACAATCTTTTGACTTTCATGTCCCTGAATAATAATTTTTTATTTAATACACTTTTTTGTGTTTTTCTTTATTTCATATACTTGGGAACATCCCATTGCATGATTGCACAACAATATTAACGAGATAAATAAGTTTTGGACAATGTTGGGGTTCCAAACACATGAAAAACTCATTTACCGTCCCGTGTCCCTGAGGCTGATTTTTAAGTTTGGAGCTCTCTGGATAAAATTGTTTCAATAAAAATAGTTCAATGTAATTTTTTTCTCAAACTGGAACTATTGTTTTATATAAACATGTAGCTAAAAATTAACCTGCACACATTTTTAAGGTTGATATTATTTTTTGAACTCTGTCCCTGTGTTTTAGATTCCTTACCATCCCTCTTCTAAAATAATACAGAAAATCACTTCAGATGCAGCGATAGATTTTTTTTTCAAGTTTTTGCTCATACAGAAGTATGCAAGAGAAAGAATATCTGAAATTCTTTGACAGGAAATTTACTGCAGAATATAAATCAGTATTTAAATATCAATTTCAAGCACCGTGGCTTTAATGGTAGTCTTACCGTCCCAAAGGTTTATTCTTGCACTTTTCGAGGTAAAAAAAAAAAAAAAAAAAAAAAAAAAAAAAAAAAAAAAATGTAATCCAATGTTAACAGCTGTTTCTAAAAATCAAGGAACACTGTGGCTATCACTTAGTCTTAACATGATTGTCCTAAAAATAAGTGGTAATTTTCCTTACTGTTCCATCCTTACCGTCTCTTTTTTTTACCATTTCGTCCCTTTTTTTACCTCATCGTCCTTTCTTTAACACCCCTTTAAGACAATGTTATACAAAAATTCTGTATTAAAAGTACTACATTTGTATTATTTCTTATTTGAATGTCCTGTGGGTACTATGCAAATTCATTATAAGTAAAAATTTAGAAGAAGATAAAAAGTTATCCGGGTAAAATGGTAAGAAAAATTAAACTCGCAAGTTTAACTTAAACCCAAGTTAAATAAATAAATTTTCGCTGCTGCCCATTTTTTCTTTATTTTGAATCATTAAGGCTATCAGATTAAAATGTTATTTTAGCAAGTTTAAATTCGCCAGATTTTTTCCCAAAAGTCAAAAGATTGTGAGAATGCCTCGTAACTGATTCCAAACGTCATAATTAATTTAATAATCTCCCTCTATGACAGTAAACTAAATTTGTGAATAGTACTTACTAATTTTTTTGGTCGTAATTTCTGAAAAAATAATGTTTTCGATTGGAAACTTAGGTAACGGTTCAATTCATTGAATTAATTCTGTAGTAGTCTTAATTATCTATTTCTCAAATACCACTCTCCTCTCCCCTCCCACTTCACGTTCAAGATTTTTTCTAACTGTGCCCCGTTTCCATAACTCGGCAACTTTCTTTCAGATTTCAACGCAACTTGCTAGGTATTCCATTAATTTATTCTTATTTTCCTACCTTTCGGAATATCTAACTAAATTTTGGCCTACCTCCATGGTGTATGATTTAATCAATGCCACATTTTAAAATCGAGAATATGTTTTTGGGTAAACGTAAGTGGCAACGATTGTGTTTAGTTTTTTAAGTTAACTTAATAAATGTTTTTGTTGATAGCTGTTCTATTTTTTTTAGTGTGAAAAAGTGTTTTATTTACTTTTATACATTTCTTTAGAGATATGAGTGTAAATTTATCCTACAAATGAACATAGTTGCAATGTTTTGAAGTCATTAACGAGTTTTTTGAGTAGTTTCTAAATTACGGATGTTTAAACTGAGCAATTTTCAAGTACGTGATCGAACACAACTGATTCCAAACATTAGAATTAACTTAATAATGACACGCTATAACGTTAAAGAAAAATTATGAGTAGTACATACAACTATTTTCAAATAAAAATTTCAGGTTTTTTAAATTTCATTTCAAAATATGTCGGGTTGTATGGGTCCGACGCCGACGGCATTTACTTCATTCAACCTGACACAGCATGCCTGCTATACGGTGCCGCAGGCATCGGGGACCCGAGTCGAAAGTTCGTACAGAACTTATTGTCCCTTAATTTTTGAGTAGTAGATACCACTATTTCTGAATAGTAGAAAATTTCTTAAATTCTTATATGAGTCCTCCACCACTTCGTCTAATATATCTATGGCGGGTTGTATAACAAAGTTTCGTTCAATTAGAGGTTTGTTTAGACTAGAGTGAGCCACTTGGTATTGGAATGTGGAACGAACAGATTATATGGTTTAAGAAGTTGCAAAAATTTAAATTTTGTTTAAACTTTCGCTAAATTTTTTAAATTTTCGAATTTTAAATTTCGTTTAAACAATTTCTTTTGTTTTGAGAAAAAAAAAAAGAAAAAAATTTGCTTCAACTTCTACTAAATTCTTCAGAAATTTCAGCATTTTAAATTTCGCATAAACAATTTTTTTTTTTTTTTTAGAATTAAAAATTTTATTTTTCCACTAAATTTTTGAATAAAAGATATTCGGAATTTTAAAATCTAGGTAAATAATTTGACTTCAATATCTTTAATTTGATTAAAAAAATAACTTTTTTTTATATTCATTTAAAAATTAAATTTATTGATATTACCATGTATGTTTGGATTTAAGAATTATAAATAAACAATTCGGATTTATTAATTGAAGGATAAAATATTTTGAGAGGGTTGTTAAACGAAACCCTCTGTGCAATCTGCAATCACATTTATCCACTTGTTGCATTATCATATATGTTACGAAAAGATATATTCATCAAATACCTTTCGTACTGTTAACCAGTATATACTGTTATACTGTTAACCAGTAATTTTGTGTAGGATATATCCTAATAAATTTCGAAATAGTAATAAATTTGTTTTGAAGTTTTCGCTCAGACATTGTAATTCTGTTTATTAAAGTTTATTACAAAACGGACATTTTTACTTGTTAGTCTACATGAATAGTTTATGTACAAAAATTACCTTATTATGCCTTGAATGTTTGAAAATTCATGATGGATTAATGCCATATATTTTTGTAATTATTTATTCATAACTCTCATGTATGGGATGTATTGAAGACATTTAAAGGCAGAACTAGCGAAATAAAAAATTCAAGGACATTTTTTAAAATGTTCATATTAATGTGTTTGTGTAAGATGATTGAAATTTCACTATAAGTAAAACGCAAGAATTTTCTTTACTGTTTTATAGAAAATTTTTTCTAAAGAATTATGTTTATATCAGTTATAAATTTCCGACTGGGCGAAAAATGTCCGGACCAGCATTCGCACCAGGGATCTCTTGGCTGAATATGCCAATGCTCTACAATCTGAGCTATCCCTGACAAATCTGGTGAAAATTTTTCACCCAGCTAACCACCCTTTAACCTTTTTCATCCAGTCGGAAATTTACATCTGTTATGATTTATTTACCAATTAAAATGATTGTGTTAAAATTAATCTAGTTATGTTTATGTATATGTAATAATTTGTAATTAATTTTATTGATATTTAATAAACAGTAGGGTTAGAAACAATCATCTTCGAGAAACACATTTATCCTTTATGCCAAAAATTAACTGTGTTTAAAAATATCCTTTTTTTTTTTTACACTTAGAAAGCCATTGGTAATATCAGAAATTTATAACTTAAATTTGATTGAATAAATAAACACGGAAAAGTATTTACTTCTTGGTTTGGAAACTATCCAAGGAGATGGAGAAGAAATGATAAATACGAAACTTTTTCTTCAGCGAGTCTTAATGTGTTTTTTTTAACGTATATTGCACATCTAATAAAGTGATAAAGAAATATATGATCATAAAGAAAATTCTTCATTTAATGATCGGTTATTGTGTTTCTCCGAATTATTATATAATTTCTCTTCAATTATCCTTAATTGCATAATTATCACATGTGAAGAAATTGTTTCCGTAGTGAAGCAGATTATTTGCATTAATCATTGAAATCTAAGTACGATATGCAGAAATATTAATAATGTATAATGAATAAGGAAGGGATATTTAGAGAAAATATTAATATCACAGAACTTTTTACGGAAGAATGTTTTAAATTTTCATTTTGTTTGGACTTTCTCATTATTTTTTAATCACGAAGAGTAAAGATGACTCCGGTCTTTATTTTAGTAACAATTCCTAAAACGTCATAAAGACCAAAACACAAAAACTTTTGTGTCATCAAGACCAAAACACGAAAACGTTTGTGTCATCAAGACCAAAGCACAAAAACTGCTGTGTCATCAAGACCCAAATCCTGAGCCCGATACTCAACGTGCACTGTTTAGAAAATTTTTTTAACCCGTCAGCACACGCGTTGGGATAAAATGTACCCCAATCAGATTTTTCCTTAAAAAAAAAAGGATAAATTTTTTGAGGACGTTTCTGACCTGCCATGTACCTTTCAAGGTCAAGGTCGAGAAAGGGTGGGTGAAGTAATGTTTTTTCTTTGTTCGCTAGGAGGAGAGAAATACACTATATGGCCAATGATGATTGGTCACTTGCGATTTTAGACGTTTTGTTAAATATCTTGAAAAATACAAGAGGAATTATCCTGAAACTCCAGGTGTGTAAACAAAATAGTATAGGTCATATATTTCTGCTAAGAATTTTCCCGAAACCCCATGAGGGACTATCCATAAAATGCAAAAGAACGAATATCTTTTGGATAACCCTGTAAAAATTAATGTAGCAAAAGCGTTCAAACAGTAGAATATGATTAAGAGGCTTATTGTAATAAACTGTGTTAATTTTTATGAGCATAGCACACATAATAGTTGCGGCTATCAAAACATAATGTGCATAATGCATTGGCTTAGGATATAGAGTAAATTTTGTGAAAGTTTCAAATTCATAGAATAAAAATTCTGAAAATTATATTCGTCAATTTCAGCCGGATTTCAATGAAAATTACATTTTTTGATTCAGTGTTAAAATATGCGCATAAATGTGTTAATTTCAAATTGATAAATGCAATATTAAAAAAATTCTATAGAGCTGCAAAATTGCCTAGTCTCTTTAGTCACTTGTTGCTTTGAAATAATTTTGAGTCCCGTTCGAAGACTCATTGGCTGGCAACACCTGAGTGCGAATTTATTCGGTGGTTTCATAAAAATCTATGCTTTGTTAAATTATGAATACTTTTTCCATTCTTTTAATTTGGGGTTTTTAATTAATTTCTCATCTAATAATTAGAATTTTAAAATTCTGAAATCGAGGTGCATAAGGAGAGACTTTGGGCTATTCTCACAAAACTTTTGAGCCTTGTACGTGCCGTAGATTTCGCTATCCATCACAGACACACACACACACAGCGATTTGATTTTTGTATTTGTATACATATCACTTAAAGACACGTATGAGAAATTTTCGTCGTAAAAAAAAGTGTCTAAAGTTTATATCTTCAACCATTATTACAAAACTTTCTTTTTATTTTGTATTTCTAGGTAATAACATTCTTTAGGACTGCATGACTTAGAGAAATTCACAAAGTTCAAGAAATTTGAACTTCCGAGATCGTGTGTATTTGGTCTTTAAGGAATATTTCACTTTTCTCATACATAAAGAAAATTATTTCTTTGCATCACGATCTCATATCTTGCAGCGATTCTTTTTTTAATTATTCCCGAAACAACTCCATTATTTTGCGTATATTTTTTAGAATGGATTTTCACCCACGTAATCCATTCAATTGAACCTTTCAAATTTTAGATTTATAAATTCAATGATTAAACGTACAACAATGTGAAGTTTTAAGATATTTATTTTCAGTTTTCAGCAAGGGAAATGGAAAAAAGTTATTATAACTACAAAATGTGAAACTATTTTCTCTCCTGTTATTTATTTTTCCGTTAAATAATGTTTTGTTAAATAAATCATAGAAAAATTGAATTATTTTCTACGAAAATTCTTTTTAATTTGAAAACAATTTAATGTACAAAAAATTAAAACATAAAGTACCATTGTACATACCTAAATTCGAAAATAGTTTTATTTAAGATGTATGTTAAACCTCTTGATTATTACAATATAAGAAATTCTCTCTATTAAAAGAATATTTAAAATTTCAAAAACATATTATTAAAAGAGACTTAAACTTATGAGTATAAATGTGAGAAAACTGTAAGATATAATGCAGATAAAATTATATAGAAGTTTTATTCAATATAAGCCGCCTATAAATGTTTAGGCATTTTTAATTACAATAATTTTCACATTAATATAAATATACTAGGGGGCTCTGAATCCTGCAAGCTACGCTCGCCAACCCCCGTTCAGACACCGCAGAATCTAAAACGCATTAACCTGATGGGTTTTAAAAATATTAGAGAAGATTGAATTATACTGAAAAAAGCTGTGCAGATCACCATGTAAACGGGTTTCCATTCAATTCCCTTTGATTGCACAAATTTAAGGCCGAGTCAGTTGCTGATAAGACATCCAATGGTTGTTTTCGTTTTTGATTAAAGAGGATCAGTTAAACATTTGAAAAGAAGCTAAAATAAAATGAATTAAGTACAGAGAGTCTTTTTCTCCCTGTATTTTAAAACAATCTAAATAACAATAGCCTAAGTCATGTGATTGTCATCAACAGTTCCGGGCGGACCACATCGCTTTTTATACTCTAGGTGCCATTTTGGTACTTTAATGTTAGCCAGGCACAGGTGATAAGTCACCAAATATTATTCTATCGCCATCATTTCATCTATATTATAATAGTTCAAGTCATCAACTGCCATAAACAAATACGGTCTGACCCCTTCGCCTTTCATATGAAAGTTTGGCACAGATGTCATATACTCCAATCTGGGGAAAGCATCAACAGCGTAAACAACAACATCCGGCTTACCATATCAAGCAAAACAGCAATACTCTGGCGCCAGTTAAGTACACGTTGCGTATATGACATTGGCGTCAGAAAAAAAAAAATCGCATCTATATGGAGCCGTATATAACATCTGTCCCGAAAATTTTCTATTTTGATTAAAAAACCAAATTTTTCTCGAATAAAACTACATAAAAGTTGCCATGGTTGCAAAGGATTCTTGGTACTGTTACGCTAGCCAGGTGCAAATCTCGCCAATAGTTTTTTTCAACTCGCCAGTTAGCATTTTTTTTTTCGAGTGGTAAATTAAAACATTTACCGTATATACGCGCGTATAAGTCGAGAAATTTCTGACAATTTTCGCTAAGCAAAGTTGGGCGGGGGTGGTCGACTGATACGCGAGTCAGTTTAAAAAGTAAAAACAAAAACTTCAAATACTGAAAAATTATGGCCTTTTTATGTGTATGAATAAAAAAATAAGGTACTTGTTTGTTATCCCGTCGACCCATTTCGCCAAATTATATAAATCACCAAACCACTCGCCAAATTATACAAATTGACATAAGTTTCAATTTAAATAACGAAAGAACAAATAAATTAGTATAACACTAATAAAAATACAAATAAAACGTCGAAATAAAAATCGCTTGATGACGTAAACACGTGTAACTCAAGTGAATGTGACTTTTACGATCAACCATCATTGGCATTTAGTCTTACAATTTTGCGACAGTAATTTGGTCGACGGAATAACTAACAAGTACCAAAAATAATATATGAAATGTACAAATAATAATAATTTATCATTTAAAAAATGTCAATGATTTGTTTTTGTTTACTTAGTACCTTTTCGCATTGACAAGTGAAATCTTTGGTTTGATTTTGTGCAAAATTGAAGTAAAAAGTTAGGGGGTCGACTTATACGCGGGTTTTTGATTTTTTCCAAAATTTACATTCGAAAGTTAGGGGGTCGACTTATACGCGAGTATATACGGTATTTGAAGTTGAAATTAAATGTCATGGTTTGTTGCATTATTTAATATTTAGCCAGATGTCATATATTGATTACAGGTTTGGCGTAATTGTTTTTTTTTTTTTTTTTTTTTTTTTTTTTTACGAAGATTTGGCGAAAACCTCGTTTTCGAATACCAGTTACATATGTATTTTTGGTACTACTTAGTTATCCCGTCGACAGAAAATCTATCGCCAAACAATAAGATTAAATGCCAATAATGTTTGATCATAAATGTCACATTCAAATGACTTTAAGCAAGTTACACGTGTTTACGTCATCAAGTGATTTTTATTTCGACGTTTTATTTGTATATTTATTAATGTTATACTAATTTATTTATTCTTTCGTTATTTAAAATAAAAATTACGTCAATTTGTATAATGCGGCGAGTGGTTTGGCGATTTATATAATTTGGCGAAATTGGGCGACGGAATAACTAATTAGTACAGTATTTTTTAATTATTTTGTATTATTTTCAAAAGGAAATAACAAAAAAAAACTGATAACTATAGAACAAAATAATTTATATAATTTTAAAAAAGAAATAAAAGTAAAACATTTATTATTAAATAAACAACAATAGCCGGGTCACCATGTCAATCAAAATAATGCCATTTTGGCGCCAATTAGGTACCCCGGTGCGTTTTGTATTTTAAATAAAATGAATGAAAGGATTATATTTGAAATGAAATTAATGAAATATAAAATAAAAAAATGCGACGGGAAAAAAGTTTGGCGATTTATCACCTGCGTCTCGCTAATATAAAAATACCGAGTTTTTGATTTCTCTATCAGAATCTTTCGATTTGGCGAAAGATTGTTCAAGTAAATTGAATTATGAATAAAAGTAACATGATACATTTCTTAGCATACATTTAAGGGAGGCCAAACTGGTCGCCAAATTAGTTTAAAATAATAACCTTTTCTGAAATATGAAAAAAAAATATCTATTATGATTAAAATTTGAGTTGCCATCATTAGAAAAATGTATTTAAAATTAGAAAAAAAAATAATATTTCTAAAACTAATTCGAATTAAAAAATTCTAATACCAGTTTTGAGATCTGCGTATCAATATAGATTTTTCGTGTTAATTTCATCGCAAAGTATTCCATATTTTAGGAGAAATCGCCGTGAAACATAATCAGTTGTTTCAAAGAATCGTTTAATAAATTCCTTACATTTCAGCCGTTTCGTAATATCCGTTTCATAAATTTGTTTCATTAGGATTTTATATATATATGGTAGATATATGATTTTATACAATTATTCAACGACCATATGAATTCTATAAATTCTATAAATTCCGTGCATTAGTTATTGAGATAGAGAGCCCGCAGAATTTCTGTTAGATGCAGATAGACTGACTCACAAACAGACTCACAAACTCACAGATAAACATTCTAAAACGTATAAATCGTTCGAAAACCGGAAGTTGAATTTTTTCACGAATCCAATTCTATCTTTCCATAAAGATAGAAGAAAGTAAAAATGAAACGGAAGCGAGAGAAGGAAATTTTAAAGCTAGAGGGAAAACATGCTCGTAGGTTTTATATAACGTGAAGACTTTCCAGAGCCAAGATTCCGGAATTATGTACCGAAAATAATAAAACTAGCAAAAACAATGCTTTATTTGGATTCGCGAAGCATTATTTAATAAGATAAATATTTGAAAGTAACAATATTTTTTATATTATTTTTGCATCTTTTTTTAAGCAAAAATGTTATTTTATGTTTTGGCACATTTAAATTTTAGAAATATAAATTCCGCCAAATAACTAAGAATTTCCTCGGAATTTTCTATTTATGATATAACGAATTTAACAATTAATTTTATTTGTTTACAATTATTTCGTTGCCAATTTACAAAAAAATTATAAATAATTTCTAATAATTTTCAATAATCAAATCCCTGCCGGCTCGGACTACAGGCGCAGGTAAATTTCGAAGTTAAAAGTTAAATTTTTATTTTAAATAACGAAAGAACAAATAAATTAGTATAACATTAAAAATACAAATTAAACGTCGAAATAAAAATCACTTGAAGACGTAAACACGTTTAATTTGCTTAAAGTCAAGTGACTGTGATATTTATGATCAATCATTATTGGCATTTAATCTTATAGTTTGACGATAGATTTTTGGTCGACGGTATAAACAAGTAGTACCAGTATTAGTTTTTGTTGCATTAAAATTTCTCAATTTGTTGATTTTTTGTAATCATTTCACATTCATTTTGTAATCATCAATCACAAAATTATTTGTTCCATATTTTGGAATTAAATAATTCTGTAATGATTTAAATAATAACTTTGTATTTTCATAAAAATAGATAACATACTATAAAAAGATAACATACTATTTTGATGTAAAGAACAGGTTACAAATAAGCAGAAAAACTTTTGGTTGGATCAAAAATGATAACGATATCATGTCCAGACCTCCCCTCTCCCCCCTAAAATAATAACGTTATACATGCATAGCCCCTTATGAAGGAATTTTTGAAAAGTCTCACCATGGTAACGACCACAATAGATTGTATTTCTTACGAAATCTTCCAAAAGTCATAATATAATTAAAGACTCCCTTATCATATATAAGACTTGACAATCCGGAGAAAGTCTATGGGTGAAAATGTCTCCGATAATTAACAACTTATTAACTGACTTTGTCCCGAAAGTTACGCCACCTGGCGCATACTACTGATAATACTCCGCAAACAAATGTATAGTGAAAAATGAAAAATATTGTGTTATTGACATTAATTGTAAAAAAATATTTTTCGAATTCCATTAAAATAAAGACGTAAAAAATGAATTATTTCGCAAAATTATCTTTTGGCTATCAAAAATGTGAAAACTTTTGAAAATGAAGATTTAAATGTAAGATTTATTGGTACTTTTCCAGTAAAAAGGCCTTTGCGGTTTTATTATTTTTATTATTATTTTTTTTAAGTTCCCGGTACGGTATAAGGAAAGGGCAGTTGACGTCACTGTTGGTAGAATTACTGTTGGTTAGCAAGAAAAACCTGTTCATTTATTACGACTCCTACTATACACACGAACTGCGGGAATTTGATTGATCTTTAACAGATTGATTTAACAGATCTATGATATGATTGGCCTACGTCGCCAACTTGATTCCTGCAATGATCGCTATGATAAAAATGTAGTGATAGATTGGTTGACGGAAGTGTTTGTTTGTAAACATGCCCTTTCTTTATACTATTTATTTCTCCCACCTTATTTTGTGTCATCTCCAAAAAATAACTATATCTTACAGAAGCCATCCGTAAAACAAAGCAGCAAGATTAAATACTCTATAGCAATTCTTTAAACTTCTAAGCGTCGCACATTTTCTATTTTGAAACTGTTGTATTGAGAAAAAAATGTACAGGATGTCCCAAAATCTCCGTACAACTTCAAAAATTGATTTTAAAAAAATAATAATAGGCCTACAGCAAAAATAATTACAACAGTAGATATTGTAACTCAATTTTTTTTTTCTACTACTTTAGTAAACTTCTACATGAGATCTTTTCGTTGCACGCGACGTTTCCATGCGATGAAGCATCTCAAATGCAAATTCGAAGCGTTTTGCATAATCATCAGATTGTAACGGCTGCACAATCTGAATTTTGTAGGCTGAAAGTTGTAATCGTTTATGAAGCACTCTGTGTGTTGCGATTTTTAACATAATAAGCTCTTGCGATGCTTTTCGAATTGATTTTACAGGGCTCCTAGAAAATGTTTCACATACTCGTTTCGCACTTTCTTCACTAGTGCTAGGGCGACCACTTCTTTTTTTCATCATTCACACTTCCCGTTGTCATACATTTCTCATACCAGTCATGAATGCTTTGCAGGTGTTATAAACGGATGATTATGCGAAACGCTAAGAATTTGCAGTTGAACTGCTTCATCGCATGGAAATGTCGCGTGCAACGAAAAGATCTCAGGTAAAAGTATACTGAGATAGTAGAAAAAACTTTTTGAGTTACTCTATGTACTGTTGTAATTATTTTTGCTGTAGGCCTATTATTCTTTTTGTAATAAATTTTTGAAGTTGTACGGAGACTTTTGGGTTACCCTGTACTTTTAAATGCAATTTGTTTGAAAACTGCATCTACATTTATTTTTGAAATATTAATTTTTTTGCAGTTTATGAGCCATTTGCTTAATATTAGCAACGGAAGTACTCCATTTCTGTAGAAAGTAAAGGAAAAATAGTTGGAAAATATTAATTATATATTTTTGTTGCCATTTTTTCATAACAATCAAAAGAAAATGTAATTAAATTAACTGCTATTTTAAAAAAAATATATAAAAAAGTATAAACGAATGATTTCTGTTAAAACATGGAGATATTATAAACTATATTTAATTTTAAGTATTTATATTAATGTTACAAACAAATGAAGGTCTATGAATCATTATACATCCGTCTTTTTCTTGGTCGATTTTCTTCAATGACGGTATCTTTTTGCTGCATTTGTGTATCATTTCGCGATAGTCCCATGCCTACTTTACTGTAGATGTTTAAGAGTGGATCGTAAATGTGGAATTCTTAAGCGGATACGAATGACGTCATTTTGCATAAAATAAAAGCGTGTGCTGTAAGTCTTAAAATTGAAATATGTTTTGTACTATTTATATACACACACACACACATATATATATATATATATATATATATTACATCATTTCAAAATGCCTAAACACTATAACTCCAAAAGGAAGGTGTATATCTGCAGAAATTTTTTAACTATAAAATACATAAAAGAAGAAGAAAGACAGGTAAAAAAAAACAAAAAAACAGTTTGTTCTTCATCAGTGGGAGGACAGACAAAAAACTAACTCCACCCCCACTTTTAAAATTTGCAGGTTTCTGAACACACGCCCACCCCGCATTCAATATTGAAAAACTATTGTCATTTTATTAATCAAATTCCATAAAAACTAAAATAACTCAAATTAAAACTAACAAACATAATGTTAACAATATAAAAATTAGCATACAAAAACAAAAACGCTTTAATAAAACGTTTTTTAGAGAAATACTTAAAAAATTGCAATTAAAATAAAAACAAAAGAAATTAACTTAACATGCATGAATGCAGAATAAACGTGCGCCCCCCCCAAACCCGCAAAATAAAATTTCTCCTAACATGAAAAACAGTAATACCTGTATAATGTTTCTCACCCGTCAACAATAAACAAATAATTTTTTTTCCAAAGCCATTGTCAAATATCAGAGTTCCAGGTCTGCAACTTTCTTTCATTTCAGAGTTGCAGACCTGGAATTTGGTTAATAAAATGACAATAGTTTTTCAATATTGAATGCGGGGTGGGCGTGTGGTTAGAAACCTGCAAATTTTAAAAGTAGGGGTGGAATTAGTTTTTTGTCTGTCCTCCCACTGATGAAGAACAGACTGTTTTTTTTTTTTTTTTTTACCTGTCTTTCTTGTTCTTTTATGTATTTTATAGTTAAAAAATTTCTGCAGATATACGCCTTCCTTTTGGAGTTATGGTGTTTAGGCATTTTGAAATGATGTAATATGTTTTTATTGCATTTGAGATGTGCTGCTGTAGCGCCATTCATGCAGTAATTTTTCATTAATTTTGAAATAATATATATATATATATATATATATATAATTTTTTTTTTTTTTTTTTTTTTTTTTTTTTTTTTAAATCGGGACGACACTAATTTCTGAAAAAGCAGAATTCTTGTTTTCTAATATTTTTTGTTTAATCTTGGCACAATTCGGGCTTCAGAAAATGAGATTTGTTGCCAAATGATACAAACAGTTATGAAAACAAAAATTTTGAACTGTTAGCTTGTTTTATAAGAATTTAAATGCATAAATTTAATTTATAGATATTATTAATTTTTTATATAAAACTTATTTATGTTTGTATATAAAAAATAGATAAATTGCTCTTTTACATTAAACAAATTGTATAAATATAGAAGAATATTGCTTCGTTACATGAAACAGTGAATAGGTTTAAAGAAATTACGTTACCAAATTTCCTTTGATCGCCAAGGATAGAAAAGTACCGATTTTTAGGTAGATTTCGTAAGAAATACTACCTATTGCGGTCGTGACCATGGCACGACTTTTGAAAAATTCCTTCATAACTTTTCATTATATGACACCAGGAACCTCAAACCACCCCCACCGATAAAGGTTATATATATATATATATATGTATGTATGTATGTACTAAATTTTGTCCGCACGATAAAAGTCGCAATTATGCACGGATCGTCTTCAAACTCGCCAAACATATTGAGATAGGTTTTATCTTGGCGGGAATTGCAAATGAGCAAAATCAGCTGAAGCCAGTAGAAATGGGGAAGGGTTCAAAATTTTGAATACTGTCTTAACATGATTCTGATAAAAACAGCTCTTTATTTATTGAACTACAAACATGCAACTTGTGTGCTTGACATGAGAGCCCGCTTATAAGTCGGAGACAAGATAGCACAAAGAAATATTACAACAAAAGAGAAATACACCCTGGGAGTCCACACTGGGAGTTCCGTTGCACACACTCTTTGTGTGCAATGGAACCAGCGGGAATCGAACCCACAATCTCTTACGCTCGCAAGCGATTAGCAGACCGATGTTTTGACCGTTCAGCGACAGAGACCCCCTCCCCCCCCAAAAATAGCCCTTACACAACAATCACAGGAAAAAATAAACATTTTTCGTTATAGCAATTTCCAACAATTAAAAAAAAATACAATAAAATTATCACCACAACAATTACTTTTCTATTGCAAGGTTTTCACGTGAAAAATTAAATTAAATAAATAGTTTGACGAATTGAAAAGAAATTGAATATGACGTCATAAGTTTTCTAGAGCAAGATTTCCGCATAAAAACTCAAAATGATATACAGCTCATATTCAAAATATTAGAATAATTACTTTTTTTTTTCACAAACTGGAAATATCGTTTGGTAATTTAACATCTTTTAATGCAAATATGCAAACAATATTTTTATTAAGAACTTATTGTTGATTAAACTTATTTATTATCTTAAAATTAATACCATTTCTGAAAAGATTAATTGAAAAAGAAATTATTTTGAAAAGTCAAAATATTAGAATATTTATTCAAGTGGTTCAAAATATTAGAATATTTCGCATTAATTCTCCTGTAATTATCACCAATTCATAACTGGTGGCATCATTGATGAAATTCAGACGATTTTATTTAAAATCGGTGTTCTTTTTACAGTTTGTTTGCCTTTTCGTCTTAAAATGGGCCGTGTGTGTGATATTCCTGAATCTATTAAACTTCGTATGGTTGATTTGTATCGGCACGGTAAAAATCAATGTTATATAGCGAATTATTTACATTGTTCCCAATCAAGCGTTAGTAAAATACTAACAAAATATTCAAAAAATGGAAAATTTCAGAATAATCGCCGAAATGGCGGCCGAAAACCAAACGCATCTGCTACAGCTGACAGGATACTGAAGCGTATAATTAAGAAAATCGTTTTAAAAGTGTGCTATTCTTGCACCGAAAATTGAAAGAAGAGGGAGTTGAAGTTTCTACATCGAGAACATTAAGATGTCTCGATAAATTTAAGTTTGAATCTCGTATACCGGAAACAAAATTTCTCATGACTGCAAAACAAAAACGTATAAGATTCAATTGGTGTAAATCAAGACGTTTATGGAGCGAAGAAGATTGGAAAAATATATTATTTAGTGATGAAAGTATGTTTTGTATCTATACAACATAATTTCATCACTAACTAACATGTTTTTCCAATCTTCTTCGCGCCATAAACGTCTTGATTTCCACCAATTCAATCTTATACGTGTTTGTTTTGCAGTCATGAGAGGTTTTGTTTTCGGTACACGAGATTCAAACTTAAATTTATGGAGACGTCTTAATGTTCTCGATGTAGAAACTTCAACTCCTTCTTCTTTCCATTTTCCGTGCAAGAATCGCACACTTTTAAAACGGTTTTTCTTAACTATACGCTTCAGTTTCCTGTCATCTCTAGCAGATGTTTTTAGTTTTCGGCCGCCATTTCAGCGATTATTTTGAAATTTTCCATTTTTTAAATATTGTGTTAGTATTTTATTAACGCTTGATTGCGAACAGTGTAAAAAATTCGCTATATAACATTGATTTTTACCGTGCCAACACAAATCAGCCATCCTAAGTTTAATAGATTCAGGAATATCGCTCACACGATATTTTTTAAGACGAAAAAGCAACAAAATGCAAAGAGAATATTGATTTTAAATAAAATCGTCTTAATTTAATCCATGATGCCACCAGTTATGAATTGGTAATAATTAAAGGAGAATTAATGTGAAATATTCTAATATTTTGAAAAACTTGAATAAATATTCTAATATTTTGACGTTTCAAAATAATTTTTTTTCAATTAATCTTTTCAAAAATGATATTAATTTTAAGATAATAAGTAAGCTTAATCAACAATAAGTTCTTAATAAAAATATCGTTTGCATATTTGCATAAAAAGACATTAAATTTGCCAAACGATATTTTCAGTTTGTAAAAAAAAGTAATTATTCTAATATTTTGAATATGAGCTGTACATAGTTTGACGAATTAAAAAAACAAAACAAAATATTGCGTCATATTGGAAATATAATGGACTTCAGCAGGTGAATATGTAATGCCATGTGAGTTTGAAGAAACGTATTAAAACATGGTAAAAACCCGACTACGGAAATATTAACATATTTTAACACTTTGAGGTTCTCTGAATTTGCTTTAGCCATTTTTAAACCTATTCCATATACATGCGTGTGTGCATTGGTGTATATTAGATCTTTCACAAAAAGTTTAGCTCCCTAAAACTCATTCTTAGTGAAGAAACTTGTCTAATCTAATCTACTTCTCTAATCTTGATGGTTTTGTTGGTGAATTCAGTACTTAACCCATTAACCGCTGACGTTGCGTTCACGCAACAGTCAAAATAATTGCTCATGCAATGAATTAATTACATTGGCACCACTATTTTAGAATTTAAAAAAATGTCTTATTTATTGGCAGGAATTTTGCTATTTTAGTAAAGCGAAATTTACCTTACTAAATTTGTGGAGGGAAACTACTTTCTACAAGAAATTTGAAAATTTATATCGTAATAGTTTTGGCGGTTAATGGGTTAACTTCGAAATCTACCTCCGCCTGTAGGGCGAGCCGGCAGAGGTTTTTTATTATATAATGTAGTATTAGCAAATTTTATGTAATTTGTTCTACAGCCAAAGTTAGCTGCAAAAAGCGCGATGCTGGAACAATGTGGTATCATTTATACGGTTTAAATATACAGTTTGGCGTCAAACTACATTTACTATAATAAGCAAATTGGCTGTAGGGATTAATGGAGAATCCCAAACAAAGATTTATAAACACCAAAATCGTAGCATGACAGTACTTTATCTTTTGGGGGAAAAGCTGAGGGACATGTATAAATTAAAGTGATTTTTAAACTTTTTTATATTTCTAATTTTTTTAAAGGGTTTATGGCTTCAGTCCGTTTCTTGGTCTATCTATCCGTGTTCTAAATTTCCTAAAATACTTTGTTTACCGCAATATTTATATATGTTATTAAGTTTTACTGTTAATATTATTATTAAGGCTAGTAATTGCTGGATTCGAAGTTAGATAAATTTTAGTACATTATGAAGTGCATTGAACTTCTATGTATCATATACAGACGTACAGTCGTGGGAAAAAAAGTAAACACCCCCTACTAACTCCTCAACAAATTATCGTAGAAGAAAGTTACTGGTACCGAACGATTGGAAATAAAGTCTACTTTTAAATGATGTATATAAAATTTGCTGAAGGGGGCATCTACATATTAAAACGCACCATAACTTTGTTTTTTTCAATAGCAGTACACAATTCTGACAGCATAAATAAACTCTACACCCTTCAAGTAGCCTAAAAACGAATTTTTATGCAATTCGTACCATAAGTTTCCGAGAAATTAATTATTTTAAAACGAGCGTATTTTAAGGGCTGTATCCAAATTGAAGTTCCGTACTCGATTGTTAACCGAGAGAGCCCCTTTCTTGATCAAGGCACCTTAAGCGCCACTCAAGGAATCAATGAAGCGTGTTAGATTACAGTACAGCAGAATAAATTTCAAAATGTTTACTCACTTCCATCATAGACGGCCCCTTAAACCATCATTTTGCCGTTTTTAAGCATAATTTGAAAACTACTTGGAAGAAAAAAGTGAAATTTTTGAATTTTCATAAAGCAGGACTTAATAAATTTAAATCCATCAATAAAATTGTAGGTTGCAATTCATAATTTTTTCGAATATTAATTTCATAATTCATAATTCATATCATAAAATTATAAAAATTGCAAATTCAGCTTATTGATGTTTGGGTATATTAGTATTATTACTACAAAAAAAATTAGCACATTAGGAGCATAATTTCGGGAGATATAAATAAAAATATGAAAATGTAATTTAACATTAGAAGCACTAAATTTTGAATGTTTATAATTCAAAAACTTATCATTCAAATGACTTGAAATTTGGTGTCTAGGTATAGTTTGAACCGAAGATTTGAAATATCTCGTTAAATTTGGGTATTGCCATAGAAAAAAAGGAAGTTTGGATTCGTTTTAATATGTAGATGACCCCCTAAGCAAATTTTATATACATCAGTTAAAAGTAGACTTTATTTACAATCGTTCGGTACCAGTAACTTTCTTCTACGATGATTTGTTGAGAAGTTAGTAGGGGGTGTTTACTTTTTTTTTCCACGACTGTGCATAACAACTCATATACACAGTAGTAACCCACATAACACATGTGAGTTACACCAAGGATATTAATTACGCACCAAACCATGCGTGCCAAGATATGCCAATTTGCTGTGGACCCGATTATGAAACTTTTCATGGATTAATACATAAAACCTTTATATGAAAAAACAGTGAAGCTTGCGCCTAAAGTATGTTAAGCTGAAATGATCCCCACTTTGCTTTAAAAATAAAATAAATCATAAAAAGCTATAAAAGGTACTTTTACGCTAGCCGAGCACAGGCGATAAATCGTCGAATATTGCTCCCATCGCCATCATTCGTATTGAATTTAATTCATTTAAAAAAAAATTATTCATTTAATTTAAATAAAAAATGGAAACGATAAGAAATAAAAAATAACAGTGAAAAAAATCGAAATTTGTGAATGGCAACACCCACATTTTCATATCTTAAAATGATCTACGCATTCAAAATTAGCGTTCTAACAGTACTTGTAGTACAAAGGACGGTGACATAGGGCACATTCAAAGACCATTATTGTAAACAAACAATAGTAACAGAGACGAAAGAAAAATTAAATTTGTACTGAGACAGGCAAATTTTACACACTATTTTTAAAGGTTTTCTAGAAATGATGATTTTCGCATGGCGTACTCTAACTGGTGTTTAGTCTCTTTGTTGCTATTAGCTGTTTACAATTATAGAATAAATATGATTTTCATCATATGATGGTTTCATTTTGTTCACAATGTTCCATTTAAAGTAGATCTGTTGTAAGTTATAGGTTCACTGCTTTACTTTTTTTGTTAAAGATCTATAAAATTATAAATAAAACAAAAATCACCTATGTAAATGTTTGTTACGTTTTGGACTTCGAAATTTATGTTACCATTTAGAAAATATTATTAACCGGTATAGACACTGATAGAAAAAAATAATTTAGCGCAAACTAAACGTAATTTTGTTAAAATTGTAATTTAACTTCTTGATAAATGTTATGAGTTATGTCTTTGCAAAAACAACAAGTTTTATCACATAATGCTAGAAAATCAATCTTAATTTATGTTTTACGGAAATCATAAAATTTAAATATCTAATTATACTACCTTTTGTCGTAATTGATTGTTAATTAGCAGTTTTACTTTTATGATTTCGAAAATCAAAACTTGACTTAATACATTTTTGTGTCATTTTCATTTAAACTAAAGTTATCTTACTAATTTTACGTTAAGCAGAAAATCTTACTGAAATTTTTCAAAAATGTAATAAGCATTATATAATAACCGAATACAAAAAAAAGCCTATTATACTACTAAAAAAGATGGTTCAAACTTTTATCCAAAACATGGTGCTAAAGAATTTGTCAACTTAAAATAGTGAGATCGTTATTCCAACATTTCGTGCTCGGATTGTATCATAAACCAATGTAGGTTGAACCATAAACTGAAACTCCAACTGAGAATTAAAAAAAAAATGAACAAAATACTTAAAATGTTGACCATATAGTGTATAGAGTTATCCTTGAAGACAAATATGTATGCTTAAAGCGGAATCCAACACGCTAACGATGCCGAAATTTAAATCACGATTTAAATTTTAAACCTCTGGATAACAAATCAGCGTTCAATTCACTAAACAAATAAGTGGATTTCGTAATTCTTCAAAATAGAACATTGCGTGTGAAAAACAATCATTTGTTCTTATTAGAAGTTACATATCGCAATAGAATGCTTAAATGTTTAGCCAATATTGGAGAACACTGTTAGAAAAATTCGCCTTTATACGCTAAATTATTCGCTATTTTTGAACAACTAATTTTCGTACTCCTAGAAAAATACTTTTCCGTTAATTATTCCAGGAACTCTTAAAAAAAAGGGGGGAGGAGATTACGTTTATTCCTTGAACCCATGCGTACTGGCTGTATTAATACCAAAGTTCGAATTTATTTCTAAAATGAAAAACTGAAAATTCAATAAATTAAAATTTCTAATTTATTTAAAAAAAAATTGAATTTAATACCAGTAACAATTTTCTGATTCATTTAAACTTTTTCGCAATTTATTTTTTAGAGTATTAAAAAGATTCGCCTGTAAAATATATTCTAAACGAACACATTTAAAAATATATATAGTTGTTCAATCAAGTTACAAAAATCGTTTTCATTCAAAAAACAAACATTTCTTCTCGAATCTAATTAAAAATATAATATTCATATTTTACATCTAACAATGAAATTATGTCTTAATAAAAATATATCTAATATGCAATAAATTTTATTTCCTATTATTCTATAAGTGTTAAAACACCAACCATTATTTCATAACGTCTAAATATCCCTGCAATTAAGTTTAAAATTCCGAGCTTTCTGAACAAGAAATTTAACAATTCTAACAAGAAATTTAACAAGTTTCACCAATCCCCCATTTGAAGAAACACGCATCTTTATTTTAAACACTCCTATTTCCAAGTGTTCGCTGGCCGAGTGGTTAAGATTCTAGATTCGAAACGCGCGATCCCCAAGTGGATCTACGGAAGAACGAGAGACGTATTTTTTTTTTAAAAAACTCCTTTTTCCACATTACGAAATTTTTCTGTCCCAAAACTGAAATTTCATCAATTCTCGAATATACACCGGTAGCAGTGCTGCCAGGAATATTTCCGTGAATTGAAAAAAGTATTTCTGAGAATGTACAGTCGTGGGAAAAAAAGTAAACGCCCCTTACTATTTCTGCAAAAAATTATCGTACAAGAAAGTTACTGGTACCATACGATTGGTAATAAAGTCTACTTTTAAATGATTTATATAAAATTTGCTTAGGGGGGTATGTACATATTAAAACGAATCATAATTTTTTTTTTTCAATAGCAGTACACAATTCTGACAGCATAAATGAGCTATACACCCTTCAATTAGCCTAAAACCAAATTTTTCATGCATTTCTTACAACACGTATCCGAGAAATTAATTATTTTAAAACGAGCGTATTTTAGGGGCTGTATCCAAATTAAAGTTCTGTACTCTATTGTTGACCGAGAAAGCCCCTTTCTTGTCAAGGCAACCTAAGCGTCACCCAAACAGTTATTGAAGACTGCTAGATTACAGGATAGCTTAAGAAATTTCAAAATATCTAGTCACTTCTGTTATAGATCTAACCATAATTTTGCCGTTTTTTAAGCATAATTTGAAAACTACTTGGAAGAAAAATGTGAAATTTAGGACTTAATAAATCTAAATTCATCAAAATTTGTAGGTTGCAATTTATAATTTTTTCCAATATTAATTTCATAATTCGTATCATAAAATTATAAAAATTGAAAATTCAACGTACTTATGTTTGGGTATTTTAGTATTATTGCTACACAAAAAATTATTACATTAGTAGTATAATTTCAGCAGATATTGATGAAAATATGAAAATGTAATTTAACATTGGAAGCACTAAATTTTGAATGTTTATAATTCAAAAACTTATCCTTCAACTGACTTGAAATTTTGTGACTAGGCATAGTTTGAACCGAAGATTTGAAATATCTTGTTAAAATTGGGCATTGCCATTGAAAAAAATTAAGTTTGTTTGTTTTAATATGTAGATGACCCCCTAAGCAAACTTTATATGCATAATTTAAAAGTGGGCTTTATTTCCTATCGTTCGGTACCAGTAACTTTCTTCTACGATAATTGGTTGAGGAGTTGGTAGGATGTGTTTACTTTTTTTTTCAACGACTGTATCATACACTGTAAAAAAAACGACATTTTTACAGTACAAAGTACTGTTCATCTCGCGCACAAACTCGATCAGAGTGAACGTGCTGTATCTTTCTTTGGTTTCCTGAATATATTAACATGGAAAATACAGTAGTTGCGTAAAATTAACATCACAATGTGCTGGCAATTTTACGCAACTACTGTATTTTCCCTGTTAATATAGTAAGGAAACCAAAGAAAGATACAGCGCATTCACTGCGATCGACTTTTTTTTTACAGTGTACTTTCAACAGTTTATGTAAGAATATGTAGACAGAAATATGTAAACCCTCTTTTCGTATTTCTGCTTTTTCCCCGCATCAAATGGTTAAACATTGAACAGAATATTTTACGGTGTAGTTGTTTAAAATTGAAAGCGAGCGAGAATTTGATACAGGCAATATTTATTTCCAAAAAACCCCTTCTCAATTGAGACATATTCTTTTATAAAAACCCTAGAAATATTATATTATCATTATCCATAATTTAAAGAGATGGGTTGCTAGATTCCTACAGGCAATGACTTTTCTTTTCTTAATTGATGATTAAGTACAGTAATTTTTTCTAGTAACTCATTTTGTCCAGATATTTTTTTTTTCGATTCAATATGTTTATTACAAAACAGGATTTTGTTAATGTTATTAAATGCTGATTTGAAATTGACACTGATAAGAGATTACAAAATATAATTAAATTTGTTTCACATCGCTAAACTATAAACGCTTACATGGTAATTCATGTGTAAATTATTTTTAAAATAAATATATCTACTATTTACAGATGCTGAAGTTTTAGTATATTCTAATTATTGATAACATGGCAAATTTATTTAAAAATTTAGTCGACTGATTTCATGAATTAGAAAAATACCTCAGAAATATTTATGCTTAAAATTGTTATTAATTATGTATGATGTCAGCAATATTTGATACGCAAAAAATGTTAGATAGTTTTAATTATGATAATTACTATTTCAAAAGAATTGTTGTTTTATAAATTAATGCATTTAAAATTTCATTAATTTATTTAATTTTTTAGTTTAAAAAATGCCATTTAATTAGTACAAATTTTAATTATCTCAATGATATTAAATTTCATGAACAGAAGATTTTAATTAATTGCGGAATTTTGCCAATTAAGGGGGGGGGGGGATGTGCATTATTATGCAAATAAAATATTTAGTGTTGTCGTCAATTTAGCGGAAGCATTTTTTAGAAATGAATTTTTATTAATATTAGGGATCATTATTATTCTTGCGATAAAAATGAAAAGTTAATTAACATAGGAAAGTAAAAGATCCGATTTATCAAGCGATTAAAGATCATTATTAAATTATTTATTACATTTAAAATAAAAATATATTAATTAATTGGACATATTTAATATTTAATTCTGAGCAGATAGACTATATTTATCAATAGCATTTGAAAGAATTCATAAAACAATCAATCAATATAGAATATGACATAGAAGTTGTAAATGATATCTAATTTCCAATGACTGTTAAAAATATTAGGTATTTTTATAGAAATAAAATTAGAATAGCTTTGAATGTGCATTCGTGGAAAGGAAAAATGCAGCAACCGGTGCTATTTTGAAGATCGTTTATGATAGAAAAACAAAAGATACCAATTGAATAATTAAAAAATATTACTATTACCAGATCCTGAAGTTTTATAATTTTCTAATTATTGAGAGTATGGTAAATCTATTTAAAAATTCAATCGACTGGATTTCATAAATTAGAAAAATACTGTGTAAAATATATCAGAAATATTTATTCTATTTTTATGAGTTTTATGAATATTTATGGACAGTGGATTAAAAATAGGCGATTCTTCCCTAATCAGGTTTAATTTATGGGCTTTAGCAAACGCGGTTGCTCGCAATATTTTTACATTGCAAACTTCGACGACGACTGCTTCGTGCGAAACAGGCAGGGCGCAGGGCCCCTTCCTTCAGTTGCTGAAAGGTACTTTATCATTAATGAAGCGACCAGAAAAAAAATTAAATCCAATTTAATACGTTGGACAACGGCAGCGGGTTCAAGATCACTATAACTCGAGTGATATATGATCTGCAAATACATTGTTCAATTCTCATATTTTTAAAACTACATAGCCATATTATAAAATGACGTCATATTTATAAGGAAAAATATATTTGTATCCATAAAATATTTGTACGCACACACGAGCGCGTACATGTACGTACCTAACAGTGTTCGCTAGCGTCAAAATCTCGATACGCTTGGCGATATTTGGTTAATTATCACCAAATATCGTGACAAAATAATAAGGAATAAGGAAGCTATGTTTTCCTCTCGATACAGACTGGAAGGAATTTTGTGTTTTTTTTTTTTCTTTACAAGCTTTACTTTACAGCTCTTAAAAAAAGGAATTTTGAAAGATATCTTTCGATATGAGAATCGATTTCGATTATTTTTCCATATGTTATAAAATTTTACAAAATCATTTTAAAGAATTTTCCGTTATCCAAAAGCATGTATATAAATATATATTTTACAGTATTATTCATTTAAGCAATAATAATAATGATAATAATAATAATAATAATACATTTTTTACACCTAATCAAATAATATGAAATCTTTAGTACCACATTTTGATCTTTCTTAAACGAATAATACCTGATTATTACTAATTACATTCAAATTATGTTATCAAATATTTAATTTCCTAAACTTCAAAATTTATACAGTTAAAATATATTTGACTATTTAATTTCTGTCAATTTCATTTACATTTACAACCAAGATACTATTATTTATAAATTATTCAATGTAAATTATTATTATATAACGTAACTAAATATATAAGTAGGTATCAAATACGTATTTAACTTGCTATTTTACACTTACCACAACCAAATTTTAGAATTGTCAATACAGCAACTATTCTCAATCTTCAACAGACAATGCCGGAACTCGCATTGATTAATTTCACAAAATGTTATCTGTTAAAATTTCAAATCCGATAATTTATTTTGAAATGTTCAATTTAAATAATGAACGGGAATTTTCTTCATTAATTTCCAGCGTCATAAATATATATATATTATTTTATTTAAACACAGTGGATTAAAATTTAATCTGCCTAATTAAAATGATAGACATGTATTATTTAATTAAATATGATATAATTTTAAATTACCTCTTTGAATATTATAAAAACGAGGTGAATCCCGTCGAATTTCGACGAAAGAAAATTTTTACAAAGGAACTGTTGCATCAAATTTATAATACATCGACAGCAATAATTACAATAAAAAATCCATCTTACACTTCTTAGTTTAACTCTACAAAAACATATTTTAACCTAAGATTAACAAAATACTTTTTTCATAAACTTCAACTGTTAAAATTATTGAAAAAATAAACTTTATTCATATACGTAATCAGTAACATATAATCAATATAAGTAATTTTGTTTAAGTTATCAATTAACGCTTGGTATTACGGAATGAAAAATCAGCAAAAATGATTTCATCTTGACATAATCATAGAATTCCCTCCCCCCCACCTTTAAATCTAATCCGAATCAAATCATTTTCCACGTTTCACATCCATATTAACCATTAAAAAAAATTACCGCGCAATAGGTTATTAATAAATATATTTCCAAGCTTGAAGTCAGCTATTACAGCTTTCCATGGGAAAATTCTCACTCGTGATTTCAGGTCTTAGTATAATCTCTGTACTTTCGCGTAAAAATCCCAGAAATTTATAAATTTTAGGCGTATTAAAGGGGAAACATCTCGTTTTATGAAATAAAATTATCATTTTCTTTTAACTATGACGGCATTTTCAGTCGCTGAAATATTTTGCCTATTGTCTCAAACTCAATATCAGTGGAATGAATCAATAGTGAAATATAACAGCATCATCAGGGAAATTGTGTCTTTTTTAAAGCGTAACGTCATTTTCTGTTCAAATTTTTAAAAAAGATATTTTTAATTATAATGAGAAAATGGCATCAGTAAGAATATAATCAATAAAGATAACTAAACCACTTTTAATAGAAATGAAGTACTTCAGTTACCACAATTAGAAAATTGGTATTAAAAACTATAAAAAAATTAATATCTCAAAAATTAATTGAGATACAGCTTTCAAACAAATTGCATTTAAAAGAACATTTTTTTCTGTATAAGACGGTGTAAACATTTAAAATGTGGGATGTTTAGAAGTTTAAAAATTTGCAGTAGCGAAAATTGCAAAACCGAAATTTTATTTCAAATTTTAAAGTGATGCCATTCGCAGAATGACGTATGCGTTACGCACAGATATGTTTGTCCTTTATAATATAGATAGTGTCTTTCCATGCTTTCGTATTTCAAATGTATTTACTGTGCTGCATATTAATTATTTAAATTTTTGCAAAACGTATATTCAAAAAAAAAAAAAAAAAAAAAAAAAAGAAAAACTTAAAAAATAATTTTTTTTTTTTTAAACATTTATTTCGGTTAATTTTCCTATAACTTAAATATTTAAGAAAATAAATACTTAAAGAAAGAAAAAGTGCTGTCTAAAATTATGGGCAACGTGTCATTTTAAAGGGTTTTTTTTTTTTTCAATGAAATACATCAACACAGGGTAAGTCGTCTGGTAATTACATAAATATGTTTGTGTGTTGAGGCTTTCAGTGCTAAATGTGAAATGATAAAAATCAAATTGTTTATCTTTATCTGCATAAAAACAAAATTCAAATGAAAACAATTGTAGGATGCACTGCAGCCTAAAAAGGATTAATGTTGTTTTCTGCAGTTAACACAAAGGCTTTCGAATGTGTATATTGGCATTTTCCTGATTAAACAAATGGTTTCAGAAATTATAAGAGCTGCGTCTGGTAGAAAAGCTTCAGCCAACATGTCAACATAAGTCTCCGTAGTCAGTCCTGTATGAAGGCAATAAAGTTCGGTTATTTCATTGGCATTAAAACCGCCCTACACTATGGAGGCCCACCGCCAAATTATATTCAGAGAAAATGTTTTCAGTAAAAAAAGATTGTAAATATGATCGCTTGGTAATATGGAAATTAGTAAAACCCCAAATCATTGCTTTAAACTTGTGCGGTCTTCATAGAACAGATTTGTAGATAAAATATGCCTTTCACACTTAGCGAGTGAACTTTAAGACTCTGCGTTTCGATGTGTTCTTATTGTATTATTATAATTTTATTTATTTTATTACTCTCTTTACAAGGATTTTTTTTATTGTAATTGTTGCTAACTTCTTACTTTTTTTTTATAATAGTGCAAGTCATGTGGCTGAAGTAAACAGTTACAGAAATAGTTCATTGAACGAACGTAGTGATTCGTTCGCCTGGAGTGATTAAATTATGAAAGACCTTTGACATAATTTGAATATGAACCAGTGAAATTAGTTTTAGTTTTAGAAGTGTGCCAAAAACTGTGTTCGCTATTCATTCAGCGTGAACCATTATTATTATTATTATTATTATTACTGTTTAATCGTATCAATGCAAAAGAACGTAATTTTTTTTTTTCGAATAGAAAATATTTATAAAGTTATATGTTACATTTTTTGTTGACGCTGAGATGGATTTTTTCCATTTAGCAGTTATTTGATGATGCGTTAAAAAATTATTTCAACGTAATAAAATCATACTTTTCTTTCGGGATCCCGGCTACTGAAATATCACATTAAATTATATTCACAGTAATTTAAATGTTTACTTCACAGTATTTTTTTTAACCCCAACACTGGAACTCCGGGGTATATATATATATATATTCACAAAATCCATTAAGAAAGGATTTTTTTTTCAACATTTAAGGAATGGAAAGGTGATGTCGAAAGTTTTAGGCACTCGCGTGAAATGCAGCATAACAAATCTACTAAAAAATCGTTAAACAGGTATTTCAGCGATTTAAAAAATTCAATCCCGAAGGGCTGAAAGTAAGTATTGAAGATCCAAAACAAAATATTTTTCGGTAATCGAGTTAACAGCCAACTTCTGTATTTTAGCGTGATTGGTCTAGCGCAAAAATAATTTTAACGATGCAACCATTGTTGTCACCCTCATAATCTGGAAAATACATTGTTGTCAGAATCACTCATGTTTGTCGCCAGCCTTGTTTATGAACACGTTTATAGAAGATTAGAGAAATAAGATTATTGTAGATTGCTTATTAAGATGCAAATAAGATTGCTTATTTTTATTGCACATTTTGTGGAAGACATTTTTTCAAGGGAAATTTTATTTAAGTCCTTTTTTGGAATTTTATATTTTATAAAGTGTTTTTGCGCTTTTCACCTTTTAGCGATAGGATTTAATCGTTATACAAAATGTAGAACATATCTTACTCTTCTAAAAATATTTTTGGATGTAGATATTTCGTGTTTAAATACTGTTCGCCAAATTTATGGGCTCGTGGTGCACAAGTCTTTATAGTAATGGTTGCTGTGTAAGCAGTTTATAGGCATAAAACGCACTGGGCTCTGTTAAAATGATTGCAGTTTTAACGAGTTATGTACACGAAATTCACATGGATTGATTGTTGTTTCAATTAATAATGGGCAAGGTCCCGTTATCGTGATCGCCGTATTAAGGATTTGTGGCTGCGAAACACACAGGACCACGGTATTTTGATCACCTATTAGCAATTTATGGGCGCGAAACGCAGAAGACCGATTTATAATGATTGCCATATTTCTTATGTTATTTCGTTTTTATATTTCACACTTTCAAATTTTCAACGCCACCTTTAGCCCCTTTAGGAGTAAAAAAAAAACATTTTGATTAGGTTTTTATAATTAATATAACAATTCATTTTTTTTGCTATTTTATTTAGTACAGAATGTTTGAGGCCACTAAAAATTTGTCAGGTGGTTCATGAATAAAATTTATTATTTACGTCGCGAAATCATTATTTACATGCCTTTTTTGTATTAGTTATTTTCGCATAATTTAGAATAAAATAGTTTGTTTATTTATTTCTGTTTGCAGCCAAAATGCATTTTTAAGCCACTCCCAAGCAACCCTCTAGACAAGCAAAGTCCAGGTAGCTGTTTAATATTTGTGGAATAACATTTGCTCGTTGAGCTTGAAAAAAGATGTTTATTACTCCCCCTTCTTTTACTGTACTATAATGTAAAGATTTTGTAATAACATTCTCGAAAAGTTGAAAAAGTGTGTCTAACCTATTCGTCATGCATGGAAATTTTTATTGCTTTATTTTAAAGCTAGCATAGATATTTGTTTCAGAATAATTCGGCTTGTATTTTATCCATTTATATACATAATACTTTTTATATCCTCTTCTCTCTTTATTCAAATTTCTCAATATATTTGAATTAGAGTTATCTGATTCTTCTTAAGTTTATTCAGCCAATCTTCAGAGAAATATGTTCTTATGCATTTATTTGAGAGTTCTATTTCCAAGCTTTGGTAAATAAATTGCCTCGCATAGTCGAAATTTATATTTTTCATATACTGTTGTAAACACTAATCGAATTACACAGTAAGTCGATCAATAACATCTTCTCTTAACAAAATATATTTCTTTAAAGTGAATATATTGACATTGGAGCTTCAGGCAAGATATCTTACTAATGAAAAAGAAGGTGTAATATTTGTTCAGCACAAGAAAGTTTCCTTAATAATGTCGTCTTTCTATTCCTCGTTATCTCTTTCAGGGTAAACGCTTTTTTAGCAGAAAATATATTCTCTATTTTTCTGTTAAAGTAAGTTTTAGTGCATGTTTTGGACATACGTTGAAATAAAAAGTTGCTCCCTTTGATGTTCTTGAGATGTCGCATAAGAAAATAAATTTTCTTTTTGTTTTATGTCGAATATAATTAGCATATCGCAACACAAATGTATAAATTTTAAAATCTGATGTTGTACAATTATACATAAAGTATTTATATATTTTTTTATTTAATATCAAATTTCATTTCTTCTTCGGTTCCTAATAAATATGTAACATAACTCCCTGTTGAAACTTCGGCCATTATCAACAAGCAAAAAGCACAAACGTTAATTATTTATGATGTACATAAGCGGATGTTTATAGATCACCAGATAATTTGTAACTAATATTTAATGTTGAATATACTTTTATACGCAGTTGTAAACATCTCGTTCAATAGAGATAATCTAAATCTTTTGTAAATGACATTAATTGTCTCGTTACGCAATCTGATAAACAACTAATAATATGTTGGCTTATTGCTGATTCTTTTAGCTGTATGAGACTAGTTAGTTTATATTATTAAAATCCGTGCGCATATATTTGTAACCAGAAAAACTCGGAAACCAAAGGGCGCAGGGCTACGAAATTTTGCACACGGGTTGCTGGTTGGAGGCCCTTGAACGATTGGGGCAAAAAATTCGAAAATTTTAAATAGATTTTATTTTATTTTACTTTATGTTTTTGACGAATTTTTGCCTTTTTTATGTTCAATTCGTAATCGCACGAGTTTTAACCCGTTCTAAATGCTTACTGCAATGTGAGATGTACAGATTCCGTACGCCACGCTGCAATAGTGAGAAGATGTAGCGGGTATTACGATAATTCTTTTACCTCGCATGCAAATAATTAGAGATTATTTAAGTGTGCTTAATTATTACATTTTTTTAAAATAAAGAAAACATCAACAAAAATTTTAATTCTATTTACTCTCTTATTCCAAAGATGTAGTTTTATCGTCTGCTGCCATAGCAACATTAATAAATTAAATTTCGTTAAAAAAATGCACAGTAGTAGAAAAATATTTTTCGAGATATACATATTATGTACGATATGTTGAAATAGTAAAAAGATGTAGCGGATATTACTATAATTCTTTCACCTCGCATGCAAATAATTAGAGATTATTTAATTGCGATTAATTATTACCTTTTTTAAAAAATAAAGAAAACATTATATCGAAAAATTAACAAAACTTTTTATTCCATTTATTCCTTTATTCCAAAGATGTAGTTTTATCGTCTGCTGCCATAGCAACATTATAACTTAAATTTCAGTTTTAAAAAAATCCACAAAAAATATTTTTCTAAATCGAATAGTTATTGAACAACTCAACACTTTAACAGGAGAATTCTTATTTATTATTTAGACATTTTAAAGTTGTTTGATGTTATTCCGTTTTTATGCTATTTTTCGTTTCATATTCGATTATTATTTTTTAAAAAATTGATCATAATCCTGGAAATTTAAATTTTCAAAATAAGATGCCTAAGCGCAAAAATCAGTTACTGGCAATTCCTCACGAAAACAGAGGGCTATAAGGTAGCGCGAAAGGCGAGCTAATGAGACAGAGGAAGAAATTGCTGTAAGAAGATTCGCTGTGGCAGAAAGAGGCAGGGAAAGAGGAATGGCACAAACGGAGGAAGAAGCTGCTTTAAGAAGATATGAAGCTGCACTGCGAGCTCAACAAAGACGTCACGATGAGGGTACCCAACCACTGGCTGTGAGGGAAAATCGCTTACAAGCCATTGCTCGACGTCGAGAATGAATAGTACAAATAATGTCGGAAGATGCTAGTTACACCAGACGGTTGAATACCAACAATATGGTCATCTGGACAATGTGTTGACATCAAATGCATTTTAGGTAGATTTCGTAAGAAATACTACCTATTGCAGTCGTTACCATGGTGCGACTTTTGAAAAATTCCTTCATAACTTTTCATTACATGACCTCAGGAACCCAAAACCACCCCCACCTAAAAAGTTTATATATATATATATATATATATATATATATATGTATATGTATGTATGTATGTACTAAATTTTGTCCGCACGATAAAAGTCGCAATTATGCACGGAACGTCTTCAAACTCGCCAACAACTTTAAGATAGCTAATTTCTCGGCGGGGATTGAAAATGAGCAAAATCGGTCCAAGGGAATGGGAATGGGGGAGGTTTAAAATTTTGAATACCGTCTTAACATGATTCTGATAAAACCAGCTTTTACACAACAATGGCAGGAAAAAATAAATATTTTTCGTTATAGCTGTTGCCAGCAATTAAAAAAAAGCAATAAAATTCTCACCACAACAATTGTTTTTCTAATGCAGTGTTTTCACGTGAAAAATTAAATTAGATAAGCAGTTTGACGAATCCAAAACAAATTGAATATTACGTCATAAGTTTTCTAGAGCAAGATTTCTGCATGAAAATTCAAAAGGAAATAAATAGTTTGACGAATTGAAAACAAATTGAATATTACGTCATAAGTTTTCTAGTGCAATATTTCTGCATGAAAATTCAAAATGAAATAAATAGTTTGACGAATTAAAAAAACAACAACAAAATATTGCGTCATATTGAAAATATCGAGGCTAACGAAAAAGACAGGCTACCGCGGTGGGTCCGATTCTTCTTTTTTTACAGACCGCTGGAGTCACGTGATGCTCGAATTCACCAATGAAGGTGTGCGAAAAGAGCATCACGTGACTCCAGCGGTCTGTAAAAAAAAGAAGAATAGGACCTACCGCGGTAGCCTGACTTTCTCGTTAGCCTCGGAAAATATAATGGACCACAGCAGGTGAATATGTAACGTCATTGAGTTTGAAGAAACGTATTAAAACATGATAAAAACCCGAGTATGGAAATATTAACATATTTTAACACTTTGAGGTTCTCTGAATTTGATTTAGCCATTTTTAAACCTATTCCATATACACTGTAAAAAAAAATCTGTGAAGTTACTAAGGTTTTAATAGGAAACTGGGATTCCTAGAACTTTTCATGTAACGGCAACAACAAAATTTCATGCAACAGACACACTTTTGCGCCGAAAATCAAAAAATCTGTAAGGTTACTAAGAATTTTTTTGGAAACTGGGATTCCGAAAACTTTTCATGTAACTGCAGCCAGGGTTACAAATAAAAGTTTAGTAAGATTACTGAAATTTTAGCAGATTCATTTGTAAAGTTACAGATTTTTGTAGCTTTACAAAAACTAGTTTTGTAGATTTGCAGCTTTTTTCGTACAGTTACAGGTGAAAGTTTAGTAAGCATGTAACTTTACATCTGTAGAACTACAGATTTTTTTTTACAGTGTACATGCGTGTGTGTATATTAGAATTTTCACAAAATGTTTAGCTCCCTAGAGCTCATTCTTAGCGAAGGAACTGGGTTTATCTTTAATCTTGATTTAAGTTTTGTTGGTGAATTTAGTACTTAACTTCGAAATCTACCTCCGCCTGTAGGCCCGAGCCGGCAGGGATTTTTTTTTTTAATGCAGAGAAGAATAAAAGAGGAATTTGTACTCACTGTTGTCACAACGGCAAAGCAATTTTTGAACCTCTTCAACCTTATCCAGATCAGATGAGACAGCTTACAGATGGCAGTGATGGATCGTCAGCTCACTTTAAGGAAAACATAAGGTCATATAACAGTGCGTTGTCTTTTGCCTCTATGGGTGCTCATGTTACACCGCCCCCAGGTGCTGGCCCACATTATTTTATAATCATTGGACAAATTTATGATAATACTTCTAAACTTCATCCATCTGAAGTAGGTCAGGAAAAATATGCTCAACTCTACGTATTGGAATCTGATATTGCACTGCGGTAACGTATGAACAGTAGAGACAATTTAAAATGTAAAGAAGAAATCATGAGCAAGCTTGACAATGTTATCAGGCGAGTTAATCCTTATGAACATGCTTTTCAAATGCTTCATGAAATGGAAGAACGAGTGATCGCAGAACAAGGACCTGGAGCAGCAGAAAGTATGTGTATGTATATATGCGATGAAAATTTATTAGCGGACCATCATCGAGGCAGATACAATGAACCAAAGTTAAATGAGATAGCCATGGTTTTCGATAGTTCGGATGGTGCACCCTCTACCAATAAGGATATCTGCATATATCCGAAGGGGAATCAACTGTGTAGAATAAACGCCCTGAATCCTAATTGTGACCCAATTACTTATGTTTTATTTCTCCCACATGATGAAAAGGGTTGGAATATGGCGAGTATGGTTGCAGGATGTTCTCAACTTCTATTTTACAGTCACAGATTGTCAGTAAGAAGGAATGTTTTCAATCCCATACTTTATGGTGGAAAACTCTTGCAGCAGTATTGCGTCGATCCTTATGTCAAGGTTGAAGGAAAACATTTGAATTACATCCGCTCTAACTAGAACACATTAAGAGTAGAATCTTACTTAGGATTAGCAGATCACCTTAATGCTCTAGCAAAACAATCTGGTTTGAAACCAGGTGCAATGGTTATTTTGCCATCTACATCCATAGGAATTCCCAGAGCCCTGCAGCAAAATTACCAAGATGCGATAGCCTTAGTTAGAGATTTTGGTAAGCCTGATCTTTTTGTCACGCAAACGTGCAATTCAAATTGGCGAGAAATCAAAGAGAACTTTTTCTCAGGACAAAAACCTCATGATCGTCCAGATTTAGTGGCACGCATGTTCGATATAAAGAAGAAAGCAATGCTGAACTATCTTAAAAAGAACGGCATTTTGGGGCGCACAGTCGCAGACATACATGTTATTGAATTCCAAAAGAGAGGATTGCCGCAGATGCACCTTTTACTCATTTTAACTCATGATGATAAAATAAGACATCCAGCCTCTATTGACGCCATCGTCTGTTCTGAATTGCCTGATCCCACAATTGAAAATAGATTGCACGAAATTGTCAAGGCTATGATGATTCAAGGACCATGTGGCGTCATAAATCCAAACTCACCTCGCATGGAAGACGGTGTTTGCTCAAAAGGTTATCCAAAGGAGTTCAGAAATGTAACGACTGAGAATGTTGATTGTTACCCAATGTAGAGACGGCGTGATGATGCTAATCACATAATGATAAAGGGAAATGTCATAGACAACCGTTGGGTTGTTCCTTATAACCCAAACCTCACAAAGAAATATAATGCCTATGTTAATGTCGAAATATGCAGCTCTGTTAAATCCATTAAGTACATTTTTAAGTATGTATACAAGGGTCATGATTGTGAAAAAGTTGCTTTTGAAAATAACGGTGAGGGATCTGTTGTGTTAGATGAAGTGAAGAGTTATTTAAATGCACGATATTTTTCAGCACCAGAGGCAATGCGGTGACTGCTTGAAAAGCCCATGCAGGACAAGTCGCATGCTATTATTAGATTACCTTTTCATCTACAAGACATGCAATCTGTGTATTTTAGGGAAGCAGAAGAAAGTGAAGCTTTTGAAAGAGCAAGAAATAAAGACACCGTGTTCACTGCTTGGTTTCTACTTAACAGGTCAGATCCTTCAGCAAACATCTATCTCTGTACATAAATTCCAAAGCAATTTGTATGGAAAGGCAATGTGGGGCAAAGGCGTGTTAGATTAGGTGATTACATAGTATCAAGGATGTATTCTGTAAGCCCAAAGGATATTGAGCGATTCCATCTTCGTATACTGCTTTGTCATGTTCCCGGTGCCAAACTTCGGAAGAGTTAAGGACGTATGAGAATATTGTCGATGAAACATTCAAGGGTGCATGCCGTGCTAGAAATTTATTGGAAGATGGTGATGAATGGCAACATTGTTTAACATTGCGTGTGGTTTTGAAATGCCGCCCAAACTGAGATAACTGTTTTCGATCATATGTGTATTTGGCAATCCAAATTCACTGATTTAATTAAGCGAACAGTTTAAGTCAGAACTCTCAGAAGATTTTGCTCGCCATCTTCCGCTACAGGAGAGTAGAGATACAGCCTTTCAAGACATAGCCAATCATCTACACATACACAACATGACACTTCAGAGCCTTGAATTGTCTGAACCCTCAAGCCTGGAGAACTCTGTGGAAAGCGATGTCTATGATTTAGAAGAAGAAAAAGCAGAGGGATAACGATTGTTAAGCATGCTAAATCCGGAACAACGCATATTTTTTGATGCTGTCATTGAAAGTATTCAAAATCTTTGGCGGTTATTCATTTATCTATATTAGCAGGGCCATATTCCAAGCATGTGCATATTTCCATCAGTGCAAAAGAATAAATAAATTTCACCTTATTTAATCACATATAAATAAGGCTAAAATTACTTTTTTTTACTAATGGAAGTTTTCGCATGCTGTAAGTACACCAATTTGTAAGATTTTAATGGAACATACGCTTTTGCTCAACAGCTCGTTAAGACCTCTCTCCCTGCAGGCGAAGACATTTGCGAGTTATTCTAAACCTATAGAGAGGTTATTCTACTTGCATTTCGATATTTTTAATTATTTTTTTTTTGCATTAGATAGCTGAGGTCCATCTCTAAATCGATCCTTTTTTATGCTTTCAATTTTGGTTGCAGATATTTTTTATAAAGTTACTTTTACTTTCGAAACCGGTTCCGAAAATCAAAGTGTCACTCTTACAAATATCTGCAGCAAAAATCGAAAAAGTGAAAAAGGAGCGATGTAGAGATAGACCTCAGCTATACAATGAACAAAATATTTTGAAATGTCAAAATGCAAACGAGGTATTGGAAAATAACTTCTCCGTAGGTTTAACATTAGTTCGCGAGTGTCTTCGCTGCATGGAGCCTTAATGAAATCCGATTAAGGGGAGATTCTACATACTTCTTTGGCCTAAAATCCGTGCGACTTTTAAGATTTGCTTTCTGTTACAAAGAAATAAATTATCATCTTCGGACTTTTTCTATTACATGCATTGACATTTAACTTATATATTTAATTTTTTGTTTGCAAAAAAATTAATAATACGCCTTGTGCCGCGAAAAGTACCTGAAGATGTGCGCCGTGAACTTCCAATCGGGCAACCGTTTATCTGCGGTCACTAGCATCTGAAACAAATTTGATTACCAAATTATGAAAGGGCATTAAATTTTGTAGAGCTTATACTAAAATGAAGTTTTAAAAGTAGATATTTTACTAAATGGTGGTCATGTGAACAAAAACATATCCTTTTTCGATTTTTTTCCTTTTGCGAACTCGAAAACATAATTAATCAATAAAAATTCTACTTTTTGGTGGTAAGAACTCCTCAAAAACGATTATATTTCTTTTTAAAAATTGAAGATTAATGCTGCATTATTTATCAATACATCATCAAATATTGATATATTTTAACTATCACAATAACAATATTGGAGTTTTGACTCAAAGAATATATCCCAATACCGATACCTAGGCTTTTACTCTAACTCATACATCCCAAGAACCTTTGATTTACCGACCGCGACTTCAAACACCGAAAAAAAGCGCCGAATATTCAGAACCATTAAAGCAATATCCTCTACTTTCATTTGTTTCCTTAGACGTAGGGATGCACAACCTGTGGCCCGCGGGCCAAAAGTGGCCCGCCATGGGTTAACTTGTGGCCCGCGATCACAATTTACATAATTTCTTTGTTTTTTGAAACAATTTCGTCAATTTGTAACAGGAAAAATTGCAATTATTTGTCCATATGTCGCAGGAAAAAATTGCGAATTTCGTCAATTTGCCCTGGGAAGAAATTGCAAATTTCATCAGAGCCAATTAAGAATCGCAAATTTCGTTGATCGAATTCGGAAAAATCGCGAAATTTATCGATGAGTCGCAGAAAAATCTCAAATTTCGTTGATCAACTGGGGAAAGATCTCGAGTTTTGTCAGTTTATCGCGAGAAAAAATCGAATAGAATTTCGACAATTTGCAGATGAAAAAATTGCAAATTTCCTCAGAGTCAGTTAAAAATCGTGAATTTTGTTGATCGGACGAGCGATTAAAAATCGCAAATTTTGTTAGTTGATCGTGAGAAAAAATCGGAATTTTGTCAATTTGTCGCCGAAAAAATTACAAATTACGTCAGAGTCAGTTAAGAATCGCAAATTTCGCTTATCGGGCGCGGAAAATTTTCGAATTTTGTTGATCACGAGAGAAAAAATCGCGAATTTTTTCAACTCGGCGCCGAAAAGTCTCAAATTTGTTTAATCGGGCACAGAAAAATCGCGAATTTCGTCGATGAGGTACGGAAAAATTGCAAATTTTGTTGACCGGCTGCGGAAAAAATCGTGGGTTTCGTCATTTTATTGAGAGAAAAAATGTCGAATTTCATCAATTTGTCGCGTAAAAATGACAAATTTCTTCAGAGTCAATTAAGAATCGCGAATGTCGTTGATCAGACGCGGAAAAATCGTGAATTTTGTCCAGGAGCTGCGGAAAAATTGCAAACTTTCTTGATCGGCTACGGAAAAATTGTGATTTTCGCTAGCTTATTGCGGGAAAAAATCGCAAATTTCGCCAATTCACCGCGGGGAAAATTACAAATTTCATCAGAGTCAGTTAACAATCACGAATTTCTTTAATCAAGCGCAGTAAAATCGCAAATTTTGTCAATGAGGTATAAAAACTGCAAATTCCGTTGATCGGCTGGGAAAAATCGCGATATTGTCGATCTGTCGCGGAAAAAAATCACCAATTTGGCAATTGATAGAAAAAATTACAAATTTTATCAATCGGTAGCAAAAATATTGCGAAATTTGCCAATCGCTCGTGAAAAATAATCGTGAATTTTCCCAAAAATTCGCGAATTTCGTGAATAGCTCATGGAAAAAATTACAAAATTTGTGTGTCGGTCCCAAAAAATATCATGAAATAGAAATCCATTGGTCGCAGGAAAAATTCGCAAATTTCACCGATTGTGCGCACAAAAGAAATCGCGATTTTCGACAATTTATTACGCGAAAAAAATCGCAAATCACATCAATGTGTATCAGGAAAAAATCACGTTTCGTCGATTGGTAACTGGAAAAAAACTGCAAATATTGTCAAGCTGTTACGTAAAATATCGCAAAATTCGCCAATCACTCATGAAAAAAAATCGCGAATTTTGTCAATCGTTCATGGAAAAAACTTGCAAATTTCGACGATCGATCACAAAACAAAAAAGTTGGATGTGCCAATCCCAAAACTTATACATCTTAATATTTGAAAAACTAGTTACACATGTTAATACTTCAATATTATTAGTTCATTACTATACCAACTTTGATTTTCACCTTAAATTCCTGCTTCAGTCAATTGAATGAACTAAAAACGAGTTAATCTATGTCACGATATTTGTTAAAATTAATAGTTTTTCCTTATTCTGGTGTTATCAGATGTTTGCGAATAGCCGGCTTAGCAGGAAGTGAGTTCTCGCCTTTGCACGAGCCGCCGATGGACAATAGAACTACGAAAAATCAAGAAAAGCATACAAAAATCGCTATCACGGAGCCCCTTTACCGCGCGATATTTCCAAATTCAAGGAGGACCTGTTGGCCAAAGCCAAAAACATGCACAAAAAATTTGGTTGAATTGTATGCATAATTTTATACACTTTTCGATTGTACAATAAAGAAAATGGTACAGGCATCGTAATTATAGCGCCCTCTTCCAGCGGAATTTTTCGAAATTCAGGGAGGACCTTCCTGCCATGACCAAAAAGAAACACAAAAAATTTGGCTCAATTCTATGCATAACTTCATACACTTTTCGATGGTACAATATTCAATATTATGGCACAAAAATCGCTATTAAAGCTCCCCCTACCGGCGAATGTTTTTCCAAATTAAGGAAGGACCTGCTTGCCATAGCCAAGAACTTAAAATAAAAATTTGGTTCAATTCTATGCATAACTTCATACACTTTTCGATGGTACAATATGCAAAATCGCTCTTACAGCGCCCCCCTAGCGGCGATTTTTTTCCAAATACAAGGAAGACCTGCTTGTCATAGCCATAAACTTAAAATCAAAATTTGGTTCAATTCTATGCATAACTCCATACACTTTTGGATGGTACAATATTCAAAATCGCACAAAAATTGCTGTTACAGCGCCCCCTACCGGCGATTTTTTTCCAAATTCAGGGAGGACCTACCTGCCATATCCAAAAACTTAAAATAAAAATTTGGTTCAATTCTATGCATAACTTCATATACTTTTGGATGGTACAATATTCAAAATCGCACAAAAATAGCTATTATAGCGCCCCCTACCGGCGAATGTTTTCCAAATTCAGGGAGGATCTGCTTGCCATAGCCAAAAACTTAAAATAAAAATTTGGTTTAATTCTATGCATAACTTCATACACTTTTTGATGGTACAATGGCGACAGACAGACGGACATACGGACAGACAGACATTTTCTATAAACATGTTTTTGGGGATCTCTGACCCCTAAAACATGTATATCTGTCAAAAACCGGAAGTCGAAAAAAATTTCGATTACAATACTTTCTTCTATTGAAGATAGAAGAAAGTAAAAAGTCGCGAAATAATTCGATCGGGACGGGAGAAAATCGCAATTTTCATTGATCCGTTACGGAAAAAAATCGCGAAATTTGAAAATTTATCGCTGAAAAAAATCGCGAATTGCGTCAATTTATCGCAGGTATCGCAAATTTGTTGTTTGAAAAGATTGCAAATTTTGCCAATCAGCAATTGAAAATTACTGCGAAATCTGGTCGTTGATTAAAAATTGCGAATTTCGTCAATCAGTTGCACTTGATTGAGAAAAGAATAAAAAAACGAGTTTTGTTAATAGTCCGCAGAAAAAATAGCATAATTAGTCCATCATGCCTTGTTATTTCAAAAATAAGTTTCCTTTTATTTTAAATGAAGTTATTCTTCAATATATATATATTTTTTTAATTTTCAATAACGTTCAATTATTTAGAAATTTTGTGTAATTTTTTTTCTTCAAGTTACCATTTGTAAATAAGGAACCGTTAGTCTTCATAAAGTGTTGAATGGTTATTCATCCAGATGCGAAGAAGCCCTGCATTCTTTCATAGAATTATTTATTTCCGTTTGTTTACTTTTATTATAGACAAAAAATAATTATTCATCAAGTATAAAGACTTATTACCCCCCCCCCCCTGTTTTCTCTGTGTTAGCCTAATTTTCTCTGTGTTACTGATGTGGCCCTCGACAACCCAAACATTTTTGTAAGTGGCCCTTCTCTTAAAAAGGTTGTGCACCCCTACCTTAGAGCCATCCATTCCCTGCGTCTTTCAAAGCACAGTATCCCCCTCCAGTAATTAGCTATCTTTCGTTAATACTGACTATTTCAATATATCCAAACTACTTTCTCTACGTTCTTCTCTTTCAACGACACATTTCATTCTCCATAATGTTTCAATCGTTACTGAATAATGAATGCTTGTTATCATCCACGTTTTAATTCTTCTGCTGCTATTGGTCTAGGCATATCAAGGCCTATCTATATATGTCATAGCATTGATATATTCAATAACAAACATGAACAAATAAAATACGCGCTGATTACTTTGGACTACGTACGTAGTATCACTTAATACACCTTAGCAGCTGAAAAGCTCGGCTGTAGAACAAACAATCAGAGTCTGCTAATCGTAAAGTTTTTCTTTCTGCTTTTTTTCGTTACATTGGCGAAACTTCTCTGTTCGTTCATTGGTTGCTTTTAACTCGAGATTCCTAGCTAAAAACATCTATGCTGCGCTCAATGATCATTCGTTTTATCTTTTACGTAGTATTATCGGTAAAATAAATGTTTCGAAGATGCATTTATTATATCCTGTCTTGAAATTTTTATTTAAAATATTCATTAATATCTTTTTTAATGTTTAATTATTTTTTTTAATTTATATTTTTTTTAAAACCGAAATTTTAATTAGTATAAAACTATTTTCAATTGTGTTTTGAAGACTCATATTTAAAAAAAAAGTTTTCAATGTTCCATTCATGCACTGTTAAAAATTTTGCAGCATTCTGGCAGGTCATTCGACCGTTTTTTTGAAAAAGCGGTTTCATAACCATAATTTAACTACATTCTGACCATAAAATGGCCAATAATATGGTCAGAATAGTGTTAAATTCACGGTTGTGTAACCGTTTTCGGAAAAAAAATGTCAAATGATCTGCCAGAATGCTGCAAATTTTTAACAGTGTGTAGTGAAAAATATAAATACTACGAAATTTGATTTATTTTTATTTATTAGCCCCCAATATGCTATTACTTTCGGGGAACAATTAAAGTGGCGTCCCTGAAAAGTAATGCGTTACATTAGCCCATGTAAAACGAAGCATACACTGTTAAAAATTTTGAAGGATTCTGGCAGGTCATTCGATTCTGACCATAAAATGGCCAATAATATGGTCAGAATAGTGTTAAAATTACGGTTGTGAAACCGTTTTCGGAAAAAATGGTCAAATGACCTGCCAGAATGCTGCAAAATTTTAACAGTGTATGTTTCATTGTACGGTTAAGGGAACAGTTTACCTTTTCAACAACTTAGTTTATTTTTTAAAATATTGTTCAAATGGTGAACTCACAGCATTTCAATGTTCAAATAACGGTGATTTTTTTTTAAAAAATTAACAGCATATTTAATTAAAAATTTAAAGAAGTAAAAAAAATGCATTTTTTAAAATCGCTACTACTTTTTGAAATATTGATATTTTTGCCCAATATTTTATTTTAATATTTTCAAATGTGTATTACAAAAGACGGCGCATGTATTTTCAGTTACATCTAATATTACACTTAATATAATTTTTTTTACTGATATACGTGTATATAGTGAAAAACGATTAATTCTAACACATCTTCATATACCTTTATTTAAAAAAAAAAAAAAAAAAAAAAAAAAAAAAAAAAAAACCCATAAAAACTGAAGTCTAATTCCGTGAGTAGTTTTATCACATATATAATAAAGAATGTATTCAAAAATTTTTTTTAAATCTCTAACTCAAATACAAAAAATGCCTTAGCAATTTTAAAACTGGAAAGTGACAAATATATGAACATTAAGAAAAAAACATTTAAAGTTTTAATTATAATGTGTACTCTGGGTGTATTAACAAAATCTACAATATCTCGCGATATTATTGCCGTAAAGATAAAAATGAGGTGTTAAAATATTCACAATTAAACAAGCTTTCATTTAATGTTTAAAAAAGAAAGTCAACTTTTCCACAAATTTTGAGGTAAAATGTCCCTTTCAATATTGATAGTCTCTACAGTAATTTTTTTTAATTCTAAGCGTCGCACATTTTAAATTTTTACACCCTCGTATAGGGAGGGGGGAGTACTTTTAACTGCATTTTGTTTGAAAACTGTATCTCAATTTATCTTTGAGTATTAATTTTTTTGTAATTTTTAATACCATTTATGTAATGGTGGCAACTGAAGTACTGCATTTATGTAGAAAGTAAAGGGGAAATAATTTGAAAATAGTAGATTACTATATCTTTTTGCTGCCATTTTCTGAAATCAACTGAAAAAAAGTAATTTAAATACGTGCTATTTAAAAAATGAAAATAAATGATTCCTGACAAATTATATTTAATTTTAAGTATCCATATTAATGTTACAAACAAATGAAGACATATGAATCATTAGATAGCGTATTTTTTCTGTCGAGTTTACGACAACGCTTTTTGCTGGATTTGTGTAATATTCAGCGATAGTGACGTCCTATGCATACTTTTCTATAGATGTTGCTTATGATTGGATTGTAAATGTGGAATTCTTCAGCGGATGCAAATGACGTCATTTTATATAAAATAAAAGCGTACATTTCGTCTTAAAATGGAAATAAGTATTGTAGAAGTGCAACATTTTCACTCCAGTGGCTTTGAAATTCTTCACAGGGGGAAAGGCTTCACTTTTGAAAATCACGCATTTGGAATCACACATTAGAGTGTTTTTATAGAGCATATAGTAGTTTTAGAGTGTTTTTATTGCGTTAAAATAATATGTGTTTGAGAGTTAGACTAACCAACATAAGATGCATTTTTCATTATAACTAATTTTGCAGGTTTGTTATAAATTCTAAAAAAAGGTAATTAACGCTGTCACCGCCGCCGCCGCCGGTTTTGAATTTTTTGTGACCGGAGGTCTTTCTTCGTTAATATTAAGAAAACTATTGCATGAAAAAATATGAATATGATATTATAGAGAAATGTTTCATAAACACGCTGATGCAGACAATTTTCAAAGATAAGTTTATTGATGAGGATTGTCGAAAAGCCGTTTTCAACAATCATCAATGACAATATCAAAAAAGAGTCATCTATGACTTCAGTTTTCATGACAATATCAAAAAAGAACTTATCTCATGAATTCAGTTTTTATGACAATATCAAAAAAACTTATCTATGAATTCAGTTTTCATGACAATAACAAAAAAGAACTTATATATGAATTCAGTTTTTATGACAATATCAAACAAGTAAAAATTGAATTTAAAAAATCAAAAAACCCGACTGCGTTAAAAGCGTACTAATTAATTATTTCTCCCCAATGTGAAACAATTTTTTATATTACTTACCTATTTTTTTGTTTACTTGTATTGATGACATTTAAATTGTGTTTAATTGTTAGTTCCTATCTACAAATACTGTTTTGATGAGGCCTATAGATGTTTATGAAGATTACAGTTGCAGTAAAGCTAGAGATCCTACCGACACAACTTCCAGGCTGTGTAATATTTAAACGGAGCTTCTGACTGTAAAATAATCAATGAAACATCGTCTTCCTTTTGAAAAACCTATCCAATGATATGCCACTCAATAGGGTGCGTAAAAATGTTTTTCGCCTCTACTGCCATTTTGTATTTTACGGCCACCATTTTGAATTTATAAAAACAAAATCTAACCTATAAACATCGGACGGTTAAGACAAATAGATAGAGACCCCATTCATTAAAATCCATCCAGCCGTTGGGATGTTTCGAGGGTATAAGGAAATCCACATACCCAGATACGCGTGAAACATACAACCTTTCTTGGCAGTCGGGTAAAAAGAACTTATCTATGAATTCAGTTTTCATGACAATATCAAAAAAGAACTTATCTATGAATTCAGTTATGACAATATCAAAAAAGAAAACCATAAAGAAATGATATACAAAAAGTTTAACTATTTCCCTGGTGTGTGGGAAAAATTAAGATATGCTCTACTGCAACACAATATAAATTTAATAGTCTGTCCACCAAGAAAATTAAAAGAGTTATTTTTGTACGAAAATAGATCCAACGCCGAAAGAAGAATTAGCCATTACCAAGTATATACCATTTCTTTTAGAACTGACAGCAATAGACAAATGGAATACATCGCAATGACCAAAAAAAAAAAAAAAAAACTCAAAGAAAAAATGAAAGAATAAAAAGCAGACATAAAATTTTGTCGTCAATCCACAGCTCTCTCTCATTTAAATTTCAATCAGAATATCGCAATAGATTTTGATCAGGCAAAAATCATATTCCCAACTTCCAATTATTACGCATCCACTATACGAGAATTAATAGAAATCCTGTGTAAAAGCAATCAAGAATGTAACGACACCCTATCGTACAATATCCCAAGTTTGTGGTTCAATATCCTGAAAAATAAATCCTGAAAACCTGAGCAAAGTGGCGTATTATAATTTAAAGTACAGAAGTTAAATATTTTCTTCTACACATGGAAAGTGACGTATGAGAAACAAAGTGATGTCATAAAATAAGTGGAACTGCAATTAATAATAATAATATATATTTCTTCTAATTAAATTCAATCCAGTAAACTGCTACTGCTAGTTCTGCTTTCAACTCTAGTAATTATTGGCTGTCTCATTTTCAAAACAAAGTGACGTATTTGTATAAATAAATAACATTTAGTTATTAAGATATTCTCTGATGATGAGCCTGGAAGGCTTGAGAGTACAAAGAAGTTTTAAATAAAATGTAATATTTTAAACTTGTAACATCATTTTTCATTGCATTAGTCGCCTTTAAAGTAAAATTGTGGACATTTTTAATGTTCACATTATATATTTTATGTTGAATCAAGGTGAAAAATTACGTTTCGTCTTATGATATTATTAAAAAATAATATTGCAAAACAGTTTAAATTTAAAAATTGCGCGAGACATTTATTTGATATTTTGAGATGATCTTTTCAACTATTTCAGCGCAAATACTATTTCATTTCTAACAAGAGTATTTCCACGTGAATATTAAAAAGAGAAAGAAAAGTTTCGTGAAAATTACGTCACATTAAAAACGATACATTTAAAATGTCTTATTTAAAAGAACTTCCTTTTCGCTTTGTTAAAAAATACCGGGAGACAAAGACTCTGTTCACTTAATTCATTTTATATTAGCTTATTTTGAAATGTTTAACTGATTTTAATTAATCAAAGGCGAAAACAGCCATTGTATCTTTTAACAGCAGCTGATTTGGCCTTAAAATTCCGTAATCAAAGAGAAATGGATAGAAAACGTTTATAGATAGATAGTCACTGTTTTTTAAATTATAAATCAATCTTCCGAAATCTTTTTAAAGCCGATCAAATTAGCGTGCTTTTACAGTCTGCGGTGTCTGAATGGGGGTTGGCGAGCGTAGCTCGTAAGGGCAGAACCGCCTAGAGTTATAAATTAATAAAACAATTCCTTCTGAAAAATTTTATTTCGTCGAAATTCAACGGATTCCGCCTCGTAATAATAATAATAATAATAATAATAATAATAATAATAATTTTTTTCCCTCGGGGGAGGGACGATACTAGTTCTGAAAAAGCAGAATTTCTGCTTCCTCCTTGTTTATTCATTTATATTAAGAATGCGTTGATAACCTCGAAAAAGATTGCGAAACAACATTTCTGCTGTATCTGGCCTCCGAGTGATGTAATCTAATGTGATGTGGGCCATCTAATTATATGTATGTTAGCATGACATGTGACATTAAATCTATTTTAGTTTTTGCCTTTGCTTTTCACTTATTTTAATAATATTAAAATACGCAACGTCCTTAAGGATATTATATTTTAATTTATTTTTCCTAATATACTCAGTAATTCATGAGAAAATTAAATAGTTATAATGTTATTAATGAATAATGTATAAAATAGGAAGGATGTGGGAATGTACTATTTTTAAAGAAAAACGCTATGCTATGGAATCAATGGTATAAGTGCAAATAGATATCGAACATTGGTTCCTTTTTCTAAGATATTTCTATTTTGTATAAATGCATGTATATTGAAAGGATGCGTGTCAACAAATAGGTATAAAACATTTATTCGTTGCTTTCTACATTTGTTTTTACACAAATTGCTGCGACCTATCTTTTATCTTTCGAAATTGGGCATTTGTTCTGTTCCTATACACTTTGAGGTAGTTAACGCAATGTACCACCAATATCGATATTAACTCATTGATATATTGCGATATTAAATTTCTGATATCGTCCAGTTCTAATGAAGGTAATCAGTCAAATAATTCTCGAGAAAAATTATCCACAAGTTGGAAAAACATGGTTAAGTCGGAAACAAGTTTAAAGTTTTAATAGCGTTACGTTCGAAGAGCAAGAAATATTCTAAGGAATTGAGGTATCACGAAAAAGTTTTCGGAAAGCAATCTACGCACTTAATGGATGCAAAAAATGCAAAAATAAATCGAAAATTTTGACCCAAAAATGCATGACCTTCCTTTAAAATGTTATAAAGATTTTATTTAGTAGTGTTCAAAGCATGCTTATTCAAGATCTGTGCAAATTCACCATCCGTCATTTTCTATATTTTATAATTCATGAAGAAGGATATAATTCAAGAAGAAAGTTGGCAGTAATGATCTATTTGGCAGTTGCCCATTAAAGACGTAATAATTTTAGAATGTAAATTTCTTTGTTGCTCTAAAGTAGCTTGTGATTTTAAGCTAGGGTTGAGAAATAATGTAAAAGGTTTCAACATTTCGTATTAGCTTGAAAATAGATTTCAAAAGCCTATTAAATTTATAACTGATTACAATTGCATGTATAACAGTTTGCAAGCTTTTTAGTTCCGTAAAGTTTTGGTAATAGGTTGAGAAAACCTATTACATTTATGGATCTTCATCGTTTGAACTTGTGCCATTAGAAGTATAAAGATTGTTCAACTTCTAAACAATAAAAGAGATGAAGACTGTATCCATTTTTCAAATCATACTATTAGTTCACACTCTCCCTATATATATATATCTTGTTCAAATTTTCAATCGTTAATAAAATACTTATTATTCATCCTATCAAGTTGAAATAATTTTTAAAAACTTGTACTGGATGACAATTGATGTTAATACAGTAGTTTTTTTCAAATACTAATTCATTAATTAAATTTCCTTTAATTAATTTTAGTTTTATATGGGAGACAAAATGGCGGCCATTTGTTATTGAACAGCATTTAATGCTCTCTGTGGTTTGTAATTGTTTTATTGTAATTGTAATTGTTTGGTTTATAATTGTTCCTCTCTGGAATAATTTCCATGTATTAATACAGCATTTAATGCATCTTCATATCTAAAAGGGGGGTTACCATAGGGGGGGGGGACCCTGTTCTGTCGCAAAACACCGCTAAGTTTGTCCCCAACTCTGCGATATATCGCCAAATTGGGCGACCAAAATGAGTCGCCAAAAGTGACGCCACCTTGGCGATATCTCTAATATTTCACCAAATTCCCATAGACTTCCATTGTAAACCTATTTGCTTATAGAAAATCAACAAATCGAGATATTTTAATGCAACAAACACTAACATTAGCTTAAGGGATTATATTAAATTTTTCTTTGATGACCTAAGTAGGAATTGACTTTAAAAACAAAATTTTTATATTACTTGTTCTGTCTTGATTTATGTTTATATGTGAGTTGCTTGAATACTTCTTAATTTGAATGTAAAGTGAGGAAACATTGATGGATTAGGGTTATTGAATATAAGATAAAAATAAAAGGTTATTTAATAAAGAAAACTAAAATATCTAAAAACATATGGCATGTAACTTGCATAATACATATGAATATATGTATATTATATTAATTAAGCATGCTTTGATTTTTAGCAGTAGTATTTCAAAATTTTATGATATATCTTTATAAAAAGTCCCATGATAGCCGTTAGTAGCCTTTTGAAAATATTTACCATGCTTATCAAAAATATTAAATTATTGATAATTTGAGTAATAACAGGTTTAAGAAATTCTCGACATTTCTAATTTTTCTCTGTTTTCTTTTTGTAAAAAACTGAACATTTTAAAAGCTTTGGTACTCTAATACAGACAATCTCCCTATTTAGAAATTATGGGTGAATCTTTCGGCCAAGAATGTTTTTTTGCCATAAAAATTCTTTACAAAAAACACTAATATGAAAGTTCTTATTATTTGTGTCGCATATTTAATAATATAATTGGCATACATAAGAATTTTAATGCTATATGTTATGTAGATATTCTGTACATATTTTCTGTGTAAGAGTTTTTAAAAAATCGGTCATAAAATACACCTTTAGCTTAAATTTCATTTGACACGCGATCACACTTTGAAACAATTATGTGCAAGGCACAACTAATAGACATTTTAATTAAATCTGGAAAAAATTAAAAGGATTTATAATTGTTTTCACATCACAATATATAAATGAACGCCTGACATAGCATTACTAATTGCCATTTGTGCCATTTTCATGTAACACAATTCATTTCGTACGAATGAATTGTACAAACATAATTGAATTCCTAATTTGCGACAGAATTGAGCTATGAATCCTTGTAAGAATATTTAAGTGGTATAATGTTGCAATTACAGTATTTATATAAATTTCAAATTAATTTCGTGCTATTTATTTATTAAAACTGAAATGTGCTGCTTTAATGTTGAGGGAAACAGTCAGTTATTGAAGTGTCGTACGTTATGTTGCCATTTGTGTCATTGCGAAGTTTAGAACTATTTTAACGAAAATAATTAAAGGAATTTAATTATTTTTATTTAGTAGCTTAAATTGTAGTTAAATTAGACAATGATTGCTTCATTCCAGCATTAAATTTTATCAAGAGCTGAGTTATTTAATATGTGACTTCCTTCGAAAATTATTTATTATTTAATTGTGTCGTTAGTTTATTTAACTTTATTATGTTTTTAGGATTTGATACGTATGAATAATCTAATACATAATGTACTGGGTTCATTCCCCTGCGAGCTACGCCTGCCACCCCTGTTCAGGATTCATAGACTCTAAAAAATATACTAACGTGCCATGTTTAAAAAAATATTACCAGGTTACGGAAAATTGAATAATATTATCAGTATAACAGCGGCTATCTTCTGCAATAGCGTTGCCATGCTTTTCCGTTTGAATGGTCATTTTTCGGTTACCATGGCCTCATTCATCGCTGCCGTAATAAATGGCGTCTGTTTTTGGATTTATTAGTAAGATCAATTACGCATTTGAAAATTAGCTTGCATAAAATAATTAAATTAAAAATGAGTCTATCTTTCTGAGTTTTATAACGGCGCTGTGGACAGTATTCTTCCTTTAGGTTTGAGCTAAAAAACTCCGTCTGCTTGGGGATAGCTTTCAGATCCACGTATTGTAAAGTATTGTGTTTTGAAATTTTACGCTTATATTTTATGTTTTGATCGAATTTTAGATATTTCAAGAACAGGCATAGCTTATTCATGAATTCTTTTCTCTATTTTAATAAGCCATCATGAATATTTTCAAGTTAATTTATCAATTTATATTGTTTGTATGGTACTACTTGATTATCCCGTCGAACAAAAACTAACGCCAAAATATAAGATTATATGCTAATAATGGATGATCGTAAATGTCTCATTCACTTGACGTTAAACACGATACACCAGTTTGTTACGCTATCAAGCGATTTTTAATTTGACTTTTAATTCGTATTTTTATTAATGTTTTACTAATTTATTTGTTCTTTCGTTATTATTACATGATTTATTTTAACTTACAATATGTTTGTGTGTAGCAGTCAAATCTTGTGACGCACTTTTCACGAATTCAGTGTTGCAGTCGTAAAAAAATCAGAAGGTATATGCTATAAGCAGAGGATAATCGCTAGAGTCCTGAACATCCATAGATCAGTACACGTCAGTGCTTTATTTGAGAAACAGAGAGTATACGGCGATATTCTATAAAAATACGATATTCTATAAAAAAATCATATTCTATAAAAAATACAGAGGGCATACGGCGTATACCTCCGCATACCCTCCACTACACCTTTGCGACCCACTTCTTGTTGGCATAGAGCTTTGAAATTTGGAATATAGGTGTATTTCTGAGGGCATACATGAATTGGACATTAATTCTTTTTTAATTCGATCTCTATGGGGATAAATAAAGTGGGAGCAGCGGTTGATTTCCCATGGAGAAATCAATATCAGCTTCAAAAATAAGTAATTGTTGGAAGGGGTGCCACAATAGCGCCAAATTTTGCCCCCCCCCCCCCTTCGCACAATATCGTCAAGTTTGGTGGTGTTTCACCAAATTCGGCGATAAAAATAAATTACCATGTACGAAGTCAACTTGGCGATAGCTAGTTAATTTGGGGAAATTCCAAATTTAACTTTTTACTGCATAAAAAAAAAAAAAAAAAAAAAAAAAAAAAAAAAAAATGCATTTTTATAAATTTTAATGAAAGCATGTAAAGAAAATTTTTTTCGTATTTATACTTATTTAAAAAATATATATCTATGTCAGTTTGTATAATTTGGCGAAATTGGTCCACGGAATAATCAAGTATTGTATTAATTAATAAGAATATCCGAATATTCTAATATGTATTTACTGAAAAGTTATTCGTGCAAAATAAATCGAAAGTATTTTGCGCATACATTTACCTGTACTTATGATGCATCAACTGATTTAATATTATAAACGAATTTGCTTGACGAAATAATTTTATACCATGTGACGTTAAGATTAAAAATCTCCAGAATAAAAATCGTTTGAAATGTATCGTTTTAATATATGACGTAAGTTTCCCTATTAAATGAATATCTCATGTAATAATTTATTTATTTTAATTTTTTTCTCTTTTAAGATTCACTTGTACATATATTATTTAACTTAAAAGCATTTGGAAATAATGTTTGAGCATTTTAAATATGACCAAATAGTCATCATTAATAGTTTTTCACCTGTAACAATTTAATCATTTTAGGCATTTTAAATTGAGGCACTTTAATCTTACGATATTTAATGTTTGGACCTTTTACAAATGACGCAATTACCACCTTTAAATGTGTTTTGCGTGTGATAATTTTATTAATTTGAAGTTTTCGTACTTCATGTGTAAAGATTTTGACGTAACTTTTCTTATTTTCTGCTTTTAACATGTGATGATTAAATTCTTAATTTTAAATTTTCTTTCTGTTTTTAAGATTATTGATGTCATTTTCTCTTTAAAATTGAAAAGGAAACATTTTTTTCGTCTATTGAATTTTAAATTGACAGGCGATTTTAGTTTTTGTACTTTAACTAATACTTAATTATAATAAATTGATTCTGAATGATCAAAACGTTAAAAAAAATGTTTTCTTTTTATTTATTTATTTAATTTTGCTAAAAAACATAATTTAATCTCAATATTGTTTCATTATCAATTTAAAAAAGAGATATAATTTCAATTATCAATCCGAAATTGACGCAAAAGAAGAAATCTAATAATTTCTATAGTTTTTCCCTGTTCTCACTTAAAAAAATAAAGAGGGGTAATTTTGTTGCCATTACAGATTTTCAGTACGAAATGTAATTAAAATTAGAAAAAAAAAATAATATTTCGAAAACTAATTCAAATTTTAAAATTCTGATACCATTTTTGAGACCTGTTGATCATTAAAAATTTTTGATATTAATTTCACCGCATAAAATTTCATATTTTAGGAAAAATAGCCATAAAACTGAATCAGTCGTTTAATCATTCGTTTCATAAATTATTTTCATAAAATCGTTTCATTAGGATTTTATATATATATGGGGTATAAATGAAAATTTGTCTGTCTGTCTGTAATTCTATACAAATCCACAGTTTGGAAGTCAGAATTGTGAAATGTTACGTACATGTGTATTAAAACACGGCCGAGCAACTAACGTAATCCGGAATCGAAATAATTTATAGTTAATTTTTAATTAATAAAAAATCACCAATTTAACAGCAATTTCATATCAAATTTAAACATTTTTCGTTATAGCAGTTGCCAACAATTCAAAATCACAATAAAATTCTTACCACAATAATTACTATTGCAATATTTCCACAAGAAAAATGAAAAGAAAATATGTTTGACAAAAAAAAAAAAAAAAAAAGTGAACATTACGTCATAACTTTTTTTATTGTAAGATTTCTACGTGAAAAATGAAAATGAAATGAATAGTTTGACGAATAAAAAAAAGTGAATATTACATCACATTGGAAATATAATGTGCGTCAGCACTCAGCAGGTCAAACAGCATAACGTCATATGAGTTTGAAAAAACATATTGAACCATGAGAAGAACCCGATTATGGAAATATTTAACATTTTGTGGTTCACCTGAATTTGTTTTCGCCATTTTTAAGCGCTATTTTTACACTTCAAACACACATACATTTTTAAACCCCATAAAACTGCGACTGCTTTTTTTTATTGTTTGTATTATACTGTATGTTTAATTTTGAAATTGATATTTCAAAACAAACGTTCTTAAAATTCCGGGCAATACCTTAGCTAGGGTACTTTAGCTAGTTATAAATAAAACTATGTTCAGTTTATCAGTACAAATGGTTCATTTTATTGTGTGCTTTAAGGGGAGGATTTGCCTGTTTTCGGTTGAAAAAATCGATTTTTCCTTTTTTTACATTTTTCTATTCCCTATAGTATGTAGATTATCAACATACAACAGTTTGGCCGAATTCGAAATCCTTTCGTAGTTATTTAGTACTTTAGCGGTACCGCGTCCGTAGGATTACACTGTTTTGGAGCACTATAAACATATTTTACGCAAAATGACTTTTTTCAAACTAGGCAGGATCCGAATGCAAAAACTGTTAAACCGATCTTGCTATTTTTTTTAATTTAAGGTGATATAATTTATTGGAGAGTGAAACACTTCCAGGCATTTTATAAAATAAATATATTAAAAATATTAATTTTTAGAAGCACGTCGAAGTGTAAAAAAATGGTTCAGAACCAGACATTTTTTTAAAAACATCGCTGCCAATTTGTGGATTTTCAAGTTTTTGATCTCAAAGTGGTAGAACCTCCAGACAATATTATCTATTTTCATAATACTTGACGGAAATTGATTGCAAACGACTCTGGTGATCTATCGGATCCCAGCCGATTGGAAGTGCACGGAGCTCGCACTAGGGCATCGAGCCACGCAACTAGAGGCACATCATCTTTTTTTTTTATATAATTTTGTTTTTGAAATGTTCATTAAAAGATAAGAAACAACATGCAAAAAATCCGAGACAAAAAACATCCTTTCTATTCCAGAAAAAATTGCTAAAAAACCTTTGGACTTTTTTGGCCTTCTACAGGCACCCCCCCCCCTTCCCCCTAATAATTTACTTTATTGCTCTTAAAAGTTTGATACAAAAATGTTCCATTTATTTCAATAACTTATATAATTTCTGCTCTAATAAGGGACACAAATTCAATAAAATGAGACTGTAGCAAAATATAACTATCTAATTTCTCTATATTTATTTCAAAGCTACTGAAATTTTAACATTCTTTGAAATTGAATTAATGTTTACAAAATGTTTCTTGAAATACATATCAAGATATCGTGAAACCGTGCATAATGTTATCCGCGCACTTAAAAAAATTCCTGATGTAGAAGAATTATTTACAAAAATTCAACCTCTCAGTTGTCTACGATTCCGCAAATCTTTACCTTAGCATCATAAATAATTTTCAGGAAAAATATATATAAACCTCAAAAAACAACGTATTTTTTAAATTTAAGAGAGGTTTTCCGAAATAAAAGAGACAATGTTTGGCCGTAGATTTTGAAAAGATTTTGCAGACACCTAGGAAATTAATTTTTTCTGATGTTTCTAATTAGTTATTTAATTAAAAGTTTTCAAAATTAAAGAAAAGTCTTGCAAATTGCAAAAAATTACGATGTTATGTAGAATTTCAGTAATCGTTTCTTTAGTACCATATCGATTATAGACTCAAATGTTAACCCTCTAAGCGGTTTGTCCGTATATTTCCTTTTATCCAAAACAACTTAAATAGCTTATAGGAAAAAATATTTTAACATAATTGTATTGTAAGATGTATCTCAAATAATGAGCTCAAGTGTATTTTAGAAACAAACAGGTTTTAGACAATTTAAATTAACACTTTGAATTTTGAAAAATGGTGTAAAAATTTCTCATTCCTTAATATTAATCTGTTTGATTAAACATCTATTCTCTATGAAAACTATTTAAATAATTCATTCTTTTTTCTATTAGTTTCCGTAAACTTAAAAAAAGAAAATTTTCAGTATTTAAGTGTAACATAATTTATTAGTTTACTCGGAAGCATTTTACATCAAACCTGCATGTTCTGATCATCACAATTTTTGATCTATATCATTCTACACTGTGTCAGTTTAAATATCGCTCTTACACTAACAACTATAAGTAAGAAGTATATCGCATTCCCTTGATTTTAATGTGGAGCTGCAGAGATCAGTTAATAAAAAAATCACAACGGAACCCTGGTTAGGATTCAAATCCTAATTTGGATCAATCTACATATGTTAATTTATGACTCAAATGTAAAATTTGTTTCATTTTTACATAGTACAAAACAAAATATAGCTATATTATTCATTACAAAAAGCATTGAGTTTATTTTTTCGTAATAAGCTCCATAACCATTTGGTGTCAAAAAAGCGATTCTGGCAAAAGTATGGTTGTAAGTCTATTAAGATTATAGCGATGATTTACAAGAATGGAGTTAACTAAATTGCAGTTTAATCACACAAATCAACTTGTTATGGTCCCAGATATAAAATTTCCCCCCAAGTATGCGATTGCAGCATCTAATTCTGAATTATTAATTCCAAACTTGAAATAATACAATTTTTCTAAAAAAAAAAGGATATTACATACTAATTTAGTACAGTTCTATCTAATATATATCACGATATAGCTATCACTTCAAGATGACCACTTCTACAACTTTCCGTGATACTGTTATATTTCAAAGGGAAAGAAATGTAAGACTTTTGAAAATTTCCTTACAATATATTCATTACTTTAAGGGTATGAACTGAATTCCTTGTTCGGATTTCAAGGACATACTACATTTTTGGTAAAATAAACAATTTACTTCCCTGCATTTCTGTACAAGAAATATTTTATAGTAGTGTGCTATACCACCTTTTAATTTTATAATGATTAATTCATATTGGCTTTGTAGTATTGTTCACAGAAGCTTATTTTCATTATCGAAATGTGATTTGGGGTATTCATATATTCTAAAACAATTGCTTTCACCTACCATCGATATACATTGATTCTTTAGGCATATATTCAACCAAAAAGTATTTTCAAATTTTAAAAATCATAAATAGGTATTAATTATTCATAATAAAATGAATTCGGCAATAATTTGATTCATAATTTGCATAATGTGAAACTTGCCGTGTTGAAGTACAACATGTTACGCTGACCTAGCCAAAAAGAAGGTCAAAAAGAAGTTTTACACAAACCAAGTTTTTCCATGCATTTTTTCAATTTGTTTTAAATAACAGAGCTAATATATTCTATTACACCTCTTTTGTTACTATAATTGTTATCTTACAATCTAAAACTACAGATGACATAGATTTTCCAAATGATTAGTTTTTGAAGTTGGTGAAATGGTTTTCATGCACTAATAAACCTACTGTATTAATTTTAGAAGATGCAGGTTGATTCTTTTACTATCAGTAGTCATTGATCTTTCCAAAAATTAATATGTGATTTTCAAAAATCGCTATTGTACTTGCTCAAGCTATTTAGTAGACAGATAAAATTTTCCTAGCTCATTTTCTGCTGTTAAAACCGGAGGTATTAGTCTTTCTTATAACTAGTTTATTTTCAAGATATGAGGTAATCCTTCCAATGGAATTACTGTAACGTCAAATCAATTATCAACTTTAATCCGTAATTTTGTCAGAATTGTATAACAGTTTAGCTAATTTCTTTGCTTATTAAATTTAAAGTTTTCTGACTGCGAGAGTTGACTTGTATTTTTTATAGTGTATATTCAATGTATGAAGACATGAGTTTTAAAACTCGCCTTATACAGAAAATCCAATTTTGAAAAATCGCGAAAATCGTTTAACTGCGTCCATTGATTTTCATTGCAAACCAAGATTTCACAATGCAGAAATACAACATAAGACTTGTCTTTTTGCATATTGTAGTGTTTTTTTCGGTGCTGATTCACCAGTAGAATAAATTGATAGAGAAATTTTTAAATTTTGAAGCTCACGTCCTCATATGCTACTCATTTTTTTTTCTTGTCGTATGCGAAAATGCGGATATTCTGTATGTATGACCAATGTTGCTTATAATTTTGGGTAATGTATTCACCTCCGCTTGCTAGTGGCGCCGGCAGGGCGATCATGTGATTATTTTTTTTTTCTCTCGATCTGTTTGAGAGTCAGACAGTTTGATGAACACCGGTTGAGAAGGATGTTGAAATCCGCTGTGAAATAAATTTATTAATTTTGAGAAATGTGCTTTTAATTGGTGTCTTCTTCAGTTGGTCCGATCTCGCGCAGTAAGAGGAGAGATTAGTGCCTATGGATTTGTGTGTATAAAAATAAAAAGTTATATTGTGTTTCCAGGCTAAGTGAAAACTTTGGGGGAAAAAAATGTTCTTCTGATAAAATGTTCTTCAAAAAAAATTTGATTAAATGCAGCTTGTGGCTTTCTGTGAAACTATTGTGAAAAAATAAATGTGATTTCAATTGCAATCGAAAAATATTGATGTGAAAGAATTCTTCAGTCAAAATAGCAATTTTAATAAAAAATAAGAGTGGTGGCGGGCGGTTCCGTGGTAATGGTGAATACGCTTTTAGTTAATTTAATAGAGTTGTTATAATTTGTTGTATTTCGTTTCGATTTTAAGATAACTTTGTCATGTTAGTTTCGATTGATATTTAACGTTATGAGTTGATTCCGAGTGTAATATTTATAAATTAGTTGAGTTTAGTTTCGATTTTTAATTTAAATGTTTTGAGTTTGATTTTAATTTATTGCAATTACTTGGGTTCTCTTTTCAAACAAAATGTTGTTATCAAAATTAAAGAAGAATGATTTAATCGAGGTTATAGAAGAACTTGAGCTTACGTTACCCCAGAGGCAGACTATAGTGTCGCTAAAAGAAGTAATTGAAACGAGCGAAATTTATAAAACTAATTATGATCTTGTGGAAACGGTTGTTGAATCCGTGACTCAGAAGGAAAAAGACAGCGAAAAGAAAGCTGATCGCGAGAGATTAGAAAGAGATTTGGTGTTAGAATTGGAAAAAATTAAACTTGCGCAGTTAGAAAAACAATTGGAACTTACTAATATTCAGAAAGAAACATCGCATAATTTCAGTGACGCAGTAGTAAAAAGTGATTCAGAGGTATCAAATTGTAGTTTAGAAAATTTGTTAAAAAGTGTTAAAACAATAACTATTCCAGTACCTTCGCGTGCAGAATCGTATAATCTCTTTTTTCAATCACTGGAAAGAGCGTTTAAAACAAAGAATGTTCCGGAGGAGTTTAGAGCAGAAATTCTTTTAAATATCTTAGGCGAAAAGGCTACTAATTTAATGGTATATTTGAGTGAGGATGACCTAAGTAAATATGATAAACTTAAAGAAATTGTGTTGAAGAATTTCAAACCACTCCACAGGAAGTGTTAAACAGTTTTCGAAGGGCGCAAAAATTTCAAAACGAAAGTTATGTTCAATTCGCGTCGCGATTAACTGCAACATTTGATTATTACTGTCAATTAAGAAAGGTGAATGACTTTAAGGGATTGTGTGAATTAATGATTTCCGACAAAATATTTAGCTCGTTAGATCGTGAACTTCAAATTCATATAGATGTAAAGCAAGGAGAGTCTTGGTATTTACCTCAAGAATTATCTAGATATTGTGATATTTATGTATCATCTAAGAATAAATGTAAAACCGAAAATAATGCTTTTTCACGTCCGCAGTTTGGAAATAATTCGCAAAAATATCGTAATGTATACAGTCCACAAAACCATTCTAAAGTGTTTATGTCGGAAGTTGAAACTCCAAAATGTCTTATTTGCAAGTCTAATGGGAATCATCATCTTGATATGTGCTTTATTTTCAAAAAAATGTTAGTTAATGAAAGAATTGAGTTCGTTAAAAATAATCAACTGTGTTTTAATTGTCTTAATCATCATAAGGTTATTAATTGTTCTTCCAAATTCAACTGCTCCATTACTAAGAAACGGCATCATATATATTTACATATTGATAAAAAAGTAGATGAAGGGCGTACGCATGGCAGTGCGAAAGATACCAATTCTTACAAGCCAATTGGAATGTCGGGTGCAGCTTTAGATCCAAGATCAAATGTTTTTGTTCCGAAAGGAGCATGTGGTGATAACTCAGCAGCCGAGAGTAGAGAATCGTTGTCTTTCACAGCCACAAATGTTAATGTTAACAAATCTCGTATGGTTTTGCTAAGTATACAGCTAAGATAATGATCGCGGATAATTTTGGAATATTCCATGAAGCGCGTGCATTATTAGACAATGGAAGTCATGCTTCATATCGAAACGGTGCGCTGACAGATTTAATTTGAAAAAGAAAAAAAATAAATCTTGTGGTTTCAGGTTTGAATAAATCATCTTCAGTGATAAATTCAGCAGTGAAAACGAAAATTGCGAATCATAGGAGAACTTTCGAAAAAGGAGTAGAGCTTTTAATAGTCTCGAATATAACAGATTACACACCCGCTAAGCAATTCAACATCGATATCACACATTTAGAGAATTTAACATTGGCAGATGAGAGTTTCAATAGGCCAGGTGTTGTGGATATTTTGTTGGGCGCACAACTATTTTATGAAATTTTAAAATCCGGTCAAATGAGGATCCCCGAGACAGATATAATTTTGCAAAATTCAGTATTTGGGTTTATTGCTACTGGGAGTGTTGCACTAGAAAACGAAGCTTCTGTTCATTGTGGGTTAATTATAGAAAATTTAGACATAACTTTGAAAAAATTTTGGGAAGTTGAAAATATTGAGGCAGAAAGAGTGCAAACCAATGAGAGTTTAATTTGCGAAGATCATTTCATGAAAACTCATTTCAGAAATGACGATGGGCGTTATGTCGTTAGAATGCCGTTAAAAGAAGACCCCCCGTGTTTAGGAGAGTCAAAAGATATCGCCGTTAAAAAATTGAATTCTCTTTGGCGACGTTTAAGAAGAGAACCCGAGTATCTAAAATTATATAGGGAATTCTTAACTGAGTATGAAGATTTAGGTCATATGCAGGCAACTAATGAAAGTCCAAAATACATTATGCCTCATCATGGAGTTTATAGGTCGAACAATAGTACAACTAAATTACGCGTTGTTTTCAATGCTTCAGCAACGTCATCTGGACAATCTCTTAATGATAAGTTGTATTCTGGTTTTGTTGTCCAGGATGATTTATTTTCAATTTTGTTGCGATTTAGGAAGCATACTGTAGTTTTTACCGCGGACATAAAAAAGATGTATAGGCAAATTTATATTAGTCCCGATCAGTGCGATTTACAATGTATTTTATGGAAGGGTGATGAGAATGAATTTATACGCGTTTTTAAGTTGCTCACTGTTACCTACGGAACCAAATGCGCACCCTATTTGGCAACGCGAGTGCTTCAAAAGCTATGTCACGATGAGAAGGAGAAGTATTCATTAGGTGCCGCTGCTGGCAAAGATTTTTATGTCGACGACATACTAAGCGGTACAAATGACATAGCTACTGCCATTGAATTGCAACGTCAGCTAATATCTTTATTAAATGCTGGGGGGCTGGAACTTCACAAGTGGAGCTCTAACAACGAATTGCTATTAAAAAATCTTCCAACCAGCGAGAAAGAATACAACTTTGAGTCTCATGATTCAGAAACTGTTAAAACTCTCGGACTGCAGTTCAATCCTAGCAAGGACACATTTTGCTTTAAGGTCCAACCATTTGTGAGTTCGATAACTAAAAGAACTATCTTATCAGACATTGCACGGTTATTTGACCCTTTATGTCTTTTAGGTCCTGTGATAGTTACAGCAAAAATTTATCTGCAGAAGTTGTGGCTCCTTAAGCTTGACTGGGATGATGAAATTCCACTACAAGAAAGAAAAGCTTGGAATAAATTTCGCGAAGAACTGACAGAGTTGAGACATTTGCAGATAAACCGTCATGTTTTGTGGCCAAATGCGCAACATATAGATTTGATCGGATTCGGTGATGCTTCTAAAGATGCGTACGGTTGTGTTATATATCTTAGATCTATTTCTGAGACAGGCGAATCCAAGGTGTCACTCCTGTGTAGTAAATCGCGGGTGGCACCCCTCAAGAAGATTACTCTCCCGAGATTAGAACTCTGCGCAGCAGAGTTGCTTTCGAAACTTACTGTTAAAGTACTGTCATCCTTGGACGTTCAAATTCGTGGAGTATATTTGTACTCAGATTCGACAGTAGTCCTGGCATGGATTGCCTCACCACCTCAAACGCTTAAGATTTTTGTCTCAAATCGTGTCGCCAAAATTCAAAATAGTACTAAAGACTTCACATGGGATTATGTAAAAACTTCTGAAAATCCAGCAGACTTAATTTCACGTGGTGTTAGTCCAGCGAAAATTCTTGATCTTAAACTCTGGTGGGCTGGACCAGACTTTTTACATAATCAGGGAAATTATGACGTTGAGAAAGAACATTTATCTGTAACTGAAACAGAGGAGTTCCAACAAGAACTCAGACAGAACTGTAATTTCCAAAATTACCAACTTGGGTTATTCAATGAAATTTCAGACTTTGATTATAAATTTAAGATCACTAATTCATATGTAAAATTAATCCGAATTATTAGTTTTATTTTCAGATTCATCTCTAATTCAAGATGTTATAATAAAGAAAAGGGACCTTTATCTCCAGCAGAATTAAAGAAAAGTAAATTGTTTTAAATAAAATAAGTTCAAATTCAGGCATTTTCTAGGGAGATAAAGGCCTTGAGAGAGGAAGGAAGGATTAAGGAATTTAATGTAAGTAGTTTATGCCCTTTTATTGATGATGATGGTATAATACGCGTGGGTGGCCGATTAGTTAATGCTAACTTACAAATTGATGTTAAACATCCTATTTTACTTCCTAAGAGTCACAAATTCACGGAAATGATTTTTTTTTGTATTTTCATTTAAAAAATTTTCATGTTGGTCCCCAAACTTTGTTGTATGCCGTTCGGCAAGAATACTGGCCTTTGGGGGGACGTGCTATTGCTAGAAAAACTCTTCATAATTGTGTAACATGCTTTAAGGCGAACCCAAAAGAAATGAGTCAAATTATGCCACCTTTACCTAAGGAAAGAGTAACCATTAATCCTCCTTTCTCCAATTCAGACCTAGATTGTTGTGGGCCTTTCTTAATAAGGTATAAGAACCAAAGGAAAGGTGTATATAAAAAAAATTATGTTTGTGCATTTGTTTGTTTTATGACTAAGGCAGTTCATTTTGAAATTATCACTGAGTTATCGGCAGAGGCCATGATTTCATGTTTAAAAAGATTTTTTGCACGCAGAGGTTTGGCATCTCATCTTTTTTCTGATAATGGCACTAATTTTCGAGGTGCTGCTTCAGAAATAAAGGAATTATTTGCTTTATTTAAAAATGTGTATGTAACTGATTACCTGTTTTCTGAAGGTGTGTCATGGAGCTTTATCCCTCCACAGTCACCTAATTTTGGGGACTGTGGGAGGCGGGGGTAAAGTCTTTCAAACACTATTTTAAAAGAGTGGTAGGTGAGCATAAACTCACATTTGAGTAGTTTTTGACTGTAAGCAGTCAAATTGAAGCTATTTTAAACAGCCGACCTCTGACACCACTATCTTCCGTTCCAAAGAATTATAATGTTTTAACACCTGGTCACTTTTTGATAGGAATTAAACAATCAAATAATAGATTCAAAATTAGCTGGGTTAAAGCACATGTGGGCATCCAAGGAAACAAGGATGCCGACGAATTAGCCAAACAAGCAGCAGAAAATAAAATAAAAGAAATTTCATATAACTTAGAAAGACCAATAACAAACCTTAAAAAAACAATTAAAGAACTAATTATTAAACAGTGGCAGTTCGAGTGGGATTACGGGGACAAGGGCAGGACAACATATCAATACTTTCCAAAAGTAAGTACAAACAGACTAAGGGGTTGTAAATTACTCAGCCAGATATACACGGGACATGGAGCATTCCCAGAATACTTACACAGATTCAAGCGCAAAGATGAGCCAAATTGTGCATGCGGGCAATTGGGAACCCCAAAACACTTTCTAACAGCCTGCCCACTAACACAACCACACCATCTGATTCAAATCACAGCAAAAAACGAGCAACTTTGGCATAATCAGCTAGCAAACAATAAACATGTACAAAACAAGGGCAAAGCAGTTATCAGATGGTTAATAGAAAACATAGACTCAATCTCTCAATAAAACATAAAAGAACAAAGCTAAACACGTACCATCCCAGCGGACATCGCCACCCCAAACTAACTAACTGCCTTATTTTCAGATTTAATATATATATATATATATTTTAAAAAAAAGAGGTCCGAGTTTAACTATTAAGTTGACCGCGGCCGCAGGTGAAAAAACCTTTTACTTGCAAAAAAAAAAAAAAAAAAAAAGAAAAAAAAAATCGATTTATCGCATTTCTGAGAGGTGGAAGTCATTTATGATGAACTGATAGCTACGGCTCACTCACACAAATCCAACGAATCATCGGAAGATAGTTAAGTGGATAAGGAAAAGATTTGTTTTAAATGAAACAGAGTAGCCAACTACATACTAAATCAAGCCAACTACAACAAAGGAGAAATTATAACGATACATCTTGTGAAAACAGTCATCATAAAAAAATTGACGGACTAACGGCCATGGAACAAGCCCCACTCCAGTAGTGCACAAGCCTTTACAGATAGCTCGCAACAACGTTGCATAAATCGTGATAACAGCCATTAGGTTCCAATGGACTGATCGCCATGTGCGCATTCTCGTATCAAGGTAATATAAAAACAAAGGAAAATGAACCTGTTAAGTGATCAAAGCCAACTCAAAGGGTCACAAATTAAAGACCACATGTCGTCAACCCATCAGCGGCAAGTTCGTAAAGTGACAAAACCTCAAATTTAGACATCCACCATTAATAGAGTCATAAAGAAAAACAACCTACGATAGAGACAAGCATCTCACGGTATGTGAGAAGCATATATCTAATCAAGGAAAAAGAAAAGACCCACAAGAATATGTCAAAATATTAAAAAGACAACCACCACGACAGTGACCAACTACCAAGACAAGGAAACCTCCTCAGAAGAACAAGTCCACTGAGTGAGATAAGTATATTATATTAGACAAATATAATGAATTATTAAAATTAAATGTTAATTTAGGTCAAACCCAACCCCCATAGCTTATGTCTAAGTTACAACCTCAAGCAGCTAGCTCAATTAGAAATTAGTATATTAATCTCACTAGGTCAGCTCGTTAGTCTCCTATCAATTCCCTCCTAGATACGTAATAGTATGCCAATTCATAGTTAACTTGCCATAAGATAATATAAAAATAATAATAATAATTAATAAATAAAATCCCGGTTCTAATATTAGAAATGATTAAAATATAAATTCATTTTAAATAGCCAGGCAATATTTAAGTAATCTAAAGTAAATTACTCTCGTTAGTTTAATGTCACTTAGTGCTATAGGATAATATTAAAACAATATATATAATAAATGATAGTTAAGTAAATAGCTATAAGTAAGTTTTAAGTGTAATAACATGTACAAGCTAACCCCTTTCCCTTTCAGGGTTTTTTTTTTACTTTATTATTCGTAGTTGCACATAGGCTATAGCCTGCACAAGCTACCGGACCCTCTCCAGTGGGAAGTCTACGGAGTCAGTTTCTACGTGGTGGGTTACGGTAGATAGGAGGAGTCTCATCCCCCTGCATCGTTATGTTTGCCCAAAATTAACTTTCAGTGCAACTTGTCTATCTGCAGAGCTCCTTTTTTTTTCTTTCCTCCCCACCCCCCCCTCTAAAATTCATTTTCTTACGACAAGTCTGGAACAACAATTCGGCTTCTAAACCCCAGGTCAGAAGTAGTTCGGGCAGCGGTGGCCCAGTTGGCAGAGCATCGAATCCGCAGCTAAGGCCGCGGGATCGAGGCCTACTGCTGGCTATAATCCGCCATGTACGCTGATGGCGCCTGGTGCATGTAAAATCCGTCGTGGATGCAAAGTCCTTCAAGTTACCTGTGAATTATACCTCTGGAGGTACCTTGCCAGGTGAAGGTCTCATCATCTGATCAAGGTTCTAAATTACGAGACCAACATGAGTAGCAACGTGCAGGTGCAAAACATCAGGATATAACGTTAAGTAACCGGCATAACAAAGTATACACAAACGAGCAGTAGGCACTGCAGATAGGATGACGATCAAGGCAATGGTGTCAGGTTTATTGCCGCTTCGCGGCGATTAGGCGGGCTTTCGCCCATATGCCAGGTACTAAACCCGTTAAGCTGGGGCAACCCGGCAGGTAGGGGCCTGGTCATCGGTTAGAAAGAAAGAAAGATCGGTAGGCCACTTAACTCTTTACCTGAGATAGACATTTCATATGTAGAAACTAATAGACTTTCTAAATGGCAACTGCTAACAAAACTGGTTCAAACTATTTGGAAAAAATGGACCAGAGATTATTTGTGTAATTTGCAGCAGCGATCCAAGTGGCCTAGTATTAAAGGTGATATTAAACCAAACATGGTTGTATTGCTAAAGGAAGAAAACCTACCAGTAAGTACTTGGGTGATTGGTAGAATAGAAAGTGTCATTCGTGGAAATGACGGAAAAATCAGAGTCGTTAATGTAAAAACGCCTAAGGGCACTTATAAACGAAGTATTTCCAGTGTATGTATTTTACCTATTTCAGATAATGTTATGTAAACTTTTTAATTTTTGCTATTGTATGATTATAATTGAATTTCTTATTTCATTAGTATATTCAGAGTGTATATATATTGTGCTAGTTATTGTACCTTTGTATCTATTGTATATTTAATGTGAAAATGTAGTAAAATAGTACGTGTTTTAATTGAAACCTTTGGGTTTCAAGGTGGGGAGTGTATTCGCCTCCGCTTGCTAGCGGCGCCAACAGGGCAATCATGTGATTGTTTTTTTTTTTTTTTTCTCTCGATCTGTTTGAGAGCCAGACAGTTTGATGAACACCGGTTGAGAAGGATGTTGAAATCCGCTGTGAAATAAATTTATTAATTTTGAGAAATGTGTTTTTTATTGGTGTCTTCTTCGGGTAATATCGACCATTTTACAGTAAATAATTTATCACAGCACACAACCGGATACAGAATCTCCTTTTCAAATTAGCACTAATTTAATTTTCAATACGTGAGGCAAAATGTATCAAAATCCGTAAGATTATCATGTTTATGTGACCTTTTGAAGAAAACTTCACATAAACTGATAATCATAGTAATAATAAAAATGAAACATCCTTTTAATCATATGCAAGCCTAAAGCTTTTAAAAGATTTTCTTTTTTTTTCCTCGTGTTATTTTTTTTATAGAGCTAAAAGACAATTATGAATACAAAGTATGGAGAAACTTCTTTGTGTGTGTGAAAGCATAAAAATTTGCCATAGGGACTGTGTTCACGCATTTTTGTAACGAGTTTGGTTTTATCTATGATTTAAATTTAGCTAAAAAAAAGAAATCTATATGGCATCAATTCGGAATAAAATTCAATTATCATCAGCATAAAAATATTCTTTGCTTTAAATCGCTGGAAATAAACAATACGGACCGAAAGCTACGCATTTGCGCTTTACGAAGAGAAATACTTTTATTCGATTACTAAAATATGATGTGAAAACCATGGTTTTAATATTTTTACAGGTAAAATAAGTGACATTATTTATAAACAAGTAAAAATTAAATTTAAAAAATCAAAAAACCCGACTGCGTAGAAAGTGAACTGATTAATTATTTCTTATCAATGTGAAACTATTTTTTTATATTACTTACCTATTTTTTTAATTTAATTGTATTGATGACTTTTAAGTTGTGTTTAATTGTTAGTTCCTATCTATAAACACTGTTTTGATGAGGCTTATAGATGTCTATGAAGGTTAGAGTTGAAGTAAAGCTAGAGATCCTACCTACACAACTTCCAGGTTGTGTAATATTTAAACGGAGTTTCTGACTGTAAAATAGTCAATGAAACATCGTCTTCATTTTGAAAGACCTATCCAATGATATGCCACGCAATAGGGTGCCTTTTTTGTCTCTACCGCCATTTTGTATTTTAAGGCCGCCATTTTGATTTTATAAAAACAAAACCTAGCCTATAACCATTCGATAATTAAGACAATCGATAGAGACCTCATTTATTAAAATCCAACCAGCCGTTGGGAAGTTTCGAGGGTATAAAGAAATCCAGATACCCAGATGCGCGTGAAACACATAACCCTTCTTGGCAGTCGGGTAAAAAGAAAATAAACGTTTAAGTTTATATTTGATTGCAAGACATGTAAAAAAGGCTTATCCAAAGCAGGTACAGTCGTGGAAATAAAAAGTAAACAACCCCTACTAACTCTGCAACAAATTACTGTAGAAGAAAGTTACTGGTATGAAACGACTGGATATAAAGTCTACTGTTAAATGATGTATATAAAATTTGCTTTGGGGGCCATCTACATATGTAAACGAAACCAAGCTTTTTTTTTCAATAGCAGTACCCACGTTTGACACCATAAATAAATTCTAAAACTTCCAATTAGCCTAAATACTTCCAAATAATACTACCAAAATAAAAATACTACCAAAATAATTAACCTTCATGAAATTCCTGCGATTCTTTTCACAGAAATTAATTATCTTAAAATGAGCCTATTTTAGGGCTATATCCAAATTGAAGTTTGGCACTATATTATTGAAATGCTACAGAATGACTAATGGCTATGTCTTTTCTATTAATATATTATTTCTTTCCAATATGACCATTTCACTCGCCTGATATGTTTCAATTAATGCTATAATTCGAAAACTACTTGAAAGAAAATTTGAAAGTGAGAATTTGAAATTAGCAGGACATAATAAATATAAATCTATCAAAAAAATTGTAGGTTGTAATTCATATTTTTTTCGAATATTAATTTCATAATTCATATTACTATATATTTTTTTAATTACAAATTCAATGTATTTATGTTTGGGTTTTTTAGTATTATAACTACACAAAAAATTATGACATTAGGATTATAATTTCAGGAGATATTAATAAATATATGAAAATGTAATTTATCATTAGAAGCTCTAAATTTTAAATGCTGATAATTAAAAACTTATCATCCAAATGACTTGAAATTTCGTTTATTGGCATAGTTTGAACTGAAGATTTGAAGTATATTGTCAGAATTCGGCACTGGTATTGAAAACAACAAAGTTTGGTCTGGTTTTGATTTGTAGATGGCCCCCTAAGCAAATTTTATATATATTATTTAAAAGTAAACATTATTTCCAATCGCTTGGTACCAGTAAATTTATTCTGTTATAATTAGTTGCTTAGTTAGTAGGGATTTTTTACTTTTTTTCTGGACAGTGCGTTTACATCCCATTACATTTAAGTCGGATCTGATTTTTTTAAAGAAAAGCCAACCTCTCCAAAAAAACTATTGCAAAATCTTTAAACATCTTTGTAGGAAACGTAAAGAAATTTATAAATCTGATGAAAGTTAATCAAAACAAAAAAACATGCTGTCCACCGCATCATGTGGAAATACGTTTTTAATCATAAGATTATATGGATATTGTTTAATGAGAATTATTCACCAGGTGAAAAATGGAAAAAAGTATTTACCATTGATGAGGATTGGATATACTTATCTGATTGCAACAGAAAAATATCAATTTGCTATCAAAAAAGAGAAGAAAAAGAGGGAAAAAAGACCATAGAAAGGAGAGAAAGGAATTCCATTCAGAGAAAGGAAGGAAAGTAGAAAAAAAAGAAAGTAGAAAGAAAGCAGTAAAACAGTAGAAAGAAAGTCAAAATTAACTCGGATTAGTATTAAAAAATTATTTTAATATCTGTTTTCAAAGAAGACGTCCCATTACTTTGCGGAAACAATCTTTATTTTGTCAAGTTACATCAGGATGAGATGACCAGTCATACCTCTAAATCTACAGCTATACAGGGTGCAAAGGAAAGTTCTTTTAACCTGAACGAACGGAGCTGAATGAACGAACCTTGCGAACGGAGCGAGCTACACCTATGCAAGTGAGGTAACGGTATAGTAAAGTGACTACGCCCGACCTAATGCAAACGACAGCAGCGTTCCTAGTGGCGAAATTTGGAAGATAGCCATTGCAAATCGAAAACAAAAAGAGATAGAGCAAAATTTCCAATTAGAAAGTTTTAGTATATCAATTAAATAGTACGAAACGACATTTGGTTTACACGGATAAGATAAATCGTCACCTGTATACCACAAAATGTCCGAAATCGATGAGTGACAATTCTACTTAGCATATTCACATTTCGAAAATGTAGCAGTTCACAATTGCAAATTGGGACGTTGTACTGTGCTGTAATGTCTGTAAAACTTTAATTTCCAACGTATTTAAAATTTTAGTTTAATCCTTCAGGGCAGAAGAATTCTATTCGCAAACTGATGACATAATTGACTGACACCAGAATATTCAAACGAATTTCTTAGAAAATAAAAACCCACTAATTTGCACTTTCATTACAAAAGCAAAATTTGATTAAAATATTATTGGTGTTATTTGTCAGTTTTGGAATTAAATTTACATGGCTAGACCGTCTAGTCACGGGCCTTGAAAGGGTTAAATCTATGTCGTCGTAGTGAAGAGGCTCGCAATAGACGTTCCATGCTGCAATGTGCATGCAGATTTACTCTCACGAATACAAACGTGTATCGTCAGCAATGGTGAACTTTTCGAACATACTGAATATTAATTTTTTATCACTGTGAGACAGTTTGTCTTTTTTGTTTTTTGTGGGATGTTATCAGAATGTATTGAGAAAAGTACGTATATATACAATAAATTGTGCATATTTCTTCATACTTCTGGCTATTCCATTCAAACTTTTACACAAAATCGAGTGCTTCGATTTCGGACATTTTTGTCTATACAGGCGAAGATTTATCTTATCCATGTAAACCAAATGTCGTTTCGTACTAATTAATTGATGCTCTAAAGCTTCCTAATTGGAAATTTTGCTCTATCTCTTTTCGTTTTCGATTTGCAGTGACTATCTTCCAAATTTCACTTGTAGGTGGAGATGTTCCCGTTTTCATTAAATCGGGCGTAGTCGCTTTACTGTACCGTTAAGTCACTTGCATAGCTGTAGCTCTTTCCGTTCTCAAGTATTTTCAGATTAAAGGGACTTTCCTTTGTACCCTGTATTTTTATAAAATTGAGAAATGAAATCGGAATTGAAGCTATTCCATTTAAATGTCTCCAGTCCAAGTTACCCATCGTGTATCCCGAGGAGTACTGTGCATTTGGTCTTTTAAAACAAGTTCTTTATAAGCAGTATTCCAAAACATGGAATGGATTTTCGAAGAATGCGGTCGAGAAGTGGAACAAAATTAACCTTATTATCTTAACCCTTTATGTACTGAAATATGAATCCATGAAAATTTTATCTTCTGAAGCATTTTTCGTAAACTTTTGAAACTATATTAGAAGATTTACATAATCATTTAATAAATTTTAGAAGGATTTTAGAAGAATTGAAGAATTTAGAAGGATTAATTAAATTTGAATTTATATGGATTTTGTGCAATATTTAATACCCCACTCAAATCTTTTATTTTAAATATTTTTCTTAGTATTTTATAGAATTAGGAAATGTACAAATATAATGTTCTTACAATAGAAATATAGAAATATTTCCGAAATGACTCCCCCCCTACCCCCCAACGCAAAAAAAGCTGAAAAGATGCAACGGCTAAAGAAATCATCCTTTCAAAAATATTTTTGTTTTGTGTTACCAGTAATGCTTTTGGAACCAGATAAAGTAATGCAGCTATAACTTATTCTAAACTATATTACTACTAATCGATGTATTAAATGAATTTTATAATAAGTTATTTTAATTACAATTATAAGTACCGTCAGTAGATAAACGGTTAAGAAAGACTCTTTATATTGGAAATCAAAATGTAATATGATAATTCAACAAAAAGGATATAAAATTGAATAATATGAGAAAGTGGAATTCTTATCTTTTTTTAAATATTTATCTTGCCAAAATAGATATAAAAATGTGTGAACAGCCACTGTATTAAGATATATTGTTTAATAAATTTGTTAAATGTCACATATATTTAGAAGTTATGGTTTTAAATTTGTAAAAATGTAAAAAAAAAAAAAAAATAGTTTTGTAAGTAATATTTTCATTTAAAAAGTCTTAGAAAAATTTCAAGAAAGGAAGAAAAACTATTGTCTGTAACAAATGAATAAGGCATGAATTTTCAGAAGTATTTGTAATTGAAGTTTGTGTGTTAAATATGCTTATATTTACAGAACTCTAAATACCAAAATTCATAAAATATTAAGAATATATTTAAGCGTGCTTTTACATACTGAACATATGCATATTTGATTTAAAAAAATCGGTGTATATTAAAATTTGAATTAAATAGGCATTTAAGCAAAAGACGAGAAACTAAACTCTTGAAATTAAGTAAACAATTTTAAGATATGATTAGACATTTGACAATAATACACTCCGTTTTTAAAAAGAACTTTAAAACCACAAGGGTGTCCTAATTATATCTATATTTACGATTTTGTGATAAATGAAGTAAGAAAAACGGTTTATTTATTTTGATAAATTAGAAGTGCGAAAAGTTTTCATTTTTGAAAATGTTTGTCAGTCAAACATAATAAAGCTTTAAATCCCAAAGCTTCCGTAAAATGTCTTTACTGGTATTTATTCTATCTGTGACCTTTACCCTTTCTGTATTTGTTACTTACTTCAGTAAATATTTGATTTTAATTACACATTCTTCTCTACAGTAAAGAATACGTAAAGAAAATACTATTAATTGCATTCTTTACATAGAAAAATCATTATACACACTTTTTTGACACAAAGTACATTTATTATGGGAATTACTTTAAAACCTAGCAAATATTTATTTCAAAATTTTCATCATTTAGTAAATATTTATTAAGTAATGTATATTTAAAGTATTAAAAGAGGCGTTAGTGGATAAATGTATTTCTTGGTAAGATATACTGTTAAATAAAAAGCATTCTTTAACGAATTAAGATAAATATTTTTACCAAAGTTACAAAATTATATTTGTTGAGGTATTCACAATATTCTCCATTTAGTAAAAATTGTTGATAAACAATATAAGAAAAACTGAAATAATCAAATGTGCACTTACATTTTTTCGAAAATAGTTTTTTTTTTCCCGATCAACTTGCAAATTCCCAAATTGACTTTCTTAGACTGACTTCTTATATTAATAAGGATAACATTTTGATTCTTAGAGTTTATAAAAATTTCTTTTAATGTATTCCATAATGGATAATGTTATGTAATTTTTTTTTCACCCAAACAAAGAAAGAAAGGTAAACTTTAAAGCAATTTAAAGATCAATAATTATTTTTTGGAGTGAAGATTTTACTCATTTCAGATGAGATATTTCTTTTATTTCAAACCGACTTAAGAAAAGGAATTTATGAAATTTGAGTATTGAGATCAGACTGAAAAAGTAAACAACAAATTAAAAGATTAACAAATTAAAAATTATTTATTAATGGCAATAAATATTTAAAAAATACATGTTACGTAGACTTTTCATCGCTGTTCTCATGATTGCTTTTGCTATGAGATTTTTTGTATTGCACTTAATACCAATGCATAAAATGTTTTCTAATTAATCTAAAAAAATTTAGCTATAGAAAAAATTTCGATGAGAGACTTTTCCCCATTTAATGCAAAGAAGTTTGCATACTTTTTATGCTTATATTCTTTGGTCCAATTATAACTTCAAGTTTTCAATTTTCCATAGAATAACACAAAATTTGGCTAAAAAACATATTATTATTTTTGAAACAACTGTCAAAAATGGGGAAAAACTTTGATTCTGGATTAAACACTAATTTTAACACAAAAGATGATTAAAATGGCTTTAGATTTTGAGGATGTGTTACATTAGAGGGTATAAAATTCTGTAATGTATTTCAATTTAAATGAGCTGTACTTTAATAAAATGATAAACAACTTTCTCGTTATAAGAATTCTACACAACCATGTGTGTCATTTTTAAAGATGTCGTTATTCAAGCTGAAACAATCAGTCAGAAGATTTTTACGTAAATTTGAACACAAATCAAAGACTAATGAGGAGAATTGTTAGTCCTGAAGTGTGCGGAATAGACATATTGAACAGTATCAAAAGGGATTAGCATGCTTTACATGCTATAAAACTTGCGGATTTGTTAAAATTCAGAAATAATAGATGATTTCAAATTAAAATGTAATGTTTGCGTTTGGAAATTTAAAAACCTCCAGAATTTATCTTACAATGTTCAGGAACCGATCTATTTGTGTCTTTTAACAGTTAATAAAAAAATATTTAATGCAAAGTTATCTTCTTATTATCTCACGGATATTCTGAAAACTCCTACAATTATCATAAGAATTTCAAAAATCATTCTATTTTTATTCTTAATAAGTTATGGAAGTCTAAATTTTATGCAAGAATTTTATTATTATATAAGGATGTATTGAAATTTCCCAAAATCATCCTACAAATTCCAGCAAACATTCAAAAGTTCATTCTTAAGGGATCACATAAATCCTATGATTGTCGTATGTACGTTCTGAAAGATCCTTAAAATGACCTGTTACTGACTTCCGGAGTATTTGTGCACAAGTAGACATTTCGATTTCATGAAAATGTTCATAGGATGTTTGCAGAAAAGTACAGGATATTTTTTGGAAATCAGGATATCCTACAATTTGAGTTATCTGGTATTTTGGTGGATGTCATTGCTAGGTGTGGATTGCTCGAACTCGGTTTATTTGCTAAAAGTTTGACCAGTAATTCATTACTCTCTGTTGGATTTTCAGCTAAAAAGGATTGCCATTCGGGTGTAATAATAATTTTTGGAGCATTCTTAGTAAAGTAATCGGTTGTTAACTTTAAGAGATCAGTTTCAGAATGCCGAAGCGCTAAAATAATAGTATCACAAAACGTATCAACAGATAGATTCTTTTTCATGAACTCGACGCACTTCGCTCTGAGATCCAGAGCTTCATATTTATTAGCCGCATTGAAAAGGCTAAAAACGTTTTCATGGGAAATCATTCCTACCTCTCCACAATAGAGGAAACATAGAAAGTCTGAAAAGGAGGAAGGATCACAATCATCGATTTCAACAGAGCGGATAGCGTTTTCCACACTACCATGTTCAAAAATTGATGCAAAGACTGGAGAACGAGCTTTCAGTATATTTCTGTGTGCCAGGAATTCTCGTCCTTTTACTTTGACGACAACATCGCAGTCCTCTTTCTTGAGGAATAATTCTTTGAGGTCATGAAGAACTCTCTTCCCAAGCAGAGTAATGGAGTATTCTGAGGTGCAGGCTTCATCTAATTAAGAAAGAAATATAATAGACTGGATTGTATTGAAATTAACCCGGGAGAACGCGTGCATACCCAGGGTATGAATGGTTTTTACTTTGTAACCAATAAATACAAATAATAATCGTCACCTTGTTTAGTCGGAGACTACTCTTATAAATTCTGCTATAAAATAATTTGAAAATTACTTAAAAAAAATTGTGGTGACAATTGTACAAACCAGACGCACCCTGGGTCTATCAGCCCCGGCGCGCATCCTCCCGGGTTAAATGTTTCATCTTTTTTTATTATTAAAATTTACATAGATTGATTTCAAAGATACGTTTTTTTTTGGGTTTGAGTAATAGCCCAGTGGTAGGGGCGCAAAAAAAAAAAAAAAAAAAAAAAAACAAAAAAAAAAAAAAAAAAAGGCCGAATTTGGAATTAATTAGGGGAAAGCTGGAAATTGTTTTAATCCCTTCAGTTTAGGTCTAGAATGAATATGCTACGTTTTCCCCCTCGTACTAGGTGAGCGTTAGTAAATATGTATAGGTTTATAGTCAAAAAACACGTTTTTTTTGCATACCATAACAGTATCTCCAAACAGCTAACTCTGTCAAAAACATTGTCAGTACAAATGTTGTAGAGCTTAAAATTCTGAGTAAAATTAGTACCTACACTTAATGTTTTTGTTGAATATTAAGGTCACAATTCCACGTTAAAATTTTAGACCCGTGGTCAGGGGTTGAACTCAGAATTAAATAGGGGAAAACTGGAAATCATTTTAATTCCTTCAGATTAGGTCTAAAACGAATATTCTATGTTTTCTTTCTCGTACTTGGGTGAATGTTAGAAAATATATACATATTTATTTTCGAAAAACACGTTTTTTTAAATTACCTTGACATTATCTCAAAACAGCCAGCTCTATGAAAAACATTGTCAATACAAATGTTATAGAGCTTAAAATTCTGAATAAAAGGAGTACCATCATTAATACTTTTGTTCAACATGAAGGTCGCAATTCTATTTCAAAATTTTGCCTTTATCGCTAATCAAGAGCTTGAAGCCAGGACAGACCAAGTTAACTTAACAATATCTCAAAACAATTAACTCTAACAAAAACATTATCAGTTCAAAAGCTGCAGAGCCTAAAATTCTGAGTAAAATGAGTACCTACACTTAATATTTTTGTTCAATATTAAGGCCGTAGTTTTGAGATATTGTTAAGTTAACTTGGTCTCTTCTGGCTTCAAGCTCTTGAGTTGAAAAATTTTGAAACGTAATTGCGATTTTAATGCTAAACAAAAATATTAATGATGGTACTCATTTTATTCAGAATTTAAAGCTCTACAATATTTGTATTGACAATGTTTGTTATAGAGTTAGTTGTTTTGAGATATTGTTAAGGTAATTAAAAAAAAAAAAACTGTTTTTTGAAAATAAATATGTACATATTTTCTAATATTTACCCAAGTACGAGGAAGAAAACATAGTACGTTCATTTTAGACCTAAACTGAAAGGATTAAAACAATTTCCAGTTTACATCTAATTAATTATGAGTTCATCCCCCTGACCACGCGTCTAAAACTTTAAAGTGGAAATGTGACCTTAATGTTCAACAAAAATATTAAGTGTAGGTACTCATTTTACTCAGAATTTTAAGCTCTACAACATTTGTATTGACAATGTTTTTGACAGAGTGAGCTATTTGGAGATACTGTTGTGGATGTAAAAAACGTGTTTTTTGACTATAAATCTATACATATTTCCTAACGCTCACCTAGTACGAGGGGAAAACATAGCATATTCATTTTAGACCTAAATTGAAGGGATTAAAACAATTTCCAGCTTTCCCCTAATTAATTCCGAATTCACCCCTCCCCCCCCCCCCCCGGCTAACCACTGGGCTATAGCTACAGCCCCGTAAATTAAAGATTGAATACACTTAAATAACTTTTGAATCAATAAATCTAGGAATGTAGATAAAATATCTACCTATAGTAAAATATCTATCTTCCATTACAGCAGAGTGTCTGAAGCTCCTCCCTATGACGAAATTTGAAATTATTGACCCTCTCTCAGAAACAAGTACATATTGCAAAATGAAGTCAATTACAAAAATGTATGTCCACGAGTCAGTAAGAAATCATGTCTTAAGTGTGCTAAAAATGTTTACTGGAATCCCTGAAATGCATTTTTTTATGTCCAATCGCTGGATTAAAAACGTTACTTATCGTGTCAAGAAGAATGGTATTATAATGCAAATACAAATAAAATAACGCATGTAATAAAGCATGTATACAGTTTAGTATAATAAAAAAATCAACTTATGTATTTTCGACGATTTCAACTATCCGCCACAATAATCGCGTATGCATGAGAGTGCACGTCTGATCTTTCTATATATTTAGCGTGGATTTAGTTAATTTTATGCTTTTAACATCTGTTGACTGCACAACCCTTTCCTATCCGACTGAGTCTTACGAAATTTCATAAATAGCCCAATATATATAATATTTGCATATATAATATTTAACCATCATGAACAAAAATAGAAAAAGTTATGTTCAATAAGTACAAGAGTAAAAGTAGGGCTAGAATTTTCTCTACTACTAGTAAAAACTTCTTTTTATACACTTTTTTAAATACTGCTATGTTATAGGGATTTGATATTTATCGTAAAAATCTATAAAATTTCAGTTAAAATACGTTATTTTGGTGTGTGCCCAGATTATCTAAATTTCCTCTCTTAAACCCTTTCCGGCGCGGAGTAATTCTGCTTAAAATCTGATGAAATATTAGACTGACATCATAATTTATAAACAAATTTATTTGAAAAAACTAACTTGATTATTTTCATGTACGTTATGGAAGGAAAACTTTAATTCAATAATCTGGATGCCAGTAACATAAAAATTAGGTGCCCTTTTTTAAGGACACCGCCCGCGAAAGGGTTAATATAATGTTGGTAGTCATTTAGTATATTTACATTTTAAAATACATAAAATTGGCTCTGTGTTTTCAGATAGAAAAACAGAAAATTTTAAAAATGCATTATTTAAACTATCCATTCGGGATACTTTAATTGATTTCTCAACGTGTAGTATTTATTTAATTATACTAAGCTATAAAAAGACAAAAGCGTAATTTCAATATACAGGGTGTCCGAAATGTCTGGAAACGGTCGAATAACTCGAGAAATACAAAGCAGATTGAAAAACGAAAATATACGTGTTAAATATTTTTAAAAAAGCTACTCAGTGATACCAAATTTGACCCTCGCAACCGACCCCCAGGGGTCAGAGGGGATACAAATTTGAAATCTTGAATGATAACCTTCATTTTTTATTGCAGATTCGGATTCTACGGGCAAAAATACGTAAATTTTGTATTTAACATTTTTTCATAGCTGCCAACTTGTACGGATTTTTGCTACCACTAAAATGTAACAGAAAATTTTGCCTAATTCAATCACCGAATTGCAGTGAATGTTGATAATTAAATAAGGCAAAAATTTCAGTTAAATTTTAGTGGTAGCAAAAATCCGTACAAGTTGGCAGCTATTTTTTTTCTAATATTCGTTGATCATGGTGTAATTGCGCAAATAAAACAGATACATATTTTGGTTTTCCCAACCAGGTTTTGACATCTCGAAATCTGATTGGCCAGACTTTTAACGTCAAAGTTGCCGTCTTTTGCGGAAATAGTGTTTCTCAAAAACCATCAGTGGAGATTGTTTTCATGGCGTTTCATATGCTTTTTCCACAAAAAGTAATAGAAATATATTAAATTAGTTTTCTATTTGCATGTCTTTTTATCAAGTCGATCATTTTTAAATAATAAACTGCGTATTTTGATATTTTAACGAGTAAATAAGCACCTCCCCTCCCGAACAGAAAAATGATAGTATTCATTAATTGGGGGCGGAGTGTGTTGATATTCTGCGTTTCGATGTCTTCTGCTGTCAAAAAAATCACTTAATTCGAGGCCGGATGGGAGTGTATAAGTTTTTTTTAATTATTACTATGGAATAACATAAAGGAGCAAAAAAAAAAAAAAAAAAAAAAACAACATATAAAATCTTTTTGTGCTGGCTGATAAAAGGATGGGAAGTAGCGTAAATTTCAGGTGGAGGAGGGCGGGATTATAGGTTTTGATGATTGATTAGTTACTGCAACCACTGACTAGTAAGTAGGGCAGAAAACATTAAAAAATTCTAATAAATGCAATACATTTTTGTAAATTAATATATTTTTTTCATTTTAACATTTTTTTTTCCTAATTTTAAATTTATTATTGGGTTGTTTGGGAAGTCGTGTCCGTTTAGGAAAATCAATTCGCACCGGAAAATCCTGCCCGGTAATTACTAGACATTACTTATAGGAATCAATCTCTAATTATTAAATGATAGAATTTTCCGGTGCAAATTGATTTTTCCAAACGGACGCGACTTTCAGAACGACGCAATAATTTTAAACAATTGAAAATTTTTGATCTTTTAAACTTTAGAATTAAAAATATAATTTAACTCTGTAAGCACTGTTGCTTATTTCCTGGGGGAGAAGACGTTTTAATTTTCGTGGGGGAAAGATAATGTAGAAAAGTGTTTAATTATTCATTAATTATTACAATAATATAACAAATGTGAAAAAATATATAAGCAAAAACATTATTTGCAGAACAAATTAAAAACAAATCAGTTTTTCCTACATTTTTTAAGCCCGAGAAGGGACATTTATATTTATTCATATATTCCATTCAGTTACTTCGATGTTTAATGTTAAATTTTTGTAACAAATAATTTAGAGCTTTTGCGGACAGTGTCCTTAAAAAAGGACTCATAATTTTTATTTTACTGGCACCCAGAATATTTAATTAAAATTTCCCATTTATAACATACTTGAAAATAAGATTTTATCCAGTTGCGTTGGAGCTCTGTTGTGAGTGCTCCTTCGCAAGTTATATTTTTCGCAGTTTGAATGGCAGGTGGGGCGGTTCGTTAGATTAGTTTCATCTCTATTTGAACTGTATCGTGGCATCAATTAAGGATACGAGTTATATGGCGGATGTTATTGAAAACATCGCAAATGGAACGTTAGTCAGCAATTATAAGGAACAATTTGATAATATTTCGTCCAACTTCGAGGACCATTCTAAAAATATACTGGCTGATTTTTACACCTTTGTGGACAGACACATTTTAGACTTGAAAACTAAAGATGATTACGCTACTTCGCCTACTGATCAAGAGGAGGTAAGAAGAACATGTTTTGAAGCTTTTTCTTTGCTAAGGGAGCCTACTATAGATAATTTGTTAGACTCTGCTATTTTTAGCTTTTTCTGTTCTATTCAGTATAAGAAAACACCTAACATAATCATTAATGACACTAACCTTAAAAATGAATTATTCAACGCAGTCAAAAAGGGGATTAAGCGTCCCTTGACAGAGGAGAGTCCTACTATCCCTCTTGCTAATAAATTCAAAAATATCGCAAATGACGTTAATTTAAGCGTTAATGCTGACATGGAGCAATCCAATTCTGATGATAGTTCCGTCCAGGAACCTGGTAACTCTAAAAAACCTACTAATCCCTTCTATATCGAAATCGACCAAAATTGGACGACGCTAGCTCAACAAATTACTGAGTTAAATTCTGAAAAACCAAAAATAGCTCTTAAAGGAGAACGCTTAGTAGTTCAATGTGCTTCAGACAATGACTATAAACTAACACAGAGATGGCTAAATCAAAATAAGATAAAATATACTACTCTTGACCCCAGAGAGTTAAGACCGAAGAAAATATGCATTAGGGGCCTCCCCTGTTATACAGATGTTAAACTAATAGAAGAAAGCCTTCGCGAGCATGGATTTGCAGTCACTAGGGCTGCCATGCTTAAAAATAGAAAGACTGGGCATCCCATGCCAATCTATATGGTAAATGTTATACCACGAAAAAACTTTGAGGAAATCTACAAAATTAACGTGATCCACTATATTTCTGTTAAAATCGAAGTCTTTACTTCAAAAAATAAAGTTAAACAATGCTATCAGTGTCAAGGGTATGGACATGCCTCAGAGGTGCGCGGCTTTGACGCCAAATGTGTCAAATGTGGGGAATTACACTTAAGCAGTTTAATTCTGCTTGTGAACACAAAGGTAGAATTAAACCTACATGCGCTAATTGTGGCCTTGGACATCCCGCGAATTTACGCGGGTGCCCTAAAAACCCGTACAGACTTGAAAATAAACATAACAGAAAAACTACACGTAATAGCGTCAGCAATCTCCCCTCGGAAACACAAATTCTTGCCGAAATCTTTAAAGATTATAACTACACCAAAAAACCTTCGACAAATGATCCCTCAACCAGTACTAGCATGATGAATTCCGAAACTAATGTTAATGATACCTCAAATACCCTTTCCTCTCCTACTACTGAAAATACTAATAATACTCAAAATTTGAAAATTCCAGTAAATTACTCTAATGATATTAACCCTCTGTCTACCAGAAGGGTCCAATGGACCCGACATGTATATTCAAAATATCTATTCAAACCAGAAAATTTCTTCAAAACAAACTAAATGTATAAATCAGACAATAATAAGTTAAATAAACAAATTAAATAGTTTTAAGTAAAAATTCTGGTGTAGAATGTTTTTATAAAACTTGAGTAAAATTTCCGGTAGTTCTAGGGTTAAAGATATACTTACCACCTTCAATGAAATAAAAGAAGTTTTTCAAATTACAAAATTTTTAAGCTGCATCAAAAACATTTCAACTCAAACCAAAAAATTGATAACCCTATGCAAAAAGTAATGGTGATCATCAATGAATTCGATAAACTTGCTAACCTTCTCAACTTAAAGGAAGAATAACTTCATTCCCTTCTAAACTATTTCCTTTTTCCCTGTCTTTCTGTCTTTTGTGTGCTTAAAAAAAAAAAAAAAAATCTTTTAAGCTGCTTTTCTTATGCTTTTCAAATTCTTTATAAGTCTTACCTTTTTGTGCTTTAATTTCACTATCATGGTCTCCTTAAATAACCTTTTCTCATCGAGTTACCAGACTGGGCGAGCGCCGTCCTTTTTTCCCCTTGTTCCCCTATACATTTTGTGCTTTTTTTAGTCCTGTTAGTCTGAACTCTCCTCAATGTTGTTTTTTATTATTGTATTTTCCTATCTTTTGTGCATTTTCTTATAAACTTTAATCTCTCTTTTTTTTCCTGTAAATATGTAAATATTTCATTTTTTATAAACTTTCGTATCTTACTTTGTTATAACTGTGTTAAACTAATGTATGGTCTCTGAATTGAGTCTTTTTTTACGGGGCTTCCTTTGGTAGCTTTTTCGCCTGCCCTGGACATATTTGTGGATCATATGGAACTTTTTTTTTTTCCTACTAGTTATACTAACAATTTTTTCTATTAAAAATTGTCTATCTTTTTAGTTTTTACTCTCTATTTTTCGTGGCTACTAGCCGCGTTTAAACGCTCTTTTTTCTAAGGCTCCCATTGCATTGTAACACGATTTACTCTTAGCCCGGATGTAAAGTTGCCAAGCAACTAGGGAATCCATACACCAGCTTTATTGTTCCATTGTTCCAGATTTTATTTATTGTATCCTTCCCCCCCCCCCTTTATTGTGTTCTTTTACTAACGCTCCGTTTTTCTTACTTTTTTTCTGTCAGTCTGCAATCGCAGGCTTAACCCCGCCTTTGGGTCCTCCCCTTCTCTCTGTAGCATATTTAAGAGGATGATCCAGCCAGTTCGTGGCTACTAGCCGCGTTTAAACGCTCTTTTTTCCAAGGCTCCCATTGCATTGTAACACAATATAATCTTAGCCTGGATGTAAAGTTGCCATGCAACTAGGGAATCCACACACCTGCTTGATTGTTCCATTGTTCCATTGCAATCCTTCAGTCGAGCTCCAGCTACCACGCAGTGTACAGGGCGGATGGACCAGTCCTTTTCAGGGCTCACGGCATAGCCGAAGTGTTGCATCCGACACTGCGGTGGATTTCTACTTCACTACTCCAGTAGCAGCTTCCCATATATCGGTGATGAATTACCGAGAGCGAGGGCCCTTTTCTGGACCACGCGAAAGCGTACCTCCGCTCCTGGCATCGCCTCGACTCTTGGACGACATCAGATCTCACATTGCTCCGGCACCCAGAGCGGATCCAAATCACACTTTCTCCGGCCGTTAGGCCTAGGCTACCCTTCCCCCCTTTTTTATACTAACAACATCTCTTCTACTGTTTTTGTTTACTTTATATTATAAAAATATTATAAAATATTATAAAAAAATTTAAAAAATACTTCAAAAAATTTTAGAAAATACAAAAATATATCTTGTTGTTGTAATGCTATACTTAAACTTTCTTTTTGTCTCTTCCCTCCTTTTTTTATTATTTTTATGTGAGCTCTTTTCCCATCCATTCCCCAGTCAGATTTTTTACTTTTATGCCCTCACTGCTACCAGCTATGAATTTTGCTTAACCATTTAACCTGCACAATCTTATGTGACGGGGATGTGGGGCAAATGGCCCCGGGCTCCTCGGCCAAATCGTCTAGAACCAGAAGAAAGTTTGTATTTTCCAATAAATTCGTTTATAAATTCTGATGTCAGTCTATCATTTCATCAGTTTATACACAGAATTTCTCCGCGCCGGTAACGGTTATACCAAATGAACATTAAAAACTAAAAACAAAATTTAGACAATATGATAATTTAAATACCCTAAAAACCCCTAAAATTTCCATTCAAATTAAATCGAAATAAATCTTAGACTTAAAAATGTTTTGTATTTTACATGTGCCTTGTCATTTTGTACATACTCATCATAAGCATAATACAAAATCTGCAATACAAATATTTGCAACTTAAAAAGAAAAAAAGTTTAAAATTTATTTACATTTCTTTTTAACGGAACCTAAGTTTTTAATGGGTTTTATGTATCATATTGTTTGATTTTTTTAAAATTGTTCAATTGGTTTAACTTATTTGTTATAAAAATTTAAGAACGTAGAACTAACTGAATGAAATATATTAATAAATGCCCCTTCTAGGGCTTAAAAAATAAAGAAAATAAACTGATCTGTTTTTAATTTGTTCTGCCTATTATGTTTTAGATTATATTTTTGTCACATAAGTTATTTTATTCTAATAATAAACAAACAATTTTCTACATTATCCTTCTGTTATGAAAATTAACACGTCGTCTATCCCAGCAAATAATCATTACACTTTAACCCTTTCGAGACCGCATCGCGTACACAAATTGTATTTGGAATACACCGTGTTTTTTCAACTGTCCCGAGATTTCCGACTTTTTGAATACCAGTATAATTTTAGAGAAAGTGTTATTTTATTTAATCGGAACATTTTTGCGATTTAAGATAACAACATTTTCTCGAAGATTATACTGGTGTGCAAGAAGTTGGAAATCTCATCCCTGCTGTCCCCTTTACTTTTGAAATACCAAAAAATCCTTTAATTAAAAAATTAAATAATATGATTCATTTATTAATGGTGCCCAGAATAAATTCCACATGCACCTTTTGTCGATGAATATATGTGCCTCATAAATCCCGACAGAGTTAAAGAGTTAAATTATTTTTTTAATTAAAAATTTCCAAATGTCAAAATTTTTCTATTGTTTTAATTTATCAAAAAAATGTTAAATTGAAAAAATATATTAATTTACAAAAAATTATTACATTTATTGGAATTATGGAAAATATTTTTGCCCTACTTGTTATTTTCTGGTTGCAGTAACTAATCAATGATCTAAATCTCCAATCCGACCACCACCTGAATTTTACACTACTTCCCCATTCTTTGCTCCACCCGCACACACACAAAAATTATATCTACTTGTTTTTATTTTGTCCGATATGTTACTTTATAGTAATAGTAAAAAAATCCCATACACCCACCTTTTGCCCACGATTTAGAATACATATATATATAAAAAAAAAAGCAGAAGCCATCGAAATGCCGAATATCCACGCCTACCTCTACCAAATAACGAAGATTATCTTTTTTTTCTGTTCGTAAGAGAAGGGGCATGCTTACATATCAAAATATTTTTTTAAAAAAACGGAGGTTAATTGAACACAATGGACAAAATAAAAACACAAATAGAAATCTAATTCAATATATTTCTGTTAATATGTATGGCAAAAGCATGTAAAGAACTTTTGCCATCGAAACAACCTCCATTGATAGTTTTCGACAAACACAATTCCAGCTAAGGCGACCCACTTTGGTAACGAAAGCTCTGGCCCATCACATTTCGTGATTGCAAAACATGGTTGAGAAAACAAAATATGTATCTGACACATTTTGCTGGATTACACCGTCATCTACAAAGATTCGAAAAAAAATGTTAAAAGCAAAAGTTGCGCATTTTCCCCCGTAGAATCCGAATCTGAAATAAAAAATAAAGATTATCACTTACAATTTCAAAGTTGGAACGCCTAATCCCCAGGGGGTCCGGGTGGGGTGTCAACTTTGGTATCACGGAATAGTTTTATCAAAAAATAATAATAATAATAATAACAATAACACGTATTTTTTTGTTTTTCAATCTTATGTGAATTTCTTGAGTTATTCGACCGTTTTCAAACTTTTCGGACACCCTGTATTTTGTCACATTTGATATTTTAGTGTAATAATTTATAAATAATTAAACAATTTTCTACATCATCCTTCCCGTATGAAAATTAAAGCGTCGTCTTCCCCAGAAATAATCAAGAGAGCTTAAAGAGTTTAATTATTTTTTAAATGAAAAAGTTTAAAAGATCAAAAATTTTCAATTGTTTAAAATTATGAAAAAAAATGTTAAATTGAAAAATATTTTAAATTGCAATAAATTATTACGTTTATACGAATTATTGAAGAAACGTCTTCCCGACTTGATATTTTGGAGTTACCGTAACTAATCAATCATCAAAATATATAACTCCACCCCAACTGAAATTTACGCTACTTCCCCATTCTTTGCTCAGACAGCATAAAAAGTTTTTATATCTTTTTTTTTTATATTTTGTCCTATATTTTGTTCTATAGTAATAATTTTAAAAAACTGTACACCAGCACCAGCCTCCTGAATTAGATGATATTAAAAAAAAAAAAAAAAAAAAAAAAAAAACTGCAGAAGCCATCAAAACGCAGAATATCTGCACACTCTGCCCCCAAATAATGAAGATTATCCTTTTTCTGTCCGGGAGGGAAAGTGTAAATTTACACGTAAAAAAAAATCAAAATACGCAGGTTATTATTTTGAAATGATTGACTGGATAAAAAAATATGCAAATACAGTACTAATTTAATATATTTCTATCAATCTTTATATAAAAAGCATATACAGCGTCATCGAAACAACCACCACTGATGGTTTTCGAGAAACACTAATCCTGCAAAAGACGGGTACTTTGTCGATGAAAGTTCTGTCCAATCAAATTTCGAGATGTCAAAACCCGGTTGGGAAAACCAAAATTCTATCTGTTTTATTTGCTCGATTACACCGTGATCAACGAATATTAGAAAAAAATGTTAAATACAAAAGTTACGTATTTTTGTCCGTAGAATCCGAATCTGCAATAAAAAAATGAGGGTTATCATTCAAGATTTCAAAGTTGGAGCCCCTCTTACCCCCGGGGTGTCGGTTGCGAGGGTCAAATTTGGTATCACTGAGTAGCTTTTTTAAAAATATTTAACACGTATATTTTCGTTTTTCAATCTGCTTCGTATTTCTTGAGTTATTCGACCGTTTCCAGACTTTTCGGACACCCTGTATATATTAAACTCTTTATTTTATTTATTTTTTACTTATCAGCCTTTAAAGATTTTCATTGTTGTAAATTCACAGTAACTTGGCTTATTTTAGCGGGCATAGTTTAGCTCATTATTAACACGGTTGCTGTAGTAACCCATATACAATTGTAGCCAGAAAAAATATTTGGCGATTTTATTACCTCCCAGTGCTTGAATCAAATTTAATTTTTCATTTAGTTTAACATGGCAATGCATGCTTAGCAATTCAAGAGCTTGTGAAACAAACTATATGCTTGCAAAATGTCGCATAAAAAATCACGCAAGACGTTTCCTGCACCAAACCTGATTTGAAGTGAGTGAAGGTAAAAGCTGCGCATGCAGATGCTTTGCCGCGCTGTTTTGACGAAGATAAATACAAACATGGCATGAATCATGACATTAAACAAGTTTGCAATGCGATGTTTAAGATAACTTAGGCAAACAAGCATGAATCAAGTTTGCCATGTCAAGTTAAAAACAAACTAAGAAGGTGTAAACTTTTATGCTTGATTCAAACTTGCATTAAGTTTGCAGACTTGATCTGTCCAGTTTGATGCAAACTTATTGAAATGACACATTTAGTTTGCGGATAGCTTGATGCAACATTTTTGTGCTGTCAAGGGGGCTAAGGAAATAAAAAAAGTCTTAAAATTAATATACTAATAACTACTAAAGTTTTATAAATACTAGTGTCGTCATTGGAAACACACCAGTTTACATCCCTTCTGTAATTCTAGCATATCAGGAAGTATGTGGAAAATCGATTACAAAATACTATTTTTACATGAATTAAGTTATGTTAAAAAAAAATGAGTATAAAAAACATATCAGTGTTAAATGAAATGATGACATAAGACAAGACAAAAGCATTATACATATTTAAATAAAGTGAATTTGCTGTTCTTGGACAAGGGAAAAATGAATTTAAGTGTATAACTGCATCATTTACTTAAAAATTGCCTTTATTAAAAATATAATTCGAACATTTCATGAATTAACATAGATTTGTACACAAAAAAGTAAGAATTTAAAGCAACTTTTTTGTACTGACCATAATTTTTAAATCTTTAAATTTATAAGTCGGTTATCATATATTATAAGAATTTTACAAAAAAGAAATTTTAGAAAAACCTATAGGCGTATGTTGTGTTTCCTAAGCAACTGGGTTTGGTGTTCTACAAATGATGCAAATAAGGTATAATCATATTTTTATTAGGTATTTGACAAATTAATCATAAATCGTTATTGAATGTCTTCATCTTAAAGTTAGACATCCAGTGAATAGGTGAAAAGTATTACAGATTTTGAATAACAGCATTTTCGAATACTAATATTCGCCTTATAAATCAAAGAATTATGATATCAAATAGGGCGAAAACTACTATTTGGAAAATGTTGCATTCAAAATCTGTATTCCTTGTTACCAGTTCATTAATGCACAAAGTCATATTCCCATTGTGTTATACAATGATAAAAAATCTGTAAAGTTGCAGAATTTTTTGTAGGAAATTTGGATTCCTAGATGTAACAGCAACAACAAAAATTCATGTAACAAATACATTTTTGTACCGTAAATCAAAAAATCTGTTAGGTTACTAAGAATTTTTTAGCAAACTGGGATGCCTAGAACATTTTATGTAACTTCAACCCAGGTTACAGATAAAATTTTAGTAAGATTGCCGTAATTTTAGTAGATAATTTTGTAATGCTACAAATTTCTGTAGCTTTACAAAACTAGATTTGTAGATTTACATCTTTTTTTGTACAGTGCACAGATAAAATTTTAGTAAGCATACATATTATTCTAACTTTACACCTACAGAATTAAAGATTTTAGGTAGATTTCGTAAGAAATACTACCTATTGCAGTCGTTACCATGGTGCGACTTTTGAAAAATTCCTTCATAACTTTTCACTATAGGACCCCAGGACCCCAAAACCACCCCCAACTAAAAAGTTTATATATATATATATATATATATATATATATATATATGTATGTATGTACTAAATTTTGTCCGCACGATAAAAGTCGCAATTATGCACGGATCGTCTTCAAACTCGCCAACAACTTTGAGATGGCTAATATCTCGGCGGGGATTGAAAATGGGCAAAATCGGCCCAAGGGAATGGAAATGGGAAGGGTTCAAGATTTTGAACACCGCCTTAACATGATTCTGATAAAACCAGCTCTTACACAACAATGACAGGAAAAAAATAAATATTTTTCGTTATGTCAGTTGCCAACAATTAAAAAAAAGCAATAAAATTCTCACCACAACAATTGCTTTTCTATTGCAAGGTTTCACGTGAAAAATTAAATTAAATAAATAGTTTGAATAATTGAAACAAATTGAATATTACGTCATACGTTTTCTAGAGCAACATTTCCGCATGAAAACTCAAAAGGACATAAATAGTTTGACGAATTAAAAAAAAATACATATATTGCATCAAATTGGAAATAAAACGGACCTCAGCAAGTGAATATGTAACGTCATGTGAGTTTGAAGAAACGTATTAAAACATGATAAAAACCCGACAATGTAAATATTAACTTATTTTAACACTCTGAGGTTCTCTGAATTTGTTTTAGCTATTTTTAAAACCTATTCCATATGCATACGTGTATGTATTCGTGTATATTAGAATTTTCACAAAATGTTTAGCTCTCTAGAGCCCATTCTTAGTGAAGATCTTGATTTAAGTTTTGTTGGTGAATTTAGTACTTAACTTCGAAATCTACCTCCGCCTGTAGGCCCGAGCCGACAGGGATTATTTTCTTTACAGTGTATAACATTTTCTGGTTACCCATTTCAAACTATCATGATATTGTGAATGAATAGTGTTATTTTCGCAATATAGACAATTTTCTTGTGTCTTTTGCATTTTTAACAATAAGATTATAGGATAAGAATAAACATGAATATTACATTAAAAAAATAAATACTTAATGGTATACCTTCCGTTCTTTCATTTTGACATTCGTGATCATCCAACCATTTTCGCAACTTAACGACTTCGAAACAATCCGGGCACTTTATGGGTCTGTCCATGCACTTCTTCTGGTGGGATGATATGTATTCAGAGTCGAAAATGACATTGCAGTAACAACAGTCTGATGTTGCAGTGTTACCTAACAGTGTCATGATATTTTTGTTAGAGAAGATTATTAATTCAGAATAATACTTATATACATAGGGGAAAATAAGTTGAAACCTTATTGTCAGGTAAAACTACATATTTTAATTTTGATTCTGTTTGAACAGACCGATATTGGCTGAAATATTTAGCTATGCGCTAGCAGAAGAAGAGGCCATTACGGAATCTCCAAACTGGAATTTGCATAGTTGACGTGTTGTTAAGTTTATTTTATAAATTTTATAGTTTTAGTTTTTACTATATTTTAAATTATTTCAATATGAAAGTTATTAGAATTAATAAAACTGATTATATTATTGTGCGTAATTGATTTAAAAAATCTTTATGTCAGTCAAAAATCATTCTGCTAGCATATTACAGGTGCATTTTTAGCTTCCTTTACGATACTTATTCTCTTGCGGTAATGCAAGATATCCTAATTGAGTAAAGAATATTGGCAAACAATGCTAGAATTACCGGAATACAACGTTCGATGGAAAGGTAAGCGAAATTACAAGGGCAAAAGCATAGCTGCCAACATCTTATGCTTTTTTGTACTACAAAAATTTAATAGTAAATTTTACCTTTTTTAATCGCATAATCTGCCGATTAAATAAGGCAAAAAATTATATTAAATATTTCTGGTACAAAAAACCGGAAAGTTGTCAGCTATGGCAAAAGGTATTATGACTTACATAAATCTGATAAAGTGTTGATCTTTACTGTAATTTGACATTTTTTTCTTTTTTAAGTAATTAAGATAATTATCATTATGTTATCACTGTATGTTATCGTATTGTATTTTATTTATTTATCAGATATCTTAATGTGAGTACAGAATATTGGCAAACAATGCTAGAAATACCGGAATACAACATTTGGTGGAAAGGTTATAGAAATTACAAGAGCAAAAGTGATTATGATTTACATAAATCTCATAAAGTGTTGATCTTCTTTTCTCTAATTTCGCATTTTTTAAGTAATTAAGATAATTATTATTTTGTATTTTAATAAAATATAATTAATCTTATTATTATGTTATATTTATTTAAGATCCTTCGTTAATGTTGTATAATTTAGATATATATATATATATATATATATATATATTTTTTTTTTTTGCTCTTCTTTAAAAGAAAGTCGAAACTGACTCATTTCTTGAGAGATTAACATATTCTTGCGGTCTTACCATGGCGCTTCATTTTCGATCCTTATTTTTTAGCGGAAATACCGGATATCCTAAATTGGGTACAAAATATTGGCAAACAATGCTAGAATTGCCAAAATATAACGTTCGGTAGAAACGTTAAGCGAAATTACAAGGGCAAAAGTGATTATGACTTACAAAAATCTGTGAAAGTGTTGATCTTCTTTTCTGTAATTTAGATTTTTTTTAAGTAATTAAGATAATTATCATTTTGTATTTTAATAAACTATAATTAGACTTATTATTAAATTATATTTATTTAAGATCCTTCATTAATGTTGTATAATAATATATATATATATATATATATATTGTCATTTTCAGAAGAAAGTCGAAACTGATTCATTTCTTGAAAAATTAACATTTTCTTGCGGTCTTATCCCGGCGCTTCATTTTCAATCCTTATTTTCTTGGGGTAATACCGGATATCCTAAATTGGGTACAGAATATTGGCAAACAATGATAGAATTGCAGGAATACAACTTTCGGTAATAAAGCAAGCAAAATTACAAGGGCAAAAGTAATTATGACTTATATAAATCTGATAAAGTCTTGATCTGCTTTTCTGTAATTTCAAATTTTTTTAAGTAAGTAGGATAATTATCATTTTGTATTTTAATAAAATATGATTAGACCTATTAGTAAGTTATATTTATTTAACATCCTTCTTCAATGTTGTATAATATGTATATATATATTTTTTGCTCTTGTTCAGAAGAAAGTCGAAACTGATTCATTTTTTGAGAGATTAACATATTCTTGCGGTCTTACCCTGGCGCTTCATTTTCGATCCTTATTTTCTTGCGGTAATACCGGATATCCTAAATTGGGAACAGAATATTGGCAAACAATCCTAAAAATGCCGAAATACAACGTTCGGTAGAAAGGTAAGTGAAATTACAAGGGCAAAAGTGACTATAACTTACATAAATCTGATAAAGTGTTGATCTTTTTTTCCGTAATTTCGCAATTTTTAAAGTAATTAAGATATTTATCATTTTGTACTTTAGTAAACTACAATTAGACTTATTATTAAATTATTTTTTGTTAAGATTCTACGTTAATGTTGTATACCTTTTTTTTTCTCTTTCTCAGGAGAAAGTCGAAACTGTTTCATTTCTTGAGAAATTAACATGTTCTTGCGGTGTTAACACGGCGCTTCATTTTCTATCTTTATTTTCTTGTGGTAATACCAGATATCCTAAATTGAGTACAGAATATTAGCAAACAATGCTAGAATTGCTGGAATACAATGTTCGGTAGAAAGGTAAGTGAAATTACAAGTGCAAAAGTGATTATGACTTACATAAATTTGATAAAGTGTTGATCTTCTTTTCTGTAATTTCACTTTTTTAAGTAATTAAGATAATTATCATTTTTATTTTAATAAAATATAATTTAGAATTATTGTTGAATTATTTTTAGTTAAGATACTTCGTTAATGTTGTATATATACATTTTTTTTTTTTTTTTTTTTTTTTTTTGCTCTTTTTCTGAAAAGAGTTTAAACTGATTCATTTCTTGAGAGATTAAAATTTTCTTGCGGTCTTATACCGGCTATTCATTTTTAATTCTTATTTTCTTGCAGTAATACCGTATATCCCAAGATGGGCACAGAATATTGGCAAACAATGCTAGAAATGCCCGAATATAACGTTCGGTAATAAAGTAAGCGAAATTACAAGGGCAAAAGTTATTATGACTTACATAAATCTGATAAAGTATTGATCTTCTTTTCTGTAATTTCACATTTTTTATAATAATTAAGATAATTATCATTATGTATTTTAATAAAATATAATTAGACTTATTATTAAATTATTTTTAGTTAAGATACTTCGTTAATGTTGTATATAAATATTTTCAGAACAGAGTCGAAACTGATTCATTTGTTGAGAGATAGATATTTTTTGCGGTCTTATCCCGGCGCTTAATTTTCGATCCTTATTTTCTTGCGGTAATACCGGATATCCTAAATTGGGTACAAAATATTGGCAAACAATGCTAGAAATGCTGGAATACAACGTTCGGTAAGACGACAAGGAGTTAAAGAAGCATGCGCAGTCATCTTTTTCTTCAAACGGCGGATTTATTACAGCAATACCACTTTCATTTGGGCGACCCATATAGTTTTTTCATAATAATGAAGTTAATTAAACATATCTTCGGCTTATCAAACCTAGTCATACCTATCTTATTTTGTTCGTATGACTTTTTACTATCGATTTACATAAAACATTTTCAATTCCACGATGATATGGCTTTTGATGTCACCGGCTCCCGTACTATAAAGAAACTCCCCTAAACGTATTAAATCTTACTTTTTACTAATTTTTTATGACTGTCATAGTGATTGATAAAGAAATCACACGGGTGAATTAAAGTTTATGGTTTCCACACCTGACCTAGATATTATACATCCAGTTGTAAACTTTGTACCGGTGTGGTTTCTTTATTAGACAGTATGACTGAGATAAAAACCTTAAAAGGCACATAAGACTTACTTGCGCTTCCGGAAGATTTGCACATCGTTTTTCGTATCCTCTTCATTGTGCAGACCACAGTGAGGTCACCAGAAGATATGAATTCAGATTCTCTCATTGAAAGCTCTGATCTCGTTATGAACCGAAGAAAATCATGTCTATTTCTTCCATTAAAATCTTTTGTAAAATGCCTTTCCTGATGTTTCTGCTCGTTCGCTGTTTTAAGGGCAATAGAAAAGTCTACTCTGATGGTATGATCCGATATCTTTTTGTTGAGTTCGAGATACAGATCAATGTGTCCGAGAGAATCGGTGCTTCTAGCACCATTCGGGTAGATCCCTAAGAACCAGGAATAATCGCCGAAGGAAAATAATGGACTCCAGTAACCCACGCCATCTTTCTCCGATAGTGAAAAGAAGTCATTAATTGTCCATTCAATGTCAACTCCATGCTCCCTTTGATTTGTACACACTTCTCCTGTTTTAGACATGACAGGGATAACTATACACGCTTGCTTCTTTCAATTGAAAGGCTTGTTGAAGAGATTACATTGAGGTATATTATCTGAAAAAAGAAAACAGTGTAATTTCAATGGATGACATTCATCCACCAAATTTAAAACAACATTGATTTGTTTAAACTTCGAGCCTGCGTGCCTGTGCAAATTTTCCGGCAAAGGAGATTTTCCTTAAACAAATCTCAAATACACTTTGAAATTGTCTGCATGCCATTACTTTTCTTCAATTGATCGTTTCACTATCGAAAAAAAAAAGTTAACTCGTATAAAATTAAGAAAACATTCTTTTAAAAAAATCGCTTATGGACATACAATTACTCTCGCATCATTAAAAAAATATAGGCTAAATAATACTAATGAGAAATGTCAAAATAATAAATTATAAAAGTCATACACAATTTTTAATATTTCAGTTTGATAATGCAATCTTTAAACTAAATCATTAGAAAGCAAAAAACGAAAACAACAACAAAAACATGCATCTGAATTCTATTTTTAATTAGGAGGAAAGTTGAGCAAAGCTATCTGGTTTAATGAAACCAGATACATTTGTTAATTGTACCAGCCTTCTAGTATATAGAGAATGAAATACTTCGTTCAAGGCAAGTAGAATAAGCAGCCATTATGGCATCAAATTATTGACATTTCTGTAGTTTTTGATCTGGATGATTGTTTAATCATTTGTTTTATTTTAACGTTTGATAGTAATCAAAATAATTAAATAAGAATACAATTTAATTTATTGAAACTTTTTATGCTTTTATGTATAGCATAGTTAATATAGATTTATTTGCCACAATGAGATAGTTGTTAGCGTTTATAAATGCACATATACATCTTGCTTTAGAATTCCCATTCACTTGAGATAAGACCGGATATCGTACTTGGGAACTTAGAATACAACCTAAAACTATAAAACAATGCTTAAAAAACTGGTGCACAAGGTTTCAGGAAAAGGCAATCAAATCTGCATAGACACGAGAGATTATCAATTTTTCTAAGGATGATAAATAAATGAACTTCTTGTGTGTATTTTATCAAATAATGATAATAATTATCTTTCTGTCTTTAAATATTAAACCATTAAACTCTTAGTTCAATATCTTTAGTTAAGTTACTTAGTTAAAAATGCAAAATTAAATATGTTGTTTCTTTTTCAATAGAAAAATCTAAATTCTTTTATATCCTGCAAGATTAACATATCCATAAGATCTTAACCTCCTGGTGGTTTAAAAGCGGATGATTTGACTTTTTCTAGTGATGCATTTATTTATAAATATGTAATAATCAAATTATATCCATTTTACAAAGCAAAAATATACCCATGAATAACGTTGGCGTCACACCGAAGCACAGTGGGACTTTTGATGATCTGTGTGGACAATATCCATTTTTTTCCGATTATCTCGGTATTTGACCAAAACCGCGTGTACTGGTAGCTGTATGTCTGTATTTTAGAGATCCGTACTAGTTTTGGCGTAAAAAGTCAGAGGTGTCGATTAACTGTGACCGTAAAGTAGCCATTTGCGCAGTTGGTTTGAGGGAGTTTCAAAAGTTCACTATCTTTCTCTAAGTTTGAAAGCACATCGTGACTATTCTGTTTTGTTTGAAAGCACATCGTGACTATTCTGTTTTGTTTGAAAGCACGAGTTTGCTGATCTAATGTCACAGCTTTGTCAAGGTCAGATTTAACCCATTTTTTTTTTTTAAATAAGCGATATTAAACCCGCTTTACCACTTTTTTCAAAGTCTGAAATTCTGGATGATCCTTGATGATGTTTACAAATTTCACCTTGACTTTTGACTAATTGTTCAGCATTATTCAGCAATAAACATTTTTTAAATCAAAGTGCCATTCCTAAAGTATTGAAAAATTAAACAAACTCCTGCAAATAGCTGCAGATCAGTAAGTTTTTATTAATAAACAAGCATCATATTAACTTCTAGTACATATAGGTATGTTTAGTTCAAATCTTGCAAGTCAAGTTTATATCACTTTTAATTACCCTATTGAGCCGAAACAATGAATACATGTGTAATTTGAATGACAATAGAATATTATTATGATTTAAAGAAAGTAGAAGATTGTTTAGAATACTGTTTCTACAGGGCTTCACAAAAATTTAAATTAAAACTTGCAAGTTAATTTTAAACCAATTTCAATAATCTGATTGAGCTGAAACTTTGCTCAGGATATGTAATTTTGACGACAATGTAATATTATTATAATTTATGGAACGTAGCAGTTACGCTTTTTTTACAGGGCCACATAAAAGATTAGTTCAAATCTTGCAAGACAATTTTAAACCACTGCCAGTTATCTGATATATCTGAAATTTTGCCTACATGTGTTTTTCCGATGACAGTTCTATTAAATTATAATTTGACAAACGTAGAAATTATGCATTTTTTACAGGGCCACTCAAAAAATCGAGGAAAGATTGTTGCTAAAAGGAGAAATGCTAATTAAATTTCTACAAAATTACTATAGGTTATTGAGATACACAATAGCATTTTTTAAATGGAAAATAAAGTGTGTAGCAGTTGCATTTCTTTTACAGGGACGCATAAAAAATTCGAATACATTACCATCTACATGCAGAAATTTCATTTCAAATTGAATAAAATTTATATGGGTTATTTATTCACAACAGCATTTTTTAACCGAAAATAATTTTCGTAGCATTTATATATTTTACAGGGTACCACAAAACATTAAAGTTTCTTTAATATGATTTTTTTTTAATTTTTTTTTCAGGATGCTAACAAAAATTTCTCGAGAAATTCTGAGTAGACAAAAATACAAAAAAGAAATGAAAGTTAACTTACATGTGTGCATTAAATTGTTTTTAGTTAATTGTAAAATAAGTATGTTTAACGCATTATTTGTAATGCATTATACAGGGTGCCCACTAAAGTCCTTCTAACGCTCTTAATTGTCGAACGGTTGCAACTATACTCATAAAAGTGGTGTCGAGGTATAGTAAAGTGGCTATGCTCTACCAGATGACACAGCTTTCAGCGTCACCTGGTGCAAAGCAGATGAGTTAGAACTCCTATCTCGAAATCTATCATGTTCACAAGGTGTCCTTTCGAACTAAATCGATGATACTCTACAAATTTGTCATTCACTTTTATCCCATATTTCGAACCTTTTTCGCGATAGGAACGCTAATGCCGCCATTTTGAAACAGGTGGCGCTGTAAGCGGTCTCATCTAGTAGCGCATAGCCTCTTTACTATACCTAGACACCACGTTTATGACTATAGATGCAGTTGTTTGGCAGTTAAAACGGTGGGAGCGGACTTTAGTGGGCACCCTGTATTTTTATTTTAAGACATTGTTGTTAAATAACCAAATACTTGTCACTGTATGAGTATTTTATTAGTGATGCATTAATTAAAACAGCAAAAATTAATTAAACTTCAACGAAATAATTTTGTCCACCTAGATCGACAAAACGTCCCACTGTGCTACGGTAGAGACGATCGGACACTCAAATTATTTTTATCACATATTTTTAAACTTCGAAACTGTGCACTGCAGTTTCAGTGTTTACAACGTCAAATAGAGATAATTATTTTCGTGATATTTTTTTGAATACTGTATCTAAAACTAAAAATATTTAATAATTTTTCATGAATTTTTAAAATCATTTTCAAATATGATTTAAAAAAATCTATCTCATAAATGATCGTGCAATCCGAATACGGAAAATTGAAAAGCTTGCGCTTAAAAGAATGCAAATATTTCTGCGTCTTTTACTTTATGTGTGATATTCCGATATTAAATTGCCAAACGAAAATTTAAAAAAAATCACAAATAATTAAATAAAACACAGCTAGCAGCCAAACAATCGATCTACGCACTTATATTCTGAAATAATCAAAATATCAAAAATTACATTGAGAAATCTTTCGCGATTAACAGCTGGCAATCAGCTAATCAAAAAGTACCAAAAATGCTTTATGTGGTTGTTGATGAGAAATCTAAGAAAATGTATTAAATGTAAAGTCATTTGATATAATTTTAGATTTGCGATGATTTTTACACATGTTCCGTAGACGAGTATATGGAGAACTTTAGTTAGGGTTCCTGAGATTGGATCGCCCGTTATTTATAAAGATATTATAATACAAAGATAAGGGGAGAGTAATTGCCCTAAGTTTCATTAAATTCTGTTAAACATTCTGGTTTCAAGAAGCATCTAATAAAAAGGTATCATGTTTTATCCTACTTTCCCTTATGTTGAAAATCACCGTGTTTAAATTGACATAAAATATAATTTAAATCGTTACTATTCAATAAAAAGTGTTAAAAATTTTATCAAATGGTTTTACTTTACAGTCAATTAGACTGAAAGTTAATTTGCATTTTCGTTTAGTTTCAGCGACCATTCGGTATCAGCCGAAGAATGGGTGCATAGCAAAACTGTAGTCTGAACGTACAAGGGTATGCCTATAAAAAAACCATGCACAGTTCACGTCTGTCCAGTGTCTTCGGGTACAAACATGATATCTTTGCGATATAAGAAACACCGATGACTATGAGTATTTTGTAATAGCAACAACTGTTCATTATTTGTAAAAAATAAATAAATAAATAAATAAACTAAAATACATCAAACAAGTTATGTGTACGACTAATATATTCTAAAAAACCGGGGTAAAAGATGATCTACAACTATATTTGCGGACATTTCCCTAAATTTGAATGCCAAACAAGAAGCATTTGTTTTATAATTTTTTAAATCGTTATCCCCTTGATACTTCGATTTATTTCTGCAAGAAAAATGCATGTTTATACTTTTTAAGAACCTTTATCTAAATAAAAAACATATTCGTAATCATGCTATAATAATTTTAGTTAAATTGTCGATGAAAAAAAGTTTTTTTTCTATATAGTAACTTTTTTATGCCAATTTATAATAGATTTCGTAAGCATCAAGGAATTCATGGGATTTTAAGCGTTTTCGTACCACAAATTTCGTAAAGTGTCGGTGGGTATATCTGAAGATTTTTTTTTCACAAATAAGGCTAATATTACTTAAGGCAAATTCTGGTAAAAGGTGCTTATAAGCCCACAGAAGCATACGAGCCCTGTTATAATCAATCACTTATTATAATGATTATTAATATGATTATAATTATGCAATGTTCTATATTAATTTAAATGTTAATACTGCTGGTAGCTCTCACTGACATATTCTTCGGATTAAAATAATTGATTATATAAATAAAGCTAATATTACTTTAGGATAATTCTGGTAAAAGGTGCTTATAAGTCCGTTGAAGCATACGAACCCTGTTATAATCAATCACTTATTATAATGATTATTAATATGATTATAATTATGCAATGTTCTATATTAATTTAAATGTTAATACTGCTGGTAGCTCTCACTGACATATTTTTCTGATTAAAATAATTGATTATATAAATAAGGCTAATATTACTTTAGGAAAATTCTGGTAAAAGGTGCTTATAAGTCCATTGAAGCATACGAACCCTGTTATAATCAATCACTTATTATAATGATTATAAGTATGCAATGTTCTATATTAATTTAAATGTTAATACTGCTAGTAGCTCTCACTGACATATTTTTCTGATTAAAATAATTGAAACATAGTTAACAAATTACGTATCTTTAGTATAAAGATATATTTAAATATGTTTCTGTATTTTAACATTTATATTTAAATCTACAATTTAAGTCAAAAATATATCTGTGAGTAACTCTGACTAGCTACTGGCAATAACAACGACCTGAGTTAATATTTTTGCTTTTTTACAAATTTAATTACTCCTTAATATCCCAAAATTTCAATTTTTACACCGTCGAAACCAGAATAAAATTGACTCTTCAATGCAATTTGCTTGAAAACTGCATCATATTTTAAAGACTTGTTATGGTTTAAAAAATAATTTTCAAGCATGATAAAAAAAAAATCTTTCTTTGTTGTGTGCAGCCTAATTATGAAAAATTAACCCGTTAAATTTTAAACAATGTTTATAGTTAAGCATTTGTTTTCTAATAATATTCCATAACAAAACTAAAACTTCGTGGAAAAACAAATAAAACACAAGTTTATCAGATATTTATAGGCTTTAACTAACATTAAAATAGTCAGAAGCAAAAAGGAAGCTTTGATTAATAAATTCTACGGCGATTTCTTTGGCTATTCACTTCTGGCATGCGACAAAGTCTAAAGTACAGTTCTTCATAATTTTAATAACTTTGTTTGAATACATAACTGAACATTTTTTAATAAAATTGAAATCTAAAAAGTGCTAAAAGTAAAAAAAAATCCATTAGATTTATAAATATGTTTTTTTTTTACTATGCGCTGTACATCGAGCAGTATGGTTTTTAACTTTGAAATCCCCTGTGTATCTTTTGTAATAATTGTAAATAAAAAAATATATATTTTATTTACCTTTTTCCTTCTTTTGTACATTTTTAAGAATAAATGTGCTACTTTTTCTCATAAATAATAGAATTCTAAGTCTCTTTTTTTTTCGATATATTTTAAAGATAAACATTAAGCATGTTGCATTTATTTATTTATTTATTTTTTGCTGATTTGTTTCTGTACGAGTAACTATAAAGATAAGAGTGAATAAATGAGTTCCTTTAGCTATAAATATTTAAAATATAACGATTGAACTATGCTTTTGCTTTTACTGAAAAATGAACTACAAAAAATGAAAAAAAAAAGCATGCTCATCCTTGCATACAATTAAAGTGAAATTGTCTTGGTATTACTTTTTTCGTCCATTAAAAAATGACAATTTTTTGGGGATTATAGAATTGTTGAAATATTTTGATCGATTTTCTGCTATGCATATAAAATTGATTGAAAATAAAGCTACAGACAGCGGCAACTATTTGTCATCAACATAGTCATAGAATTAACTAATCAGCCCAACAGATTATTAAAGAAATACTATCAAAAGTGAAACATGCAAAATATTTTGAGTTAATTTTTGATTCAACACCTTATATTTGCCTTGCTGATAAGCCTACCATTGTTTTGTACTATGTGCAGCAAAAAACAAGTAAGAAAAAATCATGCGTCAAGCATAGATTATGAAACACTTTCCAACACATTCAGAATAATGTAACAAAACTGCAAAGTTTAAAAAATTAAAATATTACGTCTGATTCAACCATATGGAAACGCATGATACATTTCAAACCAAATTTCAGCTGTTCCCATCCACAATCGGAAAATTATGAGAATTTTTTCAGCAGCCCGTATATTATTTATAGGTTTGAATCTGTTAATTACATGCAAGATGAAATTTAGTTCACTTAAGAGATACATATACGTTGAAAATTTAACTTCAGCAATTTTCTCTAATAAGGAGAAAGGTACGTGAATACTTTTGTGCAGCCCTGTATTTGAGATATGGAATTTATATATAACGAGTAAGATGCAAAAAATTAATTAAATTTGAAAGCGCACACCGAATTTTAAACCGTACACTTCAGCAATTATTACTCAAAGAAAGTACTGTACTGTAGTCGATTTTTTTTGTGTGTTTCTTGTAAATGAATAAAAAATTATATGAATGTCCTTTTCTGATGTCTTCATACTGAAATTCAGTAATTTATATCATTTTCAATACATTTGAAATAGCATAATGTCATTAAAATACTCTTCAAACGATTTTTCCCCATACACCATAATGTAATGGAATACTTTTGAGTGCCCCTGTAAATGAACGATTAATCCTACATACTTCATACACAATACCAAACATGCTTTGGTGACCTTAAATAACCTTTATCAATTTCATAAAATCCGAGTATATTTACGGGAGTTAGAGGGTGCACAGACGGACTGATGGCCAGACAAACCGAATGCAGAAACACTTTTCAACTTTGCTGCAAAGTGTTAAAAAGGCTGTTTAATTAAATTTGAATTCAGCTAAACTACTCCGAGGAATAATACTTCCGTGATACTAATTACAATAGATAATACTACTAATTTTCACTGATACACATTTTTTATTGAAAAAGCTATAGAATTCACATAAATGCATCGCAATTTTTTTAATTTGATATTAATTAAAAATGAAATTTTAGGTAAATCTCAATAAAAGAGAATGAAATTCTTTTTAACTATTGCTCATAAAAATATCTAAAAGGTGTAGAAATAACCAAAATTAATAAAATGTACGCGGGTAAGTTTGGAAAAAATGCTTCTTACACTAAGAAAAGTGCAGGACTCATTACTTGCGCGCATTGAAAATGCGATGCGGTCGAAGCAGGAAGTGGATCGGTGAGATGGCTTTTCGTATGTTATGGAGCTCAGTGGGTACTAATTGATTAATAATAATGTGTACTAATTACGCTATACGAGGGTGTATCAATAAGTTTTTGCCCTCCCTTAGAAATAATTGAGTGAAATTTATGAAATTACTACACTGTATTAGTCCTTTTCTATATAGTCACCGTGCACAGTAACACATTTCTGCAAACGGTATTTCAAAGAGAGGGGAAAGGACGTATTGCAGGAGTGCGATAGGAGAACCAAAGGGGGGCATTTTTATAACTTTAGCCGACCCCCACATGGGACATATTTTTGGAAAGGCCTGTGACCACTTATTCATGCTATGCACCTCCCGAGCCTGTCCCCCCCCCCCCCAATTTGTCCTCCGGGGGCACTTTTCTAAATCTTTAGGACATCATTCATGCTGCCCCCGGGGACAAATTTGGGTGAGGGGCTCGGGAGTGCATACCATGAATAAGTGGTCACAGGCCTTTCCAAAAATGTGTCACATGTGGAGGTCGCAAAAGTTAGAAAAATGCCCCCCTTTCGGTCTACTATGGTGCCTCCTGGAATACATCCCCCCCCTTCTCTTTGAAATACGGTTTGCTGAAATGTGTTACAGTGCACAGTGACTATATAGAAAAGGACTCATACAATGTGCAATTTCCTAAATTTCACTCAATTATTTCTATGTGAGGGCAAAAACTTATTCAGATACCCTCATTAAATTTTCCTTAGGGGAACGTTTTCGTTTACATATAGAAATTGTAACAGTAAATGCTAACACTTCCAGTACACTGTAAAAAAAAATCTGTAATTTTTACTGAAAAGAATTGTATTTTTTACAGAAAAAAACTGTTTTGAAGAAAAAAAGTTTTTTCTGTAAAAGAAACTGAATTTCGTAATTTTTGCAGAAAAAAATCTGTATTTTTTACTGAAAACTGTTTTAATGAAAAATTACAGCTTTTTTCTGTAAATTAAACGGTTTTCCATTGGCGCCAAAATTGACAGTTTTTTCCTGTTAATTTGACAGATTTTTTTTACAGTGTACGTATTATCCTCGGATACCAAATGGGAAGTTATTCATTCAAAAAGCTAAAGAATTATATAAGTTTGAAATTTGTAAAAAAGTAAAAACATCTTCAAAAGCATTCCATTTTCTTCATACAGATACCTGTTTAAAAAATCATAAATTTTAAATAACTTATTATGTTTACAATTAAAATTATATATATAACTTGTATAGTTTCTCAGAAATCTATTTTTGAAGACTCAAAAATGAGTACTTAAAAACAATCTCTATCTACAGCTTTTGAGTTAAACCACACATGTTTCAATCTATTTTAAAAACATTAAAAATTAACATAATATTATGAGTTTTTAACTTTAAATCTATCTAATTCCTAAACTCTTTAGTCGAATTTTTTCCAGTTTAGTATCCGAAGGTAAAGCTTACTGAAGATTCTAAATATAATTTCAAGGTTAAGTGTTACTAATGAAATTTTTAATTTTCTTTTTAATTTTAAGGATAATTTATAAGTTTACTAGAAAGATACCCTGTCAAAAATGACGGAAAATGAAATATAAAGATATATCCCAACCAAAAGTTTTCGGTAAAAAAAAAAAAAGCGCCAAGTTCTTCTTAATGTTTCGGCCAGAAAAAGTAGTGATATCTGAAGTTCGCACAAGTTAAAAGCCAAACATCCCAAATCTTTCATTGAAAATGGCTTCCTGCGACTTGGCCGTTGATGCCTGCTACAGCATTTCCAAATTAATGATTGGAAATTTCGCATTTATGAATTATTTAAATATTAAAATTAATATTAGTATGCAAAGAGGCAAATTAGCATAAAGACATTATAAGTAAAAGATTTCTGATAAATAGAATTCAATTTCAACAAACAATAGTTTTGATTACAGATCATTTAGTCCACATGTGGTTTAATTGCCATTTCGTACGGTCTAAAGCTAAAGTCATCAACGTAAAACCTAAGAAATAAAACAAAATTTACTTACTTCAAATCTCACAATATGTTACATTATATTTTATTGTATAATATTGAAATCTTGTGCATTGACGAAAGAGATTTTTTTCGTTTGAACATTTATTATAGTTTGTTTGCATACATTAAGAGGTATTCGATTTATAAACTGTTAAAAGCTGATACAAATTATGTTTTAGCAATTAGGGATATTACCTTCTGAATACAAATACCGTAATTTCCGGCGTATAATCCGCAGATCAAAAAATTCTGTTTGGACCCAGAAATTTTATCCAATATTGAATACAAATATTTACCGCGATCTGAAAAGTTACATTTTATTTTTAAAAATTTCTGGGTTGAAACATGATTGTTTGATCCGCGGATTATACGCCAGAAGTTACGGTATTTTGTTATGTTTAACTTCTAAGCATTTAAATAGACTGAAGTGATTTAAATGCTTTTTTAAAATGTGTATTTTATTTCTGTACTTTGTGCCACAAAATGCCTAAAATAATCAAAAACTGTAGTTGGCATGTAGCTCATTTGTACATACTTTAAAATTTGAAAAACCCCCTCGAAGGCATTAACGGCCAAGTCGCAGGAAGCCATTTTCAATGAAAGATTTGGGAGGTTTGGCTTTTAACTTGTGCGAACTTCAGATATCACTACTTTTTCTGGCCGAAACATTAAGAAGAACTTGGCGCTTTTTTTTTTCTTTTACCGAAAACTTTTTGCTGGGATATCACTACTTTTTGTAAGTTTCTTCAAGTTTTTTTCTAAGCTATATTGATATAAAAAAAACTTAAATTTCAGTACTTTTATGTTAGCCGGGAGCAAATCTCCTAATTAGCATTTTGTTTTTTCGCCAATAGTAGTTTTCATTTTTCACATGTGTAAATTAGAAACAATGCTTTGATTTTCAAATGAAATATTTTGGTTTATGTTATTATTTGGTGTTTATTTATTTATTTCTATGTTAAATATTCTATTAAATAAAATGAGGGAAATGCATCTATTTTAAATGAGATGACTGAAAAGTTTATATTTTTAAATGAAATGAATGCAATATGAGTTGGGTACAGTATTTGGCTTTTTGCCGCTCGCGCCCGGCTAACATAAAAATACTTAAATTTATTTTATTGAGCTTTACAAATTCATACTTTATTTCTTTTTATATTAAAGTACTTGCCGCCTCTAGCAAGCAGTATATACTCTATTAATTGTATGTTAAACGTTGCATCATGTTACTGTTACTCATAATTTAATTTACTTGCCCATTCTTTCGCCAAGTCGGAAGCTTTCCATAGAGAAATCAAGAACTCTTTACGATCATGGAAGCACATCATATATTTTGTGTTGTTATGTATTTCATCTTTCATGACAAATATCTCTTAACTCATTTATGCATGCTTCCTTATCAGTTAGTATTCGTTCTCAAATGCGGAAATTTTTAATCCTATTACGTAATCTTTTCTAATTGGGCTCACTGCCAATTATTGTATTTTAACTGATACGATTGGTACAAGTGAAATGATTCTTATTAAATCCTTTGATAATATCTGCATTTACATTAAACCATACTGATGTTAATATCTTTCTGTTTCATGCTAACCTTTTCAATAGATTCGATTACGGAAGAATAGAAGGTCTACGGGCTCACTGCTATGATCCATTTGAAAATCTATCATTCTTCTCATCTAATCGTGTTGAAGAACTAGCCAATGTGCCATGGTTTTAAGTTTTTAGCTAATTTTATTCGAAACCTGAAAACTAAAATGAGAGGAAGCGGATTATAGAAGATTCCTTCTAACGGTACATATCGATTAACAGGTTACATATTATAAAATTATAATAATCATAAGGAGAATTGGCAGTTTCGGTGCTTTAATAGTTTCCGTAAATTCTATTTATAGTATACAGAAGTTTCAGTAGAGTAAAGATCAATAACATATTCACAGTAAATATAATAACAGTACAATATATAAACAATAGCAGAGGTTTTGTGCAGTGACGAAACTACTGGCTCTTTGGAAATATTCGTACGTTATATTATTTAACTATTTAGATGATATGCGGAAAAATATAAATAGATGGCTCGCATTAATAATGAACTCATTGAAAAATAGCCACAAACGTCAAATACTCGCCAATCTTGGCGACATTTAGCGAAGTGTCACCAAATTTGGTAATATGTCAATTCTCAAATTTGGCGACAAAAAATGTTTTGTTTATTCTGACGTCATAATGATGCATATGTATTATTTATTATACACGTACCTATAATATGTATGATGCAAATGTATTACGTATTATATGCATATGTATAATATGTATGATGCAAATGTATTACGTATTATATGCATATGTATAATATGTATGATGCATATGTATAAAGTTCTTTAAGATCACTAAAACGCACTTAAAGGGGCTCTGCGGCTGAGTGGTCAAAGCACCAGTCAGCTAATTGCTTGTGCGTAAGAGTTTGTGGGTTCGATTCCCGCTGGTCCCATTGCACACACACTTTGCGTGGAACTCCCAGGGTGTATTTCTTTTGTGTTGTAATATTTCCTTGTGCTATCTTGTCTCCGACTTATAAGCGAGCTTTATGTCAAGCACACATGTCGTATGTTTGTTATTCAGTTAAATAAATAAATACCGCACTTAAAGGAATAGTGTTCCATAAATAGTAGAAATATTTGCCAGTTTGACCAGAGTGCTATTGAGATTAGAATTCCGACATTTATAATAGACCGGGAGGCGTCTGCACACACCATCACTTCATCGAGTTTAGAGCTGAAATATTAGGATTAGTTAAAACTAGATTAGCACATTAAAATGCAACTGGTCTGTTAAGTCATATCTTGGTAGAAACAACCTGAAGACCTAATTTTAGTGGGTGACTGATAGGTTTACTATTGTATTTTCCTGCATCCAAAAGTATGGAAACATGGAAGAATGGGTGCAGGAAAACACAATGGAAAATCCACCAATTAACCGGTAAAATCGGGTCTGTAGGTGGTTTCCACAAAGATATGACTTGGCAGACCAGTTACATTTTAATACGCTAACCGATTTTTAACTAGTCCTAAAATTTCAGCCGTAAACTCGATGAGGTGATGATCTGTGCAGACGCCTCCCGGTCTTTAATAAAATTTGTTTTAAGGAAGTAAAAAATAGAAATATAGACAGATAAACTGAAAAATTTGCCTTATTAAGATTTTTGTAAAAGCATATAAAATTTCATTCAGCTTGAAATCATGTAACACCTTTATAACTCAGGCTAATTTTCTGTAATCGGGTTTTGGCAACGAACATATCTTATCTATAACTATAATCTTTCTTTTACAGATTTAAAATTAACAATAAATTAACAGTAAGTAGGATAATAATAATATAGTAGGCCTATAATAACATTATAGTATATTATAGTAGGCCTATAATAATATTAGCAGAGGACTTCGGACACCGCATCTGTCGCACATCGTTAAAGACAGCTTTATTAGTTACACATTCCATTTAATTAAAAGCAGATTTTTACACTTTCATATGAGAATTAGGATATTTTTCCACTATAGGGGCCTTGGCGTTTTTTTTTTTTTAAATCTTTCCGCAATTCGGACTTCAGAAACTGAGATATGTTGCCAAATAATATAAACAACTATGAAAACAAACCTTATGAACTTTTATGTTATTTATACATGTACTTATATACATATAAACATTTTATTTATACACGTCATTAAATAAATTGTATACATATGGAAAAAATTGCTTGTGTATATGACACAGTAGATAGGTTGCCAGAAAATACGTTATTATCAAATTTCTTTTCTCGTCAAGGCTATTTTCTCTATTTCGCCAAGGCTACTATATCGGAAACATACCGAATTGCGGTTATATTTTGTTAAATGTTTTATTGCTTTAATATCGTGAATATATCATAACCTATACTGATTAAAATTTTTAGGTATATTCATTTTTTTTCTATTTAACAAGCATCTTTGGAAAAGCATATATATAAAATTTTATTCTGCTTGAAATTACGTGACTCCCTCAAAACTCTGTAATCGAGTATTGGCGACCAACATTGGCGCAATTGAATGTGTTAAGGAACTGTTTATGGCCAAATCAACACCCCCTGTTTTAAGGGTTTAGAAGAGGAAATTCTGTGTTTTCAGATTTTTCTGGTAAATTGTGCTACAAACCCAACTTACTTGTGAAATTTCATGATTCTACGACTTTTAGAAGTACCATAGTTATTTGATGATGCGAAGTGAGTCAGTGACAAAAAAGCGCTTTTTCGGAATTTAATATTTCGAAAACTACTAAATACAGAAACATGAAATCGTGGAACCTTAGATCAGTTTGATTATACGAACATGTGTATAAAAGAAAAAAATTCTATTACTCTCCCTAAAACGACGTTATGAGGGGTTGAAAAGTGTGCCGAAATGGTTCAGGAAAAGGTAGCTTACGGCTTGTGCGAACTTGGCGAACGCACTGCCGTGCTCCCAGATACAACACGTGTGGAAGATTATGAGTTTTTTTCATTCGTTCCGCAATGATAAAGGAAAATAAAGCATTTTAAAAATGAAACACATGGTACAGTGTAAGACCACTAATCCGCACACCTGGGTTCTAAGTGTTGTGCGGATTTGAGGCTTTATCTTTCATCGAAATTCGACGGGTTCCAACTCGTAATAATATATACAGTGAAACCCCGATTTTACGTTTCTCAAGGGACTGAGTAAAAAAACGTAAAATGCGGGAAAAACGTAAAATACGGGAAATACATAGAAGGCAAAAAATCATAGAAAAAAAAACAAAGGTAGTAAAGATGACTATCTCAAAAGGTATTACAATCTATATTTTACGAAAAAAAACATTATTTACCATTTTACTAACACATTTAATTGCGAATCCTGGCGTTTAGGTTGAAAATAGTCCGTAATAGTGGATTGTTTTTTAGTCATTGAGTTCAAAGTGAATGAATGCAGCATCTTCCAGGATTGAAATACTTTGCAAGTTTTTTCCTGGTCTTTATGAGAAGGAAAATAGTCTTACACTGTTTGTAAGCTCTTCAATGCAATATTGAAAGAAGGGACAGGCTGTGCTTCTGTTTCTTCTTCTTCATCTTCATCGGTGGACGAAAAGTCCATAACGTCGGCTACGGATGGAGCAGTAGCTCTTTCAGTTTCACATGTTGCTAAATTTTCCGGGATGTAATCGTCGAAATCATAGATAACTGTTTCATTATCATTCTCCGAGTCTACCGCAGCTGATTCCTCACCTGTTCTCAAATCATTAGATGCTACGAATCCGCTTTCTTCAAAACAATGGGAAATGCACAGTTGTGTAACGTTTCTCCACGACGCAGAAATAAAATGCATAGCCTCTAGAACACTTAACTTTAACTTGCAGGCGTCATTTAGGTTTCCATTTTCTATTTCAGCTACAGCTTTCCGGACAAATTGATTTCTATAAAAAACCTTGAAAGATCGAATAATGCCGAGATCACAAGGCTGCAATTTGCCGGAAAAAACTCGGCATGCACATTAGACAGCTGCAAAACCGAATGTGCACTGCATTGATCAATGAACAAAATTATTTTACGATTTTGCCACTCGATTGTTTTGTTTAATTTGCGCAAAAAGTCTTCGAAAAGGGGTTTGGTTATCCACGCATTTTTGTTTGCTTCGTACTTTGTCGGATAACTTCTCACGTTTTTGAAGCATCGTGGGTTTCGTGACTTTCCAACAACAAGAGGCGTCAGCTTCTCACTTCCATCAGAATTACAGCACAGTAAACCGTAAGACGCAATTTAGACATCTTCCCTCCATGGCAGGAGTCTCCTTTAGCAACATAACTTTTATCCGGTAGGAGGTTAACGAAAATTCCAGTTTCATCCGCATTGAATATGTCCTTTGGCTTGTATCCTTTGGTCAAATTTGGTAGATTTTTCTTCCAATCTTCTATTGTAGCTTCATTTACACTTGATGATTCTCCCGAAAGTGATCTATATACAAGATTATGTCTTTTTTTCATTCGGTCAATCCAGCCATTTGAAGCTGAGAAATCTTTCAAACCACCAAGCCTATCGGCGATTTCTAGAGCTTTTTCTTTTAGTATTGTGCCATTTACAGGTACATTCACGGCACGAGCTTCTTTAAATAGGATACCTTCCAGCTCGTCGTACGGCGATTTTTTCAATGTTCTCCATTTCTTGGCATTTTTTTCTCCAACTTTCTTTCTTGTTTTCTTCAATGCATTCTTTTTCCTGTACCATGGATTGCAGAGTTGTCACGGGAATTCCTTGCAATTGAGCGAACGCTACTTTGGTTCCGTGGAATTCATCAAATTGTTTAACAATTTCGGCTTTCTCAGCAACAGAAAAGTTTTTGCGTTTTTTACTCGTCATTTTGGCACAAAAAGGTTAGAAATGCGACCACCGTGTGCTAAACAGCAACTGAATTTGAAACGTAAAGAAGGGTAAAGACCCCTTTCCCTAACCTGACGAAAGAAATGAGCCACCCCATCTGATTGGTACAAGAGTGTCTCTTCCCTGCCCATCTCATTCCTACACCAATAAAGTGTGTTATTTTTTTACGTTGCTCCCCCGCCAGCTATCCGGGGGGGGGGGAAGCAGTCCGCGACAGCAGGTGTTCAACAAAGCAGGGGGGGGGAACCAGTTTCAAAAGACAGGAGTCTTTAGAATGCGTTTCTGCTTTCATAGATTGCATAACTTTCAACAACGTGGATGAACTTAAAAAAAAAAAACACAAAAGGAAAAATTACTGCTTATTTTAGAACATTTTTTTCTTTTTTTACTTTCCAGAGAAAACGTAAAATGCGGGAAATTCCATAAATAACAAACTTACGATCCGGGTTAAATTAACATTACAATTATACGGAAAAACTGGGACCTGATGAAAAAAACGTATAATGCGGGAAAAACGTAGATTCGGGGGACGTAAAATCGGGGTTTCACTGTATATATATATATATATATATATATATATATATATTACCTCATCGGGAGCGACGCTAAATTCTGGAAAAGCAGAATTCCTGCTTCCTGCTTGTTTTTAATTTAAAATTATTTAATTTTTTAGTCATACAGCTCTTTTTATTTTACATGTATTTTATTCTTAAATTTTTAGTCTTATAGTGCTTTATAGAAAATTTAATATTTAAAACTTTTTGTCCTCCCCTGCATATAGTACAAACTATGGTGCAGATCGGGCAAAATAATAGAGAATTTAGAACTTTTCCACTATAGGAGCCTTGGCGTTTTTTTAAAATCTTGGTTGAATTCGGTCATCAGAAAGTGAGATTTGTTGCCAAATGATATAAACAGCTATGGAAACAAACGATGAAATTTTTTGTTTGCTTATATATGTATTTTAATTAAATGTATATTATTGTTGTTTTTCATGTACAAATTACTTCTGTTTCTCAATAAAACTAGATAAATGGCTTCTTTATGTTAAATAAATTGCATAAATATTGAAAAAATGCGTGCGTGTATGAACTAAAACAGTGTATATGTTGCCAAATTTCTTTCTCCGCCAAGGCAGTTTTCTCCATTTCACTAAGGCCCCTATACTGTAAAAGCTCCAAGAATTTAATTTCTGTATCCGGCTATGTAAAGCACAGTAAAATCGGGCAGTTAGGAGCTGGGATAGTACAGCGCCGTCTAGTGGCTATTATCATATTAATATCATCGGGATGAAGGTGTAAAGACGTACATTTTCGTATATTAGAGTAGGTGGGGGCAAAGATACGCACTTTCCATACATTTTCATTTTTAACGCACACATTGGTCTAAACTTATGTAAGGAGTGATTAAAATGTTAGATTAGAACCTTAGGCAAGTGCTACCATCAACCGACATTCTGTCAAATTATAATTCTGTGAGAAATTGCAATTTTAAAAAAACATTGCTCTGCGTATCTTTGCCCCATCGGTTGGAGTAAAAATACGCAGTGGTGGGGCAAAGATACGCAGTGCGAATTTTTGACAAATTACTGTGGTTTTTTGCCCAATTTCCAATAAAACGAATGAGTTATGCAAAAGCATTAGTAAATTTCACTAGTATTTATAGTTAAACTGAAAATTGTAAGTTAAACCATGAAGAAAAAGAAAAAAAATAGCGATCTGTGATATCGAAAATAGCAGTTAACCTCAAACTACTGTGACAAAAATTGTTGCATAAATACTGTGAGCGGTCTTAAAGACCCCTTGATCTTAGAATGAATAAAAGGGTTGACTGACTCATAAGATACTGTTTTTGCGCTAAACTGTATGTAAAGGCCTATTATAATAAAAGTTCTCCTCATTTAGAAGTGTTTAGCGATACTATTAAGTTTCCAAACGAATCAAAATTAAACTAACATCAATAGTTAAATTGAAAATTACAAGTTAAGCTATGAAAAATGAATATAGCAGCAGTCTGTGAGACCGTTAACAGGAGTTAAGGGTTAAGACTTTAAAACCAAATCGTTTTATGAAACAAGAATATTCATTTTTAAAAGTAGGTAGGTAGATACCTACGTTCTATATATATAAAAAAAAAACTTAACTAAAAAAAGGAAAATGTAGTTAACTAGCTTATATTAGTTAAGTAGCTATTATATTTTATACAATATAAAAAATAAAACTTACCACAACGTAATTGTGGAAAGCTTTGCATCTAGCTAAAACGATAAGGCAAAAACGATAAGGCAAAACGATAAGGCCGAATCTTAAACTTGTGCGTATCTTTGCCCCAAGACGGATGCATACTTTTACCCCATTCTGCAGTATTTTACTTAACTGGCTTACCTACAAGTTTTAACAAATACGATCGAGATAAACTATACGGCATTTAGAAGCTATAGAGGTTTCGTTCTCCACTGAATTTTTGGATTTGTAAAAATTCGAAGTATTGTTAGCTAAACAATAAAGTGAAATTTTAAAAATATTAGATAAAAATTCAAAATTTTAAACTTATCTCATTTTTATGGCATGGAGTGCTACATTTCTCATAAGGTTTGAACACACAACTACTACACATGAGACCAAACTACTACCTAGCGGTCATGATTGTAGAAATGTTTCTTCATGCTAAATCAGACAGTGCATATCTTTGCCTCCACCTACTCTACACTTTAAATTCCGACCCATAAATTAAAAAAAAACCCTTAAATGCCCAGAGTTTCATTACGATTACTCGACTATGAAATATTAATGGGTTTCAATGGGAATTTTGCCAAATTAGCCGACTATTGTCAAATTGCCTTCATATATGGCAACTTCCTTTTGTCGCCAAATTTGGCGAAGTACCGCCTCGTTTGTTCATATTTTGCCACGTGGTCAAAATTTGACGCTAGAACGGTAACCTTGCATTAGTACTTTACATCAATTACTCCCTATTGAAGCTGATACGATTTTTCCATAGGAAGCCTAACATGACCGCGATCAATGAAGCGGTCCAACTGGAATTGTGAGGGACACACGGATACTTTGACTTTTTATAAATAGATAACAATTCCTTCATGTGGACGACTCGCGAAGCAAAATTAAGTAGCATTATTTACAATAGACGTTATTAATAATAGGCAGAGTTGACAGGAAGTCATACTTTTTTTTCCACGATTGTACTTATTAATAGTTTAAGATTTTCATTTAGGAGTGTTCCGTTTTCGTTTTTCTTTCCCTCCGAATCTAGAGAAAAGAGCCTATATTAAGTCTCGGCTTGTAAAACTCGTTTCGTTTGGACGTTGTCCGATTAACCTGTTAATGTAAAGAAAACACAGAATCATTTCGGGGGCTTCATTCAGGGTAATTTGTTTCAGTTCTGCATACACGAAAATTTATATATATTACAAATATTATTCCTCTGAGTAGAGTAGCTGAATTCAAATTTAATTAAACAGCCTCCCCCCCCCCCCCACCGTACATAGTGCAAAACGATGGTAGGCTAATCAGCAAGGTAAATATAAGGTGTTGAATCAAAAATTAACCCAAAATATTTTGCATCTTTCACTACTGATAGTATTTCCATAATAATCTGTTGGGCTGATTAGTTAATTCTATGACTATGTTGATGACAAATAGTTGTCGCTGTCTGTACCTTTATTTCCATTCAATTTTATATGCTTAGCAGAAAATCGATCAAAATAATTCAACAATCCTATAATCCCAAAACAATTGTCATTTTGTAATGGACGAAAATGTAATCCTCACATAAAAACATACAAGTCCACGTTGAGATATAAGATTTGTAACTTATACAACTTTGTAATATATCCTTTTTTCCAAGTTAGATAACACAACTTTCTTAAAAGAACGTGTATTTTCTCATTGTTTAAGAGGTCTCTTTCGAAATTTCAATTTTTTTTTTGTTAACCTTCTATCTTTTCTGAATATTTTGGTAGGATTGTTTTATTGAAATTCTCATTAGAACATAATTTATGGCTATTAGAATTATACTCGCACAATAGCTAAAGCGGTGTTTCCGAAACAGACTCATTTTTCTCCAAATGACGGTTTTTGGTATAACGCGCACGATATCTCAAAAACTTTTGAATATATTTTCATGAAATTTTCAAAACATATGTTTCTTGTTAGTCTGTATAAATTGAACCAGAAATTTTGTTTTTATTGTTCAAAAAATATTTTTTTAGGTGATTACACTGTTGAAATTTGCAAAATTTTGTATTAGCAAAATACAACTTTGCAAGGGAAATATAAAAATGTTTTAAATGCATATTTATTTAGGTTCAGGGTAGTTATTATAATCTGATGTATAATTAGGCATAAAAAAATAATTCAAGTTGCAAATTTTATTTTGTAATCCTGCGCGTAAGCTGTTATACCAATTTTCTGTTCGACGAAAGTCTGACAGTTTGGAGCACCCTATAAATACTAATTCAGTATCTTGCAATTCTTTAATGCATGAAAGGAAAGAACATACTTATATCTTTTAATCCCAATAAAAATTGTGTTTTAAAACGATATACATTTTAAGACATGAAATGTTGATAATTGTATTCTTTTTCTTTTTTTCTAATTTTAAGAGTCCTGAGACTCCTTAAAGCATGTTTTCTTTAAGAAACTTAAAAATGCTATATAAAAAAATAAAAATGGAAATTGGAGGCATTTTTTTATTTATTTTAGCGCCCCTCTTAAATTCAAAAAAAGAAGGGCGTGCTTCTCGTGCCTTTTAAACAATCAAGTCCTGCGTTTGGAAACTGGTTATAATTAAAATAATTTAACGAGGTTGCAAAAAAGACAGAAAAATATAAAACGTACTTACCTATCCGTTTGAAAAATACTAATGAGTGTAATATCTGAAAGTGAAAGCATTACTTTTAGCTTTCACTTTGATAACATTTACAAAAGGAAACGATAATTCATTTTATCATGTTCAGTAAAATGACGTTCCTCCTGTTCCTGTTTAGATAACGGAAATACATTCAAACGGAAGTAAATATCATACATTCAATAATAGATGGATTCAAGTGGTTTTTGCTAAAGAATCAAAAGTTTAAACGATAATAACTGTTTTGCACTTAGAGCACAGCTTTCATTTTTAACCTTTCCCAACATAGTTGAAAAGTGTTTATAATTCAGATTGTTTATCTGTCTGCCGACTATCAGTCTCTATGTGCTCTACATTTATACAACAACCTAAAAACTGAAAAGTGTCTTGGTCACAAGTTTTTTATTAAATAAAATTATATCAATAGTTAAATGAGGTGCATGGGGTTAATATTATACCAATGAATGGTAACAGAGAATTGGGCAGTTTAATTATTGGCTAAAATTCCGCGAGATTTTGTTAAGGTACATTCTTGTTTACCTAAACATCACAAAAGGCTCATAAGTTACACGATAATATATTTGTTTTATAATCACTTAACGACTAAATTTTATTTTTATCGATATGTGTTAAACATCAAAGCTTCATTTATAGCATAAATGTAAACGATATCATTCCTTCTTGTTGACTAATATCTAATTTTTAAACCGTTACTTTTTTAGTAATTATTCTAGTTTCAAAAAGTGTCGCAAATGTTATTTATTCTCCATGATATGAAACTCTCTTAATTTCAAATAGTTGATTAGAAAAAAAGTTACGAAAATTAAATGTTTACATGGCCCCTGCGTGGAACAAGTTACATTCAGAAAAACTTTCGATAATGCTCTAACAAGTAAAAAGTAAAAATTACATATTTGCGCCATCAAAAATAACTGAGTTATAATATTTTGAACTTTATCAATTTTCAACATTTCCAGGTCTTAAAAGCACGTATTTACGTAGATAGTGTCATGAACCAACTACATTAAATATTAGAAATTTGTCTAATTTTGGACGCAGTCTCATAAGTGAAATTCATTTTTGAAAGGCTCAAAACGAACACATCTAAAGGGTGTCTGAGCTAAAAGTATCCAAAAGTTACGGCTTATTATTACGGAGCTATCCATTAGAATATATATCTTCTGCGGATTGGAAACCCCTCCGAGATTTTTTGGGACACCACCATACTATCACAGAGATGTTATTGCGTAAGCCATAACTTTTGGATACTTTTAGACTGGACACCCTGTATTATGAATAAATCTATCCCTTTGCGGTCGAAGTAGGGTAAAGTCCCCATATTTCGTCCCTCTTAACTTCTCCGCTTCTTCGAAAGTGGCGCTATTTATGACGCAAGGCACAGGGGTCAGTATTGAAAGTTTCGTTCGCCAAGACGCATACATAAATTAAAGACAGCGAATTTCCTATTTTTAGATTACCTGAGTTCTTATTACGTCGTTTGTAGAACGTTATTTACTGTACTGTAAGTATTTATACCTTATTCATTGCATGTACAAGGGGTGATCAAATGAAAAGGTACGAAACGACGTAAAAACGTAACAGTTAAATATTTGCATATTCCGCCAAGGGAGAACGTAGCGAGAGATCTCGGGATGCGATTGGAGTCTCTGACTGGGATCGGAGTATGCGCGGGTGCCCGCATGCGCAGTAGAGAGCAGAGGCTCTTATCAAAAGCGGCGTCCAAATGATGCGACAGACCGTATGCGGACAGGATGGCGTTCGCGTTGCAAAATTCGACGATTGAGGAGCAGAGATGTGTTATCCGATTTCTGACAGCGGAAGGTGAGAAACCGGCAGCTATTCATCGCCGGATGGTGACAGTTTACGGGGAGAAATGTGTCTCTGACAAGTCTGTCAGAAAAGGAGTGACCATTTTCGTGCAGGCCGAGAGAGTCTGGGTGATGACCCGAGACCAGTTCAAGTGGGAGACGTTGGACCATCCGCCCTACAGTCCGGACACATCGACTGCGATTTCTATGTGTTTGGTCCACTGAAGAAACACATGAAAGGAAAGCCCTTCAACTCGGACGACGTACTCAAGGACGCTGTGAAGGACTGGGTATCGTCATAGCCACAGGAATTCTGGGAACAAGGAATCCTGCGGCTTGTTCATCAGTGGGATCGTTGTGCTCAGACCTATGGTGAATATTTTGAATAAAGTCTACATTTGTACCCACCATGTCGTTTCGTACCTTTTCATTTGATCACACCTTGTATTTTACGTTGGTAAGATGCTGACAGTAGCATACAGTGAGTTTTAGGACGCTCAGTTCATCTTACAGGAACTTTAGATCCTTATATTGGAAGTAGCGTGGTCCCAATTTCGTTCCCCTTACAGTTCTTATTTTCGTCCCTGGCACGATATTAGGAATGCTTTTTCATGACATTTTTCTTAATATTTTCCTCATGTTTGGATGGCTAATGCGTAGTTAGTTGCCAATCTCCCGATTTTTTGGATACCAGTAAAATATTGCAAAAATGTTTTCTTTATTTAATTTCGTTAAAACTGCGATTGTATAAAGCAAGTATTTATGCATAAAAATATTGGTATGAAAAAAATCGGGAGGTTGGAAACTATGCTAATGTTTCGCAATTCTTCTACTGATAGTTAGTGCATTTTTTGTGCCTTACTTTAATGTAAATTAAATTACTTATTCATTTAGAAATAAATTTTGATTTAGTTATAAATTACGCCTCGACGTATTGGATTTTTTTTTGGGGGGGGGGGGGGACGAATTTGGGACCTTTTTTTTTACTTTTGCATTTTTTAGGTACTTTTGAAAAAACAATTTTTCGCATTGTTAAAATTTTTTGTACGATATTTACCTACGTTTCTATGTTCGTGGGTAGTTAGTCAATGTAAAACTAAATTTGGTAGATTTTCACTGAAAATTACAACTTCCAAGGGCTTAAAAGTGACTGGGGGACGACAATAGGGCACCTTACCCTACTCCTCCCACGGATTTATTCGGCTAGCAATCCTTTTTTTTTAAGAAACTTTTTATTTGCACTTTGACAACATATGCAAAATAAATGGAATAAAAAATGTACTTTAAAAATATTGTGGTGAAAATAGAATATAAAAATAGAATCATAAATATAAAGCTTGGGCGGCTATTTGCCGACATTCGACCGCAAATGGTTAAAAATAAAACATAAAAAAAATAATAACAATCATTTTTCAATGGCATAACCAGTAGTGCAATTTTTTTTTTTTATAAAAACTCAAATTCTGCTTCAAGATTTTTGAAATTTTAGAAACATCTAAAAATCAATTCCTGTTAAAATATTTAGAGGTTGTAAATTAAATTTGTTTTGAAATATTATTTCAATTATTCCTATTTCATGCATTAAAATTGTAAAAATTCATGGAAACCAAATAATTGTTCTCCTTAAACGTAACAATAGACACACATTCTCATAAAATATTAGAGAAAACTATAAGATTTTGAGGAAGAAAAGGAGTTTGCATCTATATAATTCCCCAACGTCTCCAACATTTTGTTTAAAATTTAATATCTAAAATTAAAATTTATCCGAGACTCGAAATACTGTGTTAAAATAAGGAAACAGCCATTGACAATTTAAAATTTTGTTACTATTTCAATTTGGAAATGAATAACTTGAGTTCGGATAAATGGAGCTTTAACCTATTGGACTTTGGCGTCTCTTACACAAATTTTATTCGATCGGCACCACTTTTTTAAAAGAAGTTTCCTTCAAGTTTACAATTACAAAAATACTCTGATTAAATAAGGTAAATTTTATTTTCCTTTATTTATTTCCTTTATTGGTGCCAAAAACAAATTTTGCAAAGAAAGATTATATCTCCGCAGCGAAGACTACGGATTGCTAAGGGTTAATATAGTAACTTTCTAGTATCTCTTTACATAACTATCATAAAAGTCAAACACGCAATAAATATTTAGAGAAATTTAACGTTACTTACCTGTTGTAAAATTATCAAAGAGATCAACAGCTAATGTAAGGAAGGAAAGATTTTCGCTTCATCTCGGAATGGACGAATAAGATAACGACTTTCGCTATTATGAACGTAGTTTCTAAAATTCGCACTTGTATTGCAAAATTTAATAAAACTTGGAAAATGATAACTCGTATTCAATAACTTGCTTACTTAAGAACAATAAGAATCATAATGTTAGTTATGATTACACTTTTAAGGCGTTGATTTCTTGTAGGGTTGTCAGAGTAATCATTCTGAAAAATAAATAACTAAATAAAAGCGTATTTTAAATATATGTATTGCACTCTTTATTTTTTATTTTTTATTTTATTTTCTTCTTCCTTTGCTTAAGTATTTCAATTTTACAATTTCACAGCCAGATGCTATGTATTAGGAATCAAGGTTTGGTACATAATACCATTAAAATTTTAGCTCTCATAAATTTGCAATCATAAAGAAAATTTGGCCATTTATGTTCTGCGTCAGGCTAATTGAAACAAGAAAGAAAAATCATGCGTTAAACATAGATTATGAAACTACAACACTTCCAGAATACTTTAACAAAACTTCGTTATTTAGGGAAATAAGATAAATAATATTCTTATGTAAAATTTTAGAAGACGCCATGAAACACTTAAAACTGATTTCAGCAATTACCGTCCATATCAAAATATATATTCAGATTCTTTTGTACAACCCTGCATTTGATTTGTAGGCTGATATATATGTACTATATAATGTGACAATTTAGTTTAGCAAGAAAACGCATAACAGGTAGAAATTTCTCTTTTAGCAATTTATACTAATAGATGGAAGCATACTTGAATACCATTGTTCAGCCTTGTACTTTACGTACTATCTTTATATACACGCCATTATTTAGCTAAAATTTAATTCAGGCTAAAACACTCTTAAAACTATTAATATCGCACTTCCAGAAATTATCATCAATCGGCGGAAATGTATCCAATTTTTTGCGTGGATCTGCATATCATTTTATCAATATTCTACAAACATCTTTTAGTATGATAAATGTAGTTCACAGTAAAAATGTATAAATCATTTAAAAACCACCTTGAAGCAATTTACGCTCATACTCAGTAACCCTTACGAATTCTTTTGTTTAGCCCTGTATATTATCTATAGCATTTATACACTCCACATAGTATTAAAAAATTTAGTTAAACTTAAAAACGCATATCATAACTAAAATTGCACTTCCAACAATCATCGCTAATATACAGTACTTTGGAAACAGTTTAATATCTGAAATATTTTGTGTGTCCCTGTAAATGCTATGCATTTCATATAGTACAGGAGGTAACTTGTAGTAAAAATCAGAAATGTATATCCATTTCATTATATTTGGAATAGTTTAACATAATTAAAATACGCCGCACTCAATTTTTTCCTCTATACTATTATGTAACGGAATTCTTTTGTGTGGCCCTGTAAATGAATAATTGCACCACATATTCTATTGAATGCACATTTTAGTACACTTCATAAATGCATATTAAATTCATTATTTTTGAAAAGGTGTAACATTATTAAAATGCACTTGAAACGATTTTTTTCCCATTGGCCGTAATGAAATTTTGACTGTTCCTGTCACAGAACTTATAATTGATACAAACTTCATTTTCAATAGGTTTCATGCTATAGTTAAACATCTATAACTTACAAAACTTTCAGGGCAATCCGTGTATATTACCGAATTAGAGCGCATACAGACGGACAGACTGTCAGACAAACCGAAGTCATAAACACTTTTCAACTGTCTTGTAAAGAGTTAAAAAAAAAAAGCCCAAATAATTTATATTTATAATTAGGTTCTAAAAATATTGAAATCTGGCAATGTTATCGTAAACATACCTTTGTACATAATTTTTATAACTAGAGCGGTTTAGAAAGGAAATGAAAAATTTATTACAAAATTCCATATTTGCGTACATGAACGAAATTAAGTTAAACTAGTAAATCTGCAGATCAGGGGCCTTAACATCAGTTCTGGATCTCGTTATTTTATAATCTCACATTCTCAAATGTTTAATATCCCCTTTACCGTAGACGCATTAATTTTCCATTCGAAAATTTCTTAAGTCATGATTTTCGTATATCTTGAACTGCCTTTTATATTATGATTTTATCAAGATAAAAATGGACTTCGACATGACTTTTGTGTTATGCTAATGTACAAATTGCAGTACTTATTTATTTTCCAAGATCTGCATCTGGCAAAGAAATTGAATAAAATCTCATCTAATAAAGGTACTCATGGAAATACAAACTGAATTTACTATATTTATATTTATATTTATATTTACCCGGCTGCCAAGAAGGGTTACGTGTTTCACACGTATCTGGGTATGTGGATTTCTTTATACCCTCGAAACATCCCAATGGCTGAATGGATTTTAATAAATGAGGTCTCTATCGATTCGTCTTAATAGTCCGATGGTTATAGGCTAGGTTTTGTTTTTATAAATTCAAAATGGCGGTCGTAAAATACAAATGGGCGGTACAGACAAAAAAATTTTTTAAGCAGCATGTTGAGTGACATATCATTGGATAGGTCTTTCAAAATGAAGACGATATTTCATTGACTACTTTACAGTCAGAAGCTCCGTTTAAATATTTCACAACCTGGAAATTGTGTAGGTAAGATCTGTATCTTTACTGGAACTCTGACCTTCATAGATATCTATAGGCCTCATCAAAACAGTGTTTATAGATAGGAACTAATAATTAATCACAACTTAAAGTCCTTAATACAAGTAAATAATAAAAAAAATAGGTAAGCAATATAAAAATAGTTTCATATAGTAGTTGATGAGAAATAATTAATTAGCTCACTTTTTACGCAGTCGGAGTTTTTGATTTTTTAAATTTAATTTGAATTATTTAGAAATCTAATTTGTTTACAATCTTTGTTTGGGAAAATGTTTTGGCGGTAATTCTTTAACATTTAAAAGTACGATCTAAATATATACCAATCTATTTTGATAATAATGATACACTAAATTCATTAAAAAATATATATATTTGGAAATTTTAAAATCTATTGTTTAATCATCCACAATTCTGCCCACTGCTAATAGAGATTCTTAGGAAATGTAAATTGGAGATGTAAATGTTTTTCTTTATAAACTTTAATAGCAGGGGAGACCGGGGCTAGTAGACGCAGTTTTTAGTAATTCATTAATTATATTAGTCATATATAGTTATATTAGTCATATATAGTTGTTTTATTAATTTTTTGTTTAAGTTTTTTATGAAACTTTAACTGTACTTTTAAAGAACAGGCATCGGGCTATAAATACCCGGAGTTTTTAGTTTGTAGCTTTTGTAGTTTATGTTTAGCGGAACCCTAAAGTAAAAGGAAAATTGTGTGCCAACTTACCCCGTCACGGGGCAAGTTGCCTATACCTATGGGGCAAGTAGGCACACGCTTTATAAAAATTTAAATAAGACACGCAGTTAAGATAAATCAATTTCCTTATTACCAGTAGGTTTAATCAAATGCGTTATCGCCGTACAATGAAAATTCTAAATTATACAGACATAAAAATAATGAATAAAACATTAACATTGAGTAACTTCTATCCTACTTGATAACATCCCCAGAGTTACAGTTGTCACAAATAAAAAATCGAGTGTCTCCGTTTGGGCAAGCCTCGTGTGCCCAAAATCTTGCATTGCAATCACTTTTTCGGTGTTTGCTGTTTTTCAAGCTACCACCACACACCAGACACCGAGCCAACTTGCCCCGTGTTCAATGCGCCTACTAGCCCCATAATAAATTTCTTCACAAAAGGGACACGTAAACATCTAAGCATAAATAATCGAAGTAAATCACATATGGGGTCGGTACAGTTAATCATACACCAAGAAAAACTGCACAAGTTAAATCGCAATTATTAAGATAATTATTAGAAATTAAAAAAAGAATGAAGCAACAAAAAATTACTTATGAGCGGAAAAGACTGAAAAATCGTAATAAATGTCCACTGCACGTAGGTAACGCTGCAAAACTACAATGGGGATTGTAAAACGCAAGAAGAAATGTACTCTGTGACTGGTTGCACAATCTATCCACAAACAGGCGATTTGTGAGGACTGCGTCTACTTACCCCTGTAGCCAACTAGCCCCGGTCTCCCCTATTTACAGTCAATATACAGTAAACTTCTGATTATCCGTCACTCGCGGGACTGACGGTGTGGCAGATAATCGAAAGACACTCAAAGACCGTTAATAAAATTACATTTTTACCAGTTAATAAATAAGAATATTTAAACGCTTTTCTTATATTTTTTTTTTTTACTTATAAAGCGCCCTTTTTATCAGTTTCGAAACTGAAAGTACCTTTTTAAAAAAAATCTGCAACCACAATCGAAAAAGTAAACTAATCATTGAAGGCCACCGTAATACTTTCCCATCCTGGATATACTTAATATAAAATACGAAAATAAAACATGTGATACATGCTATGCATTGTATCATGTTACTTTATTCATAATTTAATTTACTTGGACTCCCTTAAATATAATTAATATAATCCCTTAAGCTAATATTTTTTATTATTTTTAAAATATCTCAATTTGCTGATTTTCTGTAAGCAAGTAAAATTAGTTAAACTATTGGTTTACAATGGAAATCTATGAGAATCTCTCTATTCTAAAAAAAAGTAACTACCGCTGTCACCGCCGCCGGTTTTGAATTTTTTGTGACAGGAGGTCTTTCTTCGTTAATATTAAGAAAAATAATGCATACAAAAATATGAAAATCGGTAGTAGTATACAGAAATGTTTGATAAAAACGCTGATGCAGACAGTTTTCAGATCGAAGAATTATTTTAAGAGATGTTTAATGCTAAAGTTGGACAAAATCGTTCCACTAAAAAAGTTTTATAGGAGCAAAAACTGTTCATAGGAATTTAATCATTTTTAGATATTTTTATGCGTTAGAATTTGCCGGAGTGCAGATTGCATTATTTTATTTTGACTCATTTTTTGAAATTTTATTTCTATTTTAAATTCAGATTTTCAGCATTTCTAGAGATATTTTTAACAGATTTTAGAAAGTGGTATTAATTTAAACTGTTGCCAACTGTATATACAGCGGAAACAATTATGTTTGCTTAAAAAAAAAAAAAAAAAAAAAAAAAAAAAAAAAAAAAATATATATATATATATATATATATATATATATATATATATATATATTTATACGTGTAAATAAATTAAAAAATTATTTACACGTGACTATTATAAACAGAAAAAAACATTTGGAATTAGAATTAAATAATTATGTACAAAAAGCAGGAACTTATTAAAAATTACGTCATAAAAACTATAATTACGCGTGAATTTTAAGAGAGAAAGGAATTTGTAAAGCAATAAATTTATTAACATGCGTTAGAAGTCTTAAATAGGAGAAATTACGTCATATTTACGTCACATTACAGATATTACATAAAATGAACACAAAATAATATTGCAAAACGGTTTAAATTTAGAAATTGCGCTAGACATTTATTTGATATTTTAAATGGATACTTTTCAACTATTTTTGTTAGGAAAGCGCAAATAATATTTAATTTCTAACACAAGTATTTTCACGTGAATATTAAAAAGAGAAAGAATAGTTTGGTCAAAATTACGTCAGATTAAAAACGATTAATTTAAAATGTCTCATTTAAAAGAACTTTCCTTTCACTTTCTTAAAAAATACCAGGAGACAAAGACTTTGTTTACTTAATTCCTTTTATATTAGCTTATTTTGAAATGTTGTTACACGTGTCTACGTCATCAAGTTATTTTTATTTCGACGTTTTAGTTGTATTTTTATTAATGTTGTACTAATTTATTCGTTTTTTCGTTATTTAAAATAAAAATTATGTCAATTTGTATAATTTGGCAGGGATGACAGGGATGACCGCCCCGGGAACCCAGCTTTCGCTTTAGAGTATAAGTGCAATCACGGGGGGAGACTCAAATCCACTGCATATGGTAAGATACATTAACAATGACAATATTTTTAAAACAGTTAATAACATACAGAAAAATAAATTCAGTTTGCTATTTTTGACTCTGAAACTCACAAGGAGTGTCATCAGTACATACATTGACAGCAATTGCAGTATGTTGTATACATGCATAAACAATTACAAGACATGTTTTTTTAATATTAGAGCTGAAAAACTTTAAGTGAAATGCATATGCTGATAAATATAATGAAGATACTAAATAAACAAACCATTGGAAATAAGACAAATATTTACATTATGTACAAAACAGGGACTCCTGTCTGAAATGGGAGCTAAAAACAATGAGTTTGCTCAGCTAGCTCAGAAAGGGAGGGATTGGTAAATATAAATTCGTTGTCTTCTAAAAATTTCATACAATCCGCTATACGTTGCAGGAGAACTGGACGGTCGAGCAGGTAAGTTAGCCAGTCAGGCAGTGTCATCTGTTGTGGCTTTTTAACGTGATAGTGAGACGTTAATGTGCAATGTAAAATATAGTGTAATGATGTTGATAAGGATCCACAAATGCAAAGAGGTGAGTCCCGTTTATTTATGGTATATAAGTGTTGTTGGAAGGGTCCATGATTTGTGAGAAAGAGATACAGGTATCTGTTACTTATGAAAATGTTTTGTGAGACCTTAGGTATGAAGTCACGCGTGTATTGACCCACTTGCACTGTAGACCAATGTTGTTGCCATCGGTGTAGCATTTGTTTTTTGAGTTCTAATTTCAATGTTGATTGTGGGAATGGAAGAAATGTTAGTGGTAAAGTTAAATCATCGACTGCCGACCTCGCCAGCTGATCAGCCAGTTCGTTGCCCGTTATACCAGAATGTCCTTTAACCCAATTAAAGAAGAACGATTTTTCTGAGGACTGAAGGAGTAAGGTTATGTCTAGAACTAAGTGATTATTGTTATCAAATTTTGAAAGGGCCATTAGACCTGATAAACTGTCTGATGAAATTAAGTATTGGGTGTCAGAGTCCTCTTCTGCCCAAAGAATCGCCTCCTTCATAGCAAAGAGTTCTGCCTGGAAGACAGAGTTCCCCGGATCAAGCCTTACGCGGCAGGAAAAAAAGTGTGAGCTTTGCCTATAAACACAAAAAGCTGCCGCAGTTCCTACTTCTGTTTTAGACCCGTCTGTAAAGATGTGTGTTGATCCGTTAAAGTCTTTTGTTGCACAAATACTAATACCGTTTGAAAGTGAAGAGATCTGATACTTTGAACATTTTGTTGAGGTTTGGAGATTTATATAATTTGGCGAAATTGGTCGACGGGATAATTAAGTAGTACCGCAACGAATTTGGCGTTAAAATTGCCCAATCAAAGAGAAATGAATAGAAATCCGTTTATAGAGAGATCGCCACTGTTTTTTAAATTATAATTCAATCTTTCGAAATCTTTTTAAAGTCGATCAAATTAGCGTGCATTTAGAGTCTACGGTGTCTGGACGGGGGTTGGCGAGCGTAGCTCGTAGGGGGTCGAGCCCCCTAGTTTGGCGAAATATTAGAGATACCGCCAATTTTGGTGATTAATTTCGCGATATATCACCAATTTTGCGACAAACTTGGCGGCATTTGGCGACAGAACAGGGTCTCCTTGTAGTAGCCCCCTTATAGGTAAGTAAGTAAGTAAGCACCCACCCTGGGAACCCGCTTTTGGCTTATGGTTGGGTGTAACCCCCAAACCCAGGGTAGGGAAAAGTTTTACTACCTGCGGAACCCTTTGAAAACAAATAAGTTTTAAGATTAATTATAACTATTCTAAATATTGTTATGTACAAACGAGGGTTTATAGATTACCCACAACTTTTTAAAGTTAAGTGTTCATATAAGTTCATGTATAAGTTCATACACCTTGTAGTTATAACTAGTCCCATCAAAACCAGCCACCACCACCAAGGCCACTAGTGCCTGGACTGGAAATGTCATTCCTGTATTTAATCTGATTCATAAAGGTGGGGCATTGTGTTGAGTTCGCTGTGTGTTTATAATAATTTGGTAAGTTTATACAATTTGCACAGTTTCTGAGATCCTGTTTGTTTATATTCGTGCAACTAGTGGTCTGATGACCCATCGCACAGAATGCGCATATTGAATTTCTCCTGCAGTTACTTTCGGAGTGTCCGTACAATTGACAGTTCGCACACCTCATGATTGGCCTGTAAGGATGAATCCTGCAGTTTCGTAATCCCACATTTATAAGTTCCATGCTCAAAAGTGTGTCTGAAGTTGTCTTGTCTACCTCGAGGAGCAGTTGATAATATCTTGACGAAGTTTTTTGTATTACTTTTTGAATCTGGATGTATGAACTTTTCTTTATGTTTGGATGTTGCTTTATTTGATTTATAAGATATTCTCCCTGTGTATCTTTTGGAATACCTATAATGATAATTCTTTTAGTGTTATGTTTTCTGTATTGTATTTCCGTGATACTTTTTATATCTTCTATTTTTTCTATATGTTGATATATTTCTAGTAACTGCGATTCTTGTTGGGTTTTTATAATTATAGCTTTTCTGTTTTTAGATATTCTGCTATAGAATAATGGCAAATGTTCTAATTGCAATAATTTTTCAGTAATTATTCCTTGGATTTCTGATATTTTTGATCCTTCAAGACCCTTTATGAGAATTGCTGCTTCTGTATAATTGTCCTGTTCCCTTATGGAATTATCTGTTGTTATTTCTTCTCTATAGCTATTGGTTATTTTTAATGTTGTTTCTTCTAACAGTTTTTCCAATCTATAAAGCTTTTCTTCAATCCGTTTAAGTTCTGTTTCTTTTGTTAGGCTTATACTATGCTGCTCCTCCTGGGAGTAATATTCACTTTTTGTATCCTGTATTTCCCCGAGTTCCGAGGTTACATCATTCTTGTCTTCTCGCAGATGTATCTCATTACTAACTTGCTCGTTTATTTTGTCTTCTTTTGAGTTTTTGGTTGTTTGAGTATATTTTTCTTTAATTTTTGGATGGTTTGTTATTGTTTCTTTATTATGAAGCTGCTTCTTATTAGTCTTATTTTTTTGTAGTTGTTGTAATTCTTTGTGTAGATTGTCAATTTTTGTAGATTTATTTGTTATTTCATTCTGTTTTTCTGTTAATTTTTCTTCTAATTTAATTAATTTTTCTATTATTATAGAGTTAGTTTCTTTTTCTTTTTCATATCTATTTTGCAGTACATTCATTTTTTCTTCCAATTCTTGTTGTTTAATCTTTTCTTCATTAAGTATTTCTTCTTTTTCAGTTAACATGTCCTTGTAAGCATTTATTTCATTTTGCTTTTCCCTTATTATTAGGTGCGTTCGTAATTATATAAATACGTAGCACCTATAGTCGTCGTTCAGTCCGTCCGTCCGTCTGTCCGTTCGTCTGTCCGTCCGTCTGTCCGCATGTAACAGAGCAAAAACTACCCAACCGAATGGTCTGAAATTTCCAATATATGATTGTTGCAAAATTTTGTCGAGCTATTTCAAATTTTATGAAAATCGGATGTATAGTTTAATTACAGGGACAGTCAAAAGTTTTTCTTTACATTACGGCCAATGGGAAAAATTATTGCAAGTGCATTTTAATGATATTAGAGACTTCCGAATGATCTGAAATTTTAAAGATATAACTGTTGCAAAATTTTCTCGAGCCATTTCAAATTTTAGGAAAATCGGATGTATAGTTTAATTACAGGGACAGTCAAAATTTTTCTCTACATTACGGCCAATGGGAAAAATTATTGCAAGTGCATTTTGATGATATTACAGCCTTACGAATGATCTGAAATTTTAAAGATATAACTGTTGCAAAATTTTGTCGAGCCATTTCAAATTTTAGGAAAATCGGATGCATAGTTTAATTACAGGGACAGTCAAAAGTTTTTCTTTACATTACGGCCAATGGTAAAAATTATTGGAAGTGCATTTTAATGATATTACAGCCTTCCGAATGATCTGAAATTTTAAAGATATAACTGTTGCAAAATTTTGTCGAGCCATTTTAAATTTTAGGAAAATCGGATGTATAGTTTAATTACAGGGACAGTCAAAAGTTTTTCTTTACATTACAGCCAATGGGAAAAATTATTGCAAGTGCATTTTAATGATATTAGAGCCTTCCGAATGATCTGAAATTTTAAAGATATAACTGTTGCAAAATTTTGTCGAGCCATTTCAAATTTTAGGAAAATCGGATGCATAGTTTAATTACAGGGACAGTCAAAAGTTTTTCTTTACATTACGGCCAATGGGAAAAATTATTGCAAGTGCATTTTAATTATATTACAGCCTTCCGAATGGTCTGAAATTTTAAAGATATAATTGTTGCAAAGTTTTGTTGAGCTATTTCAAATTTTAGGAAAATCGGATGTATAGTTTAATTACAGGGACAGTCAAAAGTGTTCCGTTACATTACGGGGAATGGGAAAAAATTATTGGAAGTGCATTTTAATGATGTATCAGACTATGCGCTTTATGAAGTGCAAAAAAGTATACATTCAGTACAATATGGGGTGCAAAAAATAATTATAAAACTAGTTATAGTACGAACGCACCTCATTTGCCACGTTTGACGAGCAATTTCCAACTTGTTTTTTCTAGTAATATTTTCTCATTATTTACATAGGTTATTTTATCTTCCAAGTTAATCGACTGATTATTTTTACCATTTATTATGCACATCCGCTCGTCAAAATCACTTTTCTCTTCTTCTTCTAGGAATTTGTTTTCTTTATCTACGGTCTCGCAGTCAGTATCCCCTTCACTCGAGGAAAGATATATTTCATCTGTATTAGGTTCTTCATCTGACCCTTCAACTTTTTCTTCGTCAGACTCCGATGAGCTGTAATGCCCGTATTGCTGAAAGTCTCTCTCAAATTCATCCTCACTAAGACTGTCATCTTATGGAGATGCATTAAATGCTTGACATTTATGATAAGCCAATTATTGGCATTTAATCTTATAGTTCGGCGATAGTATTTTGGTCGGCGGGATAATCGAATAGTACCGAAATGCGTAAAAGAAACATCCTTATAACTCGAAAAATTATAATCCTATTAACTAACAGTTTACTGCGTCGGATTTGGCGTCTCATTTCCAATTAAAACATATCTTTGAATTGAAATTTGAATGAAATACAGGGTCATGAAAAATCGAAGAGTGTGAAAAATATCAATGAAATACAGGGTCATGAAGAATCGAACGAAGAGTGCGAAAAATATGATTAGAAATATCTCGGCGACTAATTATCCGATCGACTTCATTATTTATGCAAAATTTATGCTTTTTTATTGTCTTTTATATTCACTCCTTCAAATAAACAATTTCGAAAATTTTTGCATACCTTTTATCCGAACGAATATTTCGAGAGTCCGAAAAAAATAGTTCCGGATAATCGAGGCTACCGATATTCAATAGGCTTCTTCCCATTATTACTTCCTAAGTACACACCAAATTTCAAGTCTCTATCTCAATTTGCTCGGGAGATAGAGCGTTTACAGACGCACACCCAGACGGACGGCAATTTTTTTTTCTTCTAAAAATATGTTTTTCGGAATCTCCAGTGTTCGAAATGTGTAAATCCGTCAAATTTTTTTTTCAATTTTTAAAACGATTACAAGACTTACTCTATAGTACGTATGATGAGTAAGTAAAAAGAATCATATTAAAGTTTGAGCTCAGCTATCCGATGCAAAAAAATAATCGTTCAAAAATATTGAAATTGAAACGAGAAATTCGAAAACAACCTCCCATTTGGTTTAACATTACAGAGCGTATGTTTTCAAGTGAGTGAAGAATTCCCTTAACGCACTTAGAGAGAGCATAGCCTTCACTTCTGCATGTCTGTCTCTCGAATCATCATTCTACGATTCATCATGTTCATCCGCTTCAGATTTCTTCGCGCTCAAACTATTTTGAATAATTTCGTCATTCGTTTTTCTTCATAACCAAGCATTTTTTTCAGAATAGCGCGTCGACTGACTCGGGTTTATTGTGCATTTGTGTTTTTCTAATTCGTTTTCTATATTTAAAAAAAAATTACGGGAGAAAGTGACGGTGGATAGAGTGACAGATAATCGGATGTTTACTGTAAACCGCAATGTTTCTCTCATCGTTTATATTTGATGCAATCATAAGTTGTATTTCCAGATACGGTAGTCCCCTTGTAACCAATTCCTTCATCTAGGCGTTCTGCTTAATTCGTAATCAGGATTATTTTAACGACTTTTTTTTATTCATTAAGAAATACTGTTGCTTGAAAACAGATAAAGGAAAAAGTGAAATATACATGGTAGCAGATACGTAAAGTCATAAAACAAAATGTTTTACATTTTTTGAACAGATTTATAAAATTTCATGAAAATATATACATATAATTTAAAAACTCTGACAAATGTACTAATAAAATTTCAAACTAATAGAAATAATTTAAGACCCTTATTGGGAAATTTTAGCATCTGTAATTTAACATTTAAATCAATTATCCAAATACGTGACATTTTTATTCAATGAAAAGAAAAAAGTGAAAAATCGTCTGAATATCAATAGATGACTCAAACGAAAACGTTCTATATTTACGAAAATGTTCTATATTTAAGCAATGATTGATCCACATTCAACCTGAAACTATACAGGTAATTGAGAGTACTTTAACAACATACGTGCTTAATTGCAAGGTAATCGTAAGCTTTTTATTATTGTGAACAGACAAACAGAAACGAACATCTTTTCGGGTCTCAACAGTAAACATGCACTTTCGTTTCGCAGTTATGCCTGTAAAGTTTTCTTTGCGATAATTTCCTAAAAAATAGTTAATAAATTAAAAGTTATTATTATCACTATTATTTTCGAACGCTATTGTTATTACATCTTTCTATCAGGTCTATCTTTTAATATTTTGCAATCTATTTCCCAGAACCAAAATTAATTACAGAAGATTCAAGTCAAATAGGAAATAAGTCAAAACATGCTAAAATTGATTATGGATAATGTACAGAAATAAATGTTTATATATAAATGCACAAGCAGACAATAAAACAAAAATATCTTAAAATTTAAGCTGAAGATGTGCTGAATTATCAGTGTTTGAAGCATACTGAAAATGTTAACTCCGAAATATTCTCATATTTATTAAAAGTTATATATATTAACCCCTTCGAACTATTGTTAGATAAACAAATTTATTCGTTGACAGATAACCTATTTTATCTCCAAAACACCTTAAGTAAATATATATATATATATATATATTATTTTGTTTTAATACTAGTACCTGAATTATTTGTCATATACACCTTCTGAAGATACATTTATGCATATATTGTTTAGAAGGGGTAGAAAAAAAAAGGAAAAAATCTTTCTACGAGAAAAAGTTTAAACTTTTCTGAAATATGGCAGAAAAATTTATGACTTACCGGGTAAACATACAATGTAACATTCTAATTTCAAGCTGTATAAACATACAATGTAACATCCTAATTTCAAGCTGTAACGTACCATGCTATATATTTTATGCTATATATATATATATACTATATATATATGCTATGTCATGCTATGTATTCTCTTTCATTCAGCCTCCGTTAGTTCCTGTCAAAGTATGAGTACTTATTTAAATACTTTGAAAATATATCAGGTGTAATCTTGTTCAAAATTGTAGATATAGATATGGCTTTATCGGTGAAATGAAGGATCGCATCAAAACATTCAATCATCACTTTTTTTAAAAATAATTCATAATCTCTAATCTACCGGCTTGAGTTTTAAAATAATGGTTGTGCAAAAAATGTTTTATATGCCAGATGCAATATATATTTTTAAAAATATGTTTCCATTAACTAATGTTTTTATATCAATAAAATTATGATTATAAGTTACGGAATCAATTTAGAAATTCTAAAAAGACAGATTAAATAATGTGTCCTTTACTCATTCCTATTGAGGTATCTTAACCCTTAAATGCCGGGTGTTGCTTTTCAGCAACATACCCAATTTAGGCTCTAAAATACTATTAGAATAATATTGAAGCTATAATGCCTAATGCTGCCAATAAAATACATTCTGAAAATATTATTAAATCGATTTTCAACATGTAGATGGCAACACTTGTGCTGTTTAAAAATAAAGATAGATTTATTTTTTCAATTGTTGCTACTTGCTCTTTTTGTTTTGTTTGGAAGCTTCCGAAATACCCTATTTTGTTCTGCAGTGAGCAAGTAAAATTTATTTCTTATTATAGTTCCTAAAATTCTTGTGTGTTTAATATTATAGAATTTTTCAAGGGAAATTATTTTTTCAATTAAAGACCAGTATTGCTGATTAGTAACAAACTGTTTTTTAGCCGTAAGCCATACTTAAAACAAAATGTGATTTTTTAAGTATTTTTCCCATGATTTATTTAAAAAATGAAAGCCGAAAAACATTATTACAATGATTTTTGAAAAATCAGGCATTTAAGGGTTAAAAAAGAAACTGAGCAAGAATTATATAATTTTTAAAATAAATTCACTAGCTTGTGTTTCCTACCAACAGTAAAAATAATAAATTTTACCGAAACTACGGTATCAGTCGTGCGTAATTGAGATAGCGTCCGTTTAACTTGTTTTTACTTTATAGAGGCAGTAAAAATTGGCATTATTAAACTGTGTTGTAAATTGTAACCGTCTGTAGGATTCATGTATTTATTATGCAACTCTCTAAATAAACAGCAAACCCGAAATTGAACATTTTGAAATATTTTAAACTTGAGAAATAAAGATTGTGTTTGCAAAGTTTTAAGACTGATCTAAGAATACAAAATTTATTTAACATTTTTGTACAGAGAACAAAAATTCTTCGAAATATGACCCTTAGGCATCAACACACCACTGCCACCGTTTTGGACATTATTCATAGGCTCTCTGGAAGTCTTCGAAAGGCTGTTAAGGGACCTCGTAGAAGCTGCCTGGATCGCTGGAATCGTGTCGAATCGCTTCCCTGAGCCGGGAGAACAAAAAATGTCGCTGGGAGCGAGGTCAGGGCTGTAGGGGGCTTACGGCAGTATTACCACATTAAATTTAGCCAAACCTTTGACGTGGACGAGCGGCGTGTGAGAGGGCGCATTGTCGTTGGTAACAATCCAATCGTTTCTGATGTCTGGGCGGATGGGCCGGGCTCAATCCTTCAAATGGTGGTGCATTCCAGCGTAAAAGTGACCTGAACCACGCCTGACCTTCGCCCAGACATCAGAGACGATTGGATTGTTTACCACGACAATGCGCCTTCTCACGCGTCGCTCGCAGTCGCCAAAGTTTTGGCTAAATTTAACTTGGTAATACTGCCACAAGCCCCCATACAGCCCCGACCTCGCTCCCAGCGACTTTTTTTTGGTCCGTCGGATAAAGAAAAACCTAAAAGGGAAGTGATTCGACACGCTTCCAGGAATCCACGATTCCAGATACGACGAGGTCCCTTAACAGCCTTGCGCGTGAATACTTCCAAGGAGCCTGTAAACAATGGAAAAAAATGCTGGCCGCGGTGTATTGATGCCCAAGGCTCATATTTCAAAGAATTTTAGTTCGCTGTACAAAAATGTTTAATAAATTTTGTATTCTCAGACCAGTCTTGAAACTTTGCGAACACACCTTGCATACCTGATTTTTACGCTGAAGACTTGTCTAATTATTTCCAAGTCTTCAAGTACGATGGCATTCGTTTAAACGATAGAATTACCCTTTTGAGTATTTTTTGTGTTTTTTCCGTAATCGGGGTCAGCCCATATGTCATTCCGCAATCGAAATTTGCGACGATTTTTGTCCGTAGTCCCTGTGTCAAAAATCTTTCCGATTATGCGAAATACAATTTTATGTAATTGTTATTTAAATTTTGTGTCCAAAAAGTATCATAATATTGGGTTTTCAATAACGCGCGTACTCAAATTAGCAGAAGCCTCTTTAATAAAGTGGAAACCTGGTGGACAAGCTATCAGACTATCAGACAAACAAACGTAATTCCTATTTACTTTTCAATAGTAACAAGATAAAACTTTACAGAGATTTTAATAGTTTAAAGTCATTGAAATTTATTTCTCTCAGAAAATATCCATAAGCTATTGTGTATTCGAGATGTTTTGAGTGATCCTGTAAATAAGTCTTAAATGCTAAAATATTGTTTTAGAATGGTGAGCTTGCTGGAGTCGGCTGCGGACCTTAATATCATATGTATATGACCTTTTTGACAAGAGTTAAGCATTCAGTATTGTTTTACTCTATAGCAGAGGTTCCCAACCTTAGGTCCGCGTGTACTCTCCAAAGGTTCCGCTGCACTTTTGAAAAAGAAAGAAAATTTCAACGAAATCAACACATTTTTAGTAGGCGATTTTTTCAAAAATGTGTATGGATTTTATTGTTACAAAAATCTTTATACATTTAAAGCCATTTTTAATTAACCGTTAAAACAGTGCTAAACAGCACGCATGGTCTTCTCAGTTGACATCAACTTCATTCCCAGTCGAATGAATCGTCTTTACAATGTATGTTGCGCCGCAAGGAGATAAAAAGAGAACTTTATTAAGATTACTAAAATTAAGAGGGGGGGGGGGATGGAGTTTATGAAAAAAAGAGCAGATAATTTCCAATTGATCGAGACCGTAAAGTCCCCTCCCACTTGTAATCCCTGCTGAAAAGGAAGAGAAATACTACGTTAGTCAATTAATTTAATAAAATAGAGTGTAGGAAAGTCAAATTTGGATTAAAAATTGTATAAAAGGAAATGTTATGATAGGCACTAGTTTAGCTGGAAATGAATAAACTACATTCAGTAAAATGTGGCGCAAAAAGCCGTATGGTATAAAAGAGGCCCTTTTCGGGTTTACATATTTATTTTACAATTAAAATAACAATTAAGATTTTTAGAATAGGGGTTTTTTTTCATAGAATTGGATAAGAATTTTAAGAATTAATACCAATATTGGTAGGGTTTGACATGATCTCGCTGAATGCGAGAAGTTTAAAAAATATTTTTTTGGCACTGTAGACTGTTTCAGTGATATAAGCGAATGATTTGATCTGCAGTTATTTTTAAAATTTTTGCGCGATTTTAGCAATCTTGGGGATATTTTTTTACAAAACTCAAGTGTCTCGTAGAGTTTCTGAATAGAGGAATTTGCTTTTTCTTTTACTATTGTAATTTTGGAAGGGACTTTTATTATTTTTACCTTTGGGCAATTAATTTTTATTTTCTGAAAAAACTTCCTGTTTCAAACATAAATCTACTACCACTCTATTTTTCCGAGAACAAACTGCAATAATTGGTGAAACAAAATGTATATTTAAATTATGAAAGTCAAAAATTACATTCTGAAGAGAAGTTCGCAAATTTGAGTTTTTCAACTTAAGTCAGTGTGATTTGTTGTTAAGCGTCAACCAATAACTCCATATTTTATGCTAAACTATGTCATCATTTTGGAGGAAATCATCCTGACACGAAAAATAAACCGCCTGTTTTGTTCTTTTTAGTATGAAGGGCGCTGAAATGTTATCTCAAAAGAAACTACCGTGTTAAAGTCACACTTGTTAAAGTCAATAATGACAAGTCCTAGTATTTTCCTACAGGGTGGCAATTATTTAACTATATGAAATAAAACTTAAATTATTCAAAAACTACTGAGTGCAGAAACTTTATTCAACATGTAAACGTCACTGCAGATATTCGGATTTAGGTTATGACATGTTCGATATGGCTGCCATCATTGGCTATGATGTGGCGCAGACGAATAGCAAAATTCTGCATGACCCGCTGAAGTGTTGGAACATCGATGCTGTCGATGACCTCCCGAATGGCAGTTTTCAGCTCAGCAATGTCTTTGGTGTTATTTCTGTACACATTGTCTTTAATGTAGCTCCACAAAAATGAGTCACATGCGTTAAGATCCGGAGAATATGGCGGCCAAGCGAGTCCCATTCCAGTGGCTTCTGGGTAGCCCAGAGCCAGAATGCGGTCCCCAAAGTGCTCCTCCAGGACATCAAAAACTTTCTTTGTCCGATGGGGTTGAGCTCCGTCTTGCATGAACCACAACTTGTCGAAATCAGGGTCACTTTGGAGAAGGGGGATGAAACCATTTTCCAAAACATTCACGTATCATTCAGTAGTCACCGTGCCGTCAACGAATATCGGACCAATTATTCCGTGACTGGACATTGCACACCACACTGTCACCCGTTGAGGGTGAAGAGGCTTCTCGATTGCGAAATGCGGATTCTCAGTGCCCCAAATGCGCCAAAATGGCCGACAACAATAAGTTGCATGCGCATGCGCATACTAATTCCCATCATGCCCTGCGGCCAACCACGAAGTTTGAACTTCGTCGTGCAAACCGTTGAGAATTTATGACGGTTTAATTTCATATAGTTAAGTAATTGTCACCCTGTACCTAATAATTTACAAGTCGTTTAAGTAGGTGATGGTCATGTAATTGCAGAGATAAACCCTGTACAATTGATATTGTCAAAAAGTTGTTTGATGAAAGAGTTGTTAATTTAGTACCCGATATTCCTTTATAAAATAATAACTTTACTTGAAAAATAACGATGTGAGTGGTGACATAAAAGAAACAATTCAGAGCCATTTTAGCGAAATAAATTCGCAATATATATGGCTAAATGTACTTACGATATTGGATTAGCGGTTTTATTTGTATTTTTTATTTACATATACTTACAAAGATATCAGGACTATATTGTTTGAAGACCACTTCAAATCGATACATTACGGAAAGTGGAAAAATTTTAGATGAATATTTATAATCAAATGGAATACCTTGGGAAATCTATGCACATCTATACACTGATAATGTGAAAGCAATGATGGATAACAATGCTGGAACTGCAGCCATTCTACGAATTAAAGATAACACCAAATCGTTGTAGTAACATCTATTAAATTCTTTACAGATACGCTTTATCCTCGAGAAAATGTAGACTTTTCTCATTAGCACGGCTACCTCCTTTGTAAGAAAAAAAAAGGGCGGGGGGGGGGGATTTTTGGAAATGCCAGTGGTTAGCAAGCTGTACAAAGAATACCACGGCACTCGAATTTTTTCACCAAGAGATTTATTTTCTGCATTGCAATTTTGCTGACATTGGGCTCCACCATTACCGTCATGGTAATGCCTCTACAGACCAAAAGCGGTCGTCAAGGATACAAAGCATAACATCAAAATTACATGTTTATTTATAGTGCACAATTTTATATGAAATCTAAAAGCTTAAAAAATTCAAATAAAAATAAATTATCAATACATATAGAAAGATTAAAGAAAATGCGACTGTAAAAAATATTTAAAAGCATATTACTTATTGCTTTTATTTATTCTACTTTCAATAATGTTAAATAATTACATACACATTTGTGAACATACTTGTTTATTAAAAAGCAAATATTTTCAATTACTGTTCCAGCCTGCAAACTTTAATATTAAACTATATTTACACGGTTAAAATTTAAAAGACATTTTACAATTAAATTAACTTGTTATTTTCTTTGTACCATCGCATTCATGCACCATATCAAGCGACAGAAAGCTCTAAACATCTTGGAGTAAACAGACATAGATAAATCAACTTATGCTTTATTTCCATGCATTTTTCATATGTTTTGTAGGGTCCCGTACTTAAAAAGTAAAAACGGAACCATTATAACTCCTGTGTCTGTCTGTCATAGCTATTTTACAAGTAAACTATGGAACGTGGAAAGTTCAAATTGGGGAAGTAATAAACATTATTGACCCACATATTTACAGATTATTAAACATTCACAATTATATTTAGGAAAAACGTAGAGGGGTTAATTAAGTTACTTGAAATAAAAAAAATTTCTTTTTATCGTGTGGGATATCGTGCGAAAGTTTTCGTAACGCTAAACTCTAAAATACATTTATTTTAATTTTAGGTATTATATTTTCAGAGATATCGTCGAATATGTAGTGCAAAAATTTGCCCCCCCCCCCTTCTTCCTCTATTTTTGAATCTACTGAAACTAAATTTATGAAAAAATTAGAGGTAGTAGACGTTAATTTGAACCTTGCAGGAAAACTATACTGATTACTCTAGGTCACATAGTTTTTGAGAAAAACGCTTTTTTTCATTACACACAAGTTTCGATTTGCGAGTATTCAGCAAAGATGTTGAGGACCGCTAGAGGTACCTATGTGCCATCAGCTTTTAAAGCTTAGATAACAACTTTTAATGACATATTTGAGTAATGCAATGTCCAGTAGAAGTATAAAATCAATAAATGTCAAATTCTTATAACAGACTAATTTAATTAGAATTACATAAGTACTGTGTGATTCGAGAATTGTTTGCATTGAGTGGATTTCTCAATACGCCTCCGTGTCATTAAAAGTTAATTAAAAACTTATCTGGAAAAACACGGAACGGGCCAAGGCAACACACAGTGGGACGTTTTGATGGTCTAGGTGGACAAAATCAATTTTTCCGATTATCTCGGAATTTGACAAAACCACGTGTACTGATAGCTGTATTTTCGAGATCCGTACTAGTTTTGGTGTAAAAAATCAGAAGTGTCTGTCAATTGTGACCGTAAAGTAACCATTTGCGACGTTGGCTTGTGAGAGTTTCAAAAGTTGCACTAGCTTCTTCTAAGTTTGAAAGCACGTCATGACTATTCTGTTTTATTTGAAAGCACGAGTTTGCTGAGCTTTGTCAAGGTCAGATTTAACACAGTTTTGTTTGAAAATAAGCGATATTAAACGCGCTTTATCGCATTTTTCAAGGGCTGAAATTTTGGATGACCCTTGACGTTGTTTACAAATATCATCTTGACTTTTAACTAATTAGTCAGCAGCATTCAGCAATGAGCATTTTTTAAAATCAAAGTATCATTCGTAAAGTATTGAAAAATTAAACAAACTCTTGCAGATAGCTGCAGATCAGTAAGTTTTTATTAATAAACAAGCATCATATTAACTTCCAGTGCATGTATGTATGTTTAGTTCAAATCTTGGAAGTCAAATTTAAATCACTTTTAATTGTTTTATTGAGCAGAAACAACGAATAAATGTGTAATTTTAATGATAATTCAATATTATTATGGTTTAAAGAACGTAGAATATTCTTTAGAAAACTGTTTCTACAGGGCTTCACAAAAATTTAGATTAAAACTTGTAAGTTAATTTTAAATGAATTTCAATAATCTGATTGAGCTGAAACTTTGCTCAGGATATGCAATTCTGATGACAATGAAATGTTATTATAATTTATGGAACATAGGAGTTACGCTTTTTTTACAGGGCCACATAAAAGATTAGTTCAAATCTTGCAAGACAAACCACCTTCAATTATCTGATTGAGTTGAAACTTTGCCTATATGTGTTTTTCCGATGACAATTCTATTAAATTATAATTTGAAGAACGTAGAAATTATGCATTTTTTATAGGGCTAGACAAAATATTGCGGAAAAATTGTTGCTAAAAAGCAGAAATTTTAATTAAATTTCTACAAAATTACTATAGGTTATTAAGATACACGATGGCATTTTTTAAATTGAAAACAAAGTGAGTAACAGTTGTATTTCTTTTACAGGGACACATAAAAATTCGAATATATTACCGTCTATATGCAGAAATTTTATTTCAAATTGAATAAAATTTACATAGGTTATTTATTCACACAACAGCATTTTTTCAACCGAAAATAATTTTGGTAGCATTTATATGTTTTACAGGGAACCACAAAACATTAAATTTTTTTTAATATGATTTAATTAAAACAAAATTTTTTCCAGGATGACTACACAAATTTCCCGAGAAATTCTGAGTAGACAAAAATACAAAAAAGAAATGAATTTTAACTTACATATGTGCATTAAATTGTATTTTAATTGTAGAATAAGTATGTTTAATGCATTATTTGTAATGTATTATACAGGGTGCCCACTAAAGTCCTTACAACGCTCTTAATTGCCGAACGGTTGCAGCTATATTAATAAAAGTGGTGTCTATGTATAGTAAAGTGACTATGCTCTACCAGATGATACCGCTTCCAGCGTCACCTGGTGCAAAAGAGCTGAGTTAGTATTCCTATCTCGAAAACGAGATTCATTTAGCATCCATTTTCACAAGGTGTCCTTTCGAACTACAAATTTGTCATTCATTTTTATCCCTTATTTCGAACCGTTTTCACGATAGGAACTCCAATGCTGCCATTTTTCACTAGGTGGCGCTGTTATCGGTCTCATCTAGTAGCGCATAGCCTCTTTACTATACCTAAACACCAGGTTTATGAATATAGATGCAGTTGTTCGGCAGTTAAGAGGGTGGGAACGGACTTTAGCGTTCACCCTGCATTTTTATTTTTAAGACATTGTTGTTAAATAATCAAATATTTATCAACTGTTTGAGTATTTTATTAGTGATACATTAAAAAAATAGCAAAAACTAATTAAACTTCTACGAAATAATTTTGTCCACATAGATCGTCAAAACGTCCCACTGTGCGAATGCACATTTTGCGACAAAATTTGCGACATTGCAAATTTGCGATCTCCTTTGGAAGGCGCATACCACAAGGCTAGTTTAAACTTTGAGCAAGAGTTTTGTTTTAGCTACACTTTAAAAAGAAAAGAATATTACTACACTGAATTTAGTTTTATAAAATGCAAATGAAGTTTAAATACGCACTACTTTTATAGTCAGCACCGAATTAAGTTCATCATAAACAGATTAGCATGAGATTAAAAAAAAAGAGTTATACAGAATAGCAATGAACTTTTATGGTATACCTATTCATACTTTTCTAGTATATACAGCTATACCAAACCCTACGTTATACAGATCTTACAAAGTCTTATTATTCTTTTAGCAAAGCTTTTTTAAATAATACAATTAATAATTCATATATTTATTGTACAGAACCCTCTGAGCGATAGTAATACTCGCACTTGACCGTTTATTTTTTTATGAAAGATGTATAGAGCTCGGTTCTTGAAAGAGCTCTGTATTCACGACTTTTGTTTAAGTTCTTAATAAAAAACATAAACCGAAATGATTCAACTCGAGCAAAATTAGCTTTTAAAACTAAAAATAAATCTTAACATATTTTGTAATTTCCCAAATTAAGAGGTTAAGCTTTTCCAATTCTGATAATTTTATATAAATAAATTTAAATACGCATGGAATTTAAATATTAATTTGTATTTAATTCTGAGTATACAAAACACAGAAAATTTAATTTACTTATTTAAAAAATCAAACATTTCTACACTGACGGAAAAAAAAATCCCAACACCAAGAAAGACTTGTGTTAGATAAACGAAATTTGGTAGGCGTGTTTATACTTCTGAAAGATGACATCGATTCAAATTTCGCGCTTCGCGCATAAGTGTGGCGCTAGTGGCGCCACTCAGAACTTGCAGATCCAATTTACTTTAAATGCGTGCTGTAAAGTTCGTGGGCGTTATTTAGCTACGAAACGTGACGTATTGAGTTGATGTTAGCCAAGAATGCCTTTAACAAGACGAAGAAGCCACTGTCAACAGCTTCCCGAGTTGGAACGAGGTCGCATATTCGGGCTACGAGAAGGCGGATTTTCTTTCCGCGATATTGCAGAAACACTTGGCTGGAATGTATCCACTGTGCATGATTGTTGGAAACAGTGGTCAAGAAGACCGGGTTCCAGGCGGCCACGTGCACTCCTGAGAGGGAAGATCGCCGTATTCGCCTTACGACTGTGGCGCATGGTACTGCGTCTGACGCAGAAATTCGAGCTGTAGTTGGTACCACAGTTACACAACGAACTGTTAGAAATCGGTTACTTCAAGGACAGCTCCGAACCAGGGATGTAGTGGAGGGTATACGGGGGTATACGCCGTATACCCTCTGGATTTTTTTAAGGAACACCGTATACCCTCTGTTTCTCAAGAAACCTATAGAATATATACCCTAGGGTATACCCTCTGCCTTGAGCGTATACCCTCTGCTTAGAACGTATACCCTCTGTTTTTTTTACGACTACACCACTGCTCCGAACTAGGCGCCCTGTAGCGTGCATTCTACTGACTCCAAGCCATTGCCGTTTGCGACTCCATTCGTGTCAAGCCAGAGCTCATCGGTGGGCGGAGTGGAGATCTGTTGTGTTTCTTTTTCATCAGAAAACACAACAGATCCATTCCGTCCTCCAATGAGCTCTGGCTTGACACCAATGACGAAGCAAACGGCAATGGTTTGGAGTCAGTAGAATGCACGCTACAGGGCGCCTGGTTTGGAGTCAGTAGAATGCACGCTACAGGGCGCCTGGTTTGGAGCTATCTTTGAAGTAACCGATTTCTAACAGTTCTTTGTGTCACTGTGGTACCAACTACAGCTCGAATTTCTGCCGCAGACGCAGTACGATGCGCCACAGTCGTACGCCAAATACGGCGATCTTCCCTCTCATGAGTGCACGTGGCAGCCTGGAACCCGGTCTTCTTGATGCAGCACCATCCCTTGACCACTGTTTTCAACAATCATGCACAGTGGATACATTCCAGCCAAGTGTTTCTGCAATATCGTGGAAAGAAAATCCACCTTCTCGTAGCCCGATTTTGAGACCTCGTTCCAACTCGGGGAGCTGTTGACAGTGGCTTCTTCGTCTTGTTAAAGGCATTCTTGGCTAACATCAACTCAATACGTCACGTTTCGTAGCTAAATAACGCCCACGAACTTTACAGCACGCATTTAAAGTAAACCTGATCTGCAAGTTCTGAGTGGCGCCACTAGCGCCACACTTATGCGCGAAGCGCGAAATTTCAATCGATGTCATCTTTCAGATGTATAAACATGCCTACCAAATTTCGTTTATCTAACACAAGTCTTTCTTGATGTTGGGATTTTTTTTCCGCCAGTGTATAATCTTTTACCCATAGTATGCACTAAGACGTCAAGTTTATTTTTATGTACGTACAGTTGACTAACTACTTAAAAAACTGAAATGTATCTCTATTTAATGGTGAAACCAGAATATTTGTAATTTATTTCGTTTTAAAAATATGTTGTTAAATTATCTTTTTAAAAGACTAATTGTAAATGAAAATCTACAGTTTTAAAGTATCCTTCGGTTAAAATTTATAGCACAGAGGTTATATTAAGAATGCCCATTTGTTGAAAGTATTTATTCGAAATGTTTTCAAAGCAATAGCTACAGATTTATTTGTGGATATTCAATTATATTCTCAAATGGATGAATTGAAAAAAAACATTTATCAAAAAATTGAAAAACTTTAAGCGTAACTTGAAACGATAATATGAACCTACGTAAATACGTTGCTAAAGAATACAACAATGGAAATTTTTGATAAATTTAAGGTAAATTTCAAAATTCTAATTTAATTTATAGCTAAGCATACATTATTTTAGCATTCAGACAGTGAATATTCTATTTTCTAGTTCAATTTGCTTTGAAAACTATTCGTGTTTGCTTAAATAATCGTTTAACTATAAATAGAGAAGACAAGAAATATTTCAACCAAAATTTTCGCTTGGTAACATTTAAACGAAAATTTAAATATAATTTAGATATGCGATAAATAATTGTTTGAAAGTATGAATTCCTATATTTGTATCCCTGATTTTCATCATATGGTGGTTGAATTTCGAAAACATCGTTCCATTCAAAGGAGATTTATATGTTCGAAATTTTACTTTCATGTTAAAGACCTGGAAAATTTTAAATGAAGCAAACAATGCCTACATAAATGCACGATATATTTTAGATAGAATTGTATGGCATATGAATAAATCTTGTATTATTATGTAAAATGATAGTTAGTATAATTGTTAAATCCAATTTTTTTTAATACTATTGTCAGTTTCTTTGGAGAAATTGAAAATAATTGATTTCGAAGATTCTTACTTTTATCTGTATGTACAAGAAGAAAATATTAGATTCGCAAAAAATTCGAAATCCGTATTTTGATGGGTGTGTATATTTTGAATGACCTGAATATGATTCGTCTAATTTTCATAGATGGATCGTCTGTCTGTACGTGGCACATATATTTTATGCTCTTCATCTCAAAAACTAATAAACGGAATTTAATCAATCAAACTTCATTTTATGATAGACATGAACTCTGGTAGCTTAATCCTTTAGTGCGAGGCTTTGCATATATGCAAAGAACAGTGTTTTGAATTTAATAGATTTTTTAAATCGTATATACCTAATACACACTAGAAAATTAAAATAGCAATATCTGCTTTAGTTAATAACAGTCAATCCGTATTTAAATAAAGCGAAATTAACTATTAAAACTTTCTGGTGTGAACTCAGATTCTCCGAACTATGTAATTTCTAGAACATATTCTATCATGGGAATGAAAGGGTTAAATGTTAAGTTTTATAAAATAAATAATTATATAAAATAAGGTATTTGGAGACATAATTATTAAAATATTTACTAAGATGCAATATTTTAGCCTAAAACAGCCACACGACATTAGTTTTTACTTATATTGCAGATGTGCAACAGAAAAAAAGATTGATGTATTATATGAAAAATGTATATATGATTTTTTTCATTATTTTTCCTGTGTAATAAACCTTTCAGGGAATCATATATAATTTTTTCGAAACAAAATAAAAAACCGCGCATTTAAGGGTTAATCCCCCATTAAATTAAGATTTAAAAATTCAAATTGCTCATTGGCACCACTTTTTTGAAAAAGAAATATTCACCTTACTTTGTGACACGTAAAATGATACTATAATAAAGACAATTACACTATTTTATAAAACTGGTGGAAAAAAAAATCTGAGTAAAAGACACAGCCTGTGAATATCACGGGAGCGAGAATTAAGGGGTTAATATAAATTGGAGCTAATCGTTTTCTCTTCTACTTAATCTAAACATTCATTTCAAAATTAAATCTAGCATCAAGGTGGTTCAGTGTAACTTATTTTCACGAATAATCAACATTCTTTAAGGCACAAAACAAACATTTAATTACTAAACGGAACATAAAAATATATGAAGTTACATTCGGCACGTCACATCTAAAGAATTCTAACGTCAACAAAAAAATTAATTCGTTTCAGTTCAAAAGTAGTCAGCTCAAGGAGAGCATGCGCTGGCTAATTTGCTGTTTTGAGAATTAGCCGGAACATCCCGCTCGGCGTTGGACGGTTGTCCAACATCATCATAAAATGGCAAAGGTACTACTTTGGTGATATTTCGACGTAACATACCTGTAGAGGTCTTAAGATCAATTACACGGACATGTCCATCATCATCTTTATAAGTTTTCAGAATCCTAGCTAGTTTCCAGTCGATAAACTTATCATTTCCTTCCTTCAATAACACAAGCTGTCCAACTTTAAGATTTGGCGAGGACTTTTTCCATTTACTGCGGACTTGCAGCTCATTTAAGGATTCTCGGCTCCAGCGGTGCCAAAATTGCATTTTTAATCTTTGAACTAGTGTCCACCTAGAAGAAAAAGGTATAGAGTCTAAAATTGCATTATTTTCAGGAACATTCAAAAGAGGACCTCCAATGAGGAAATGACTAGGGGTTAGTGGTTGTAGATCATTAACATCTGCAGACAAGGGGGTCAACGGACGTGAATTCATAACTGCAACAATTTGCGTCACAAGTGTTGACAGCTCTTCAAAATTTAAGATAGATGATTTAGTTATCTTCAAGAGAATTCGTTTCATGGTTTTTATGTTTGATTCCCATAGTCCGCCGAAATGTGGGGATGCAGGGGGTATGAGATTCCATTGAATTCGTTCTTCAGCACTAAATCGCTGAATTTCTTCCGAAGAACAGATTTGATAGAAGAATTTCAAAAGAGCACAAGTACCCTTAAAATTTGTGGCATTATCACTCCATATGACACAGGGTTTAGATCTTCGAGCAATGAATCTTCTCAAACAGGCTAAAAATGCTTCTGTGGTCAAGTCCGAAACAACTTCTAGATGAACGGATTTGGTAGAAAAACAAATGAATATAGCAATATATGATTTTAGGGTTATCTTTGAACGTTTTAAATTAGGTTTTGTTATAATAGGACCTGCTAGATCAACGCCTGTTTTCTCAAACGGTCTAGATGGTACAATTCTTTCACGGGGCAAGTCACCCATCAATTGTTGAAGAGTTTGGTGTTTTGTTCGAAGACAAGTCACACACCAATTTATAATTTTCTTTACTTGACTTTGACCAGATTGTATCCAATAAAATTGTCTCTATAAAGATAGAGTTATCTGAGTACCTGAATGTAGGAATTTTTTACGGTAATAATCAATTAAATGTTAAATAAAATAGTGAGACTTTGGTAAAAGTATTTGATGTTTCTGCGATCCTGATAAATTAGAAAATTTCAGTCTTCCACCGACTCTTAACAGTTCATCTGCATCTAGAAATACATTTAAGTTTAAGATCTTACTGTTGTTTGAGAGTGGACGTTTTTTCTTTAAACATCGAATTTCAGTTTGGAATGCGGAATTTTGAACAATCGTTATCAGCTTCTTGGTCGCATTCTGTAACTCAGAAGTATCTAAATAATCATATTTTCTAATTCCTGATTTCAATTTACAATTTTTCAGAAATCTTAAACACCATGCAGCAATTCTTATTAACTTCATAAAAGAAGAATATCGATTAATCAAATCAATGTTTAACTGATTTTCATTTACAATAGTTGATTTTAAAACAGTGTTTTTCTTTAGTTCTAATTGATCTTTAACTTCAGAAATATCTAATTTATCGAATGTATTATCCAATTTCGGCCAAAGAGATCTGTCTTTCTTTAACCACTGGGGACCTTCCCACCAAAGATGGTTATTTTTCAACTCTGAAACTTTCAAACCTCTAGTAACTAGATCGGCAGGATTATCTTTTCCAGGACAGTGGAACCAATTTAATGGATCACTAAGATTTCTGATTTCCTTTATCCGGTTTCTAACAAACATTTTAAATCTTTCTAGCTCACCTCTAATCCAAAAGAAAGTAATAGTGGAGTCGGTCCAAAAGTAGCAAGTTGCAGGAAAAGCTAATTCTTTAGCAATTTTATTACAAAGTCTAGCAGACAAAAGGGCTCCTAAAAGTTCCAGACGAGGTATAGAGACAGTTTTAAAGGGGCGACTCGAATTTTTGCTGCCACAAAACTGGTAACAATGTTCTTATTCTTTAACACTGCTCTAAGGTACACTACCGTACCATATGCCTTCTTTGAAGCATCTGAAAAACTATGTAATTCAAAATAATCAACTTCATCAAGGGCAATATCAGCCAAATAATATCTGGGAATGCTAATACAATTTAGTTCTTTTATTTCTTCAAACCATTCATTCCATAAATTGTCTAAATGTTTGGGTAGGTTTTCATCCCAATCAAGTCCTAAACACCAAATTTCTTGAATTAAACATTTAATTCTAATAGTATAAAGACTTATAAATCCAATTGGGTCAAAAATTCGGCCAACAGTTTGCAATAAATAAAGTTTAGTACTAAGTTTATTCGAAAGGAAATTTTCTAGATTTTGAGTGGTAAAGGAAAGTATGTCACTATTTGGGTCCCAAGCAACCCCTAAAACCTTGGAAGGTATCAAATTCTGATTAATGAGATTTAAGTTATCAGAAATTTCATCAATATGTAAACCATATTCTTTCCATTTCTCACGTAATTCATGCGAGTTGGTTTTCCATTTTCTGAAAGTCATACTACCTTCTTGAAACATTTCATAGGCTTCCTTACAAATATTAAATGCGTAATCAAGATTCGGTTGACTTGTTATAAAATCATCAACATACAACGATGAATATAAAATTTCAAAAGATTCAGGAAATGTTTCTATATACCTTTGTAGATGATACTTGATGGTAGCAGCCAGAAGAAAGGGACTCGATTTCACACCGAAAAGCACTCTCTTTAGTCTGAATATTTTAAATTCCTTACCTGGATCATCAATCCATGGTTCATCGTCCCAAAAAAAATCGTGTGAAGTCCCTATCTGGTTCATCAATCTCGATCTGCAAAAAAGCTTGTTGAATGTCTGCAGTAATTGCTATGGGAAAGTTTCTGAATTTGATTAAAAGGCTGAACAATTCGGGAATGAGATTTAATCCCGTATGTAAACAATCATTTAATGACAGTTCATCCTTAGCATGGGCGCTTTCGTCAAAGACAATGCGAACTTTAGTGGTGGACTTATCTTCACGAATCACTGCTCTGTGTGGTAAGTAAAATGAGTTATTTTCAACACTGTATTGTCAACAGGTTCGATAATATTGTCTGCTAAATAACTATCTAAAATAGCCTTATATTCTGAGAATAACAAAGGGCCATTTCTAAAGGTTGTTCTCAATTTCAAAAATCTTCTGTATGCGACTTCGCGATTGTTATTAAGAGACATTTTCAAATTTGTCTTCCATGGAAATTTTACTTTATACCGGTTATCCTTAAAAACAATATTAAAATGAAAATCAGCCATAATGTCATCGTCCACATTACTAACATTTTGAGTTTCGGATTCAATTCCTAGACTTTCCAATTGCCAAAAATTTCTGATTTGATCGGATATATCCTTTTCTTCAACGATAATTTTCATACTGACCAAATCATTGGCTGACCCCGTATAATCCTGTAAGCACCAGCCAAAAAGGGTTTCAGTAGCTACGAGATTATTATTTAGTCTTTTGATTCTGCCAGTTACAATATTATAATAATTATCAGTGCCGATTAAAACTGCAATTTGTTTACTAGTAAGCACGAAGTTCTGTGGGCTCGAATACTGCCATCCGTCATTTTATAATTCCAGACTTAAACTTTGAAGCTTAAAATTGTATGGATTTAATCGACTGGCAAAATTGTAAACTAAAGGAACTACCAGCTACGGTTTCTCTATCGAGTGACAATCTAATAACGCTGGTGAGTTTAGAATGTTCGATTAAACATATTAGCTATTATAACTTTCCTTGCCGCACTCAATCAGTAGAAAGATGCGTGAAATTAGTCACTAAAGTCATGATAAAGTTTGTGGACCAGAACAGAGGGAGGATCACATCTGATAATTTTTGGCCTCTCGAGGAATAATGGCTTCATTTAAAAGATAGTCATATTATAAAATTCATTTACATTAAATACTCCTTCGTTTTAAGTTTACTTAACCCGTTTTCGTTAAACATTTTTGTATTTCTATTAATAAAATACTAAAATACTTTATTCATTTTATATCATTTTTGTGATTTGTGGTGCATGAACTGCTGATATGCAGTAAAATAGCAGTAGCTGAAGCGATCGTCAAGAAAAATGAATGATTACCTTTTTTATTTTCCGGTCTATTACAAACAGTTATAAAAAATTATGACATATTAATATATATAAAGTAACATTATTTACTTCTGGACATATTACAGAAAATTTAAAAATTTAGAAGAAATGAAAAAATTGAAAGTTTTGCAATTCTTTTTAAAATGTGGTTCTTTTGCTGTAGTAAAAGATGTGATTTTTTGTGAAATTTTGTTATTTTTTGTGTTTAAAAGATGTGATGTTTCATCATAATGAACATTTACCGGGACATTTCTTAGACATTTCTTATATTTTCATGTAGCTGTTGCATTCTATTAGAATTTGTATTGGTATGTTTGGATAATAATAATAATAAAAAAAAAACAATGAAAGAAACATGTTTCTTGCGATTTTTTGAAACTTTGTCCTTATTGCGGCGGTAAAAGATATTAACCGATGGATGTAATATTTTACGGATTTATTCTTTATTACAAAAGGCAACTTTTCCGCACTATTACGTTTAGATTATAAATATTTCGGTTTTTTCGACCCACCCTAACGTTTAGTTTTTTATAATTATAATTACTGTCAATAATAAAAAGAACAAAATTTGATAACGTATTCACTATAGAATCCCTCAGCAAGAGAAGTTAAAATATTATTGTTTGTCGGCATTTGTAATATTATTTCCGATGTACAGTTAGAGATATGAAAAAAAAAAAAAAAAAAAAAAAAAAAACGTGAAATAAATTTTCGCCAGTCAGGTTTGTTGGATAATATGAATAAGTCGTTAATATTTGATAAAAATAATATCATATATATATTAAATATCTTACATGTTAATAATTTGTACAAATGTATGAAAGAAATTTACCGTTGGTATTTTATTTTATAAGAAATTGACAAACGTACACATATGTGTACAGTTATCGTTCGAGGTGGTGTTTGTACTTAAACAAAATCATAAGCATAATTTATCCAAAAAATAAGGAACTTGAAAATCCTCCAAGATTTCACGACAAACATTGTGCAAGACGAACTCGTTGCATTTGTGAGAAATGTGAAGAAACGGTATTCCCGGAATGGATAAAATCATTTCGCACATAAATTATTATTAACGCTCAGCGGCCGCAAATGTGGACGTTAATTTTCTTTGTGAATTTTTATTGATTCCCCTCCCTCCATTTTTTTTTCTCTTTGAGTTCTTATTAATATAAAATGAATAAATCATAAAAAAAAAACAAGTTATTTTTTTCCTCCCCGTAAAAATATTGTCCCTGAAGAGGTTAACTTTGGTTTATATATTCAGCACTAAAATAAAAACAATGATATGATAATTTTTATATAAAAAATAAGCAATATCACTATTTCTAAGGGCTGAAATTGTATGATTGTTGAATTAATGAGGATACATAAAATTTATTTAAGTACAGACTTTTTTATTTCTTTTAATATAGAAATTTAATCTGAAAAGCATTTCAAAACTATTTGTGATGTAAATGTTTTTAAATTATGTGGAATTTAAAAAAAATAAGAGGCATGCAGAAAATTTTAAACAATTTTAATTACATTAATTGCTATTTCAAAAGTGTTGAATTTTTTTTTTTTTGAATTATTGCATTTACAATTTCATTTCTTTGTATTATTTGGTTTTCCCGTTTACTTTAAAAATGTCATTAAAGTTAGGAATGAATTCTTTTGATAAATAAGAAGAACAAAGTGCAAATTCTTTTAATCTTAATAGTATTTTAATTCATGAGCCAAACAGTTTTAATTAATTAAATGCTTTGACATCTAAGTGAAAAAAACGCATTGTAATACAAATAAAATATAAAATGTGATCGTCAGTATTTTTCAGAATTGATTTATAATTAAAATAATGATGAGTAATATTAATACAAAACTAAATTAATGTGAAAAATGATTGCTCAGCTTTATTAAAAGATTTTTAAGAGGGCTGAGTAAACAGAATTCCGCTTTTAAACATTTCCAAAATTCTATACCTACAGGAAAAATTAATCAGATCTATTTTAATTTTTTATCACGTAAGATAGAATTATTAATAATAATTAAGTAATTCATGAAACTAATAATTTAAAACAGAATATAATATAAAAGTTAAAAATGTTTTTATTTTCAATCTATTTAAAGAGTTTTAAGCGTTTTTATTGAAAGCTAATTAAAATTGTTTTAAATATGCCTTCCGTTTATGGCATCTGAGTACGTGTGGAGAAACTTTTTTTTAAAAAAGCTATTTAATTACAGTTTAAACTTATTTTTAAGAAGATTGTGATTTTAAACAACGAATAAAGGCACAAAATAGTGCTTACATTGATTACCTTTTGGTAAATTGTGGAATTTATAGTAAAATTTAGTGAAATTTGCAGGAAATTCTATCGCATAAGGGAGATGGGAGCCCATGTGAACAGTTCACATAAATATAGCTTTTTCTCATAACTAGGTTAATTTCTATAAAAAAAAAGACTACTCAATGTACACATGGTATTTTTTAAAAATCACCTTTATAGTTCTTCTTACTTTTTTTGGCATGGATGCCGTATCTTCCCTCAGCCGTTGTTGTTTTGAATTGTTTGGCGATTTTTTGTTGGCGTGTTGTGCGGTGTTTATGGATATGAAAAACTCGATATGGAAACCCCGTGTGACGTGTGTGTTGTGACGTGTCGTGTTCGGGCAACCCCTGAGAAGCTTAGAATTTTGTGGATGTATTTTGATATTGTGTTCTATCGTTGTCTTTTTATTTTTATGTTAAATTTATTGGATGTATTTCATTGACTATAGTTTCTGTAGTCCGTTTAAACTCTCTTGCTGAAGTAATTAAGAAATATGAGGAAATTTTGACAAGAAAGGGAGGTTTGTTTATAGCGTGTCAATGCGTATTAAGCCTATTTTGGAAAATGACGGCGGTGTTATGAGAGATATTTTGTGCTGAAGGTTTCAAGAAAGCAGATGTCTGTTAAGGTATGTTGATAATTTTATGTATATTTTGTTGCTTTAAGAGTTTTTTAAGTTTTGAGATTGCTACAAAACGAGAACTGCTGAATTTTGAGAATGCTATACCGCGAAAAATGCTGAATTCGGCGATGTTTTTTTCTCGGTAAATATGCGCAAAGCGCTCATACAACTATTGCTGATTGCTACTTTAGGAAGTTTCGTTTTTTATGTATATTTTGCTACTTTAAGAGTTTTTTATGTTTTGAGATTGCTACAAAACGAGAACTTCTGAATTTTGAGAATGTTATATCGCGAGAAATGCTGAATTCGGCGATGTTTTTTTTCGGTAAATATGCGCGAAGCGCTCATACAAGGATTACTGATAGCCAGTTTAGCGAATTTTGTTTATTATTTACATTTTATTTTCGTTAAGCCAAACATGCGTATAAACCGGTGATTGGCGACATTTACCACTTGGCGGAAACGGGGTTTTCATGCCAAGAAGAATTCCAAGATGGCGGTCGGTGGGAACTTATGACATCTGTTCCCTTTTTTTAGTAGTTTAATAAATTCGAAAATTTTTTCACATATGTCCCACCAGCGGTGTAGTTGTGAACACACCTGGGGCACATGTGAACACAAGGAAAAAATATCCTTTGACATACTTTTTATTCTGTTATTAATTTGTCTTTATACTCATCTATCTATATACTGGGTGTCCCAAAAATGACTGATGGATTTTAAAATTCAATAACTTTCAAACGGCAACATATATTTAAAAAATCTTGCAGGAGGGTTATGTATAAAGTCAGGAGTTTTTGTACTGTTATTCTTGATTTTAGTTTGAATTGCAAACAATAGATGGCACGGAGAGCATTAGGCACTCAGTCTAGACCCACTTTTTGGTACTTCGAAATCCATTCAATACAATTTAATCTCCTTTTTTCGCATGGAAGAAGAGAGAGGCCGATAAATCGAACCTGGATTTAGCGGTTGTTCCTTGCAGCGCCATCTATCGATGCTATTTGTAACTAAAACTGAGAATCACAGCATAAAAATTCCTGACATCTTACATAACGCTCCTGGAAGAATTTTTTAAATATCTGTCACCGTTTGCAAGTTATTGATTTTCAAAACCCATCAGTCATTTTTGGGACACCCGGTATATAAAAGCCGTTCTCTGAGCGTATGTCTTTTATACAAATCTTCAATTTTTGACCTATTTGCACGAAACTTGCTGCACATACGTTTTAGAACGTGAAAAAGATCGCTGTCTACTTTAAGAAAGTCCTTCCGGCCAGTGCCGGGAGGAAGAAGTAGCTTTCATATTCCTTATTTTAAAAAAGCCAACTTAGATCATTCAAACACACGAAGCTCAATTTAGTGGAAACCGAATATAGGAGATTCAATACTAATTTTTATCAATACTAAATCATTATAAAGGAGAATTTCGCGAAATTAGTCAGCTTTATCCAAGCTCCTTTTATTTAAAGTAACTTATATTTGGCTGCCAAATTTGGCGATTTCTTAAAGTGCATCCCATTTTAAGACAACATGGGGGATGAGGCTAACCAGTGAACTTGGTCGAGACCTTAGTAATTGCTGTGCACATGCTCACTCACATCGGAATCGATTGATATATACGAGTGCTGTCGCAGGCAAAAGATCAGATTTTTCAAAATGTCACCCACATTAGATATTGAAATTGCTATATCTGAGCCATTTTTTAAGATAAAGACAAAGAAAAAATGCTCCTGAATCCTTATATCAAGGTCAAATACTTAAGAAAGAAACCTTTTTCAATTTCTAATTTTTTTGCACCTCACTTTAAATATATATATTTTTCTTAATTTAATGGCCGCCATTTTGAAACAAGGTGGCTGATGAAGCTGGCCAGCGAACTTGGTCGAGATATTGATTTGTACTATCCACATGCCTTCTTACATCGAAATAGGCGAATACGTGTGTTATCACGTGACAAATACAAGATCGTTTCAAAATGTTAGTCATGCTAGAAATTCAAAGTGCTATAATTCAAGCATTTTTTAAGATATAAACAAAAGAACAAATTTTCAGGAACAAAAACTGCTCCGGAATCTTTGTATCAAGGCCAAATACGTAAAAAAAAAATCTTTTTCATTTTCCAATGTTTTAATACCTCATTTTAAATTTAATTTTTTTTAATGGCAACCCTTTTGAAACAAGATGGCGAATGAAGCTGGCCAACGATCTCAGTCGAGACATTGGTATGTACTATGTACAGACCAAGTTACATCCAAATCGGTTCATAAATACGCCTGTTATCGCGTGACAAAAATCAGGTCGTTTTAAAATGTCAGCCACAATAGAAATTCAAAATGCTATAACTCAGCCATTTTTTTAGATATAGACGAAACAAAAACTGTTCCGGCATCTTTGTATGAAGGTCACAACTCATCCGAAAAAAATCTTTTTCATTTTCCAATTTTTTGGTATCTCATTTTAATTTTTTTTTTTTTAAATGGCTGCCATTTTGAAACAAGATGGCGGATGAAGCCGGACAACGAACTCGGTCGAGATATTTGTATGTATTATGTACACACCAAGGTACATCCAAATCGCTTCATAAATACGCCCGTTATCACGTGACAAAAATCAGGACGTTTCAAAATGTCAGCCACGCTAGAAATTCAAAATGCTATAACTCAGCCATTTTTAAGATATAGACGAAACAAAAACTGCTCCCGAATCATTTTATCAAGGTCAAACACATAAGAAAAAAAATATTTTTTCAATTTTCAATTTTTTGGTACCACATTTCAAATTTAAATTTTCTTAAAAATTTAAATGGCCGCCATTTTTAAACAATATGGCGGATGAAGCTGGCCAACGAACTCGGTCGAGACATTGGTATGTACTATGTATAAACGAAGTTACATACAAATCGGTTCATAAATACGCCTTTTATCGCGTGACAAAATTCAGGACGTTTCAAAATGTCAGCCACGCTAGAAATTCAAAATGCTATAACTGAGCCTCTTTTGAGATACAGACGAAACAAAAACTGCTCCGGAATCTTTGTATAAATGTCAAATACATAAGAAAAAAATTATTTTTCCATTTTCAATTTTTTGGTACCACATTTCAAAGTTTAATTTTTTTTTTAAATTTTAAATGGCCGCCATTTGAAACAAAAGGGCGGATGAAGCTGGCCAACGAACTCGGTCGAGACATTGGTATGTACTATGTACACACCGAATTACATCCTAATCGCGGTTCACAAATACGAGAGTTAGAGAAAATATACCAAAACTTTTTGAAATCACTTTCCTCCGAACGGCTGCAATAGTTTGCTTTTTGTAATGAAAGCTACCTAAAATCATCAGTCCACTATTTATCCCTTTTTTCTACCACTTTCCATAATTTAACATTATAGAAAACAAGATATTTTCTGATTATTTCTTTACTATTTCTACTCTCTGAAAAATGATACAATAATTAAAAAAAATGACAACGCGAGAACTTTTTTTTATAATCTAATAAAAATTCAGTCTCAATCCCTATATTTTTGCATTGCGAAACTGATGTCATTCCAATCAGAAAATGCACATTTTTCATATATAAAATAAAAACTTTAATTAAACGTGTATACAAATCACGTAATATCTTCATTTGAATGTTTTTGAGGTTGAAAAATCTATTTTGATACAAGTATTTTTAATTTCAAGAAAGAAATTTAGGAAAAAGATAATAATAAAAAAAATCGTTCGCTAAACATGAGGTCAGTTTCTTTATCATCCGTATAAACAGTGTTCATATTTCAGTACTGCTCGGTCTGAAATCGGATCTCGCACTTAAGAGTTGTGAATTGTACGTGTTTCGAGTGTTTGTGGAATCAAGTTCTGCTTAGTCAGGAGTAATGGAGCCGTTAGTTATAGTTTGTTTGATTCACTTTCATGAAAACTGCTGAGCGCCTGCGTAATGTTATAGTGTGTGTATTGATAATAACTGGTATATATAGAGGCGCACGAAATCATACAAAACATTTTTCCTGCTAGCGATGTCCAAGTGTAAGCGATGGGTACTTACATCGTTCGATCTCTCTACCTCACCTGTTTATGATGAGAAAGTTCATGAATATCTTATATTCGGTAGAGAGACTTACCCGGATACGGATCGCCTGCATCTCCAAGGCTTTGTTTTGTTTAAAAACCGTCGGAACCTCTGCACGGTTAAACGTTGGCTTCAAGCTGATCATTTTGAGCGAGCTAAAGGCTCACTTGCAGAGGTTACAAATTTTTGTAAAAAAGATGGAGACTTCCACGAGTTTGGTATACTACCAGCTAATTCGAGAAAGGGTAATCCTTTTAGAGATGTTTTGCTTAAAGCTGAGCTCGGTGATATCTCCACAATTAAATCCTAGTATCCGGGGATCTATATCCGCTATAAAACGAATGTCTTATCAAGTCAATTATTTGACAACATGCCCCTTGATAATTCGTGCGGAGTATGGATTTGTGGGCCTCCCCGGATCGGAAAGGATTATGCTGCAATGCATTTCAGCCCATTGTTTGTTAAAAGGTTAAGCAAGTGGTGGGATGGTTATGTAAATCAAGAATATGTTCTGATTTCAGATGTAGACACATCCCACTGTGTTTGGATAGGATCTTTCCTGAAAATATGGGCCGATATGCACCCTTTTACAGCAGAAATTAAGGGGGTTACTGTTTTAATTAGGCCCAAACGAATCAAAATTACTTCAAACTTTCAATTGGCTGAATGCTTTTCAGGAATTACATTGGATGCTTTGGAGGCTCGGTTCAACATTTATGATTTCTTTGGTCCTGAACCAAAATTTATTGAGTGACATAAACCCAAGCCCAACGACCTGTTGCTTAAATTTCTAAAGAAACATGAAGGAAAGACAGAAAAAGTTGCTGACACTACTCACAACGAAATAGTGGAGGAGGAAGCGGTGGAGAGTCAACAAAAGATGACATCTGAAAGACATCAAGCATCAGTTGAATTGTCGAGTCGTTCCCCGAGCAAGTTTGGCTGTTCCCATTGGCCTGATCGAGATGTGTTGTGTTCGCCAGCGATGACAACTTCTTGCCGAGCCCTAAGCGTCCGAAATGAGCCTTGAGATGCGGTGCGCCCATGCGTACACTGTAATATACCCAGTTATTTCACTAAAAGCCTGCTTTTTTCATGAAAAAATCCTTATCCTCAATCTTTATCATCCATAAAGCGAAAGATTTATTTTTAAGCCACGCGAAATAAAATTTCAGTAAATACTAAGTCAGGGTTCGCGAACTTTTTTGTTGTCGCGCGCCAAATTTGATCAACAAATATTCTACGTAACCGTGACGTGCCAACTAAAAAGCAAATTTAGTAAGTGGAAAAATAATGGATTAAAATAACTTAACATTATCTATTAAGATTAAAAAAATATTAGGAACTTACACATTGGTATTACACTGTATAATAATTATGCAAACAAATACATTTTAGAAATTAATAAAAAAAATTAATGCGATGTAATTTGATTTCTGATGTTGCATATTAATATCAGGTTAATTTTGATGCAAACTGAACTGGATTTATCTGGCAAATGCTTTCAGTTTGCGTTTTGATATACCGTGACTCGGATGCATATAGATAGCCAGAAAGACTTAAAATGGCAAACGCCAGTTTCTTGGAATAGATCTGAAATAAATTCAAAGCTGCCATAATTTTACCATCGGAATTTAGTAATGTCTAATAAGCAATTCTTGTCCACAGTTTTCAAATATCGTCATTGGTTGAAAAGTTTTTTAGACCATAATTAATTAGATTAAAATATATTATGCCGCAATTAGAATTTTTCAATTTCCATTTAATAGAATTTAGAAAAGGTCAATCGCGATTTTGTGTAATCTCACTTTATTTTGATTTAAAGCCACAAGCAATGTCGTGCCAAAATTATTCTTTCGCGTGCCAAACGTGGCACACGTGCCATAGGTTCGCCGTCCGTGTACTAGGTCATTTGGATGTATTTATCGCTTTTTTCCACGAATTGTCAGGGAAATCGTATACTTATTTTACACTTGCTGAAGAATACATATATTCTGATTTTAAAAGCTGAAACACTTTACTATAATTACGTCAAAATGACGTGTTTTTTTCCTGAAATTCAATTTCGCGAGTTTTAAAATTAAGTTTAAAAATATTGAGGCCTTTCACAAACGTCAGGTTAAGAATTATTGCATGTTAATATTCTGTAATCGAGTTCCATGTCAAGAATTCGCTAAAAACATGAATAATGCTATACTTTTGCAAGCATTAGGTTCCAGAAAAGGGGTAAGTCACATTTGTTAAAGTACTCCAAATAGCGTACAGCTTGATTATCGAAGATTAACCTATTTGCACTTACAAAAAATAGTTCAGCATTTTTAGCTCATAGGCTATCAAAGCCTGAGAGCTAATTTGTCCGCAGGTTCTATATGTACGTACGTATGTATGCATGTATGCATGTATGTACGTACGTACGTAACGCGATAACTCTTGATAGAAATATCCTATTTTCTTCAATTTTTTTTTGCTAGGTTCATTCTCATAAGGCGCTACCCTGATAAATTTTGGGGGTTCATTGTTTAATTATAAAGGTGGTACGGGGGACTAATCCCCATATTAACTCAGATAAATAGGTTTTTCATGCAGAATTATCAGATTTGCTTAAATTTTGGTATACCGGTTAATTTTGACAAGGCGCTTCCTTGATTAGATTTGGAGGTTCATTGTTTAAGTATAAAGGGGGGATCAGGGGGGGGGGGGGGGGTAATACCCCTTATTTTAGAAAAATGGGTTTTCATATCCGATTTGCTTCAAATTTAACATAGCGCTTTATTATGATAAGGCGCTTCCCTGATGAGATTTGGAGGCTCATTTGTTAAGTATAAAGATGTGGAACAAGGGGGGGGGCTAATCCTCACCCCTTAATTTATTTTTCAAAAGTAAGTTTACACTTTCTTCTTTGAAGTAAGAGTATAATATACAATTTGTGTGAATAGACTGTGAGCTCAATGCACCAGTTTAGCTGGGAACTTTTCTTTTTTCTTTTTTGTTTATTATTCAATAACAAAATTAAAAGTTTGCCAAAAGACAAAAAAAAAAATCATCAAGTTTAATAGGTATGTAATTGAACTACCGAATTTTTCATATTTAAAATAAAACTTTAACGGTACGCGATTTTAAAAAGATGTAAAAACTTCATTGAAATGTATTTTGAAGTTAACGTGTACTATAACATAGGCATCTCTATTTGATGAAAAAATATCAGGAAACAATTCACTAAATATGGCGTTACATTCTATAAATATGTTGTCAATTTCAATAAATTTGACGTCAAACTGATTTTAAAAAACGGTTGCTATGTTTTATTTCCTATTTTGTTGGCATGCTATATCTTTAATTATACCATTTAGCTAAGTGTTTTAGCTCCTTAAATGCAATGATAACATTCTGCTATTTATATTAAATACGATTACATCAAATGTGGTTTTTTTACGATTTATATGAAATAGAAAATGAAACATAGCAAATATTTTCTAAAAGTTTTTTTTTAAAGAAAGACTGGCATTAGGACTAAAAGCTTCTGGAATTTTATGTCATTTTTAGGTTATTCGCTGTAGATTTATTTTTTATGAATGAAAGTCTCTGTTTAAAAATAGTCAATCAATTTAGCCTGGAATACCCGTGGTTCAAGATGATCCATAGGCCCGCCGTTCACAGAATAGAAAATAAATATGTCGTTTTTAATTTAAGATACTAAAAGACTTTTTACATTTACTATATTTTTAGAATCCGCAACAGCTGTACCAAAAAGCATCTTTGGTACTTTCGTATTAACAAGCGCTGTGATCTGATAATTTTGAATATTTCGGTTTCAAATTTGTTAAATTCGTATTTTAATTTTTTGAGGGGTTTTCTTTTCGTTTGCCGATTTAGTTATGGAACATTGAACGAAAAATCACCCAAATGATGAATTATTTACATTATTTTAAGAGCAATCGGATTGATCTTTTCTAATTGGGTTGCACGAATATTTTTTAAAATATTCTTGCTTAAAAATTACTATAAAATACATAAAAAAGTAGAAATTGAGAAACACTTTTCAAACAAATATCATTGAAAGTGCTTTTTGTTTTCCATTAGACGTTGAAAAAATTGAATGTGTGATGTTAGAGGTTAAACAAATTGCAGTAAAAGCAATATTTATGGGTTAGGTCATTGGCACCAAAAATATGTTGCCAGCGTTACTCATGGACATGTCTTTTCCTTATAATATTGCATTCAGAGTAAATGGGTTCATCTTTCGTAATTTTGGGTTGCAAATTTAAAAAGATTCATGCTTGAAAATTAATTTTAAATCCATTAAATTCAGAAAACTTTATCTCAGTTTTATATTTTTAATGATCATAAAATCAGAACCAATTAAAATCTGGAAACTAATATATAATTTTCAAATAAATTTCATTTGAAAGGGCTTTTTTCTATTCAGTGTAAAAAGTGAAATTGCGCATGTGTAGAAGTTAAGAAAAATTACAGTAAAGGCACAATTTATGTGTTAGGTCATTGCCACCATCTGTATGATGTCAGCCTTAATCACTAACATATTTTTACTTTATAATGTTTATATATGCTATACCATCGAGAATTTTTCTAATTACTATGCCAATTGGTTGATTTTTTCTTTTCGTATTATCAGGAAAATCATATATTTTTCTGTTACACCAGCCAAGAAAACATGCATTCTGATATTTAAAGCTGAGGGATTTTACGATAGTTGCGATGCAATAACGTCATGTTTTTTAATTATCTTTGTAATGATTTGTGTACAGCAATGCACAAATCTTAGTTATTATTGCCGTATTATTTTATTTTAATTTATTTTACCCGGAAGATCCCTCATAATTGACACGGGCGACGACGAGTAGTTCTACTAGTTTGTTATGTTATATGTTAATTCACCATAAAGAAATATATACACTTATAACGGAAAACCTTTTATCTAACAATACTATTAACTTCTTAGATCTTAAAATTACAATAAAAGACAACAAAACAATCACAGATTTATATGACAAACGTAAAGAATTTAAATTCAAAGTTAATACATTTGCAAATTTTAAATCTTGTCTACATCATTCTGTATTTCGAAATATAATACTTAATCATTTATATAGAATAAAATGTTTATGTTCTTCTCCTCTAATTAACAATAATATTAAAAAACTAATTTATGATGCATTAAATCATGGTTTTCCAAAAAAATTCATATATTCATTAATATACAATTAGTATTTTTCTTACATGATCTTTTAAAACAAATTAACACATGCGTAAACAAAATTACAAAAAAATTAAAAAAAAAAATCTATAAAAAATTAAAAATTGTAAAATAATATAAAAAATTATTATAGGTTGGATGGGTGGGTAGATGTTAGAGTACGGAGGAGGGTGGTGTTGTCTGGATAATACGCAATGGTTAATTTATAAAAAAAAAAATAAAAATAAATTGGGGGGTTTTGTATTATTACTTATATTTTTGATATGTATTTTATAAGGATGTTGATTTGATATTTTATATGTAATTGGTGAATTTCATTAATAATTAGCTTAATTATTGTTTAATCTTATTTACAATCATTTGTTATAAATTTTAATTTAATAAGGACAATATCATATTAATTACTAATAGTATGCCATTTTTATAGTGATTAATATACATATAAGTATATTTAATATAAATAAAGTTATACTGTATGTATTAAAATTGGGTAATTATTTTTATTATTATTCCTCTATTCTTATTAATATTTTAATATTTATCTATTTTCCCTTTGTGTTATAAAATTTATTATCGGTTTAATGTTTTTGAATGTCCCACATTCATACTTTTAGGATTTTTATGGATGTATGAAAATAATCCACACACTATATTTGTGCTTTTTAGGTAATCGGAATTTAAATATCTGTTTACCTTCTTTATACTCCCATATGTTTTTTATTTCCTGTTCATTTTATAATTATCTTATATATAATAGTTTTTATTAAAGATTTTTATATTTTTAATAATTATTTATATTAATTATTAATGAATTTATTTTGTTTTATAGCATATAGCTATATATGCTATATATTATCGATGTTCTAGAATTATTTAAATTCTTGGTGTAGTTTAAATAAGTTAGCTAATAGAATATTTTGTATGCTTTTTAAATTTTATTAACAATAGTTTTTTTTTTAATACATTGTGTGGTTTATATTCGGTTTATAATTATCTATATATAAGGATTTGTTTGGTTTTGCTGTTAATAAAACAATTGTTACATTCAAATGCTTACAACTGTTTATCTTGTGACAATTGAATCATAAAAGTAATACTAGATGGCAGCACCAAAATTTGTATTTTTTCGATAAGTTCTAAATTTTACTTTTTCCAGCTACATTTCAGTTATAATTTACTACACCAGGGGGAATTTTTAGCTAAATTTTGACGATATTGTTAAACAGTTTTTAATTAATTTAATAGTGCATTTTAAATATGTAATTACTTTCTATTTATTTTATTTTATATTATATTAAAAGTTGTTTAACATTTATTTCAAAATGTATTAACTGCATCCTATGGTATCAATTACTGTGATTTCTTAACTGTTTTATTCACCTTAATCTTTACGATATTTTGGGTGCCATGTGCGCGTGGATTTATTCTAAAATATTGAAATATTAATCGGTATGGTGTTTATTATTTCCATTTTATATCCTATAAATATCTAAATAGGTTTTATTGATTTTTCCATTTCATATTATTTGTTTCTATTCTGTTTTCATTTTTAATCAATTCACTTGATTTTAATGGTTGTTTGGGCACAGGGGAAAATAACTTTTAGCTTTAGCTTATTTTTCTCACAGAAAACCACCATTTTGCTTATATCATTGAATTCTGTGCCCTTGACAACGTAATTCAATATATAAGCATTTCCATTATTTGTCGGTGTCCACTTTCTTATTTTTCTTCCATAATAATTCTTATAATAAATTTAAAAAAAAATTATACTTACAGCTTTAATTCATAATATTACGGTTTTTGATGGTGGAGGTTATGTTTAATTAATGGTTATATATATATATATATATATATATATATATTGTCAATTTGTTAATGTCATTTTATTCATGATCTCGCAGTTTTTGTTGGTGGTTGGTAATGTTTATTTAATGGTTATACATGTATATATATATATATTTCTCTAGTTTCTGGGTAGTATGTTTAAGCAAAAGATTATAAAATTAAAATACGTAGATTGTGGAGGGAGGGAGGCTTAGATGATTGATTAAATATTGTTGCAATAAAGTAAAAAATAAAGACGTAAATCTGAAAAAATAATCAAAGCATTTAATTTTGCTTATGGGTTTTTGCTTTGGGGAGATTTTAGGGAGGGGGTATTTAGATAATATTTATCTCAAATCTGCCAAAATACGAATAATTTTTACCTCTGTATTTGCCTAATTTACTTCTAAATTAATGATAAAGAGAGTTTTTTTATAATTAAAAAAATCTCGATTGTAAATTAACCCCCCCCCCCCCCCAAAAAAAAAAAAGTTTAACTTCTTTTGCTTTTGAAAGAGGGAAGGAAGTTCACTCTGGATTTTAAGGTAGTTATCAGTTGAAAAATCATACTTTCTTAAAATATTACTGATATCTATCGCTATTCAAAGCATCATATACATCGATGTTTTAGAGATGGAATTAAACCATAAATGCAAATTTGGAAGAAATGAAATAGAAAAATTTGCAAACTTGTTTAACGTAATACTTTTTGTATTAACGATGCATAAAAAATATTGTTGTAAACCGTTTAGTAAAATAATACATAACACTTATTGCATTTTAGAAAACATTAAATTTATTTAAATTACAATGAACGCAAATGAGTTAGTTGCGCTTTATGTACTTGCTGAGAGATGTGTTTGTGGAAGTTTCAATACAAATCAACTTTGTGTGACAGAAATGGCTTTTATTTCAGTAAAATTATAGATATTGGAACTGACATTATTTCTCATGAATTTAACTGAAAGGAACAGAATCATAGATTGATTCTTGAGGCACTTATGAACTGTTCATATCTATCCCAGGTTATCTGTTCACAAGTGCCCCACAGGGTTGCTAGAGTTAAATTAGTAAATCGTCAACATTTCTCAATTTTAGAAGGGAAAAAACTTTATCAAAAATATTTATTATTCATAGTATATGTTAAAACATTAAAATTGAAATGAATGAATAAATAAATAGGTTATTTGCTTGTGAAGTTGGAACTGAGATTTTACTTTTGAGATCTATAAACAGTGTTTTGGCTACTAATAAAAAAACATGTAATAACCATTGAAAAATTGTGATGCTCACATGTGCTTCCTACCCCCCTAAATATGTATTTTATGCCCACATCTAATTTGTATGACAATGGCGAAGATAATAAACTAAAATCTAAGAAATATTGTACATTTTTCATGAGTTATGTCAAATCGGATCTGTCTACATGCTAATATTTTTGAAAATTCAGAGTTGTCATTTATAAAATAAGAGGTATTTATTCTGAAATTAAATGTTTAGTTCATTGCCTTCACAACAGTGTCAGTAACTTGTAGTTTGAATTTCATAGTGATATTGCTGTAAAGTTTTGAGAAATCATGTTTTGCGCATGGAATTTTCAATGAAAATGCATTTTCCGTAAAACGCATTTAAAGCTAAGATTTACGTTTTACCAATTTTTTTTCCAGTTATGGTCGTCTTAAATTTACTGCAAATTGGCAGTTTTATTAAGTTCTGAGCCTTGTTTTCTTTCTAGAAAACAGTTTTTGGCAGTCATTGTTGGAAGAGAGAAAAAAAAAAAAAAAATCCTTGCCGGCTCGGCCTGGAGACACAGGTTGACTTCGAAGTTAAGTACTAATTTCAACAACAAAAACTAAATCATGATTAGAGATAAACCCTCTTTAACAATTTTATCTGGCCACTTTTGATGAGTTTTTAATTTCATTTTTATATAAGAGCTGGTTTTATCAGAATCATTTTAAGGTTTTATTAAGAAAAATACATTTCCATACTCAAGAACTCGAAATTTTCTGACACATTTTCAGATTCATTTTTAAAAGAAAAAACATGAAACTTGCTGACGTAATTTTTGAAGAGATTTTTAAGCGACCTGTTTTATTATTTTTCGATCAATTAATTAGAACTTGATTTATAGACAATTATTTTCTCAGTAGGACAATATTTCTCGTTCCCAACACAATCGCTTCGGGAAATTCGGTTAAAAATGCCCACTTTGACATCATTTTTTGAAATATGTTCTGCCTCTATCAAAAAATCGACCAATACAGCACATTATATGGTTTCTGAATAAGAAAACCAACCAATTGGATGCGCTTGAGAGCAAAATGAAATTAAAAATGAGTCAGAAAATAAGCAGTTTGGATTCGAGTACACTCTTAATACGATCATTTTTTCTTAAACCGCTAAGTATTTTTAATTTGTTTTTGCTGTAAGAATTGGTCCTATCAAAAACTTGTCAGCATAAAAGTTGTAGATAATATTAAGAAGTTAGATAATAAATTCATGCGAATTTTATACCTTGTGAATTTACGAAATTATGGATTTTTTCTTCTTCTTTTTGTTTTCGTTTTTGATTTTTTTTTTTTTGTGATATGAATTAGTCCTATCAAAAACTTGTCAATATAAACGTTGTAGACAATATAAAGAAGATTTACAATAAATTTAATTGGATTTGATATCTATAAAATTGACGAAGGTATGAATTTTTTTCCCCAACACCTTATTTTTTTCGCCCTTTGAGCCCATTTTTAGTTTTATCAAAACTTTCTCATACATAAACTTTTGGCTCTTTTTTAGGGTTTCGTTCATCTGACATTCGTCTCGCTCCTCTGTTTCTCTGTCTGTCCGTCTGTCTGTCCGTCACAGAGCCCCTTCTCAGAAACTATATATGCTGGACACTTGAAATTTTGCATACATATAGCTGAACACTTCATATCAAACGATAAATCCTAAAATTTTGAAAAAGTCTTATATTTAACCCTTTGGGCTCCAATTTGTGTATTTTAATCTTTTTGTTCTAACTCAGCCCCTAATTAAGTTTGACTTAAAATTTTGCATACTTAAATTTGAACACCTCACAACAAACGACAAATCATAAAATTTTGAAAAAGTCTTATATTTAACCCTCTGGGCTCTAACTTGTGTATTTTAAGCTTTTTTTTTTTTTCTAACTGAGCCCCTATTTAAGTTGAAGACTTGAAATTTTGCATACGTATAGCAGAACACTTGCAATCACACGAAAAATCATAAAATTTTCAAAAAGTCTTATATTATTTACCCACCAGGCTCTAACTTTTGTATTTTAAGCAATTTTTCTAACCTTTCCTCATTGCACCCGGTGGGTACTTTTCTAACTTTTGCCGACACCACTTTGACCACTCTTTCATATTACGCACATAGCCTTACATATTTCAGTTCCACTTTTTACCGCCATGGGGCGCCTACTTATCTCGGGTGCTATAGAACCGATCTCCTCGAGTAATATACCTACGGATAAGTTGTAAAAAGGAGTTTCGTTCGGATAGAGGTTTGTGTAGAATAGAGTGTGGCCCCCTGTTTGCGAAATGTGAAACTAACAGAATTCGCAAATGGATAAAGTGTTTTGAAAGGGATATTAAACGAAACCCTCTGTGCGATCTCTGATCACACTTACCCACTTGTTTAGAAGTAATAATAATTTTAACCTGATTCGATATGTATTATAATGTAGAAGTTATGGTTTTTGTTTTCGGTTTTCACAAAACCCTTCCCTATTTCCATTCCCTTGGCCGATTTTACCCATTAACAAACTTGACCAAGATTTTATGCCCCTTGATTTTATGTATCAGTTTGGAAGAGATTAGTGCAGAATTATCCTGTCCATAAAAAAGTGATATATATTGATAAATATATAGATAGATAGATAGATAGATATAGTGTTTTACTGAGGGTGGTTTTGGATTATACGGTTCATGATCGTTGTAGATCTGCAAAAATTTTCAGAAATCCCAACATAGAGGAGATTGAAATTGGTAGTAAGATATTTCGCACAGAAAAGTTTCTCGCTTGTGATCTAATTCACTGCTCTTAAATAATTTTAATGTCACTATGGGTAGGGTTTTATTTGAAATAAGCACAAATTTGGAAAGGCAAATAATTGGGCTTTAATGAAATATAATAAATAAAAAATTCAAATTTTGGTCGAAAATTACATTTTAAAGTAGTCAGATTCTATAATAATTATTGAACGTACTTCTTTCCTATGTATTTATTTTCCGTGAATATGAGGGGGGAAGGACGCAAACGCGAGAGTTCGTTTCTTTTTGGACCAATGAGAGGCACTGTAATTTTCGCGAGATTTTTCTTACGTATGTAAGAAGCCACTTTCTATTTATAATTTATCCATCAATGTACACTCATCTCCAAATATTCAGGGTAAGTGACCGGAAGCTTTCGATTTTACACGTTTGTTGGATATCTTACAGAAATTCCTGACGAATTGTTCTAGAACCTCTAGGATGTAAAGTGTATTTTTGACTTCCTATTTCTCAGTGGAGATTTAGTCGGGATGAAAATAAGGGGCAAATAGTAAATTTAATAATAAAATAATATTAGTGATACTGCAAATGGTCTGTCACTATATGAAATGATTATTCGGGGTCCTGCTGACGTTTGTGAGCATTTGTGTAATCATGACATTCTTATTCGTAAAGATGTTAACGTGTCTGGGAAAAATTCAAATGTTTTTATTATTATTATTATTATTATTATTATCGCATACAGTGTTTTCAACCAAATTTAAAACAACGTCAAGAATTTCAGCAGATATTCGACAAAACAAATAAAATCGAAAGCGTCCGGTCGCTTACACTTAATTTTTGGACATAAGTGTGTTATATTTATGCGTTTCAAGTGAAAACGCATAATGGCGAATAACGCATACGCATACCGGATAACGCATCGTGATGCTCGGTAATGCGCGGGTATCGTGATGCACGGATATCGTGATGCGCCGGTAATGCGCGCATAACGCATGCCAAATAGTCCACGTTGTCATATGTCATATACGAAATGTGTATCAATATGTTTTTGCCGTCACATAGAAATAATTGAGTGAAACTTCTGAAATTGCTACATTGTGGTAGTCCTTTTCTATATAGTCACCATGCACAGTAACACATTTCTGCAAAAGGTATTTCAAAGAAAGGGGAGGATGTATTCCAGGGGACGCGATAGTAGACCCAAATGGGTTTTTTTTTTTTGTAACTTATTCCGACACCCACATGTGACATATTGTTGGAAAGGCCTGTGACCCAAATTTGCTATCCTGGGGCCTGAATGATGTCCACAAAATTTAGAAAAGTGGCTCCCGGAGGATCAAAATTTTTTTGAAGGGGGAGGGGGGGGCACTCGGGAGGTGCATAGCATGAGTAAGTGGTCATAGACCTATGCGTTTGCCATTACTATGCGTTTAATTGGACTTACTTACAGCATATTATGTAACATACATACATATCCATAAATCATATACAGTAGGGTGGGTCGAAAAAACCGAAATATTTATAATCGAAATGTAATAGAGCGGAAAAGTTGCCTTTTGTAATAAAGAATAAATTCGTAAAATATTACACCGATCGGTTAATATCTTTTACCGCCGCAAGGGGGCCAAATTGTCCAAAAATCGCAAAAAACATGTTTTTTTCAATAATTTTTTTTAATTATCCAAACGAACGAATACAATTTTTAATAGGACGCAATAGCTACATGAAGATATAAGAAATGTTCCGGTAAATGTTCATTATGATAAAGTCATATCTTTTACTGCCGTAAAGGGGCCATATTTAAAAAAATTGTAAAAATTTCAAATTTTCGGTTTTTCTAAATTTTTATAATTTCTATAATATGTCTAGAAGTAAATAAATTTACTTCATATTTATTAATATGTCAAATTTTGTTAACTATTTGATATAGACTGGAAAATAAAAACGGTAATCTTTCATTTTTTTTTTTTTTTTTTTTTTTTTTTTTTTTTTTTTACGATTGCTTCATCCACCGCTGTTTTGTCTCATATCAGCAGTTCATATCACAAAAACGATATAAAATGAACAAAATATTTTAATATTTTATTAATTAAAGTACAGAGATGTTTAACTGAAACGGATTAAATAAACTTAAAATGAAGAAGTATTTAAAGTAATTGAATTTTATAATATGACTTGCTTCCAAATAAAGCCATTGTTCCTCGAGAGGCCGAAATAGATCATATGTGATCCTAATTCTGTTCTAGTCCACAAAATTTACCAGCACTTCAGAGACTAATTTCAGGCATCTTTCTACTGATTGAGTAGGACAAGTAAAATTATAATAGCTGGTATCTTTAATCGAACATTCTAAACTCACCAGCGTCGTTAGATCGTCATTCGACAGACAAACCGTAACAGGTGGTTTCGTTAGCTTACAGTTTTAGCACTCGATTAAATCCATACAATTTTAAGCTTCAAAGTTCAAGTCTGGAATGAAGAAGTGACGGATGGCACTATTCGTGTTCACAGGACTTCGTGCTTTGACAATTTTCTTTATGGCTGGGGTACTGATGTCCTCTCTTCCATATGCTATCATTCCAATGAGGCTATTTTCATGATTTGCGAAACAGGCATTTCGTGAAATTACAGGAACTATAATCTTTCGTAGATGATATGGCAAGTAACGGGTGTTACTAATTATAGTCCACAGAATCTGAAAAATATGATGGATTCATTTTATTTGTGAACCAACTGATGCAGTACACTTTCAGGATGTATTCATTGAGTACATCCTAAAAGTGTACGATCAGCAGATTGCCAAAATTGAAAATTGCCAAAACACGAAGTTCTGTGGACACGAATAGGGCCATCCGTCATTTCGTCATTCCAGACTTGATCTTTGAAACATAAAATTGTGCGGCTTTAATCGAAAGGCAAAACTGTAAACTAACGAAACCACCTGTTACGCTTTGTCTATCGACTGACAATCTAACAACGCTGGTGAGTTTAGAATGTTCCATTAAAGATACCATTTATTATAACTTTCCTTGTCCCACTCAATCAGTAGAAAGATGTGTGAAATTAGTCACTGAAGTTACTGAAGTTCTGGTAAAGTTTGTGGATTAGAACAGAGTGAGGATCACATATGATCAATTTCGAACTCTCCAGGAACAATGGATTTATTTGAAAGCAAGTCATATTATAAAATTCATTTACCTTAAATACTTCTTCATTTTAAGTTTATTTAATACGTTTAGGTTAAACATTTCTGTATTTTAATTAATAAAATGCTAAAATATTTTGTTCATTTTATATAATTTTTGTGATCTGTGGTATATGAACTGCTGATATGCAGAAAACAGCAGTAGATGAAGCGATCGTCAAGATCAATGAATGATTACCATTTTTATTTTCCAGTCTATGACAAAAAGTTAACAAAATTTATGACATATTAATAGATAAAAAGTAAATTTATTTACTTCTAGACATATTATAAAAATTATAAAAATTTAGAAAAACTGAAAACTTGATATTTTTACAATTTTTTCTTTAAATATGGCCCCTTTGCGGCTGTAAAAGATATGATTTTATCATAATGACCATTTACCGGGACATTTCTTATATCTTCATGTAGCTATTGCGTCTTATTAGAAATTGTATTCGTACATTTAGATAATTTTTAAAAAATATTGAAAAAAACATGTTTTTGCGATTTTTTGAAACTTTGGACCCCTTGCGGCGGTAAAAGATATTAACCGATCGGTATAATATTTTACGAATTTATTCTTCATTACAAAAGGCAACTTTTCCGCTCTATTACATTTCGATTGTAAATATTTCGGTTTTTTCGACCCACCCTAATATGCAGGGCTGCACAAAACAATTCGTATATTTTTTGGACTAATCATGGTAATAGCAGAAATTTGGTTTCCAAATATGTTATGGTTATGCGTTTTCCAAATTGTTCATTTAGACATCATCTTTCACTTTAATAAATTGTGAAGTTTTGTTGTAGTATTGAGAATGTGTTGGAAAGTGTTTTATAAAATAAGCTGCACGCATGATTTTTCGGTTTTATTCCCTTTTATATTAAAGTAAACATGCATATTCGACACAGAATGATTTCATAATCATATTGTTTCATATTAAAAAAAATAATGCCTACATAATATTCTTTCTTAATTCAAACTTGTATAAAATGTTTTATAAAGAATTGCCTGGTTCTCCTTGTTCAATTTTCTTATGTCATTCGTCGCAGAATAAAGTTATTAAGCGTGAGCGAAAACATTTCAAATTTATATTTCCACTCTTTAATGAATAAATTGTTTCGGCATAGTCAGAATTTATATATCTCATATTCTTTCGTGAATACTAATATAGGTGCAGAATAAGTCTATCAGTAACGTATTTTTTTTAAAAATAAATTACTTTAAGCTGAATATATTGACTTTAGAGCTTCAGGCAAGATATCATACTAGTTGGAATAGAAGATGTAAGATTTGTTGAGAACGAAAAAGTTTCCTTAATAATGTTGTCCTTCCATACCCTGTTATCCCTTAGAGTGCAAATACTTTTTTAAAAGAAAATAAATTTTCGATATCTACGTTAAAGTAAGTTCTTGAGTATGTTTTGAAGTGATTTTCTTTCCATTTGCAATTCTATGTGTTCTTATTCTGTTTTCGTGGGTTTTTATTCTGAATTGTTTAATACTAGTTGATTAATAGGCATTCTATTGACAGTAGCATATAACAGTTTCGTTAAATAAAAAATTCCATATGTATTATGTTAAATATTAATAGTATATTACAAAATTGGATAACATTAAATTATATAATAAATTAGAACAGGTTTGTTGTAAATGGTGAAGGATTCGTGCAATCACCTGTTACAAGTAATACAACGAATCTAGTCACTAGTTGAAGTTGCCTTTTGGTACAGTTCCAGACATTCAGTACACTCTTTGTCATTGCCATTCGTTTTCTTTTATACAGGCTTTTTATCCTTCTGCTCTGGCTCTGCTAATAACTTGAGCTTTCTTGACACATAACTCAGAATGTCTTCGCATAAACGAGGGAACCCAAACTTTTCCTGCTAACTTAAGCAAAAATTTAAAAATTCATTTATTAGAAAATTTATCTTTAGTTAACAAAATTAATTTATTCGCAAATTAATGGTTCATTAATTAACAATATGTATACGTACTTATATATATATATATATTTATATAATTAATTTATTAATAAACGTATATTATTAATTCATTAACAAAAATATTTATATGAAATGAACTTAATAACAAAGGCATTATTAATTTATTTAAAAAAATATATCTACGAAAGTATTTTTTTGCGAATTAATTTATTGCCGAATTTAGTTTCTATAATTTTGTGTTTTGAAAAAAATATTTCAAAATATATTAATTCTTACATTTTACATATAATTTGCAATTTATATAAATTTACCAGTGATCTGCGTAATCTCTCTTTGTGTGGAAACTAATGGGGAAAATGCACCATCTCTCATAATTAGCAGATGCGCAAACTCTCCATATTCGGTAGGAGAGATCGCGCGAACTTTTATTTAAACATGACCGCTTCTAAAACAGACTGTTGGTGTTCACGTCGTTAGTCCCGATTAGTAGCTTATGAGAAATCGTTTAAGTTTAAAACATTTTGTATTATTCACATTGTATAGAAATTCTTATGAATAGTTATGAAAATTCAAGCACGTATCTTGGGAAAACAAAACAAAATAGCAATGATTTATCTTAGACGCTCGAATCAATCCACCTTCGCTCATTTACGTAAATACTCCTCTACTGCTGTTGCACAATTATCTGGAATCGCTGCGCGTGCATTCTACTCCTTTCTCCCGACCCCTTTTGTGCGCAATCTCTCCGACAGCGCAATCTCTCCTGGCTTTACTTTACACGAGAATGTAATCAATTCCTTATTGTGACAACGTTTAAAGGGAAATGGCGTGCATTAGTTCTTGATTGGAATAGTTGTATCATCTACATACTTACATACATACAGGCACGCAAATAATTTCAAAAAATGGTCAAATCATATTCATGATATTTCAAAACTTCCTAATCGATCAATAAATGAAATCGAAAAGTTTTACGATTCAATGTTTTATTTCTATGTATATAGCAGAAAGTAAAACAAACTCATTTACAGCGAAATATAAACTCAAAATTTATAATGCGAAGATCAAATTTCATTACATTATTTGTCAGAAATATGCACTGCCACTTTTACATTTACACAGTTTCATCATTTTCAAAGGTACATTGCAAACCTTTTCTTCTGCCAATAACAGAATAAACATTCACGCTGTCCAGTTCTCAGAATACGATGAATTGGAAATAAATGAATATGGATAGGAACGAATTGAAAGCGCTGAATTCAAGTTCTGATTAAAAGGAAATTATCAAAACACATTTTATTTGTCTAAGTCCAGTGACAAAATTTCAATTACCATAAAATTGGTCTTCTTAAAGTAGTTGACAAAAGCTGCTATTTATTATTGAAATGTTAATTTTGACATTCAAATATTTTGTATTGTTTTATAGATAAATTAAAATTAAGAGATAATTTAAATAAACTGAATGATTTCTAATTTTTATTATTGGAAATTGAGATTTTTGATTTAATAAAAACAAATTAATAAATATTTGTGTAAAAAATATTTAGAAAAAATTATTAAGAAATATTCAGTATTTAAACTTTAACGAAGGAAAGTAATAATTACATTCAATTGATACAATAAATGCACAAATTAAACATTTATTTAAAGAAATTCTATTATTTTTTATGCAAAGTAATTATGATTTGGAAACAATCAATACTTGGCAAGTCTTCTTTCTCTTTTTAACACTTTCCAACAAAGTTGAAATGTGTTTATGACTTCGGTTTGTCTGTCCGTCTGTACGCTCTCTAACTCTCGTAAATATACTCGGATTGCCCTGAAATTTTTGGATGTTATTGACGTTTACCATAACACGTTCTCTATTTCAAATGAAGTTTGTAGTATTTTAGTTCATTTACAGTAGGGATGTACAACTTGTGGCCCGCGGGCCAAAAGTGGCCCGCGACGGGTTAACGTGTGGCCGCGAATTTATAATTGGAAAAAATTACAATTTTTGTCCGTAGGTCTCAAGAAAAAAATCATGAGTTTATTTCGTCAATTTGCCGCAACAAAAATGGAAAATTTCGTCAGTCAGTTAGGAATCACGAATTTCATTGATTGGTGAGGGAAAAGTGCGAATTTCATTGATCGGATGCGGAAAAATTTCGAATTTCTTTGATTGGGTGCGGAAAATAGTACATTTTGTCAACGAGGCTCGGAAAATCGTGAATTTTGTCAATCAGGCGCGGAAAAATCGCAATTTTAGTTGATCGGGCACGGAAAAATCGCGAATTTTGTCGATGAGGTCCGGAAAAAATCTCACATTTAGCCGAGCGGGCACGGAAAAATCACGAGTTTTGTCGATCGGACACGGAAAAATCGCGAATTTTGTTGGTCGGGCACGAAAAAATCGTCAATTTTGTTGACGATGCGCGGAAAATTGCAAATATTGTTGATCGGTTGCTGGCAGTCATAAGAAAAAATGCCGGATTTGGTCAATTTGCTTCGGGAAAAAATGGCAAATTGCGTCAGTCAGTTAAGAATCGCAAATTTCGTCTATCGGGTCCGGAAAAATCGCAAATTTTGTCGATTAGGAGAAGAAAAATCTGAAATTTCGATGATAGGCTGCGGAAAAATCGCATATTTCGTCTGTTTATTACGAATTTCGTCTATTTGCCGCGGAGAAAATTGCAAATTTCGTCAGAGTCAATTAGGAATTGCGAATTTCGTTGATCGGGGGTGGAAAAATCGGAAATTCCGTCGATCGCGCACGGAAGATTGCGAGTGTTGTTGAACAAGCTCCGAAAAACCGTTGGTCGGACGCGAGAAAAAAATCGCGAATTTTGTCGATCAGGCGTGGAAAAATCCATTTCGTTGATCAGACACGGAAAAATCGAGAATTTTCTCGATGATGCTCGGAAAGATTGAAAATTTTATTGATCGTCTGCGAAAAAATCTCGAGTTTCGTCACTTTATCGCGAGGAAAAATCTTGAATTTCGTCAGTTTGCCGTAGCAAAAAATTGCAAATTTCGTCAGTCACTTAAGAATCGCGAATTCCGTTAGTTGGGCACGAAAATATCGCAAATTTCGTTGGTCGAAAACGAAAAAAATCGGAAATTTTGTAGATCAGGCGAGGAAAGATAGCAAATTTCGTCGATCCGGTGTGGTTAAAATCGCGAAATTTGCCTATTATGCGTGGGAAAATTGCAAATTTTGTAGATCAGGCGCGGACAATTCGCAAATTTCATTGGTCAGGAGCGGGAAAATCTCAAATTTCGTTGATCGGCTCTTCCTCCCCCCTTCGTTCATAAAGTTTACATTTTTTTCGGGACTAGCCACCTTCATGCCTATGTTTGATTTTTAGCCCTTTTAATAAAACAAAATTTACTCCCCGAATAAAGTCAAGGAATATTATCACATCTTCAAAGTAATTCTTGCTATAAAACTGTAATTGGAAACTGTTAATGTATCCTTGCCAGCTGAATTGGATATGTTGATTGAGTAGGGGAACCTAGAGCGGTAACCCCCCCCCCCCTGAAGACTGAAATCATATTTTTTATCTGATTATAGGCCACAGATCATCTCCCCAAAATAGAATTCTCTCCGTGTTACTGATGTGGCCCTCGACAACCCAGATATTTTTGTATGTGACCCGTCTCTTAAAAAGGTTGTGCACCCCTAATTTACAGGGACAGTCAAAAGTATTCCGTTACATTACGGTCAATGGAAAAAAATCGTTTTTAAAGATGTTACACGCTTTCAAACACAATGAAACTCATATGCATTTATGAAGTGCATTAAAATATGCATTATGTATAATATGCGGTGCAAAGAATAGTTATCATTCATTTACAGTGTCACACAAAATATACATTTCATAATTATACGCCACACATGTTTCATAATGAAATAGGGGTGGAAGGAATTGTTTGAAGTCTATTTTAATTATATTAAACTATTTCATATATAATGAAATTGATATACGTCGCTGAGATTTACTATAACATATTTCACGTATAATACAAAGTGAACAACATTTACAAGGACACACAAAAGATTTCAGATACTATATTGTATCCGAAGTACTGTACATTAGTGATGATTGCTGAAAATGCATTTTTAATTATGATATGCGCTTTCATGTTTCACTATATTTATGCATACTATATTGTGTGTATAAATGCTGTAATTCATATACAGGGCTACACAGAAATATTCGTAGGGGTTATTGGGTACGAGCGCAAATTGCTTAAAGGTGGTTTTTAAATGATTTATATACGTTTACGCTGAACTGCATTTAGTTTACTAAGAAATGGTTTTAGAATATAGATAAAACTAGCTGTTACCCGTGACTTTGATCACGTAACACTTAAAGAAGAACAACTGCATAAATTAAGCAAAAAATTTCGATAATTAAAAGCATATACAGTTAATCATTTATCACATTTTATAGTAGAAAAACTTCTAATGATCCCAATTTGCATATTTTTGTTTATCTATATAGGATCATTTAGATTTCTTTAGTGAGCTTGAAATTTCATACTCCTTTTCTAAGATTAAATGAGGAATAAATTTACATCTCTGTTATTCCATTTTATCATTTATTTTTATTATATTTTACGAGTCGAAACCCGTCGAGCTTGAAGAATAAAGATATTTAAAAGAGCTGTTAGATTGAAGGTATAAAAAAATCTACAAAAATATTTACAATAAATAATCAATATTATGAGTTAGCTGACCTAACGCATAAAACAAGTGTTATTTATAACTAAAGTTTAACTTTAAATATTCAAATTATTGAAAATGAACTTTTATTACTATATGTAATCAGTAAACCTGATATTCAGATAATAAATTGTGAAGTTATCAATTGAGGCTTTGATCTTTGACATTACAAAATTAAAAATCGACGAAAATTGCGCCCCTATGACACAATCATTTTTTTTTTTTTTTTTTTTTTTTTTTTTTTTTTTTTTTTTTTTTTTTACAACGAAATCTAAAAATAAAATCATTTTCACCGTCGCAAAATTCACATGCATACCATATTTATATTCACCATTTTAAAAACATTTTAACATGCAATAGATTATTAATAAATATATTTAAAAAAATTACGACACTTTTGCCTGTTACAATTTTGCATACGGACATTCGCCCTCTTGACTTGATGTTCTAATGTTAGTCCCAGTGAAATCCAAAAAATTATTCTTTTCGACTCCTTCGTACTAAAATATTTAGTTTTATAAAAGAAAATATTAATTTTTTTTTATTATTATGAGGTCATTTTACCTCATTGAAGCCCTTTGAGATTATTGTCTCAATCTCAGTATCACCGTAATGTCAAAAATATCGAAATGTAATAGCTTTAGAAGTAAAAAGAGTTGTTTTTATTTAAACGTGAAGCCTTTTTTCTATTAAAAAAAAAAACAGTTATTTTTAATTGCAATGAGAAAATAGCATCCGTAAGGATATAGTAATTCCGATTGTTTCCCTTTACTCTGTAACGATGGAAGTAAGATTATAATTGTCAGATTCAAATTATAATTCAATCTTCCGAAAACTTTTTAAAGCCGATCAAAATAGCGTGTTGTTAGAGTCTGCTGTGTCTGAACGGGGGTTGACGAGCGTAGCTCGTAGGGGGCAGAGCCCCCTATTGTAATAAAAATATAAAAGATTACAAGCTGAAAATGAAGTGTTATCAACAAAAAAATATGATTTGAAAGAGAAAAATCTGTGTAGCAGAAAATAAAGATATTGCTTAAATGGTTTAGTTAAGATTCGTTAACCTTCTGTATCGTTTCCGTGAAAAGAAGGCATTGGTACTTGTAAAATTTATTTGCATTTTGATGCAGATTTGCTTATTATATTAGCTTATTTTGAAATGTTTAACTGATTTTATATAATCAAAGATGAAAACAGCCATTCTATCTTTTATCAGCAGCTGATTTTTCCTTAAATTTCTCCAATCGAAGAAAAATGAATAGAAACCCATTTATAAGTAGATCGCCACTGTTTTTTAAATTATAATTCAATCTTTCATAATCTTTTTAAAGCCAATCAAATTAGCGTGCTTTTAGAGACTGCGGTGTCTGAACGGGGGTTGGCGAGCGTAGCTCGTAGGGGGCCAAGCCCCCTAGTTTATTACATTTTTATTTCACAATGCCACACTTTTAACAGTTGTAAATCTATCAATAATAGCAAAATGTTTATCATGCTCCAGAGACTCTCGAAGCTGAAATGCTAATGATTAAAGGAAGAAAGCTGCTTATTGCTTTCAATCACAGACAAAATCTATTTATGGAAAAAGCACCGGAATTATGGATAACCATTTTCATATTGATTGTTTTGTTGTAATTTAAGATTATGGAAGCTCCGAAATTTGCAGGACTATGCTCCAATGAAGGACAGCGTTATCTTTCAGAGATATTTTTAACTGTAGATTTAGATAATTTAAAATCGAAAGAGAATTTCAGAAAATAATAATTGATTATTACCGAAATTTTTTATTGCAATTTCTCTTGTGCTATCAATAATTATGGTACCTTTAAAAATTAAAGGCGGATATGAGGTGAAAGGCAGATTTATTGCTTAATTAGTGGTATCGGCACTTCTTTACACGAATTTTTGTCACATGGAAAGCCTTGCTTTCTGAACCTTTTTACATCGGCTTTCATATACTATTTATTAAATTTTATTGAAAGCAGCCTTGTAGGAGATCGTACAGTAAAAGAAAGTTAAACTTATGTATTTGCGAATGATAAAGTCTGTGATAATCACGCCATTTTGTATAATTGCTATAAAAAGCTAATATTTTCTGAAAGAAAATGGTTTAATGATTTAAAATATGACGACGCTTTCACCAGGCTAGTTTTTCCTACGGAATAATACTTATAGAGCTAAAAATATATTTCACTTCATGAACCATGTGAAGATATGTATTTTAATTTATTTAAAATATGAAATCGCTTAGTGAAATCTGATATTATTGAACATTTAGACAAACATTAATTATATTAAATACTAAATTAGAAAAAAATAATTTTATTAAATACTAAATTTCAAGAAAGAAATTGTATTTAAAATATAAACTAAAATTGCATTTTGAAATTATTCGCCTTTTGATGCAAAAAGTTATTTCTGAAAAGTATATGGTTATTTTAAAATTTCAAAGCTGGTGAAATGAAAATGACACCACTTTGACGAATTTAAAATACATATATATTAATATTTACTGATTAAAAGAATGCTTTACATGAAAAAATATTACACCATTTTTATATGTTAAAATTTTTTACTAAAAACGCCTTTGTGAAACATTTAATCTGCCACCGTTTAAAAATTATTAATTAAAATAGTATATACTTTTTAAAAATTCAATTCGTATGAATAGGGGACAATAACTATCGACTTCTATGCGCGGGAGTTATATTTACATCCTTGGTTATAAATGTTAATATGCCGACAGACGATTTTTGCTTTTTATTTGTCTCCATGGAATAAATTCATTCATGAAGCTTCAATATGTGAAAATATATTTTTAGTTTTTGGAAAATTTACTTTCTTTTTTAATTTTAAAGAGAAAATAGCCTCAATAAATATATTAATCCGTTTCATTTCCCCCTTTTTTTTTACAAAAACGTCTTCTCCTGATAATCATAAAGTGGATTTTGAATGAAAACTCTCATATGTGTGTAACTTATTATATTCAGACTTCTTAATCAGTATTAGTAAAAAGTATTTCTGTTGTGTTTAAATATGACGTCATTATTTATCCATTTTCATTAGTTACTAATATTCATGCCCCTTGTATTTTTAATGTATACTTGAAAATGGCTGTTTTGTTTCAAATATGACGTCATATTTTTCCAAGCGAAATATTTTCTAAATATGCAGGCGTTATTTATGTGTGTATGTGCGTTTTAAGATATATTGTAGTATGTGTGTTTTATTATAAATATAAATATTTTTCATTATCATTCCTTCTAATTACTACGCCATTTTTGACAGGAAACCTCTTACTAACATAACAGATATTCATGCTTCAAGTAAAAAAAATATTCCTTTTTTTCGTTTCAGATATGACGTGATATCTATTTTCTTTTAGAATACATTGTATTTAAATTTTTTGCGTGGAGATTGTTCAGAAAATTAATTGTCGAGGAGAAAGTATTATTCCGGGTTTTTATTTTATTGGCAACGTTAAAGAAATATGGTTAAATGTTACAAGAGAATTGTCAATTCCTTGTGTATGAAAAATAATGAAATTTTGGATTATTAAGCAAAATTTGAATAAAATAAATTAAACATAGCCTATGTTTATTTCTCAGTTGTAATCCATCTATATCCAAAAATACAAAAGCATTAATTCGTCCGTTTAGACGCTGACTTCGTTCAAACTTTCGGACACACATTGACGTTTATAATATGATACGGATGATATACAGGGCACGCAAAGAATACATGGCCGTCTATGGATGATAATTTCTGAAAATGAGGATTTAGTATTTATAAGAGTGTTTTAGTTTCAATTAAATTTTAGCTAAATTGTAACGTGTAATAAAGGTACTAGTTAAATTACAGGGTTGTACAAAAATATTCAAGTGTGTTTCCATCTATTAGTATAAATTGCTGGAAGAGAAATTTCAACCTGTTATGCCTTTTCTTGCTGTACTAAATTTTACCGTTATATAATATATATATCAACCTACAAATCAAATACAGGGCTGTTCAAAAGAATTGGAATACATATTTATCTACGGACGGTAACTGCTGAAATCAGTTTTTCAAATGTTTTATCTGTTTTCAAAAATGTTTACTTACTTATCTTATTTAACTTTATTTCTCCAAATAACGAAGTTTTGTTAAAGATTTCAAGAAGTGCTGGAAAATGTTTCATAACATGTGCTTGACGCATGATTTTTCTATCTTGTTTGTTATTTATTTCAGTAAATATTTGATTTTAGTTGCATAATTTATCTGCTTTAATGAATATTTTTTAAAAGAACAATTAATAATGCTCCTTGCATAGTAAAATCAGTTTATGTTGCATGCATCAGAATATTAATTGATTTCTGGCAAAATAATCTATAAACATATTAAACCAGTTCCTTCTAAATCAAGCAAATATTTATTTTACATTTTTCTTCGTATTAGTAAATATGATATGATCTGAAGTCTACATAAAATATAAGACATAAGTTTACTAGGTAAGAAATTTTCTTATTAAATATGGTTTAGCGAACAAATATCGACAACGTATACACATTTCTTTTCTTTATCAACAGATAAAATTATATTTGTTCAAGTATTCGTCATTAATAATTTTTTTTTAGTACACAATATAAAAAAAAGTAAACAGTGTAACACAATTGTATTACATTACACTTATTTTTTTACTAAATTAGTTTTCCAGTCAACTTGAAATTTTAAATCGATTTCCGAAGTAAATATTGATAAGGATGACATTTTGTTTGTTAGACTGTATGTAAATATTAATATATTTCTTAATTCATTACATTATGAAATTTTGTTTATTTATATAAAAAGACAGTTAGTTAAGTTTGAATATTTTTTAGAGTTCAATAAAATTTAATTGACCTTGGCTTAGATGTAATGTCATTTTTATTTTAAGTAACAACATTCTAAATTACGAATATATGTAATTTGAGGATAACTGAACCCAAAAACTAATTAAATATTAAAACATAGCCGTTATAATTTAAAGTTAAACAATATGGCTTAAAAATATTATATTAGATTGAGATTTGTTTAGTGATCGCAAGACGGTTTTCTCTAAATGGTGCAGGTTCACTTAGAAATGAAGCAGAAAGTTTTACTATTTTAGCGAAGAAATATTAGATACTGGCCAACCCCACGGCTTTGCTTGCGTGATAGTTGAAATGTGCAAAGTGATATTTGTAAGTCTAATTTTTATTAGAAAAACTTATACTTTTAGGAATAATTCAAAAATTATTAATTAAGCCACAGTTTGACTAAACTTCATTATTACACTACATTAGGCAGAAATGAGACTTAAATTAATAAGAAGAACTAAAACAAATTCTAAATATATGATAATTTAGTAAGTATTTTGAAGTTTTTATGCTCATTTCATCCGTTCATTTCATTATTAATTTGACGTTTTAAATTTTCCAGAAACCACCTTCTAAAGTAATAAAACATAAATCGTTTTAGCAATTCACATTCCAAAAATTAACCCTCATGTCAAATTCCAAGCTTCTTGTCTAACAATCGACCATCTCTCTGTCAGTATAGTGGCACTAACATAAAATGCCTATGTTGAAACAGGGACAATCACAATTAATTTTCCAACATTAATTTTGAAATTGGTTTAGTATTTTCTAATATTCCATAGAAAAAGTAATAAATCGTCTGTTCTGTTAGAAAGTTTTTAAAGATTTTTTTAGAACGTTTGTTGTTCCTGGCAATTCAAGCTATAGTGGCACTGGTATAAAATAAAGCCTCTCTAGGATCAGAAACTGTCACTATCGATTCTCAACCATTACTTTTGGAATCGGTTCATTATTTCCTGAGATTGCATAGAAATCGTAAATTAGGACTTTTTTAGAACAGTTTTTACTGCTTCTCTTCGCGTCAACCTTTAAAATTTCGAATTTGTTTCGACTGTTCTTAGAGAGCATTTATATTTTAAAAGTAACTACCGTGCCAAATTTAAAGTTTCTAGCCCATTCAGTATCACAGAAATCGCAATTTAGGGAGTTTTTTGCTCCTGCAACCTTCTTGTGGTAGGGGCACCAACATAAAATATAGCTTATGTTTGAGCAAGTTCTATCACCATAAATTTGCAACTATTATTTTTTAAAAGTGTTTGGTATTATAAAGATTGTATAAAAATCATAATTTAGAACGTTTTTAGAACGCTTTTCGCTCTCTTCATCCTTTTAAATTTGGGATTTTATTTCGACGGTTCTTAGAAAGCATTTGCATCTGTTAGGTGCCAAATTTCAAAATGTTAGACCCCTCACTATAAAAAATAACGCAATTTAGAAAAAAAAATTATCCCCAGGTGGTAGTGACAACAACAACAAGTATAGCCTATGTTGGAGCAGGGACTATCACCATCAATTTCCAACCATTACTTTTGAAATCGGTTTGATATTTCCTGAGATGTTGAAAACACAATTTAGAACGTTTTAGAATGCTTTTGGACCATTTTTACCCCTTTTCAATTTCGAAATTTTTAGTTAACGTTCTTAGAGATCATTAATGTTAGATTAGCAATGTTAGAGCCTATGTTAGAAATCACTTATATCTATTAAGTAGCTGCCATGGCAAATTTCATGTATCTAGGCCTTTTAGTAACACAAAAATTGCAATTTTAGAACGTTTTGGGCTCCTGCATCCCTTTTGAGGTAGTGGCACCGACATGAAATATAGCCTATAGTGGAGCAAGGACTAACACCATCATTTTGACACCATTTCGCTTCCGTACTGCCTAAGATTGCGCAGTATTTCGCAATTTAGAACGATTTTTAGAACGCTTTCTGCGCACTATCACCCCTTTTAAATTTCGAATTTTTTTAAGAAATGTTCTTAGAGGTAATTTGTATCTAATGTAACAACCATACCGAATTTCATGTTTTTAGGCCTTTAGTAACATAAACATTGCATTTTTAAATCGTTTTTGACTCCTGCACCCCCATTGGTCTAGTGTCACCCACATAAAATAAAGCCTATCTTGGAGCAAGAGCTGAAACCATCAATTTCCAACCATTACTTTTGAAATTTGTTTGGTACTTCCTGAGATTGCGTAGAAATTGCAATTTTAGACGTTTTTAGAACGCTTTTCGCCCATTTTCACCCCTTTTAAATTTCTATTGTTTTAGAAAATGTTCTTAGAGATCATTTATATCGTATAAGTAACACCATACAAAATTTCACGTTTGTAGGATCTTCAGTTAACACAAAAATTGCATTTTTAGAACGTTTTCGGCTCCTGCATCCCTTTTGGGGTAGTGGCACCGACATGAAATATAGCCTATATTGGAGCAAGGGCTATCACCGTCATTTTGACACCATTTCGGTTCCGTACTTCCTAAGATTGCGTAGAAATCGCAATTTAGATCGTTTTTTAGAACGCTTTTTGCACATTATCACCCTTTTTAAATTTCTGATTTTTAAAGAAATGTTCTTAGAGATAATTTGTATCTAATGTAACAAGCATACCAAATTTCATATTTTTAGGCCTTTAGTAAAACAAACATTGCATTTTAAAATCGTTTTTGGAACGATTTTTAGAACGCTTTCTGCGCACTATCACCCCTTTTAAATTTCGAATTTTTTAAGAAATGTTCTTAGAGGTAATTTGTATCTAATGTAACAACCATACCGAATTTCATGTTTTTAGGCCTTTAGTAACATAAACATTGCATTTTTAAATCGTTTTTGATGCCTGCACCCCCATTGGTCTAGTGGCATCCACATAAAATAAAGTCTATCTTGGAGCAAGGGCTGACACCATCAATTTCCAGCCATTACTTTTGAAATTTATTTGGTACTTCTTGAGATTGCGTAGAAATCGCAATTTTAGACGTTTTTAGAACTTTTTTCGCCCATTTTCACCCTTTTTAAATTTCTATTTTTTTAGGAAATGTTCTTAGACATCATTCATATGGTATAAGTAACACCATACCAATTTTCACGTTTCTGGGATCTACAGTAACACAAAAATCACATTTTTGAAGAATTTTTGCACCTGCACCCCCTCTAGGGTTGTGGCATGGACATAAGATATAGCCTATGTTGGAACAGGGACTAACACTATCACTTTGATGCCATTACTTTTGAGATCGGTGCGGTAGTAACAGAGATTACCCCGAACAAAGAAACAAAGAAATAAACTTTGCTTCGTTATAATATTAATATAGATAGGAAATATTTCTTTTCAAATATAGACTTTTTGTAGTTGAAAGAAAACAAATTTGTTGTTACGAGAATCTAGTATAACACGTATTCATATATATATATAATTTTTTTAATGAAGCTACCGTCTGTATCAATAATGTAAAAGCTATTTGCAAATGTCCTCATTAGCTCCCGATATTCTATTTCTTTCAGGCAACCATTAAACTATTGTCACTAAAAAATAACGTTAAGTTACGTAAGCCAGCCATAAAACGAAGCAGATGTATAATTGTACAGTTATCTACTGATAATCTCTACTGTAATTTTTTAAACTTCTAAGCATCGCACATTTTCAATTTTCATAACGTCATATTGAGAAAAAAGCACTTTTAACAGAAATTTGTTTGAAAACTGCATCTCAATTTGTTTTTGATATATTAATTTTTATGTAGCTTTAAATGCCATATCTGTAATGTTGGCCAATGAAGTACTCCATTTCTGTTGAAAGTAAAGGGGAAATAGTAGATTACTATATCCTTTGTTGCCATTTCTCATACCAACTGAAAAAAAGTAATTAAAACACGTGCTATTTTAATGGTGCTAACATGGATCTGATATAAACTATATTTAATTTTAAGTATCCATATTAACGTTAGAAACAAATGAAGGCATATGAATCATTAGACACCCGATATCTTGTCACTCTTCTTGAACAATGACACGGTTTTTTGCTGGATTTGTGTATTATTCCTTGATAGTGACGTCATGTGCATATACGCAATTAAAATTACACACTTATAAACGCAAAGTTTTGCAAAAATAAAAATGTCTTTATATAAGAGCAGTGACCTTTATGTTAAAATAATATTTATTTGAGAGTTATATTAACCAGTGTAAGATGCATTTTTTATTGTAACTAAATTAGTAGCTTTATTTTAAATAATTAAAATAGTTCCTTCTTAAACATTTACTTTCGTCGAAATTCGACGGGATCCCCGTCGTGATACTAATATTTTTTTTTCTCATCAGGGGTGACACTTAAATTCTGGAAAAACAGAATTCCTGATTCCAACTTGGTTTTTTTTTATTTCTCTCAGGCACACAGAGATTGCAATTTAAAGTCTAGAAAAAACGAAATTTTTTCTTCCTTTTATGCATGATCTGTACTTGAAGAACAAAGTTTTTTTCGTTTCAAGGGTGCACGCAATCACCCGGACAATCGAAACTTATTATTTACATTATGAGAATCTACATTAAAAAAAAAAAAAAAAAAAAAAAAAGTAAACCAATGTGCGTTATTTCAGATATACAGATATCGTCTTGCTAAATCATGTAACTTTGCTTGCAGCGATTTCTTCAGAAAAATGCAAACAATGATAAAAACACGCAAATATTTGTTATTATAGATAGATAGGTCATATAAAATCTAAAAAAAGTAACTTTGTCATTACCTCATGCACTTCTTGAGAACTCTTAAAACTATAGTACAAATTCTAGAAAATGTCATTTTTATCTTTAATACTAATAATTAAAAAGTCTAAATAGCATCTTATTAATATATAAGACCATATTGGATGTTCAAAAACTTATGCTACAAATTTTAGAAAACATCCTATTTTTTTCTTTAATATATCATATAAATCAAAAAGGTATAGTCGTGAAAAAAAAAGTAAATACCCCTACTAACTCCTCAACAAATTATTGTAGAAGAAAGTTATTGGTACCGAACGATTGGAAATAAAGTCTACTTTTAAATGATGTATATAAAATTTACTTAGGGGCTATCTACATATTAAAACGAACCATAATTTTGTTTTTTCCACAGCACCCAGCAAAGAGGAAATTGCTGGCCAGCAGCAAGATAGGTGCTGGCAATGATGGAGAAGTGCTGGCTGATGGTCTACCACTGCATGACCACTGCTGGACAGCTTCAGTCAATTTTGCTGTTCAAATCATCAGATAAAATTCTGGTGGGCATCCATTTTATCTCATGCGCTGGCCCACCACTACATGGAAGTGCACGAACTTTTGCAGTGTTATTGCTGGGAACCCTTACGGTAGGTGGCGCTGCGAATATCGAAGACATTGAGTATTTGAACACAAATCTGAAATGAATATCTTAACACAATTTAAGCTGTGAAGATAATTTTTTTTTGAAACTATAAAAAATATAGCACCACTGCCACCAACAAAATAAATAAGTAAATGAATAAATAAATAAATTCTTTATTTCAACGTACTTTTTTTTCTCCTTAAATCTGGTTTTACTAGGTTACAAAGGATTTCAGTTTTCATAATTTACGCAGTTCAGAATCAATAATAAAAAAAAGCGTATAAAATACATAGGATTTCTATACAATAGAATAATTTCTATACCAGTTTAATGATTGGGAACGTAAATCACAAAAGAAACAAACTTGAAATAGTGTAATGAGAGGTTGAAAACGACGAGCAATCGTAGCGTACGCTGAAAGCACTTGTTCATGTCCGATCACGAAAACCAAGCAGCATTGGTCGCGGTCAGTACTTGGGAGGGTGACCATATGTAGTTCAAATATTTCTATAGACATTTCTATTATAGACACTTCTACAGATGTTTCTATAGCTCTTGGTGAAACTAGCTTATAGAAAAAAGAGCCGTAATTATATAATACTTTGTTATTCTATAAGAAATATTTGTAAGGGAAAGTGCTGGACCAGCAAAGGAATAGCAGTAGGATAGGTGCTAGCACTGCAAGAAAAGTGCCGGATTGAAGTAATGTGATGACATACCGATGCTGGCCTGCTGTTGGCCATCACTGATGGGCCAGTTGCATTCGGCTTGGACACTTTTCGACAGGTTTAAGTAATGGCACCCTTGCACTTTACCGCTGATTGCACTGCTGGCTGCTATCTTTTTTCCAGCTGATGACCCGCTGTTTCTTTCTTTGCCGGGCAGTACACAATTTTGACAGCATAAATGAGCTCTACCTCCTTCAATTAGCCTAAAAACAAATTTTTATGCAATTCGCACCATAAGTTTTTGAGAAATTAATTATTTTGAAACGAGCGTATTTTAAGGGCTGTATTCAAATTGAAGTTTGGTACTCGATTGTTAACCGAGAGAGCCCCCTTCTTGATCAAGGCACCTTAAGCGCCACTCAAGCAGTCAATGAAGCCGGTTAGATTACAGTACAGCAGAAGAAATTTCAAAATATCTACTCACTTCTATCATAGACGGCCACTTAAATCATCATTTTGCTGCTTTTTAAGGATAATTTGAAAACTACTGGGAAAAAAAATGTGAAATTTTCAATTTCTATAAAGCAGGACTTAATAAATTTAAATCCATCAAAAAAATTGTAGGTTGAATTTCATAATTTTTTCGAATATTAATTTAATAATTCATAATTTATACCATAAAATTATAAAAATTGCAAATTCACCGTATTTATGTTTGGGTATATTAGAATTATTGTTACACAAGAAATTAGTACATTAGGATCATAATTTCAGGAAACATATATAAAAATATGAAAACGTAATTTAACCCTTTCGTGGTCACGCACGCGTATACGCGGCCGCACTTTGGTACTTGTAAGTGGTCATGAACGCATATAGGCGTTCAGACTTTTGTACTTATAGATGGTCATAAGCGCGTATAGGCGGTCAATATATTCTACTTGTAGATGGTTATGAACGCGTTTGCGCGTTTGTGCTTCCCCCCACTTCTCGAGACTGGGAGTTAAAGAAGGCGTTTATCAATCACTCCCTCTTTCCACGCACACAATAGGCGTTAAGCAGACTATTTGTCAACTGGATTACCGTGTTTTAAGTCGAATGCCTTAGGGAATTTCGTTTTCTGTTAATGCTTAAGAATAGCATTGTATTTCGAACCATATACTAGGCAACTTTATAGAATATCATCGTTTACTTATTTTATTTTATTATTTCTGTCCATAAGATTCTAATTCATTACTATAATAATTATTATTTTATATCATTAGCCATATAATATTTATTTATTTTGCATATTCATTATTTATTATGTAATATTTATTTATTTTGCTCTTTTAATGAATATACACGTTCTTTTCTTTCCTTTTTACTTCCAAATGTATGTCATTTTTTTCATTTAACTATAATACTAAATAACTAAACTGTTTTTTTTTCTTTACTTACAGCACTTTTGTTGTGTAATAATAATAAAAATCTCAAATATCCAATTTAACATTACACTTCAAAAATAATATTTTTATTTATTATTGTTGCGCAAATTTTATTCAAATTCTAGCATAATTTAAAACTAGCACCGTGAAACCTGTCTATAATGACGCTGAATGGGACAGAAAAAGCATCGATGTAGATAGGTTTTCAATTTCATTATAGGTAGATTGGTAAACGGAAAAAGGTGACCGGAAAAAACGGGACCGGAAAAAACGTGACAAGGAAAAAAGGTGACCGGAAAAAACGTGACAAGGAAGTGTTAAATATTGAATTTCGAAACAATGAACCTGGAAAAAAAATTAAAGCAAATCGGATGTTTCTTTCAAGAGTTATCGCGTTACGTACATACAGACGTAAGTGCATACATACATACATACATACAGAACCTGCGTGCACAATAGCCCTTGGGCTTTGATAGCCTGCGAGCAAAAAGTAGGATAATGGAAAAATTCCTCTAAAGTAAATGCCTCCTCTCTTCGTCTTTATTTTGTTCCCTTTACAAGCTGTGTATGTAATTTTTCCCTCCCCCTCCGCCTTATAAAACATCTTTACTCATATATAAACTATCAATAGCGAATTGAAAGAATCAATAAATTGTATTTCCTTAATACCCCCCCCCCCCCTCCGTAGATAGCACTAACTTGTCTTTTGTAGAAGTCATACTAAACTTCTCTTAATGAAATGTTAAAATTGTATTTTCTTGGACCAAATCTTAGAGTTGTCAAACTCACCCATTAACTCTGCCCCTACGCTGTAAGAAACTGACAGTGGAAAAACTTTACTTTAGTTTTTAGCATTTATTTATCGACAAGTTCAATATTTAACACTTCCTTGTCACGTTTTTTCCGGTCCCCTTTTTTCCTTATCACGTTTTTTCCGGTCTCGTTTTTTCCTTGTCCCGTTTTTTCCGCTCTTGTTTTTTCTGTCACGTTTTTTCCGGTCACCTTTTTTCCTAGATTCAATATTATTCCTAAGGAAGAATTTTTTTAAAGATAGCTTGCTTGCATTTTAGTATTTTTAAACGATTTTCTTTGATTTGGGTAGCTGAGGTCGATCTGTACAAAGGACTTTTTTACTCCTTCTATTTTATTTGCAAGGTTTTTTAATGGGGATACTTTTACTTTCGAAACCGGTTCCGAAAGTAAAAGTATCCTAAATAAATTTAAAAAAAACTTTAAACAAAATCGAAAAATAAAAAAACGGTCTTTCTATAGATCGATCTTAGGTAGCCAATGCAAAAGATTCGTTTAAAAAAATGGAAATAAAAACGAGGTATCTTAAAAAAATTCTTCCACCAAATAAACATTAGCGAGCGGGTGCTTTCGCGTGAGTGAAGTAGCCTATTAATTGTTGGAAGTAGATCAAAAACTCCACGCAATTAAACATCATAGACGGCTTTATTAAGTCCAATTGCTCGCAGTAATCTGCAATGCTTTTTTAATATTTTAGAGCAAAAGTAAAGTAATTTTATTTTTCAATTTGAAACTTTTCCTTAATCATACGAGACAAAGTTAATGATAATTCTACCGTGAAGGCTGTATTTCAAAATCTCTACAAACGTATCATAATGTTTTTTTTTTTTTTTTTTTCTGTTCTTATCTCGATTTTCCTTTTGTTTATATGGCAGTTTACATACAAAGAGATTTGCCATGAAAGAATTATTTCAATCAATAAAATGATGTTTACACAGTACTTCTCAGGTTGGGAGGTATAATCTATCATCTCACCAATATGATTAAGCAAAGTAAAAATTAATAATCATTTTAAGATAGGTAATGCATTCATATGCATTAAAGACAGATAATCTTAACAAAAGTTACTCTTCCTTGTTTTTACTTGCATTAAAAAATAAATAAAGGTGTATTTTTACACATATTTATATGTGTGGTTTTCATTATATTCGACCTACTTATATTTTTGAATAACTGGATACTTGTACCGTGCATTAGTATATTTATAAGCAGTATATAGTCCCATTTTTAGCATTATTACAGCAAATACTTGGCTTAATATGAAAAAAGTTCCATTTGTATTTCTTTTGAAAGTTGAGGGGGGGGGGGGGAGAATCCAAAAACCATTCTTATGTTTATATCACTGGCTGTGTCCGCTTGGAAAATTAAAAACATTGTGTATTATTTGTGCTTTCTTTATATAACGAGCCCCAATATAGCGACTCTTACATTAAAACTGCCATATTAAAAAGCCCTAAATCTTATTTATTCTCACAGTTGTGTTTCACAGAGAAGAACCAGAGGTGTAGCCAGAAAAAGGCTTATGAGACTACACTTCCCTGAACGATATCTACAATTATCATTATTTTTTACCTAATCATTCTACTAAATACAACAGAGTTGACCAAATGTTCCAGTGTAATTAATTCCAATGATACTTTAAAAGTTTCTATGAGTTTTCTTTGAAGTAAGGTTTGAAAGAGAGTAAATATCTCCCATTGTTATCTAATCCAAACTCTTGCAACCTGTGAATGACATCGAAATACTACCTGTAAGTGACGCTTTGAGCTTTGAGAAAACCATGATTGACAGCCCCACCCCTTCCCTTGTAAAGATGATTTCTAAAGAAAACAGTTCACAGGAACAGTAAAATTCAAAAAAAAGTGGTAGCTTTCTACATATTTTTTTCATTGTCGCTTATTTAATAAAAGGATTATGAAATGTTTATGTTTTAAACTAGTTCTTTTAAAATTAGTATTAATCAATAATTATTAAATCATGAATATTGCACAATGTAACATAAAAGATTGTTGATATAAAAATAAAGTAGGGCATCATTAAAAAAAAAATCTTTTCTGACATCACAGCAGAAATCTTAGAATAACTCCCCCCCCCCCCCCCAATCCCCAACGGAAAATAAAAACTGATAGCCGAAGAGTTATCTTTATTGTAGCCTAAGAATTATTATTAAACTTATGGTTATTTTTAATAATAAAACTTTATTGCGCATTTTCTGTATGTTATCAAATTCTGCCCCATTCCGCAAGCGTGCTTATAGAAGAATTTAGTAATTTAGTTATTCTACCTAAATACTTTTAAATAATCACTTTTAATGGTCTACTTTAAAAAAAATCAAATTCGTGATATTTGATATGCGCATGTTACCTCCTATATCGTAAAATCAAGAAAATTTTTCTCCGATTAAGTCACACACTAATGACAATTTGTAATTCTAAATTATGAGGAATTTATTTATTTTACATTTTCCAACATAGTTAAAAGGGTTTATGACTTCAGTTTGTCTGTCAGTGCTCTATCTTGCGCAAATATAATTCGATTTCCCTGAAATTTTGTGTGTTATTGACATTTACTATCGCACGATCACCATTGAAAATGAAATATGTAGCATGTACAGTTCACTTACAGGGGCATTCAAAAGTATGCCGTTAAATTACGACCAATGGGAAAAAATAGTTTCAAGTGCAGCACTAAAACATGCTTTCTGTAGAATATGAAATGCAAAGAATTTATTATTCATTTCCAGAGTCGCACAAAAGAATTCCGTTACATAATGATCTACGCGGGAAAATCGTTTGCAGTATATTTTAATGTAGATACTCTATTTCAAATGAATTTAGGTAAAAATGTCAACGGTGAAAAGGTCTTAGCAAAAAAAAATCAGTGGTAAAAATAATAATTATTATATATACTTAGATGAACCTAAAATTCAGATCCATTAGTTATAAAAGTTACATATATTTTCAGTTATAGAAAACTAATTCTAAGCTTCAACTAAAGCCCGTGCTAAGTCCGCATATCTATTATTGATATCAAAAAAGTATATTATACATGGCATTACACTTAAAGGACACTAATAAATAGGTGCTGTGTATTGAAAAAATATATTCTGCTGGAGACGACGGCTGTTCATTAGTAAGCCCCTAGAAAGGGCGGGGTGGTAAACAGAAAATACAATTTATAGATTCTCTCAATTTAGTACATGGATAGCTTATGTATAAGGCTATTAACTTTTATATATTTATGGGAACTTTGACCAAAGACAGCCTTTTGGTGAAGAGAAAGGGGGAGGACATGGAATTAAAAGAAACAAAATTTTACATACATTTAAAGGGGTCAAAACATAAACAAAAGTACTTTTTTCAAAAGTGAAGGTTTTTCATTATCTTGATTTTTATAATGTAAGAGGGGAGCAGAGTTAAGAGCGGGGTGTACGTGTGTGTGTGTGTGTGTGTGTGGGGGGGGTAACAATAAGCGGGAGTCAAAATTTTGAAGTTACAACAAAGAAAACAAAATTTAAGGAATGCACAGCAGAAATGAATATATTTTCTCGAAAATAATTTAAATAATACTTAGGATCTAAATTTATTGAGTATGGCGTAGAGTCCTGCATCGGGTCGGGAAACCTTTCTTTTTTTGTCGGGAGTTGAATTAACTTCTACAATTTTGCTGCAAATCGGGTTGATATACATTGTTTCGGGTTCGGGTTAGGTTTTGTCTCTTGTGGGTCCGGTTCGGCTTGACCCGATTTTTCAAAGAATTTCTAAAATATTTTTTCTGGTGAAAAATCTGCATACAATAACAGTTTTTAAAGAAATGGAAAAATTGAATACACAAGGAAAATTGTAAAATCTAAATAATTTAGAAACTAGTTTTATTAAGCTTGTCTTAATACAATTTAACAGACATATTACAAAAATGGGATCTGTAGGTCGAAGGGAAAATTTATGATAGTCATAGACCGTTTATTCAGAGCTATATTTCAATTTACATTTGTGAATATACGATCTTCAGCTGTGTATCGACCTATCTTTAACTACATTGTCAAAGACTATTTCATCTTATTCCTCTATCTAAGATAAGCAAACGATATTACGTCGTTCAAGCCATTAAATAAAACTGTCATACAAAATTTCCCACAATTGGACTATTATCGTTCTTCCTCTTAATCATTTGATTTTCCTCTAATTTTTTACGCACACGCAAAAAAAAAAAAAAAAAAAAAAACAAACTGGAAAGTAAAAACTTTTTTTTTTCTTCACCATTTGAAAAATTAAGAAAGATAATAGTTAAGAAAGTAATGTTTTATTAACTTTTGAACTCGAGTGTGAAAACCAAATTTCAAAATAAGACAGTTTTCATTATAGATATTAAAATTATTTTAATTTCAGCAATCCACCCTTTACTAAAAAATATTTTAAATATTCACAAAAGTGCCCTTTTTCAACCGTCCTTTTTTAGTGCACTGTTCTTAGGTTGTCTTGGAATTCCTCTGTTAATGATCAGTAAACACTACGCGCATTATTATTACTATTAATTTTTATGGGAAACAGACTGCAGTGCACATTAGCAATGTGTATCAATTATTACGGTTGGAATAATATACTACTATAAAAAAAGTACTACAAGCAGATATCGACCTAGACCGTAATTCGAGTTTATTCGAATTATTTTATACATCCATGTAAACCAACAATAAAGGCCACACTCACTATTTCCAATAGTGAACAGGCCTCCATATCATATATCGATTTCATGGCAATGCAAGTAATATTTACAAAGGTCAGATGGAAAAGCAGTACTAGACTTTTTCCGCGATGGCACCCCAAGCTCACAATTAGCCTAAAATATTAAAGTGTAACTGTATATTGTTTACAAATATACCAATGAACAGTACAAGTATAGAATTATTCAAAAATATAAATAGAATGGATGCAATTAAAGCAGTAGATATGATTAAGTGTAAGTATATGTCTTTAAAAACAGGGAAGAATCATTATCTAAAAGATTCTTACAATAATGCAAATGAAAGCATTATCTTTTTAAATTTATTGTTATTATTATTATTATTACTTTACTTTGTACAATCATGTTTGTTAAATGACAAATTAAATCATGGCAATCTATTTTTTTTATAAATATATCTCATATAGACTAATACTATATGATCAGAATTAATGCTAATACTATATGATAAGTATGATTAAAACAATCATAATGAAATGAATGTATTGAAACTGTTAAAAAAAAGTTAAACTAGATTTTGATGATTGAACTTTTCATTTCGTTACCATGAGAATTAAACTAAGAAAACATTTATTTTAATGCATTAAACTACACTAATACTGTATAATGCACATTTATTTTAACGTATTTAAATATCCATTTTTAATTATAGATTACTTAGAGATCACAAATATATTTTACAATTAATGTTGATTTCTTTCCTGCTCATGCTGACTGATAATTGTTACATCATATAAATCCAACTTATTGCAATTGCTTCAAGGTCTATGACACTAAATTTGGGGGGCTCTGGGCGAATGCCCCGTACAAAAACTGCATAATCTTCCAAATTGATTTTTTTTTCTGACACATTCCTGAATTCAGTTTTGTTCATAAACATATGGAATTGGCAGGTACTCTTATTCAGAAACTATAAAGTCGAACAATTTTTTTCAATTTTCGATAAACATAGGAAGGAAGTCTTTTAGAAAATGCTGTTAAAGTTGGCGTTTTGAAAAAAAAATTCTGCACACGGAAGCCCGATAAAGGTTACAATGGGAAAACGCTTGTATTTCTCATGTAATTTATTTGTCGAAAAGTGAAAAAAAGAAAAAGTAAAAAACATTTGGTTTCAAATCATTTACATAGTCATACCTGCATTTGTCAAGCTTTTACATTTATATATTAATTCGTTAGTTTTTATTGTTAAACGAGCAATTTTTTTTTCATCTAAATAATATTGACAAAAGTTAGCGGTAGGGCAGGCGGAAGAGCATTAATTAACCACCATATACAGGGCAGGGTCCGACTTAGGCTATGGGGGGGGGGAGGTAAGAATTATTCTGCCCCCACCCCCTCTATCTATCTATAGATTTTTTTGTGAATAATGTGGAAGTAGCTAGTAATAAACTTCATACTATTGTATTATATGCATAAGTTTTATATCCGGCACTGCTTACATCTGTATACAGAGTATCACAAAAAGATAATCACAACTTTAAGAAAAAAATACTTGTAGGAAAATAGTAGAAAAAAAAATGATAGATTGTTTGATACGAGTATTTCTTTGCAAACATTTACTTTGCTTATCTACGTACGTTATAAGATGTCTAAAAAAAAACGTCCCAAATTGGGTATAAGTATTGGTTTTAACTTGCCACGTTAAGAGAAAAACGTTAATAAAGAATTGCTTTTGAAAACTATAGAATACTAAATTGTCGTAATAAAATATTAATGATTAGTTTTCTAATGATATTTGCGTAAGTGGAGAGGTTACTGAAAGCGGAGGGGGGAAGGGGGACCGCACTTCCTTCTTAAAAGTTCGAAAATGTATGAATTTTGGTCACTTTTATTTAATTTTAAACATTTGACACCATTTAAATAAAAATCCTGACTACTTTCACGGGAATCCCCTAAAAAGGGGGACCCGGGGAAGCTTCCCCGCATGCACCTACATAAGTCGGGCCCTGACAATATATATGTAATATACATATATATATGTATTTAATGGACCACCATAACCAATAATTTTATATATTAAACTTTATTTTCAAAGATCTTTGTAAAACATTTTTATTTATGCAATGTATTGCCTAAATTGTGCTTCCTTGCGCTAAATACTGAATTTTTTACTCATACTTTGTTACCCCCCGACCCCTTTAACTCTGCCCTCTCCTACATTGTAAAGATCAAGATGATAAAATTTCAGTTTGTTAGTCAACATGTTTATTTCAACTCCTTTAAAATATCTGTATGTAAAGTTTTTTATGTTCCCCCACTCTCTTCCTTCTCACCCCAAAGACTATCCTTGGTCAATGATTCCATAAATATATAAAACTCGCTGTTCTTATACATAAGCTATCAAAGTAGCGCGTTGAAAGAACAGATACACCTGCTTTACTTGAAACGCAGAAAAAAAAAGTCCTTCCGGCCAGTGCCGGGAGGAAGAGGTAGCTTTCATATTCCTTATTTTAAAAAAGCCAACTTATATCATGCAAACACACGAAGCTCAATTTAGTGGAAACCGAATATAGGAGATGCAATACTAATTTTTATCAATATAATGAATGAGAATTTCGCGAAATTAGTCAGCTTTATCCAAGCTGCTTTTCTTTAAAGTAACTTATATTTGGCTGCCAAATTCGGCAATTTCTTAAAGTGCCTGTCATTTTAAGACAACATGGTGGATGAGGCTAAGCAGTGAACTTGGTCGAGACCTTAATAATTGCTGTGCACATGCTCACTCACATCGGAATCGGTTAATATATAGGAGTGCTGTCGCATGCAAAAATCAGATTTTTCAAAATGTCACCCACAATAGAAATTGAAACTGCTATATCTGAGCCATTTTTTAAGGTAAAGAAAAACAAAAAATGCTCCTGAATCCTTATATCAAGATCAAATACTTAAGAAAGAAACCTTTTTCAATTTCTAATTTTTTTTACACCTCCCTTTAAATATATATATATTTTTTAATTTAATGGCCGCCATTTTGAAACAAGATGGCTGATGAATCTGGCCAGCGAACTTGGTCGAGGTGTTGATGTACACTATCCGCATGCCTTCTTACATCGAAATAGGCGAATACGTGTGTTATCGCGTGACAAATACAAGATTGTTTCAAAATGTTAGCCATGCTAGAAATTCAAAGTGCTATAAATCAACCATTTTTTAAGATATGAACAAAACAACAACTTTTCAGATACAAAAACTTATCCGGAATCTTTGTATCAAGGCCAAACACATAAAAGAAATCTTTTTCATTTTCCAATTTTTTAATACCTCATTTTGAAATTTAAATTTAATTTTTTTTAAATGGCAACCCTTTTGCAACAAGATGGCGAATGAAGCTGGCCAACGAACTCGGTCGAGACATTGGGTGTACTATGTACAGACCAAGTTACATCCAAATAGGTTCATAAATACGCCTGTTATCGCGTGACAAAAATCAGGTCGTTTTAAAATGTCAGCCACAAGAGAAATTCAAAATGCTATTACTCAGCCATTTTTTTTTAGATATAGACGAAAGAAAAACTGTTCCGGAATCTTTGTATTAAGGTCAAACACATACAAAAAATCTTTTTCATTTTCCAATTTTTTGGTATCTCATTTAAATTTTTTTATTTTTTAATTTTTTAAAATGGCCGCCATTTTGAAACAAGATGGCGGATGGAGCTGGCCAACGAACTCGGTCGAGATATTTGTATGTACTATGTACACACTAAGGTACATCCAAGTCGGTTCATAAATACGCCTGTTATTACGTGAGAAAAATCAGGAAAATTTCAAAATGTCAGCCACGCTAGAAATTCAAAATGCTATAACTCAGCCATTTCTTAAGATATAGACAAAACAAAAACTGCTCCCGAATCTTTTTATGAAGGTCAAACACATAAGAAGAAAATATTTTTTCAATTTTCAATTTTTGGTACCACATTTCAAATTTAAATTTTTCTTAAAAATTTAAATGGCCGCCATTTTTAAACAAGATGGCGGGTGAAGCTGGCCAACGAACCGGTCGAGACATTGGTATGTACTATGTATAAACGAAGTTAGATCCAAATCGGTTCATAAATACGCCTTTTTTCGCGTGACAAAATTCAGGACGTTTCAAAATGTCAGCCACGCTAGAAATTCAAAATGCTATAACTCAGCCATTTTTTAAGATATAGACGAAACAAAAACTGCTCCGAAATCTTTGTATAAAGGTCAAATACATAAGAAAAAAATATTTTTCCATTTTCAATTTTTTGGTACCACATTTCAAATTTTAAATTAAAAAAAAAATTTAAATGGCCGCCATTTTGAAACAAAATGGCGGATGAAGCTGGCCAACAATCTCGGTCGAGAGATTGGTATGTACTATGTACACACCGAATTACATCCAAATCGGTTCATAAATACGCCTTTTATCGCGTGACAAATTTCAGGAACTTTCAAAATGTCAGCCACGCTAGAAATTCAAAATGCTATAACTCAGCCATTTTTTAAGATATAGACGAAACAAAAACTGCCCTGGAATCTTTGTATAAAGGTCAAATACATAAGAAAAAAATATTTTTCCATTTTTAATTTTTTGGTACCACATTTCAAGTTTTAAATTTTTTAAAAATTTTTAAATGGCCGCCATTTTGAAACAAAACGGCGGATGAAGCTGGCCAACGAACTCGGTCGAGACATTGGTATGTACTATGTACACACTGAATTACATCGAAATCGGTTCATAATTACGGGAGTTACAGTGTGACATAGGTCAGATATATATATATATATATATATATATATATATATCAATTTTGAACGGAGGGTGGTTTCGGGGTCTGGGGGTCATGATCGATGAAAATATACCAAAATTTTTTGAAATCGCTTTCCTCCGAACGGCTGCAATAGGTAGCTTTTTTGTAAAGAAAGCTACCTAAAAATAAGTATTACTGACTATGGAAGTTGCTTAGAGAATAGTTTTAATTGTGTGATGCATTTTCTCGCTGAACTATATTTGTATACCAATAGAAGTTTGTGGAACATAAAAATTTTTATACAGGGATACGCAAACCAACAAGATACATGGCCGTTTGGGTGCGTAATTGACTATTTTTTTTTATTATTATAGAAGGTAATTGATAAAACTGGATTTCTAAATGTGTTATATGTTTACCATACTGTTTACTCACATATCTTCCTGCCACATATCTTGCGCCTTATTTACCGGTAAAATTTCATTACAGTTTTATAGATAGATAAATGTGCTAGAAAGTATTTCACAATCTATTCTTGAAATCTATTCTCACAATCTATTCTTCGTTCTTATTTTTATGAGCTTTTATTTTTTATGCTGGAGAAAGTTTTCAAAGTTTCCATACATACAAATACGCAGAGATAATAATTACTACTATTTGTTTAAAAATTAAATGAAAAAAATAAAAATATCTTGAGAAGGAAAATTAAAACTGGTTTCATCCAAATCCTAAAACTTAAAAAAAGGATAAATCTTAAAAAGTGATAAAAAGTGTCATTTGATTTTTTTTTAAACTCTTTCCAGTATAGTTGAAAAGCGTTTATAAATTCGGTTTGTCTGTCTTTCCTTCTGTCCGTGCTCTAATTCACGTAAATTTAGTCCAATTGCCATAAAATTGATATATGTTATTTTTGTTTAATTTGGCATGTTCAGTATTGAAAATGAAATGTGTAGCATGTAAGATTCGTTTACAGGGACACGCAAAAGAATGCCGTCACATTACGGTGAATTAGAAAAATCGTGTATGGTGTAGTTTAATGATATTACACGATTTTAAACATATTGGAATTTTTATACTTCACTAAGGAGTTGTACACTACAAGGCGATTACTGTAGAATATGATGTGCATAGAATTTTTATTTCATTTTCAGGGACACACAAAAAATTTGGCCTATAACCAATAATTGCTATAAGTTCGTTATCAGTTGCGGTATACGTTTTTAAATTTGACTGTTGTTATTATTATTTTTTTAATATTATGTGGTGTTTATAAATTCTATAGGTCGTATACGGGGAATCACTATCGCAAGTACAATTCCGTTTATTGACAGAAATTGCTGAATGGGAATTTTCCTGCGGAACTAAATTTTTGCATACATACATACAAAGTTATAGAGCATATACAGGGCTGCACAAAAAATAGATATTTTTCCAACTAACTGACAGCAATTGCAGAAATTGAGTTTTCAAATGCGTTATGTGTTTTCTAATTTATTTATTTAGACACCACCTTTCTCCGTAATAAGCTGTAAAGTTTTGTTTCAATATTCTGAATGTATTGGAAAGTGTTTCATAATTTATGCTAGACACATGATTTTTAGCTCATGTTTCTTTTTACAAATATTCTTTTTCAATTTCTCCAAAGAATTTTTGAAAAAATACGGAGTCTTACTGTACTAAATATAAGAAAAAATACATGAATACATTTCGAAATTATTAAAAATAGTGCTTAGTTTCCATCTGGTCTAAGAATATTCAACTTGTGTCCCGCGGAGTTGCGAACTTATTGTTGTAAAGTTTAAATCCTTTTTATCTCTTTATGGCCGATGGACGCTGGAAGTTTTATGGGAGATAAAGTGAGGGGGGGGGGGGGGGAGGGAGGTATTACTCTTCACAGATATTTGAAATGGATTGTATTTTTCTCATTTTGAATAGGAGAATATATTAGGTACCGAAAATAATTCCTGTTATCGGAAAATTTTAAATGTAATTATTTTTCCTAGGTGGTGAGAAGGAGAAAAATGACACCCGAAAAAAAAGGGCACTTTTATTACAATGGAACTTACAAAAAGCACATTTATTTTGTATATTACTATGCAGACTCTCCATTGACCTATTTATACATAGTAATACCTGTACTAAGCGGAATCCTGCCTTAAAAAAATCCAAAGTTCTTTGGAAAATTTCTAATTCAAAATTATTATATTGCCCCTTATCACTTCGTCTTAAAGGGTTTCATTGTTAAAATTAAAACTTGCATTTAATCAGTAATACAGTCGTCTCCGTTTAAACGAATATTTTTGGTTCCAGAAATAATATTCGATTAAGCGGGGTATTTGATTAAACGGGGAATCATAACTGTAATATTTAATGCGTAATAAAAAGGGAAAATACCCATCTACGGTATGTTTAATTAACAAAATAAGAAATCGTTAATAGAATAACATAAACTAAAATAAATACGAATGCTAATATAAAGTAAATACTTATTAATTTAATGTCAGTATATGCATTTATATGGTTTACATCACACTTAATGCAGCTCGTTTGAGTTTGGTCAAAACTTTGCTACTTCTAATTTATGTTACTTATACTGCCTTTAAAAAATCGTTTAAAGTGGTTTGTTTAAGTAGAATTTTAAAGGAGTAAATATAGAGTTATTTTTCGAATGAGTGCAAAATATCACAACGACCATCTCGAGTCTTGAAGTGACGACGCATTGCCATTAAAGCCTGATTAACAGCAAGAAGCGATGGTGGTGAGATCAAGGTGGGGAAATCATTTGACCTGTCCATTATATACCTGCCGACCGAAATCATTGCAGGAAGAACTGAAAATTTGTTTTCAGCGTAAAGGAACCGGAAATGACAAAAGGTGGAAGGAAATTCTAGCTGAAACGGGCTTTCCGCGCCTATTTTCAAACATCGGTCACACAGTTCTTATTCGATTAAGCGGGAAGGTTCGTAAAATGTATTTGGTTTAAGCGGGGAAAAATAACATAGAACCAATAGGAATAAATTCGGTTCCGGAGAATTCTATTCGAATAAGCGGGGTATTCGATTATCCGTGACCCGATTAAGTGGGGAGGACTATTATACATATGCACAAGTATTACACCTATAATGCATTAATGATGCAATACTATGATCACTAATTAATTATAGTAAAACCTGTAAAAATGAAATCTATGTATAACATAATCCTGCCTTAAACGGAGAATTTTATGTTCCCAAATGCAAAATATTACACAATTACTCCTAGTAAAACCTGTCTAAAACAGAATTTGTTTTCGTACCTAGTGATCTCGTATTAACCGGTTTTATTGTAATATACAGTGGTACTGTGCAGTGTTACTGATTAATTAATTCTGTAAAACTTAAATAATATATCTTTACTATCTCTAAACATGATTTAAGTATAAGAAATAGTGTACTTTATAAAAAAGAAACGCCTTAACATGTTTGGTTTTACCGTACTCAAACAATTGCCTGCCGAGACGAAAGGAAAGGTTGAAATAATTACTGCCACTTTGATTACATCAATAAATGTTTTTCTTTTAATGTTCTACATTTATCAATAAAATAATAGGAATTAATAAAAATTCAAATTTGTTATCTGGAAGCTAAATTATAAGATCCAAAAATCCGCCTGTTTTTTCTTTTTTTTTTTCTTTTTTTTTTTTTTTTTTATGTATGGCTGGAAAAAAGGTTGTCAGTTTGTATTTTTTTTCTTCTTTTTTTTGAACAGGAATTTGCACATTTTGAAAATCTTATTAAAATTTGTTTTAATTCTTTTATGCTCACAAAACAATAAGTTAGAAGAATTATCATTTAGAAGAAGACTTTTTCCATTTATTTTGAATGCGCATTTGAAATACTTTATAACAAATCACTTTTTTTTGGGGGGGGGGGGGGGTAGGGGGTTAGAATATTTTAATGTATTTTCAACTGGTATATTCATCAGGATAATGTACAATATATCAGCTATCTCAGATTTATATCACAGAAAATCAAAGAAAGCAGATGTTACACTAACTTGCATAATGAGAAATTATTATTATTATTATTATTATTTATAAAAGAAAAAATAAATAATATTAGCATTAATTGAAATTGAGATACGATGAATAACCCTATCTAAAAGTGTAACTAAAGTGTACTAAACGTTTAATTGAGATTCGTTGTATAGTGAGATCTATCGCTATACGTGCGTTTTATAAAATGTAAATTTATTTAAAAAGTCGATTACTTCCAGTTTAATTTTGTAATTAAATCATTACAAATTAATAAAATTTACAAGTTTATGTAACAGAAACTGTTTAGAAAAAAAATGCATTTAGAGGAAATGAAACATGCTTGTTATTACGAAGATATAAACTCTTTTCAAATTTAGATAAAATTTAATAGCATATAAAGCAAATTATACTACATTAACAGTTTGCAAACATTATTCTAAGCAACACGGAACACACACCTGTATTCCTGAAAACTGCTATTTCGTTACATACTTTCAGATGCTGTCTGGGATTAACCAGACAATCGTTTTCGAAAGCTATTAGTCAACTAGTTTTAAACGCCCATTCACGCCTCATAAAAGACAGTGGACAGCCGTTTCAATCATTCAGTGTCAGAAAGAAGGGGAAAGAACTAAATCCCTTAGCACTTTTCAACTACAAAATCACATAACCCCTTCTACCTTTTCGAACAAGTTCTTTTTTCCTATTCAAGGCCTTTTTAAGGTACATTTTTATAATCTAGTGAAACGCTCAATGGGTTAACATTAGAAGCACTAAATTTTGAATGTTTATAATTCAAAAACTTATCATTCAAATGACTATGATTTGGTGACAAAATGATTTGGTGTCTAGGAATAGTTTGAACCAAAGATTTGAAATATCTCGTTAAAATTGGGTGTTGCCATTGAAACAAAATGAAGTTTGGATTTGTTTTAGTATGTAGATAGCCTCCTAAGCAAATTTTATATACATCATTTAATAGTAGACTTTATTTCCAATCGTTCGGAACCAGTAACTTTCGTTTACGATAATTTGTTGAGGAGTTAGTAGGGGGTGTTTACATTTTTTTCCCCACGACTGTACCATATGACTGCAAATTAAGGTCCTGAATGATTTCTCATTACTGACGTTCGGAGGTGTGTACAATTACAGAATTTAATTACCGATAAATTTCAAAGGATTTCTGTAAGAATATACACAGGGTACCTCCTGGGAAGTAGGAAGTCCTACACATTATATTATCTGTGTAAGATACTTTTAGGATGTCATTGCCATAAGTAAGTTCCTTGAATTATGATTAATTACAAAAAGTTTGACAAGTAACTCGTTATTCTTTTTTGGATTATTTTCAGCTAAAAATGATAGCCATTTGAACATCTTAATAATTTTAGGAGCATTCTCAGTCAAATAATAAGTAGTTAACTTCATCAGATCAGTTTCATAATACCGAAGAGTCAAGGCAGTAGTATCCTAAAATGTGACGAAGGATAAATTATTTTGTATAAACTCCACGCACTTAGATTTGAGATCCAAAAACTTCCTATTTGTCAACCGCATTTAAAAGACCAAAAACATTTTCCAGGGAAATTATTTCTACATCACCAGAGTAGAGGAAGCGAAAGAAGCCCCCCCCCCCCCCCCCCAAAAAAAGAAAAAAGCAACGCAAACTGCAATTTTCACAATGCAGCTAGCATGTTAACAATACCTACTCGGTTCAGATCTTGAACTGTTCTATTTCGCTCGCTAAATTAAGGTATAGAGACCATACTGACTTTCAATGTCTTAGAAGTGGTTGTCAGTGAATAATTTTTTTTTTCTAAGCTATTCCGGAGTCCGCGCGCAGTAGCGATGTAGTATAATGGAGTTATGAATAAAGACATGTAGCGGTTCCACTGTGATATGTTTCAATGTACTTTTAGCTTATATCCAGTACACTGACAATTGATAATTACTTTGATAATGATGATGAAAAAAGTATTAATAATAATAATAATTTCATAATATCATAGTAATTTTTGACATTCTAAATTAGATTCGAAATAATTGATCAGAACTTTTCTTTCTTTCTCTTATTTTTTCTTATGCATACATAAAAACCTGGTTTAAAAGTTAAATTTTTTCAATGACACTTTTTACGATTACATGACCGATTCTGATTACTTATTCTTAGAATCACCTTTTTAGAATCACTCTTTTGAACTCTTTTACCATTTAAATAATAGATAACTTTAAGAGGACAGATTAAAAGGTGAAATTCGAAAAAATATGTATATATACCAGGATCTGAATTGCGTCTGTAAGAAGTTGGATACACTGAGAATTATCATTAGCCTTATTAATCTGAAACACGTTGTAAATTAGCTAATATTCAATGTAAAACGAAATATTTCCAATTTTTTAGGTAGATTTCGTAAGAAATACTACCTTTTGCAGTCGTTACCATGGTGCGACTTTTGAAAAATTCCTTCATAACTTTTCATTATATGACCCCAGGAACCCAAAACCACCCCCACCTAAAATGTTTATATATATATATATATATGTATGTATGTATGTACTAAATTTTGTCCGCACGATAAAAGTCGCAATTATGCACGGATTATCTTCAAACTCGCAAAACACATTGAGATGGCAAATATCTCGGCGGGGATTGCAAATGGACAAAATCGGCCCAAGGGGGTGGAATTGGGGAGGGTTCAAAATCTTGAATACTGTCTTAACATGATTCTGATAAAACCAGCTCTTACACAGCAATGACAGGAAAAAATAAACATTTTTAGTTATAGTAGTTGGCAATAATTTAAAAATAAAATAAAATTCTCACCACAACAATTACTTTTCTATTGCAACATTTTCAAGTGAAAAATTAAATTAAATAAATAGTTTGACGAAGTGAAAATAAATTGACTATTACGTCATAAGTTTTCTAGAGCAAGATTTCCAGATGAAAACTGAAAATAAAATAAATAGTTTGACGAATTAAAAAATATATGTATATTGCGTCATTTTGGAAATATAATGGATCTCAGAAGGTGAATATGTATCGTCATGCGAGTTTGAAGAAACGTATTCAAACATGATAAAAACCCGACTATGAAAACATTAACACATTTTAACACTTTGAGGTTCTCTGAATTTGCTGTAGCCATTTTTAAACCTATTCATATATACATGCGTGTGTGTATTCGTGTATATTAGAATTTTCACAAAAAGTTTAGTTCCCTAGAAATCATTCTTAGTCAAGAAACTGGGTTTATCTCTAATCTTGATTTAAGATTTGTTGGTGATTTTAGTATGCTTAACTACGAAATCTACCTCCGCCTGTAGGCCGAGCCGGCAGGGATATTTTTTTTTTTCAAAAAAAAAAAAAATATGGCTATTTTTTCTCCATTCTGACAATAAAATCAGAGTTCTAACTTTTTACGACTGATCTTTCATCTTCACCTAACACTTCATTCATAATGGCTATTTAATAATAATAGAAGCCACCAGTCCATCAGGAGAGAAGGATCAATTCCAAAAGTATCAGTTCGATTAACTCGGATAATCGGGACTCTTCTGTCCCTATATATATATATATATATATATATATTTTTTTTTTTTTTTTTTTTTTTTTTTTTTTTTTCTTTTTTTCATCGGGGCGACAATAAATTCTGAAAAAGCAGAATTCCTGTTCTCTAGTTTTTATATGATCTCGTTACATACACTCTAAAAAATAAATGTGTAAATTAGCCAATTTTACACACATATATGTGTGAATTTCTAAAATTACACACTTGTCATAAAAGTTACACATTTTTTGCAACATTTTACACATTTTTATGTGTATTTAGCTTATGAAACTAAGTGTGTAAATTGTTATCTCTTGAAATACACAGACGAGTTTGTAAATGTGGAAAAATGCTTGAATTTACACGAATCGGAGTGTTATTCTAATTTAAGCATAATTATATATACACATAGAAGTGTGTAAGTTTCTAAAATCACACACTTGTCATTAAAAGTACACATTTTGTACAAAAAATTACCTGTTTTTATGTGTATTATGTTATGGTATTAAGTATTTAAGTTATTATCTGTTGATAAACACAGACAAGAGTGTAAATGTAAAATGTATGGGATGTACACGAATTGTACTGTTACATGTAATTATAAGTGTGCAAATGTTAACAGATAGTGTCTAAGTGCATGTGTGAATAATAATAATTAAAAAAAAAACTTTAATGAGATTCAAAATGTGCACATTTTATTTTAATTATTCCGTTGCATAAGTATAGTACTGTAAGCAATTTGAAAATAAAGAACTGAAACCATTATTTATTTATTTTTTGTAAGGGGTCCTTCCCTCCTGATCCCCCCCCCCCCCCAATTACCGATAAATTGGAAACACGTGAACATTTAAATGAAAGCATAATTAACTAGTCGGGTGTTGCAATCCCAAATTTTCTTCGATCTCATACATGTTAATACTTCCTGAAAAATGCAGCATAGCAGAGCACCAACTTACGTCAACTTCTAATTGAATTTAAAGTTTGATGAAAATCCGTGCATTAATTTTTGAGATTGCTGAAATCGGGAAAAGTTCTGCTAAGCAGTGGCAACTGTTGGGCAATTTACACCAAAGACTTATCAGGATCAATTTATATCAAGGACTAACTGAATCTAAAGTTTCATGAAAATTCATACATTAGTTCTTGCGATACAGCTATTGCGGAAATCGTGAAAAATGCAGCATAGTAGCGCCACCTGTTGGGCGATTTACATCAAAAACTAAACAGCACTAATTTATATCAGGAACTAACTGAATCACAATTTTGATGAAAATTAGTGTATTAGTTCTTGAGATATAGCTATTGTGGAAATCATGAATAATGCAGCATACCAGCTCCACCAGCTGGGCGATTTACACAAAAAAGTAATCAGCATCAATTTATATCAGGGACTAACTGAATCTAAAGTTTTATTGAATTTCGTTCATTGAGATAGAGCGCCCACAAAATATGTGTCGCATACAGACAGACAGACTCACAGACAGACATTTTGTAAAAACATGTTTTTCGGGATCTCTGACCCCTAAAACGTGTAAATCCGTCGAAAACCGGAATTCGAAAAATTTGAAGAATCCAATACTTTCTTCTTGTAAAGATAGAAGAAAGTAAAAATTGCCTTGTGAAAGCAATTCAGGAGACACTGTGATGTCACTGCGACGCCAGTGCCAGCCACGTATTTATGTTAAATCTGTGACAAACATAAGCATTTAAAAGTAAAGATAATTAAAAATTATCTTCTGCAAGGAATTCGGGAATGTTGGTTGTGACAAAGGGGGAGGGGGGTAACATTACAAAAAATATTTTTAGCTCCTTTTTTATATTCTATAGTTACTATGGGGCAGTGTTAAATTATTTCAAATAGTTCGGGGGAAAATATTGTTAATAAGTTTATTTTTTTTTCAATTGAAACTGGTTGATTCCACTTGCGTTTTTGAATTTGATTTATTTAATGACTACTTATAAAAGGACGGACATTACTATTTTGAAAAAAAATGTAGCATTCAAATAATTTTAATGAAAATATTTGGAATAAATTGGTCAACACAGAATCTTTTACTGTAACATAAAGACTTTCCATGTATGCAAACATATTATATTTAAAAGGAGTTTATTAAGTAGCTAATTAAAATTAATAATAATAATATATATAAACTATATATACATATAGGAGTATAATGTGTGTGTGTGTTTGTTTGTTTCTGTGTGTGTGTATGCAATGATCTACGTTCGAAATAAGTTTCACTTATTGAATTATTTAAAAAGTTCAGTAACGAAAATTTAACTAGAATATCATATCTCGTTATACGGTATTTATTATCACAAGAAAACTTATAAACAATACCATTAGAAAACAGCTGCTTTAATTCGAAAAACTCAATAGCGCCATTTGCAGCTGCGCGCAGACGATTAGAGTCAGACTTGTGTGTTTAGAACAACTCCGTTTGCCTCGTGAAATATCAAAAATATATTTTTTGTTCTAATTTAATGGAAGCAATAAGACCCGTGTGCAACATTACTTAAAATTATAACTTCGTGTGATGCATCTGATCTTTTTTAGCAAATGGGATTCTTAAACTCAAGTATAAGCTTTGAGATTCGAAGCGAAAACACTGAATTACCATTAATGAGGTACGTAAACTTTTAATATGGTAAACTCATTTATAAATCAGGCACATACAAAATAAAATATCGTTTCAAAATAATCAAATAAAAAAACCCCCTCTGTCATTGATTTAACATTGGTTGGAGAGTGTGTTCGCGTTAGTGTTGCCTCTTAAGAGGAATGCGTATTTTAAATTTTGAAAAAGTTTTCATAATTTCAGTAGTTATGATTAGAAATGTGTGAGTTGTTATTACTTTAAAAATGATTAAAAGGGTACTTTAAGACGGTTTATCCCAAAAACGTGCTTTTGTTTTTGAATTGTGTGCAAGATTTCTGTTAAAGTACTCAATATTTTTACAAATACATTTATGGGATTTACAGATTATATCTTAAAACTGAACCAAATTCGTTTGTAATTCTAGCCGCAAAAATAGTATGCAATACTTCCAACAACATTTTTTAAATAGAAATTTTGCTAAAATATACTGCAAATTTAGGTCTATTCTTAAGTTACAGATATAATCCGTAAATTTGTAAAGATTGCATATAAAAATATTAACTAGTTTAAAATAAATCTTGCGCGGAATTTTAAAAAAGAAAGCTTTTATCATTTTGAAAAAAAAAAAAAAAAAAAAAAACTTTAATTTGTCCTTATAAACATTGCTCACAGTAAGAACAACTGACAGATTTTTTTAGTCATAACTTGCATAGTAATAAGAATATTTCTATGCAGATTGTTTTAAGATGCAATAAAAAATATTGTTCTTTCATATATAATTTTTCGAAAAATCAAATTTTTGATGATTTAATACTTGTATGTCTCCTTAAAATTTCAAGATAATGAGATTTCAATATTTTTATGGTTAATAAAAAATGATTTGATTCATTTTATAGTCAGGAATATTTAAATTATATATACAAGTGCATTATTAATCTTTTTGAATATATACATATATACATAATACATATTTTAAAATAATATAATCTGTACAATATACTCTTTTTTTTCAGATTTTCTAGCAGAGCATATTTTAAGGAATTTTCACTGGGCGACAAACGGTTTAGTTTTTGTCCCAAATAAATGTTCATAAATCAACCCCTACCCCTGATAACAGCAAACAAAATAATAAGAATATCGACTGGCTTACAAACTTTTAGTTATGTCTTCTTAGTTATGTCTATTATACTTTTCCTGTTGCTGGTTAGTAAACTAGAAAATCGTCATTGAAACATGTACACCGCCTTATTTATAGTTAGGTAAAATTAAACAGGCTACATTCTCGTTTCATACAAACTTTTAATTGTTATGTTAGTAATGGACCAAATATAACATCGAACCTACGAAATACGTGTGCCACATTAAAACTTTATGTAAGAAAATTATCATTTAAATTCACGTTAAAATATTACTTACCTTTTATTAGTTTGTACACTTTGCTTTTGTTCATAACCATAATATATCTGACTAATTAGGTAATCGGAGCCTAGAATAAATTCTGAAATTCAAAAATAAATTTGACTTGAATACTTAAATAGTTCGTGAAATAGTACCTTAACCCTTATAGTTTTAGACCCAAAGTTCAACTAAACAAGAAAACATACTTTCCTCTTGATGGATGAAAATCATTAAATTTAAAAATAATATAAAATTAATATGTTAAATTTTATAACATGTTTCCAAAATGTAAAATGAATAATAATTGTAGTGATTAAACATATTTTGACTTTTACAAGTTACTATATTTTGCAAAGACTGGAACTAAACAAGGAATCAGATTTTACTCTTTATGTTTTAAAAAATCAAACTGCATCAATAAAATATTTCCAAAAGGCTACAATAACAGTTGCAATGGTTTAGAATTTTTATTCAAAGGAATGTCCAAAGTTGTATAATATAGACGCATGCCGTGCGCGGAAAGTTTTTCGCAAAATTCGGAACTTTGCGGACATTTTTAGAAAGGAAAACGTAATTTTTGTTCTTGTAACTTTTTGTTTTAAATATCGAAAAATTAAAAATATTCCCCAATTTTATGTACGATTTATTTATTGTTTGGCAGGTGTGAATCTGTTCCAAAAATTTAAGGTATTTGGTTCCAAAAATTAAAAAAAATCGGCCATTAGTCCGAAAATTCAGACACAAAAAAAAAATCACTGAAAAATATTGCGAATTTCAACAAATTGTCGTCGAAAGAAAAACCAATTTCGTCAAAACATTGCGAAAAAAATGTAATTTCGTCAAAGGACCGCGGAGAAAACGCGAATTTCATCAAAGGATCGTAAAAAAGATAATTTCGTTAAAGAATAGCATAATTTTATGTATGATTTATTTATTGTTTGCCAGGGGTAATATTGTTCCGATTTCCGAAATTCAGACATAAAAAAATATCACTGAAAAATATTGCGAATTTCAACAAATGGTCGACGAAAAAAGACCAATTTCGTCAATCATTCTCAGAAAAAAATCACCAATTTCGTCAAAGCATCGCGAAAAATAAGCAAATTTCGTAAAAGGACCGCGGACAAAACGCTAATTTCTTCAAGGAAACGTAAAAAAAGATATTTTCGTCGAAGAATCGCAGAAAAAACTGAAATTTTGTGAAAGGAGTGCGGGAAAAAAACAAATTTCGTAAAAGCGTTGCGGAAAAAGGCCGAATTTTGTAAAAGGATCGCAAAAAAAAAGGAATTTCTTTAAAGTACCGCGGAAGAAAACTAATCCCTGAAAGGATCACGAAAAACAACACGAATTTCGTCAAAGGGCAGCGGAAAAAGCGCGAATTTCGTCAAAAGATCGCAAAAACGCAAATTTCGCCAAATGAGCGCAGGAAAAAAAACGTATTTAGAAAAGCATAGCCGGAAAAAGTTTGAATTTCGTCAAAAGATCGCGAAAAAATGCGAATTTCGTCAAAACGCCGCGGAAAAAGCACGAAATTTCGTTAAAGGATCGCGGAAAAAACTCATCGGTCTCTTTAATGACAATACTTATGAAAGGATCTCTCCCTACAAAATGTGATTCAGTTGTTTCAGAAGCAATGTCACATTATTTCTGTGAACAGAGTGACTGGCATTTTGTGCCAAGAGGTCATAATATTAAGGATTGGGCTGTTTCTAAAAGCAATGGCGAAATAATTGATAAGAATTCACCCTTCTTACCATGGACTTTTAGGTTTATTATTTTTTAACCAAAATAATTATTCTTTAATTAATATTAATTAATTTTTAATTTAAATGGTAATTATTTTTAAACTACTGTTTTTAATTCATATCGTCAAAATAATAAAACACGTTATTTTATTAAACGTTAAATTAATTTGCAGAAAGTTTTTGACCGAATATTTATATGCACAGAAAATTTTTGGTTTTATACAAGTCTGGGCTTTTATACTGTCTTATGCAAATAGTAGAATTAAGCAGGTTGAGAAAACGATTTTGTTCATGTTTTACAATTTTAAAACTTTATTAACTAGGACTTCCCTCAGAGGGATTAGTCTGAGCGATATTACTGAGAACATAGATTTAATAATAACATGTGGAAGCAAAGAAAATGAGATGTTATCTTTAATTCTCCATATACTGCGAAAAATTGAAATGATGAAAATAAAGGAATTGTAGAATTACAAAATCTTATATATAAATTCGCATACACTGTTTAAAAAATGGGAAATCAAACCATTCAAGACAGCCATGCATGGATATAAAATTGAAAGTACGCAATATATTAAAAGTAAAATAGAAAATGAAACACTAATTTACTTATATCGGAATTTTAACTGTATAAAATAATGTCAAGAGCATAATCAGACGCTCCGCACCAATTTGAGTAACTTTAAATGACAAACATATGATGTTTAAAAAGAATGAACTATACTTTATATGGTGTGTGCTCCGCCGGAATAGTTAATATTGTACAATATCTGTTTTCCACGGATGCAATGAGGTTGTCGATAACATTTAAGGAATTCTCTTCTAAAAATCTAATATAGTATCAAAGTACCGAATACATCAAAAGTGGCATGCAATGCTTCGTTAGAGTGTGTTTTAGATATGCTCGATCGGATTTAAATGATGAGTGTATGCTGGCCACTACATACGCTGTATTGTTTTGTTTTCAAACATATTCTGCACAAGTTGAGCTGTATTTAGCATGTATTAAATAAAAGAAATCGGCAATGATTACAACATAAAGTATGACACAAGATCTGAATATATCGTCTGCATAACTTTTGAGCTGTCAAAGTGTCATTTGAAGTAATTTACAAATCCATACATATTTATTCAGCAAATCATGCAAGCTAACGTACGCCAATATAAACCCGATTACAAAATTTCACCAGAATAAGTTAATATATAAAAAATCTACTAATGATAATTGAGAATATGACCTTATGATAAAATGTCTACAAAAATGAATCGGATAAAAAATTCATATCACATTTAAAACGGCACTTCCCTCTGTTAGTGGCCTTGGCGAGAGAGAGAAAAGCCTAGAGAAGGAACACTTTAACAAGTACTTTCGGGCAACCTACTCACTGTTTCATACAGGTCTATTCAATATTTACACAATTTATTTAATGCTAGGTGGGTATCTATCAGTTTTGTTGCATTTAAATCGCATGTTTTGCGGAGGAAATGCAGCATTATGAAATATTTAAAGTTGCTGTACCTAATAATTCCAAATTAATGGTAATTGAGATCGCTTTCCTTTAATTTCATCTTCTTAAATTTTAAATTTTTTAGAAACCATTCATAGAGACAATTGTATATTTTAAAACTAACCCGAAGCAAAATTTCAAGATTTTGGGCTCAGCAGTAACACAGAAATAGAAAATTTTCGAAAGTTTTTTGTTCCTGCACTGTTTTATATAGCGACATTTTTAGAAATTGTTCTATTGCGAGAATTTACGTCATGATAAATACAGCTATGTCAATTTCCATGTTTATATTCCTAAATATTCCATGTACTTCGTTACTTAGATCATCTTTAGATCTTTTTCCGCATTATATAGTCTTTCGATTTTTTAGAATTCGTTCTACAACGTGCATTTACATCTTATAAATTACTGCCATGCCAAAGTTCTAGTTTCTAACCCCAACAGTATCCAAAAATTTCAGTATTCCAAATATCTGTTACAAGCTAAAGAGCCGGCGTTGCCCAGAATTTGAAGGATGTTTGTTCTGAAAAATCAGTTTCAAAATTTAACATACAACACAAAACAAACATTAAAAAAAGCTGTCGAAATGTTGTTGAATGAATCATATAAAAACGCTATATAAAAATGTATAAATGTATATATCAGACGCAAAAGAATACAGCTATAAATGAACTTATTTCAATTTATAATTGGAGCAATAATGTTAAAATACGCCAATATTTCCCTAATCGGGTTTTTATTATGCTTCAATACATTTTTCACACTCATATGACGTTATAATATATCCACCATGCCCTTTATATTCCCAATATGACGTAATATTTTCCTCTTTCACGTGGAAACCTTGAAATAGAAAAGTTATGAAGTTATATTCACTTTCATTTAAATTCGTCAAACCATTTATTTCATTTTCATATTTCACGTGAATATCTTGCAATAGAGAAGTTATGATGTAATATTCACCATTTTTTTAAAATTCATCAAACTATTTATTTCATTTTCATTTTTCACGTGGTCATTCTTGCAGTAGAAAATTAATTGTTGTAGTAATAAGTTTATTGTGTTTTTTAATTGTTGGCAACTGCTATAACGGAAAATGTTTAAATTTGATAAGAAATTGCTGTTAAATTGGTGGTTTTTCATTAATTAAAAATTAACTATAAGTTATTTCGATTCCGGATTACTTTAGTTGTCTCGGCCATGTTTTAATACACATGTACGTATCTCTTCACAATTTTGGCTTCTAAATTGTGGATTTTTTATAGAATTACAAACAGACAGATAGACAAGTTTTCATTTTTATATATCTCTCTATTATATGAAAAGTAACTAACGCTGTCACCGCCGCCGCCGGTTTTGAATTTTTTGTGACCGGAAGTCTTTCTTCGTTAATATTAAGAAAACTATTGCATACAAATATATGAAAATCGGTGGTATTATAGCGAAATGTTTCATCAACACACTAATGCATACAGTTTTCAAATCGAAGAATTATTTTAAGAGATATTTAATGCTAAAGTTGGACAAAATCGTTCCATTAAAAAAAATTTATAAGAGCAAAAGCTATACATGGGAATTTAATCATTTTTAGATCATTTTATTCAATAGAAGATCCCGGTCTGCAGATTTCATTAATTTTTTTTTAATTTGACTCATTTTTTGAAGTTTTATTTCTATTTTAAATTCAAATATTCAGCATTTTGAGAGATATTTTTTACATATTTTAGAAAATGGTATTAATTTAAACTGTTGCCAACTGTATAAACAGCGCAAACAATAATGTTTGCTTCAAATAAAAAAAATTATTTACACGTTACTATTATAAACAGAAAAAAACCTTCAAATTACAATTAAATAATTAGGTATAAAAAGCAGGCACTTATTGGAAATTACGCCATAAAAACTATATTTACATGTGAATTTTAAAAGAGAAAGGATATTGTAAAATAAATTCATCAACATGCGTTAGAAATCTGAAATAGAACAAATTACGTCACATTACACTTATTATGCAAAATGAACAAAAAATAGTATTGCAAAACAGTTTAAATTTAAAAATTGCGCGAGACAAAATGTTAGAGGTTAAATATTAGATTTTTTCAAAATTTTATTATTTGTCGTTTGATGTGAGGTGTTCAGCTATAAGTATGCAAATTTTTATGTTTCAACATAATTAGGGGCTGAGTTAGAAAAAATGCTTAAAATACACAAGTTAGAGCCCAGAGGGTTAAATAAAAGACTTTTTCAAAATTTATCATTTGTCGTTTGATGTGAAGTGTTCAACTATAAGTATGCAAAATGTCATGTCTCCAACTTAATTAGGGGCTGACTTAGAAAAATTGCTTAAAATACACAAGTTGGAGCCCAGAGGATTAAGTAATAGACTTTTTCAAAATTTTATTATTTGTCGTTAGATGTGAGGTGTTCAGCTATAAGTATGCAAAATGTCATGTCTCCAACTTAATTAGGGGCTGAGTTAGAAAAATTGCTTAAAATACAGAAGTTAGAGACCGGAGGGTTAAATATGACTTTTTCAAAATTTTATGATTTATCGTGTTATCGCAAGTGTTCAGCTGTAAGTATGCAAACTTTCATGTCTCCAACTTAATTAGGGGCTGAGTTAGAAAAATTGCTTAAAATACACAATTTAGAGCCCAGAGGGTTAAATATTAGACCTTTTTCAAAATTTTATTATTTGCCGTTTGATGTGAGGTGTTCAGCTATAAGTATGCAAAATTTCATGTCTCCAACTTAATTAGGGGCTGAGTTAGAAAAATTTCTTAAAATACAGAAGTTAGAGACTGGAGGGTTAAATATGACTTTTTCAAAATTTTATGATTTATCGTGTTATCGCAAGTTTTCAGCTATAAGTATGCAAACTTTCAATTCTCCAACTTAGTTAGGGGATGAGTTAGAAAAATTGCTTAAAATACATAAGTTAGAGCCCAGAGGGTTAAATGTCAGACATTTTTCAAAATTTTATTATTTGTCGTTTGATGTGAGGATTTCAGCTATAAGTATGCGAAATTTCATGTCTCCAACTTAATTAGGGGCTGAGTTTGAAAAATTGCTTAAAATACAGAAGTTAGAGACTGGAGGGTTAAATATTAGACTTTTTAAAAATTTTATTATTTGTCGTTTGATGTGAGGTGTTCAGCTATAAGTATGCAAGCTTTCATGTCTCCAACTTAATTAGGAGCTGAGTTAAAAAAATTGCTTTAAATACACAAGTTAGAGCCCAAAGGGTTAAATATTAAGCCGTTTTCAAAATTTTATTATTTGTCGTTTGATGTGAGATGTTCAGCTATAAGTATGCAAAATTTCATGTCTTTAACTTAATTGAATGAGGGGCTGAGTTACAAAAATTGCTTGAAATACACAAGTTAGAGCCCAGAGGGTTAAATATTAGACTTTTTCAAAATTTTATTATTTGCCGTTTGATGTATGGTGTTCAGCTATAAGTATGCAAATTTTCAAGTCTCCGACATATATAGTTTCTGATAACGGGCTCTGTGACAGACGGACAAACAGACAGACAAAGGAGTGAGACAGGTAGGGTTTCGTGAGATGGACGAAACTCTAAAAACATGCTGCGGATGACTGTAACAACATCCTAAAATTACATTACCATCAGCGATCTACCAATCCCGAATTTAGTTTATATTCGTTTCATATAATCTTATTCTTTTGTGCGGCCCTGTAAAATAATTATCAATATTATATACAGTAAAACCTCTGAATAGCGGACACCCCGAGAATGCAGAATTTGTCCCCTATTTAGAGGTGACCGCTACTGAGAGTAAAACATCTACAGTTATTTAAGAGTTGGTAATCGAAAAAAAGTCCGCTAAATAGAGGTATCCGCTAATCGGGTGTGTCCGCTATGGAGGTTTTACCAGTAAAACTTCTGAATAGCGAACACCTAGGGAGGGCAGAATTTGTCCTCTATTTGGAGGTGCTCGCTACTGAGGGTAAAAAATGTTCAGTTATTTAAGGGTTGGTAATCGAAAAAAATGCCCGCTAAATAGAGGTGTCCACTAATCAGGTGTGTCCGTTATGGAGGTTTTACTGCATAATAATATCATCCTTTACAAGAAAATTGCATGCTGTATGATAGACAGACATACATCTAGAGAAAGATAACCTCCGGATCAATAAACACTCATGTCTTTTGTTTTAATCATCCACAATTTTATGTCATACAACAAGCCAGATTTTATACAACAGGCTAAAAACGGTCACCGTGGTACGGAATACTGTATTATTATTTGTTTGCCCACCAAAACTGGTTGCCAAGGGTTGTTGCAAGGTTTGTGATCACGTGGTTGAAACTGATCTATTCAATATTACTGCGCGGGTATTTTTTTTTATTTGCTCCATGTGTTCAAACCAGTTGTCTACGAAAACATCAACCAATGAAAGTGACGCACACCAAATTTCTGTGACGTATGCAGATAAATTGTGCTTTTTTAAGAGTTTTTTCTATATAATTTTTAAACGGTTTGGAACTTATTTTTCATAGTAGGTGCATTCAGTAGGCGACCCTCATAGGTACCTTCTGGTGCAATCAGAAACGAAATCCGACAAATATTTTTTGAGTTATGCTTGACGAAAGGTTTTTATTAGGCTTTTTTTTAGTAGGACATGGCGTTAATATCCATCGTAGTAGTAAAGTGTCCGGACAGTAATATTTCGCTGAGTATTAGCCTTCGCTTCGCTCAGACAATTATTTATAATGTTCGCAAAATCCTACAATAATAATTATATTCGTTAAGGTATTTTACAAGTAACTGTCTTTAGCAAAGCATTTTTTTAGCAAACTCATGCTTCTCATAGGTTTCTTTATCTGGAAGTGTTCTACTTTTTACTTTGCTCTCTAGGAACATTGCAATAACAGGTCTTGGATCATAAAAAGTTGTTCCAATTCCATTAAAAGCAATGAACATCCTTGAATTTAAGGCTTCTCTTTATACTAGTTCCGACTGTCAGAGTGAGGTGGAGACGCCTTAAAGTAGAAATAGTCTTGTTGTCGATGAGAAAGACGCAGATTTTCAGCTGCGCACAAAGCCATCACATCATCATTTAAATAGGCGACTTCGTCTTTACCAAAAAATTTCTCAACATCAAGGTGGGATGCACTAGCAACCTCTGTTGGTCTTCGTGCATTTAACAAAGCATCTTATCCTGTAGGATATGCTCACTTTATCCTCTTCCTATCTTTGAGAAACAAATTCTTTACAACTCAATATAGTTTCTTTTCTCACTGCATACCAGCATCTCTTGGTAGAAACTAAAGAATTGTTTTTACATCTCTGAGGATTTTCTTCAATTTACTAATCACTTTCAGATTCCTAAGTGCCTTCCTTCATTTCCACCAACTGTTCTTCGTATCCCTCAGGACTTACCCATTTTTGATAAGCGTCAAAGAATTTGTAAAAAATTTTCTTTGACAAATTCTATATCAATTTTTTATCAGGCAGTGTAGTAATGAAAGACCTTTGACTATCCGTCTCAAGGTTTTCAAAGTGTATCGAAACATCTAGCATTAGGCAAGCCACATGTTGTTCACTTTTTAAAAATCTATTTATAATCCAATAAACCCGCGAGCAGAAAGTTTGTTCAGTTTTTGATGAGTAGGGTTGATGGTTCACAATGTTTTCTCAATGTTTTTGCACGAGAGAAAATTTGTGCCGTACTGCTTTTGTCAAGTTTTTAAAGTGTTTCGCGAACTGGACTTCAAAATATGCAGAGAAACAAAAGGCACTTTGATTTTATGTTCCAGCTATTTCTTCAAGCACTTTCCCAGATAGCAATTTTAATTTGCAGAAAATTTTCAGCAATCTTACTTTGCAAACTTGCAAAGTTGCAGCAAGCTCAGCATGACAAGCCTGAAAGTTCATAACAAGACTGCAACAAGATTATGCAAACTCCGAAGTCACCATACTTTGAACTTGCAGCTAACTTGTCGTGCAAGTTGCAGTCTTGTTCTTCAAACTGACTGCAGACTCATATCAAACAACTAGTAATATTGCCATGGCACACGATCTGCAAATGCATTGTAAACTTGCAATCTAGCCATGACACACTATCTGACAAATGCATTGCAAACTTAGATTCTTGTAATGTCAAGCTACCTGCAAGTATGCTGTAATTTCATAGCAATGTTGTTATTTCTCTGAATTTTACGTGTAGTACAGGTAAAATAATATTTTTTGAGACAAGTGATGGCCATTCACCAAAACTTGGGAAGAACTTCGTTTTGATATTCGAAATGAAGATCCGATGAGTCCTAAAAAATAAAGTTGTTGTACCATGTTTTGGGGACAAAAGACGGGGGCGTTTTTAGCTCAGGGAGGGGGTGGGACTCAAAAAGTTTTATGTAGGTGAAGTAGGATATTGTTTATTATGTATTTTATAATTATGGGTGGGGCTTGTGACCTTGTGAGTGCTTAAGCCATTTGGTAGGCCTCCCCACCTAGCTGACCCTGTATTTTATAATTACGAATCAAATAAAGTAATCCGCAAGTCGATACGATCATTTCTTACAAAGTTAAGCAGGTTTTATGAATACGAAGTCGAAAATTATACTTGTGCAGGTAAAATAGGTTTTTACAGTAATAACTCATTTCTATTCACGAAAATTTGAGAAAAACATCGTTTTGGCACTGGAAATTTAGATACGTTGAGTCCCCAAAAATTAATGTTGTTTATCGTATTTTGGGGGCAAAAATGGACATTTTAACTCGAGAGGGGGGGGGGGGGGGACAGAATTCAACATTTTTTAAATAGGTCAAGTGGGATATAGTTTCATATGTATCTTTAAATTCTGATTCGTATAAAACCATCCGCAAGTCGATACGATCATTTGTGAGACAGTTACAGCAGGTTTTATGAATACAAAGTGGAAAATTATACTTTATTTTTTAGCATAGTTTTGTCGCATTTATTTTACGTTCAAAACATGTTCTTTATATCATGTTAAATCATTAAGTTTAATCATTATAATATCAAAATCCTTAAATTCTTCAAAATAGCAATAATCAAAATCAGAATAATTTGAGTTTACTCCAAAGCCATTAAAGTTGCCAAAATCCACTTATACCCTGCCTTAACTTTGTAATGAATGGTCGTATCGGCTTGCGTACGGTGTCATTTGAATCAGAATTATAAACATCATAACAAACGATACCCCATTTGACCTATTTAAAATAATTTCAGTTCTACCTTACAAAGTTAAAGCCCCCCCCCCCCCAAAAAAAAAAAAACCACGATAAAACTACTTCATTTTTTGGGAACTTATTGGATCTTCATTTCTAGTGTCAAAATGAAGTTCTTACCAAATTTTTGTGAATGGCATCAGTTGCTGCTGTAAAAACCTATTTTACCTGCAGTAAAGTATAATTTTCGACTTCGGATTCATGAAACCTGCCGTAACTATGTAGCGAATGATCGTATCGACTTGCGGATGGTATCATTCAATAAAAAAAAAAAAAAAAAAAAAAAAATACATAATAAACGGTAACCCTCTGTTGACCTACTTAAAATTTTTTTAGCTTTGCCCTTCCCCTTCCCTGGGTTAAAAATGCTCCCCAAAACATGGTTAAGTAACTTTATTTTGGGGGAACTCAAGTATCTTCATTTTTTGTGTAAAAACGAAGTTCTTCCCAAATTTTGGTGAATGGCCATCAGTTGTCGTATATTACTCACTTTTTGGTATATATATTTTACATGTACACTAATAGTCGTACTTTTCTGGGTTGTGCGTGTTTTGTGCAAGATTCCGCATAATCGGAGGTTTGTCAGATGCTCAACATTTTTATGTCATATATAGACTGAGTAGACAAGGACTTATAGTTTAAAGTAGATTCGAAAGCAATTCTAATTTCTTACACAACTAGCTGTACCTGGCGACCTGTTTGGTTTTCCTTACAATATATGGTAATCATTGTATCATTCTTTTTTTATTATTCATAATTCAATTTACTTGCTCAAGTCTTCGCCAAATCAGAAAATATAAGAATAAATTTAAAAAAATCGCAGGTTTATTTTTTACAGTTTTCAAGAATTCTGTCTACAGTTAGTTTTTAAGGTGATCACAAATTACAACTTCCCAGTTAACAAAACTACCTTGATGTTAAGGGTGGAATTGCCGGGAGGTAATAAAACTTAATAGAAACAATTAAATCGATTTTGCCGAGCAATAAGCCTTATCTTTCAGACTGAACTTTCAGACAAACCAGACTCGAGAGTAATGTGGGTTATGCTTCTGGCAAATTGCACAATACATAAGAATAAATATTACTAAACAAAGACATAATTAACATAAACAATTTATTTTCTATATTGTTTAGACCCGAGAAGAAGATATTGAGATAATTCATTCAGTTGGTTTGACATTTAATGTGAAATTTTTATCCCATGCGTTATCCCGTAAGGAATGAACGTATCGAAATTAAACGTAAAGTTTAATCAAACTTTTAAAGATGTAACCATTTAAAATAATTTTACTTCTTAAAATATTTGTTTTTTCCAAGAGCAAACAAGATAAACCAGTAGAAATCAGAACATTCTTTAGTATAAAGTTTTAAATTCTTTAAGCAGTCATCAAAGCATTACCAGCGCCTTTGTTAAATATTTGCGAAAACGATTATGATTCCGCGTCGATAGGTACATCGAGCATCCGTCAACTCCTCCACTGAGCACCCGCCAAGTAAAGTCAGTGCGTAACGAAAAAATACGATTTTCTCAAAAGTATGTGACTAGGATAATCGCTATAGTTTCCCTGTATGGCTTAAATAAACTTCTAGTACTATTTTTTTTCATAATTTTATTTACAGTAGATTTGGTAATAGCGGGGAAGGAAGAGGGGGGACACATTTTTCCAGTACATTTTCGACTATATCTCTGAAAATGTAATATCTAAACTTACAACAAATACGCATTTGGTTTCCGTATTACAAGACCTTTCGAACGATACCCCACACACTACACACACAAAAGAAAAAAAGAAAAGAAAAATAAGTAGCTTATTTCCCTAATTTTTTTCTAAAAATACTTGCGAATCGCTAATAATCAATAAGTATGTTGGTCAATAACCTTATAACTCTGGCAAGTTTGAAATTTTCATGTTCCGTAGTTTCGAAAAATTGACTATGACAGACGGACAGAGACACACAAGTGATGTTTACAATTCTTCAGTTTTTACATTTTAAGTGCGGAAGACAAAAAATTTAACTAAGATCAAAACTAGTTTATCTAGTCAGTTAGTCTAATTTATCTAGTAAAATTTCATCAGTTTAATCTAATTTATATAGTCAAATTAGTTTAATCTAATTTATCAACTTTAATCTAGTCAGAGAGACAAACTAGTCAGTACCTAAACAGTACAAACGCAGAATAAAACTTTTCAACCTCAGGTATCCTATGCATGAAAAGGATTTAAAAATATTAAAATGCGAGCGCGCGAGAAATCTGTAAATATCTCCCATATGATTAGCATTAATTTGACCGTTTCTTCGCGTAACTAGTGTAGGCTCTTAAGAAGTTACCTTTTATAAAAGATTGTTACCAGTGTTGAATTCAGGCACTTTTCTCCATGAGGGATTTATGTGGCTCCGGGGGGGGGAGGGAATTCCCCCCCGGACCACCCCCTGAATTCAACACTGATTGTTACCATAAAAATTATAATAAATAAAAATACAGTTGGACACTTTTTTTACATGTAAAAAATAAAACAAAACAAAACATGTTCAATAAGAATACAAATAAACAATATTCAAATCTGACATTAACACTATAACATTGAGATTTTGAAGTGGTTATTTAGCTTCAATTCATTACAAAAATACGCACCAATGAATAATAGTAAAATTTTTTGCGGCAGGCCTCGAAATGGAAAAATCCACGAACAGGGACGCTATTTCAAAATTATCGTTGACTAAAAACTTTTTTTTTTAAACTTTAGGCAAATTTATGTCTAATCATACAAAACAATTTAAAAACTGCATTCAAAATTCTAAATAATAAAAAAAAGTTATAGACAGCACAATAAAAGACATATGTATAAAATTGTAATAAGATGTTTTAATAACTTCACGGATCACTAACCAGAACAATATCTGTCATAATTTCACGAACCGGAATATCGTTTCGATTTGCTCCGGTAAATGCCTGATTTGCGGACTTGAAAAACTAAAAATTTAAAAATATTCATATTTAAAATTTTTACAAAAATTTGGAAATAAAAAGATTTATACACATCCGATTAAGAAGCAGTTACGTCAAAAGAAAATAGAAATTATTAAAGAATTAAATAAAACGAACGTCGGTACGAAATACTTTTAATAATTTCAATAAAAATTAGAAGAAAAGAGGTACATTAAAAATCCAGCTTGATAAGCATAGAGCCAACTAAGAAACAGTTTAAAATTATACTTAATATTTAAATAGAGAAAAAAGGGTTAATGGTAATGAAAAAATAATTTTAAAGTTTAAAATCATACACTCGAACGCAGTGTTGAATGCAGGGGGTGACCGGGAGGAGACATTCCCCCCGGAACATTGAAAAGTCGTCCCGGAAGGTTTGAATTTTTATGCTTTTTAATGGACAAAAGTGCAATTTCCACCTCGGATCTCTAAAATGCCCCCCCCCCCCCAACCTCATCCAGGAGCAACAGAAATCTCTCCCGGAGATAAGCGTCTGAATTAAACACTGCTCCAGCAGCATGAAAGGCAACAACAACATTTAAAAAAGCAAACGAAATCTTAAACCCCCTGTAAAGTTCAGAAAAATTCATTAAAAAATTAAGATTTTCAACACTGGTTTAACATGGCCTAAAACATAACTAGTGAAAAACGTAGGCATTACTTAGAAAATTAACATAATTTTTAATTTATTAGAATTTTTGTATGACATAAGTTGTAGATTATAGAGAAATGTTACTTTAGAGAAAATAACCACATTTCAATAATTAAAATAAGAAATACCTTTATTTCAGAGTTCCTTTACTTAAACACTAATCAACGATCCGCTGATCACGAGATTCAATAACGATGCGTCTTTTTCTTTTGACTCTGAGCTCTGAATTTCCGGTCATACGCTGTTATCTATTCTGCTCTCAACAAAGGGAATTTTCGCTTACGTTGTTGAAATATGACAGTGTTGCAGCAGTTTTACAGCAAAATGGCATTGCAAGGGAGAAATCGATTTTGTTTCATCTGCCTTGCAGTACTTTTGAGTGAAAATTGTTGTGTCAAATTTGTCAAGACAAGGAAATATCGAAAAAAAGTCAAACTTACTGCAAATGTGCATGCTATCTGGGTTAATGCGTAGAGCAGAAACTGGACAAAATGTTGCTTGATGATTCCAACTCCGACACAGTTAAGTCAGACCTGAGCAAAGCATCAAATGCAAAGTTAGTCTTTACCCAAGTTCTATTTCATAAGAACACAGAGACAGCTATTTTTGCCTGTATTTTCGTTTACCCACTTATTTTTTGCGATATTCTCAGTGCACAAGTTATCAAATGCAACCTTGACAAAATCCACGATGCGTTCTGCTCCTCGCTTTCTGAATTTACATTCTCCTAGTCAGTTACATTGTTCTATGTCCTGTTCTTTTGAAAAAATCGTGCTCTAACAGATTTGTTATAAACTCCATATTTCGTATCAGAACCATCTACTTGGATAGCAAAACAAACAGCATTTTGTAACTGTGATACGGTGTTTTCTTTTACTGCTATGACATCTGTTGCCATTCTTATCCTCTCCTGAGTCAAAGAGTAAGCTTATGTTATTCACCTGTTTAAAAAAAAGGTTGCCGGCACCATGCCCTGTCACTGGGCGACAATATCGTGGTACTAGGCGACACTAGTGTCGCCTACTTTAAATGTTATTTTATGCTCTGTTTTCTAGGGAATTTTAATGGGAAATAATTATTGTATATGTATTTGCATTCTGCTGATTTGCATATATGCGCTGAGTTATAGATTTTATTTTGCGTAAAACATTACATTACATTACATATAAAACTTGAAAGATCTAAAGAATTAAAATAATAAAAAGAAATTTAAATTACATTTTCCATTCTTCAGGGTTCCTAAATGGTCTGCCAACTGAATACCAATATTTTTTAACAGAAATTCCATGGTAGGTTTCTACAACATTTACGCTAGAATTAACCTTAGAAGGTGATTTCTGCAAAATTTTCCAAAAATATCTAAAAGAGATTTTTTTCAAAGTCAATACTGGTATTCAAAAAGCGAACAATTTGGGAGCCCCGATTCTGAAAAAATATATCCTACTGAAAAATGTGTTTATGTAAATGTATAAAATTATATAATTTAGAACGATTACCATTATGCAACACAGCATTAAGATTCTACACAGTTGCTTTTAATAGGTTCTAAGGTAAAAGCAAACAAATTACCACTATTTCAGGATTAAAAAAAATTTTGAAGAGACGTTGCGCTTAAATAAGGAAATTTGCAATGAGAAACGACTTCCAGTTCCTATTTCAAGGACCACATTCTAATGCATAGACAAAACTAAGTATATTTTGATGGTAAGGGGTATGATGGTTTTGATGGTAAAGGATTGGAAAATTAAATAATTGTTTATCTAATGATTACAACAAAATATGAGTAAAATTTAACAGCACATTAAATAAATAAATATTATGTATATACACAAATTAAATAATAATAAATTCATGTAAACAACAAACGGAGGTTTTTTTATGCTTTGAAAGATGAAAGTATATATAATATAATTGGAAGTTACTTTTTTGTATTTGACTCAGAGGTTAACATTCAAGAATGAAATATTTTGAATAAAAAAAATATACAAATTTATATTGAAATGTTACTAAATTTAGTAAACGTTAAATCAATAAATATTTTTTATGGTAATTCTTTCATAACAGATTAAACATTTTCTTAATTTTTTATATCTAAGAAAAAGGAAACCTCAAATTAAAAAAAAGTATTTTTTCATACAGGAAAAGCAGCCTATAAACATAAACATAAACTGCAAATTTAATCTTAATTTGTAAACAAAAAATAATATTGTTAATCTTTTAATAAGAATGTCATCTATTTTAATCAAATCACAGATTAAATCGCGATTTTAAACGATTATATATATATATATATATATATATATATATATATATATATATATATACATATGTGTGTACATTACGGATGAGAGTGCTCCGACCCAAATGACAGTTTTCTACCATTAAATTTTAATAGTATTTCTCGCCGTATTTAATGACAGAATTTCCGAGACTTAATAAAGCAAAGAGCACTATTAAAATTTAGCGGAGAAAATCAACCGTTCGGGTCGGAGCACTCTCATCCCTGGTACATATAATTTATTAAAATTATATACCTAAATTTTTAAAATGATCTAAAAAAGCATTTATTCGAACGTGAACATAATTTGAAGAGATTCTATAGGCATTTTGCCTAAAGAATAAACAATAAATTCTAAATATGTTTTTATAAGCTTAAATGGTTAGATATGTAAAAAAATTAAGTGCAATGAGTTTGTAAAACGCCAGCTTTTATCTGGCGTAAAAAGCATTTAATTTAAAAATGATATTTAAATCCAATGCTGCATTTAATATTTTAAGGATTTCAGAAGTAACTGGTCATTGTCATATTTACTTCGTGCATATGAATTAATAGGTGTAAATCATTTTCATAACTTATTTTGATTAGCATATACATGCATGTGGGTAAGTTTATATTTATGGTAATAACAGTAATTTTTACCAGTAGAAATTTAAATAATGCTGCCATGGTATTTGTTTGATTTGTTACATTTGTGGTAACTAATGAAATTACATGTTTTCAGTTTTTATTTTTTCTGTAATTATATTAAATATAATTTCATTAATTAAAATATAAAATGTAGAATGTAGCATACGTTCCTAACAAGAGAATTTTTTTAATTATTAAATTTAAACAGTTTTAACAATTTATTATTAAATGCAGTTATTTATTATTTTAATAGATGCAAATGTCTGGAGTATTTAATATAGGTTTGCATAATTATTACAAAATATTAAGACACATAATGTTATTGAATCAATTAAATAATAAAATAACTAATTTAAAGTTTTTATAATATCGTTAACTACTTAGAATAATTTTATTAATTAAACATAAAAACATAGATTATGTCAGTAATTAGAGGGCTGATTGTTTTGGGAACTTTCAATTTTTCGTATAATACAATTATGGTTGCCACATGTCATCTTTCTGTTAGCGTTAATTTGGAGTCCTAAAATCGTACAGTCACAATTTATGCGTAGAACCTGTACAATCTCAATAAATAGCTTAATAATATGAATAAATGCAGAACTCTCTTCCAAATTTAAGTTAATCCTTTCTGGGGCAAAGTACTTCCATTGCTAAAATGTTGAAATGAATGATTGACACCGGAATTTATGCACAAATTTATTTGAAAATAACAAGAAGCTACTTTTCATATACATAATAAAGGGGGGGGATTACCAAAATTCTGGTGCCATTGTGGCATTTAGAATTAAAATTATAAGTGGTTTCGTAAACATGCCACCGTCTCTGAAGTTACAAAGACGCAACCTTACAACTGTAATAGCTCGTGTCATTTTTAATATTTTAAAGGATATTTTTCAGAAATATTAATGCATTTTTTCCCCACATTTTGAAAATTGCCTAGTTTAAACTGTGTTTATAACTGAATCTAAATATTGTGTAGGAAAAGAAATTTTTTTCAGAAGTATTTGAAAAATTTGCTCCATTTGATAGAAATGCTTCTAAAACTCAGAATAACTTTCTTTTTCTGTTTCATGCTACAACAAATATCTCTTAATTTGAAACTTTTTTAAGGGGCTGGACATATATAAATTTATCACTTTAGGGGGTAGGGGTGGTCTGGCAATGGATAGCGTAAGATATTTTTAGGGGGAGAGGGAGGCTGTGTTTTGACATCGTTATCATTTTTGATAAAACCAAAATTTTCTTTTTCGTTTATAAGAAGTTATGCTTACCCCCGTGCAAGGGCAAGGGCAAGAAGATATTACTGTTGAATGCATTAAGCAACAAAAAATATCATTAAATAATTTTAAGTAGTAAGTATTTCTGCGTTATTTGATATAAAATTATTTCATATATAAGAGTGATATTTTATGAGCTTCTTTTCTTCATTTAAGTAAAAAAATATATATGGTGATGTCCATAAATGTCACACTTTTCTCAATATTTTTTACCCCTCTCATCCCCCCTTGTCACGAACTGTCACAATTTCACGACCCCCCCCCCCTCCAATCGTGGCATCATTTGTGGGCGGCCCCTATATATATGGGAGAAATAAATGCATAACCATACTTGTATATCATTGTAAACGTATAAAAAGAAAAAATAAATAAAAATAAAAAGAATTTTTAGACACAGGTGACGATATCATTAGGGAGAGGAGAGAGGTAGAATGATGACATGTGATATCATATGGGGGGGAAGGGGTCGAAAATCGCCAAAATGTTGATGGTTATAGCTGTATAGCCTCTAAGAAGATACTTTTAATAAAATTCTTTTGTCTGCGGTATACCTAATATAAGCTGTTTCAGAGGGCGTGTAAATATAGGCAAGCAGCTTATACTAAAATACAGAACCACAAGAGTGCTGCGGGAGCAGACGCAGCCAATTAAAGTAGGCGCTGACAGGCTTTGTTCGCGCCATCAGTTACTGATGCGTCATTTATCTACAGAAGAATTAACTACGCTTTTCGCACCAGGAGCGAAATATTGTTGCTGCGGCGATGTTTAGATATCAGAGTTTGAAATTAACTTTTTTTTTTTTCCAGGAGATTTCAATATTTTTTTTCTGAATCAATTAAATAAAAAATATTTCATCTTTGAGTCGATCCTGTTTTATGCAAAAGCAGGTATATCGATGATAAGAAAAAGATTTGTCTATATGTGGCATGTAAATTGTCTAATGACATTATGAGTACACTTTTTGCTTACTAGAAAGAACAATCACATCAACCCTATGAATTTGTTTTTCATGTAATTTTTTTTACTATCATAAAACATTTAATTCGCAATTTTACACATACCAAAGTATAAAAATAACACTATGTACACAAAAATCGGCATATTTTGAATATTAAGATAAAATCTGTGTTTTGTGTATTACGCAGGAATATGTGTAAGAACAGAATATAACACACATATCTGTGTATTTTGTATATTACACAAAAATATGTGTATTTTATACATTACACAAAGATATGTGTATTTTGCATATTACACAAAAACATGTGTAAAAACAGAATATTACACAGATATGTGTGTCGGAATATTACACAGAAATATGAGTATTCTTGTACAATTTAAACATTAAAGTGTGTATTTCAAGACTTATCACCTAATTTTTATACATTTGGACTTATCATCAAATTACACATTAAAATGTGTATTTTAAAATTTACACATTAGGCGTGTATTTTGGCAATTTACACACCAATTTACACATATAGACAAATCGTTTTTGTATCATCGATATACCAGTTTTTGAGTGTAAATTTACACATTTTTTTTAGAGTGTATCATTGTATCAGAATGGCATATTTCGCTATGTGCGGTACCAGACCATTTTATAGAATGATCCTTTCGAAAAATACTATTAATGTTTTCCTTGATTTTTATGCACTGAGATTTAATAGATATTTATATTGAGTTTAAGTTTTATAATTTTCTTCATTTTTCTTTGGTATCTAATTTAAATAATGCAAATTCGTTTCATTAATTTATCATTTTTATTTAAGCGAAATTACTTAGTTTCTACGGAAGGGAATTTTAAATCCAAAATTTTTTAATTTGATCTGATTTTATTTTGAAAATTGTAAAAACCCCGTGAACATTTTATTTTGTTATGATTTACTTGTTATAAAATTATGTAAGAAAATTACTTATTATCATTAAACTAAAGTTATAACAGGCAAAAACAAGTACATATTTATTTCTTTTTTTTTTTTTTGAACGCACAACTTAAACAATATATATATTAATAAAAAAAACTATTTCAGCAGAAATTGAAAATGTACTTAGTAAAACAAAAATCACGAGATAACAGATATAATAAAAGCAGAATAAAAGGTTCACAGATGAGCATTTTTATTCGATCTCCTGCTTTCATTATACCTGTTATCTTATGATTTTTGTTTTAGCACGCTCGTTTTAAATTTTTGCGGAAACTGTTTTTTTATCAATATGTATCTTTTTAAAATCGCCGATTGTGCGTACAATATATGTAAATATCCTATGCAATATCGTTTTTGATATTTAATGATCTTTTACAGAAATGTTTTCAGTTTTATGTTTGTGACAAAGACTGTGATTTGCGTAACTTAGTTCCGTAGAGGTCAAGAAACCCCCACCTCCTCCCTGATGATGACTTATTAGAAATGTCTGAAACGGTGGGTGTATTTTTAAAGTTTATTTAATATAATTTTTATATAAGTTTTATGCTGATGAGTATCGTAAGAGTTTTTAATTTTTAAATTTGATAGTGTATGTCCAAGTTTTTATTATTCTTATCTATTGTTCATAAAAATATGAAAAATGTATAAAAATAACTAAAAGTGATAAAAGGTATATGAAAAAGTTTGAAAAAATGCCTCTAATATAAAGAAAAGTGCAGGATTCAAATTACTTTTAATGTGATGCAGTCATGACAAAAAGTGGATCCATGAGTAAGCTCTCCGTTCCATTATGAAGCTCAGTGGTTGGTATCGTATTTGTAGGAAAGAGATAGATGGAGATAAAGTATTTTGATTTGTGTGATGTTAAAAATACAACCCTGAAATTGGTTAAAACCGGTCAGAATTAAGTTCAAATACTTGCGGTTCCACAAAGTCTGTCTGCGGATCGCCCGAATGAGGTCATTTAAATTTTAGCGATAACCGCCTCCATATTGCAAACAGTTTTTACGGTATACTGCATCTCTATTATTAATCAGAACTGTGTGGGTACCGCCGGATCTGCAAATACAGCAGCTTTTTTACCGATGAAAATTCGTATACATGGAACTCCATGTGAAGGCGTCTACCTTCACATATTAATGTTAATAGTTTCCCCTTTTACCCCTTTAAAATTACGCCTTTTTAAATTCTTAAATTTAATTATCTGTCTGCATTTGGATTCAGTTTATTTTTATCGCTCTTTTCCCTTTCATAAATTAAACAGTCAATTCTCAGTCTCTTTAATATTTTAATCGAAGCGCACGGCATTTAAAAGAAAATAAATAATATCCTTTTCCGCCTGGCAACCACTTTCTTATTTTCATTCTTGTGCCTTACTTTTGATGACATGCAGAAATTAGTCAGCCATATTACTTATAAATTTAAGCGACCGTTAGTCCAGATGCAATATATTAATCATTTCATTATTGGAACGCTGTCTTTAATTTGTTTTAGTTTATTAACGTTCGCTTTCTGGCGTTTCAATCCCGTGAGATATTTGGCAACCCCCTATAGAATGTTCCATTGTGGTTTCTGCGCCATATTTCCTACGCATATCAGTTGGCGGTAAATAATTCATATTGCTCTTTTGACGCCTCCAATTGAGCTATAATTAACGAACTTTGACCACGTTTCCACTCATTGTATTCTCACCATACGTTATTGGAGAAAATGGATATGTACTCTTGCCAACTCTCAATTATTTGGAGAAAATGTAATTTTGATCCCTTCCTTCTTGATTCTCATTCTGTGAGCATAAAAAATGTAACAATTACACTCTCTCTCCAACTTTCGGCTCCTGTCGAGGGCTCGTCTTGCGAGTAATAATCTGATCCTGGTGTCCAATTGGTCAATAAAGAATATTTGCAGTATTTGGCTGGTCTCTCTCTGGAATATGGACTAATTCGTTATTTTAATATTGTTTCACATCATTCTCAATAGCAACATCTTATCCGAACAACTCAAAACACCTGTACAGATACCCAAGCTTCTGTACACTCCATAATATCCTGGATAATAAAAATTATATTTCGTATACATATGAAATTCCAACCTAAAACACTACATTCGTTATAGGTGGGAGCCAAAATTAAATATAGTTTTTAAATTAATAATTTGAGAATAAATTATCCAGCATGACAGTAGTCTGACATTGTCTGGGTAGCTCAGTGGTTAGAACAGTTGTCCGTATTGCCAAGGTCCCAGGTTCGTGACCTGGTCTAGATGCTTTTCACTCTGTTCAAGAAAATGTAATTATTTTTATCTTTCCCTAGAACGAATATAATTAGGAATAGTCGATCCATAAAATGCGGCTTAACGCAGAAACAAGCATGGGGTTTTATTAATCAATAAAAACTGTAATTCGTGTTGGTGTTGATTATGACGGCTAATTATCTGCATGAGGGACATTGGCCCAAAGGGGGCGGTCTTTCCTCCTTGGGGGTCTTTCTAAGGGAACCTAACCCGTATTTACGCAGGGAAATCCAAGGTTCGAAGAAAACCACGGAAACCTCCGAACGATTAGACCAACTGGCGCTATTAGGTTTCGAACCCAGCACCTTCCGTCCACCAGCTTTGAGAGCAGAACCTCTCGGCCACTGGTGGAACAAAAAACTGTAATTGAAGACTTTATGGAATCCTACGATTATTATATTTTCAAAAATTAATTAATGTAAAATTCATTTACAAGTCCTCTTGTATATTTCAAAAGAATCATTTTTTATTAAATTTTCTTTTGCATGATTAACGATTTTTTTTTAAGTAAGCAATAAATGTGACCGCAGGAGGTTTTTTCTTCTTTTAAAAGTGTTTTACAAATTATTACAAATAGGATATTTACGTATTTTACGTAATGTGCAATCAAAAATTTTCAAGTGATTTTAGTTAATTATAATGCAAAAATTTTCCGTATGTATTATTGTAGATATATGACATATATCATAAAACAAAACTATTAAAAAGTTTGAATTTTCTAATTTAGAAAATAAATAATTTATTGCAAAACGATTTTAAATCGATTATTATAAGTATAGGGATTTTAAATAATTTATTAGTCTGAAGTTTTAAGAAGTACCTGTGTACCTTTAAAGTTAACTGTGAACTACTTGATTAAAATTTTGGAAAAAAATCCTTCAAAATTAAATATATCATTTTTATCATTTCTGTGATTTCGAATTTTACTCTGAATAATTTATCCTTCCAATAAGAAATAAATGTAATCTAAAATAATCATTTGCAATTATTAAACACCATAATTAACCTTCTCTCTAGAATAAATTTGAAAATTATTTTATTTTATATTAAGAAAGCGGTCTTGTTTCAGATTATATTAATGATGTCTTTCAGGAGTATGCACATTTTTTAAATGCCGAAGAAATATGACTCACACTCTATAATTAATTAAGAATGATTGATTGATGAATCGAGACTTAAGACGAAATAATACTGGGATTTTATTTAATAATAAAAACTGTTATTGGAAAATTTATCGAATGTTATGATTAATTTTCCCCGCTCCAGAAATAAATGAATGTAAGATCATTTATAAAACTTACTATGTATTTGAGAAAAAAAGATTTTTTTAATTATATTTTTATGAACTAAAGTCTTTATAAATTTTTCCTTTAAGCGAGTAATAAACCTGGGAGGGAATGATTTTTCTACTTTTATCAGAAACTCGTGTTACAAATCCTTTTAAAAATGATACTTAAAAAATATGTAGCCAATATATTTATCAGATTGCTTTTAACGGAAAAGCAAAATGGCAACAATTAATAGTAAAAAAATAATAAATAAATAATAAAAGAGAAATGTGAACCATTTTATGTGTTTTGTATTTTTAAATGAGTCAGTTAGGGGAGATGGAGGGTGAATGGGACATTTTCATAAAAATATTTTTTAAATGGTTTTTTTAAGTTAATATTAATATTATATATCATTATTCATGCAATAGGTATTTGACTACATCAATGCACAATATTAATTCTAGATTATTTTTATACAGTAAAATATTATTTAAAGAAAAGAATTCTTCTCTGTCCCACCCAATCATCCCTATACAAGGGATGATTGGAACACTAATAGGGATGAATGGGACACAAATATTTTCCTCCCTGTATTCAATGTTATCTAATTAAAATTTATTATTATAAACGTATATGTAATTATATTTGTAATATATGATCTTATAACATGGCTGTTATATCTCAGCGTTAGTAATAGTTCCTTTTACTGCAGTTTTAACTTGTAATGCAAACGTCGGCGGTTTATCTGCTTCATTTTTCCACTTACGATACATTTTAGATGTGAAATGAAATCGAAAAATTTCTTTGAAATACGGCAATAATTTTCAGCTACAAGTTATATATTAATATTAATTAAATGTATCTTAGATATCATGCACAACTGAAATTACATTAGAGGAACGGGGATTTATTTAAGCAAAATTTCAAAATTCAATATCATTCCCCCCATTTGATAAAAAAACATGTACTATTTTTAACAATTTTTTCTATTTTGATGAAGTTTCAATAGAAACTTTTTTGATAAACTATTTAACCATTATTCCAATACAATAATTAAGATTCAATATAGTTTTTAATAATAAATAACCTATATAATACGAGTACTGTTTAATACTAATAATCAAGATAAATTATTAATTTATCAATCTGTATAATATTATTAATTACCTTAATAAATAAAGTTTTCAACATCTCTTAGAAATGAACCAGACATACCGATGCATCCCTATTTAAAATGTCCCAATCATCCCCATGATGCATATATTATATTGTCAGCCATTTTGCCTCAGAAATTATTTTGTCACAAAGGTTAATATTAAATCATTTTAATTACCAATATCGAACCTTCAAATAAAGAACTACAACATATCTTAATTGTTTATATTGTATCATATATTTGACAATTTCAAATGTAAAAAAAAAAAAAAAAAAAAAAAAAAAAAAAAAAAAAACTTTTAAGCAGAGTTTCAAGAAATGCAACTTTGAAGAAAAATGAAAACAGCCATGTGGTTTTGCTTTTGGTTCTAAGGCACACTATAGTAGTACCATATATGAGAATAAAAAAGCAACTAAAAAAAAAGTTTACTGTCTGAAACATAGAAAGTTAACATCCATACCTTATCCCATTCATCCCCCAGCTCCCCTATAATAAATATGTTATTATATCTCTATTGTAAAGAAAAGTATATAATGCTGCTGCCGTAACTGAATTAATTGTGGCCTTTTCTTTTTTCATCGTCTTATATAAAATGCGAAATATTGCCTATAAAAAATTAAAACTAGTAGTTTTATGGAGAAATGTATGATAAACATACTGAAACAGCTAGTTTTTAAACCGAAGAATTATTTTAAGTGTTATTAGATGTCAAAATAGTTCATTTAAATTTTTTTATAGAGCCAAAAGCTATGCATATTAAATTAACCATAGTTTTCCGGCAGATACTTGACCCCAATGTGGAGTACAGTGTGTAAGCTTTTTTTAAAACTTGTATAGTTTTTTATTCAAAGTTTCATTACCTGAATAAATATTTAATTCATAGATGTAAATAGTAGATATTATCCACTGTTGTCAGATTTTTAAAAGTACAAATAACAATATTTACAATTTTTTTTAAAATTGAAAAACATATTTTAACGTGGATTCTAAAAAAGAAGAAAGTTTTAAAATAAATAAATTTTTACGTACGAAAATCATTCAATTGGGAAAATTAAATTATATTAAAATAGATATATGTAAAAAGTCATATTTAAAAGGATATATTTAAAACGTCGTATTTAATACCATATTTTTACTGCTGTTTCCAAACACTGTAGTTTTAATTGAATATATATTCACACGTGAATTTTGAAAATGAAATTAAATTTTAAAGTAATTAAATTAAGAGTGCGAAATGTTTTTAAACGTGAAAATTGAGTCACATTTAATTAAATGATTTCATAATATATTTAAAATATCATATTTAAAACTATTTTCTAATAGAATCAAACAGAATATTTTTTTCTGAACGTCTTAAAAGCCCGGAAGTCAACTACATTTTTTTTATTAACCATTTTATACAGGCTAATGTGAAATTGATCTTGCTTAATCACAGCCGTCAGTTATCTTTGAGAATGGTTTATACGGCCTTAGACATCGAAATAATCCCCATTCAAAGGTTTATGAATGACAACTCAATTATAGATGATCGTAACTGATCGTGTCGTGATAATATCATTTAATCTTAAACAATCGGGTAATATTTTAAAGACAGAGCAAATTAGCATGTGTTTAAAATCTGCAGCGTCTGGAACGTGTTTGGAGAGTGCTGTTTGTAGGGTGCAGAGATCCCCAGTATATTATACAAGAAATAATGTACTGTTTTCGAAGTTATAAGAAGTAGACACGTATCACTTTCATTATCTGTGTACTTGAATAAATAGTTGAGATAAAATCTTCCACATTAAGATTGTTATTATTATTATTTTCGTTTGTTTGAAACTTTTATTAAAATAAAATTGTCTTGTAAGGTATTCTTTCTTACTTAAAAAAAAAAGATGATTTACAATTTTAATTGTAATAGGTTTTTAAGGTAAGGTTATTTTTTATTAAGAAAATATTTATCTTCCAGAATATGTTAGTGATGTCTTTCTGCAATATGGAAATTTATTTTTAATTCAGATAACATATAATTCATATCCTATAATTAATTAGGATTTATAATCGATAAAATGTAACTTAGCTGGGAAATAAAAAGGATGTTTTACTAATCATACTATCTGTGCTTAACTAGAACTGCACTCTGACGTTCAGTCAACCCGATATTTTAAATAAATGCCGTTTAAATATTTTTATCCCATGTTAAATTTTGATAAAATCACCATTTTAAATCCCGTTTTCAAATCCGTCTAAAAGTTATTCCATAATTATCAAATAAAAATTTTGATTTCCGTTGCAAAAAAATGCAATTATTATTACTTTCTTTTATCACTTTGCAATTGTAATAGGATTCTGGCATTAAAGGGGGATATTCTGGTTTGAATGAAGCATGGTAGCTAATAAATGCATGTGCAAATGAAAGGATTGGAGAAGATATTGCGATATTGGTACGCAATATTAGGTACTTTTTTCCGGAGTTTGAAGTCGCGATGTGGGAAAAAAAAAGATTTTTGGGATATATCGGTAGAATCGACATTGGCTTGGGATATCTGCATTGGGATATATCGCCAGGGTCAGAGCTTGGATATAATTATCGCAATAATTAAAAAATATCAATATTTGACCAATATATTGATAAATATTCCAGCCCAAATGAGTATGCACATTCTTGAAAGTACTTGGTTTTAGATTATGTTATTGTGAATAAAAACACCTTTAAGTAATTTAAAATAGTACTTCATTTTTACAAACTTTTACACAAAATAATGAAATTCTAACATTTTCATTAAAAGTAATTAGAAAATTTTTACTGCTATGACCTCTCTTTTCCAAATAAATTATCGTTTATAATTTTTAAAGGAACATGTTATTCTGTTTGAGAATTGTAACAGTTTATGTATTTATGTATTTGAAATTGACGGTACTTAATAATCATACTTTGGAAGTAGTAAATAACTTTTCATGAATAGTAATAAACGCTTCACTCACGTTTTTTACGCAAACCTAAAATAAATTGCTTATAAAGTTTTATAAAAACAAAATTTCTGATTAAAATTAGGGATTGACCGAAGCAGCAATTTTGCCGAATACCGAATACCGAAGCTTCAGTCAAAGTGTACACCGAATATTCGGTATTCGGCAACCGAATACTTAAAAATTTTTAATATGCATTTTTTCATATATTAGCTTTTTTAATAAACTTTAATTAAAATTAAATTCTTAGTAATTTAATTCAGTTACATTTTTATTCTTAAATCTAATTAAACCAAAAAAATTTAATGACTACTTTCCACTCACAATTTCATTAACCCATCACTTATTTTTTATTATTTTATCACTAGCCAATACCCAAAATAACCTATGAAAGTATTAAACTATACAGGCTATTATCAAGGGTAAGAATTGTTAGAAAAACTAAAGTTCATTCAAATAAAAAGAAACAATGTTGTCATTAAGCTGATTTACGGATTGTCTAATTATAAACGTATTGAATAATGTTCCCAAATACAAAAGGTATATCAATTTATACATTTAACTATTATCTGTCAAATTATTGATACATATTTATATTTTGATTAATAATTTAACATTGTGGTATGAAGATAACAAATTTGAGCAATTTTAATGGTTATAAAAGCTATAGGATAGACATATGGGGTATACTTATTATAACAAATTTGAGCAATTTTAATGGTTATAAGAGCTATAGGATAGGCATAGGGGTATACTTATTTGATGCGTTTTCTTTAATATGCACCTTAGATATGCAGAGACGAAATCTCACGTACTTATTTGAGGTGTATGTTAAAGAAAATACACATTAAATAAATTTAAATTAAGAAAACTAAAGTAGAAATAATTAAAATTAAATTATAAGAGAAAGATGCCCACCTTCCTTACTTTTTTTTTCTCATCGTAGATAGTTGTTTTGATTTCATCCCTATGTAGGCTGTTTTAGGAAAGAAAAAGGTTGTTTTTTTTATATTAAAAATGTCATTTGACTTGTTTTTTGTAGTGCAATTGAACTCTGAACTCATGCACATAATACTGAAACTCATCGTTTAGCCTATTCTACTTCTAATTAAAAAAGAATTCTTCTACTTCTAAGAATATACCTACCCGCAATTATTCGGCCGAATACTTAAAAGTATTCGGCCGAAGCCGAATATTCGGTTTACATGCCGAATCACCGAATACCGAATCGAATATTCGGTATTCGGTCAATCCCTAATTAAAATATGTCAAAAAGACAAACTTATTAGAAATATTTATTTTGAATAATATTTTATTTATTTACGACTTTTATTATTACCTTCTTTCCTACACTGACAAATGATATTAAAATTCTATGGTATTGAAAAATTCAAACTTTTTTCAACCCAGTTCGTTTTTCTAAATATGAAAAGCAATAATAAAAATTAATATTTAAAGGTGCTGTTTTAAATGCCTATATATATATATATATATATATATATATATATATATATATATATATATATATATATATATGCATTTCACATCATTAATTTCTCATTAATATTTCACATATTGGCACGTAATACAAGGCTTCATTTTACTATCTCAAAATAATCCTCATTTTTTTTAAATGTTATTTATATACCCATTTTTTATTTTATATTTGTTTTGAAATGGTTCATTTAATCAATGCCCTTTTATTTATTTTATTATTATTTACTCAGTACTTATTAAATTTATTCCTATTTTTTCATTCTACTTTAAATAAATCTTAATTTAAGTCATTTCTTGATTTCACTCTTTTCTATGGGTATAGATGGCAGCACTAAACATTTTTGTTAAAAATCTAGTTACAATATAGTTTTCCTTTTCCAGATCAGATGGCAGCAGTGTGTTTGTTTTCATTGACTATCTGCTGGTTTAGACACTTTCATACACGCCACATGTTTTAATAGTCTTAAATCTGACTGCATCCTCAAATGTAAAAATTTTGTGGATCAAATTTCTGGAGCTTTGGATTTTTGTCTATAATTGAGATATTTTGCTCTAATCATTTTTCAATTTTTAATATGTTGTGCCATGTGTATCTTTCTTTAGATCTCTTGGATTTTCATCATTTATTTTGCTTTTGATGCACTATTAGGAGCTAAATTTTGTCATTTGAAGCTTGATGCCTGCAAAATTGGATGAAATAATGCATCTTCACTATAAATTAAACCTGCGAACTCCTCTGATGATTCTGTGGGTTATTCATAGTTTCTTATTTTACATACTGGTTTCCAATGTTCATATCTTATTCATCTTTATAATTTTAACCAATATGCACATATATTTATGATTTCATCTTTATTATATATATATATATATATATATATATATATATATATATAATTATATATAAATGTATATGTGAGTGCGTTTTCTGCTTTATTACTTATCCTAAATCGAAATAAATAATTATTTACAAAATCTTTCCCGAGATATTATAATTGTTTACCTTTAATTTTATTAAAAAGCATTTTTGCTGTCATTATTCAGATATTTTTTAAAGAAAAAATATTTTTTTCCTTTGTTTGTATTATATGAAAGCATTTTGTTCTCTTATAAGAAAATTTAATTTGATACTGAACACAAGAACGTACTACTTTAAACTTCTTCAAAATAGTAAAAATGTAAAATAACGTCAGGTTGATAGAGTAAGTTTTGCAACATATTATTGAAAGAATAAAATAAGAAATAAACAAATGGATTATATTGCACAGTTTTTTAAAATAAAAATTGGAAAGAAAAACATTATTATTGAAATAATTACAAAATATACATTAAAATCAGTTTTAATCTTATTACTTACCTTTCAGATATGAATAATGCATGGTTTTTTTAATGCACACATCGCATGCTTTTCCAGAGTATTTTTGCATAAGTTAAAAAAATAAATTTTATAATTTCTTATACTGCAAAAAATTAGTGATTTCATTCGTTATTATAAACATGTAAAAAATTATTTTTTTCCCTAAAGTACCTTTACACATAAAACATTCAACAAAAATATTATTTTTCTCCTAATATATTATACAATTATTTATTAATGAAACATTTTGTTATTTTAACAATTCTTCGAAAATTACCAAAATTTACGAACCTTCTTTAATGAAGTTTTCATTTTTATTATACATATACTATCACTTAGTTAATAATTTTAGACGTAATTCACTGTTGTTATAAAATGTTATTTTAAGCTAGAGGAGCTCATAAATGTCAATATCAGTACATTGATAGTTTATTTTAGTAAACTTATATCTAAGCAAGTAAAATGCTTGTAATATATTATCTTCTAGAAATGTTTTAGTCTGTTGTATGCATGTGAAACTGATGACGTGAAAGGGAAATTACATCAAACCATGAAGTTGAAATTCCAGAAATTTTTTGAACAAACCTTTTCCAATCATCTCTTATTTTATTTTTTCTGTGTGCATTTGGGAATAAAAGCTAACTATATTTTGCAATTTATCGCCTTAATGAAGTTTATATAAATTCTGAATTCGTATACTGTTTGTCATAAACATAGGAAAATGGCATCAAATCATCAAGCGCAAATTGTTGATGTTTTTAAATAAATCTATTAACATTTGTTAAAGGTACGTTGCTGTATGATTTTTGGTACAAAATATAACCGGATTTCTTTTTCTCAGTTTATCATCTCTGTGTAATTTGTGCAGAGCAAGAATTTGTATAGAGTCTTGAATGTGAAAATGAGGACGCTCAAAAGAAAGAACTTCAAAACCCCACGTGCAAGTTGTGGAAATTTTTTCCACCCGCCTGTTATCTTTACAGCTAGTGAGTTCATTTGGATAACAAAGGTAACTGCACTTTGGTTTATTAGTATTATTTTCCGTGCAATTAGTATAGAACAAGACTTTGAATAAAGATTATCATTTGTATAGGAAAGTCGACAACTATAAAAACAATTTACTTCAAAACATCAAACGCGAACTTTGGATATTTGTTAAAGATACTTTATTAACCATCTGCTAATTTTAATGTTGCTGCAGGCATTTTGGTATAAAAAATAAATGAAATTTTCAATTTATCACCTCCTTGTACTTCGCGGAGTGTTTGTTCGATGCACGTTGAAACAACAATTGTAATGTGAAATTACTTCAAAACCTCAAGTGCAAGTAGTGAATTTGTTTTAAGCAAATCTTTCCAACCATCTGTTGATTTTACTTCAGCTGCATGCATTTGTATATAAAATCTAACTGCATTTTTTAGTTTTTGGTCTCCGTGCAGTTCGGAAAATTTCAGAATAGTGCAGGCTTCATCTACACATAGATTAAATTCTAAATATGAAGAACATTTGTCCCGGAGATCTTCTACTTCATATTTATCAGCAACGTAGTACAGATTCATTGTCCTGTGCAGAGAAACCATTCGCACCTCTCCAGTATACAGAAATGTGATGAAATCTTCAATTATTTCGAAATCTAAATCATCTAGCTCTATAATTTGATTTTTACTTTCTAGCATGTCAGTATGAAACATTTTCTCAAATACTTTCGATCTTGCACACAATATAGCTTTATGCACTGGTAGCTTCATAGTTCCTGTTGAAATTATCACATCAAAATACTCACTGTTATTTAACAGTTTTTTAAGATCGTCACTTAGCTTATGCAAGCTTCGTTTCAAAAAATCGTCAGACCACGCGATTTTTGTTAATGCAGGCCCTACCATTTTCAAAGTGCAGAAGAATTCAAGAGTATCGTTTTTAAATTCTATCAAAAGTCTATTTCCTTCCTTATCAGGTTTATATACATCCAAACTTAATATCTGAACACTGTTGCCACCTAAAAATTTGTGGAATGTTTCGCCTTCAAATGTTTTATAACGTGTTATCAAGCAGTATTTAAGCTCAACATTTACTGGTTCTCCTCTGTCACACCGGCACAAATAAATAAACCTTTTATCAACCAGTCTTAGTTTCCATATTGTCGAATTATTTTTTAGTGGAAATTCTGCATGAACAGTGTCGAATATCTGAGAAAAATTAGCAACTCTCCAAGTTAAATTAAATTCCTCGATAGTATATTTAGTATCAAGCAAAACTCCTGGTTTTGAATCAACCTTATCTTTAATATTATTCATATTCCAGTACTGCATTCAACACAAACAATGGAAATTAACAGTTTTTACTACTTATATTGATTCTATTCTAGATAAAAATTTATTCAAAAAGTATATGTTTTATTTAATGTTTGCTTTAAATAATGTGGAAAAAATTATCTATTGTAAGAACATGATCAGAAAAATTTCTTACATTTTCACAGTTTTATTTATACTGCATTATAGAACAGTTATATGACAGCACTTATGAAAATAAAGATAAAACTAAATATAATAAATGCTTCAAAAACGAAACATCAGGGAAAAATTTACCTTTCGTGGCTTTACGCAGACTCTCTACAAAGTAGATGAAAAGTATATGACTTGATAATCAATATCAAATGGTCACTTTGGAGCAAATTTCAATATCAGTCAATATAAATCTGTGTCTACCTATCGATATGCAAAAGCTTTAGTCTTCTTCAGCGTTACTCAAAGATAGATCAAAATAAGATACCAACTACCAAAATGAAGTGAAAAAAATAGAAATATCTCAAGGATAAACACAGTAAACTATAAAATGATGTTCCACAATTTTACGCTGGTACATATAGTGGTAGATTAAAGTAAAAAGATTTGAAAATCAGAATCAATTGTCTTTTTAGAATGAAATTTTAAATTCATAAATATCAGTCAGTGTCCGCTTATCAATGCATAAAACACTGTTTTCCTTCAATTTTGTTCACAAAACATTTGACTTCAGAACAGCATATGATGACATTTATCAAATTAAATTGCTAAACCATGTGGCAAAGCTCAGAAATATCTTTAGAATAAAAAGTTAATTCCAAACTTGTACACTGATGCATATCCACGTTTGCAAAAGAAAGACGTATAAATCAGACTGAATATCTATTTAAAAGTAGTTTCTTATATCCTAAATCCTTACGTATCTGTTCTCACTTATAAATTGGAAAGAGTGTTGTTCATTGTGATAGATAAAAAACAGTATGAAACTTTGTACTGTAAGTTAATCTTATCTCCATTAATATTCTACTATCGATAAGATGTTGCGTTTTACCTTTTGTAAAATATGCCAAATGCAAAAAGTTTATAGCAGATGAAGTGGATAGCGAATGTGTATTATTTTTTTTATTCGGTTTTTTATACATCTAGAAGTACTTGAAAAGACTGTAATGCTTTAGTGGATATCTCTATCAACCAATACTTTCTTTAACCTTTTTTATAACATATTATGAATGAATAATATGATATGCATCATTAAATACACCCCATCAATAGTTATTCTCATAAATTTCTGAAGATGTATTAGAAATTTTTTACAACAATAATAGGAAACTTAGATACATTTTCTCATTAAAACCATTTTAATAAATCGGTAATTATAACGTTTTTCCTAAAATATTCACAAGAATAATTAGACGGATTCTTTTGAGCTCTAGTACGTGAAATTCTTCCCACATAATTTTAATCCCTAAGTGTCACGCTGGCAGTATTTTAAAACAAAATTTTCGGTTTATTATGTACACGAAAAATACACTTATTTTCCTTCAAATAGATTTGATTGCAAATTCCGTTGCCATTGTGACATTTGGCGATTAAAATTAAGTGGGAAGAAATTCACCCGCCAGATCTTAAAGGTTTAACAAAACATGCAGTTAAAGAAATTTTCGCAATTCTTAAGAAAATAATGTAAATACATGTAGTGTGATCTTATCCGTAAATGGAAAAGTTTTTGTATTTGCAAATGTTTCGTATATCATTTTTTATAAGGGAAAAGCTAAACCTATACACTGTATCCCAGTAACATTGACCCTGGCATTTATTCCTTAAATATTGATCATAGATATATTTTATAAATTGAACAGTTATGTAAAAAGAATTAAAGAATTTTATGAATTCAATTAAATTTTTGGGGATTAAATTTCAAGAAATACAAAGGACCCCGTACAAATATTTCAATGAGTAGAATATGCCCCATACGCAAATAAGTTCATGTGCAAAATTTTAGAATTTTATCATAAAATGTCGCAGACATATGATATTACATAAATGCTGACTTAAACCACTTTTCGATGTCTAGATATGAGTTCGAAATCGAGAAAACGATTTCGGATGACGCGTTTCAGGGGTCGTACGCAAATTGCGAAAGAAAACAATGGTTGCTCTCTAGCTGTAGACAATATCTTTTTAATTTTTGAATAAGTTCTCACCAACTGTGTTTAAACATATCTCCGGTCCTATTTACAATAAAATGCTGAAGTTTGGTACATAATCTTATTTGTGTATGGGGCGGCCGATTTTACTCATTTGGAAATGTTTTGTACAGGGGTTGTATGAAAATTTAAATTTTGTATTTCTTGAAATTTAATCATCTGAAAATTTTAATTTATTTCATAAAATTATGTACCTTTTTTACGTAACTTTGTAGTTTATAATAGATATCTATGATCAATATTAAGTAATAAAGTCCGAGTTCCATGTTTTTAGGGCACCCTGAATAAATGATGGAGAAAATTACCACTTTACAATATATTTAGCTTTGACATTTTTGTTCATATTTCTAAATGTGATCGATCAAAGTATTTTGTGTGAAAAGTAAAATCTACTTTCTTTAATAGACGATTTAACTAAATTTTATATTAAAGTTGTCTTTGATGTTGCTTTAAATTTCCGCCAGAGCATAAAATGTTAACCAAGAAAACAAGGGTAGAAAAAGGTGTATTAATAAAGAGTAAATCATACGGGGGGAAAATAACATGCTAAAATGTAATTCTTACCTTTAAATAATAATTATTATTAATTAAGGACTAAAAAGTTATCATGATTTACATAAATATTTTTAAAATATTAAGTAATTATTTCTTTCGAAGCATTTTGTATTTTAATCCTTTTTTGTAGTGTTTTTAAAAAGTTTATTGCTATAGAATTGAAAACTACCGCTACATAATCTAGTTAATTGAAATTTCTCATGTATTGTAAAATCACATGTATTTGAATCAAACCCCCCACCCCCCAACAAATTTGTGCATATACTATTTTTTTATTTTGTTTATAACATATAAACTTCATGTAAAGTTCTGTAATACTTGTAGAATAAAGCAATAGATAGCACAATGACTTTCTTTTTGAATAGCAGAAAATCCGTAGTTAACAATTCTTCTTCTTTTCTGTACGAGTAAAGATTTTCTCTAAGGATTTTGGCTTATGGATCCAAAATAGAAAAAAGATATGATGTTTTTTACTTTGTGGTAATGTGTGAGCAATAAATTAAATTATCATAAAAAATTATTTGAAAACTCTTAAAAGTGAATTTTTAACATTTAAAAGATTATATTACAGACTGAAAGGATTAAATGCATAAAAGTTTGTTATTGAATATGATGTAGTATAAATATTTTATTCTTTCAAATAAAATATAAAATTGATGTTAAAAATGTAAAATTGTATTTAAGTATAATAATCTTTCTTTTTTTTTTTTTTTTCGGGTTCGTGTTGAAGTTTGATTGGCTTTACGTCGAGTTTCGAATCAACAAATATGTTTTGTTGGTTTGAGTCGGTTTTCGCTTTAACCTCAAATAGAATGTTTGATTGGTTCAGGTAAAACCAAACCGTATAGGAATGTACCCTGCGTTACAAAATTTACTAAGATATAACAGATAGTGAGAGTGCATTTACTAAGAGATAACAATTTTGGAGCAACAGCGACACTATGATATCGAACGCTTCTTATCTATACATCCTGCTTTTTCTACATATGTTTCTACATATGATAGACACATCAATCTCGTTAAATGGCTTTGGTGCATTGGAAATAGTCAGTGAGATAAAATAGTTCATTGTACAAGTACTGATAATGATTGTAGTGATTGTTGTTTACACTTATGTTTTAGTTTGAACATATTTCAACGATTCGGCATTTTTAAATGTCAGAAAATACTCTTATTTGTCGGCACTTTTATTATAGAAAATTATGATGATCATTTTAAATGCTTGTAAAGTAATACATCCGCAAATTATAAAAACGTCTGTTATTACAATGATGGATTGGCTGACGAAAATAATCCGTTAAATAATCACATTCATTAACCGAAATGCTATTTTCCTTGCAACTAAATTTCAACGCAATTACGTTATGTTAGTGCGCGCATCTAATATAACTTCTGTCGCTCGAAATATTACTGTATTAAATTTTTCATATGCAAATGACCTATATATTTATTTAATTATTGTTTATGTAATTACATACTTTTTGTTCAATTATCTCTGAGATAAGATACGCATGGCTTCTAGTTTTTACTATTTTTTGCAAGCCGTATTCGCGAAAAGTGAAATTCGTCTTATTTAAAAGCAGCATATAGTATAAAATTAGAGGTAAGGCATATATTTCTTTAAAAAAAGTGGTAAAAAATAAGCGAAAATTTTTGCTGTTATTCATACGCTTCCTTATTATTGGTACCAATACATCCAATTTATGACACCAAGAATTATCTTACGAACAATTTTTCCCAGGTGGTCTAACTTTCACCTAGTGATTCCAAAACAACGACAAACCAGGCGAAAAATTCCAACTTGGGGAAATACCCGCATTTACTTGGAACTTTAACTGTTTACAGTATATTTACAATACTTTAAAAGTTTTGAAAAAGAAATCACAGTACTGTAAGTGTACACAATAATTTCTATTCCTCATTTAATAAAAAAGAAAAAACAAAGATTTTACACTGATGATGTCTTATCTAACTTCAAATTGTTCGAATGTTTATTGTTACTTTTTTTAAATTTTCCTATTATTGAAAAAGAAAGTTTGTGAAAATACACTGTAAAAATAAACGACATTTTTACAGTACAAAGTACTGTTCATCTCGCGCACAAACTCGATCACAGTGAATGTGCTGGATCTTTCTTTGGTTTCCTGACTATATTAACATGGAAAATACAGTAGTTGCGTAAAATTAACAGCACAATGTGCTGGCAATTTGGACGCCAGCAGTTTGTGCTGTAAAAAAATGCGCCCAAATTGCCAGCACATTGTGCTGTTAATTTTACCCAACTACTGTATCTTCCATGTTAATATAGTCAGGAAACCAAAGAAAAATACAGCACATTCACTGTGATCGAGTTTTTTCTGGCAAATCTACAGTGGTTTTTTTATAGTGTAGGAATGTTTAAAATTATGCATATTAAATTAAAAAATATTATTTAAGTCACTTCAATGTGTTTAAACACCTTGTATTCTTGTTATTAATAGATGACTGATTCATATATTTTACTAATTGACGGTATAAAAATTAGATAAAGCACAAAAAAGAAAAAAGGAGTAAATACTACAACTAATATTTAGATGAATGAGGAGACATGTTATGAAATGGATCAGAGGTCATTCGCAGTAAATGAAATTGACAAATGCGATAATTATTTTTAAAAAATGACTTCATAATCAACGAACTTCCAACAAAGGTTATTATACAATTCGTTTGCGTATTTATAAATTTTACTAGGGGGGCTCCGCCCCCTGCTCACTACGCTCACCAACCCCCGCGTAATCGCGAAGCAATCCCTATTTTCTAGCCAAACCTAGACGTAATTGTTTCGAGTTTCCATTCTGGATCGCTTCGCGATGTCTTATTTTCTATGCATTCAATTTTTATATTCCACTTGGTATAAACGTGCTCCTCACCGTCTGACAGTTTTATTTCCTTATCTCCAAACACATAATCATTAGAGCTTACAGAGTTTCATAATTATAAGAAATGTTAAATATAAAATTATATATATAGTGTTTCGAATATTGTAAATAGTTAGTGTATGTGCTTAAAAATAATGTAAATAGTTCAATTAAGCTCTATTCATAAGCTACTTTTAGTTTTTGTTGCATTGAAATATCTCATTTTGTTGATATTCTGCAAGCAAGAAAACCCTATAGGATTTCAATGGGAGTCTATGAAAATTTGGCGAAATACTGGAAATAGCGCCTAGCTGAAGACAAACTTGGCGACGCTTGGCGAAAGAGACGCCTCCCCCCCCTTGGTAACCCCCCTTACAGCGTCAGAAATCTCTGACCAAGCAGATGCGTTTCGCGATTTCTACGTAGATTTTCATTGGTCCATTTCCAAATCGTTACTTTTATATATATATAGAACGATGGTCCATACTGTATAAAAGACAAATGTTTCTTAATCTACTAAAATATAATACAACAACAATAGAAAATCTACAATAACCTCGAGTTATCTATAATTCCGAAAAGCATCTTTGTATGTTTTGAAAGTTCAAAAACCATTATATTTTCGAGATTTAAGATGCTTTTACATTAAAAAGAAAGTTTAAAAGGCGGCAAATAATTTTTGAAAAGGTTTTCGAGTAGTTTTTATTGTGCATTATTCAATTTTCGCAATCTGGAATATCAGCTTTTACGATGCTTTTAATTTTCAAGAAATCATTTTCAGCAGCATTACTGAATTATACATGTAAGTGTAATTAAAAAAAGATTACTTTAAAGGCTGATGGTAATGCTGGTAATTTCTCGTGTTGGTCTATAAAACATGTTTGTTGAGCATAAAAATGCTCACGTTAGAATTGAAAAACCTATATCCTAGATTGAAAGAGTAGTAGTAGTATAATATGAAGGCTAGTTTGAAACGTTTTCGAAAATCAGTTGCAGCAAAATAAACAAATATTTCTTTTTAGAAATGCTTCTTTCAATCTTTAAAATACATAAATTTTTGAAGTTTCCAAAGATAAAGAACGCTTTTTGGAATCATGGGTATCACGGATGAGATTATTGTATATCTTCGTTTGGTAGATTAAAAAGCATATAACATTTTTTCCATTGTGCAAATGAGTTAATAGCAGCTTTTAGGTTTAAACACCCTTTAAACAATCAGATAACTGCATCCAAATTAAATGTTTTATAAAAAACAAGTATGAAAAATCATGCGTTAAGTATAGATTATGAAACACTTTCCAACACTGAATGCTTTAACAAAACTTCGTTATTTTGAGAAATAAGGTATATAAGAGAACTACGTAAACATTTTAGAAAACACATAAAACATTTGAAAAACTGATTTCAGCAGTTACCGTGCATAGCAAATATGTTTTCCAATTCTTTTGAACAGCCCTGTATTTGATCTGTAAGTTGATATATATATATATATATATATATATATATATATACTGTATAATGGGGAAATTTAGTTTAGCAAGAAAACACACAAAAGGTTGAAATTTCTCTTCCAGCAATTTATACTAATAGGTGGAAACATACTTGTATACTTTTGTACAACCTTGTAGTTAACCTAGTTCTTTTATTATACGCCACTATTTAGCTAAAGTTTAATTCAAAGTAAAACACTCTTAAAAATACTAGAATCACATTTCCGGAAATTATCATTTATAAACGGCCATGTATCTAATTCTTTGCGTGACCCTATAAATAATTTATCTATGTCTACAAACATTTCTTAGTAAATTAAATGCAATTCAGCGTAAAAATGCATAAGTCATTTAAAAGCCACCTTTAAGCAATTTGAAATCATACCCAGTAACCGTTACGAATTCTTTTGTGTAGCCCTGTATATGAATTACAGCATTTATGCACACCATATACAATGCATAAATATAGTGAAACATAAAAGCACATAACATAATTAAAAATGCATTTCCAGCAATCATGGCTACCGTACACTACTTCGGATACAATATAGTATCTGAAATCTTTTGTGTGTCCCTGTAAACGCTATGCACTCCGTATCGTAACTGCACCCAAATTAAAAGTTTTATATAAAAAAAAGCTTGAAAAAAGAAATGAAGTGAAAAATTATCAAACATTTTCAGTATAGCCTATTTTTTTTTCCTTAAAAAAGTTAATTTTTATATAGAAGCTACAGTCTGCGTCAGATAAATATTTCTTTATACAAATATTGAAAACTGAGCAATTTTCTATTTGTGGAAAAAATAATTTGATTATTTCAATCGGTAATCAACATTTCTAAGTTAACAAAACTGAAATTGAATTAGGAATGTTTGGAAATTAGTAATTTTCTAGATACTTAAACTTTCAACTTTAAACTTTCCAATTCCAAATGTGTTTCAAACGAAATCTAAGTTTAATTTCATTTTATAAATATCAGGAAATGATTTATTTCAAAAGCCCATCTCAAATTATTTATATCATGCGTTAAAATATTTAATATCTGATGCAGAAGAAATTCAATGAAAAAAAAATCAATATGTGCAAATTATTTAATTTAATTAACGTATTTATTAATTAAATTATAGGTATGAAGTTAATTTCAACAAAAGCTAAAAAAATGAAACTTTTATTAAAAATTGTCTATTTATGAATGAATTTATAGTGGAAATATATCTAAGAATAAATATGTAACTGAAAATTAAATATCAACATTTGTTTTAAATGAAAATTTATTTTTCACTTATTTTTAATTAATTTTTATTAGTTACTTACGTAAAATTATTTAGATATTTACTATACATTTTATTACAGCTACTACAATATTAGAAAATGTTCTAATTAATGAAAATATTAAACTAATATAATTTTTTTTTATCATTTAAATTAAAAGTTTAAGTTTTTATTTATGCAATTAAAATATTAAATAAGTTGAAAATAGAAAATTATAGTAAACATTTGCTACTATGAAATTACTCATTAAAGATTATTATTAGTAAATTTTTAAACTGAAAATACCGTAATAAATCAATTATAATTGAAAGTTTATTAGCAAATGAAAATTCAATTTCATAAAATAATTTTTAAGTAATATTTATGAAGCACTTGACAATTTACTCATTAAAATGTTAATTGCATGTACAAGTAAGTTGTACATTTTTTTTCTTTCTTTGCATTTATTTTCCTTTCCGGCGAATCGCGTACGGATATTTGGTTCAAAACTCTATTTTTAACAGCATTTCCTGAAAAAACTTCCGCGCCTAGTGAAAACGAAAAAAAAAAAAAAAAAAAACTATTCTATTACATAATTTTTATAAAAGAAACTGCCGTTTGGAGAAGAAAATTAATTAAAAAATGTGTCAAAAAGACGCCAGTTTGGATTTGAGAACATAGTGAATGTAAAAAGTTATAAACTAGATACACTGGTTTCCAAAAATTAAGGAAAAACGACAAAAATAGCGATTACTCAAATTGTTACATGTAGATTTTAATAAAACTGAGCCACAATGTACAACACATAGTAAGGTATAAATTAACATTAAAAGAAAGTACTAGACGATTGTGGTTTTTCAGAAATTAACACAATTATAAAATAAACAAAATAAATGTGTCAGTTTGGTATAGGAAAAGTACCTTTAGTATGGAGTATGATTACTCCTAGAGGCAATACAATACATACAGAGACGTGTGATACTGTCAATTATACGATCGATCAGTTCGCTGGGAAGTACGAGCCATTTCTGTTGTAAAGCAGTTGTAGGAGTGGCAATGTCAGAGGAGAGGGATTGAGAGTAGCAACACATCTTCCTAAAGCTTCCCAAACATGGCCGTTGGGATTTAAGCCCGGTGATCGAGCTGGCCATTCTATGCGCTGAATTGTTTGGTGCTGAAGATAATCTTCCACGATGCGAACCCTCTGTGATCTAGCGTTATCCTGCAGTAACAAGAAATCATTACCTATTGCGCCGGCATAAGGGCGAAAATAAGCATCAAGAATATCATCTCTATACACTTGAATATTCATAATTCCACATGGAAAGACAGGGAAGTCTGTATGTCCACCCAAAGAGATACCATTCCAAACACTGACACTGCCTTCCCCGTATGAATCTCTTTCACGAATGTTTGATGGATGATAGCGTGTTCCTTGCTCTCTCCAAATCAAACAACTCCTACTATCACTTTGGAGGCTAAAATCGAGATTCATCCGAGAAGAGAACACACCTGCATTGATTAGCCTCCCAGTCGACATGTTGAAGTGCACATCTTAAACGCGCCCTCCGGTGACATGATGTGAGCGGCACACAAATGGAGGTTGCCTGAAGTAAAGACTACCTTCATGAAGCCATCTACGCACAGTAGATGTTGATACAAACCTTCCAATGGCTGAAGTAAAGGAAGTTCTAAGATAAGAGGGGTTTGCTGTTCTATTCCTTAGTACACATAACTGCAAATATCGGTCATCGGTGCCTGTCGTAACTCTTGCCCATCCTTGGCGGAACCTTCTGGAGGCCGAACCAGTGGCTTGGAATTGTTGCCAAAGCCTATGAACAACAGAAGGACTCACATTTAGCAATATGGCCACCTCTGTCTGACTTTGACCTGCCTCCAACCTTTCATCAGCTCTATATCTCAGTTCTGCGAGCAAATGACACCTCGAGGTCATACGAATAAATTGGCTATCTCCGATTTTTATCTCATAATCACAGAGACACCTGCAGCCGTACTCTCTAGCATGCATTTTTATGTTCCTCGCAGATGACGCAATCCGATTACAGTACCACTAATTTGCATTTTGTACTATCATTCAACATCGTTGAGTCAACAACATATCCAAATTTCATACAGATAGGTTTATTTTTTAACGAGTTAACGCTCTTTTTGTGATTTTTCCTTAATTTTTGGAAACCAGTGTGTATCGCTGCAACTAAACAACTATTGCATAAAATTCCATGAAAATTCATATTTTGTCAAAAATTTCACTAAATTAATGTTGATTAGATAAATTAGTGCAAGTATATTTAGCAATACATAAATTACTGTTGATTAGTTTTTGGTGCTTATCACCCAACAAATGGAGCTGCTGTGAGCATATGAGTGAAGCGGATCCGCACGAAACTCAATATGGGTCTCAAGTTAGAATTTTTTTTGAGAGTTTTAATAAAATATATGTAGGCTGGCCAATTTGTATCTTTATACACGGTATTGGACGTCGTTGGGCTATTCTTAATTTTATTATTTACTGATTACTGTAAATCAAAGTATAATTCAAATAAATATAAAAAAATCTGTACTTCATATTCATACCTGTTTGTGTGTAGCCGTTCTTTTTTAAAATAATGCATTAGAACGATGCGCAGTAGCGTAGTGGTCAGTGCGTTTCGCGACCACGCTACAAGTCCAAAGTTCGATTTTGGATTGCGGACTTCCCAAGGTTCACCCAACCTTTCACTTCATCGGTGTCGGCGAAGCAGGGTTAGTTTTTTTTAAATTTAGAATAGTTCAGAAAAGAATCTGTGACAGTTAAAACATATTTGTTTCATGTCTCGCCAAATGAGTTGAGGAATTTTTAATTTTGCATATAATTAATGATAAAATTACATATAATTTATTCAATTCAAATCAAAGTTAATATTGAAAATTTTATTCTGCATTCAAATATGTCTTAAAAGTGATGACGGTTCTCCCTTTAGTATTTTTATTATGTGTTCGGAATTCAACAAAACAGCTTTTGAAAATCTATAAACAATATTAAGTAATTTGCATTTTAAAGAAATTTTCTACAGATTCTAGGAATCTTCTTTTAAAGCTGTATTTATGTCTCATTAAATATATATTCCAATTCCTTGTGTTAATCATTCGCAACTAAACCATAATAAGCACAAATTAGAATACGAGATATGCAAATCTGAATTTAAGTATGGTTTATTTACTAAATGAATGAGACCTGCAAACTTTACGATAAATTCGTCAAATATTTAGAATGTTCTGTTTACTAGTTAAAGATTTGTATGCGTCATACGAATGTAAATTCCATTAAATTCATTAATTGCTTGTAGCACATAATTGCATTGGTCAAAATTTTGTATGCAACATGTAATTATACTTAATTGAATAGATCTGAATGGCATTCATCTAAAAACATTTTAAATGAACATATTTACTCAAAAAGCATATTTATTATGATCTTTGTCTTATATGCTTTGAAGGTAACAAGCAATACTTTGAATTACTATTTTGAAATTTCATTTAAAATTATTTTCTCCATTAACTAATAAGACATTTTTATGTATTTATAAAGTTTAAGTCCTATGTATGGGATATTCAGATATTTCCTATTTTTTTTTTAAATTTCCTGATATGCCCAATTTTCTTAATTGGTATAGCATAGCGGTTCCCAACCGGTCGCGACCCACTGGTAGGTCGCAGAATAATCGAGGTTCGCCTCAAAAATAAATCTTTTATTTGAACTGTTTAAAAAATATAACAAATACAATATTTTACAACTGCAATACTCATAAAAGCTATTATCTTAATCATCATCAGTCTTAATTAGCTATCAGCTTAAACTTGTATTATGCTGCCAAAACTTGAATAAAAACTCAGTTGAACGTGGTTTTGTCCCACATGTGTAGATGACGGCCACTCGTGATTTCTTAAATAGACCTTTTTGATTCATTTAATCTCACTTTATTAATAATTATTTATTTTCACTAGATGGCAACACTACAGTTTTGTTTTCAAATCATTGGTCAAATTTCGAATAATTATTTCTTGCACAGGAAGCTTTCGTCTCTGATTTTTTAGCCTTTTTACCATCATATTTTCCTGAAGATGGCTGTAGAAACAGGTCGAAACGTAGAAGTTAATTTTTAGCTTATTAAAGTTCGTGTTTTGTGTACCAATAAGCAATATTGTGTCTTTATTTCTCATAAAAGCTATTAGGTTAAACTAAAACTTCGCGGGAAAACAGCGTTTTCTTGAATAGCTAGTCGGTATTACGTTATGACTTCGTTGTGAGATACGGCAGCAGTCGCGCAGTCATTATAGAAACCCTGGACCCCACTCTCAAGCTTGTGGATTAGAAGTCATTTGAAAAGCCCAAAACTCTCAAAATCTGAAGAAGACTCCTTAATTGACCTATCTTGCTATTTCTCCTTGAAGGCAGTTTTCAAGGAAAATACGAGATGGATGAATATAGGAGTACAATAACCAGAAATAGCTAGATGAGCTTTGAGATCCTTGATGTTGTTCAGCACGATATACTTGTGTGAAGATGTTTTTTTCTATTTTACTGTTTTTGGAAAATAAGTACAGAAACCAACTGCGTATAGAAAGTGACTTAAGGTTAAAATTAACCAGTTTTAACTCTATAGATGCCCTCATGAGTAAACACCAATGCCAAAAATCTCACTGATTATAAAGTTCTGTTTTGATAATAATTAAACGTATTTTTTATTATCTTTGTAATATGTGCGTTGTTTTAATCGTTATTCCACTTACACACATTGAGATTGCGGATTCTTAATTTTGTTGGTAGTGCATCCTTCGTACAAAAATTTGCCTTTTTCGTTAGATAGGATAGCCGATAGCTCATAGAGGTCACACAGTAATTTCAATACTGATATTAGATACATCCTCATATTAGGTGGGTGGCAAAAAAAAAAAAATATTTTTACTGTAAGGTGGGTCGCATACCAATAAAGGTTCGGAATCACTACTATAGGATATATATTTTGTCTTCTCATACTGATTAAATACCATGTTTAAAAAAAAGACTTCAGAAAAAATGTGTTTGAAGATGAATCTGCTTATTTTTTCAAGTAATTTTTGTCTCGAAAATGAATAGTCGCTTTTACCAGTTTTAAGTAATGGTACGTACTTGAACCTTACAGAAATGGAAAATATTTAAGGATTAAAAAAAATAATGTCGTTCATTTTCAATCAAAGTAATTCGATATTCATTAGGAACATGTTACATTTATAAAGATTTCGCTGTTGTAAATGAGCTAAAAGTCTCTTATACGTTTTTTCCCAGTTTTTTGCTTTTTTTATTATGTACTTTTATCTTTTGAGTGAATAACGCCACATCTTTTACATAGCTGCATAATCAATTAAAATGTACACTGTAAAAAAAGGCATTTTTACAGTACAAAGTACTGTTCATCTCGCGCACAAACTCGATCACAGTGAATGTGCTGTATCTTTCTTTGGTTTCCTGACTATATTAACATGGAAAATACAGTAGTTGCGTAAAATTAACAGCACAATGTGCTGGAAATTTGGACGCCAGCAGTTTGTGCTGTAAAAAATGCGTCCAAATTGCCAGCACATTGTGCTGTTAATTTTACGCAACTACTGTATTTTCCATGTTAATATAGTCAGAAAACCAAAGAAAGATACAGCACATTCACTGTGATCGAGTTTGTTCTGGCAAATTTACAGTGGGTTTTTTTACAGTGTAGGTATCTTCGTTTATTGAAATTTGACGTTCTTCCCTATAGTAAACATTGTCTTTTTTTTAATATTGTTAGCTAGTTTTTCGCTATTCTTAAATTATATATTTTAAGGTTTCCACAGAATTCTTGCCAAACTTTGAAATTAAAATTGTGATCACATGTCGAACATTTTTTTGTACGAAAGTGTATCGATAAAATGAAAATATGTATTCAAATTTAAATAATTCTGAATGGCAGTTATTTTGAAGACGAAATTTGAACATAACTTATATGGTTTTAATAAAAGCAATAATGTAGGGGAGACCGGAACTAGTTGGCTACAGGAGTAAGTAGGCGCAGTCCTCATAAATAGCCTGTTTGTAAATAGATTGCGCATCCAGTCACAGAGTACCTTTCTTCTTGCTTTTTACAATCCTCAGTGTAGTTTTGCAGCGTTACCTATATGCACTGGACATTTATTACGATTTTTCTGTTTTTTGCACTTATAAATAATTTTTTGTTGCTTCATTCTTTTTCTAATTTCTAATACTTATCTTAATAATTGCGATTTAACTTGTACATTTTTTATTAGTGTATGATTAACCGTACTTACCCCATATGTGATTTACTTGGATTATTTACGCTTATGTGGTTACGTGCACTTTTGTGGAGAAATTTATTATGGGACGCATTGAACACGGGGCAAGTTGGCTCGATGTCTTGTATGTGCTGGTAGCTTGAAAAACAGCAAAAACCGAGAAAAGTGGTTGGAATGCAAGATTTTGGGCACACAAGGCTTGCCCAAACAGAGACACTCGATTTTTTACTTGTGACAACTGTAACTCTGATGATGATATCGAGTAGGATAGAAGTTACTCAATGTTAATGTTTTATTCATTATTTTTATGCCTGTATAATTTAGAATTTTCGTTGCACGACGGTAACGCCTTTGTTTAAACTTAATGGTAATAATGAAATTGATTTCTCTTAACTGCGTGTCTTATGTGAGTTTCATTTAAATTTTTATAAAGCGTGTGCCAACTTACCCCATAAGTATAGGCAACTTGCCCCGTGACGGGGTAGGTTGGCGCACAAATTTCCTTTTACTTTAGGCTTCCTCTAAACATAAACTACAAAACCTACAAACTCAGAACTCCGACTATTTATAGCCCAATGCCTGTTCTTTAAAAATACAGTTAAACTTTCATAAATAGCTTAAACAAAAATTAATAAAAATCATTAACTAAAAACTGCGCCTACTAACCCCGGTCTCCCCTATCAGTTATAATATACCAGTTTTAGCATTTTATTATATTTAAATGTTAATTATTTTCAGTCACTTTTGAATATGACAAAATTAAAAGAAATATATTTAGAGTATTAACGAAACACAATATCCGATGTTATATTATAACAAATAAATGTAAACAACAAACATAATTTGAAGGAAAAAAAGAAATATTTCCTACATTGTCTAAGCCCGAAAAGGAATAGATATTAAGATATTTCATTCAATTAGTTCTACATTTTATGTTAATTTTTTGTAACAAATAATTAAGCCAATTGAAGATTAAAAAATAAATAAATTTATACAATATGATACTTAAAACACCCTAAATAATCAGATTCCGTTCAAATGAATTCGAAGTAAATCTTTGGCATCTTCCATTTTAATTGAAAATATTTTTATTGCAGATTTTGTATTATGTTTATGACGATTGTATAAAATGATAAGATGCGTGCAAAAGACAAAACTTGAAAAAAAGTCTAAGATTTACTTTGATTTTATTTGAACATAATCTATTTTCTTAGAGTATTTTAAGTATCATATTGTATGAATTTTATTTTTATTTTTTAATCTCCAATATGGTTAACATATTTGTTACAAAAAATTAACGTTAAATGTAGAACTAATTGAAAGAAATATCTTAATATCAGTCCTTTCTCGGGCTTAAGCAATGTAGGATATATATATATATATATGTTATATAAAAAATTTTACTTTTACTATTCATTTAAATTATTCTAAATTGCCGGCATATTCATTATTTCCTTTTTTTTAATACGCTCTATTATTTATTTCTAGTTAAATTCCTATAATTTTAAAACGCGTATCTTAATAATAGATTTATTCCAAAACGTAATCCAAACTTTTAATCCCTTCATTAATTTTTATCGTCTGCCAAACTGTAAAATTCTGAACGCAGTTACTTATTTTTCGAATGTTTATCAAAGCCATTTTTACATTTTTATTCTATTTCATCTCATTTTTCCCGCCCGCTAGGCGTGAGCCTTTTCACATCAAAATCCTTCCAGTAGCGGCGCCGGGATTCTTTCCTGTGACGTTTCTTGATCGCTCTCTATTGGCTGAGTGTCGGATCCCAGTTTCACTTGGAGTCTCGTTCGTGATTCTTGTTGGGTTAGCCTGAAGTTTCCATTTCAATCGGATTTCCTACGCGCATGCTAATAAATACTTCGAGCATGAGCTCAGAACAAGTTTTTTGTGCTGTTTGATTGTTTACATAACCTGTTACCCGGTGTCCTAAACCATGTAGAATAATCATTTCGTGAATTAACATCTATTTCGCATGGGTAACTAGTTTATGCTCGAGAGGAATGCTCTGATTTCTCATCTTGTGGGAATTGTTTAGTGTTGTTATGTTCTGATGGAATAAACAGTTTCCTATGACTACGTTTCCATGTGTTTAATTGGGAAAACCCCATATTTCTTCATACGCCTTTTTTCTCCACTCACGCGGCCTAACCTGCCTTGTCTTCATCATGAAATAGTAAGTGTTTGTTGGGCTCTACAAATATTAACATCGCTCTACAGCTGCTAAATTTTCACAGAGGTGACACCTCCACTAGCAATGCTTGTGCTAAGTGGTATGATTGCTATACAACATCACCAATGGCTGATTAAAATGTGGTACGAATCTAGTAATATGTAGTAAAAAACACGACGTGATATTTCAACTACACCCATTAAATTGTTTCGTAATATATATATATATTATTTGTTCTTCAAATTATATTTTTGTTTAATATGTCAAGTTTTTTCTTTTTTTATAACTACTCCATTCAGAAGAACTCATTTCAAAATTAATGAAGAGTATCATCATCAGACTTTGATGTATGCGGTATTGCATCACAATGTGTGATGCAGTTTACCAATGCATGATTCAAAACATTTCACCACTGCAGTAATACAGGTTGCTGTCCTTTGGACAAAACTTCCATCTGAACGTAAAAAATCTATAATCAAAACATAAAAAAATAATTTCACTTAAATTTAGATACCCTATTTCCTAACCAGGAACGCTATGAATACAAAACTAAATTGTGTTAAATCCTTACTGATGATATTTAACAATATTATAGCTGTGATACAGTAAAAAGAAAAAAAAAAAAGACAAAAGGCATCAGGGACAGAAAGGCGGCAAGAAAGGTGGCAAAAAAATGGAAAAGTTAAGAGTTCCACAGACTTTTCTATGTTAGATTAACATTGAGAAGTGGCACTGGAAATAATTAAATATTGCGCTTCCGCGCAATACTTAAATATAGATAATATTTAGATTAAAAATACATCTTTTTTTTCGGCAAGTTAATGCTTATTTCAAGCAGGTTTCAATATGTTATTCTTTATTGTAGAAATGCAATATTTTGCGAGGTTTTGTGCGTTTAGCATTCAATAATCAGGTTCATTCATTTTTTTTATAGAACAGTACTTTAACTGCCATTTCAGCGTGATTATTTTTCAAATGTTTTTTTCCCAAATACATTTAAGTCTTTTTATTCTCTTTGAATTTGATGTTGGTAAATTCAATAAAGCAGAATTTTATTTATTAGACCTTAATTGAAAAAAAAATGAGGTTAATGAAAGTCAAATGCGAACTCTAATTACGCAGGCGTGCATTGAAAAAACTTTTTTGATAGGGTTAACTGTTTCTTATGTTATTTTGGACGCAAAACGCGAAAATCCTGCAAAAAATTGCACATCACATACCAGTTGTTCACTAACTCGATTTTTCTCTACTAGATGAAAGCACGTGTGAGTACAGTATATTTGACTGTGATATAATATTTGTAATTCGATTTCAGCAACGCTAGGTTATTTGTTGCTGCTACAATTGCTTTACAATTACATTTCATAGCTGTTTATTGTAAATTTGTATCCTTTAAATTAATTTTAAACTTTTAAATTAACACTTAATGGACCAATGCCGCCATATAAGTGGCATTGGCACCCTTATTAAGTTTATTCGCTTGGCATCACTTTATTTTATTTTTATTTATTTATTTATTTATTTTTATTTTTTAAGAAACACTTTTACTTGTACTTTAACGTGTGCAAGAGAAGTTTACTAAAAGACTACGAATAGATTATAAATATAGAATCATGTATTTAAAGATATGGTCCGTTAAGGGTTAATTATTGTGAAATGTGATAGGATGCCACACCTGATTGTATTAATTCTCCGGATAACTTTTGTTACATTTGTGGTGAATATTTTATGCATTTTGTAAATATTAATTTCAATTAATCTTGCTTTTTTCATATTATACATACATATTGTATCAGTAGAAAATATGTTAATACAAAATGTTGGAAAACTGCATATGATGGAACAAAAATGAGCTCATTTTTAGGATCAGCGTCTCAATTTTTTGTGAAACAACCATAAATTATTAAATAAGTTTTCACAAAGTTAAATTTTGCAGGCCTGCGTTATATTTCAAAAAACTTATACAGATGAAAAAAGAGAATCATGTTAAAATGGTTTTTACTACTCAAAAAGAAGGAAACATAAAGGGTTTATAATGTAGAGAAAGAACAATGCAGAGACAAAATATTTTTTATCCCATTTCAAAGGAATGATGTTATTGTTAACTAGATCACCTTTTAAACTAAGGAATGAATAAAAAAACATCTTGTATTTCCCTACCGAAATAAATATCTCTGTACATTAAATAATATTACCTTTGTAATAGTTTCTATCTTTTTAAGCTATGAAGACGCATGACAATATGATCAAGAACTTTAGTTAGTTCATTATACTTAGAGTTTTGCTGGCGAAAAAAGTACTATTGCAAAGGCATACAAATAATATTATAGTTTTATGAGTGGAAATGGTTTAAAGCAAAAATCTATTTTATTTCTGTATGACATAAAAAATATATATATATATTGGACTATTATATTCAGATAAATGATATTTTAAGTATTCCGAATTCGGAAAACTCTTCCTTTATACCTACAAATAATATTATTTAGTTACTGAAAAGTTTTGATAAATCATGTATCTCAACTTATTTTTTCGTTAAATAAATATTGATGGATGAAATTGGTGTTTTTTTTTAAACCTTATTTTTACGAAGGTATTCAGTTATAATATATACCCTTAAAAATGGATACTGAAAAGTAAAATGCTCTAATTTCAAGTAACAAGGGAAGATTTGAAATTAGATAATTAAGTGGTAAACAAGATATATTTGGAGCCCGGTAAGACTTTAAAAGTATTTAACGACCTCTAATGATACATGCGTGCGCCATCAAATAGAATTACTATCGCAGCTGACCTAGAACATCTTTAATTGAAGCATGCACCATATGTGGATGTATCCTGGAGTTGTTGTGATGAATAGCGTTCTTCAAAGCCTTAATTGCACCCATCACATAATTCCTTGCGGCATTGGACACATTTATCATTTACTGTTGTTGAAAGCAGGTACAATTTGACCTGACTACAAATAAACATTTTGTACTACAAAATGATCTAATTTTAACTCTCTATTTTCGCTTCAGAACTCACTCATTTTTCACTAGCGCTATTTCGGATTCTATAACTTTAATTGCATATAACTTTCTTGGAAATTTACTGATAATGAAATATAGCGCACGATTACTTATCGAAATTTAATGAGATCAAAATGTGAGGTTTCAAAATGGGATATTTATTTTATTAATCATTTGATTTCGTTAAATCAAATAATTTGGTTCTTAATTTCGTTCAAAAGCCTGTTTTCAGAAAACGCCAACATATGAAATTTCGTTTTGCGTGAATTTGCACTACTATGGGATTCACGGCTAAATTCTTTTAGCGCATTCATTCATTCTATTTGCAAATATTTCCCCTAAATTTTTTATTACTCAAAAAACATCCTCCTTCATTGTAATCAGTTTCCTTCAAACCGCATTCAACTCTGACGATCTTGTCATATCTCAGACGTTAATGAGACGTATGCTCAATGTAAATTACTTTAATTAATGCTTAATGTAAATTACTTATGAATACATTTTCTTATCTATGAGGTTAAAATGAGTACAAAGTATATAAAAGGAATACCATAAGAGGGATTTCTATCAATTGAAATGTGCATAATACAATAAGGAACTAGGCATCCGAGAAACAAAAATTGATGAACAAAAGATAATCTTCTTTCATGACCTGTCAGTGAACAAGTGCAGTGCTCTTGGAACTGCAGCCGAAAACCCCGGAGACTGGAAGAAAGGGGGAGAGAGAGTAGGAGAGAATCTGAACAGTTTTAAGCTGAACGTTGGAAGAGGTTGCTCGCGTTGTGCGCACAGAGTGCCTTCTTCAGAAGAGTACTTGTATATTGCGAAAGTTCTAGAGACCCGAGAAGTCGGGCCGTTGGATAAACCTAGCTGAGTATGGTCAAAAGAAACAGGAGTAGTGTATTTATAGTGATGTAACCTAGTGGGTAAATAATATCTTAAAGTGTAATTTAATGTTTTGGTTTGCAAGAATGTGTTCCATTTTTTTAGCTCAGGGTTCCACCGCATTTTGACACTTTGAGTTAATTTAAATTGGTGCCTATTTAGTTATTTTGGTTTCTTGTTGCAATATTGTTTGAGCGTAAAAGTAAATGTGTACATTTGAAATATACTAGACTTGAATTATACGTTTAACCGATATACGATTATACTTATCCGGATTAGAGGTCTGCACAGGACCGGGCTTGTCCTGAGGCCGTACCCGGCCCGGCAAAATGAAGAGACATTTTCAAATGATTTTTGGAGAGCTTATCATATATGGAAGAATGCTAACAACTGGGTTAATGATACGTCCAATACACTCAATTATTCTAAAGTCTGGCTCCAATTTCTTTAATTCGCTCTCCTCTTTCTCCCTTGTTTCTCCTTTCTGATTGGGTTCTTCGAGCTGAGCACTTTTCATTTGTCTCCTCGTGTGCGCTGGAACAATTGACTCCGCCGTTGTTTTTCAACGCTCTCCGCTACTTCGCTTCTGACAGAGAGCTGTGAGGAGCGCCTCTCTAGCTCTCATATTTCTATGATTTAAAGCTTCATTTTTTTCGTACTGATGATGGAGCTTTAGAAAGTCCGAAAAAGCTGTATGCACATTTTCATACACATTTTTATATTTGTGCTATTACGTTGTCCATTCTTTCTTAATATAGCCCCACCAGTGGCCGAGAAGTTCTGCTCTCGAAGCTGGTAGACGGGAAGTGCTGGGTTCGAACCCAATCGCGCCCGTCGCACAGTGGATCAAAGTATAGGCGATGTCGAACATAGGATTATCACGATAGTATAAGCCTATATATATACTGATTTTTGTTATATTTAGGTTTAAATGAGTAAAATAAGTTATACTAAAAGTATCTGCATGGTTTTTAAGAACAATTTCGCGCTTTTTTGTCTCAAACAAGAAGTTTAGGGAGATGATGAATAACTAAAATAAACTGGAAAAACAAAGTATGCAGTTTTTACTTATATCCAAATGACATCTGTGGAATATTTAAAACATTTAATTTTTAATTGGCAACATATGCGATATTTACGTAACTCTTTAAAATCGTTCTACCAAACTGCAACATTCTACTGGTGCATAATTGTTATTATTGGGCTTGAGTTTTTTTTACATTATCTTGTAGTAATATTAATTTTAGCTTTTTTTTTTTTTTTTTTTTTTTTTTTTTTTTTTTTTTTTTTTTTAACAAGATTTTTTTTTTTGTCTTTTTTCTCATATTCTTTTGAAATATGATAACAAACAGAGACTTTTTTCTGCTTCTGAAGAATTTAAATAATGATTTTAGTTATGAAAAATCAATGCTTGGTTTTGTAAGTGAACGGTGTGGACTAATTGCCTCAGAAATTGATGAAGAAAAATTAAAGGAGGTTTTACGTATGCTTTGTGTCAATGCAAAAGATAGCTGGCTGAAATCTGAACGAAAATTAGATCGTTTTAATAATAAAAACTATTCTTCACTTCTGTGTTTCTTTAAAGTTGGCAATGAGCTTAAACCATTTGCAGTTGAAAATTTGCAGGAATCAACATCACGAAAATCATTTTCAGAAGTAACCAAACTCCTGAAAGAAGACTAACTCAATGTTTTGGAGAGAATACTTATGACGAAGCTAAATTAAGAAGAATCAAGGAGAAAAAATCAACGCGAATTCAGAAAATAATTAGGTTTGCTAATACATGTTGTTAAACAGGGAAGTGGTTTGACGTACGATGGAAACACTGCAAGGACTGGGTTTGAATTTAATTTCGTAGTTTAATGTTAAATTAGTTTTTTACATCATTTCATCCTAGAAATTTCTTACAGCATAATCTTCTTTAAAAAATATATTTGTGTACAGCCAATTTAACATGTTTTCTGGAAACGGAAAATTACGTAATAGCCGCTTCAAGTCCCTTTATTTCGAAAACGCGCATATTTGCGCAAAAAATCCTCTATGCCACGTTAAAGTATAGACTTTCAAGAATACCAAAATGTGTTTAAAATTTCAAACAACTTTAAACAATTTAAGTAACGCAATTTTGAAGATTATGATACCGTTAATTCTATATGTGTTGTTCATGATGTAGAATGAGACATAAAATTCAATCAAAATGTAGTCAGTAGCGGTTTAAAATGTGTTTTAAGAAATGAATCATGATATTTTAAATGAGTTATTAGTAGAGGTTACTTAGGCTCCATTTCTGAGCACAGCAAAAAATCACTAAAATTTGCAGAAAAATCCCTCTGCTGAAAGGTGTATATTCCGAGCTATGCAAATACCATATAATTTTGCATAATTTAAAAAATAAACATATATTCGTATTTTGCAGATATTCTTTTAAAATATTTCATTGCAAAAAATTAGTTATTTAATGATTATTTTTTTGCTCTATGTTCGTATTTTCTTAAGGATTGATCCACTGTCCTCGTTCGGAGTTTTCATGGTTTTCTTCGAACCTTGGATTTCCAAGCGTTAATACGGGTTAGGTTCCCTTAGAAAGACCCCCACGAAGGGCAACCCCCCTCCTTTGGGCCTATATCCCTCGTGTTGATAATTGGCCGTCATAAACACAACCAACCAACCAACCTTTCTTAATATAAATTCAATTTTGCAGCTGAAAACGTATATTTGAAAATGAGTAGCAACCGAAAAACCTATATTACGCTTTGAAAAATCGGATTAATATGCTCTAAAAACGACTCGGAAACGTTTACGAACATCAATTAACAGCATTTTAATTTTATAAATACATCTTTTAATCTACAAAATATTTTAGTTTCTGAGAATTCTAAAGATAAATAATTCTTTTCGGAATTCTGGTCATTCAGAAGAAGTTATTGTATATTTTCGTTCGTCGTTGTATTTAATTTTCCTAGATTAAAAAAACTTTTGTCTTTTTATACAATGCAGTTCATTTGTTAGCGAAGCATGGCCTGTATCGACTTAAAGCTAATTATTAAAAAAACTGGCATTTCAAAATTAGCAAAAAGTAGAGTTAAGCTATGCGTAGAGTATCACTATGCGATAACAATCGTTGCCTCCTCTATAAGTGCTTAAATGCAGTAATAAGTGCTTAAATTTATAAGTGCTTAAGTGTTTTTTTTAAATTTGTATACAAACTAAAATTTATGACATTTCGAACATTCAGAAAGTGCAATTTGTTTGTTCCTTTCTTTTCTTTTTTTTTTCTTTGAAGATAGAAAATTCACATGCCTCCTTAAAAAAATGAAACACAAATTTTAAAATCATAAAAATAATACCGCAAGTCATGTGACTTACAAAAACAGTTAGGGGATTTCCGCTTCACTTTCCATATACCAGGTGGATATTTTTATAAAAAAATATTTTTTCGAAGAAAATTGCAGAAATGTTATTTTTTAGAAAGATTGTTCAAAAACATTATGTTTGGGAGATGTGTTACACTCAAATATGTATATTTTTTGACTTAACTTTAGTTGAAATTAGGTTTACAGCCCAATATCTCATTCCATCAAAGTACAGAAACACAGATTCGTTCATCTTGATCGATAAAAATATTAAACCATAACGGCAATCCTTCTCAAAGAATGTTCTCGAGCAATAAATTTTGCAGCTCTGTCTATTGCCAATAAAAAAAATCGCACCTATAAGCCAATCAGAGCATAATTCTATTAGGTGAAGTGCCATACAACTCAACCCCCTTCATGATCTTTTCTTGACGTAAGCTAAGCGTAAACAAACACTACCCATGTAATATTATTTAGTGAATCAAATTTCAAAACGAATTGTCAGTTAAATTGCCACTTGCGTATAATAAGTGTCAGGAAGTTAGATCACGAAAAATGGTTGGAAATCCCTAATTACATTTGCCGTTGTCAATTGCCAATCATGTTCAAAACAGTAATTTAATGACCCTTTATTAAATACATAACATCATTAAAAAATGTAAATAATATACGAGCAAACTAAAATAATACACACCATTAATTTTGTATGCACTTTTCAACACATAACATCAGATTGACAGCTTTTAGCTATTTGCGATGGTAGTTTATGTTTTTGGCTACATTTTGTATTCGCAAGAATGAATATGAGATATATTTATTTTTCTAGTATAACGGGCCCTGACGGGAAAAGATTTTTAACGTCAAAGCCCCTGTGCTGAAAAAGCACCGAGATGTATATTCTAACCACACAACATATCTTTGAATATAATATACATACCTATTGTATTATATATTATACAGATGTATAAAAATGTTTCTGCAAAAAAAAAAAAAAAAACGTCGAGTATGCAGAATGATTTTGACAATCATACAAGAAGAATAAATGAGAATAATGATAGGCTTTCTAATCTTCCGTAATATAGTCAACAATCATGGTTACCTTAAAGCCAAAAATATACTAGCAAAAATATCGTTTAATATATATCAATGTGGGTAGCATTAAAGGAATTTCAAAAAACATTTCATTGCACAAAATTATATTAGCTAAAATGCACCAATTTCAGAGGGCCAAATTATGGGTGTACTGTACACACTGTAAAAAAAAAGACATTTTTACAGCAAAAAGTACCGTTCATCTCGCGCTCAAACTCGATCACAGTCGAATATGCTGTAACTTTCTTTGGTTTCTTGACTATATAAACATGAAAAATAACAGTAGTTTCATAAAATTAACAGCACAGACTGCTGGCGTCCAAATTGCCAGCACATTGTACTAGCAAATCTACAGTGGTGTTTTTTTTACAGTGCAGCTCATATTAAAAATATCAGAATAATTGAGAAAAAGTAATAAGAAAAAATATTTTTCATTTATTTATTTTTGATACTAATAATATACAGTTAAATTTCTTATAAACTAAATCTGTTATGTTTAAATAAGATTTTAACATTTACAAAATATAAAATACAGTACAATAAATTAGGTATACAGCTTTCTGAAACACATCAAAATATTAGAATAAAATTTAGATTTGTTCAAAATATTAGAATATTTTATTTTACGCAACAATATTACCTTATGAATATGAAGTAAATGGTAGTTAATATTTTGTAGCATCCTATTTAGCTTTCATAACAGCGTACAATGGATCCAAATAGACTTTATACGTGCCACTAACTCAGTCTTACTTGAAGGAGGATTTTCTTGGAGTTTTTTCTTCATTATACACCATACGTTTATGATGGGATTAAGGTCTGGTGAGTTCTGTGGCCAAGGAAGTATCTTAATGTTGCGTTGGCGGAACTAATTCTTAATGGACACTGAGGTATGCGGTGACGTTAAATCTTGTTGAAAGATGAAATCAACTTCGAATAAATCTTCTGATGATGGAATCATGTAATATTCCAAAATGTCTTGATATATCTGAGAGTTAACCTTTTAGTAGACGATGTATAATTTTCCAGGTCCTTCTGCACTCTGCAACTTCAAACTATGACACTAGCAACAAATTTTACGGAACGTTTAAGGCATTCTTCATCAAATGCTTCTTCCTTCATTCTCCAAACTCAAATACCTTGATTACCATATGAAACACAAAACATACGTTCATCACTAAATAATATATTTTTCCAATCTTCTTCGCTCCCTAAACGGCTTCAATCTTAAACGCTTCTATTTTGCAGTCATGAGAGGTTTTGTTTTCGGTACACGAGATTCAAAGTTAAATTCATGGAGACGTCTTAATGTTGTCGATGTAGAAACTTTAACTCGTTCTACTTTCATTTTCGGTGCAAGAATTGCACACTTTTTAAAACGTTTTTTCTTAATAGTCTAAGAGCTAGCAACGTAAAAAAACACGTCTTTTTATCAAGGCTCATTTTTCTATATGTTTTTCCGATTTATGGTGTAGTACGTTTGCGGACAGTCTGGCAGTCAGGAGACGTTGCGTTTACCTGCGGGAGAAGGGGTTATGCAGGTCAAAAAAATTCAAAATTACGTCAATTTATCAAGGCTCATTTTTTTAATATGTTCTTCCGTTTTATGCTGCAATACGTTTGCGGGCATCTGGCAGTCGGGAGACGTTGCGTTTACCTGCGGGAGAAGGGGTTATGCTGGTCAAAAAACTTCAAAATTACGTCCTTTTAGCATGCTTTTGTTCATAACATTTGTTTCTACTAACTATTTGTGATATTAATCCATTATTACCAGACATTACCAATGTCGCTAAGACCCTGCCAGATCCACATTTATAGGTAACATATTACTCTTTGGTTAAAAGATAACTTATAATTAATTTTCCAGACACAAATTCGGTTGCAAAGTTAATGCCAGGCGGTTTTAAAGTATGGCAACGAAAGTGCCTGTTTCAGAAGTGTTTTACAGTTTAAAAATTATAAGTCATCTGTACGTCATTTTATCAAGTTTAAAAATTACTAGATATTACTCTTTGGCTAGCAGACAATCTTTAATTAATTTGGCAGACACAAATTCGGTTGCAAAGTTAATGCCAGAGTGTTTTAAAGTATGGCAACGAAAGTGCCTGTTTCAAGAGTGTTTTACAGTTTAAAAATTATAAGTCATCTGTACGTCATTTTATCAAGTTTAAAAATTACTAGATATTACTCTTTGGCTAGCAGACAATCTGTAATTAATTTGGTAGACACAAATTCGGTTGCAAAGTTAATGCCAGACGGCTTTAAATATGGCAACGAAAGTGCCTGTTTCAAGAGTGTTTTATAGTTTAAAAACAAGTGGGTAAGTGTGATCACAGATCGCACAGAGGGTTTCATTTAATATTCCTTTCAAAACACTTTATCCTTTTGAAAAATCTGTTACTTCCACATTTCGCAACCAGGGGCGCACTTGATTCTAAACAAACCTGTATCCGAACAAAAATCCGTTTTACATACTATCTGTAGATATATTAGTCGAGGGGATTGAGCCCATAGCACCAAAGATAAGTTGGCGCACTTGTCGGAAAAAAATGGAACTAAAATATGTAAGGCTATGGTGCATAATATGAAAGAATGGTCAAAGGTGTGTTGGCAAAAGTTGGAAAATTTCTCCCCGGGTTAATAGGGCGGAGGTTAGAAAAATTGCTTAAAATACGCAAGTTAGAGCCCAGAGAGGTAAATAATAAAAGACTTTTTGAAAATTTTATGATTTGTCGTGTGGTCTGAGACACTCAGCTATACGTATGCAAAATTTCATGTCACCAACTTAATTATGAGATCTCTTAGAAATAATTGCTTCAAATACATATGTGGTAGCTCAAAGGGTTAAACGTAAGACTTTTTCAAGATTTTATGATTTGTCGCCTGGCCTCAGGTGTTCTGCAATAAGTATGCAAAATTTCAAATTTCCAATTTAATTAGGGGCTCAGTTAGAAAAAATGGCTTAAAATACACAAGCTGGAGTTTAAAGGGTTAATCATAAAACTTTTTCAAAATTTATTATTTGAGGTGAGATCTGAGGTGTTGAGCTATATGTATGCAAAATTTCACGCCTCCAACCTAATTAGGAGCTCACTCAGAAAGAATTTTTTAAAATACACATGTGGGACCCCAAAGAGTTAAACGTACGACATTTTCAAAATTTTATGATTTGTCGTTTAATGTGAAGTGTTCAGCTATAAGTATGCAAAATTTCACGTCCCCAAACTAATTAGGAACTCACTTAAAAAGAATTGTTTAAAATACACATGCGGGACCCCAAATGGTTAAATGTACGACTTTTCCAAAATTTTATCCTTTGTCGTATGATGTGAGGTATTCAGCTATAAGTACCCAAAATTTCATGCCTCCAACATAATTAGGGGCTCACTTAGAAAGAGTTGTTTAAAATGCTCGTGTGGGACCCCAAAGGGTTAAATGCACGACTTTTCAAAATTTTATGATTTGTCGTTGGATGTGAGGTGTTCAGCTATAAGTATGCAAAATTTCACGCCTCCAACCTAATTAGGGGCTCACTTAGAAAGAATTGTTTAAAATACACATGTGGGACCACAAAGGGCTAAACGTACGACATTTTCAAAATTTTATGATTAGTCGTTTCATGTGAGGTGTTCAGCTATAAGTAATCAAAATTTCACGCCTCCAAACTAATCAGGATCTCACTTAGAAAGAATTGTTTAAAATACACATGTGGAAGCCCAAAGGGTTAAATGTACGATTTTTTCAAAATTTTATGATTTGTCGTTTGATGTGAGGTGTTCAGCTATAAGCATGCAAAATTTCACGTCTCCAAATTAATTAGGAGCTCACTTAGAAAGAATTGTTTAAAATACACATGCGGGAGCCCAAAGGGTTAAATGTACAACTTTTTCAAAATTTTATCATTTGTCGTATGATGTGAGGTGTTCAGCTATAAGTACCCAAAATTTCATGTCTCCAACATAATTAGGGGCTCAGTTAGAAAAAAAAAAAAAAAAAAAAGCTTAAAACGCACAAGTTAGAGACCAGAGGGTTAAATATACGACTTTTTCAAAATTTTATGATTTGTCGTTTGATGTGAGGTGTTCAGCTATAAGTATGCAAAATTTCACGTTTCCAAACTAATTAGGAGCTCACTTAGAAAGAATTGTTTAAAATACACATGCGGGACCCCAAAGGGTTAAATGTACGACTTTTCCAAAATTTTATGATTTGTCGTTTCATGTGAGGTGTTCAACTATAAGTATGCAAAATTGCACGTTTCCAAACTAATTAGGAGCTCACTTAGAAAGAATTGTTTAAAATACACATGCGGGACCCCAAAGGGTTAAATGTACGACTTTTCCAAAATTTTATCATTTGTCGTATGATGTGAGGTGTTCAGCTATAAGAACCCAAAATTTCATGTCTCCAACATAATTAGGGGCTCACTTAGAAAGAATTGTTTAAAATACACGTGTGGGACCCCAAAGGGTTAAATGCACGACTTTTTCAAAATTTTATGATTTGTCGTTGGATTTGAGGTGTTCAGCTATAAGTATGCAAAATTTCACGCCTCCAACCTAATTAAGGGCTCACTTAGAAAGAATTGTTTAAGATACACATGTGGGACCCCAAAGGGTTAAACGTACGACATTTTCAAAATTTTATGATTTGTCGTTCGATGTGAGGTGTTCAGCTATAAGTATGCAAAATTTCATGCCTCCAAACTAATTAGGAGCTCACTTAGAAATAATTGTTTAAAATACACATGCGGGAACCCAAAGGGTTAAATGTACGACTTTTTCAAAATTTTATCATTTGTCATATGATGTGAGGTATTCAGCTATAAGTACACAAAATTTCATCTCTCCAACATAATTAGGTGCTCACTTAGAAAGAATTGTTTAAAAGGCACATGTGGGACCCCAAAGGGTTAAACTTACGACTTTTTCAAAATTTTATGATTTGTCGTTTGATGTGAGGTGTTCAGCTATATGTATGCAAAATTTCACGCCTGCAACCTAATTAGGGGCTCACTTAGGGAGAATTGTTTAAAATACACACGTGGGACCCCCAAGGGTTAAACGTACGACATTTTCAAAATTTTATGATTTGTCGTTTGATGTGAAGTGTTCGGCTATAAGTATGCAAAATTTCACGCCTCCAAATTAATTAGGAGCTCACTTAGAAAGAATTGCTTAAAATACACATGCGGGAGCCCAAAGGGTTAAATGTACAACTTTTTCAAAATTTCATCATTTGTCGTATGATGTGAGGGTGTTCAGCTATAAGTACCCAAAATTTCATGTTTCCAACAAGTATAGTTTCTGAGAACAAGCTCTGTGACTGACAGACAGACAGAGGAGCGAGGCGAATAGGGTTTCGTCAGATGAACGAAACCCTAATTATAAGTCATCTTTACGTCATTTTATCAAGCTTAAAAATTACAAGATATTTGGCTAGCAGACAACCCATAATTAATTTGCCGGACGCAAATTCGGTTGCAAAGTTAATGCCAGGCGGCTTTAAATGTGACAACGAAAGTGCCTGTTTCAAGAGTGTTTTATAGTTGTCTGAGCGAAGCGAAGGCTAATACTCAGCGAAATATTACTGTCCGGACACATTACTACTACGATGGATATTAACGCCATGTCCTACTAAAAAAAAGCCTAATAAAAACCTTTCGTCAAGCATAACTCAAAAAATATTTATCGGATTTCGTTTCTGATTGCACCAGAAGGTACCTATGAGGGTCGCCTACTGAATGCACCTACTATGAAAAATAAGTTCCAAACCATTTAAAAATTATATAGAAAAAAATGATAAAAAATCACAATTTATCTGCATACGTCACAGAAATTTGGTGTGCGTCACTTTCACCGGTTGATGTTTTCGTAGACAACTGGTTTGAACACATGGAGCAAATAAAAAAAAATACGCACGCAGTAATATCGAATAAGTCAGTTTCAACCACGTGATCACAAACCTTGCAACAACCCGTGGCAACCAGTTTTGGTGGGTAAACAAATAATAATACAGTACTCCGTACCACGGTGACCGTTTTTAGCCTGTTGTATGAAATATACAATTGTGGTTGATTAAAACAAAAGACATGAGTGTTTATTGCTCCGGGAGGTTAACTTTCTCTGGATGTCTGTCTGTCTATCATACAGCATGCAATTTTCTTGTAAAGGATGATATTATTATGCAGTAAAACCTCCATAACGGACACACCCGATTAGTGGACACCTCTATTTAGTGGGCATTTTTTCGATTACCGACACTTAAATAACTGAACATTTTTTACTCTCAGTAGCGGACACCTCCAAATAGAGGACAAATTCTGCCCTCCCGAGGTGTTAGCTATTCAGAGGTTTTACTGTAAAACCTCCATAGCGGACACACCCGATTAGCGGATACCTCTATTTAGCGGACATTATTTCGATTAACAACTTTGAAATAACTGTACATGTTTTACTCTCAGTAGCAGTCACCTCTAAATAGAGGACAAACTCTGCATTCTGGTGGTGTCCGCTATTCAGAGGTTTTACTATATATAATTTTGATAGTTATTTTACAGGGCCACACAGAAGAATAAGAATATATGAAAAGAATATAAACTAAATTATTACTAAATTAAGCAATTATAATTACTAAATTAAGCAAATAATATAATTTTGAAAAAGTCTAATATTTAACCCTCTGGGCTCTAACTTGTGTATTTTAAGCAATTTTTCTAACTCAGCCCCTAATTTAATTAAGTTGTAGACATGAAATTTTGCATACTTATAGCTGAACATCTCACATCAAACGAAAAATAATAAATTTTTGAAAAAGGTCTGATATTTAACCCTCTGGGCTCTAACTTATGTATTTTAAGCATTTTTTCTAACTCATTCCCTAACTAAGTTGGAGACTTGAAAGTTTGCATACTTATAGCTGAACACTTGCGATAACACGATAAATCATAAAATTTTGAAAAAGTCATATTTAACCCTCCAGTCTCTAACTTCTGTATTTTAAGCAATTTTTCTAACTCAGCCCCTAATTAAGTTGGAGACATGAAATTTTGCATACTTTTAGCTGAACACCTCACATCAAACGACAAAGAATAAAATTTTGAAAAAGTCTAATATTTAACCCTCTGGGGGTCTAACTTGTGTATTTTAAGCAATTTTTCTAACTCAGCCCCTAATTAAGTTGGAGACATGACATTTTGTATACTTATAGTTGAACACCTCACATCAAACGACAAATAATACAATTTTGAAAAAGTCTATTATTTAAACCTCTGGGCTCTAACTTGTGTATTTTAAGCAATTTTTCTAACTCAGTCCCTAATTAAGTTGGAGACACGAAAGTTTGCATACTTATAGCTGAACACTTGCGATAACACGATAAATCATAAAACTTCGAAAAAGTCATATTTAACCCTCCGGTCTCTAACTTCTGTATTTTAAACAATTTTTCTAACTCAGCCCCTAATTAAGTTGGAGACATGACATTTTGTATACTTATAGCTGAACACCTCACATCAAACGACAAATAATAAAATTTTGAAAAAGTCTATTATTTAACCCTCTGGGCTCTAACTTGTGTATTTTAAGCAATTTTTCTAACTCAGCCCCTAATTAATTTGAGACATGAAATTTTGCATACTTATAGCTGAACACCTCACATCAAACGGCAAATTATAAAATTTTGAAAAAGTCTAATATTTAACCCTCTGGGCTCTAACTTGTGTATTTTAAGCAATTTTTCTAACTCAGCCCCTAATTATGTTGGAGACATGAAAATTTGCATACTTATAGCTGAACACCTCACATAAAACGACAAATAATAAAATTTTGAAAAAATCTAATATTTAACCTCTAATATTTTGTCTCGCGCAATTTTTAAATTTAAACTGTTTTGCAATACTATTTTTTGTTCATTTTGCATAATAAGTGTAATGTGACGTAATTTTTTCTATTTCCGACTTCTAACGCATGTTAATGAATTTATTTTACAGTATCCGGTCTCTTTTAAAATTCACATGTAAATATAGTTTTTATGGCGTAATTTCCAATAAGTGCCTGCTTTTTATACCTAATTATTTAATTCTAATTTGAAGGTTTTTTTCCTGTTTATAATAGTAACGTGTAAATATTTTTTTTATTTGAAGCAAACATTATTGTTTGCGCTGTTTATACAGTTGGCAACAGTTGAAATTAATACCATTTTCTAAAATATGTAAAAATTATCTGTCAAGATGCTGAATATTTGAATTTAAAATAGAAATAAAACTTAAAAAAATGAGTCAAATTAAAAAACAATTAATGAAATCTGCACACCGGGATCTTCTATTGATTAAAATGATCTAAAAATGATTAAATTCCCATGTATAGCTTTTGCTCCTATAAATTTTTTTTAATGGAACGATTTTGTCCAACTTTAGCATTAAATATCTCTTAAAATAATTCTTCGATTTGAAAACTGTATGCATTAGCGTGTTGATCAAACATTTCGCTATAATACCACCAACTTTCATATTTTTTAAACAATAGTTTTCTTAATATTAGCGAAGAAAGACCTCCGGTCACAAAAAATTCAAAACCGGCGGCGGCAGCGGCGGTGACAGCGTTAGTTACTTTTTTTAGAATAGAGAGATATATAAAAATGAAAACTTGTCTATCTGTCTGTTTGTAATTTTATAAAAATCCACAATTTGGAAGCCAAAACTGTGAAAAGGTACGGACATGTGTATTAAAACATGGCCGAGGCAACTAAAGTTATCCGGAATCGAAATAATTTATAGTGAATTTTTAATTAATAAAAAACCACCAATTTAACAGCAATTTCTTATCAAATTTAAAAATTTTTCGTTATAGCAGTTGCCGACAATTAAAAAACAGAATAAAATTATTACTACAACAATTAATTTTCTACTGCAAGATTTCCACGTGCACAATGAAAATGAAACAAATAGTTTGATGAATTTTTAAAAAAAGGTGAATATTACGTCATAACTTTTCTATTGCAAGATATTCACCTGAAATATGAAAATGAAATAAATGGTTTGACGAATTTAAATGAAAGTGAATATAACTTCATAACATTTCAAGGTTTCCACGTGAAAGAGGAAAATATTACGTCATATTGGAAATATACAGGACGTGGTGGATATAGTATAACGTCATATGAGTGTGAAAATGTATTGAAGCATGATAAAAACCCGATTAGGGAAATTATTGGCCTATTTTAACATTATTGCTCCAATTATAAATTGAAATAAATTCATTTATAACTGTATTCTTTTGCGTCTGTTATATACATTTATACATTTTTATGTAGCGTTTTCATATGATTCATTCATACAACATTTCGACTGCTTTTTGTAATGTTTGTTTTGTGTTGTATGTTAAATTTTGAAATTGATTTTTCAGAACAAACATTCTTCAAATTCTGGGCAACGCCGGCACTTTAGTTTGTAACGGATAAATGGCTTTTGTATCTGTACATCTAATGCTAATATTCTAAAGCGTTATAATATTATAAAGTATATAATATTATTAATGCTTGTACGTTTGTGAGGTGTTATCACTGAAACTACATAGCCAACTTAAAAAAATGTTGGTGGCCATCTCTGCTCCGAAAAAAAGACTGTTTTATGTCAGTGCAAGAACCTACATCGCTGCAGGAGCAAAAAAGTTCTAAAATTGGGATTTCTGCGATATTGATTGGGTTAAAAACTTTAAATTTGGTGCGGTAGTTACTTTTAAGATATAAATACTCGTAATGAACGCTCTATAAAAGGTTCAATTTGACAGATAAACGTAAAAATTTCTAGAAAGGTTCTAAACTATGATTTATTTGGAATACTGAAATTTTTGGGATACTGTTGGTGTTAGAAACTAGAACTTTGGCATGGTAGTAATTAATAAGATGTAAATGCTCATTGTAGAACGAATTCTAAAAAATAGAAAGACTAAACAAAGCGGAAAAAGATCGAAAGATGATCTAAGTAACGAAGTACATGGAATTGTTAGGAATATAAACATGAAAATTGACATGGCTGTATTTATCATGACGTAAATTCTGGCAATAGAACAATTTCTAAAAATGTCGCTATATAAAACAGTGCAAAAACAAAAAACTTTCAAAAATTTTCTATTTCTGTGTTACTGCTGAGCCCAAAATCTTGAAATTGTGCTTCGGGTTAGTTTTAAAATATACAAAATATAGTGTTCCTATAAAGTGATCCTACTCTAGGCTTTTCTCTCTCTCGCCAAGGCCACTAACAGAGGGAAGTGCCGTTTTAAATATGATATGAATTTTTTATCCGATTCATTTTTCTAGACATTTTATCATAAGGCCATATTCTCAATTATCATTAGCAGATTTTTTATATATTAACTTATTCTGGTGAAATTTTATAATCCGGTTCATATTGGCGTATGTTAGCTTGCATGATTTGCTGAATAAATATGTATGGATTTGTAAATTACTTTAAATGACACTTTGACAGCTCAAAAGTTATGCAGACGATATATTCAGATCTTGTGTCATACTTTATGTTGTAATCAATGCCGATTTCTTTTATTTAATACATGCTAAATACAGCTCAACTTGTGCAGAATATGTTTGAAAACAAAACAATACAGCGTATGTAGTGGCCAGCATACACTCATCATTCAAATCCGATCGAGCATATCTAAAATACACTCAAACGAAGCATTGCATGCCACTATTGATGTATTCGGTACTTTGATACTATATTAAATTTTGAGCAGAGAATCCCTTAAATGTTATCGACAACCTCATTGCATACGTGGAAAACAGATATTGTACAATATTAACTATTCCGGTGGAGCACACACCATATAAAGTATAGTCCATTCTTTTTAAACATCATATATTTGTCATTTAAAGTTACTCAAATTGGTGCGGAGCATCTGATTATGCTCTTGACATCATTTTATACAGTTAAAATTCCGATATAAGTAATTTAGTATTTCATTTTCTATTTTACTTTTAATATATTGCGTACTTTCAATTTTATATCCATGCATGGCTGTCTTGAATGGTTAGATTTCCCATTTTTTAAAACAGTGTATACATTTATATATAAGATTTTGTAATTCTACGATTCGTTTATTTTCATCATTTCAATTTATCGCAGCATATGGACAATTAAAGATAACATCTCATTTTCTTTGCTTCCACATGTTATTATTATATCTATGTTCTCAGTAATATCGATCAGACTAATCCCTCTGAGGGAAGTCCTAGTTTAAAAATTACAATGACGTAAATTTACATTAATTACACAAAATTAAACATTTTTTTCGACATACACTACATATATATATATATATATATGTGTGTATATATATATGTATTTACAAAGAAACGATTGTTGCTATGGTAATAATTAAGAGTTGACTGTCATTAAATGAAGCCAAATCCCTACAAAAGATGCCATTTCTTGAAGCAAGCACTTTCGTTGCCATATTTAAAGCCGTCTAGCATTAACTTTGTAACTAAATTTGTGTCTGGCAAATTAATTATAGGTTGTCTGCTAGCCACAGAGTAATATCTTGTTATTTTTAAGCTTGATAAAATGACGTAAAGATGACTTACATTTTTAAACTATAAAACACTCTTGAAACAGCCACTTTCGTTGCCATATTTAAAGCCGCCTGGCTTTAACTTTGCAACCGATTTTGTGTCTGGCAAATTAATTATAGGTTGTCTGCTAGCAAAGAGTAATATCTTGTAATTTTTAAACTTGATAAAATGTCATAAAGATGGCTTATAATTTTAAAGCTATAAAACACTCTTAAAACAGACACTTCCGTATTTGTGTCTGGCAAATTAAATATAGGTTTTCTGGTAGACTAAGTTTAATATACTAGATTAATTTTAACACAATAAATCTAATTGGTAAACAAATCATATTAGATGTAAATTTCCAACTGGGCGAGAAATGTCCGGACCAGGATTCGAACCCGGGATCTCCTGGCTGAAGCCGCCAGCTTAAGTTTAATATCTTGTTATTTTTAAACTTGATAAAATGACGTAAAGATTACTTATAATTTTTAAACTGTAAAACACTTATGAAACAGGCACTTTCGTTGCCATATTTAAAGCCGCCCGGCATTAACTTTGCAACCGAATTTGTGTCTGGAAAATTAATTATAGGTTGTCTGTTAACCAAAGAGTAATATGTTACCTATAAATGTGGATCTGGCAGGGTATTAGCGACATTGTTAACGTCTGGTAATAATGGATTAATATCACAAATAGTTGGTAGAAACAGATGTTATGAACAAAAATTATGCTAAAATGACGTAATTTTGAAGTTTTTTGACCAGCATAACCCCTTCTCCCGCAGGTAAACGCAGCGTCTCCCGACTGCCAGACCGCCCGCAAACATACTACACCATAAAACGGAAGAACATGTAGAAAAATGAGCCTTGATAAAATGACGTAATTTTGAAGTTGTTTGACCTGCATAACCCCTCTTCCCGCTGGTAAACGCAACGTCTCCTGACTACCAAACTGCCCGCAAACATACTACACCATAAATCGGAAAAACATATAGAAAAATGAGCCTTGATAAAATGACGCAATTTTGAAGTTTTTTGACCTGCATAACCCCTCTCCTCGCAGGTAAACGCAACGTCTCCTCACTGCCAGGCCACCCGCAAATGTACTACACCATAAATCGGAAGAACATATAGAAAAATGAGCCTTGATAAAATCAGGTGACGAAATCGTTGCTAGCTCTTAGACTATAACTATACTATTCATTTTCCTGTCATCTCTAGCAGATATTTTTTACTTTCAGTCGCCATCTTGGCGATTATTTTGAAATTTTCCATTTTTTAATATTGTGTTAATATTTTACTAACGCTTGATTGCGAACGATGTAAATAATTCGCTATATAACATTGATTTTTACCGTGTCGATACAAATCAACCATACGAAGTTTAATAGATTCAGGAATATCACTCACACGACACATTTTAAGACGAAAAAGCAAACAAACTGCAAAAAGAATACTGATTTTATATAAATTCGTCTGAATTTAATCAATGATGCCACTGGTTAGGAATTGGTGATAATTAAAGGAGAATTAATGTGAAATAGTCTAATATTTTGAACCAATTGAATAAATATTCTAATATTTTGACATTTCAAAATAATTTTTTGTTCCATTAATCTTTTCAAAAATGATATTAATGTTAAGATAATAAATAAGTTTAATCAACAATACGTTCTTAATAAAAATATCGTTTGCATATTTGCGTTAAAAGACATTAAATTACCAAACGATATTTTCAATTTGTAAAAAAATTAATTATTCTAATATTTTGAATATGAGCTGTATTACAAACAGACATGAAGGATAAATGACCGAGAAAGTGAGTCAAGCCCTTTTTGTCAAGAAAGATGAAATACATAACAACAGGAGATATGTAAAATGCATAGTCGGAAATTGTTCAGAATTTCTCAATCAGAATCTTCCCAATTGGCAAAGGATTAAACAAGTAAATTACATTATGAACAACAGCGTTACGTTGCAATGCTTAGCATACATTTCACAGAAATCAAACTGGCCGTTCGAGGTGGTTAAGTATTATGCATAACTTGTATAATATGTGCAATAAATACGATAAACCCAACTGGCGTGAAAAATTAGCCAGAGCCAGGAATCGAACCCGGGATTTTTCACTCCAGTTGGGTTTATTGTATTTATTGTTTGTATGTCTGTATAATATTTATATATACCTTTAACTGTTGAATGCAGGCGTTATTTATGTGTGTATGTGTGTTTTAATATATATTGTAGTATGAGTGTTTTATTATAATTATCGTAGATCGATGTAATAGTAAAATCTATTCATCGTTGTCCGGTCATCCAAGGCTGTCGTATAGATGGCTGGTGACTTCCCCAACATGGTTTATTAGTGAGAAATTGCAGACTCAGGCATCGGCCGGAGTAGCTCAGTGGTTAGAGCAGCAGTCTTGTATACTGTGGTCCCGGGTTCGATTCCTGGCTCTGGCTAATTTTTCACTCCAGTTGGGTTTATTGTATTTATTGTTTGTATGTCTGTATAATATTTATATATATCTTTAACTGTTGAATGCAGGCGTTTATGTGTGCATGTGGGTTTTAATATATATTGTAGTATGAGTATTTTATTATGTTTTTTATACTTTAGTACAGACTTTAGGATCAACCAGGGCTACCCGTCTTACAGAACCCGCTACCAGATATATAGAACATTTGCGAAATCGCTTTAATTAAAAGTGTTAATAGATTTTTTGTACATTTAATGAATTATTTTAGATTATTCATTACTCCAAAACATTTTTTTTATACGAAAATCAATTCTGTAGTCAAATAATAAAATTTTGAAATTTATTATAAACTTCATATTTAAAAAGCTTTCTCTCTCCTAACTTTGACCATAATCTGTATATTTAAAGAGTTTCAAAATAATCATTTCAGCTGTTTTAAACTTTACGGTATAAAAAGCATTCTTTTTTCTTATGTGGACAGACATAAGGTCAGGAGGTCAGACAGGTTGGAGAAATAGCTTTTACTACACTTGAGAATTCCATTGCCAATTCTGGCAGCAATGCTATTTTATCCTTATTTTTTGCATATTTTCGTGAAAATCTTATTTTGAATTAAAACAGCCAAATGCTCATTGTTGAGATGTATCTAAAAAAAAAACCATGCTTGAAAATTATTTAAAAAATCATAATAAATTTGTAGATTAAGTTATAGTTTTCAAAAATTGTTTTAAGTTCCTTTTCATTCTATGTAACGGTGAAAAAATTAAATTATTCAATATTTAAAAAATGTATGTGCGATATAAGAGAAAGCAATAACGAATGACGTTGCCACCATCGTTATGACGTCAATGTTAGTAACACTTGTGTTTTTGCTCTACAATGTAGATAGATGCATAAACTACCCTAATACGACTTGCTTAATAAACAAAAATTGACATAGGAGAACGAAAAATTTATTTTCCTTTAAACATTTTTTCCTGCATATCTACCACATAAAGAACAGAATATAGGAATTTTCTTTTCCCTTTTCTTCAAAAGGTGATTAGCTAATCGTTTATCTTTAAACAGAAAAAGTTATTTCCTTTAAAAACAGACATTTTACCCCTAGTATTTTCTTAAGAACGTAATCGGATGCATTGATTAAAATAATTCAAATTGGCTTTATTTAACTTATAAAAGGAGCTCATTTAACAACAAAACAAGAAACATTAGAAATACCAGAATTTTGTCTAAATCCATAATTAAGCTGTTAGGAAAACTATTAATTCTTATTAAAATATTTGGCAAACTAAAATTTAAATATATGATTAAGTTACATTTTATAAGGTCAAAGAAAACTATAAAAATGAATTACTCTTTAAAATTAAGCTCCTAATTAAATTTATCTTTAATCGTCTTACACTAACGTTAATCCACTTACTCTGCACTACTTATTATGAAACATGAACTTATTTTTATTATTATATAATATATACTTAATCGTATTTTAGAGAATTCTTCTCCTACAAGTTTTCATCTAAAATGCTGTAACGTATTAAAATCATTAACATAAGGTTAAAATAAAAACTTTCATTAAAACGTCATATGTATGTGTAAAATGGATTTTAATTTTTAAATTTTAGCAACGGAATATTACTGTATTGCTTTCAAAACAGCATAAGTTCCCCAAATGATGTTTTAAAGTAGTTGCTTTTGATTGGAAAGCAAAGTAATTAATTGTTGCATATACTTGTCTTACAGATATATTATTTTTACTGAAATCCCATTATTGGCTAAATATGACTCTGTATTGAAAATGTGTTCAATGATTTTCCAATAATGGCTAAATAGTATGTTTTACATGAGTTTTCAAGTAAAACCTATAAAAACTAAGGCGCCTTCTATAATATGTATTTTTAAACAACTCGCTGTAATATTTTCCCTTTCTTTTTATTTATATAAAAAGCTAACGTATTTTTACGATATTTAAAAAAAAAATTGAAATCTTATTAAGATCTTTTTAAGTTTGAGACCGTTAAAATGGAAATGTTACACTTTATTTTTCATTATGATTTAAAAATAATATTTGACTTATTTATAGAAAGCTGTTAATATATTTTTTAAGTTTCTGTTAGGTTGTTTTAAAAGGAAAAAGTCAATTTTTAATTTTAATATTTTTTAATCTATTCACTTTAACAGATTCGCACATAAAATTTAAGACATGTCTGAAATATAATAATGAAATTATTATAAAATTTACGTTTATCTAAAAAGGGAACCACTTTTGGTGCTGTTCGCACCTAGCATTGAGACCTGGTGCATTTTAAACCCCTAATTTACGAAGTTTGAGAATCGATAAAAAATTTGTTACAATAATATTTCTTGATTTTACAGCAACATAACTTTCTAAAATGCAATTTTCGAGACCACTTATCGGACTATTGACAGTGAAGTTTTTTAAAGAAAAGCATTAAAAATTAGTTGATAATAAGTATAAAATATTGAAAAAAGTTAAAAAATTCCTTCAAGAACCCACGAATTTGATTTTGAAAAATTGCAACATTATACAGGGTGCCCACTCTCAACGGTGCATATGGCTAATTTCTAAACCGTTAGTGAGAGACATATAGTTCCAATTACAAAAATGTTCTAAATGAGGTAAAGATATATTTAAAACCAATATGGGTCAATAAAAACATTTCTTAAAAGAAATTTACATTTTTATACGGTCCCCCGGTCCTATAAGTTATATTTAGTAAAATTTTCCTGTTATAATAAAAAGTAAGACAAAAGAAGTCCTGTTATTCTACGATTAAAATCGACCGAGTAATAACTGTTTAAAGTTGGAGCATATTTTTTTACTGCAAATTAGGGGTCATTCACAAATTTAGTAGAAATATAATTTCGTTAGATATACAAGGTGGCCATAATTAAACTGACGGTACTCAGAGTGTTCTGTAGCGCGATCTAATTGCGAGAATGGCGCCAAATTTTTTAGGAAGGTTAAAAAAGACAGGGGACGAAGGATTCCGCGAAAAAAAAATTAGTTCCAAAAATCACCGCCAGGGGAATATCTGGCGCTGTGTATTCGAAAAAGAGAGTTTCAAAAAAGAAGAATCAATACTGAAATAAAATTACCGTTTACTTAGCACATCCAAATCAGGTTCGATGTGGCCGTCGTTTTTGTGGACAACATATTGCAATCTGTGCACAGCATTTACAACAGCAGAGAATAACATGTCTGCAGGAATCTCCCGTACAGTTCGCGATATGTTATCCTTCAACATAGCCAGGTCCTGGACACCTCCGTGATAGACCTTGGACTTTACGTAACCCCATAGTCAAAAGTCGCAGGGTGTAAGATCAGGGGACCAAGGTGGCCATGCAGTTGGAAAACAGCGGCTAATGACTCTTTCTGTTGTGAATTTCTGTTGTAGCAGCTTCTGTATCCGCAAAGCAATATATGGAGGGGCTCCATCTTGCATGAAAATGATTTTCTCCAGGCACTGTCTTTGCTGAAGTGCCGGAATAACAAAGTTGTTTAGCATTTGGCGATATTTGTCTCCGGTAACAGAACAAGTTACAGGTCCTGTCGGAGTAATGTTCTCATAGAAGAATGGACCTATGATCATAACTGCTGTGAAACCACACTAAACAGTTATCTTTGGTGAATGCAAAGGAATTTCTTTGAATGCTCTTGGTGACTTGTTATCCCAAATTCGGAAGTTCTGGATATTTACAGTTCCATTCAGGTAAAAGTAGACACGTTATGTCTCGTAAGTTGAGTTTTAGGTATGAATCGAAGCATTATGATGTTGAAATAACCATTTTTGGCCCCCCAAAACCCCGGCAACAGGGAGTAAATTATTGGCAGCGATGACCACCTCGGGAACTCAGCTTTCGCTTTAGAGTGTTAGTGCAATCTCGAGGGGTAGACCACATCCACTCCTCCCGACTCTCAACCAGAGTCTGAGAGGGAGCGTCGGGTCCCTAATCAAGCTGCTGAGATTTATTTCGGTTACTGTGAGATTTACAATTACAATCACAATTGGTTACCTAATTTTTCTGGGCGAACCGAAGATTTCACATCGAGATATATGACTGTATGTAGTGATTACATGAGAATCATTTCACCTAATGTGATTGCATAATTGTTTACAATTTTCTTGGATATATATACGTCACAGTACATTTAACACACAATATTTAACATGACAATTAGAAACACATTACAACACAATATCAAACACCTATTATTTACATGACTGTGTGTAGTGATTACATGAGGATCATTTGAATGTGATTGCATAATTATTTACATTTTTCATGTATTTACAGGGATTTCACAGTACATTAAACACACAATATTGAACATCACAATTAGAAACACATTACAACACACCTACTATTTACAATTTGCGCATACAAGAGTTTGGAGAGATGCACAAGATAAAAATTCAAAAGTGATAGAAGTTTCTGGCACCCGCTAATAACCCGTTTCTCCCTCCATGCTACACCCTAGTGATGGAGTCGGACTAGAATGGCTCTGGATTTGAAAAGATGTACTCGTTTGTTTCTATAAACCTCATGCATTGTATGATCTTGTTGAGTAGTTGTGGTTTCCCTTTTACATCCCGCCACCAACTTGCTAAATTCATACGTGTGTGTTTTTTGAGATGACAATGCGATGTTAATGTACAGTATAATACATAGTGTAACGATGTTGACGGCAAGCCACAAATGCATAGTGGGGAGTCTCTTTTGTTAATTTTGTATAAGTGTTCCTGAAAGGGGCCGTGATTTGTTAAAAATATGTGTAAGTATCTGTTGTTTACGAAATACTTGTGGTCAACCAATGGCAAGAATTCCTTCGTATATCGGCCTGTGTCTGAATCCGTCCAGCGTTTTTGTCAATTTTTTAACAGATTCTGCTTTGTCTGTGATTTTAGTGAAGAAGCTGGATATGGTAAAAATGTATGTATTAGTGTTTCATCCGTTACTGCCGATTTTGCCAGTTGGTCAGCTGCCTCATTGCCCTCAACACCTGAATGTCCTTTTGTCCAATTGAAGTATATGTCTTTTACTGTTGTTTGTAATTGTTGAAGAATTTTTAGTATTAAATAGTTTGTATTGTCAAAATTGTTTAATGCTTTTAAACTTGATAGGCTATCCGTTATGATTAAGTATTGAGAATGTTTGTCCGACTCTATCCACTCTAATGCTGAAGAGATCGCGAAGAGTTCTGACTGGAAGACGGAGTTATCCTGGGACAGTTTCGCTCTCCAAGTATAGATTTGCTCGATTTTTCGTACACATAAAATGCCGAGGCTGTGCCTTCGGACATTTTGGAACCGTCCGTGTATATTGTAATTTTGCCTACATAGTCGTTTATTTCACAAATTTGTATTTCACTTGTTAGTGGTGATGTTTTGTATTTTGAGCATTTTGGATAGTATAGTGGAGCAAAAGCCTTTTCTGTTGACTTGCCGAGACGAATCGTCCCCGAATACTCCGCCTCCGCCTCCAACTGCAAATCCAGTAATAGTGTCTCTTGATAGTTTATAGAGATTTCACGATTACTGATTTATGCTAGAAATGTCTGACCATTGAAAGAAATATCCCCTTACCATTACACAATCACCACCATGTTGTCGGCTAAATATACTCCTATGTTCTGTGCGGAGATCATGTCAATAGTACTTAAACACATGAGGGACATCGAGGTTTCATTTTTTTTCATCACTGCATATGACATTCAGTCACTTATCACCAAATGAATATGCTCTTTGGCCCACAGTAATCTAGCTTCTCTATGGTGTCGTTTCAGACAAGGTAACCGAGCCATTTTACGATTTTTGATGTATTTCGATTCCAAAAATCTTCTATGATTAGTTTTCTTTTTTAATTTATCCTCCGACTGTATGTGTTATTTGCGAAAGAGATTAATTACCAGATGAAGCCAAGTTTCTGGTGCGGCGGTCTTCCCACAATGTAGTCACTGGTAGTCTTCGTGAACGGAATTTTCGTTTGAAATCATTACCACGAGCCAAAACCTGATGAATACCTCATTTTGATCTTTTCAATGCACTTGCAGTTTCAGAAACAGACGTAAGTTCTGCTTTCATACTCCATATATTTATCACCTCCTCCTCTGAAAATTCTTTCGGCTTAAGCATTTTGTGCTAACTCAAAAACAACAACTGACTGCTTCTTATACACCCAGAAATCGTTTGCGTGCGCAATCGCTTAAATCAGTTCGTAAAATTTGCATAAAAAGTATTTTGTGCTTATACTTTTGATACAGTTATTTTTGTTCCATTTTTAAACTCCATGGTTTGAAATAAAATTTAAAAGATAGTTTTATTGAATATGGTGTTAAAACTGCTGTTATTAACATATTCAAGACAGTTATTGAAATAAAGTAAATATTTAAAGTTTTATTTTAAAATTGTTATTGTGCTTAAACTATTGACACGCACGCCATATAATTTGTAATAAACATATAAAAAGAAAAACAAACAGAATTTTTGTTAAATAAAATTATGAAAACTAGCAGTTTTAGCTTATGATAATTGATTTTTATGTATTCTGTACCGCTGAATCGACATGGACTTTCATTTTTTACTATCACGTAACGATTTTTTGCAAATCGTAAATTTTGAAGTTAAAAAAATAAAAAATAGCAAAAATTTGATACTATAAAATCAATGTCATTGTTGTGTGTTTTAACTTTTTATAATTGATTTATATGTAAATTTTCATTGCTGAATCCGTAAATGACCTTCATTTTTAACCATAATGCCAAAATGTTTCGCAAATTGTAAATTTCAATGTTAAAAAAAATCAAAGATAAAATTGAACCTCCTCCCTCACCTCGTCGTTTCCTCAACTGTTTAGCTGTAAGAATCCCAGCATAAGACAAAACATTGATACATTATTCAATTAAGTAAAATTAAATTAAATTAAAAGAATTTTACATATTTTTATAGTATCAGATTTTCGTTATATTTTAACTTTGACATTTAGGAATTGCAAAAATATTCTAACATGATGATTAAAAATGAAGGTCATTTTCAGATTCAGTGCTAAAAAGTGCATAAAAGGCAATTATCAAAAGTAAAAAGTACAGTCATCTCCTCTATTTTATAGTATCTGATTTTTGTTATTTTTTAGCTATGCCAATGTATGACGTTTTTAGAGAACGGATCACTGAAACGTGGTTCAGCCGATTTTTGTCCCGAGACGAAAATCGACGATCTTGTTGGTCGTTGGCCTAGACAAAGTCCAGATGGAGGGCTAAATCAAACAGAATCCTCATCAAACCTGCCAGGAGTTTACAAACAAGTTTGGTGTATCTAACAAAACCACCTGATCGTATCTGCATAACCTTGGGATAAAGTGGAAACTCAGCAAGTGAATTCCTCATGTTCTGACCGAGGGAAACAAGTTCCAACGGTTGCAGATCAACAAACAGATGTTCAATTAAATTTCTGCTTGTCATTTCTGTCGCACCACAAGAAAGCCTCGTTCCTGGGCTAAATATCGAGATGTGACGAAAAATTGGCCATGTATGATAAACGGATGAGAAAACATCATTAATCAACTTCCGGTTCCATTGGCCGTCAAACCGGCAACTCATAAAAAATTATAATGCTGTGTTTTTGGTAGAAAAGCTGTGGTATTGTTCACTATGAATTCTTAGAAGTCAGAGAAACTATCACAGCCGACTTCTACTCGTCACAGCTGAGGAGAGTTTCAGCTGCTTTGCTCCAAAAACAGCCATCGTTGGCCAACAGGAGATGAGATCTCCTCTTTCACGATAATGCCAGGCCTCACCCTGCAGAAGCAACCAGGGAATTGATCAAAACACACGACTGGGAAGTTTTGCTTCATCCACCTTACTTCCCGGAAGTCGCCCCGTTAGGCAGTTACTTGTTTTTCGCTATAGATGACCACCTGCAGGAAACCGAAAACAAGTCAAACAACAACAACTTTCCGAAAACAAGTCGATTTCATAAATGCTGTAACACATTTTTTGGAGTCTAAAAAAATAAATAAATAAATAAATAAATAAATAAACAGGCATTTAAAAACTTGTGTCTGATTGGGAAAATGTAATCGATAACAATGGTGATTATTTCGAAGTGTTTAAAACTTTTGTGGGTCGTTTTTTATGTCTGATGGAAACCTTACTTCTTGGTAACCAGGTATATGTTAAGTCCCATGTTTCAAATATAGACAAGAAAAATATTATTTTATGAAAAATTAATTATTCTACAAAAACTTCCTATTTAAAACTTCACGATATAAATTTCAGTTACTTATTCTAGTCTTAACCCTTAATTGCATGAATTATTCTTTTAGAATTGTGTTTTTTATTTTTATATTAAGGATTAGACACCAGAAATCTTAAGATAGATTTTTAACTTTATTTAGTAACATATTTTTGTAATTTTTAGAGGATTAATTTTTCTATATAAATATAGTGGTTGTGAGAACTTAATTTATGTATTAAAAATTAAATAAAAAGGTGATGGAAATTTACATCACTATGCAATTAAGGGTTAAGAAAACGATTACTGTAGTTTAAACATTAACATAAATTTTACACATGCATATGACACTTTAATCAATTTTTTCTAATATCCCTGTAATGTAGTCAGATTTATTCCATTACAAATATTTTAGAATTTTAGAAAAAAACATAACGTCTCTAAATCGGCTTAAAGTTTTAATATATTTTAGCGAAAATAAGTGTACCTCTGTTTATAATTTTATGAACGTAAGTGGATTAATCTTAAGAAGATTACAGACAATTTTAATTAAGCCTTTATTTTTAAAGACTGGATAAAATTTTCCGTATTTCTCCAATTTTCTTAAAGTGAATGTAGTTATAATTTAAATTCAAACACTTCAAACATTTTAATAAAATTATTAAGAAAGAAAAATTTTCTTGTTTGAGAAATCCATGATATTCGTGATTTTTTTACTTTAGTTTTATGAATAAAATTAGTCATAATTAAATTACTTTGAAAAAATCATAGAATTAGATAATTAGATACTGCTGCTTCAACGTTTTTATATGAGGGGAGGTTATCATTCGCTTTATCCGCTCAAGAATAAATGGTTAAAGAAATTTCTGCTTCGAAAATAATGTCCAGAATTATTATCCCTATTTTTTTCCAATTTTGTATTTTAACTAATTAATCAAGAATATAAAAATATGATAAAATGAATGAAATAACTTTGTGTTTTTCGATTATTGTTGTGATAGAATTGTGTGATGTGTCTTGAATTCGCCAAAAATAGGTATCAAATTAAGGAAAAAAACATAAAATAAACAACTCTGTTTAACCCATTTATGTCTAGTGTCCCATTTTTGGACGTTTCGAATTTTAATAAATTTATGTAATTTTCTTCATTTTGATAACATGAAAACTGTATGAAATAATTACCTATGAACATCTTTATCTGTTACCGATAGATGTGAATATAGGATGGATATTTTTTTGCTTAAAAGAAGGCTTTTTTCGGTGTTTTTAGATTTTTCATTTTTCAAAATGGTGAAATGTAAAAATTGAGTTTATTTGTATTTTTTCTATCAAAGATCCAAATAAATAAGTCATAATCTTAGCTTGTAGGCTTCTTTGAAATACCTATGAACATCTTTATCTGTTACCGATAGATGTGAATATAGGATGGATATTTTTTTGCTTAAAAGAAGGCTTTTTTCGGTGTTTTTAGATTTTTCATTTTTCAAAATGGTGAAATGTAAAAATTGAGTTTATTTGTATTTTTTCTATCAAAGATCCAAATAAATAAGTCATAATCTTAGCTTGTAGGCTTCTTTGAAATACATTTTTTTAATTGGGAAATTATATGTCCAAACCTATTTGTTATGCATTTTTGTAACGTCCCAAATATATGGCACTAGGTCCGAATGGGTACATATTTTTATTAAACATTTAGGAGACAGTTTTTTATTCCTTGTAAAGTCCATCTTGTAAAGTCCTTTTCAAGATGATCATGAAATAAATTGTTTTTAAGCCTGAATTATGATTATTCTTAATTTGTTATTAATAATATTTATAATGTTATTAGTCTCTGTAAAGAAATAATTTTTTTTTGTAGTTCATAAAAATACTAATTATAGTATATAATGTACAATTTAAAAGCTTATTTACTATAAATTTAGACAAAACATATAATTATGCATATTATACTATTATAAATATTATGCATATTCCCATATTTAGTACGTTTATATTTTATCAAATAAATACAATACTCTTTCAGCGTAAATTAGTTTTAGTTTTTTCCAGTTAATTTTGCAACATTTTAAAGTGATTTTACCAAGAAATTTGAGAAAACAAAAATTTAGACACAAATGGGTTAAATTTGATAGCTTCAATAGCTTCAGCTTCTATTCTTCACAATTTAGTTTGAAAAATTTACGGCGAAATAATTTGAATAAGATGCATTTGCACAAATTAAAACAATATATTTTAGTTTATCTGTGAATCAGTACCTATACAAAAGGATTTTCTTTATTGTAAGCAAATTCTATTTAAGTTAAAGCATGCAAGTATAATTTTTAAATGTTATAAGAATTGAAACTGGACAAATTTAAAAGGAAAATTGATTAAATCAAAGACATCGAAAAGAGGGAAGGGCGGGATCGGCGCTCTGAACCTATCGCACTAATGCTGCTGCTTTGAATCTTTGAAAGTCAAGCTTAAGTCAAGCTTATTTACAAATGGAGGTTCACATTGACAGTCAAAAGTTATTAACGATTAATACCCATAAAGGACTTTACGAATGCACAAGATTAATATCTGCAGTTAATTCAGAACCTGCTATCTGGCAGAAATATATTGAAAGTGTATTTCCTGATTTAGAAGGAGTAGAAGTATTTTATGATGATGCACGGATCACAGAACAGGATTACCACACATATTTGTCATGACTACGGAAATTCTTCGACAGATGTCGTCAACCTGGATTTGTGAATAATAAAGATAAAAGCGAATTAAAAAAAAATTGAATTTTTGGGATTTTAGATAAATGACCAAGGATTATGTAAAACAGGTGAAAATATTGCTGCAATGCTGCAATTAAGAATGGTAAAATTCCTAAGAAAGTTCAAGAAATTTAATCTGTTACGGGATTAGTTAACGTTTATTTTTGATTCTCAAACAAAATTGCTACTTTAGCATATCGATTGCATAACTTAACTAAAAAAGTTGTTCCATGAAAGTGGGTTAAAAAGTGTGAAGAAGCAGTCCAAAATATAAAATATGAAATCTCCTCTGATAGAGTATTAGCACACTATGACCCCAAACTTCCTATTTCCTTTGCAGTTGATGCATCTCCAGTCGGTTTGGGTGCAGTGCTCTCTCTCAGATTTCCAGATAGTTCTGAGAGGCCTATTGCACTTGCTTCAAGAACACTTTCGCCAATCGAACAACGCTACTCACAAATCGTTAAAGAGGTTTTGTGATTGCCACATCCGACTAGTTAAAAGTCATAAGTACTTAACGTTTTACTGAAATCTAATATTATGTTGAGCAAAAAGTTCTGGGAAAATTTTTTATCTAATAGTTACCAGAATTTGTATTGTATGTAGGTGTACTAGTAGTATACCTATAGGAGTTCAGGAATTTCGGCTCCAAAATCTCTATTGAATAGCATGATTTTCGTTCATTGATCCAGCATTATTGGAGAAAAAGTCTAACGATTCTGGAAGCCGTTGATGAGTTTGCACAGTTGAACGGCTTCGAAATTCTTCCACACTCCGCCTACCGTCCAGACGTGGCTCCATCCGATAATGGGCTCATTCGATCAATGCAATGCTTTTTCAAGTGCCGTCGATTTGAATCCTTTAATGAGGTTGAAGAAGCATGTCAAGAGTTTTTTATTCCAAGGAGCCGCCATGGTACTTCCAGCAAAATGCGGAATCTAGTAGAACGATGACAGAAAGGAGTGGACTATGATGGTCTCTACTTTGAAGAATAGTTCTTGTTGATTTTGTTGTTAATTATCACATAACAACGCAACTTTCACATATTTCCTAGAACTTTTTGCTCAACCTAGTATTAAACGCTACCTGTCTGTTTGCATTTCACAACCACTCCTGCTAGAATATCGAATATCGGATGAGAACATTAACACCAGATTTTCACATGTATCCGAGGAAGTCATATAAATTATCAGAATTTAAAAATTTGAATAAGTTTTTATGTTGAACTAGCAGGCTTCGCATATTACACTGGTCGGTTTCTCAAAACGAACCATGAAACGAAATATATCGACGAATTTGACCATACGAAAAAAAGTACAAATAAAAATACAAAGTAACATATACCTGTATCTGGAATATCATTCCGCATCTCTGAAAACAATACAAACGCTAATACCCTATTATATTTTCTTTTATATTTTCTGATGTGTCGGACAATATTTGAATGTTAAGCGCCAACTGTGTTAATTGATCATTCACATTATGATTTTCTAAAAATGATATAACTACATGCAACATAATAAAGCTATCACTGAAAAACAATTTAATTACAATGCAAGTCTCAACATAATTCGTCCTGAAGAACATTTTTTTAAAGGTTAACCTTTCACAATTGGGTTCACCTGATAATGGAACTTTCCCTCATAATTCTATAACTAAACAACGTAGAACGATATTCAATATACTAAAGCGATTCCTTAAACATTATATCTAACTAAAAATGCAAGTCTCACCGAAATTCGCCATGTTGAAACTTCTAAAAAGGTCTATCTTCCATAATCGGGTTCACCTAATTATAGAGCTTTTCCTAATAAGCCTACAACTAAGCAACGTAGAAATATGTGCAATATACTAAAACCTACTCTAAAAAATTATCTAACTGCGCAAATCCCATGAAAATCTATTCAGCAGAACTCAAGTTATAAGCAGCTGGAACGAAATTCTCATTTGTATTATATATATATATACTAGATGTATTCAACCCGGAGGTCCGAGTTGAAGAATATAAGGTAAAACCATTTTTTTAATATAAAAAATAACATATGTGTGAAATTTCCTAAAAGTCCTTCCGGCCAGTGCCGGGAGGAAGAGGTAGCTTTCATATTCCTTATTTTAAAAAAGCCAACTTATATTATTCAAACACACGAAGCTCAACTTAGTGGAATCCGAATATAGGAAATTCAAAACTAATTTTTTTCAATACTAAATCATTATGAATGAGAATTTCGCGAAATTAGTCAGCTTTATCCAAGCTGCTTTTATTTAAAGTAACTTATATTTGGCTTTATTATATATGAGGCTTTATTATTATATATGAGGCTAATCAGTGAACTTGGTCGAGACCTTAGTAATTGCTGTGTACATGCTCACTCACATCGGAATCGATTGATATATAAGAGTGCTGTCGCAGGCAAAAAATCAGATTTTTCAAAATGTCACCCACATTAAATATTGAAATTGCTATATTTGAGCCATTTTTTAAGATAAAGACAAACAAAAAATGCTCCTGAATCCTCATATCAAGGTCAAATACTTAAGAAAGAAACCTTTTTCAATTTCTAATTTTTTTGCACCTCAATTTAAATATAATTTTTTTTTATTTAATGGCCGCCATTTTGAAAATGGCTGATGAAGCTGGCCAGCGAACTTGGTCGAGGTATTGATGTATACTATCCACATGCCTTCTTACATCGAAATAGGCGAATACGTGTGTTATCGCATGACAAATACAAGATCGTTTCAAAATGGTAGCCATGCTAGAAATTCAAAGTGCTATAATTCAACCATTTTTTAAGATATAAACAAAAGAACAAATTTTCAGAAACAAAAGCTGCTCCGTAATCTTTGTATCAAGACCAAACACATAAAAAAAATCTTCTTAATTTTTAAATTTTTAATACCTCATTTTAAATTTTAAATTAATTTTTTTTAAATGGCAACCCTTTTGAAACAAGATCGCGAATGAAGTTGACCAACAAACTCGGTCGAGACATTGGTATGTACTATGTACAGACCAAGTTACATCCAAATCGGATTATAAATACGCCTGTTATCGCGTGACAAAAATCAAGTCGTTTTAAAATGTCAGCCACAATAGAAATTCAAAATGCTATAACTCAGCCATTTTTTTAGATATATACAAAACAAAAACTGTTCCGGAATCTTTGTATTAAGGTCAAACACATACAAAAAAAAATTTTCATTTTCTAATTTTTTGGTATTTTATTTTAAATTTTAAATTCTTTTAAATTTTTTAATTGGCCGCCATTTTGAAACAAGATGGTGGATGAAGCTGGACAACGAACTCGGTCGAGATATTTGTATGTACTATGTACACACCAAGGTACGCCCAAATTGGTTGATAAATACGCCCGTTATCACGTGACAAAAATCATGACGTTTCAAAATGTCAGTCACGCTAGAAATTCAAAATGCTACAACTCAGCCATTTTTTTAAGATATAGACGAAACAAAAACTGCTCCCAAATCTTTTTATCAAGGTCAAACACATAAGAAAAAAATATTTTTTCAATTTTCAATTTTTTGGTACCACATTTCAAATTGAAATTTTTCTTAAACATTTAAATGGCCGCCATTTTTAAACAAGATGGCGGATGAAGCTGGTCACCGAACTCGGTCGAGACATTGTTATGTACTATGTATAAACGAAGTTACATCCAAATCGGTTCATAAATACGCCTTTTATCGCGTGACAAAATTCAGGACGTTTCAAAATGTCAGCCACGCTAGAAATTGAAAATGCTATAACTCAGCCATTTTTTAAGATGTAGACGAAACAAAAACTGCTTCGGAATCTTTGTATAAAGGTCAAATACATAAGAAAAAAATATTTTTCCATTTTCAATTTTTTGGTACCACATTTCAAATTTTAAATTAAAAAAAAATTTAAATGGCCGCCATTTTGAAACAAAATGGCGGATGAAGCTGGCCAACGAACTCGGTCGAGACATTGGTATGTACTATGTACACAACGAATTACATCCAAATCGGCTCATAAATACGAGAATTACAGTGTGACAAATGTCATATATATATATAGAGAGAGAGAGAATACAATTAACTTCTTAGATCTTAAAATTACAAAAAAGACAGCAAAACAATCACAGATTTATATGACAAACGTAACGAATTTAAATTCAAAGTTATTACATTTACAAATTTTAAATCTTGTCTACATCATTCTGTTTTTCGAAACATAATTCTTAGTCATTTATATAGAATAAAATGTTTATGTTCTTCTCCTCTAATTAACAATAATATTAAAAAACTAATTTATGATGCATTGAATCATGGTTTTCCAAAAAAATTCATATATTCATTAATATACAATTAGTACTTTACTTACATGATCTTTTAAAACAAATTAACACATGCGTAAACAAAATTACAAAAAAATATATAAAATAAAAAAAATATATAAAAAAAATTAAAAATTGTAAAATAATATAAAAAAGTTATTATAGGATGGATGGGTGGGTTGATGTTAGAGTACGGAGGAGGGTGGTGTTGTCTGGATAATACGCAATGGTTAATTTATTTTTTAAAAAAATGGGGCTTATGTATTATTACTATATTTTTGATACGTATTTTATCAGGATGTTGATTTGATATTTTATATGTAATTGGTGACTTTCATTAATATTATATTTAGCTTAATTATTGTTTTATCTTATTTACAATCATTTGTTATTAAATTTTAATTTACTCAGGACAATATCATATTAATTACTAATAGTTTGCCATTTTTATAGTGTTTAATATACATATAAGTATATTTAATATAAATGAAGTTATACTGTATGTATTAACCCTTTGAGCTCCGGGTTATTAAAATTTTAAAAATATGCTAGAAAAACACTTAAAATGTGATTAGGGGACTGTCTGAAATTGAACCATGTGATTAAATTTTTTTTTAAATACCCCCTTTAGGCTGGGGGACGTGGGAAGTTTTTCCACCATCAGAGCTCTAGAGCATTCATTTCAACACGCAAATACAAGAAATGACACCGCAAAGTTATTCTAAAATTACTATAATTGCTGAAATTTCAACATATTTTAAGCAGTTGCATTGTTTAAACAAATTCTAACACTATTAAAATATTTTAAAAATTTATTAAATGAGAAAATTCAAAATTTAAATTTTTTAAAATCATAATATAAAAATACAAACTAATCAAATTTATAGATGAAACAGACGTTAACAATATTTAATTTTTTGTTCAGAAATATTTAAAATATAATAAACTCGTCAATCTGCTGAATTAAACACAAATTTAAATTCCTTGGAATTAAATTATAAGCATCTAAAATTTGGTTCTGAAACACTGTCTGGTATGTAATTTTAGTGCTGCCATCTAGTGACAAAGCACATTTTCGTAGTCCTTAGAGCTCTGCAGGTAGAAAATTCTACCATTACTTATTTCTATCCCCTGTAATAATTTAAATTTTCAGTTTAGTGATTTGCATGTAATTATTATTAAATGTTTGATGTGTCCAAGAGAAAAAAATGTTATCTCCTTTGAAAAATATTTCTTTATAATGCTTGAAAAATACAAAATTTCTAAACCTTCAAAATTGGAGTGTTTCTAAGGTCGCATTAAAAAACCTACTAGATATTTGCAGAGAATAGTGCTGCCATCTAGATTTTAAGAAGACAAGTAAAATCTACAAAACCCAGTTTTTGCTTTTAAAATGGAGAGTTTTTGAAGGAAATTAAAAGATTTTGATTTTATGTGGGTGAAAATTCACCCGGCAGAGCTCAAAGGGTTAAAATGGGGTAATTATTTTTATTATTATTCCTCTATTCTTTTTAATATTGATCTATTTTCACTTTGTGTTTTAAAATTTATTATCGGTTTAATGTGTTTGAATGTCCCACACTCATACTTTTAGGATTTTTATGGCTGTATGAAAGTAATCCACGCACTATTTATGATTTTTAGGTAATGGGAATTTAAGTATCTGATAATCTTCTATATACCTCCATATGTTTATTTCCTGTTCATTTTATAATTATCTTATATAAAATAGTTTTCATTAACGATTTTTATATCATTTTTATATATTTTTATTAATTATTATTGAATTTATTTTGTTTTATAGCATATTGCTATATCCTATAAATTCTCAATGTTATAGCATTATTTAAATTCTTATTGTAGTTTAAATGGGTAAGATAATAGAATATTTTGTTTCCTTTTTTTTTTCTTTTTTCTTTTTTTTTATTTTATTATCATTAGTTTTTTTTTTTAAATATATAGTGTGGTTTATATTAGGTTTATAATTATCTAAATATAAGGATTTGTTTGGTTTTGCTGTTAATAAAAAATTTTTACACTCTTAGGATTTCAAATGTTTATCTTGTGCCATTTGAATAATAAAAATACTACTAGATGGCAGCACCAAAATTTGTCTTTTGACAATAAGATATAACTTTTGTTTTTTGCAACTCTTTTTCAGTTATAAATTACTACACCAGGTGGATTTTTAAGCTAAATTTTGACGATATTGTTATATAGTTATTAATTAATTTAATAGTGCATTTTAGTTATTTTAAATAAAGTAATTACTTTCTATTTATTTTATTTTATACTATATTAATTTTAATTTTTCATGAGTTTTCAAAATGTATTAACTGCATCATTTGGTCTCAATCACTTTGATTTCTTAACTGTTTTATTCACCTTAATCTTTACGATATTTTGGGAGCCATGTGCGTGTGGATATATTGAAAAATACTGAAATATTAATCGGTATGTTGTGTATTATTTCTATTTTAGATCCTATAAATATTTAAACAGGTTTTATTGATTTTTCCATTTCATATTATTTGTTTTTATTCTGTTTTCATTTTTAATCTATTCACTTGATTAATGGTTGTTTGGGCACAGGGAAAAGTAATATTAGCTTTAGCTTATTTTTCTCACAGAAAGCAACCATATTGCTTATATCATTGAATTCTGTGCCCTTGATAACGTAATTCAATATATAAGCTTTTCCATTATTTGTCGGTGTCTACTTTCTTCTTTTTTCTTCCATAATAATTCTTATAATAAATTATTTGGCACTTTTTTTTTATATACTTACAGCTTTAATTCACAATATTACGGTTTTTGATGGTGGCAGGTTATGTTTAATTAATGGTTATATATATATATATATATATATGTCAATTTTGAACGGAGGGTGGTTTCGGGGTCTGGGGGTCATGATCGATGAAAATATACCAATATTTTTTGAAATCGCTTTCCTCCGAACGGCTGCAATATGTAGCTTTTTGTAATGAAAGCTACCTAATAGCAACACCAAAAACGCATTTGTATTTGAAAGTATCAATTTTTATTTAAATAACTAGGGGGCTCGGCCCCCTACGAGCTACGCTCGCCAACCCCCGTCCAGACACCGCAGACTCTAAATGCACGCTAATGTGATCGGCTTTAAAAAGATTTCGAAAGATTGAATTATAATTTAAAAAACAGTGGCGATCTCCCTATAAACGGATTTCTATTCATTTCTCTTTGATTGGGGAAATTTTAACGCCAAATCCGCTGCGGTACTACTATTATCCCGTCAACTAATTTCGCCAAATTATATAAATCGCCAAACCACTCGCCAAATTATACAAATTGACATAATTTTTATTTTAAATAACGAAAGAACAAATAAATTAGTACAACATTAATAAAAATACAAATAAAACGTCGAAATAAAAATAACTTGATGACGTAGACACGTGTAACAACATTTCAAAATAAGCTAATATAAAAGGAATTAAGTAAACAGAATCTTTGTCTCCCGGTATTTTTTAACAAAGTGAAAAGAAAGTTCTTTTAAATGAGACATTTTAAATTAATCGTTTTCAATCTGACGTAATTTTGACCAAACTATTCTTTCTCTTTTTAATATTCACGTGAAAATGCTTGTGTTAGAAATAAAATATTATTTGCGCTTTCCTAAGAAAAATAGTTGAAAAGTATCCTCTCAAAATATCAAATAAATGTCTAGCGCAATTTGTAAATTTAAACCGTTTTGCAATATTATTTTGTGTTCATTTTATGTAATAACTGTAATGTGACGTAAATATGACGTAATTTCTCCTATTTAAGACTTCTAACGCATGTTAATAAATTTATTATTTTACACATTCCTTTTTCTCTTAAAATTCACGTGTAATTATAGTTTTTATGACGTAATTTTTAATAAGTTCCTGCTTTTTGTACATAATTATTTAATTCTAATTCCAAATGTTTTTTTTTTCTGTTTATAATAGTCACGTGTAAATAAATTTTTAATTTATTACGCTTATAAATATTTTTTTTTAAAGCAAACATTATTGTTACCACGGTTTATACAGTTGGCAACAGTTTAAATTAATATCACTTTCTAAAATCTGTAAAAAATATCTCTCGAAATGCTGAAAATTTGAATTTAAAATAGATATAAAACCCCGAAAAATGAGTCAAATTAAAAAAATAAATCAATTCTGCACTCCGGGAAATTATAACGTATAAAATGAACTAAAAATTATTAAATTCCGATGTATAGTTTTTGCTACTATAAAACTTTTTTAGTGGAACGATTTTGTCCAACTTTAGCATTAAATATCTCTTAAAATAATTCTTCGATTTGAAAACTGTCTGCATCAGCGTGTTTATCAAACATTTCTGTATAACACTACCGATTTTCATATTTTTGTATGCATTATTTTTCTTAATATTAACGAAGGAAGACCTCCGGTCACAAAAAATTCAAAACCGGCGGCGGCGGCGGTGACAGCGGTAGTTACTTTTTTTTAGAATAGAGAGAAGTTTCGAAATCTATTGAAATTGACACTTTCGTATGAGTTAATAGCCAAAGAAATCTCCGAAGATTTCATTATTTACTGCAATCCTTTGTAATTCTGGCCATTTCAGTTATCTCAGAGCATCGTTCGATTGCATGTCTATTAAATTTCTATTCTATTCATATTATTTTAATTTATTGATGAAGTTTTAGCTTCGTTATAGAACATCAACCAGAAACAAACGATGAACTTTTTTTACTAACTTAAGTGCAAACGGATATCTCTTTCATAATCATCTGCAAGCGATATAGATTTAAAAAATAATAATGCTTGAAAATTATTTTTAAATCAACAAAAAATGAGTACATTGCAATACAGCTTTCAAACAAATTACAAAACAGTTTTAAAACAAATTGCAGTTGTAAGTAATTTTTTTTTCTATTCGACGGTGTAAAAATTGAAAATGTGCGATGTTTAGAAGTTTAAACAATTAAAAATTAAATTTAAAAAATCAAAAAACCCGACTGCGTAAAAAGCGAACTAATTAATTATTTCTCATCAATGTGAAACTATTTTTTATATTACATGCCTATTAGGTAGCTTTCATTACAAAAAGCTACCTATTGCAGCCATTCGGAGGAAAGCGATTTCAAAAATTTTAGTATGTTTTCATCGATCATGACCCCCAGACACCGAAACCACCCTCCGTTCAAAATTGATATATATATATATATATATATCCATATATAGTTAAAAAATTCCAATAGTTATTTCAAGCATTACCACAAACTGTAAACTTTAATTGAAGCACAAAATTAACTTAACCAAACCAAATAAGAACTATAATTTAACTTAATAATCAAACTTAAAGAAACACAACATAACCAACTTTAACTTAAACAAAACAACCATAAGAAACAAGGCAAATAACTAATTAAACATGGAGACAGGTCTGCGTGGCTTATGACACGCTAATGCAGGGTTAAAACTGTTTTTAAGCATGCAACATTCCCCAGATTGACCTGTCGAGACCATATTGAAAAAACAAATGAAACAAGATTAAAGCTAAATGAAACCGACCGACCGAAATCAATCCATATCAAAAGCGATCTGTTTCCACTACATTTCGTAAACCACACGCTTCGAGTAAAGGCATCAATTCACTTCTGTTCTTGCAAGTTCTAACATAATTATACGTCATATTTTTGACCAGGCTCACAGGATAACCCTGTTTCACAGCAGTGACGTACCATTTCAGCATATCCTCATTCAAAATGACACTATCCGATGTCAATCGGTTTAATCTGTTTAAACCGTTAATATAAATGTTTCTGAATACCGATATATGGACATTTGAATTGAAATTCAATATTGCAATTGTTTTAAAGTTAAAATCGTCTATTTTATCATAAACCGATGTAATTAAATTTCTGTTTTCTAATTTTAGATTTACATCTAAGTAATTTGTATTGCAACTATTATGACTACCGGAAAGTTTCAATTCTAAATTTTTAGGATAATATTTAAATTCATGGTTAATCTTTATTCCATTCAGCTCGACAATCAAAACGTCGTCGATATATCTGAAACTCATTATGTCTTTATGTAATTCACTTATATTTTCATATATATCTAGATACATGTCGGCCAAAATTGAACTGCAACTCCCCCCCCCCCCATGGGGATACCCTTAATCTGCTTATATACCTTATTGCCCTCATATAAAAAATTCTCTTGAACCACCAATTGAAACAAATTTTGAAATTCACTTAAATCCATGTATGAATCACCATACCTATTATACACCTCCAATATCTTCTCCCTCAAATCCTCAATCTCTATGTTGTTAAACAAATCTGCAAAATCATATGCATACAATCCTGTAATCTTATTTTTATACCTTTTTACTTTTTCCAACAGTTCATAACTATTACTTATTATAAAAGTTGAGTTCTCACTTTTAATCTTCAAAAATATTCTCTTCAATACCTTTAATAATTTTTTATTCGCACATTCAATATGGGAATTATAACCACATGTAACGGTTCTAAATTTCACAGGGCATTTATGGAACTTGGGTATTAAAACCAAATAAGGAAAATTCAAATTATCTTGTTTTGTTTTAATTTTTTTTATACATTGCCCTAATTCTGTTCTCCACCTCATTAATTTTTGCCCTAATTAACTCATAATTATTTGTGTTTTCATAACTTTCTCTTAATATTTTTCCATATAATTTTTTACAGATAATTGCATAGTTAGTACTTGCCTTATCTACATATGTTATTATAAAATCATCTTGGATGTTTTTTATAGCTTTTCTTAAATCAATATATTTCTCTTCGGACAAACCCTCAAAGTTTTTAACGTATGTCTCCTCTAGTTCCTTTAAAATATGATATTTCCATTCTTCAAATAATTCTCCAGGTAGTCTGTATTTATAAGTTAACTTTTGTATAAAGATTTCTATATTATATTTAAACCGTTTAACTGCATTACTTTTCGTGAAATTCCGTTTTATTCTGTATTTTGCTCCATAACTCATTTGATTTTTCAGTTCGACATTTTGTACGATATCTAGATTCCCAGTTATTACATGTCCATAATGTTTGTCTACATATTTGTTGTACACATCCTCATTACATTTACAAATGTCTGCATTTTCGTTCCTATTAATATTTTTAGCATAATAATTATAATTAAAGATCATTCTACCTAAAGGCTTGTCATACTTAAATGCTTTAACAATATTTAAATTTTTTATTGGTAACATGTCCTTATATTTATTAAAAATCCTTTTGTAATTTACAATACTGTAGCACCCTCCTATGTAGTCTATAACGAAATATACTTTATCTGCATCTTCCTGATTTTCACACTTTGACTTACAGTAACTTTGCCAATTATTTAATTTTATTCTATATTTTAATAGATCAATACCCAGATCTATGTTATGTATTCCTATTTTTTGCGATAACAAAATCAAAACCTTAGGTATCAACATCTTTTTGACATTGAATATGATATATTTGATACTCTTGAACTTGTCATTACCGTTAAAATTCATTAAAGCTGTTACAATGCTTTCACCGTCCGTCAATCCAACCAATTTTTGTCTAGTAATCCCTAAATCACGATTACTTTTTCCATCTTTATAAACGTTATAACCATTAATATCACACTTTATCTTTGCATAGATGGAGTCAGTCATGTCTCGATTTTTAAAGGTTTGTATAATGTTGCACCCACCAAACATAACGTTCAACCCATAGGGATATAGTGTACCATGTGCAATCATCATATCCTTTTCATATATTTTTCTTTTAATTTTATTTTGGACAATTTTTAAAATTGATATTTTAATGTTAGCTATACCATGTTCAGCGAAGTGTTTTATTTCTATATCTTCATGCTCCTTCTTAACTTTTAAATTTCTTATATCTGACTTATGGTTATTGAAGCGTTTGTTCAGTGGAGTTGAAGTTTGACCAATGTATGCAACATTACATACTTGACATCTTAGCTTATACACGCAATTGTATGTTTTACAAAATTTTAAACATTTCTTATTATTTTGTCCAAAATCGTTTTTCGTGTTTTCCGCACAGAACCATACCTTACATCTTTTATCTGTACACTTATCAAAATTTAATACATTATTGTTCTTATAAAAATTTCTGTTGTAAAAATATCTCGTTTTATAACATTTATATTTGATACCTATATTACCACCTTCAGTATATACAGGGTGATTCATAAAAGATGGGCAGAACTTTAAGGGGTTATAGTACACTTAAAGACAAATAATATTAAATAGGAGACTAAGGGTCCCAGACGTATTCCCAAGGAGATAGGGGGCATTAAAGTTTAGGGTCCGAAATTTCAAATGATTATAAAACATGGAAAAATTGGTCGATTCGTTTGCGGTTTTTGCAAAAAATTTTCTTTATGCCAGTATTTTCTTGAAATAAAATTTTAAAGTTCAATTACAAAAAACGCCGATAGGGGGCGCTTTAGACTTTGGAGTAACAAACAACTATTTTTTAACGTTATTTTTTGTATTTCTTTAAATGATTTCGAAAGCTTAGACTTAAACTTAAATTTTGATCTAAAAATCTGAGTCCTAACGAGTAGTTAAGTAGCGTAAACTGAAATTTGAAATTTGAAACCCTTCTCCCCCCCAGAACAAAAATCAGTTATTCCCGATCTTTGTGTCGTAGATTAGGCTCTAACTACTGCCACGTTTTGCTAAAATTATTCTTTATGTCAGTATTTTCTTGAAAATAAATTTTAAAGAAAATTTTCAAAAAATTCCGATAGAGGGCGCTTTAGACTTTGGAGTAACGAACAACTATTTTATACCGTTATTTTTTGTGTCTCATTAAATGCTTTCTAAAGCTTAGACTTAAATTTTCAGCCCAAAATCTGAATCGTTAGACGTGGTTAAGTTTTTGGGGAGAGGGGTTTGAAATTTCTACTCCTGAGCACAGTTCAGTTTACCATGTCCACACATTGTGTGCTGTGATACGAGGTAAAAAGACACAAATTAGGATTATGTTACCAAAGCATATTTATTAACATGTAATTACAATAAATGTTCAAAATTGTGACCACCAGAGGTTATGCACGCAGAACAACGGCGAAGAATGGAACGGCGAACATTCGCGAAAACATCAGGCTTTTCGAGCACTTCCCCTACAGCGGCGGAAAGTCTGGCGACCAGTTCCTCGGGGGATTCAATGAGTGTCTCATACATAAGAGCCTTCAATCGTCCCCAAAAAAAGAAATCGAGGGGTGAAAGATCTGGCGAGCGAGCAGGCCAAGAAACAGGACCACCTCGACCAATCCATCTGTTCGGAAATGTGATGTCCAGATAGTTGCGGACGTCTCGTACGTAATGGGCTGGCGCTCCATCGTGCTGGAACCACATGACCCGCCGGATGCGTGGAGGAACAACGTTTAACAGGTCTGGCAGCACATGTTGCAGAAATGTGAGGTATGTTTTACCGTTGAGGCGTTCAGGAAGAAGGTACGGTCCGATTAGGTGGTCTCCGAGGATTCCTGCCCAAACATTGATGGAAAAGCGTCTCTGATGAGCATGTGGATACGTAGCATGTGGATTGACATCCGCCCATACATGTGCATTGTGTGTGTTAAATGTACCTTCACGTGTGAAGGTACATTCATCGGTGAAAAGCACAGTTCGTCCAAAATGTGGATTTAGCGCGTTCTGCTGCAGAAACCAGCGGGCGAATTCAATACGATTTGGATAATCCCCTGGAGACAGTTTCTGGACTCGTTGCACATGAAACGGGAGCAAATGTTCATCCTTCAGTACCCTCCAAGTCATGGACTGTGAAGTATCCACCTGCCTAGCCACTGTTCGTGTACTTGTACTTGGCTGCGCCGCTACTACATCCAGAATGGCTTCTGCAACAACTACTGATTCGTCCTTTTTTGCACGACCTGCATTCGACCGGGAAGCGAGAAATGATCCCGTCTCACACAACTGTCTGTGCAAGCGCTCGAAAGTTTTGCGGTTAGGCAACCGCCTGTTGGGAAATCGCTCTCCGTACATTCGTTGTGCCTCTGCACCATTTCCATCTGCCCCTCCGTAAATTAAATGCATCTCAGCCTTTTCCTTATTCGTGAAGGGCACCATCTTCCGATTCATTACTACAGCGACTTACACTTGACTCACCGTTCAGTGGTTTTTATGCCTGAATCGTGTCGAAATTTTGCATACGTGTTCTTCTTCTTCCCCATTTGACATTTGCATACTTTCTGTTTCCTTCTTCACCCGGTGACTAGCGTCAGGAATGGAGCTTTAACGTTTGCATGAGCGACGTTTCCAACTGTGCCAGTGCCTTTATGAATGAATTCCGACTATGCAGTCCTTGACGAAAGTTGTATTTTTGCCTCGTATCACAGCACAGAATCGTTGGGCATGGTTAAGTAGTGCAAACTGAACTATGTTCAGAAGTTGAAATTTGAACCCCCTCCCCTGAACCCTACTGAACCACGCTCAGCGATTCAGATTTTGAGCTGAAAATTTAAGTTTAAGTCTAAGCTTTAGAAAGCATTTAATGAGACACAAAAAATAACGGTATAAAATAGTTGTTCGTTACTCCAAAGTCTAAAGCGCCCTCTATCGGAATTTTTTGAAAATTTTCTTTAAAATTTATTTTCAAGAAAATACTGACATAAAGAATAATTTTAGCAAAACGCGGCAGTAGTTAGAGCCTAATCTACGACTCAAAGATCGGGAATAACTGATTTTTGTTCTGGGGGGAGAAGGGTTTCAAATTTCAAATTTCAGTTTATGCTACTTAACTACTCGTTAGGACTCAGATTTTTAGATCAAAATTTAAGTTTAAGTCTAAGCTTTCGAAATCATTTAAAGAAATACAAAAAATAACGTTAAAAAATAGTTGTTTGTTACTCCAAAGTCTAAAGCGCCCCCTATCGGCATTTTTTGAAATTGAACTTTAAAATTTTATTTCAAGAAAATACTGGCATAAAGAAAATTTTTTGCAAAAACCGCAAACGAATCGACCAATTTTTCCATGTTTTATAATCATTTGAAATTTCGGACCCTAAACTTTAATGCCCCCTATCTCCTTGGGAATACGTCTGGGACCCTTAGTCTCCTATTTAATATTATTTGTCTTTAAGTGTACTATAACCCCTTAAAGTTCTGCCCATCTTTTATGAATCACCCTGTATATATATATATATTCCATATATATATATATATATATATATATATATATATCTGATCTTTGTCACACTGTAACTCTCCTATTTATGAACCGATTTCGATGTAATTCGGTGTGTACATAGTACATACCAATGTCTCGACTGAGTTCGTTGGCCAGCTTCATCCGCCGTTTTGTTTCAAAATGGCGGCCATTTAAAATTTTTTAAAAAAAAATTAAAATTTGAAATGTGGTACCAAACAATTGAAAATGGAAAAAAAATTTCCTTATGTATTTGACCTTTATACAAAGATTCCGGAGCAGTTTTTGTTTCGTCTATATCTTAAAAAATGGCTGAGTTATAGCATTTTGAATTTCTAGCGTGGCTGACATTTTGAAACGTCCTGAAATTTGTCACGCGATAAAAGGCGTATTTATGAACCGATTTCGATTTAATTCGATGTGTACATAGTACATACCAGTGTCTCGACCGAGTTCGTTGGCCAGCTTCATCCGCCATTTTGTTTCAAAATGGCGGCCATTTAAAATTTTTTTAAAATTTTAAATTTGAAATGTGGTACTAAAAAATCGAAAATGGAAAAATATTTTTTTCTTATGTATTTGACCTTTATACAAAGACTCCGTAGCAGTTTTTGTTTCGTCTATATCTTAAAAAATGGCTGAGTTATAGCATTTTGAATTTCTAGCGTAGCTGACATTTAGAAACGTCCTGAAATTTGTCACACGATAAAAGGCGTATTTATGAACCGATTTGGATGTAACTTCGTTTATACATAGTACAGACCAATGTCTCGACCGAGTTCGTTGGGCAGCTTCATCCGCTATTTTGTTTAAAAATGGCGGCCATTTAAAATTTTAAGAAAAATTTAAAATGGCGGCCATTTAAAATTTTAAGAAAAATTTAAATTTGAAATGTGGTACCAAAAAATTGAAAATTGAAAAAATATTTTTTTCTTATGTGTTTGACCTTGATAAAAAGATTCGGGAGCAGTTTTTGTTTTGTCTATATCTTAAAAAATGGCTGAGTTATAGCATTTTGAATTTCTAGCGTGGCTGACATTTTGAAACGCCCTGATTTTTGCCACGTGATAACAGACGTATTTATGAACCTCTTTGGATGTAATTTGGTCTGTACATAGTACATACAAATAACTCAACCGAGTTCGTTGGCCAGCTTCATCCGCCATCTTGTTTCAAAATGGCGGCCATTTAAAAAAAAATTAATTTTAATTTAAAATGAGATACCAAAAATTTGGAAAATGAAAAAGATTTTTTTCGTATGTGTTTGACCTTAATACAAAGTTTCCGGAACAGGTTTTGTTTCGTCTATATCTAAACAAATGGCTGAGTTATAACATTTTGAATTTCTATTGTGGCTGACATTTTAAAACGACCTGATTTTTGTCACGCGATAACAGGCGTATTTATGAACCGATTTGAATGTAATTTGGTCTGTACATAGTACATACCAATGTCTCGACCGAGTTCGTTGGCCAGCTTCATTCGCCATCTTGTTTCAAAAGGGTTGCCATTTAAAAAAAATGTAATTTAAAATTTAAAATGAGGTATTGAAAAATTGGAAAATGAAAAAGATTTTCCTTATGTGTTTGGCCTTGATACAAAGATTCTGGAGCAATTTTTGTTTCTGAAAATTTGTTCTTTTGTTTATATCTTAAAAAGTGGTTGAATTATAGCACTTTGAATTTCTATCATGGCTAACACTTTGAAACGATCTTGCATTTGTCACGCGATACCACACGTATTCGCCTATTTCGATGGAAGAAGGCATGTGGATAATATACATCAATATCTCGACCAAGTTCGCTGGCCAGCTTCATCAGCCATCTTGTTTCAAAATGGCGGCCATTAAATTAAAAAAAATTATATTTAAAGTGAGGTGCAAAAAAATTAGAAATTGAAAAAGGTTTCTTTCTTAAGTATTTGACCTTGATATAAGGATTCAGGAGCTTTTTTTGTTTGTCTTTATCTTAAAAAATGGCTCAGATATAGCAGTTTCAATTTCTAACGTGGGTGACATTTGTAAAAATCTGATTTTTTGCCTGCGACAGCACTCGTATATATCAACCGATTCCGATGTGAGTGAGCATGTGCACAGCAATTACTAAGGTCTCGACCAAGTTCACTGGTTAGCCTCATCCACCATCTTGTCTTAAAATGCAGGCACTTTAAGAAATCGCCGAATTTGGCAGCCAAATGTAAGTTACTTTAAATAAAAGCAGCTTGGATAAAGCTGACTAATTTCGCGAAATTCTCCTTCATAATGATTTAGTATTGATAAAAATTAGTATTGAATCTCCCACATTAGGTTTCCACTTAATTGAGCTTCTTGTGTTTGAATAATATAAGTTGGCTTTTTTAAAATAAGGAATATGAAAGCTACCTCTTCCTCCCGGCACTGGCCGGAAGGACTTTTGAATTTCTAGCGTGGCTGACATTTTGAAACGCCCCGAATTTTTGTCACGTGATAACAGGCGTATTTATGAACCGATTTGGATGTACCTTGGTGTGTACATAGTACATACAACTATCTCGACCGAGTTCGTTGGCCAGCTTCATCCGCCATCTTATTTCAAAAGGGCGGCCATTTAAAAAATTTAAAAAATTTAAAATTTAAAATGAGATACCAAAAAATTGGAAAATGAAAAAGATTTTTTTGCATGTGTTTGACCTTAATACAAAGATTCTGGAACAGTTTTTGTTTCAACTATATCTAAAAAAATGGCTGAGTTATAGCATTTTGAATTTCTGTTGTGGCTGACATTTTAAAACGACATGATTTTTGTCACGCGATAACAGGAGTATTTATGAACCGATTTGGATGTAACTTGGTCTGTACATAGTACATACCAATGTCTCTACCGAGTTCGTTGGCCAGCTTCATTCGCCATCTTGTTTCAAAAGGGTTGCCATTTAAAAAAAATTAAATTTAAAATGAAGTATTAAAAAATTGGAAAATGAAAAAGATTTTTTTTTATGTGTTTGGCCTTGATACAAAGATTCGGGAGCAGTTTTTGTTTAAGAAAATTTGTTCTTTCTTTTTTTGTGTCTTCCACCATTTTGAATTTATAAAAACAAAACCTAACCTATAACCATCGGACGGTTAAGACGAATTGATAGAGACCTCATTCATTAAAATCCATCCAGCCGTCGGGATGTTTGGAGGATATAAAGAAATCCACATACCCAGATACGCGTGAAACACATAACCCTTCTTGGCAGTCGGGTAAAAATTACAGTAAAAGCAATCGTCATAATTGAATCGTCTGCTGTTGCCAACATCAAAATGGCGTAGACGTTACGCACAGACACGTTTTTCCTTTATAATATAGATAGATAGTAGGCAGATGACAATTCTGTAACGGTGGCATCTAAATTTCTCAATTTTTGTAGATAAAAGAGAGAAAGTGCGAAACAACAGGAATTATTACATTTTAGGACGACATGTTCGGATTAAAATTAAATAGAAAATTTAATTTTTCATTTTCAATAGATGGTGAAAAAAAAGTTTGATAAAATAAATTTTTCCAGCTAATTAAAAGAAATAAAAACATATTTTCACATATTCAAACTTCATTAATCAAATTATTCTGCTGATACAAAAATCGTCTGTAGACATTTAAAATGACATTCAGAAATCATTACATCTTAGCTTTTCTTCAGCTTTACATTCAACAAAGGGAGGGAGATTTTAAATTCTTGCATTTCGGTAAATAATTACACTGTTAAAAATCTGGGGCATTTGCTGCAAGTTCACTCCATCGCTTTTATAGGAGACTGTAACTTGACTATATTATGGGGCATTCTCATTGGTCAGAACAGAAACATTCTATAAAAGTGGTGGAGTGAGTATGCAGCAATTGCTGCATATTTTTAAGAGTGTATTGACTCTTATTCAAAAGAGTTAAATTTAACGAAAAAGTGTATACTATTTTCAATTGATTAGTTTTGAAGGATCGTGGTTAAAACGCTTCACAAAGGCGTGTAAATTGGTTTATCGGATAAAAATGAGCTTCATTTTTTTCTTATGAAGCGTTTTTAGATGCGTTCGTAATTTAAATACGTAGCACCTAAAGTCGTCATCTGGTCCGTCCGTCTGTCTGTCCATTTATACACATATAACAGCGCAAAACCTACCCAACCGAATGGATGCAGAATTTTGTCATTTTACATTTTATGAAAATCGAATCAAAGCTTAAAAATATATTAATAAAAGGTTTATTCAATAAATTAAATCCTATCATATATGGTTCAATGATATCCCATGGCAGGTAATGATGCCATGGCGATGACGTCCTATTTAAGGTAGTGTCATATTATTTCCATATTATTGAATTTAATATATTTAATCGTAATAAATTTTGTATTAAGGAATAAATTTTGTATATAAGGTAGTGTCATATTATTTCCGTATTATTGAATTTAATATATTTAATCGTAATAAATTTTGTATTAAGGAATAAATTTTGTATATAAGGTAGTGTCACATTATTTCCGTATTATTGAATTTAATATATTTAATCGTAATAAATTTTGTATTAAGGAATAAATTTTGTATATAAGGTAGTGTCATATTATTTCCGTATTATTGAATTTAATATATTTAATCGTAATAAATTTTGTATTAAGGAATAAATTTTGTATATAAGGTAGTGTCATATTATTTCCGTATTATTGAATTTAATATATTTAATCGTAATAAATTTTGTATTAAGGAATAAATTTTGTATATAAGGTAGAGTCATATTATTTCCGTATTATTGAATTTAATATATTTAATCGTAATAAATTTTGTATTCATGCATTTTTGCATAAGAGTGCAATAGCTATTGCCCCAAGATCTGAATACTTAAAAAATAGTTATAGTACGAACGCATCTCATTTGCCATGTTTGACGTAAAATTTCCGACTTGTATTTAATTAAATATGATAAAACATTTTTTATACGTTTGTCAAAGTGGCGTCAATTTCATTATATCAGCTCCTAAATTAGTAACCCAATCTTATATGAACAACATACTTTTGATAAAGGTTTGCATTTAAAATCACTTAATTTTGAAAATGTAATGTTCGCAATTTATTTTTAATCTGAATACGATTCTTTACATGAAATTTAGTATTTTATCAAATAGAGTTATAAGTTATTTCTAAATGTTGAAAAAAGGTTGGATTTCTTTTACCTCTGAGAAATCTCATGCAATGCAGATGCAAAACATCGTGTAACCACGTAGCTAGAAAAATTACAAATTAAAGGTAGAGATATTAAAATGTACTACTTATTTTTCTTCTACACGTACACATGAATTTTGTAATGCTATGAGCGTAACGAAAATTATATTTGAAACAATGGTACGCGATGCCTCATTTTTAATTAATTTACAATGTTACCTAGCAATCTTTTATGAAACAAACACAAAAAAAAATAATTTAACATTCGCACATTAGACTAATCAATATTTATCAAATTACAGGAATCTTATCGCTTTTATAGTTGCACAAAAAATCCTTTACATTTTTATCACAAAAGAATTATTGATAAAAAACACCATTAAGAAAAATTAATGAAATGTAGTTCTAAGTTAATTGTACCGCTTTGTTACTTAATTGATTAATTATTTTAAGGAAAAAACGTTAAAAAGTTCTTTTAGTACTAGATGTGCTTTCGGATGTATTGGTAATTTTGGTATGTGTTTTTCTCGTTTAGTTATATATCATTATTAATCTTTCATCTTTCTTTTAAGTAACTGGAAAGATCAACTTAGCAGACAAAATCTAATCTCTTTTTTATAATGAAGTTAGAGAATGTCGCATTGGATTTTTTTGTCTTTGTAATTAAAAGAATAAATAATCTGAGAAATTTCTTCTACAATAGCAAATTTGCACCAATTATCATAAAGTAATGACTTCTATTTTATCTAGATGTAAACATATATGTTAGCTATTATTATACTTAAAAATACTTCATTTATTTCGCAAATATATTTCATATCGTGTACTTTATGAATTTTTTATCATAACGAATAACCAATTAATTCCTCTTTTCATTTTTATCAACTTTCCATTTAAAAATAGACTAAGACAACGTCATATTTTATTATTTCTTTGTTATTTGCATTTCTGTAGGTGTGTGTATAGAAAGCACTAAAAACAAGAGTATTTTAGAAGAATATATATATCAGGTTTTTTATTAGCCTCCGGTATGCTATTTCTTTCTCCCAGCTTATTTTGTGTCGTCTCTAAAATATAACGTTACGTTGTAATAAGCCATAAAATAAAACATATGTTTCATTGTACGATTAAATACTCTATAGCAGTTTTTAAAACTTGTACGCATCGCACATTTTTAATTTTTATACCGTCGTATTGGGAAAAAAGTACTTTTAAATGCAATTTGTTTGAAAGCTGCATTTCCATTTATTTTTGAGATATCAATTTTTTTGCAGTTTTTAGCGTCATTTGTTTAATTTTGGCAACTCAAGTATTCCATTTATATGGAAAGTAAAGGGAAAATAGTTAAAAAATAGCATTTATATCTTCTTGTTGCCATTTTCTCATAACAACCGAAAAAAATGTAATTGAAATACGTGCTATTTTGAGAAAAATTAAATGAATGATTTCTGATAAAACATGGAACTATTATAAACCAAATTTAATTTTAAATATCTATACTAATATTACAAACAAATGAAGGCCTATGAATCATTAGATAGCCGACTTTTTTTGTCGAGTTACTTGCTGATTTCATTTAGCTAGATTTGTCTATTATTCTGAGATAGTGATGTCCTATGCATACTTTATTGTAGATGTTGTTTATTACTGAATCGTAAATGATCAATTTTTCAGCGGATTCGGATGACGTCGTTTTACATAAAATGAAATCTCGTGTTTTAAGTCTCAAAACTGAACTACAGTAGAGTCCCGATTATCCGAGTCCAGCTTAACCGAGTTTCCGCTTTAACCGAGTTATTTTCTTCTGATGGACTGATGGCTTAAAAAAATAATTTTGACCATTTTTTTCCCATTTTGACCAGAAAATCAGACTTCTAAATTTTTATGACTGCTCTTTCAACTTCACCTAACACTTCATTTATAATGGCTGTTTCATAATAATAAGCCATCAGTCCATCAGATGAAAATAATCCATTCCAAAGGTATAAGTTCGGGACTCTGCTGTATCTATATTTATATACATATATATTTTTTTTCACCGGGGGCGACACTAAATTCTTAAAAAGCAGAATTCCTGTTCTCTAGTTTTAATTTTTACTCAATCTAAAGTAATATTCTATAAAATCTACTAGGTTTTCATGTTATTTCTAGTTTTTTGTGTCAATCGCTTTGTTCCAAATGCTTTGTTCGTGTAATAGCTTTCTCAATGTTACTTGGCAAATACATCAATGTTTTAAAAATATAAATTCTTTAACTCTTATTGAATAATGATTAATCCTTAGCATTTAAAAAGGGCTTAAATACTTTTAAAGTTTACAATAAAAAGTACTAGCGTTGATAGTTTTCGTATCATTTCATAAAATTTCACGATGCCTTCTTTGTTGTGTCTGATGTTTTGGATAAAGCTGAAACGAATTTTAGTGGCAAAGAAATTGGTTTTAAAAATCTTCAATACTTCATATCCGTAATTTTTGGTGTGTAACTTTGCTACTTACATTTATGTATTAGTATAATATAAAAAATTATTTTGTGAGGACCATAACATACTAGATTATATATAAGTGTAAAAACTGTGTTTACCCATATATTTCCTAGAGTTTTTAAAAGAAGAAACCCATTTAATGCGCAATTCTTAAAACAAATTCAATAGTAATTATTAAGATGCTTCTTGGCGCAGAATGACAAAAATTTAAATTTAAAAGAAACGTTAAAAACGTCAGAAAATGCAAACTTTTCGCAGACTAGTTTCGGTAGCGTTTAGCGTACCGTCCTCAGTGCAAAAAATTACGGAAACTTGGTCATTTATATAGGATTTTATTAAATATTTCCAGTAATCTGATAAAAGGGGAATAGCGAATTCACTATTAACAACAATTAACAACACAATTATGACAATATTGTTAATAGTGAAGTCACTATTCCCCCTTTATCAGATGGATGGAAATATTTCATAAAATTCTCTTTTACTTAATTACCACCAGGTTTTTTTTTCCACATTTTTTGGTGGCTTTACCTGTACTATTCTCCTAATGGCTGGTACCTGTATTTTCCTGTATCCCTATTGGTTAATGAACTTCTCAGTTGAATCCGTTTCTCCTCTATATAAATGAGCAAGTTTCCGTTATTCTTTACACTGAGGACGGTACGCTAAACACTACCGAAACTAGTCCGCGAAAAGTTTGCATTTTCTGTCGTTTTTAACGTTGCTTTTAAATTAAAATTTATATCAAATTCAATAGTATTCGCTGTATCATAGAATTCACGAATCGCACAATATTATATGATCGATAGAGCCTTGATGTCCATCCTAATCTATATATATATATATATATAAACCTTTAAAAGTAGGCCCCTTGCACCTCCACACATTTAGGGCACCGTTCTTTCCACTGCCGAAAATACTTCTGGAAGGCTGTTTTTGGAATATGTTCAACTCCGCCGCCGAATTCTGCATATCTCATCTCTACTCTCAAAACGGGAGCTTTAAAATGGCACCTTCAATTTCGAAAACAACCAGAAGTCTCAAGGAACCATGTCTGGAGAGTAGGGAGGTTGACGAACGACTGGAATTCCATGTTTCGCTAAGAAAGTCTGAATCAGGTGAGATGAATAAGATTTAGCATTCACGAATCTTACGACACCTGATGAATCTTACGAATTGTTTCGCTTTGAGAATCAACAATCTTTGACAAAATTTGATGCAGTAGTTTTGCTCAACTCGTTCATTCATCTTTAGATAAATCAAAATCTGACGAACACGTATGACAGCACCTTACTCGGCGGCTCGCAGGTAACGACAGGCTCACTCGAAACGTGAGAAAAATTCAAGCTTGCGCATTAAGCTATCTCCTTCTAGTGTGCACAGTGAATATGTGCACCTTAGAATCACTAGTGCGTGCGGGGAAAATTAAGGTGGGATAGTTATAAGAAAGTTCTCGTGTAGCATTTACTGTTGAAATAGATATCTCTAATGATCTTTATTTAACTTGTGATACCCCATCTACATTTAAGTTTAACTATAGTTTCAGTTAACTTCTCGAAAGCATTTTTAACTCATTACTCACGAAAGAATGTAGCTTAAATCTTTAGCATATGCTTCCACCATTGTCAAGCGTATGCATAGATATAGATTTTTACATTAAAGTTTGTTTATGCTCTCGTCGTCCTTGGTGAGAAATTGCATAGTTAAAATTTTAAAATGGATTTTTTTTAATTATGTTTTTTCATATGGCATACGTACTCCAAGTTAAAATTAGATAGGCTATTCTAAACTCACCTCTCTTTTATGCCAATAATACTCTTTAGAAAATAGTAATCTAATTTAAATAAAAGTGCTTTTTGTTCTGTAGTACTGAACAATCAAATAAGATGTTACACGAAACATGCAATCACAAGATATATGCAATCAAACTGTAAGCCGGCTATTTCGTCTATACACAATTTAAATTTTCATATTTTTTCTTCAACCAGAGAATTATTTGGTTTATTTGGGAAGATTATAGTGTGTTTCCACTGGGAATGCGTGAACCTGCTGAAATTTCTATGCTATAATGGCGCTGAGGCAGTATATATAAATGTATATATATATGTGGAGCAAACATGCAAGCCATGCTTTCTCCTTCAGATACAAATTTTCAAAAAAACACAAAAAACTGATAAATAAGAAAATAACTTGTATTTAATTCTCATTTTTATTGTGTATTTTTATTACTGTTTATTAGAAAGAATTGCAAGCATACCTAAGATATTAAGCATAAAACAAATTAATAAAATGCATTTAATATTTGGAGAAATCACGTTTTGACCGAATTCAGAGGAGGAAACTTGTTTTGATTGTTTGACAAGTGGATAAAACGCTTTTTGAATGAAATAAGTTCTAACTCACAAATAATACAATAGCATTATTTTATTTGAATAAATACCGAATTTCAGTTGATTATTGTTAAAATAAAATGACAGATTATGGTACCTAGTAGTATTCATTAAATATTTACTAAATAAATACTCGTTTGCCAGAAATCCACTTCAAATTTTAAAACCAATATCTTCATCTAGACAGTTATACACATATCCCTCTTCTTTATTGCAGGTTTATCAATAATGTATAATGTGGTTGTATCATTTGAATATATCATCAGGTTATTTCGCCACTGTTCACTATACATTACCTTCAAAAGTTTTTTAACATCTTTGTTCTTTTCAACTGGTATGGCGTGGCTAAGAGGAAGATATTCTAAAAAACCCTTTGAACAAGGCAACAGTAACTCCCTTTTTAAGAAGATTTACATCATATTCTTCATTTAGATCTTGAAATCTATAATTCTGGAAGCCTTTAACTGTAACAGTTCTCTTATTTTTTTCTAAAACTATCCGTTTCAATTGTGATATGTATGGTAGGTTTCGAAAGTACACATTAAGTGACAACTGTGATTGGCAGACTGGAGAAATCACTGCTTGATTGAATGCAGGCTTTGGAGGAAACACTCTTTGATTAAAACGTCAAGTTTTAAAATTGATTTATAATCGGAGAAAAAATTTTTTTAGTAAAAAATACCATTTATTTCTGTGCAATTTAACACAGAGTTCATAAAAATAACAATAACTCATTTTTTATTTTTTTGTGAGAAAACACGGTTTGAATGTTTGCTCCATATATATATATATATATATATATATATATATATATGTATATGTATATATATTACGCTGGTCGCCTTTTTAATTTTAATTTTTAGAAATATTTTATGGTGTTTTCGATACAAGAAAGAAAGTTTTCTATGAACATATACGTACACATTTGACTTACATATAGTAACATAGTTAATTAAAAATGTAAAATAAATACCGAAATATAAGTTTAGAAAATTTATATTACATCATTCTTTGGGCACATCTTTAACGATGTTTTCTTATACTTTTTTAAAACTTTTTTTTAAGTGTTGTATATATATATAAATATTATAAACCAATACAAATGATCATCTACAATAGTGCATATACAAATTATAAGTATTAAAATTATTAAATAAGTTTTTGCAAAATTAAAAATGAAGTTTTACCCTTTATAATTTTTTTTTAAGCGTATCATCATATCAAGCGAAACAAGGAATTGAAAATTTAGCAAACATTGGAAAAATGAAAATATTTTTGGAATCAAGGCAGATTCTTCACACCTAAATTACCTTAAGTTCAATAAATAAGATGTACTGTTTTGTTCTTGCATAAGTCATAACAAGCTGAAAAGGCAAAATTTGGACTACCGTACACAATAAATCCAGAAAAAATAAGTAAAAAATTACAATAGATAAAAAAATGGATTAAAGAAAGTACCAATTGAAGAACCAAGGAAGCCAGCAATGACACAAGAAGTTTACAAGTGCATAGAATTGATTTACACTTGTTACCAGAAATATTATAAGTATAATAATATTAATAAAACCATGGGCTTAAGAAAAGTGTGTAATAATGTTGAAATAGAGTAAATATAGTATTTCCAGTGTTATTAAATCAGTTATAGTGCTGCTCTCCATCATTAGATTACTCCTCGCCCCTATCATGTAAATATAACTTCCATTGTTTATATAGAAAAGAGACAATAAAAAAATAAATATTAATAATAATTATTGGCGAATCAACCTTTAAAAAGTACTTTAATAATTCAATAAAAATGACGAATATTAAAAAAAAATAAAAGGATATTTAATATGGAAGTTATTAAATAATGATATACATATATAGGGTTTTGGTTTTACAATTAATATAACTTAGATATTCCACCCATTAGATTCACATGCGCTCATTAGATTTTTTTTTCTTCAGGAAATGAGCAAACACATTTAGTACAGGCAATAGTGACCGTATAGGGGCTCTACCTAGAAAAATTCATGGTAGTTCTGGAAAAAGGCTTACTATATGTTTCTTGGGTCGCTGAATTCGAAATTTTAACTTCCCACCAAAATTTCCCCCGGCAATTCCCCCCCCCCCCAAAAAAAAAGGTTTTTATTAAAAAAAAATCAATTATTTTATTGCTTTAGGGAAAAAGTGTCTAGAAATTCAGAAAGTAGACAAAATTTGTAACAAATAAAATACATGACATTAAGACGTAGTATGAATAGGGAGGGGGTGAATCTGCCTCAGAACATGCGCCGCGGTGCTGCGGGGACTAAGTTGCGCAATTCCACTTAACCACAGACATCGTTTACATTCGCCCTCCTGTCTCCCCTCCGAACTTTCCCTATAAGGTTTACTTTAAGTTTTTTTGGGTCGCTCAATTCAAATTTTTAACTTCCCCCCAAAATCGCCCCCGCACACACCCCCCAAAAAATAGTTGTTTTTAAATTAATTTCTTTATTGTTTTAAGGGAAAAGTATGTAGAAATTCAGAAAGTAGACAAAATTTGCAGCAAATATGATATATGATATTATAACGTAGGATGAACGGGCTGGGGGGGGGGGGGGCTGCCTGTGAACATGCACTGCAGTGCTACGTGCACTAAGTTATGCAAGTCCAGGAAATAGGCAATTTTACCTGGCGAAATAAATGCTAGTTCTGGATTTCGACTCCCTTTATGTTTTTATGTATGTTATGCTCAGGTAAAATCCCCTATTGCCTGGACTGATTATACTTTTTGAGTAATTTTTCTTTAAAAAAAAGTGAAAATTCTTTCTTATTTCTTTTATGAAAATATCAGCATTTCGTAATTGATATGTTATTAAATTTTTATTATGAATAGCAATTAAATTAAAAACGATTTAGCCGAAATAAAAAAAAAAAAATCCCTGCCGGCCTGGCCTACAGGCAGAGGTAGATTTCGAAGTCAAATATATTAATTTCACAAACAAAAACTAAATCATGATTAGAGATAAATCCACTTTAACAATTTTATCTGGCCGCTTATGACGAGTTTTTATTTCATTTTTATATAATAGCTGGTTTTATCAGAATCATGTTAGGGCGATATTCAAAAAAATACTTTTCCATGCTCAACAACTCGAAATTTTCTGGCATAATTCCAGATTCATTTTTAATTAAAAAAAACATGAAACTTGCTGACGTGATTTTTGAAGAGATTTATAAGCGACTTGTGTTTTTATTTTTTGTTCATTTAATTAAAACTTGATATATAAACAATTATTTTCTCAGAAGGACAATATTTTTCGTTTCTAACACAATCGCTTCGAGAAATTCCGTTCAAAATGCCCACTTTGACATCATTTTTTGAAATATATTCTGCCTCTATCAAAAAATCGATCATTACGGTACATTATATAGTTTCTGAATAAGCGAATCTACCAATTAAATGCGTTTGAAAGCAAAAATGATTTCAAAAATGAGTCAGAAAATAAGCAATTTGGATTTGAGTGCATCCTTAATACAATGATTTTTCCAACACAATCCGCTTCGGTAAATTCGGTTCAAAATGCCCTTTTTAAAAGCATTTTTAAAAATATATTCTGCCTCTATCGAAAAATCGACCATTGCGGTACATTATATAGTTTCTGAGTAAGAAAACGTACCAATTGCAAGCCTTTGAGAGCAAAAATGAATTTTAAAATGAGTCAGAAAGTAAGCAGTTTGGATTTGAATACACCCTTACTAAGATGATTTTTTTCTTCAACCGCTATGTATTTTTAATTTGTTTTTGCTGTAAGAATTGGTCCCATCCAAAACTTGTCTATATAGATGTTGTAGACAATATTAAGAAGATGTATGATAAATTCATGGGGATTTTATATCTTTTGAATTGACGGAATAATTGTTTTTTTTTTTCTTCTTCAACCCCCTTTTTATTTTCGTTTTTAATTTTTTTTTGCGGTCCGAATTGGTCCTATCACAAACTTGTGAATATAAAAGTTGTAGATAATGTTAAGGAGATTTATAATAAAATTAATTGTATTTGATATCTTTAGAATTTACGAAGTTATAAATTTTTTTCTCCCAAAAACCCTATTTTTTGCGCCGTTTGAGCCCATTTTTAACTTTTTCAAACATCTGTGATACATAAATTTTTGGCACTATTTTTAGAAGTAGTAAAAACTTTAAACTGATTTGATATGTACAAAAATTAAAAAGTTATGGGGGGGGGTTCTGTTTTCACAAAACCCCTCCCTATTTCCATCCCCTTGGTCCGATTTTGCCCATTAACGAACTTGAACGAGATTTTATGCCCATTGATTTTATGTATCAGTTTGGAAGAGATTGGTGCAGATATATAGATAGATAGATAGATAAAGTTTTTTACTGAGGGTCGTTTTGGGTTCTAGGGGTCATGATCGGTGTAGATCTGCAGAATTTTTTCCGAAACTCCAACATAGGAACGATCCCAATAGGTAGTATTTCATACGAAATCTACCTAAAAGATGTTTGGCTAGTGTGTTACTTATTGTTTGATGGGGTAATGTTTCCCCCACAATCTTGTAGAAATTTCTTACCACTGTAGAAACTCTCAGTTAAACCAAGACTCTTTATCAGATTAATCACCTGCATATATACCAATTTTATCCAAAATGCATTATATAAAACATGAGTAAAGAAATGTATTTAGTAAAAAAAATCTAAAAATTTAAAAGGTGAACAATGCACAAAACTATCATTGTTCAGAATTGGTTGTATAAATTAAAAATGTAATTTTGCTCTGCTGCATGAATATAAAAATATTTTTTGTGTAAAAATACACCCAACTTGAATACCTGCAACAGGATTTTATTAAAGACATACACTCATACGTACACACGCTGAAAAAAACAATGGGTTTTAAAATTTGAGTAAAATGTATTCATTTTTGTATTAGTCCAAGAGCCGACAGCACAAAAACCTATGTTATCAAGCACAAGAAAAAAGACTTTATTTTATGGAAGAGTAGAAGTGGGGGAATCTAATGATCCATGTCTGCCGGAAGTGAAGTGGTGCATAAGCCAAAAATTAATTCCACCAGTGGTTGACTCTTAGGTTTATCATTGTGTTTGCCGTACAACTATCCTCCATCTTTTCATACTTTTGTTTGTAGGACAAATACAATGATAAACCTACGAGTCAACCTCTGGTAGTATTAATTTTTGGCTTATGCACCACGTCTTTTCCGGCACACATGGATCATTAGATTCCCTTACTTCTACTCTTCCGTAAAATAAAGTTTTTTTTCTTGTGCTTGATAACATAGGTTTTTGTGCTGTCGGCTCTTGGACTATATACACTGGTGTCCAAAATTAAGTACCAATCATCACAAAATGCTAATTTTTAAGTACACGAATACTCCAAAGGAAATAATATAATTCAAATAATTACTATCTCTACAGCACAGCTAGTGCATATAACATCTCATTCATGTCACACATGGTTACACAAGCCACAGTCGCTACGGTGAGCAAAAAATAGGAAATTCCATACATTTCATTATGAGTCTCAAATAATCACTATATGTGACTCCACTGAGAAGTCACTGTGACTGTTGCTTTGTGACGAGTTACCATGTGACTTTACACTATAGTTGCATTGTGACTTTCATGTAACTGTCATCTGCAGACTCAATTTCAAAGTAATCGTGAACGTTGCATTGTGATAACTTACCAAATAATGTCACATTAAAGTCACAGGATGATTTTCAAGTAACAGAGACTATTGTGAAGTCACCATTATGCTCTTTTGTAGAAAGTCACCATGTGACTATAATGTGATATTATTTGGGGACTTATCATAATGCACCGTTCACGACGACTTTGAAATCGAGTCTAAAAATGACAGTCACGTGAGATCACAGTGTAACTACATTGTAAAGTCACCTGCTGACTTGTCACAAAGCAGTAGTTACATTGACGTCTCATTGGAGACACATATAGTGATCATTTGAGACTCATAATGAGACGTAAGTAAGTAAGCACCCACCCTGGGAACCCGCTTTTGGCTTATGGTTAGGTTTGAACCCCGAGCCCAGGGCAGGGAAAAGTACTATTACCTGTAAAACCCTCTAGTATTTAAGATACTTAATAGAATTAAAAAAAAATGAAAAAATTAAATTAAATTAGTTTTTTTTTTCAGTCAGCTGCTGGCCCCTCTAGAAATATGAGGTAAAAATTACTAAAAATATTTAAAGATAAAATAATCTAAATTTAAAGATAAAATTACAATAATATATAACTTAAAGGCCAAAACAATAGCTGTAGTAATGAATTTATATGTCCAGCACTCCTGCTCACTGCCCATAACTCGGAGGAGGACCGTTGAACTGATATATTGATGTATGAGATCCACGTTCGTATTAAACCTTCTGAACGATATAAATATAGTTTTAAGCTAGATTTGAGATTAATTACTGTGAGCTATATATAAGTACAATAACATATAGGGAGGTTTTATCGGTTACCCACAACATACTAGAGCAAGATTAATGTTTTTAAGAGCTGAATTTAAAGTTTTTAAGAGTTTATCTGAAGTTGCTATATATCACGAAAAGTTCAATTGGTTATCACAGCGACATACAAGTTTACAAAAGCAAAACACCATTTTTGAAGATATTAGCCTTCGATACTCATATTAAAATCTTTCGCTGATGAGTTAATGGAAGTATTTTGTAAGAGATATTACTGTAGATATTTTCAAGATGAATGAATATTTTTTTTTCTTTTTTTTTTTCATGTAGATACTTTATCTGTACCTCCTGTCCACCAATTGAGACTGAAATATAGGACACAAACTAGAGTCTGCTGTATGCTTCCTATAGTTTTCTTGATAATAGCAATTAGTACAGCGATGCTGTGATGGATCGGTGATATAAGGACAGTTGAGAGTTTGATGACCCATGGCACATTTGGCACATATGGAGTTCCTTCTACAGTTAGTCTTTGTATGCCCGTAAAGTTGACAGTTCTCACATCTAAGTATGGGTTGATATATTCTTATACTGCAATTATTGAGGCCAATTGAGATACTTTTCTGAGCCAGAAGTTTTTTAGCTGCATTTACTTCTAAATTCAGTACCATATGATAAATTGTAGATTTTTCTCTTTGTATTATTTTTAATATTGTTAAATTCTTGTCTGTTGAACGATCCTTTAAGTAGTTAATTATGTCATCAGTAGGTATCATCGATGGTATTCCTGTAATTATTATCCTTGAGTGTTTTTGCAGGTTGTAAGTTAGTTCTACTATTTCTGAAATGTTTGGGATTTTTTCAATTCTTTTCAATAACTTCTCTGTGTTGTTATCTATATCTGATTGAATTGTCAGTGTACTGATTTGTCTTGTTTGTTTACAAAATATTGGTAGATCATTTTCTTTAATCAATTCGATATTTAACAGTTCTTTCAATTTATTTGTTGATATTTTCTTTGAGATATTTTTTATAATTATTGCCGAGTTTGAATACTTTCCTTGAGAGTTAAATTGTTTTTGTTCTTCGTTATCTTGAGATCTTTCATAATTCTTTGTATTTTTATCTATAAGATTTTCTATTATTAGTTTTTCAATTTTGTGAATCCTTCTTGATAATTGTGGTATGTCTGTATCTATATTATTTTCTATATCTCTAAGCTTGTTCATGCACTCTTCTATTATTTTGTCTTGTGCTTTTAATTGTTCTTCTCTTGTAGCTATTTCCTGCTCCAATTTGGATATTATTTCTTTGGTTGATTCTGTTGTTTGTTGTTGTTGCTTATCCATTTTTGTACCAGTCAAGATTGTCTGAGTATACATTTGTTGTGTTTTTGTTTGTATTTGTGTTGCCTTTTCTTTTGTTTCCGATGCTGAATGCTGTTGTTTGATTAAGTTCTTTAATTTTTTTATTTCTTCTCTCATTTCCCCTTCTTTGTGTTTGAAAATGGTATTTTCTTTTTCTTTTTCTATCAGTTTTCCTTCTAGTCTTTGTTCCATCTTGGAGCTTTCTTCCAACTGAGCTGTAATTTTATCAATTTCCTCTTCCAATTCGCTTATTTTTCTTCCGTCTCTTTGTATCGTTGTTGTATTTTTATGATATCTTATTATTCTAGATTCATCATTTTTTGATCTTGTAAATATTGCATTAAGATATTTCTGTTCTTCAAGATGTTTCTGTGCTTCCTCTGTAGTTCCTCTCACCCTTTTCCTTTCTATCCTTTCATATTCCGAAATCAATTGGCTTATCGGTAGGCTTTGCAGTGGGTCCTGTTTTTCAATACGTCTTTCTGGAAGTCTTGGATATTGTTCCGTATATGACTTTTGTATGTTTATGCTTTCCGGAGAGTCCACTGTTGAGTTCAACAAGGAATTCATTGTTGAGTTCGGTGTTGTATTGTAGATTAATTGTTTTGGTGTCTGGTCTAATCTGACCAAACTAACTTTTGGGTTGTTTGTTAGAATTTCTTTCTGTAATCTTTGGTTAGGATTTATATTATTTTTCTGTGAATGTTTATCGGAATTCATTATTTGCAGTGTTTGTTTCAGAGGCAATGGTGTAAATTGAGTTGCTTCGGCCACTATCCCTTTCTTCCTTGCCTCTATTGTTCTTTTCTCTTCCTCCTTAGCTGTGTTTAGTTCTTTTTCCAAGATATTTTTCATCATATCATTTGAATCGTCGAGACCAATCAGTTGTTCGCATGCTATCATGGTAATTGCTCTGGATGGTGATAAATATTGAAATGAGTGTATGCATGATGTGTCCGAAATTGCTGAAGATCTCGTACTCGTTTCCAATGAATCTGATTTATTTCCTGACTCATTTACTGGACTTCCAGATGATTCCATGTTCCAATCTAGGTCGAGCTTAGTCGGATTTACCCTTGGGTTTTGTTGATTATCGATTATTCTACTTTTATATGGTGTCGCCATTTAGAAGATGATTTAATAATTCAACTACTAGTGGTAAGGCCATTATAGATATTGCTTTTCATTTAATCAGAGAGATACTTTTATATGGATTACTCAGAGCTACTGGTAACTATATTCAGAGAGATACTTTTAAATGATAAGATATACGTTCCAATGCCGGAAGCTAAAAATATTAAGATATATTAAAATATAATGAGATGATAATTAGAGATAAAGAACAGGGGTCCACTAGGCCCCGACCATACATCATTGAAGGAAAGGGAATATAGAAAGTAGAAAGCAAAAACCGGTAGTCGTAACTACCGAAAATGACTAAGAAAAAATTAATAGCCAAAGATGGGGAGAATTTTTGAGAAATAAAATCAAAATAAAACAAAACAATGATAGTGATAGAAATTAACCAAAAAGGAGAAGAAGGGGGGGGGGGGAGGTACATGAGTATGCTTCCCGTGTCCATAAGCTCATACACTAAAATTAATAAAAACCTGTTGCCATCGTAACAAAGATCAATTGCCCTTAACGACTTGCTCAATACCCCCTTTACAAATGCTCTGTCTCACACCACTGTATTGGCATATTCAGATATGCAAACAGAGCATGAGAAAAGCAAAATAAGAGATAGTGAATATGCTTATTAAATGACATATACGAGATATAAAACAAATGTATTAACAATAGATATATAGAACTGAGTATTGAAGCAATAAAACAGATTTGTTTACAATAGATATATAGAACTGAGTAATGAAACAATAAGTAGATAAACACTTAATATATACTGTAAATAATATGTAGCAATATATGTGCGATAAGCTAGTAAATATTTACAGCACAACGCGATAACAATTACTTGAAGCAGGGTTATACCTTGTAATATTGAATCCGATGTACTTGTAAAATATGTTAAACAATTTCTGTAACTCTGCACAAAAACGTGTTCTATCAGAAACTCCCATAGAGAGGGAAAATAGCTTTTACTAAAGATTTACTGGGATGACAGCGATTGGGTGGACGTAGGATGACTAGTAAAAGAGAAAAAAATTTAAGTAATAGACAAGTAACAGCAAAACACTTACCTTACTCAAAGGTCCCGCTGCACTTGCCTGTAAAGCATGTTAGTTAGAGCATCTAGATTATTACGGAATGTTGCCAATCATTATTATGATGCTAAGTAAACACTGTAGAATACCCGAAATCAGTGCAGGGACCGCCGGAAAAAAAATTAGAGTGGTTTGGATAATTAATTTAACGGAAACCAATAAGTAGTATTAAAAGACTGTAAAGATAACATTTTAAGTAAAAGATGCCATTGATAGGGAAAAATATAAAATATTAAAAATTTTAAGTGGGATAAGATCTCCACTCGAAAACCCCTGTGACCTCACAAATTGGAAGGCCGTAACCCCAAAAGCAAAAAAGTTCCTATTGTTAAGCAAGTTGAGATGTAACTGGAAGTGAAATTTTTAGTGGTACAAATTATTGTAGTGAAGGCAGTTAGCTGTGAGAAAAAAATAGAGAGATAGCTAAATAAATAAAAAAGTAACAAAAGTTAAGGATTAGGCCTAACCAATACCAAACACATAGATAATGAGTGGGACAACTTTAGAAAGTGAAATTAATATAATCAGAAGTGAAACCAAGTCTCTAGCTCAAAAGCAAAAAGTTGGTAATGTTAAAGATAAGTAAAAAGGGGGAAAACAGTAGTGTCAAAGTTGTTAAAGTTGAGAAACAATGTAAGGTAATAGAAAAGTGGGCAAAAAATGAATTAATACTATAGTTATAAGCTAAGTACAATGAGAGCCCCATTCAGCCTCCTCTGATGGGCCCCTAAATGAGCTAGAAATAAACGAAATGTCGGAAAAGAAAGGGGGGGGGAGTTTCCTTAGGCGGTTTATAGCTGATTTCGGTGCGACAGAATTTCGCTAATGTTGATAGTTTACGAGATAATTGGACTTTTGTAAAAAAAATCTCAACGAAAAAAAACCTATGAAAAAAGAGAAAATGTCGAATTCAGTGACCCCATGGTGGCTCAACGGGTAAGTAACACCACTAAAAGTTATAGACTGTCCCCCAAAACATATTTACATCGATAAAACAATACTAATAAAATTTATAGTTAACATTATTTAGTAAAAAGAGATATTGAAAATAAAACTGATAGAAACAAAATGGAGGACTGCACCTTAACAAAAGTGACTTTTTACAAGATATTACACCATCACACCCCTGGAGACCACCTAAGTCCTAGGTGACCATTAATTTTTTAATTTTAAAAGATTCCGGTAAGCTAAATGTTACTTTAAACCTAATACATTGCTTTTCCCAAAGGGAAAACTAATGTGGGCAAAAATGGCATCAGCGGCCCGCAAAGGGCTAAGTTAGTAAACTTAAAAATACTGAATGACCCCATAAGACCTATGTTTAGTTATTACAAGCATTAAAAAGCACTCTTAAGTGGAACTGGTAACATATTACTTAGATTAACTTTAGTATTTACTATTAAAACAGTGGCTGTCGGATAATTTTCCAATTGTTTACTAGATTACAGCCAATCACAAATCAGTAAATTTAAGTGACGTCAAATGAAGCTCCCAATTTTAAAGACAATCTAACTAAGAGTTATAATTCCGATAACAAAATGCCCTTACAAAACACAGTAATTAAATGAACAACCAATATCCACCCAACCGCAGAAAAACAGATTTTACCAGTTTTCAAACGATAATTAAAAATACTTAGAGTTAACACTTTTTAATAAAAATAATACCGCTAGATAGAACAGAATTTAAGCTTTAAGAGGATATAAATAGTTAGTGGGAGAGTAATGGTTAAGTGGGTGAAATATTGTACACAAAAAAGTAAACAGCTAATGTAACTCTATGGGAATTCTGAAAATTCTGAACAAAATTTTACACTTTTTCAAAAAAACATTCCATATGTAAAGTATCATCATAGAAAAAAATGGGTGGAGGCGGAAGGAAGCTAAAGGATCAAAATAATTGAAACGTAAGTTAGTTTTTCAAAATAATAAAAAAAGTAAGAAATTAAGCTATGTTAAAATTGGTATAAAAAGCCTCCAATATCCCATGCTTTTCCATGGAGATGAGGGTTAAACAGAAAAGAACAAAAAGAACACTTTTTCTTTTGCATATTTTACACATAAATCCTGCAAGTTTCTCAACAAACTTGGTATTAAATTATAGCTTATGAGCTAATCTAAGAAAATGACACCATAAGTTTTAACTGAAAGCACTTTTTCATTAATTAATTTACGTAAGAATTTGGTTGTTTTGTTTGGTTTCCCCATAGGAATAACATGGGGAAAACGGAAGTACTTTCACAAAAACGATATTTTTTACATTGCTCATATTTCATATAATTCTTGTTAAAAACATAAAAAACTGTATTCTAAAATGATCTACGTATTCTAAAGTATGTGAATAGAGCCAAAGTTTTTAGTTTTTGATAAGATATAGTTAATTTACAAGCTTGTGAAAATTCATGAAATTTGAAAATGGCTCCATTTTACCAAAAAGTGTATGAGCTTAAATGGGTTAACAAACAGTGAAACAATTGTTGTACATATACAAGTTTGGTATCAAAATGTGCAGAAATGTTCATAGTACATGAAATAAACAAGTTCTGAATTTTAAATGTAAGTTAAATGGATAGAAGAAGCATATTAGTAGGTGGCTAATGCCAGGTTCATCAAAGATATGAAACCAAAAGAAATAGAAAGTTTAAACACTCATATCTTTTGAACCCCTACACATAATTTCAAGTACCTTATATCAAAATGTTCAGCATAAAAAATGGAAGAGAATGATATATAGCACAAGGCTCTAGCTTACCCCATTCCCTAAAAACCTAAGTACTCATCAGGAGCTTGAATTGCAAGATGCTACTGTGTTCACGGCAATGAAGGAACTACTCATAATGAGACGTAAGTAAGTAAGCACCCACCCTGGGAACCCGCTTTTGGCTTATGGTTAGGTGTAACCCCCAAGCCCAGGGCAGGGTCATAATGAGACGTGTAGAATTTGTAGAATTTCCTATTATTTGTTTTACCGTAGTGACTGTGACACTTGTGACCATGTGTGACATGAATGAGATGCTATATGGACTAGCTGTGCTGTAGGGATAGTAATTATTTGAATTATATTATTTCTTTTTTAGTATTCGCTTACTTAAAAATTATCATTTTGTGACGGGTCCTTAATTTTGAACACCAGTGTACTCAAAATAGCTCCGATCCGAATGTACTCAAAATTAAGAAACACATGCACTCATTTTTGATTCTATGGATGGGTTTAAATATGAACTTCGAAAGTAAATGCTCTCTGTTAAATATTCAATACATTTTTTTTTCTTATTTTATGAAATCAACGGTATCTTTTGCAAATATTACCGTAATTCAAATATGAAATTATGCACAATATTTTAAAATAATTTAAAAGAGTTTGAAAACAGCGCTCTTATTATAAATATATGAAATGGAACAAGATGGCCTCCAAGATGGGCGATTAGTAACACGTGGGAAACCAAAATAAGGTGCTGGAATGAATCTAATGAAGCACATTCAAAACTATAATATGTTAAAATGTAAAAAAATATTTTTCTTGTCAAAGACCACCCCCCCCCCCTTTTAACTGATTATTTACTAAAAATTATTACGAAGATACGATAATCGATTATTTTTATGACACAAGCGTTGTTTCCAATCATTTTTAAATCATTTGAAAATACTGTGCATAATTTAATATGTACAGAAGGTACGTCAGATTATATTAAACAAAAAAAAAATGTATTGAATATTTAACAGAGAGTGCTTACTTTCAAAGTTGTCGGCGAAATATTGAAAATTCCATTCTCCTAATTTTTGTTTGTACGAACAAATAATCTCACTTAGCAAGCCGATCAGACCGAATATACGCAGCATTAAAAAACAGCTTTTAAGTCACCATGAATGAAATAAACTACTACAAAGTACTAAATTATCATTTCGTTCGGGTTTGATAACATGCGATGTATCAAAATTGAGAAAGCATAAGTTCGTTTGCACCCAAACATACTCAATTCGGTATGAGTACATAGAGTATGAGTACATACTCATTTTTGAGTAATTCATTTTCTTCAGTGCACACATATATATATGGAAGGTAGTCATAATTAAACTGAAAGTACTCAGAGTGTTCTGTAGCGCGATCTAATAGAGAGAATGTATGAAGAGTAAAACGAAGGAATTCCGAGAGAAAAAATAGTTTCAAAAGTCACCGTTAGGGGGATATGTGGCGCTTTGTAATAGAAAGGACAGTTTTAAAAATTGCAGAATCTATACTGAAATAAAATTACCTTCCATTTAGCACATTTAACTATTTTAGTATTCATTCTGCATTTTTTAAAACTCTCTTTTCTGTTACACATCGTAACATATTCACCTAGCAGTGACTTTTGGAACTAATTTTTTTTTTCCCGGAATCCTTCGTCTCCCGTCTTGTTTAATTTTCTTAAAAGTTTGGCCCTATTTTCTCAATTAGATAGCGCTACAGAGCACTCTGACAAGGAAGGTCTCCATACTGGGCATAATCAGAATATTTTGAAAAAAAATACCAATTAAACTACTTATGTATGTAATAAAGGATCAGTCAAATTTAGCGGCGGAATTACAGTAGAAAGTCTGTAAAAAAAATAGAATACTTTCGATTATTTGGCGCGAAAAGACGAAAGCGTCACGATATTTGGCGAGCAGTACTCAAAGCAAAAGCCTCGCCAAAAGCAAACGATTTTAATGCATCTGAAAACTGTTTGTTAATTGATTTTTAGAATGCGTGTAAAAAGTATTTAATGAATTTAAACATAATTAATGAGAGAGTTTAATAAATACATTTTTTCGTATTGCACATTTATATTGCTTGTTACTTAATTTTATTACTTTAAAAACAATTTCATCTATAAAAAATACTTTCATATATTTAAGCGTATTCCAAAATAATGGCAAAATTCATTTAGCAGTTATTCATTTCAAACCAAGGAATTCGTCGTTTCCATAGCAACAAAATTGAACCGACAGCCCTCAATCAAAGCGATATAGGTAAGCGTCTTATTACGGGGGTTACGGGTTTACGGGGGTCTTATTACTTATTATGGGAGAGGTGCGCGCAAGATTAAAGGCGAGGTCATATCAATCAAGGTCGCACGCCACGTAGCGGACGGAGTGAACAACAGAAAGATACCTAACTGTTTTCTTCTTTATGGATAATCTATTAATTGCACATCTATGAAATAACTGCGCAAGCGCCAACATCGTGTTTTCATTTGTTTGTAGCATTTATATTCTGAGAGTAATAGAATGTTCTATTAATTTTTATTCGTGTTTTTTGACTTATTTATTATAGTTAATTATTTAAATAAAAACAGTTCTTTTTTAGAACTAATATTATTCGTTAAAATGGCAAAATGTTGGCAATCGAATAACTCTAGTTTTCGAAATTGTAAGAAAATTCTTTTTCTTATAGAATTCATATGTTTTGAGCAAAACAAGTTAGTTACGTATTTTAACTTTAATTTATTTAAAAAAAAATAAAATATTATTTGATATATATTATAAAATGATATTGATTTAAATACGCTTGATTTTAATTATTTTCTTTTAATGAAATTAAAAATGACGCATAAAAATTAGTAAGTAGTTAATGTGTAAAGATTGAATTTTGTAGTCTTATTTTTTACTGAATTCTTGATGTGCTAAAGCTATAAAAAATTATATACACGGTTCTATTCCAGATGAAAATAGAATGTTTATCAAGGTTTAGAATATGTATAGAATTTAATAATAAATAAAATATTCTTTTCTTCGTTTATCAAGCGCAGACGATACATCGAAAACTTATTCCAATATTCTTTTGATCGTATTGTATTCATGTTATTTAAATTACAAATAGTTCATTTATTTAATTTAAAATTCATTTTATTTTATATTCAGAATCACTTTAATTTAAAATGCTTGCATTAAACGTTGTGCTATTAAACGAACAAGTATTGTTAATTTAGTATTTGTTTAAATATTTTGTGAGTCCAGTCAATAACTGCAAAAATTTTCCTAAAATCGCCAGATTAGATTTTTTTTTTTTTTTTTTCTTTCTTGAAGCAGACAAAGCCATTTAGAGAATCCCTGTTAAAAATTCTATTACGAATTTCAGATTGTTACTTACTCACAGAAGATGATTCTTGTTTGCCAGATATAATGCAAAATATTTTTGTTACAGCTTGTTTTGATAAAAATATGTGTATTTTAAAAAAAGTCGCAATGTCATTTTAGTTTAAGGGCTAAAGGCAGTAATGCTTTCGTAAGCATTAATGCTTTTCTCCCGAAATTAAAATGATATTGCGATTTTTTTTTTTTTAATATGCATAATTTTATCAAAACAAACTGTAATAAAAATATTTTACATTATATCTGGCAAACAAGATTCATCTTCTGTGAGTAAGTAAAGAATCAGAAAATATGAGCAAGAGATGCGCAGATGATAAATATTCTGTCATATATGACGTCATACTGAAAACCCGCGCATTTGCATTATTCACTCCATCCACCAGATGGCGCAGCTGTGTTAGTATACTCCAGATTCCAGTATTGACATTGTACGCTTACTTATATCGCTTTGGCCCTCAATTGGACTTAATTTTGAGATATTGAAACAATTTTAATTTTGTTTTAATTCATAAAATTTGATATTTAACTTTCATTATAGATACATATATGACAAAACTATAGCTAAATCAAACTAAAACTGGCAAAACTACAGTTATTTAAGTTAAATTTATTTAAACAAGTTCAATATGAAATATTTTTATCTTAACGAGTATTCGACATGAAAAAGTATTTTTCGAAATTTCATTTCATCGCCAACCAATGATAAATCGCCAAATAAACGAAATTTTCATTATTTTTTTACGAACGTTCTATCGGGGTTCCTCCAAAAATTTTCTTATAAGATATATATACACATGAGACGAACACTCTGTAATTTTTTCAAATTTTTCTGAATATGGCCGTATGGAGACCTTCCTTGTGAGTACTGTCAGTTTAATTATAACCACCTTGTACATAGAATAAATGTCAAGCGTAACTTGAAAACTTTTTATTGTATTTCTTCATGAAAAATATTTAAAAGAATATATTTTCCTTTAAACAATGTTTGTATTTTAGAAGTGAAATTTGAAAATTAAAATTTCTTGATAATAAATCCTTTGAAAAACATTTATTACTTAGGATTTTATACCTTGTATAAATGCAGAAACTGCAATACCTGGCAGGCTTTCAGAAAGCCTATATTCTTAATGGCAAATTATTTTATACCTGAAAGAAAGTTATGGGTTAACAGTTTCATTCATTTAAGCTGGGAAAAATTTCTGATAAGAAACTATGTAAGAAGATTACAAAAGAATACAAAACTAATTAGAGCAGTTCTTCGTCGTAATCTTTAGTCAGTCCCAGAGGGGAAAGAAAAACAAGATTTAGTGATGACGCTAAATATAGTTTTCTTTTGGTTATTTGTGTATTTTTTATGGACTTTACTACTACTAGATATATATTTATTAATAGAGTTACACGCATGACAGCGTTTGATATGTTTATTATTAGAGTTAAAACGTAGCACATTAGGACCAAATTGTGAAACAAATTAAAATTAATAAATGTGAAAATAATTTTTTTAAGGTTATAAATCTAAGATTTTTAGTGAAGATTACACAAAGTGAGAAATAAGGATTATATATTTTATTTCTTTGTTTTTACGAGTTGGTAATATTTTTCAGATTTTCACATTATTATTATTATTATTATTATTTTAAGATTTCGTCTTACTTTTAATGGGGAAATTTTCTAAAAATAATTACCATGTCATTTCGTTTCTACATTTTAATTTTATCTGTATTGTTCATTTATTTATTTTTTAATTCTTTTCAACAAAATTAGTAGCACAAATTCTTTTATATTTAAGTTAAAACCACACAATAACTTTTATGATGATATTCTCAAAAGAGCAATTCATTAATTTAATCATCATCATTCTGAATCGTTTACAGTTCTCTGTTGGATACTTTTCAATATTTGACTGCTGTTTTCTGTTAATACTATGATCATCCAATAATTTTAATCCACTTTTCTTATTTCTTCACTCCATCTTACCCATGTTCGTCTTCTCTGTTGCTTAACACACCTGGGGTGCTTAACACTGGTGTATGATATTTGTACCCCATCTGTCTTATCATCTTTCTCTGCTTGTGTCTCTTCTATTTATTCCCAGCAGTCCACATCCCATTGTGTTATTTATAAACTTTGCATCATTTATTTTATTAGTACCTATGATAAAGATTTTCCCTTCAACAAAAGTTCCCTTTTGTAAAATTAAATATATTCAATTTTCAGTATAACAATTTGTTATACAGCTTTATTTTCCTTTTATCTTAATATAACGTAAAATTTGCTAATATTTTCTTTTAGATGTTTGAATTCATAAAGTAGGAGAAAAGTCAACTGCACTGGAATTAATGTTTCCTTTTACAAAAAATAGCCCATCTGGTCTGAAAATCTGCTGAAAGGAACAGGTCAGTTTTTCTGGCAAAAGAAGGGATACAAATTTAAAACAGTAAATACTAGAGGGGGAGAACAGAGAAACAACGACGTTAAAAAAACACAAGACGCTGGTTATTGCAGAGACTATCATTACCTAAATGATCCCTTTACGTTTATATATATAAAAAAAGAAACACGATGCAGCAACAATTTATACAACCATTTCAAAATGCAGAAAACACGGTAATGATTTGATCATAAGAATAATGAATGTGATTTTCACGCTCCTGAAAAAAATAATAACTGGATGTAGCGTATTATTATTATTAAGGGGGACCAGGACCTTTATTTGAGAGTAAGTGGACACAAAAATCGAAACCTATTTTTGTGCATATTATAATGTGCGATTATGATTCTTTAGTTTGTTCTCAGCCATTTGCGAAAAATCGCATGTAGATGCGATTATTTTTCACAAAGTTATGAGCATTTGAATTTTGTATTCAAACAATTTATCGGCCGTTTAATGTACTTTAAATCTGCTTTTCTCAAAACTGATTTTTCAACGTTTTTAGATTTTTGAAATGCTCCAGGCGTCAAAATTTTTGTTGAAAATTCATGAAATTGATAAGGAAGATTCCTGATATTACTTTCAAAGAAACTAAGCATGCATTTTGAAATTCGACTTCATTAAGATATTAAATTATAAACAGAAGTTCTCTTATACGTCCATTAAAAATATTTCAAAAATATATATTCTATAAACACACTCAAAATATATATTAAATATTTAATTGCTAAAAAGGACGTCGAATGTTAATAAAATACATTAAAAGATCTTAATAATTTGACATGTTTCATTTGAATTTACTCAATCATCATCAGAAAACAAATAAACATTAAGATGGAAAATGACAATAAACTATTACAAATGAAATTTAAAAATAAATAAATAAAAATCACGCGCGTAATAATTTAACATGTTTCACGTTGCCCTATTTTATTTTCAAATTATCTAACAATTCAATCCAAATATTTGGGATTTGAAATGACAAGGAATCATTGCAGACCATTGAGTTTCTGACGTAAATTTAAATGATGAATTAGATAAAATTAAAACAATAGCTATTAACAACGGATATCAAGTTAAAATAGTTAATAAATTAATTAAAAAGTTTATTAACAAAATGAACGATGCAGTTTTTGAGAATAAAACCAACAGAGAAAATAACATGAAATGGTGGTTATAAATTATTATCCAAATTTCTCCGAATCCGCTAAAACTCAACTAAAAAAGTTTGATTTAAATTTAATTGCCAGACACCTCCAAAATTAAAATCAATTTTAACCACTAGAGTTGACCCTATTGATAAATTTGACCTTTCCGGTGTTTATATCCTTCCTTTTCTTAAAGAAGGTGGTTATAGAAATTATTATATTGGCATGACTCAGAGAAAATTCAAAGTGAGATGTAAAGAACACATTGCAGACATAAAATTTAATAGAGGTAAAGCCTATTATCTACGCTAAATAAAATAGAAAACATAAATGTTTTGTTTAATGAAAGTAGATTAATTTATAGGTCAGATTTTTATTTGCAACTTTTTATTAGAGAATCTATTGAAATTTAGGTCAGAAACTCAATGGTCTGCAATGATTCCTTGTCATTTCAAATCCCAAATATTTGGATTGAATTTTTAGATAATTTGAAAATAAAATAGGGCAACGTGAAACATGTTAAATTATTACGCGCGTGATTTTTATTTATTTATTTTTAAATTTCATTTGTAATAGTTTATTGTCATTTTCCATCTTAGTGTTTATTTGTTTTCTGATGATGATTGAGTAAATTCAATCGAAACATGTCAAATTATTAAGATCTTTTAATGTATTTTATTAACATTTGACGTCCTTTTTAGCAATTAAATGTTTAATATATATTTTGAGCGTGTTTTTAGAATATATATTTTTGAAATATTCATTAAGATAGTTAAATTTGACTTTTAACGTATTAAAAGGCAAAATTTTGATGAAAATCGATTTGAAAATCAGAAAAAAAATTCTAAAATATTAATTATACAAGAAATTAAAAAATCGATCCTCAGATTTGTTTGCGATAGAGTCTTAAGTGATTAAAACGCAAAAGCAAGGACATATCTAAAAAATTATGACACCCGAAGCATTTGAAAATATCATTTAAAAATTTAAATTTTTTCTAAAAATTTAAAATTTTAATAAGATTGTAAATTTTTTTAAAAGATGTTTTACATACTTATGATAAAATGTATATATGCACAAAATTTGATATTTCTATGATGAAAATTAAAAGAAAATTTTTTTAACGGTCACCGTCCCCTTAAGCAAAACAACTACTACCATATTAGTCAAATTTTTTAAACCTTATTTTCTGCCATTTGGATAGCTTTTCTCATTTGTTTTTTAAGTACAAAGTAATTTCTCCTCAAAACTGAAAAAAAATCATACCGAAGGAATTTAAAAAGTGCGTAAAAACTGAATGTAAAGAAATACAAACTACACACAGAATTTTAATACTCAGTATATTATATTATTTGAACTTCAGACAGGTCATAGTTAATTTTTATTGCAACATTTTTGCTAAAAGTATGAAATTTAAATGATAAATAATATAATACACCAAACATTTTGCTTTAATTTTTCTTAATTTTTTTCCTACACAATTCCATTAAAATTTATAAATTAAGATTTTCACCATGCAATTAATTTCTGTTAAATCTCAGAATTTTCTCATCCCAACAAAAAAAGTTAAGAAATACTCTTTCAACATGAATTGGTAAAGATTTAGTCCGCTTTAAAATTCACAGTTTTTCTTTTTTTTTAATTCTATTAATTTTTACTTTGTTCTAATTTAGGATCTAATTAATGACATTTTAGAAAATGTGACTAAATTATAAAAGAAAAGTTCATGCGATATTACATAACTTATTATCCTCGAAAGCTAATTTAATGTATTACTCATTATCATTATTACTTTATTTAATATCAATTTTCTTATCATAAATTTTAACAAGACTAATTATAAAAACGGTTTTAATTATCTAAAAAGATTCGCTTAAATAGGTGCACATACTAATTTAATTAGCATTATCTTAAAGGACGGTAAAATATTCTGTAATATGATCGTACGAAGATTTTACGAGTTTTTTTTTTTTTTTTTTTAATTATATAACAATCTCATTTTCATTTTTTTTACATTAGTCTCATACACATATAGTCTAAGAAAATCAAATAGAAAACATAGCTTGATGTTTTAAAGCTTTCCTTTAAAGCTTAATTGAAAAATAATTTTTCCTTTAGATTTTATTTCAACCATCTACGATAAAAAAGCTGCTTTTTGAACGGTAAGGGAAATGCTAATTCCTAAAATTTCTAAAAAGTTTTACTATTAAAATTTATCCTTATAACCAACATTTTAAGATTATATGTTATTTTCATGAGTTTGTTTTTAGGTGCGTTCGTAATTATACAAATACTTAGCAACTATAGTCATCGTTCTGTCCGTCTGTCCGCATATAATAGAGCAAAAACTACCCAAGCGAAAGGTCTGAAATCTTAAATATATGATTGTTGCAAAATTTTGTCGAGAAATTTCAAATTATTATGAAAATCGGATGTATAGTTTAATTACAGGGACAGTCAAAAGTCTTTCGTTACATTATGGCCAATGGGGAAAAAATATTTCAAGTGCATTTTAATGATGTTATAGCCTTTCGAACAGAATGAAATACATATGCACTTATGAAGTGTACTGAAATATACATTTAGTACAATATGCGGTGCAAAAAATATTCATAAAACTAGTTATAGTACGAACGCACCTCCTTTTCTACATTTGACGGGGAATTCCCAACTTATTTAATTTTTTTTATCTAAATTTATGCAAATTTTAAAGAGGTAAATATTCAAAAACTTTTTTCAACACAATTTAAAATGGTTATTTTAAAATGCAAAAAATTTGAATATCTTTTTGATAATACCTCGCACTATTTACAAAAGCAGAAGATTTTTCATCTTGAAAAATCGGCATATTTTCTGAAATTTGTTTGAGGTTAGGAACGAGGTAGAAAATAATGGATTTTTGTATGCAAAATCACATATTTTAAATTTCAAAAACAAATTTTTAATTATTATTGAAAAATAAGCTTTTGGGTTTCGCGTTTCTTGGACATATAGCTGTACAAGGGATTTCCCTGAGTTGTTTCATCTGTAACCAATAAAGAAAGTCCTTTAAGATGTATCTAATAAATCAGAAACATTTCTGCGAGAATATTTAACATCATATCGACGTTGGTAACAACTTGGCCAATAAATTTCAACATTACTGTATTATTTCTGAACTTCGAATTATTTCAATTTTTATAGCATCAATTAAAAATAAAATGGCTTTCATAAGTAATTTGCTTGAGAACTGTATCCCAAATTACAGATTTTTTATAGTTTGTAAAACAATTTTCATGCACGGACTTTTTAAGGGGACATACACACACAAAAATGTGCCTGTAAAATTACGGGCAGAGGCCGACAGCAAAGATTCTAGTCATACCTCGTAAGAAAAAAGCTCCATATCCAATTACCAATCCGTATTTTTGCTAACAGGTGGGCTAGAACTGTAAAAATATGTGAATTGCCCTTAATTTTCTAAGTATCTAAGAGATAAGGCCGCTTTTTTAATGGATCAGGCCGTTTTTCATCAAATAAGGCTGATTCCCGTGAAAATTGAAGGGCAAACGCTCATAAATTTACAGTTTTTTCCGAGAATGTACGACCCTTTAAAATCTTTACAAAATCAATTTTTTGCTTTTTAATTCATTTGACAGCTAATGCTTTTCTGAACAATTTTCCACAAACCGCATTAAAATATTCGTAAAATTACGCTCGTTATAGTAAAAAATTTAAATTAGCCTTGGTTTCTTTCAAGCGAAACATTTATGTTTAAAATTGATTTTTCTCAAAATCGATATTTTTTACTTGCGCGCACGATAACTCCAGATGTATTTAAAGGTAATGGTTCAAAACTTCATATTTATATTTACAAGATCATTTTCTTCAAATTGAACTAAAATCTAAGAAATTTAAGGAAAATTATTGAATGTATGGGTATTCGAGTGACAGAAATTATTATAATTTTCATTTTTTTTTTTTTTTTTTTTTTTCTTTGAAAATCAAAAGATTTAGAATTTTTTTGTTTATTCATTAGATTTTAGTCCATTTTATTTCTGTAATATTCTTAAACTTATATTAAAAGTTTCAAAGTTCTAGAGGGTATATATTTTTTTTAAATCATGCACGCACGCTATACACGTTATCATTAATTTAAAAAAAAGAATACATTAAGGAATAATTATTATCAGTTAATTATACAGTGTTTAATGCAAATTATATATTATATTTCACTGAGAACAAATTATAGTATTAAAAAAACTGAGGTGATTAGTGCAAAAAGGATCACTTTAAATATTTGTCTCCGAAATCAAATTTTCCATCTGTTTGAAGAGTCGTATGTCCCCTTAAAATCTATCTCTACTCACACAAAAATATTCTTGTAAAATTAGGGGCAGAGGCCGGCAGCAGAGATTCCGGTCATACCCCGCAAAATAAAATAAAATAAAATAAATATATATATATAAAAAAATCCTTATCTAATTACCAATCCTTATTTTTGCTAAAAGATGAGCTAGAATTGTAAAAATATGTGGATTGCCCTTATTTTTGAAGTATCTAAGGGATAAGGCCGCTTATTTAATGGATCAAACCGTTTTTCCTCAAATAAAGCTATTGCCAGTGAAAATTGAAAGGCAAACGCTCATAAATTTACAGTTTCTTCTGAGAGTGTATCGCGTGCAGTCCTATTACGACGGATTAATTGTTTTCTATTAAAACAATACAAATATTCATAATTTATGTCGGGCTGATATTTCATTACGAAATTAAAACTTCATCAATAAATAAATAACATAAGTTTCACAGATATGTAATCAAACGATGCGCAGAAATAATCAGAATAAAAAAGGCTGATGTAAATAGTAAATTCTTTGGCGATTTCTTTGGCTATTAACCCTGACATGCAACTAACACAAAAATATTCACCGCTTTTGAAAATTTCACAACATTTTTTGATTACATGATTGATATTTTAAAAATAAAATTGCTTTATGCTGTTGTTAGAAAGCAATCTAAAAAATATAATAAATATAAAAAATCTGTCACAGTTTACAATTAAATTTTGATTTCACGTACGTTCTGTACACCGCACTGTATATTTTGTATCCAGAGAAGTCCTGGTTGGATCGTCTTATATCTAAGGACAAACGTGTCTGCACGTAACGCTGGCGTCATTCTGGGAATGACAAGATTTCACGATAAAATTTCCCTCTTTCAATTTTTGCTACTGCAAATTTTAAACTTCTAAACATCGCACATTTTCAGTTTTTACACCGTCGTATAGGGAAAAAATACTTTCAAATAAAGTTTGTTTGAAACCAGTGTCACAATTACTCATTTTTAATGGCTTTTTAAATATTTTTAAGCATGCATTTTTTTTTTAAATATATCTGTATCGCGTGCAGGGATATTTAGTGTGTGTTTTCAGATTTGGGCAACGCCCCCTAGATATTGGAGAAAGCCTTGACAAACGTCACTAACATGTCGCGCAAAGCAGGCAAAACAAAGAAAAAATTCGGAACAACTTTCATGTTTTTATTTCGTTGGCTTTTGGAATTATTAACCCTCTCGCTGCGTAATTGTTTTATCAAAATAGCTTCAAAAATTGCGTAATTAATAAGGAATAATAATAATAAAACATCCACACAAAGCAATATAAAGAGTCCACTTTTTGTTTCCATAATTAAGTTAAAACTTAATAAATAAAAAAATAAATAAAATTAAATTAATTTCACATCTTTGTAATCGAACAATTTCAATTTTTACACAGTCGTATATACACTGCTCAAAACAATTAGGGGAGCACAGGGTTTTAACAAAATTACGCAAATATTTACACCGATAAGTAACGTAAAATAAAACATCCATAATTTAAAGCGTAGTAGAAAACAGATTAAAAAAAACTTCACATGCAAATTAAAGTTTATGACGTAAAAATCTAGAAAAAGGAGATAAGTGCAGAAATCGGGATTTTGCAGAAACGTCTGTTTCACTGTCTTAGTTTTAAAATTCAATTGCTCAGCTTGTGTTTTGTGAAAAGGTGACTAGAAAATGTCACAACAATGTGATTTAACGGAATTCTTGGTTTGGCGTGCTGTCGGGACAGTTGAATATAGGGAAACACAACGAGATGTAGCGGACGCTGTTGGGGTAGCAAGAAGTGTCAATGCAAAGCTTCGGAATTAATTCCAAGACACTGGGAATGGTATACATCAACAAGAGCAAGGTCGGCCATGCGCTACTACAGAAACTAATGACAGATATAGCATGTTACCAGCTCGTCGAGACGGAACGGGCAATGCTACTCTGCTGCAAATACAGTTGTTCTTGGCCACAGGACGAAGTGTGTCCAACCAAACATTCCGAAATAGGCTTCATCAGGGTGGCCTCTATGCACGTTAGCCAATGGTCTATACTCTGTTGATCTCAAGCAACTGTGCGGCCCAAAGAAGGTGGGCAACTGAACATCGAGTTTGGGGGCAACGTTGTTGGAGTCAAATTCTGTTTACAGACATGTCTTGATTCAGTCTGGATGTGACATCTGATGTGTTTTGGCATGGAGAGACAGAGGCACTCAAAATAATCCCACATTCGTTCGCGAAATATCACATTACAGACAAGGTGGATTGATGCCATGGGCTGGAATCAGCATAGGTGGACGTACGGGTCTGCATATCATTCGGAATGACTTTTTGACGGTCCGAAATTATACAGACGAGATACTGAGACCTCGTGTCGTATTTTATGTTGCAGCAATTAGTGATTTCTTTTTTTCCGTGCATGATAATGCCATACCTCATACAGTTCGTCTTGTGGAAAACATGCTTCAAGCTATAACAATACAGCGTATGGTATGACCATCATGCTCTTCTGACCTAAATCCGATCGAGCATGTTTGGGACATACTCAGACGACGCATTGCTGCGAGACCTATGCCTCCTTTTGCTATCTGGAACTTGGAAATTGCAATTCTTGAGCAGTGGAACAATATTCTCCAAAGTCTTATCGATAACTTCATCGCATCCATGGAAAACAAGTGGGAAACAGTCTTAGCTGTTCGAGAAGACCACACGCCATATTAAAAATCTTGCATCGTTTCTAAACAGTACTTTTTTTTATCATTTACACGAAATAAAATTACTACCCCAAACCTTCTTTCTAGTTTTTTCCGTCTTTTCAGAGAATAAAATCTCCCTTACAATATTTCTAGCTTCTTTTTTTCTGTATTGCACATTGATACACGTGTACTATCCATTTTATGCCCATACATGCCTGTCTTGCCCTATTCTCTTCACTTTTTTGCTAGCTCCCCTATTTTTTTTTTTTTGAGCAGTGTATATAAATATAAAAAATACTTTCAAATGAAATTTATTTGAAACCAATATCACAATTTACTCATTTTTTATGGCATTTTAAATATTTTTCAAGAATGATTTTCTTAAATCTATCTCTTGAGCCTGCACGATCGGATTACGGAAGAAGAAGAATAACCCATATACACTTATAACAATATATAGTTCAGTATTTGTCTCCGGCTAATATTCCATAAAGAAATTAAAAGAAAATAAATAAATAAATAAATAAAATATAATATAAAACATAAATGCAATCAAGCAATTTCAATTTTTACACCATCAAATAGGAGAACTAACGTACTTACAAGAATTTTAATTTGTTCTAAAACTGTATCATTTCACTGATTTGGCGTTTTTAACACGTTTAAATAAGTGATAAAAACGTCAAAGAAATATAATCAAAATCAAAATAGAAAAAAAAAGTGAAAGTTAACCCTTTTGCTTGAAAGGAATGAAGAAATAATAGAAAATAAAGTTTACAGACTAAAAAGAAACCGTCAAGCCGTATTACTCGCGCTCGGAGGGTTCCGTACAGTAACTATATGAATTAACTGTATTATTAAAAAAATTGTTGCTTAACTCGTTGAATGCCAAGTCTATTTTGTCTGTCTTTCCGTTTGGGCCACGAATAAGATTCCCGTTACACAATCTATAAGTGTCAGTCATCGATGACTGACGCGGCCCAAACGGAAAGTTCAGTGTCAGTCACCGGTGACTGACATGGCACTTAACGTGTTAAAGAATAATAAGACCCTGTAAAAAACTATACAACGTAGGTTTGGGTATGGGTATAGATGTCTATACTAGAAATGTATGAATGGGTATACCATAAAGGTTCAAAGAGATATGAAACACAAATAATATCAAATAGTATCCAGCACGCATAGCTAGAAGGTACTATCGTATTTTTCTGGAAGAAGTTTTACCAGGACTACTTTAAGATGTTCCGAACGAAACTTAAGCAATTGTGGTTTCAGCATGATGGTCTGGCAGCTCATTGCAGCAATGTTGTGAACAATTACCTGGATGCTACTTTTGGCGGCGCGATGGATTGAAGGCGCACGTTTATGCGACTCCAGGAGGATCTCGTCCTCCGAATATCCATTGCTGCTGCACGTGAGCGTGAAATACCTGGCATCTTTAAATCTGCATGTCAGTCGCTCCCTCCATGCTGCCAGGCACATGTTACTCTTCATTGACGCAATTTAGAACATTTATTGTAAACATAATACTTTTCAGTGACGATGTTAATAAACATTCCTGACTTGTCTATTTCCCCTGTTTGACCCTCAGCACGTCACTTACGCTCATACATTCCTATACAATAAGTGATTGTTACAGTGTCTGTACAAACCCTTAAAGTTTGTACCATGAATTCGGTATCACCCTGTATAAGCAGGCTATCAGATATATATGTTATATAAAAATTTTACCTTTTACTATTCATTTAAATTATTCTAAATTGTCGACCTATTCATTATTTCCTTTTTCTTAATATGCTCTATTATTTATTTCTAGCTAAATTCCTATATTTTTAAAACGCGTATCTTAATAATAGATTTATTCCAAAACATAATCTAAACTTTTAATCCCTTCATTAATTTTTATCGTCTACCAAACTGTAAAGTTCTGAACGCAGTTACTTATTTTTCGAATATTTATCAAAGCCATTTTTACTTTTTTATTCTATTTCATCTCATTTTCCCGCTCGCGAGGCACCAGCCTTTTCACATCGAAATCATTCCATTAGCGGCGCTGGGATTCTTTCCTGTGACGTTTCTTGATCGCTCTCCATTGGCTGAGTGTCGGATCCCAGTTTCACTTCGAGGCTCGTTCGTGATTTTCGTTGGTTTAGCTTGAAGTTGTCATTTCAATCGGAATTCCTCCGCGCATTCTCATAAATAGCGAGAGCATGAACTCAGAACGAGAGATTTTTTTGTGCTGTGATTGTTTACAAAACCTGTTACCCGGTGTCCTTAGCCATGTGGAATATTCATTTCGTAAATTAACATCTATTTAGCATGAGTAATTAGTTTATGCTCGAGTGAAATGCTCTGATTTCTCATCTGCGGGAATTGTTCAGTGTTGGTATGTTCTGATGGAATAAACAGTTGTTCTATGACTACGTTTCCATGTGTTTAATTGGGAAAACCCCATATTTCTTCATACGCCTTTTTTCGCCACTCAAGCTGCCTTGTTTTCATAATGAAATAATAAGTGTTTGATTGGACTATACCAATATTATCATCGTTCTACAGCTGCTATATTTTCAGAGTTGATACCTCCGCTAGCAATGCTTGTGCTAACTGGTAGGATTGCTTACAACATCACCCACGGCTGATTAAAATGTGGTATGACTCCAGTAATACGTAATAAGCACGATTTCAACTACACCCCTTAAATTGTTTCGTAACATATATATACAAGGCTTTAATAATGATAACTAAATCTAATATTAACCAATATATAAATTACCATGAGTGACTTTAAATTTAAATTATAAACAAAATAATGTCATTATTTATTTTAAGCACAAATCCATTATTGACCTTTTCGTAGAGACGCAAATATTTTAAATTTATAGATCTTGTTAATTCATCCCCAAAATTTAAGAATAATAATAACAAATAATTGATTTTGAAGTGAATGGCCTGAAATGCCACTTATTTTTCAAAAGCCTTTTGCACTTCAATTAATTAAATGACAAACTAAAAATACTGCCGCTAAATAATAGATGACAATACTTCAAAAATACGGCAGAATAAGAGTAATGACTCTTTTAATATTTTGACATTGTTGGGGTTTTAAACAATTAATTAAAGAGCTAAGTGAAAAGAGACATTTATTTTATGTATGCAAAATATTTATCATAATATCGGCTCTTAGAGATGCATATTAATGTACTTCAATTTTAGAAAATATCACATAAATCAAAATGGTTAAAAGAATTTATAATTAATATTTCATTTAATTTAGTAGCCTTCGAAAGAAGGCACAATCGATCAATTTAGTAAACTGATATCATATTTCAAATTTATAAAGATCCTTTATGAAAAGAATACTTTTACTAATGATGTTTAAATGTAAAACGTAATGAAAAAGTAGATTATCATAGGTGAAAACTTTAAATGAAAACAAAAAAGAAAACTCCTGTGTCAAGCACAAATTATTAAACACTTTCCAATATATAAGAAATACAGTAAAAAAAAATAGATGATGTCTAATTAAATGATTTGGAAAATGCATAACTTAGTATAAAATCCAATATTTCAGCTGTTACCATATATTGTCGAAAAATATCTAAATATTTTTGTGCAACACTGTATGTTATCTATAGATTTGTATGTATACTAACCTAGTATGCAACAATCTGTTTTAGTTCTAGCAAGTATAACACAGACAAATGAACTATTACTATTAACTTATACTATTTAGAAATTTTAATCTTCAATTGTGCTGGGTTTTTTTTTTTTCAGTCCTGTAATGATCTATAGCAGCGGTTCCCAAACTTTATTGATACGCTACCCACCTAATATGAGAATGTATGTAATATCAGTATGGACCTTTTGTACGTCCGCTATCCTATCCTATGAAAAAAGCAAATTTTCGTATGAAGGATGCATTATCAACAAAACAAGATTCGGTAATTCCAATGTGTGTAAGCTGCATAATAATTAAAACAACAAATCTGTATATATTACGCTAACGTACGTGGCACAGAAATCGCGATTATTTGTTATTGTTTAATTGCAACGCCCGAGAAACGCATCTCATTGGTTATTCTGAAAGTCATTTGGCAGGATCTTAGGAAGTCTATGGGCAGGATTTAAGCGGAGGTAAATCCGGTTTATTTACGTTCCGGGTTTATTTACTGTCTCTCTTTCGCTGCAATCATTGAACTTCACAATATCGTTAGAAATGCCCGTAAAAGATATCGGCGAATGCTTGAAAGTGAACAAGAAGCCGCATTAAACAGAGCATAAGCGATCGCCAAAGTAGGCTTAATAACCATCGCATGGGCGAACGCGTTGCTTTTGAAATCCAAATTACTGATTTAAACGTTCCGGAGCATAACTATGGATATATAGTTATATTGGCGTGGTGTGTATATGACGTCTGTGCCAAATAAATATTATTCAGTGTTTTTTTTTTTATGAAGTCCACTCCAGTGTTATATTTTTCAATGACAGTCCCGGCACAGTTTTTGGCCGGGCAACGCCGGACGGGTCAGCTAGTATAATGAAAAATACGTTTAATTATTATCAAACGACATCTTTACAAGTAGTGAGATTTTTGGTACTGGTGTTTACCGATTGGGGCATCTATACCATAATTAAAACTGGTTAATTTTAACGTTAAGTCAATTTCTACACGCAGTTTGTATTTGTACTTGTTTTCCAAAAACAGTAAAAAAAAAAAAAAAACGTTCGCACAAGTATGTTGTGTTGAATCCAATCAAGGACCTCAAACCTTTAGACATTTCTAGATATTCTGCTCCTATCTTCAACCAGAAGGAAATTAATGATTTTTCCAGGGTTCCTATAAAGACTGCGCGACTACTGACATATCTCACAACAGGTCATAACATAATACCAACTGACTGTTTAAGAAAACACTGTCTTCTCACGAATATTTAGTTTCAAATAGCTTTTATGATTATTACGGTTGTAAAATATTGTATTTGTTATATATTTTTTAAACAGATGAAATAAAAGATATACTTTTGTGACAAAACTCGATTGTTCCGAGACCCACCAAAAGATCCGCCGCCACCCATAGGTTGGGAACCGCTGATCTATAGAATTTAAACACATCAAGCAATATTTAAAAAATTTGTTAAGGGTCTCAGGACTCTTAAAATTGAAGAAAAAAAAAAGAGGACGATTTTCAACATTCAATATCTTAAAAGGTATACGATTTTAAAACACAACTTTTATTGGTATAAAAGATATAAGTTTGTTCTTTCATTTTATGTATTTAAAAAATTGCAAGGTGCAGAATTAGTATTTACAGGAGGCTCCAAATTGCCAGATATTTGACGAGTAGAAAATTGGTATCACAGCTTATGCCCACGATTACAAAATAAATATTGCAACTAGAATGTTAATTTTGGTGCCTACTTCAGATTGTAACAATCACCCTGAACCTAAAAAAAATGTATTTAAAGCATTTTCATATTTTTAATACAAACTTGTATTTAGCTAATGCAAAATCAGTCAGCAGTATCTAAAAATATTTTTTGAACAATAAAAAGGAATTTTTAGGTTTAGTTTATACAGATTAATATGAAACATGTGTTTTGAAAATTTCACGAAAAAATATTCAAAAGTTTTTGAAATATCGTGCGCGTTATGCCCACAAACGTCATTTAGAGAACAATGACTTCAAAGTTTCGGAAACGCCGCTTCAGTTATTGAGTGGATGTAATTCTAAAAATCATAACATCTATTCTAATGGAAATTTGAAGGAAACAATTATATCAAAATGTTCAGAAAAGATAGGAGTTTAATATCTAAATAAAATTTAAATTTCGAAATTTTTGAAGCTTTAAAGAGTCCTGAAATCCCTTAAATTTAAACATCTATTCAACAACTGAAAACGCATTTTCAGCAATTACTACTCATAGACAATACTATGTAATCGAATTGTTCTGTACGACTCTGTAAATGAACAATAAATATTACGCATACCATAGACTATAGTAAGCATTGTAACACACGTCAGTGATGTGTATCAACTTCAATATGTTTGAAATAGTGTAATTTTGCAAAAATACACCATAAAAGATTTTTCCATGTAAACCATAATGTAACGAAATTTTTTTGAGTGCCTCTTAAATTAACTATTACACTGTAAAAAAAGTATTTGTTTTTACTGAAGAATATTATAGCAGTTACTAAATAATATTATAGCAGATATTATAGCAGTTACTAGAAAGCATACTCACTATAGCAGTTACTCACTGCTAGTAATATTACAAAGAAAATAGCTGTAACTGAATGTTTATTTAATCCCTCTATGTTCTTAAAATCTGTCTTAAAATCTTAATCCCCGCCTGAAATTAAATTTATCTGATATTTATTCTGTCCAAAATACACTTCGAAATTGTTTATTTATCTGCAACAAATAATTCAGAACATATTCAAACCATTTATTAAGCAAAGAAAATTCCAGTCAATAATTACATTAATCAAGCCATGTTCTAATCATTCATTAGCCATAGAAAATTCTTAATAAAAAATCAGCTTATTAATTGAAACTTGGAGGAATTATAATAGCACCAGTAAATGTACGCTCAGTCCTATAAAAAGAACAACACACAGCATAATCAGCTTCCTCACCCATTACTCGCATTTAAAATTGTTTACAAACACGGTTCCTGTAGCAAGGTATGTAGAACTATCGGTTCCCAAACCCCAGATAGTGAGTTCTGTCCTTTCGCAGTGGAAAAAAACTCGACATAAACCTCCTCCACTAATAAATATAGGTGCTTCCGAAGTTCTCCAAAGATGGCGCCACCAGCGTCTTCTTCCACCTTTGATACAGAATTCAGTTCACACAATTTCTTTGTGAAGATACAAGAGAAGTGTCTGTAATGCTACTAATCACTTCTTAGTATCCATACTAAAAAAGCACCTGTAATGGCTACTAAGGATTTTTTAGTATGTTCACTAAGGAAGTCTATTTTATGTTTACTAAGTTAAATGCAGTAATATTACTTAAGAAGAAGCTGTATTGGTTACTAGAAAAGTTCATGGAATCACAGCTGCCTTGAGATTTTCAAGTAGTACTACAGATTTTTTGTTACGGTGTAATGTTGCACAATCTATTTTCCACACCGAATATGCCTTGCTAAACCCCAATAATATATATTAATGTCATGACAATCCGAGTATATATACAAGTGTTAGAGCACGGACGGACAGACAAATCGAATTCATAAACACATTTCAACTATGTTGGAAAGTGCTGAAAAGAATTACATATTATTTGAATTGCAATTTTCGAAAAGTGACAAATATATTTCTTTTTTCATTTTGTTGTTAACCCATTAGACAATCTTCAAAATAATAATGATAAATAAAGAATTTTGTTCTAAATGGTCTAAAATTCCACCCATCATTCAAAATGTCTTTTCTTTTTCCCTCTATGCTAAACTAAAATCATACTGGCGCGAAATAATGGGTGACTATACTTCAAGAAATACTGCAGAGTATGTGTAAGGCCTCTATATATCACACTGAGAAAAAATATATACCGCCTTCACATAGAATGAATAGTTAGTCATTTTCTGAATCCCTAAACTACACTGCTAAAAATTTGCAGCATTCTGTCCAGCCATTTGACCGTTTTTATCGAAAACGGTTACACAACCGTAATTTAACACTATTCTGACCATATTATTGGCCACTTTATGATCAGAATATCGTTAAATTACGGTTGTGAAACCGTTTTTTCAAAAAACGGTCGAATGAATGGACAGAATGCTGCAGATTTTTAACAGTGTAGAAATATAGGGTTTCCGAGCTATACGAATAGTCTAAACAACTAAGCTGAATAGATGAAATGATCTAGAATTCCTAGTCTCTTGTCTTCTAGGTGGTAAAACGATAATGGATCGTTTCAGTAGTAGAAATTATCGCTTGATTTCTGGAATGGTTTCATAAAGTACACTGTTAAAAATTTGCAGCATTCTGGCAGGTCATTTGACCGTTTTTTCCGAAAACGGTCACACAACCGTAATTTTAACAGTATTCTGACCATATTATTGGCCATTTTATAGTCAGAATATAGTTAAATTATGGTTATGAAACCGTTTTTTCAAAAAACTGTCGAACGACCTGCCAGAATGCTGCAAAATTTTTAACAGTGTAGAATTATAGTTACTAAAACTAACCTCTTGTGTTCTCATCTATTTACAGAGATTTTTAAATAAGTTTGACCACGAGAATATAGGAAAATGCTCTTGAATTCTTGAAGGAGACTCTAGAACTCTCTACACTGTTAAAAATTTGCAGCATTCTGGCAGGTCATTTGACCGTTTTTTCCGAAAACGGTTACACAACCGTAATTTAACACTATTCTGACCATATTATTGGTCATTTTATGGTCAGAATATAGTTAAATTATGGTTATGAAACCGTTTTTTCAAAAAACGGTCGAATGACCTGCCAGAATGCTGCAAAATTTTTAACAGTGTAGTAAAGAGAACTAGAATTTATAGGTATGACATGGAACTATTTTTTCTAGAGCCACAATTTAGATTCTAGATGCCACAACCATATTTTTTTCTCAGTGCAAGGCGAAACAGTATGTCTGTTGCAAAATTGTTCATGATTTCGTTTAAAAATGTAGCAATCACTTACAAAGAAAGTATAAAAGCAAAAATAGTTTTAAAAGAGGACTCTTTTTATAAGCATTCAATGTTCATCTTGAAAATCACGCTTAATTTTTAACTGCAATTCATGTTTTTTTCTCAAAATTTCCGTTGCAATATATTAATTTGGCCCCGTGGTCACCGAACTTAATCATGAAATATTCAGTGCTTTTTTACGCTTAGATTAGTATTATCCATTCACAATGCTATAGCATTGTGAATGGATAATATTTAAGCGAAAAAGCAGCAAAAAAGACTCCCGTCTGACATTGGTCTTAGTAGAAAGTGCAAGCACGTCAATTTATTGAAAAATATATAATTTTTGACATTTTTATTTTTAAGATAGGGCAATAAGAAATAAAAAATGAAACATTATTTAAAGTATCTTTTTAGAATATCTGGACTGAGTTGCCAACGCATAATCGTAAATGAATTAATATTAATCAATAAAAAGTTTTTTTTTTTTAATATTAATTTTTTATTTATTATTTTCTACTTTATAGCACATAAATTGTTTTATTGTTGTACTTTTACAGCGATTTGCCACATTTTAGCGAGCGTTTATTGGCAGATTCGTTAAATCTATTCCTTTTTTAATTCGCATAGAATTGTGGGAGTTACAGATAATATTTAACTATTTATCACCTGTGGTGGGATATCGTAAAAATACCTTAAACGGAATTTATTGGTTTACAATTAAGTGCTAAAAATATTAAAATATTGTAGTGACATCGAAAACATATTATAAACGTCATTTTTGTAATTCTAGGCTATCAGGATGTGGATTAAAAATCTATTACAATATTAAAACATTAAATATAAATACCAAGTCCAGTAAAACAGAAGAGGGCAAAAATAGCTAATTTAAGTAGCAGTAGATTTTGAATATCGAAAATTAGTGTTGTTTTCTAAATACAAAATTTTGAAAGTTTAACTTATTATTAAAATTTCCGTTAATCTGCAAACTTTCTTTTTTAAGATTGATGAACATAACCGAACTTTAGAGTTCAGCACATTTATCGGTCACCGTATGGCTGTCCCAGCATACTCGATAGACTTCTACCATTATAGAACAATCTTGATGCAAACTTTCTACCTGTTTTTTGTTTAAAACCGAAATACCTTTAAGAAAGCGATCTAGGGAAATGCGGTCTAAAATGATTCCCTTATGGGGAAAACTTGTGTAAAATAACATAACTGTTTAAATGAAACTTTGGCCTTTTGCTAGTAAGTTTTACACTATATTTTGTGCATTATATTATTATTATTTTATTATTATTATTATTTTATTGCAAGGCGAATGTTTCTCTCTGGAAAATTTTCCAAGTATATTAATATTATATTTTGCATTATAAACGTATTTTAATGATATTTTAAACGCAAATTGAGTAATGAAAAAAATAGATTTTTGAAAAAGTATCCAAAGGAACATTTTACCTTAAGCAATAAGCAAAATGATTCTTCAGTTGAAAAAAGTACCAAAAAATGCCGATAAATCACAATCAAAATATTAAAACTTTATATATGATAAATACCATCAAATCAAAGCAATTCAAAAGAAGAACTTCACTGTTTAGAACTGGAAAAATATAACAGACCGTCATCAATTACTGTAAAAACTTTTCTGTAAGGGGAGAAGGTCACAAATGAACAAAAAGGGAAAAGAGGGCAGCTTAGAAAGAGTGCGACAGGTGGCGCTAGCTTTAAGGTAAACACCAACCGCAGAGGAGCACACGCAGAATTGGAAAGTGTTGCATTTTACCCGGCAACATGGTCGGAAATTTTAGGTCATATTACTAGATGGCACTCAGAAACATAAAAAACTTAGCAAGTGTAATTCATGTCTAAAAACATACTTCATTAAGTAAACCAAGTCATATTTCTGTACATGAGAGACTGTATGTCTGAATAAATATGAAATTTAGTGCTTACCTTATAATAGATGTTATTAAACCCGTAATTTGTCAAAGAATTCTATTCAGACATGTAATACTGCGATCACTTTAATACCTCCATTGCTTCTTCTACACTTGGCACAACTAGTTTATGTGATACCCGATTGATAGCATGACCTTTCTGGAAGAAAACACACGTGGATCGTTTTGCCCTCTAGGATCAGTTTAGGACACCTTCCCCTAAATAATTATGTAAAACGGAATCTTGATGCTGATATTGCATCCGAGTTTTTGGAAATTGGTTAACATGCTTTTAAGCAAATGGGAACAATTTTTTGCTTTATGAAATTTTGTTCTCACACATCAACAATTTTTTTCTGTTTCAATTGGAAAACTAGTCAGTAAGATGCAATTTTTGACAGATTAAGATCTTTTTCTCAGTCATTTAGCTCATTTTAGGTGAGTGGATGAAGTAAATTGTGAGAATTTTCTAAAAGGGAAATGCTGTCTTTACAGTTAATTTGCTATGAATTTTGGCTGCCATTCATTTTCATTGAAGTTATTGGTTAAAGTACAATGTAATTAGCTAGATTTTAGAACTGACTTTTTCGACGACGTAAAATTAGGATAGACTCACTATTTATATTTGTAACATACACTGTTAAAACTTTTGCAGCATTCTGGCAGGTCATTCGACCGTTTTTTGAAAAAACGGTTTCATAACCATAATTTAACTATATTCTGACCATAAAATGACCAATAATATAGTTAGAATAGTGTTAAATTACGGTTATGTAACCGTTTTCGGAAAAAACGGTCAAATGACCTGCCAGAATGCTGCAAATTTTTAACAGTGACAGAATAACAATCATCGTTATGGTTTAATGATTCTCGTCATATGACTGATGTTTATTTAAAATAACTTCTTTTTTAGTAGAGTAAAGAGTCAACGTAAGTTTCACTCAAAAATTAGGGCATTTGTTTTTTCTCTTTTTACTATGTGCAGTTAATATCCATATTAGTCAAAACAAAACTTTTTTACAAATTTCGATACCTTGTGATGGTTTTCTTTGAATATATATGCAAACAAACACTGGAATATTTCCACATTACCACAATGATAGAACATTTAACTATAAACTATACTCTTTTTTTTCCTATTTACCTAAACTTTTTTAGGTAGCACGCAAAAAAATTCGGACAACATTAAATTGTGATTTAAATTGATGACTTACTGTGAAATGAATATCCAGTTGTACAATTTTTTTTTTAAATTTTATTGCTGCTAGTGAGACAGCAGAAAAGTAAATGAAACACAAATAAATAAATAAATAACACGCAAAAAAATTCGGACAACATTAAAATTGTGATTTAAGTTAATTACAAACCTGAACTTACTGCGAAAAGAATATCCAGTTGTACAAAGTGTTTTTTTAATTTTGTTGATGATAGTGAGACAGCAAATATATTAATGAAACACAAATAAATAAATAACACACAAAAAAATTCGGACATCATTAAAATTGTGAATTAAATTAATTACATTCATGGGCTTACTGTGAAAAGAATATCGAGTTGTACAAAGTGTTTTTTTTTATTCTGTTGACGCTAGTGAAATAGCATAAAAGTAAATGAAACACAAATAAATAGCACGCAAAAGAAATCGGACAACATTAAAATTGTGATTTAAGTTAATTTAATTTATGGACTTACTGTAAAATAAATATTTAGCTGTCCAAAGTGTTTTTTTTATATACACTGCTCAAAACAATTAAAGGATATTTGAAGTTTTATATAAAATAAAGATATAAACGAAATTTTTTTTGAAGAAATAGAAGAAGAGAATCACAAATGCAAATTTTTCTGGTTTTCAAACTGTGGAGTATGCAAATTTTGAGTTCGACGTCAAAAACGTCGCTTCAGCGGCAGCGAATGAAATTTGACTTTCAACTGGATAAAAGAGAATGAAGACAAGGATGATCGGCATTCAGTGATTGCTTTGTTTCGATGAGTACGATGTCTCAGCGAAGTCATTTGACAGATTCAGAAGCTTTGAGAATTGTTGGTAGGTTAGAAGGGGGCCCAACTCAAGCCGAAGTAGCGCAAGCCATTGGAGTGTCACAAAGTGTCATTTCCAGGATCTGGAACCGTTTTTTGGAGAGTGGATGTGCAGGCCGAAGACCAGGGCAAGGTCGTAGACGGGCAACAACGCCCAATGAAGATCGGTATTTAGCGTTAACAGCTCGGAGACACCGAACCATGAACGCTACTCTTCTCGAACAACACCTTCGCTCGGCTACAGGCACCACGATTTCAACTCAGACTGTCCTAAACCGGCTCCATGCTGTAGGTCTGTATGCTCGCCGACCGATGGTATGTGTTAGATTAACATCAAGGCATCGTCGCGACCGCAGCGAGTGGGCAACCGAGCATGTCAACTGGAGGAGAAATGAATGGAGCAATATTCTGTTTTCTGACGAGTCCCGTTTTTCTGTGCATCCGTATAATAGGCGTATTTTCATCTGGAGGGACCGTGGCAGTAAGAATAATCCTGCGTTCGTGCACGAAAGTGTCAGATTAGGCGGTGGAGGAGTGTTGGTGTATGGTGGCATCTCCATTGACGGGCGCACTGACCTCTACATCATTCGAGATGGAGCTCTGACTGGTCGCCGATATAGGGATGAGATCCTCAGACCTATTGTAGTCCCTTACGCTGCAGCAATCGGAGATAACTTCAGGCCACATCGTGCAAACCTGGTGGAGGATTTCCTTTTCGAGGAAGGAATCGTTCGAATGGAATGGCCAGCGTGTTCTCCAGACATGAATCCAATCGAGCACGTTTGGGACGCTCTAGGAAGACGAGTTTCTGGCCGCCAACAACCCCCACAAACTCTCCAAGAACTGGAAAGAGCTCTTCTGGAAGTGTGGGGCAGAATACCCCAACTCGTCATTAATAGCCTCATTGAGTCCATGCCTCAAAGGTGTTCAACGTTGCTGGCCGCCCGTGGAAACCATACCCCTTACTGAAAATGATTTTCTTTGAAGAAAACACCTTTTCTTATTCTTTTTTTCTCATATGCACAAATTGTGTTTTTTTCCTTTAGTACACAAATGCGCAATAAAATGCATTTTTTTTCTGCCAAACATGTGTAATTTATTCTCATATAACCTACTATGTCTGTCGACCATGTATCAATCAGCTAAACAGTTTACCAGATACAAAATCCACCTAAAACTGCAATATCCTTTAATTGTTTTGAGCAGTGTATATAATGATGGAAACGAATATTTTTTTCCAACTGGATTAAATCATATTCAAGGCTGAAAGTAGCACAGTTGAAGTTTATTCCAACAGATCGAAAAATGTCTAGACCAGGAATCGAACCTGAAAACTTGGCGTGCCGTGCCAATGCCTTACCTGTTAGGCTATCCGGACGATACCTGACTTACATAATTCACTCTTATTTGTTGGACTTGGCTGCGAATTGCAGCTCTAGTTTCATTCATCCGAGCCATAACTATAGCAGTTACATGATGAAAGTGTGTTTTAACACGGTTTCCTGTTTTGACCACCCCAAATTTTTAAAAACCAGTTTGGTTGTAGATTACTACAACAGTTACAAGGAAAAACTCATCACGAAGCGAGTATTTACGAGATTTACAATATAAAAATATAAAACGAAATTATTTGTAAGGAAATGGTGATTGTCAAAATTTTCTCTTCGTTACTTTTAAAACAGACAGCTCCGTGACTTATGCTCCCCATTTTTTTACCTATAAAAATGAAGTCCAGAAAATGTATCTAAACATAATTGCATCAAACGCTTGTGAAACAGACTCAAAATAATGCAACAGTTCTCTACTTTTAGCATAAATCGTAAGGTCTCTACAACTTCTATGGAAATTATGCTAAAACGTTATGATAAAGATGTCACTACCCCGCTTCAAAAGCATGGGTTCTTCAAAAAATGTCATTTCTAATACCACAAATCTTCCTGAAAGATCTAAATACGATATTGAAATTAAGTTAATATTCCAGCTTCACTTAACAAGGTGCTAAAAATTTGCGTTTGCAATCAGCAACGTAAAAGTATATTTTAAAGTATAAGTATCAGAATATTATTGGCTTATTTACATGTAAATTGAAAGAACTTTGAAGGTGAAGTCAAGATTAGAAATTTCTACGTGTTTCCGCTTCCAATGCCGTTTTAATCAGTTTACTTAAAGTGCGCTTCTAACGACTTTTGTTTGCCTCATCTATCGAAGCGTCAAACCCGATTAAAAAATTTCCTATGCATTTTTATCAAATCGGTAATTTTTAAATTGATAGACACATCGCTGGAAAGATATTCTCTAAGCTTTTGACTATAAATGTAGAGTTAAATTACACACAGAACGTACATGTGATATGTACTTATCCTGTGAACTATTAAATTTATCTTTATATACATCTTATTTTATAACTGGTTTGTAAGAAAATCTTTTGTATGTATTTTTCAAAAGTTTCCATTTAAACTTAAACCCACCAGAGATAAATACTACAATTTATTTTATATTTTTTCAAGTACTTGATGATATCTTTTTTAAAATGAAATTTCTTGTTAAAAATTCGTTAATCTAGGGATAATTTCGGTTTGAAAAGAAATTGTCAGCTTCGTATCTACAAAACTACAAAAATGAAGATATTTTAATGAACAATTTTATCGGCCTCCAATTTTAACAAATTTGCATTTTTCTTGTTCGAGTTTTTCTGTGAACTCTTAAGAGGCCACAGTCGTCACGAGAAAAAACAAAAACGCTATTTTTAAGTCTATGAGAGCGTTATTTTCAAATATCTCATTTGAGTTTTAATATTTTTAAATGATGTTTTTGCATAGTACAGCTGAGGAGGATTTACAACTGGGCTAATTTTTACTTTTTTCATTTTGGTTATAGTTTTTTTTATATTTAGATAGTTCCAATTTCAGAACCGGTTTAACCGGTACCGAAAGTAAAAGTAATTTTTTTAAAATCTGAAACCAAAATGTAAAAAGTAAAAACTAGCTCGGTTGTAGATCGTCCTCAGCTATCCTATGTAAAAAAAATCATTTCAAAATATTAAAATTCAAGTGAGATATTTGAAAATAACGCTACCATAGACTTTAACGTTTTCATTTATTCGCGAGACTTAAGTAGCATCTAAAGATCCCACACAACAGTCACGGGAGGAAAGGAAAACGCTAATTTTAAGTATATGGGGACGTTAGTTTCGAATTCCCTGCTTTCATTTTAATATTTTCTAATCTTTTTTTTGCATAGGATAGCTGCCGGAGATCTAGAACCGGGCTAGTTTTTACTTTTTCGATTTTGGTTTTTTTTTTATTATTTATTAGGATACTTTCAATTTCAGAATATTTTCTCAACCGGTTCCAAAACTTAAAGTAAATATATATATATACATATATATCCGTAACAAAAATTGAAAAAATAAAAACTAGCCCGATTGTAAATAGTCTTCAACTATCCTATGCAAAAAAATCATTCAAAAATTTTAAAATCTAATCGAGAAATAAATATAACGCCCTATTATATAGATTTGCTTATCGTTTTAAAAAGAGATTGATTTAAATTTTAAATAGTCATTTTATCTGTATCAAATTAACCATACCAATTTTATCTGTATCAAATTAGCCGTATCAGTTTAAGGTACTTTGCGTGGATGCAAAAACTCAGGTACTACGAGAGATTCAGTTAAAAGATCCAAAATATGCATTGGCATTTTATTAAAGACAAACGAGCAATATAACATTCTCCCGGGTGACCCCCGGTATACAGGAGATAGATAGTGTTACATCTTTACAGTAGTGCGGACAGAGATAGAATGCCGCCCAACAACCTTGATTGTAAGTGCATCGAGCCGCAAATATTTGAAAACAATTATATCCCCAAAGGATACGTCACTTAATGGACATTTTGAATTCAAAACCAGCCCAACGATTCTGGTTTTGCGTCTTTTACTAATCACTTACACAACTGGTTCGTTCACATAAACACCAAAGCGGATTGTAAACACGAATTTATTTTAACACTAAATATATGCGAGCCAACAGCGGCTTACTGCATTCCATCATTTTTCACATTCCACCACAACAAGAATCAAAACAGAATAAACACAGAGTGTTGCCACATGTGGAAAAAAAAGAACAAGAAATTTACATGGTTTCGTAGCACACGAAACCAAGGAATATGCAGCAGACGATACTTACATAAACATTCTGGCCCCCGTTGAAATCCCCTGGGATTTCAACAAGTAGTTAGCTGCTTACAATTTATAACTATAATGAAAGAACAATTAATAACACAAACAAACTAATACAAAAAATAGAAAAACATTAGACAGTTCTGAGTTCACAGTTTTTAGTTTATATAGGAAGAGGACAGACACAATTTCACTATTGGACGATCGATGACACAACTACTAGTCTTGATCGTAACAACTCTGACCTTATTGTCTGAACCTGGACGAAAAGTTATTATTCGTCCTAATTTCCATTTAAGTGGTGGAAGTTTGTCATCTTTGATGAGGACTAAGTCATTGACTTCTAAATCTCGTTGACTTTTTTACCATTTATGTCTTTGCTGAAGTTGAGACAGGTATTCCCGGCTCCATCTTTTCCAAAATTGCTGAAGAATAAACTGTCTCACATGCCATCTATCAAGATGACTCAAAGGACTGTGACTTAGATCTTGTTCAGGTAGGGCAGTTAGCTATAGCTTAAAATAGCTATAGCTGATTCTGTTTGAATAGTTGGTAAACTTAACAATCGTTTAATATATGCAAATATTTGTTCTCGCATATTTGAATATCTTTAATAGATTCCACGCAATCTGAAAATTAGAATTCGAAATTTGAATAGACTGAATGACGCGATACGCTTCGCCTTTCAACGAAGCCTGCAAATACTGTAATTATTGAGCATTAGATACACTTGTATTGCTGTTTACGCATGCATTAAAAAGATCCTTCAACGCTATCCATTCTGTAATATTACCTCCAAAAGTAGGTAATGATAACCTATGTAATTTAATATTCTCAAACACGTTTTCTGAAATTACACTATCAGATTTAATTTCCCTCTTATTTAACTCAGCATTTTTCCACCCAGTATTTTCAACATATTTCCACCCTTAAATTTCCACAAATCAATTTTATCGGAGATTTTCTGTGAGCTATCTATCTCACTTTCTAATTGTTTAGATTCTGTAATTAAAACTTCAATTTCCCTATCAAGTTTTTTTAGATCCATCTCTTTCTGTTTTAACAATTCAATATTTTCTTCTAATTCTATTACATTAACCCCCTCACTGACAAGCCCGTGTTAATACGTTCACTAAGCTGCAGGTTTCACTGCAATACAAGCAATATTTAAAGTAATATAATTCTATTGATTTAATGTATTTTTAATACATTGAATAATCATTAATACTTCCAAGGATTGCAATCATATTCGTTATTAAGTTTTTTTTTATAAAATGTTCAAAGGATCATTTTTTTTTAGCATTTAAAACAAATTGCAATGAAAACAACATTACAATTTTGCCCTTTTCCAAGACAGTCGGGGTGTTAATGTCATCCCTTGCGATTATACTTTCGATTTTCTTAATGTAATTTGTTACACTTCTCTAGAGCAGTTCTTTTTGTTTTTAAAGATACCAGCTCACTCATTTTTGCTTAAATCAAGCCCAAAACTAGTTCTAAAATATCTAAACTGTATATTTTCAAAATAATTCTACACTTTTAAACACAAATTCTTTTTAGACATGAAATAGAATGTTCAAGGTTAACTTACCTCACAACCTGAGGTAATTTTTCATCACAGACGATACCACTCGGCAGTTCATAAAATGTTCGATTGTACTCTTTTATTTTTCACTAGCGCTCCGGCTAGACTTATACCAACAAATGGTTTTGCGTCTTTTATTAATCACTTACACAACTGGTTCGTTCACATAAACATCAAAGAGGACTGTAAACACGAATTTATTTTAACACTAAATATATGCGAGCCAACAGCGGCTTACTACATTCTATCATTTTTCACATTCCATCACAACAAGAATCAAAACAGAATAAACACAGAGTGTTGCCACATGCGGAAAAAAGAACAAGAAACTTACATGGATTCGGAGCACACGAAACCAAGGAATTTGCAGCAGACGATACTTACATAAACAGATTCATTAGCTTAAGTATCTGAAATTCTAACGAAAAATATGATATGGCAAGGCTGGGCAATGGGAAAGTTATATTTAGAAGAAGTAACGCAGATGCCAGGCGCCGATTTTAATAATAACAGGATATCTTTCAGGCCGAAAAGGCATTTGTATTGACTATCAAACAGAGAATTACAGTGCGTGTTTAAGTTGCTGCTGAAACAGGAGCATGTGGTCAAATATTATCTTTTTTTTATATATTCATTTACAGAAGGAAAGTATGCTAGCACAGTAATGCTTTTAACATGAGAAAGTAGCTTTGTTTTTGATTTATTTTATTGGCGGTTTTGAGTAAGCCTGGGATATAAAGTGAATGTAATTTATTAAGCGTAAAAGAGAAGAAATATATATACTTTTTTGAAAAGCAAAAGAAGTATCGATTAAATTGTAAATTGTAAAAAGGGGAATTTAATTTTAAAAGAGGGATAAATAATGATGAGTGGTGCTATGGTAATTCAATCATCACACGCCCCCATAGGGTTAACATTAGCGTTCTCGTTTCTTCGCGTGACTGAAGTAGCCTCATAAAAAAAACTTTCACTTCCGGAACCGGTTGGATCCGATTCTGAAATTGAAACTATCCTCAAATAATAATAATAATAAAAAAACTATAAGAAATATCAAAAAAGTACAAACTAGCCCGGTTACAGATAGATCTTAACTATCGCATGCAAAAAAAAAATCATTTAAAAATATTAAAATGCAAGCGAGATATTTGAAAATAACGTTTCCATAGACTTAACAATTAGCGTTTTCGTTTCTTCCCGTGATTAGCGTATGCTCTTAACAGCTTACACTAGTCGGAACGAAACGCTCAAACTAGTGTTAATCCTATGACAGCGTTCCTTTGAAACATTTTCGCTCGAATTTTAATATTTTTAAATGAATTTTTTGCATAGAATACCTGAGGTTGATTCTTATTGTTGTGCTTTTGTATTTTTTCGATTTTTGTAGCAGTTTTTTTATAAACGGATACTTTTACTTTTGGAACCGGTTAGAACTTGTTCTGAAAGGAAATATATCCTCATATAAAAAAAACTGCATCCAAAATCGAGTATATACAAATGCATAAAAATAAATATCGACCTCAGGTAAGCTATGCAAAAAAATTCATTTTACAATATTAAGATGCGTGCGAGAAACCTGTAACGATTTTTTCCATGGGTTTAACATTAGCGTTCGAGTTTCTACGCTTGATTAGTGTAGGCCTTAATAAACATAAATCATTTTATTATTATTATAATTGTATTGTAACCTCTCAAAACATCTTAATTTGCTATTTTTAGAATCGGAAGTACATTTCGGTACGTTATTACTTCTTTCGCTGATGTTGAGGTAGATTTTACCCCTTGCCAATTACCGGATGATGAATAAGCTGCAATAAATTTTTTGAGGGCTGTGTAATTGTGTAATTATAGAAAAAGCAATTATACAATATACATATATATATATATATATATATATATATATATATATATATATACTATAGAATTATACATTTTTGAGAGATGCCGGATACGAACATTTCACAGTAAATGACAACCATAATTTACAATTACATGCCTGTAGTTTATATTGAATTTTACTTTATTATTTTACTGTATAATATTTATTCGTTCTTTTACGCATGCATTTATATTGATATAATTAATTAGCTTTTGAAGGTCTGAAACGTTGAAATACTATTTTGTTTTAAATGATCACTTTTGCGCCAAAAATGTATTTTTTTTTCTTCAAATGTTTGGTTTGAAGACAACTATTAGCGTGGTAACAATTGTATTGGTATAATAGAAAATTACCGAATATTTTTATAATGGCCGCAACATACTAGTTATCTTTCTCTTCTAAATTAAATTTTTACATTTGATTTATTTTTTATATTTTAGAAAAATCTCCTTCATTAATAATTTTTAATTATTTCATGCTTTTAGACAATTCTTTACGTTATAAAAACATTTTCTACACATCTGTGCATTTATTTATTGTTATTTCTATTGTTATTATTACCTCATTCCTTTTGCTACAGCCAATCACTTTCAAACACCTTTACAAAAAATAGCCGTTTGCTATTGCCGTATTATTGAACGCCGTAAGTAGCAAATGATAAAATTTCATTTACAAGAAACTATGTCAATAGGTCAAACATTACAGATACTTATTATATGTCGGATATAAAATTAAAAATCACGACAAGATGAGATGCTTCATATTGCTATGAAAAGATCCAGGAAAACAGGTGAATTTCAGTATCATATGGTCTCGGTTCGTCATTTGTTGACATTTTTTTTTCTTTTTCTTCGTAATAGTTAATACACTTTTCAATGTTTTTTAATTTATTTTTTCTGTTCTTATCTCATAAAATCTTTTTGCAAAGGAAAGGGATGCGTGTATTACAGCAAATATACTTAAAAATAGAAAAACTGTAGTTTCAATTTTTTTTGTACTCGGTTTACCTCGGAATATAATGTAATATAAATTAATAGTCATTAATGAACGTAATGTAGCATAATTTATCATCATGTTTACCTACTAAAATCATTTGAATTATTTGTAACAATAACAACTTGAAAATAATTAATTCTAACTGTATTAAGCGCATATGATCTAAGTGACATATACCGATGAATAAAACTTTAATGAATGTAGATAACTACTCATCATTGTACGGAAAATCATCTACTGTTTATATATCTGCAAACAAGGAAGTGTGCAAGTGAAATAAATTTCCTGAATTAAAAAAAATGTTAATAACATTTTGCTCTTCAAAAACTTTGTTTTTAATATAGATCAGGAAATAAAAATCCTCAAAACCTTTATTATATATTTTAATAACTATTATTTATGTCAAAATAATAAGGGCACAATGATAATTAAACAGCATCAATTTCTCCAACATACTAATAATATTTAGTCTCGCAAAATTAATATTAGCATAACATTTGTATGCATATGAATGTGAGAATGATTAAGTTGTTAATGGGCGTACTGCTTTGGATATCCTGATCACCCTCGATTTTATGATTGATTGACTGAATTGATAATCATCTAAATCACTCCGGAGCAATATATTACGTATGATACGTTTTGTGATACAAACATATGCTTAGATTTTTTTTTAATTGCAATTGATTGTTATAATACTTGTTGGTCTTGTTTGTAATTGATTGTTTAAAATAAACGATTGCTCAAAAGTAGTTTTAACTGTTTAAAATAAATGAGTTAGATGTGGAAAAGAACAATTTGGTTTTTACTGTTTTGATTTACACTCATGTTCAAAATGAAGAGAATTTGCATAATTTGTCCAATTTCATGAAAAATACTGAACGAAAGGTGCTTTGAAACAAAGATGCATTTCCTTAGTGTGAAATACGTAAGCGTACACGTGTGTATGATGGAGTGGGTAAGGAACAGGCTTTATAAGCGAGTGTGGCAATTTCCGCGTTTTGTTTGCTCGCACACCTCTCTGAATATCTTTATTTTCTTGCAACGTTCGATGAAAATCAAAAGAGAATAGTAAAAATAATTTACCACCAGTGTTTGTATGATGGAATGAAGAAGCAAATCGCGGGGAGACTGGAAACAAGGCAGTCTCAAGTGCAGAGTCCTACAGATATCAAATGTAACGCTCATCCATCTGTCCAACTTTTGGAAACAGATTAAGGACACTGGATCCATGGAGAGAACGTCGGGGCAAGGTTGTCCAAGAGCTACGACGGACAACGAAGATCGCTATTTGTCCATTACAGCGAGGGGTAACAAGAGTGCAACAGCTTCTCAGTTCTCTCGTGACTTTTATGCCGCCATTGGCAGTCGAGCTTCAAGGGTAACTGTTTTCAGAAGGCTACATAGCAGAGGGCTGTTTGCAATAAATCTGCTTCTTGCGTCCCACTCATTTCTGCACACATTAGAACCCGTTTTACGTGGTGCTGAGATAATCGACATTAGACAAGGGATCAATGGAGGACCATCCTGTTCAGTGATGAGTCTCTGTTCAGACTAACTGCATATTCTCGACATACTTTCACCTGGATAGAACCAGGGATCCACTACCTGACTTCCAACTTCCGAGAAAAACACCACTAAGGCAACGGAGGTTTGAAGGTCTGGGCAGTCATCATGTTGGATGGACGCCACGCCTCCCTGTGTTTGGCAAAGACTGTATGACAGGTGTGAGGTGTAGAGATGATTTTTTGGTACGTTATGTTCGTCTTTTCAAAGATGCAGTTGGCCCTGGTTTCATTTTAATGAACTACAACGCGCGCCCTGATAGAACACACCTAGGCGACGAATTTCTGGAAAGTGGAGATATTCGCTTGACGGATTGGCCTTACAGATCTCCAGACGTAAACCATATAGAGCATATCTAGAACGTTCTGAGAAGAAAAATTGGAACTTGATTTCCACCTCCCAGGTGATTGAAAACATCGTTGCTGGGAGGGTAAGACTAAGCGCCATACATAAATGTGCCTGATTTCTAGTGTAACTTCACGTTGTGATAGCTGCATAACTGTAAGAGGGAACCATACCCCCTATTCACCCATATTTTGGTTTAATGTTGTAAACTCTGTTTTATACCTTTCAACACTGATGATTCTTACGCACAATCACGAGTGCGCATTATTATTCCTGAATGTTTATTTTTTTTACATTATATCAGCCTATGCACATACCTAATTTCATTTAAATCTGTCCCGTCGTTCTGGAGATAATAGACCAAATCTGAAAATTCTCTTCATTTTTAACATGAGCATATTTGTACCAATACCAGTTTAGATATGAAACATTCTTCTTATTTTTTTAAATATAATTTACAATTATAAGTAACTTCACTGCAAATTGAAATGTCTGAAATTCAGACACTTAAGTGTCTGAAACGGAGTGTTCAATTTTCAGACATTTTAAAATGTCTGATTTATGTCTGTTATAAATGTCTGAAATATTTTCAGACACTTCAAACGTCTGAATTTCAGACACTTCAAACGTCTTAATTGCAACCATTTTTTTAAGCATTATACGCAGCCATGTTTGACCACATTGAATCCTAGACAAATTTTTGGCCGTGGTCCTGCCCCCTTCACCCCCATACAGTGCGATTTCAGGGGCTCTGAAAGTTGGTATGCAATTTTCTTAAAGCTGATAATTTAAATATTTTCCAACAATGTACATTATAATCAGTATTTTGAACTTCTAAAGTAGAATACGATTAAAAACAACAACAAAAAAAAATCTAAATGCAATAAAAACCTCTCAATAGGGGTTTCAAGGGAATTTATCTACTATTCGTTGCAGAGGTGCATGTGATTGAGAGGTTTTACTGTATTTAGATTTTTTTTTTTTTTAGTTTTTAATCTTAGTCGGCCTTAAATGTTTAAGATTTTTATTATAATCGGCCCACTATCGAAAAAATTTAAAATATAAACTTTACAATAATTGAATATCTAATTCGGGGCCCCTAAAATTGTAGGGAGGGTGTAGGACACACTGCCCAGTTTGCCCATGCTTCAATCAAATGCTTCTTCTGCAAAAAATACAACCCTGCATTATGTTCGCTAAATAGAGATGTCCGGTATTCGGAAGTGTTCGTTATGGAGACTAATGGACATTCCCTAATACCGGACAGCTCTATTTAACAAAAACTTTTAAAAAGCAAAACGCATGCACATTTGTTTATTTTTACCTAAAAAGAACAGACATGTTTGATTCATTGGTCGGCCCCAAAATCCTCTCTGTAAAAAATAATACTTGATTCTTATAGATTTTAATCTTCTAAATAAAAATATGGTAACGAAATTACTGTATCACGTACCACTTTTTTGGTAGGAGAGTTTTGCTTTTAAATTTAAAATTAAGATATTTTATATCTTGCTAAAACATGAGTGAAAAATTTTTAATCCATAAAATATAGATAATAATAGGTAAATTACCTGCAAATAACTGTATAAATATGATTACCAGATTTTCAGCGGCATAAGGAATGAAAATATATTAGTGGATAGCAAATAGTAAATTCGGATACGAAAAAGGGAGGGGGGATAAAAAAATGCTTTAATGCTTTAAGTATCAACAAATAAAATTTCCATGCTATATTTTATCACTTTGATATCTAAGACAGTCAAAACATTTCTTTCATGATTTCAATTTTATCTAGCATTGCAAATTAATATAATAATCCTTCCATGTTTTTTATTATTATAAAACTGTTTCTCGGAAAAATGGTACTTGCTGGAGCATTTTCAATAACATATTTAGACACTTTACATATTTAGTTTGCAGGGAGAAAAATTTTAATTTTTTTACCGACCAGTGATTATCGAACAAATTCCACAGTCCCATAGTGTCCACTATTGAAGGCAGGTCCTTTACGGTATTCGGATAAATATATATTTTTTGTTTCTAATCTATCCTGCTCTAAAAGTTCGAAATACTCATTATAAACAGATCAATGTCGAAAGAGATTTAAAATATCAGCTTTACAAAATTGCACAAAAATTCCCCCCGCCCTTTCAGAAAAAAGAAAATTAATATCATTTAAAAATTAAATTCTTCTTTTAAATTTATATTGCTACATAGACAAGTTTTTTATTCATCAGATGAGAATCTCAAGAGCTATTTATTTAATAATAAATAAAAAATAAATAAATATTCTATTTTAAATAACATGCAGTAAAAATTACTTCTAATTTCTAAACTTCTTTTGTCTTAAACATACATTTAAATACCTAATTGTCATTTTTTAAAAATATTTCATGTAAGTGATGATAAATAAAATGATAAAAACCGCAATTTTAATCAAAACTAGTTATGAAAGTAAATGTATATAACTCTAGATTTTTAAATTTCAAATTTATTTTTTGCTAAAAATAATTGAGAATCAATATTAAAATTGATTTCAAATGAAATATATATGTATATCTTTAAGGATTTTTAAGTTACAGTAACATGCATAATTACATGAATATAAGAATATATATTTCTAGAATTAGCTGTTTTTTCGCAAACAGATTCAAACCTAACTTATATTTCATAAAATATTTTATGTGGTACTATAAACAAAATATCAAAACCACTTACTGTTATCGATATCCTTGACTTGATTTAAAATAACTGTCATAGTGAATGAGTGACAAAATACTTGCATCTTTTAAAAAGAAACCCCTTCATATATCCTACTAGTTGTGTTAAAATAATGAAAATTTCCCATTCTTAAAACACAACCCGTGGGACTAGTTTGTAATTCTGGGGCTAGTTCTTATTCACAAAGTTTTGAAGAGATGAATAAACCTATATTATTGATGAAAAGCAATAAAAAGTAATCCTATCTCTGTTGCGCGCTCTTTGTAGAATTCTTGGATGTAATTTTGTTTCTTTTCCGTTGTTTAATCAATATTTGAAACACATATGATTCACGCAGAAATCCAAAATGCAAGAAACTTCTAAATATAACACTTTCATAAATGACGCAGCCACAGTAGAATTATAATGATAAAACTTTTCACAGTAAAAAATAGGATAAAGATGTGAACTGTTGGAAAACTTTTAGATTTGAAAGAGACATTGGACTCAGAGCTCGAATTCGGCTGACAAACGGAAAAAAGACTGAGTCAGCATTACATCAGTCATTACGTCAGTATACGGTTTACAGTATGATAAGTTCATTAAAACTTTTTTATTAGCGGGAAATGGAACATTGTACAAGAAGAAATCAGAAGCATTTTACTTTCTTTATTTGGCATTTTTCGTAATGCTTACACTTATAAATTATCTGAATATAATTATTACAGTTTTTATACTTTCAGGCAGAGGGTGAAAAACATATGATAAATTAAAAAAATCGTCTTAATACTTCTAAATAATACATTTATTATGCATAATCACAGACAGGAGGGTGGTTTCAGGCCATTTTCTTTCCCTGTATTTTGAAATTTGCTGAATTAAATTGTCTTTATATTTAAAAATAATAATAAAATTTATTCTTCCAAATTATTACATAATTAAAGACTAAGACAAAAAGGAACTAATAAATTTTTGTAAGAAAAACACCTTCCACCCCCCCCCCCTCCCTTCCTAAACCACTAATAGAAATAAATTTTTAATTATTTCCTTTTGATGTTCATATATTTTAATTTATCTTAAATTGGAAGATAAGGGGTGTTCATAAGGGCAATACCCTCCACCAGAAGGAAAGATATGTTCTGCATTTTGAAAAATGTTGTTAGAAATTTATTTTTGAATATTTAATACTTCTTACTTCTTGATTCTTTTTATATTTCTTTTATATAAAAATTCTTGTACGAGGTGTTCTGACAAAAGATTCTTAGTTTAACTTATTTCATGTTCATATTTTGCACTTTAGTTAGGCGAACTAGGCAGGGGACTCCAGGCACATCTGTTCAACCTTTCCCCTCCATACATTTTTTCCTGAGAGCAATCATATCTCTTTGTATTTAGGGAGCGGCCTTTACGTATACAGATGAGTGGAAGTAGTTTTTGAGAAACTTTATATTTTGTGAAAAGTTTCTTTAGCTTGTACTTTTGCACCAAACATAATTTAGTTCGAAAGTTAGTAAACGGGAATTTACAATTTTGGCAGACGTCCTCATGGTCAAATCAAGCTGCTTATTTTTTACACTAATACCAAATTTAGTAAATGGCAATGCATTTCATCCATTCGAAAATATTTTCTGATGGTGCTGCCAGATATATTGCGGTACAATTGCATATTAGGACACCAGAAGCGAAGGGGTATAAGTCACAAAATTGAAAAAACTGAGATAAGTACACAGGCTATCTGGAAATATTGCTATTTGTTTTATGATTGCTCTCAGAAAAAAAAATGTAGGAAGGGAAACGTTGGACAGATGTGCCGGAGTCCCTTGCCTAGTTCGCCAAACTAAAACGCAAAATATAAGAGATTTTCTAATTATGTGTTGCATTCTGGAGGTCAACTACTTAAACTCTATAAACTACTTAACCTCTTTAATCTGTACTTAAAATTTAAAACATATATTGTACTCCACTTTTCTTCCTCAGTTATTGAAATAAGAGTTCAAAGACCGCTATGAAATTAGGAACAGTTTCATATTTTAAGTCAGACACATACTATTGATGTTCATCTTTAAATTTCAATTTATTCCAAATCTAAAGTTTTTCACTTGTATCCATTGGCCTCTGTGGTCCTCATATACAATCATCGTTTCATCATATATACAGCATGATACAATTGTATTACATTCACACATATAAGTGTCTGAATTTCTGTCATCCCTGTCTTAATTTCAGACACATGATCATTATTCAGGCATTTTTCTCAGTTCATTTATACCATGATCACAGTAAGACACTTAAGTGCCTTAAATTTAGACACTTATGATGTCTGAAATTTCATATTCAGACGTTTAAATGTCTGAATTTCGATTTCAGTCACATATGTGTCTGAATTTAAGACGCCTCTATTTGCAGTGTTAAAATATATCAGTAATGAATGTTTTCCTGGTTTAATGTCTGCATTTTAAAAAAACTTTTATTTGGAATTTCGTGACACCATATCTTACTAGAAGAAAATATCAATAAAAGCAATTACACGATGGAGTATGGTAAAAGAAATTTCTAAATAATTTAGAAAAAATCTATCGCCAAACAATAAGATTAAATGCCAGTAATGGTTGATCATAAATGTCACATTCACTTGATTTTAAGCAAGTTACATGTGTTTAAGTCATCAAGTGATTTTTATTTCGACGTTTTATTTGTAAATTTTTTAATGTTATACTAATTTATTTGTTCTTTCCTTATTTAAAAAAAAATATCTCAATTTGTATAATTTGGTGAGTGGTTTGGCAATTTATATAATTTGGCGAAATTGGTCGACGGAATAACTTAGTAGTACCGTATTTTTTAATTATTCTCTATTATTTTTAAAAGAAATTTAACAAAAAAAAAACTATAGAACAAAACAATTTATACAATTTAAAAAAAGAAAATAAATGTAAATAAACGTTTATTATTAAATAAACAACAATAGCCGGGTTGCCACGTCAATCAAAATGGTGTCATTTCGGTACCAATTGACATCGTATGACAAAATACCAATTATTTGTACACGTATATTAATACGTATTATGATTTAATGTGCGTATATGACATCTGTGACTAATATTTTTCTTTTCATTTTGTTTAAAAAAAATCGCCGTGAAACATAATGAGTTGTTTGATCAGTCGTTTCAAAGAATCGTTTCATAAATTCGTTTCATTTCAGTCGTTTCATATATCCCTTTCATTAATTTCTTTCATAAAGATTTTATATATATAGGGTAGAAATAAAATTCTCTTAGATAAATAAGTATTATGTTAGGTAAAATACGCACTATCAAACTAGACATAATAGTCGACAGCCTCAATTAAAGAATGAATTCTAAAATAAACGTAACAAGGATACGATGTCTAAACAGAAGATAAAATATTATTTTCACATAAATATTTTATTAAATATGCAAATCTTATTAAAAATAAGCATTATTTTCAATAAATGTCTAGACGAAGATTACTATAAAAACCTCTGTTGCATTTTTACAAAATTAATTATATTTCTGACTTAAAAAATATATTTTATGAAAGATTTTTTAAAGCTTCTTAACTTTTTTAGATTAAGCTATTAATCAAATTACCATTTCAAAGAAGTTTAATAACGCTTTATTCATTTCATGTATTTGGTACAAATATGCTAAAATTTCATTTTTGCATAACGTGAAGGAAGTTATCTGACGAGCATAAACGCTAAAAAGTGTACTGTATTCGAATTAGCTATTTTTAAAACTTTAAGATAGTTAGAAAAAGCCCTCTAAATCTTTTAAAATAATTAAATTATTCAGGTTTTCTTTTCTGACATAAAATTACGATAAGTATAAGAACAAAAAATGAAATAATAGAAAAACAAACATTGAGGGAAGTTACTGTATCAGCAAAATTTTTTAATAATAAGATTCTACAAATTCATTCATTAGAATTTTTAAATTATTATTTAGAATACTATGAAACATTCTAAGTAATCATTTAAAATTAGATTTAACCGTTACGTTAAATGAATCTTTCATAGAAGATTTACCAATAGATTATATATCATCAAACTTTCATATAAATGATGATGTTAAAAATTTAAAAAGATTATAAATAATGAAAATAGAATTTTGTGTCATTTTTTAGTTTGTTTCTCTAGCGTTCGGTTCCAAAGTTTTTAACTAACGTTAGAATGTCATTTATGTCTTGCCAGAACAATATTAACATTCTCAGTGCCGTGAACGGATATATCCGTTCACTAAGCTGTAGGTTTCACAGCAATAAAATCATTAAAAAACATGATTATATATATATAACCATGATAAAATTTAAAAAACACAATTTTTTATGAGGCACTGTACTGTAAACGCAAACACACTAAAATTTCTTCTTGAAAAAAACAGCACAGTGTCGAGAGAAACAAAACACTAGATTTTCTTGGAACTTTTCATAAAAAAAAACGCTTTTACACAACCTTAAATATTCATAAGGCAAACTAATAAAAACATCAAATAATGACATAAAAGCACACATTAAAGAACAGGCACAAGTAACAAAGTATCGCCTTAAAACGCAGGTAGGTCTTTCTAAGGGAACCTAACACGTATTTACGCAAGGTTATCCAAGGTTCGAAGAAAGCCACAGAAAACTCCGAATGATTAGGCCGACGAGCGCGATTGGCTTCGAACCCAGCACCTCCCGTCTACAAGCTTTGATAGCATAACCTCTCGGCTACCCTTAAAACGCAGAAAATGAAGCAAAATTAACAATGAAATTGCATAGGCGGATTTAATACATCATTGAAACACAATTAAATCATTTTGCTTCTAGGTATTTTTCTTCCTTTTCTCTCCTTTTTTAGTTACAATTGTAGGAGAAGATGACGCATAACATACAGATGGAAATAGACAGTACTGAGGATAAAATGTGAGAGGTATTTTAACTTTAAATGGAACTATATCATGATCACGTTGAGCGATGTTTGATGACATTTTGATAAACAGAAGAAACAATATATATATATATATATATATGAGCCTTGTGCACTTCAGTTCAAAATGCGAAATATATACAGTGTGCATATTAATTATTCACCAACAGAATTGCACGCTAGTGCGAACTAAAACGCTTACTGTCATTAGTAGAGGGAAACATCGATCATTTGAATTGTTTTTAGAATCAATATTAGTACCTGTATCTGCAGCATTTGTTAAAGTATTAATAAAAACGTAATATTTTCACCTGGGCAAGAAATTTTAGAAGTATCTGACAGCATTTTGATAACAGGAGATTATGTATACTATTGGTCAGGTATATTTGCAGATTTCAGGCAGATAATTATAGGAATCTCAGTTGTATACACCAAGGCAAAAAATTAAATCGGTGAATCACACTCGTTATCGGTTTTCAACATCAGTGCAGGAAAAATTGCTGTAGACCCTCCAGGAGAAAGGACAGAAAGTAGATCATTCGTTAAATTGTGCCAAAGTCACATCGATGATTACAGCAGATTGTAAGAAACCAGATTTAATAACATAATAATTATTCTGGAAAATATAGATTTTATGCTCGGTGGTCTCTATTATTCTAAAAGTTTTATTATATGATAAAGAAAGTTTTAATTTTAAGGTTGTAATTATAAAGTTTAGACATTAGGTTAGACATTTTTTTATCAGGCGTGCAGGTTTTTATTAAGACGTGATGCTCATAACGAAGGTGAAAAAAAAAGGGGGGTTCAAATGCGGGAAATGGGATAAAAAAGTTCTACTATTTTATTTTAACTGTGATTAATCTGGCACTGTCAGGCCTGCAGTTTTATTAATGGCTATAGAAATAACTTTAAGACGCAAATATGCACAATTTATTTTTTCTAATTCGAATTTTAAAAGAACAGCAGAATTAATAATTTGCCATGCCAGTGCCAGATAGGACTTTTCTGAGGAATGGGATGAAACACAAGTACTATTAATTTTTGTAAATTAATTAAAATGACATTAATAAAGAAACATAAATGCTTACTAAGTGAGGAATTACTTCATGTTTAGTGTTTTAGATATAAAAATTACGGTTAAATTTATTAAACCAATGTTTTCCAAGTTATTAATGGTATTTTTATTTTTTATTGTGCATGAACTAACGAGTTCAATATCCTGTTCTGGTTTTTTCTTGGCGATAAATGTTTTGATGTGGCTGTTGTGATTGGTTGATTTCCTTTGGGATTTTTTTCTTCTATTTATTTATGTGTTTTTGTGTAATTTTTTTTTCATTTAACATATTTTTTTTTCTAAAAAATTTATAACTTTTTGTTCTCTAAACATTATTTTTCTGCAGATGTTGTAATATAATGTAAATATTTTTTTGTGTATTTTAATATGTTTTAAGCTGCATATAATATTACCATGTATAATGTAATGTTATGTTTTAATTTAACATTTATAATAAATAGATAAAATATGAAATATATAAAATTATAAAAATATATATAAGTACACAGTATTTATTTATAGGTGTACTGCATATTATGTATTTATGTGTGTATATCTCTACTTATAACTACATTATATATTTAATATACATAAAAAATAATACATTATTTAAATAAAGATCATACTTATTTTTTTTAATATATGACATAAATAACGTTAATTAAATAAATATATGCTTATTAATATTTAAAATCCATGTTTGTCTGCAATCTTTAAAAACTTGGTAAGAATCTGAAATGGCCTTTTTGGCGCCATTTTTGATTCCTTTGCCAATCCCAGGGTGCCAGAACAGGGTGTGGTACTCTTCCCGGCATCAAAGTTTACCAATACTGCAAAAATGAAATATTTGTTTGATTGTAGTGAATAGACGCAAATTATTGAAATGGTTTTAAAAGTTCATTCGTTGTACAATAACTGATGAACAGTACTAGTAGACTGTAAACTTTTGGAAGAGGGTTCCATCAAATCTGTTGGAATAAAGATTTTGTCATTTACTGAAATCTCACGTTCGCCTAATGCGATACAAGAATAAAGATGCATCAAAGTGCAACTTAATTACAATATTTTAATTAACCCTACATAGAATTATGTATGAAAATCTTTTAAAATCATCCAAATTAAGCTAAAAATTGCTAAAGGTGGTAAAAAATACAATTAAAAGGCATATAAATACCTTTATTCACACATGTTTAATCGCTCAAGATTTTTGTTGATACAGATTTTTTTTTCAAATATTACCCCCCCCCCCCCCCTCCACACACACACACACACAAGAAATTGGTAAATAAAATCGCGATTCCACATTTATAATGAAAAACGAATGCAAGCAAAAAATAAAATAAAAATTGATATTTGTGAACGTGAATTAACTTCTACTATCGTTTTTTATTCTGCAGACGTTCTCTTTCCAAATTTTACCAATGGAGGCTGAATCAGTGTAAATGTTCTGATTGCTTAAAAATATCTCTATTTCTTCCCGGAAAATAAATGGTAAATAAAATTTTGGAGGGTAAGTTATTCTGCTATTTTTTAAATCAATTTGTAAAGTTTCTTTGCTACATAATCTGGCCAAATCTGTAGTTCTCTTATTGTATTTGATATTTGTTGTATGTTCTTTTATTCTAGTTTTAAGTTTTCTACTTGCCATACTTATATAAAATTGCATTGCTCCATCTTCTTTAGTGAAAGGTATTTCATATACTATGTAAAAATGTATTGCTCCATCGTCTTTAGTGAAAGGTATTTCATATACTCCTGATAATCGGTGTGGTTTAATTGAGTTTATTTTGTTACAGTCTATATTGTTTAATATCACAGAAGGTTTTGCAATAAGGGATATATTGAATTTATTGATTTTATATTTCAATCTTTCTAAGGAAAATATTGTAAAGTGGATAACTTCGAATTTAATGCATTCAAGTTTCTTTTTTTTCTTATTCTTCAAGCTCATAATTAATCTTCCTATAGAGCTTTCTTTGTATCCATTGTTTCTTGCAGTATCAAATTATTTATTTCGCTGTTTATCTACTCAGGGGTACACAGTGGGAAAGCTCTTTGAATGAAATTTCTAAATGCAGAAACTTTGTAGGAAAACAGTGCTTGGATATTATAAGGGTTAATGGATTGACTGGCTATGGATTTTTTGCAAATAGCGCGTTCTATTCCTTTTTGCGTTTTGATTAATAATACATCTAAATAAGGTAGCGTGCCATTCATCTCTCTTAGCAAAGTAAATTTAATTTTAGAATCAATGCTATTAATGTGGTTTATTAAGTTATTAAATAAGGTACTGTCTGTTGCCATATAATGAAAACATCATCCATGTATGGGGGAGGGGGTATAATAAAATTTGCATATATCTTTTAAAAGAGGCCGTAATATTAAAAAATATACTCTGTAAGAAAATAGATCCAAATGAATCAGACCAATAATCAGGGGTAAATAAAATACCTTTCACCAAAGAAGATGAATAATGCAATTTTATATATGTCTGACAAGCAGAAGACTTAAAACTAGACGGACATATTCTACAGGTAAACTGACATATTCTACAGATGGCAGCATCTTTGCATTGGTCACGCGGTGCTTTTCATTTTTTAACACTTTCCAACATAGTTAAAAGTGTTTATGAATTCGGTTTGTCTGTCTGTCCGTGCTCTAACACGCGTAAATATTGTCAGATTGACTTGAAATTGATATATGTTTCTGATGTTATGTTTACCATGGCATGTTCGGTTTTGAAAATGAAGTGTATAGCGTTTACGGTTCATTTACAGGCACAATCAAAAGAATTCCGTTACATTATGGGGTATGGAAAAATAACGCTTGCGTTGCATTTGAATTATATTACACTATTTTAAACATATTAAAATTTGTGTATATCACTGAAGTGTACTGCAAAGAGTTTATTGTAGAATTTGGTATGCATATAATTTATCGTTTATTTACAGATACACACAATAGTTTTTCACTATAGTGAAGCCTATAGTAGCCTATGAAGAATAATTGCTGGAAGTGCGGTTTCAGTTATGGTAGGCGTTTTAAAATTAAACTGGTTTTTTTAAATATTGCTTGGCGTGGATAAATTCTATAGATCATATACCGGGCCACACAAAAGATCTCAAATACATTTCCATTCATTGACGGAAATGGCTGAATAGAAATTTTCAACTATGCTATGAACTTTAATTAAACTAACATTTTGCATACTATGTATAGTATATATACTAGCAAAAGCCATGCTTTGTTTGGATCCACGAAGCATTATTTAATAAGATAAATATTTGAAAGTAACAATATATTTTTTATTATTTTTGCAGCTTTATTAAGCAAAAAGTTTATTTTATGTTTTAGCGCATTTTAATTTTAGAAATGTTAATTCAGCCAAATAACTAAGGATTTCCTCGGAATTTTTTATTTACGATATAGCAAATTTAACAATTTATTATATTTGTTGCCACTTTACCAAAAAAAAAAAAAAAAAAATCATAATATAATTCTTTTAAAATGCATAAGTATCGTCTGCGTAAATGATTTCACATAAAAAGAATAAATTGTGTATTGGAATTCTTAACACTGAAAAATACTTTTATAATTGAATGCAAATAACTGAATTTTCACAAATTTTAATTCATTAAAAATATGCTATAACTTTCATAAAAAAGGTATTTCTAAAATTTCATAAAAGCAATCGTGGAACTATTTAATTAATCATGATTCTATCTATGATGGCTAACTCCATGATTTATTTTTTCTTTTGAAAATATACGTGTTTCATTTTTTATTTGCAAAAATGCGCCCGTAATGGAAAAATATGTAAAATAAATTAATTAAAATAATAATTTTTTTAAGGTTTTTCTGTAAAAAAAAATAATATTGTGCAAATCTACAGATCAAAATTTATTTTTATGTTTCATTTCAAGTCAAAAATACTGAATAATTTTTTTTTTTTTTTTTTGGTTACGTGTACGACAAAATGTAATTTTTGTAGCCTAGTAGAGGATTCGCTTCGCTCATCCTAATAAATTTGCGAATCATATACATGACTGCACAAACAATTAGAATATTTTTCCAACTGTTGGTGGTAATTGAAGTAAGTGGGTTTTCGACTGCATTTTCAAAATTATTTATTTATATATGTTTCACATTAATAAACTCTAAAGTTTTATTGTCGGAGCACAGCTGCGGCTTCCCTTCAAAAATTACACTTATTGTTAACACGATAGCGTCCAAAATATTTGACGAATCGACACAAAAAATGAGCTGGACGTTGGTAGGGCCAAAATCTCGGCGCGTATTGAAAATCATAAATATTCGTCAACCCTAACAGCCTGAAATGTCGGCTCAAAATTTTCCCATAGAGATAACATTGCGAGTTTAATTCTATATCTTTAAAAGATAAGGCTTTCTTTTTTTAGTCATGTACCTTGAGCTTTTTTTTTTTTTTTTGCACCAATTATAATAATTCTTTTTTTTTTTTATTATGAAAGCTGTTTCTTTGTAGATTTGCCCGCACTAGCTATTTTTTTAAAATGTTCCCATTTTTATATTTAAATTAAAAATTTTAAAAATTTCTATGAATTTGTTTCAAAATGGTAGCAATCGGATTACTTCCATTGTTGTATTTTTCCTTTCTTTACAACAATGGAAGTAATCCGATCGCTACCATTTTGAAACAAATTCATAGAAATATTTAAAATTTTAAATTTAAATATAAAAATGGGAATATTTAAAAAAAATAGCTAGTGCGGGCAAATCTACAAATAAACAGCTTTCATTAAAAAAAAAAAAAAAAAAAAAAAAAAAAAAAAAAAAAAGAATTATTAAAATTGGTGCAAAAAAAAAAAAAAAAAAGCTCAAGGTACATGACTAAAAAAAGAAAGCCTTATCTTTTAAATATACTAGGGGATCGTACCCGGGCTTCCCGGGTTACAGAATACAGGTGAAAATCAATTTTTTTTTATTGAAATTGATATTGTTTTAGATGAAATATATTTTTAGATTGCTCACTAAAAATAAAAAAGCATTTTTCTTATGGAAAATGTGAATTATACAATCAAATAAACTTTTGAAATTTATCAAAAGCGATTTTTTCGTATTAGCCGCATGCTAAGAGTTATTAGCCCAAGATTTTGCTGCTCACGTCATCCTTTTATTTTCTGATCATTTCAGAGATTTAAGCGCGTAGTTCAATTACATGTCTGTTAAATTTGTGTTTTATTTATATTATTTTATTTATTTAATCATAGAGGAAGTTTTTCTTTAGTTTACGGAATATTAGTCGTAAGAAAATGATTATATCTTTATATTGTTTTAAGAACAAACGTATTAATCTTTCTTAATCGAGCTCCATGCGATAGAGATAAATTTAAAATTAACCTCTCTTACATGCAATCACCCTTTTTAAAAAATTGGTATTTTAATTTGATCATTTTAAAATAATTTTAACTCAAAACGTGAAGTCACGATTGTCAACAAAATCTTTGCATGTGAACAGTCGCACTCTTAACTCGAGATTCTAATCTCAGTACCGGAGAGTAAAAACTGGGGTAATTTATGTTTTTTTTTTTTTTTTTTTTTTTGACGCATTTGCGTTAAAAAGTTTAGTTTTGTCTAAGAAAATCATCGTTTTCATTTAAATATGACGTCATTTTCACTTACTTAAGCATTTCACCTAGTGTCTGAAACTTAGTACACATACAGAAGGAAAAAAAATAAGGAAACTTAATGAGGAAAATGCGTGTTTTCAAAAGCAGTACGTAATTTTCCGCTCAACGTATTATGTCCCAAATGGGATTTTGCGCCATTAAAACAATTTTTATCAACAATTTAATTTTTTAATTTAATTTTTATCAGATAATCACATGAATAAAGATAAATAAAGCTCATTATTTCTCTCTTCTCTGCAATAATAAAAGCTATTTCATTACCATCATTTTGAAGAAGTTTCATAGAATATTTTTAAAATGGGGTGAAAATGACGCACTTCTGCAAAACATATTTCAGTTTTAAGAATTAAAATACTACATGCTTTTTTATATAAAATGACATCAATTGCATCCGCAGAACTCATTCCTTTATATAGTTTTAAAATTCGGAAAACGTAATTGCACACGGATTTATAAAATTACATTCTTTCAGATTTTTGATACGAATAAGCAAATGCGGAGAAAATAAGTCACACAAATATTCTGTAAAACTCATTTTTGTAAAGAGAAAGTGTTGTATCGTTTGTAAAGTAAGTTTGCAATAAACTAAAAATCATTTAATTGATAAATAAAAACGAAATAAAGTCTAAACCCATCAGGTTTTGTTACTGACGATATTCTTGACATAGCACGTACACTGCACGTATTTTAATTTCATTTTTTTTTCAGTTTTTATGAGAAAATGGCAACAAAAAGATATAGCAATATACTATTTTCCCTTTTTTTCCCCCTTACTTTCAACAGAAATGGAGTACTATTTTCCCTTTTTTCCCCCTTACTTTCAACAGAAATGGAGTACTTCAGTTGCCACGATTACAAAAAAAAAGTAATAAAAACTACAAAAAAATTAATATCTCAAAATTAAATTGAGATACAGCTTTAAAACAAATTGCATTTAAAAGAGCATTTTTTTTCCTTATACGACGGTATACAAATTTAAAATGTGCAATGTTTAGAAGTTAAAAAACAAAAAAAAAAAAAAAAAAAAAAAGTGGCACTCTGGGAGTGCCAATAGAAGTGAAAACTTCAACAATTACGTGTGTGTTTTTTTAATAGTCTGGAAATGTTTTATGCGTTGAATTGTGTAGCAGCACTAATGAAAGCATCTGGGGACACGGCAGCGCTCCTGCCAAGTCTTGAAAGCACAGCCGTAAGCATCTTTTTTCTGGAAGCAACTCAAGGTACTTTTGACCCCCCCAATATCTTTGTGTTGGTGACTCCCAGAAACTTGAAAATTCGTAAATCTAAAGTAATGTGGAAATGGAACTAAATGCTGAAATTTCACGTTTCTATCTTTTTTATTTCAGAAGATATATGAACTTAAACTTTCGCCTTTTCGACACTGATTCACCGATCATCAAAACTCAGAGGTACGTGCTGTATCCCTAGAATCTTGAAATTTGGTATGAAGGTAGTGTTTGGGATACAATGAAAGGGAAAATTTAAAAAATCCGGAAAATTTGGATAAAAAGTCGAAAAATCAAAAAACCGAGAATTTGGCAGAGATGTGATATACGAACCAGGTTTGGCGCGATTGTTTAACGCCAATTTGGCGAAAGCCCGTTTTCCAATACCAGTTACAATATATATTTTTAAATTATTTTCTATTGTTTTAAAAAGTAAACAACAATAAATAAACGATAATTTCATTAATAACTATAGAACAAAACAATTGTACAATTTAAAAAAATAAAGTAAAAGTAATTGAACAATTTATTAATAAATAAGCAACAGTAGTCGGGTTACCTTGTAAAATAAAGTAACGCCATTTTGCTGTCAATTAGGTACCCAAGTGCGTATCTGACATCTGTGCCCCGTATTTTATCTTCCGTAATCGAAATTCCCGCCAATACTGGTGGTCATTGACCAGACCATCAACACGATAAAATACAGCGTTATCGGTTTTTAGTTACACGAAATGGGTAGGTCACGAATACAGTATAATTCATTTTAACTGACGAAAAACAAAATAATAATTTGTTTTAGCAATACGCCGGGAGAAAAAGTGAGTTTTAGCTTCCTTCTTCTTTTGGGGATTGAGCTGAAGAGGGAAAAGTTCCTGTCATTCACCGCTTGGCGCGCTAGTGTCTATGTGCTAAAATACTAGCATGTCGGTTACGTTACAGCGTCTCCAAATAAGTGGTTTTTCCCCATCTCAAAAAAAGCTCAAAGCGCGTAAAGAAGTTTTCACTTCAAAAAATCCAGTCCAGAAAATTGCAAAACCAAAATTTTATTTCACATTTCAAAATGTTGCCATTCGCAAAATAACGTATGCGTTATGCACAGATATGTTTGTCCTTTATAATATAGATAGAATTAAACTCGCAATGTTATCTCTATGGGAAAATTTTGAGCCGACATTTCAGGCTGTTAGGGTTGACGAATATTTATGATTTTCAATACGCGCCGAGATTTTGGCCCTACCAACGTCCAGCTCATTCTTTTTTAATGTTGATTCGTCAAATATTTTGGACGCTATCGTGTTAACAATAAGTGTAATTTTTGAAGGGAAGCCGCAGCTGTGCTCCGACAATAAGGTTTGCTTATCTTTATTGATGCCATTTTCTCATAAAATTCAAAATAAACTTTCTGAAAAAATTGAACAGAAAATGACGTCATGCTTTAATAAAATACTCATGTTTTCCGCAAAAAGCTGTTACAATTCAATTCTTTTTCATTCATTGAGTTTGAGACGCTTGATGAAATGCTTCAATGAGGCAAAATGACATCATATTTAAATGAAAACGATCATTTTCTCTGATAAAAGTAAATATTTTACTACGAACGCCTCTGAAAGATATAAATTTCTGGAATTTTACTCGCCGATACAGAGATTAGAATCACAAGTCAAAAGTGCGAATGTTCACATGCAAAGTCGTAGTTGACAAACTGGATTTCAAGTTTAGAAATATATGTATTAATCACATATTGCGCATTGTAATATATTTGAAATGGTGAATGTAAATATAAGAGATGCGTATCCAAATTATGAGACGGTGAAAATAACATAAAGTTTACATTTTACGCGAAAAATAATTCCATGATTAACTTAAGGTGAAATCATTGTTTTTTTCAATCGGCAATTTTAAACGGTACAGATGTCATATACGCACCATATTGGCGCGATTTTTTTCTGACGCCAATGTCATATACGCAACGGGTACTTAACTATGGCGCCAAAGTGTTGTTATTTTGCTTGATATGGTAACCCGGATGTTATTGTTTGTGCTGTTGAAGTTTTCTCCGAATTTGCGTGGGAAAAAAATCGTGCCAATATGACATCTGTGCCTTTTAAACATAACAGCCTCAATGGGTAATTTCATCAAAATTACATATCTTGATTAGGTATAATAAATAATGCAGTTTAATTTTTTAATATTTTGAACAGTCGAAGTGTATGGAATTAGTATTTTGGTAACTTTAAGTTAAAAATAATACTTGTTTTAAGAGACTAAGTAGAATCCTATGTATGAGTTCGTTTTTAAACAATTTCTTTCGTCGAAGATCGACGAGATTCATCCCATTAATTAAATCATTAGCTCTATTGCTGTAAACTATGCATTTTAGCCTCATACGGATTATTATGGAGTCGAATGTTGAAGTCGATGTTCATACATTGGTGACCTGAGATATAGATTGACCCCCCCCCCCCCTTTCAGAAGTTTTACGTTCTACGTATGTAACAACCACTATTTATTTTTCGAACTTTTCATTCTATGTAAGCTTCTAAATCGATGCAATTCATTTTGAATTTTAAATTAAGAGAAACGAAAAGAAAATCATATACGGAAAATACGATTTGGGGCATTAGTAGAATGACTACGAGTGATACTCAAAGAAATCGAGAAAAATATAATGTCATGTATGCATTACTCATATGTATGTATTCTTATGTATGTATGTTTGTATTCAGACGAATGTATGTTTCTATTAGGAAATTTTCGTAATCGGGTTTGTAGACAAATTCATAATTTACTGAGCATTGTTTGATGCGAAAATTTAACAATTTGGTAGCTGTCCCAATTACTGACGATTACTCCATTTTTTTTTAATTCATCGTAGTTGAATATATTTCAACTGAAATGCAAGTGAACATTCTTGTGAAGTAAATGAGATAAACATTTTTTTTGTCAAGATGTACACTAGAGAACATAAATATGTAGATTACAAAATAAAAAATACCTATACGGGTTGGAAAAGGTAGCTTCCATATTTCTTGGTTTTAAGATTTTAGCTAATTTTACCGGTGAACACGAAGTTAAAATGCGAAGAACCCGGTTAGAGAAGAATCACCAGTACTGAATTTCAATGGAAATTTCTCCAAATTAGTCAGATACAGCCAAATTGGCTTAATTTGTGACGACATATTTTTGGTCGCCAAATTTGGCTATATTTCGTCCAAATGTCTCGAAGCTTAGCGATAAATGCGATGTTAATGTATATGACTATGATCGCTTATGCTTATGATCGGAGAAATGGATACAACAATGAAAGATAATTCGTGAGAAATCATGTTCACTAAAAGTCATAAATTAATCCCTGATTTTTTTTAATTTGCTGCCTAGATTTAGTGTAAATTTTAAGAAATATACATATTTTATATGTGCAACGTTATACACAGAAATTTTGAAAATGACGGTTAAAAGAAATTAATTCATATGTATAGAGTTATTCAGCTTAATTCTATGTGGAAAAGTCGCATAAAAACAAGCCAGATGCTTCCTAATATTTTCATAATAACGATATAACAACAACTCAGATAATAAAGGTATCAAGTTTGATAGAGGAGATTAGCAGACTATCTATGAGTGTGTGTTACATACGTGTTACAAACCTTTACCTGTTGCCATATTAAATAAGTGTGGGCTGTGCCAGACGAGCAAGTCTTTGAAGGAGCTTTGAAGTTTTCTGCCGCTAACTCGATGGATCATGTTCTCAAAGATCTGAGCTAAATTAAAAAAATCGAAATCTCTCAAATACATCCGGGGGTAATTTTTTATCTTTACCGTAGATTCTCTTATCCAATGGATTCTCTTTACTTTTAACATTTCTGAATTATTATAAAGAACAACAAATTATGCTGCCTTCAGTTATGCGCTGAACAGCTTGTGTCTTTGCAAACAAAGGTTACAAATTTCCCTAAATCAACTTTTATTATTGGAAAAGGAAGAGCTGTAAAATGTACAAAAATCAAAGAAATAGTAAAACAATCATAGAGCAGTTAGGATCAGAAGCTATCATTCTTTTGGCACTAACAGGTATTGCTGTATTTAATGTCAAAGACAAGGTAACCCACTCACTGCTTGAAGAACCAACGTGTTTTAAATAGTTCGCTAATTTAAAAAATCAGCAATACATCTACAGCTCAGAATGGATACAGTGTTATTTTTCATTATTGAGGCATTTTCAATGATAGGATGTCGTCTTATGACTCACCTTGAACAAAGATATCGCGAAGGTAAAATAGATAGCATTGAGCTTTTTAGAGGCTTATTTGTTTAAATCCTTGGACGTATTAGGTAGTTACATGGCTTAAAAGACATCCCTCTATATAAGAGACATTCTTTAAAAGTCATTTTGATTCTTCGCGGACAATAAATACTTAGAGCTTTTAAAAGATGTTTCACATTAGCAAACTCATTCAGACAAAACGACGATCAGCAGACACAATTCCGAAAGACTCTGAATTCACTTTGCGTGAGTCAAGTTTTTGACTACCTCTCACCCCTTATGCAACGACGCAAAGATATACTGCTTTCGGCTAACTTGAATGATTTGAAGGTGCCATATGTCTTTTTCTCAAAACCAAGCAAGCTAAAGAGCATAATCAAGAAGTACTTCTTAAATCAAAGCGGGGACCAATAAACAAGAATTTTAGCAGATCACAATGATTAAACAGCAAGATAGAGTGAAGATGATCACGCGTCTGGACTTCAGTCTAGACTTTCTTCAGCAGCTAGATGCAGGGTTATGCATTATGCTGCATACCAATATCTGAACGGAGTGAGAATTGGTAAACGTAAGTACGATAAAAGATATTGTCTATGGCCCACGTTTTCAACCTCGAGGTTTGCCACAGGCCATAATATTTCATTTTGTTGAGTATCATGAGTCGTTTCTAACTGTAATTGTTTTATCAAACCTATTTGTAAATATTGGAAAGAAGAAAAAGCCTCATTCACACGAAGTTAGTTACCTTTAGCTGTTGCATACCTTGCCACCATACATAGATCCTCGAGTTTAACCCTTAAATGCCTGATTTTTCAAAAATCATTTTAATGATGTTTTTCGGCTTTTATTTTTTAAATAAATCATGGGAAAAATACTTTAAAAATTCATATTTTGTTTTAAGTATGGTTTACGGCTAAAAAACAGTTGGTTACTAATCGGCATAACTGGTCTTTAATTGAAAAAATAATTTTCCTCCATAAAATTCTATATTATTAAACACACAAGAAATTTAGAAACTATGATAAGAAATAAATTTTACTTGCTCACTGCAGAACAAAATGGGGTATTTCGCAAGCTTCCAAAGAAAATAAAAAGAACATGTAGCAACAATTGAAAAAAATAAATCTATCTTTATTCTTAAACAGCACAAGTGTTGCCATCTACATGTTGAAAATCGATTTAATAATATTTTCAGAATGTATTTTATTGCAACATTAGACATTATAACTTCAAAATTATTCTAATAGTATTTTAGAAGCCTAAATTGGGTATGTTGCCGAAAAGCAACACCCGGCATTTAAGGGTTAATATTGTCAAAAACTGCTGTAGATATCCATCTAAAGGTGTTGTCACATAAAACAACTTATGTCATTTTTACTGTAGTTTGTCATTTAGAGAAAGTTCTAATGGAAGCAATTTTCGCTAAGGACAGGCTTTACCCAAAATAGAAGTATTTGGTAAACACTTGCTGACAGATTAGAATTTGTGCATTACCCGAGGCAACTGACGACTGAGTTAAAGACTTTAAAATGAGGTATCGACGATTGTTATTTCAAACTTACTTTTATACTATTAAACAGCTATCTAGAAAATAAAACATTTTTTTAAAAATAATATCTTTTAAGTTTACGCGCCTCCATGCTCCGACATTTCGGCCTGACGTATACTAGTTATTACTATCGTAGGATCGTAATTGGTCAAAAATCTTTATGACGAATCCATCTCCTCTTCTTTATATTGTTGAGATCCCCCTTTCTTTTGTTGATGACCACATAATTCTTTGAAAAGAAAGGGCAGTTGTCACTTTGATTGCTTTCGTAGCCCAGGGAGCACTTTACCTTTTTGCACGCAGTGCAATGCCTTGTTAAATGGTATCAGCAACTTCCTTTTCAGCGGTATTAGAGATCGGTCTGCTGACGAATCGTTTCGACTGGGAGCATAATGCTGCGTTTACACTATGTGGCCTGTCAGGTCTTTTGGGTCTTTCATGTCCAAGAATCGAAAAAATTGCGTTCACATTACGGCATAAGAACTTGGCTTGCGCATGCGTATATTTGCAGGTTGGGGGAAGGGAGGGACAGTCGTGTTTGTTTGTTTACGTTCGTATTCGTATCGAAATGAACGTGTCAGAATTGTTTGCGCGGTAATTTCTTTTGCACAGACATTAATTACGTGTAAATTAATAAAAAATAAGCATTTTTCAAAGATGATTGCCCACAATGGAAACAAGAAAATGCAATTGCCGTTCCCTAATTTTCTTTTTCTCTGACTGTGAAAAAAAAAAAAAATTACTCTTTTCAAACAGTTTAAAATAATGAAACACAGAAAAAAAATTAATCTTTTTTTTTTTTTTTTTTTTTTTTGGACTGGGGGAAGAGGTACTTCCCTCCTTTCCACAAAATAATATTTACTTTTATTTTTCATTTTGATTTAAGAGGGCAGTTTACCTTAAAATTGGTCAAGAAATTGATTTTCCTTTTCTTAATATTAAATGAAAGCCTGTTTAATTGTGAATATTTTGACGCCTCATTTTTATCCATACGGTAAATATATCGCGAGGTATTGTAAATTTTGTTATAATACTCAGCGCAATTACCCACACAAATTAAAACTTTAAATGGCTTTTTCTCCATTTTCATATTTTCTTCACTTTTATGTTTTAAGGCATTTTCTGAATTTGAGATAGAGATTTAAGTTTTTTTTGTGCATGTAGTTTATTATATATGTGATAAATCCGCGCATGGAATTAGCGTTCAGGTTTTTTGTTATTCAAAAAATAAATAAAAGTGTATGAAGATGTGTTAGATTTCATCGTTTTGCACTATATATATATATCAGTAAAAAAATTATAATGTAATATTAGATATGTCTAAAAATCCATGTGCAAACTTGTGTAATACACATTTTAAAAATCTAAAAAAAGGAAAAAGAATTAGGCAAAAATATCAATTTTTTTTTAAATAGTAGCGATTTAAAAAAATTCAAATATTTATAATTTTTTTAAAAATTTTAATTAAATACACAGTTAATTTTTTTTTCAAAATGTACTTTTAGTTGAACATTGAAATTCAGTGGGTTCACTATTTGAATCATATTTAAAATAAAGAAAATTGTTGAAAAGTTCAGAAATTACCTTAAAAAGGGGTCCAGGAGGTCAGGGACGATTTTTCTTTTTGATTTAAGTCTTCAAAAATTACTTTAAATAAGGGAGGGGTCCAGAAAGGCAGGGACGACCGCTGACAAAAGAGATAACTGCTTCAATTTTTCATTTAACAAATGGCAGTAGGAGCTTACTTTTGTTTTCTTGTTACATGTATGGTTTGACTTTAATGTTGACATTATGTTGCTACAATGTGAAAGGAATACCAACATTGATGGGAAACCTAATCGAAGACATCATTAGTAATCAAGTTACCACTCATTTCACATTGCAGCAGAGCGTATGATGCTGCTATGGCAACACCACTCCCTGGTGCAGCAGTTAACTGCCTGTCTCTTTATTTATATTATTGTCATCTGTGACACTACCTTCTGGGATATAAATCTTTAAAACGACAAAAAATTAATTGACGAGGAAAAAATTAATTGACACAATAATAGTAAATTCCAGCTTCTTTATAAGGGAGAATACAGAATTTATTTGGCACATGTAACAGAAAATATTTCATTTCCCTGACAATACATTGCATTAATAAAAATTGCATTAGAAAATTAAATAAATTTTTTTTAAATTATAAACTACAGCAGATGGTTGAAAATAGGGCTGCGAAATCTAATAATTGTTTTAAATTTGCAATAATTTTACTCCCATTCTAAAACTATTGTATGGTGATGTTTATATATAATGTTATCAACATTTAGGTAATTTTAGTCCCCTCCCCCTCACTTACAATGTCATACGTTATTATTCCTCGACTCCCCCCCCCCCACACACACACAGACACCTTAATGAAATCATCATCAATGCTTAAAAATTCTTTTTATTTTTATATGTTTGCGTTTGCAGTGATATAAAGATATGATTTTACATTTAAACAACTGTATATCAATTAACATCTAAAAGAGGCACTTACTATTTAAAAGGTATAGGACTATTTTGATGTAAAGAAAAAATTAAAGCACTAAAACAAAAAATATTGTTTGAATTAAAAAAAAAAAAAATCCTTTCCCCAAAATTATCTTATGACAATCAAGTGTCAGACTCCCCTCCCCCTTCCTCCCACACACATTAAAATGATAATTTTATGTATGCACAGCCCTTATATTAAGTTTCATGCAAATTGGTCAAAAAATGTAGATTTGTATAAACACTGCAGCAGCAAAATAAGGTGGCATTTCAAAATTCCTCCCGCAGTATTTAAAAAACTAATAAGTTGTATTTAAAATACCTTACATTAAGATAAAAATGTGTAAAAACCAAAGTAAAGAAAAGCATAAGTAGCATAAAATGTTTATTGTTTGTTTCAAGGTTTTATAAAAGGTATCTCTATTTCAACACAAATTTAATGAAAACATAAGTTAAGAGCAAAAAGGCTAATGTGGGGAGTAATTATCAGTGTGTTATTAATGTGTAAGGGTAATGTGCTAAGTTCTACATATATATTACTGCTATTGTTCTTTCCCACTCTCTTCTTTTTTATCCTTTGAAGATTAAAGACGCTTTTCTATGAAACCTTTAAACACATAAATGCTAAACTTATTACGTTTGTTTTTGCTTTTCATTACATTAGTTTTTATTTGTCACTATTGTATCACACAAGGAGTAATAATTCCCCAAAACCCCTTACAAATAAGGATACTAGCTGCACCATTGGTATAAGGAATATACACACAAATAATAATTATGAAAAATTAGACATAGATTATGAAACACTCTCCAACAGTAGCTATTAAGAAATTTAATTTTTTCATACAATGAAATGAAATATCTAAATGTGCCATTTAAAAATGCGAAACTCAGTAAAAATCCCTTTTCAGCACTTGTTGGCCCCATAACACTTTTTGATGCATTATATTTATTGAATTTCACATTTAAATAGCACCCTCTATAGCAAACATCATTAGCATTCAATAATTACAATGTGATCCCAGTATATTTACAAGTGTGGCCAAACAGACAAACTGAATTCATAAACACTTTTGAATCATGTTGAAAGTGTTTTTCTCATTATATATCTTAGCCATTTTTTATTCAAAATAAATAGATAATTAAAAGCAATTCTTAAATCAAGGTTTACATGATAGACAAAACAAGTAAATACTTGAAATAACATTTATAATAAAAATATATAGTCAAATAAAGACAACAAATTTTTAATAAACTTCTTTTATTTGAAAGTATAAGTTACAGAAACAAAATAAAATGTCTTTATATTATATATTATTGCATAACAAAATTTATTATTGAATATAATGATTACTACATATAATAAATAAAATAATATTAATATGCATCATAATGGTCTATGATGATGACACAATGTTTTGCAGAAAACTTTATTGATCTTAAGAAACAGGTATTTATGTTTCAATCTGAAAGGAAGATAAAGCATTAGTAAAAATTGAGTAAAAATAAACTGTGTAACTAGCTAAATTGTGAACTATTAAGACAGTTTTTTGGAAAGAAGCGAGACGATCATTTAATAGCTTTCAGTTGGTATAATATTTAAGAAGTAATAAATAGTGCATCAAAATCAAAAAGCATGTTCTTGACTTACCTAAAAAAAAGGAAAGAAAGAAAATTTCAGTCCATTAATTGAAATAAAGAACAGATAAATTAGTAAATAATATTTAGTGAGACAAAAAGAAATAAGTCTAATTCAAACTGCTAAGAATATCAGTAGATTGAAGATGTAGCGATCTCATCTCACATGATCAGTATAAAGCGAGTTACTAGATTAGAGTAACTGGCTTGGCCTTTTGCGCAGACGCTAGCGTTCTCGCCTCCTGATCATGGGATCCGTGGTTTGTATCCCATCGGCGCCACTCGCGCCAAACTGGTGACCCGGAGAAAACACGCAACCTTCAACAACAATCACCTCCCCTCATAACCAACAGATGGCAGCACCAAACAAATCATCTCCAGCAATAAGCCTGTGAAACCAACTGGCTAAACGCTCACAGCACTGGCATGCTGCGCATCACTCACGACTCACGAGTACATATCGCTCGTCAGACATCGACAAGATGTCTTTCTCACTGGGGAGGGAGTGTGTAGCGATCTCATCTCACATGATCAGTATAAAGCGAGTTACTAGATTAGAGTAACTGGCTTGGCCTTTTGCTCGACGCTAGCGTTCTCGCCTCCTGATCATGGGATCCGTGGTTCGTATGCCATCGGCGCCACTCGCGCCAAAAAGACATACGAAATGCCATGCAATCCTATTAAAAATAATATCTTTATTGTTTACACATCAAAATTTCTAAAAATATTACAAGAATGTACCTATTGTATTTACTTTTCATAAATAAGAGAAACTTATTGTGTGGCTGGCAGAACTGCTTGAAAGTCAAAATTCATACTAAATTTAAACACAAGTTAGAAATTGTACAGCAAATGAGACGTGCATTCATACTATAACTAGTTTTATAAATATTCAGATCTTGGTACAATATCTGTTGCAGTTTTATGCAAAAATGCATGAATACAAAATTTATTATGATTCTATATATTAAATTCAGTAATATGGAAATAATAGGATTCCATCTTAAATATGATGTAATCAACATGGCAACCTAGAATCATTACATGTCATGGGATATCATTGAATTAATTACGTATGATAGAATTTAATAGAATGAAGAAAACTTTTATTAATATCTTTTAAGTTTTGATTTAATTTTCATAAAATTTGAAATGACTTGACAAAATTCAGCAACGATTATATGTATTTAAATTTCTAACCATTTTGTTGGGTATTTTTTGCGCTGTTATATGCGGACAGATGGAGACTATATGTGCTACATATTTATATAGTTACAAACACTATTTCTGTTTCCCTTTCATTCTTATAAAAATAACATTAAAGTGATTTGAAATGGAATAATTAATTTGTAAGGGGGAAAAAAGTTCTTTTATTTTTTCTGTATGAGAATAAATCAAATTGTTAATTTCAGAATGAATGAGTTCGGGCCCACCCGAGACCGAAGAATGGTACAAAAATGTAGCCCAAGCCCATATCGCTCATCTCGAGTAGTAACTTGAGAACACTGAAACTAAATGTTCAACCAACGGCAATGTTCGTTTCAAAATTCTTATTTGCATTTCAATACTTTGGATTTATTTATTTGTGTATTTTTTTATTTATTTAATTATTTTGGTCTGGGTAACCCGAACCTGATGTCTAACCAAATATGTTTACTTTTTTTTCTTTGGTTGCAGTTTTTTTTTCCTTTTAAGGACACTTTTAATTTTGAAACAAGTTCTGAAACTGAAATTTTCCTCTGAAAAACTGCACCTGAAATCAAGAACAAAAAGATACCCAATTAGACATTGTCCTATGCAAAACAGAAAAAAATATTTAAAAATATTCAAAAGCAAACAAGAAATTTGTAAAGAATGTTGCCATTGGTTTAATATTAGTTTGCAAGCATCTTTCCATGAGAGTTAACACAGTATAATTAATAAATAAATTTAAAATTTCGAACCCGAGATCAAAATAGCGTTAATTATCAATAACATTAAAACTCTTCATTTCACGATTTGCATAGTAATATAAAAAATAATTTTAAAATATGGTACTTTTCTGTTATTGGGCACAGGCGATAAATCAACAAATATTTTTCCTTTGTCATCATTCGCATTGCATTCACTTAATTTTAAATATAAACCATTCACTAATTTCATTCTAATACATATGTCACACACATTTAAATACATGCCTTTCACTCATTTTGATTCAATTGCAGAAAAAAAGATATATCATCAAAATATTGTTTCTAATTTTCATGTGTATAAAAAAAAAAAAGCTGTTATTGGAAAGATTTGTACACGACTAACATAAAAGTACCAAAAATACTCTGAAGTTAAATATAAGTATTAAATAGCTTAACCAGCATGAGTAATAGTCAGTGAAAAATAATTTAAATAGAAAAAAATAAGAGTATGCTTTCCACAAGTGGAAGAATTCAATAAAACACACTTATTTATATCACGCACTATACATAAAGGTTATTTTTCCAAAAAAGGCATGGGAGGAAGCAACCAAATGCAGCTAATGTGCAATATGTTTTTCTAATAAACATCATTATTTCCCATATGTTATTTTTATAAACTGCATTAATTACAACTAAATAAAATAACCAAACAATACAAGCGATAAATTTTATACCTATGGTCATTTAAATTTCTCAAAACACTTTTGAACTAAATTCTGATTCAGTAGCTATGAATATTATCATTAACATCTCAAAACTAATCTTTTGAGTTAAAAAAAAAAAAAAAACATTTAAAAAACTTTTACGTGCTATGCTCATAATTTCATAGTTAATTCATATTTAAAATAAAGTAGGAAGCTGCCGCTTACTTACAAAATATATTACAGGAAAAATGTAAATTCTGTGAGCGAAATCTAAAAGCGTAAAAATCATAAAAGCATGGCTTCCGATTTTTTTTTTTTTTTTTTTTTTTTTTTTTTTTTTTTTTTTTTTTTGGTTTGATGAACTTTGACCCAAATATTTAGAAAACTTATTTCAAATTATAGCATTTTATGGCACCGGATACGTATTAATTCCAATTTTGTTAGTCGTTGAATACCAAGGTCATTCTATGGTAACTTATGTTAGAATTTAAAACAATTTACAGCGGTAATTTCAGTAATATAACACCAAAAATTTTTCAAATGTAAAGTTGGCATGATTTGTTAATTAAACTTATCCGAAGGTCAATTTGGTTGAAAATCACCTAGAAAATGAAAATTATATTGTTTATGGCAACTTACGTTACTTTTTCAGTAATGTCAGTTACCATAATAAATATAACTGGCAGAGTTCAAGGAAAAAACACTAAAATTGGGTTATTTTCTTCTAAATTTATCTTTGAATAGGTTTAATTAACAAATCATGTCAACTTTACATTGTGAATTTTTTTTTGGCCTTTTATTATTAAAATTACTGAAGTAAATTGTTCTAAATGTAACGTAAGTTACCCTGGAATGACCCATTATTTGACCATGTAAATTACAAACATTGATTGAGCAAAACAAACAATATTACTTATTTTATTTTCCAGCTCAGAGCTTTATCAAATCTTTTTAAAATGTTGACATATTTTAATTGAAGTCTAAAATACACCATATGCTCCTGATAATTTCAATAACTGATACTAATGAAATAAATAATTCATATCACTTCAAAGAATTGTAAATAAACAACCCAAACTACAAAAAAAAAGAAAAAAAAAACATTGATGATAATAATAGCAATGCATTTTAGATTAGTTCAACATTAACAAATATTAAATCAAATACGTTAGATTATAACATATGCAGCTTAATAATTATTAAACAAATAAAAACCATGATACTATCACAGATAATATATTTTATATTATTTCAATATTAGTACGGTCAAACCTCGTTAACACGAACACGCTTAACGCAAATTACTTTTAGCACGAACTGTTTCCGATTGCCCCGTCCTGGTGTATGCAACGTATTAAAGTTTCGATAACAAGAATTACTTTTAACACGAACAAAAATGTTTCCCCTTTAGTATACGTGTTAACGAGGTTTGACTGTAATATTAAATAAAATATATGCAGTTTAATAATTATTAAGCTGATATTAAATTAAAGTTATCCAGGTGTACCATTTTAAAAGTTTTTCAGAAATGGGAGAGGTATCATTTGATCATAGTTCACACCTACGAAGCAATATACATAACCATATTCTCAAATATATACATTATTACTAATTAATTCCTGTGCTTAAATTGCTTATTTAATGCTGTGATCTTATTTTAGACAAATCTGAATAGTTATTCTAGCTTTCGTGTAATTTCTGAATTTTTTTAAGTCTGAGCGACACATTTTTTACAATATCAAATCCTTGAAAAGTGTGTATAAAGGGCAAGAAGAGGTTAACTGCTTCCCGCTAACAGTATACTCATATTCTCAATATTTATATAAAACATAGTTTACATATTTACATAAACCACATTTTTTAATTGATCATTTGCCACTATTTTATAAATTAAAAAAACTAATGCGAAGAAAACATTGATTAAAGAATAAAAGGAATTAAATAATAAATATTGTAATAAGAATAAAATTTTCTTAGATACAGATTCATTTTGTGAGAAAAATGACGTTATGTATAAAAGATAAAATAATGATAAATAAAATACACAGCATGTACTTTTGAGAAAAATGACTTGCTTATAATCATCATACATGAATATTATTGAAGATTTATATATTCAAAAAAGCATGCAAGTCTCTTGATAGAATACTATTATAAATGTGAAAATCAGGTCCACATGCAATCGACAAACATTCACATAACTGTTGAAAATGTCCCATTGAAAACATTCTGCAATGCAAATATAGAAAAAAAAAGACTATATAATAATCCTAATAAAAACAACAAAAACAATGTAGAATACATTTCAAAATCCCTCGTTCTAAGCAACAGAAAATAAATATATAAAAAAACTACATACTTACAGTCAGTCATATAAGTTAGTAATACTTTATTTATACGACAGTTCCTGATTGATGAATTTTAAGGGAAAACAACAAAAACAGCACATTCCAAGAGCATCAGACAATCCACTTTCTTGCAGAAGATCACAAATGGTAGCCACTTATTATGGAAGACTACACACCTGCGATATAATGAGGACAGTAAAATATGTATTTATCTTGGCACTAGCAGATTCTAATCTCTACTTCTAGTATAACTTTTATAGGTTTGAAAGTTATTCATACTCTTTCTGAAAAAAAAAAAAATAATAATAATAATTTACGAACTTTTCAATCATAAATCATCCCTTGTGGGGAAGTGAAGAGGAAAAGTTCATGTTCTAGATTCTCCAGTTTTAATATACTACTACTGATTAATTATTAAAGAAAATTTCAGAAAGATAAACATATACGATAAAATTTTAAAAAAGAATAAGGGATAGTTTATAAATTATTAATAATAATTATAAGTAAAAACTTTATTTAAAAACAACTTTGTTTAATTTAAAAAAAGTTAAATTTTATGTCATTAGAATTTTTTTAGGGGGAGGATAAGAAGCTAAAGACAATTCAAAGTCTTCATAATACTTTAGATAGTACCGTATCATTGTAAAAATTAACACATTTAAAATGGATTAATAATAATGCAAATCATGTATGCAGAGTTTGCTATGATCAGTCAATTATATAAAAATAATAGAGAAAACTTTGGAGTTAATTCAAAATTAATTCTATGGCTAAAAATTTCTTGCTAATTTTAGGATAAATTTAAAAATTGTCAATACTAAAAATGCATTGAAATAGAATATCAAATAAATACCTGAAGGAAATCAAACTACACAAAAAAGGCATTACCGTGCATTATAATAGACTGACGACCGTATTATATTAATTTGTATTCATATACTATCAAATTTGTTTTTAAATTCATGCATATGAAACCAGGTTAAATTTAAAGAATTTGGAAATAAGGAACACAACTATCTATTAATAAATGCATAGGCAGCGTTGTATTTAAATACAGGAAGATGATAATTAAAGAATTTACGAATACATCGTTTTATAGAGTTTAGTAATATAAAAAGTAACATGGTTAACAAATTAATCTTAGTAGCGTAGTATGTAAATACATGAAAATAATAACTTACGATTGTATAGCTTTATAAAAGAAACTTCTACAGTTATTAAGCAATGTAGAGAAATGTTAAAAACATCTGAAAAAAATTACGTAGCTTTAATTTGTAAATCCCTTATTAATTTCAATGAATCTTCAAAATCATAAGCTGTCATCTGCTTCTTCGATCTTTTAAAATGGCGGAATACACAAAAATGAAGCACGCTGATTGGTTGGGTCTAGTATTTTAAAGCCAAGGCCTAGACCACAGAGACCATGCCTCTCAGACCACGCAGACTCTCCTAAACCCGCCTAAACCCACGCCTGGCAGACTTCGCAGACCTCGTAGACCTGATAAGCATAAGACAACAAAAAGGAAAAGTCAAGTAGGCTTATAATAGGCTGGTAGTTCCATTTAATTAATTTTATTAAAAAGCATGCATTTGAATTTATAAAATTTTATAAGTATTAAAACTAATTAATTCAAAGTTACTATAAAAAATATTGTATAATAAAATGCATACCTGATGATATTTATGTATAGATAGATTCATGCGTCAACACAGATTTAGAGATAGATGTGAATAATTTAAGTTATTTGTATATTAATATTGTCCCAAACTAATATGTAATAAAATATAGTTTAAATTTTAATAAATGGATAATCTAATAGGTACAACAAAATATCATTAATCAGTAAAAGGACTATTGAGTTAAAGTATAAGTACAATATATCTTGTGTTTATTATCTTGTGTTCATTTTAATGGAAAACTGAATAATTATAAAATTCTAATTTAAATTTATGGCTGCTTTAAAATTAAGCGAATAAAGCAATTGTTAAAAAAGGTTAAAGAATTTTAAATATTAATGAACCATAAAAATGAAAAGTTTGTTTTTGAACAACTAAGATTGAATAAACAAAACCAGCAAAACACGTAAAAGTGAGTTTCTAAAGTAAATAATAAATTACATCGTTTTAAGTTAACGAAATTAAGTAAGATTTTAAATTTATGTTAACTTATTGAATTCGTCCAAAGATTATAGAAAATTAAAAAAATAATAATTCGTTATTGTTTGCACATAAGAAAAAACCCTTTTTTTAAAGTTTGTTTTAGTTATTAATATCATTAGAAGAATTTGTTTTTTATTGGCTTTTAACGCAAAAAGCCGACCACACTGTAAAAAAACCCCGTCAATATACACAAATTTTTCCATAAATTTTTATGGAATAGTTTCATTTTTCTAAGAAAACAGTACATTTTCGTAATTGACATTTTGAGATTATAAATCCATATAAATTCTGTAAGTTTTCCCTTAATTACACGTAATATCACTGTATTGCTTTCAAAACAGTACAAGTTACGCAAATGATGTTTTGAAATAGTTTCTTTTGTTTGGAAAGCAAAGTAATTAATTGTTGTATATACTTGTCTTACATTGATATTATTTTTATTGTAGTCTCATTATTGACTAAATATGGCTCTATATTGAAAATATATTCAATGATTTTCAAATAAAGGCTGAATATATATATATATATATATATATATATATATATATATATATATAACCATTAATTAAACATTACCAACCATCATCAAAAACTGCAATATTGTGAATGATTGACTACACGCCATAAACCAACAATATAACAACAAGAAAATACATATGTTACATAACTAGAAAGGTAAATTCATAAAATGAAACTTTGCGATGATAAGAATGAAAAAATTAATGGAAGTTCCTAAGGGAGGTATCAGATAACTACAAGTAGAAATCATATAGATAATACACAAAGATTATGCGCAATTTGCAGCAAGGATCTAAGCGTATAGTATTTAAACGATTGCTAAAACATTTAGCTGCCTAGGTATATATAAATATATATAAGATACCAATATTAAGGACAAAATATTTCAAAATGAATTTTCATTCGAAATGAAAAGATGTCATAATAAGAAACATCATAAAAAGCTTACATTCATAATTACATGCGCAAATGCAGCATAATAATTTGAATGCAAATATATAACCATTAATTAAACATTACCAACCATCATCAAAAACTGCAATATTGTGAATGATTGACTATACGCCATAAACCAACAATATAACAACAAGAAAATACATATAAGTTACATAACTAGAAAGGTAAAATCATAAAATGAAACTTTGCGATGATAAGAATGAAAAAATTAATGGAATTTCCTAAGGGAGGTATCAGATAACTACAAGTAAAAATCATATAGATAATACACAAAGATTATGCGCAATTTGCAGCAAGGATCTAAGCGTATAATATTTAAAAGATTGCTAAAACATTTAGCTGCCTAGGTATATATAAATATATATAAGATACCAATATTAAGGACAAAATATTTCAAAATGAATTTTCATTAAAAATGAAAAGATATCATAATAAAAAACATCATAAAAAGCTTACATTCATAATTACATGCGAAAATGCAGCATAATAATTTGAATGCTAATATATAACCATTAATTAAACATTACCAACCATCATCAAAAACTGCAATATTGTGAATGATTGACTACACGCCATAAACCAACAATATAGCAACAAGAAAATACATATAAGTTACATAACTAGAAAGGTAAAATCATAAAATGAAACTTTGCGATGATAAGAATGAAAAAATTAATGGAATTTCCTAAGGGAGGTATCAGATAACTACAAATAAAAATCATATAAGTAATACACAAAGATTATGCGCAATTTGCAGCAAGGATCTAAGCGTATAATATTTAAACGATTGCTAAAACATTTAGCTGCCTAGGTATATATAAATATATATAAGATACCAATGTTAAGGACAAAATATTTCAAAATGAATTTTCATTCAAAATGAAAAGATATCATAATAAAAAACATCATAAAAAGCTTACATTCATAATTACAATTTAAATTATTTTTTGTTTGAATTAAATTGTGATTTTCTGACTTTGATATAAACGTATCCTTAAAAAGCGAAGTGCCAAATTCGTAAATTTGTAAATTTCTCCTTGAAAAATTATTATATTTTGTCTTTAAGTATGAAATATTTAAATACAGAAAAATGAAAAAAAAACAGGAAAAATTTTGTGAAAAAAAAAAAGGAATTTTTCTTGAAATTACGGAAAAAAATTTCTTTTAAAATACGGGAATAGTACTGGCGTCTCGATTGACAGTACAATTTCCGTATTTTAACTATTTTATTTATTTATTATTTTTTTTTTTTCAGTGCACCTCTACTTTGCGGAAAATGCAGCACGCCGTGGAATCTGAAGTCATTTCAGCGAGTTATTGATCAGAACGTAGGCGGAGAAGTTTTAAACTGAATTCGATATGTTTAACATATCAACCAGCGGGATAGGGCGGGATGGGGTACTTAAGGCTGTTCTTAACTGCTCTGCTCAACAAGCGCAAAATGTTTTGACACATTTACAAATTCATTTTTTAACGGAAAGGTATAAAATTGGAAAGCCTGGCCATGGAAGCCTATTGAGTTATAGGCGAATTTGATCATGTGACAAACATGTTTTTCGCCCGCTCTTGAGTGCTTTTTCTTCCTTCGCTCGGAAATTCGGTCCAAAACGTCCATTTTGGCACTATTTTCTGAAAAATCTATTGCGTTTGCAAAAAAAAAGGAAAAAACAGCTTAATTACATAGTTTCTGAACAACAACACCAGCTAGTTTCATGCATTTTCGAACAAAAATAAATTAAAACTTATGTCAGAAAGTTGCCCTTTTCGATTTGAGAACAGCCTTTTTACAAGTTATTCATGTTTGAAGGGTTCTACAAGTTAAACTATCTGGAATATTTTTAAAAGCTTTGGTATTTATACTTTTTAGAGTATGAGGAAACGAGTTAATTCATAAAAATTATTACTTTAGAAATTTACCGATAAATGCCGCTTAAATGTTAGAGAAGTTTTATTAGCAAATTTTAACAAAAATAACTACTTTTCAATCAATATCTTTTTAGACGACGATATTCTTTCATAGAAGTACTATAATTACTATCATTTTGATAAAAACACTTTATCACATAAAATATTCAATAAAAAAGCTGCAAAATTTAGCTGCCAGAATAATTCTCAATTTTCTATTATACAGGGTGATTTTTTTTTAAAGTTGCGAAAGTAAAACCCTATGACAAAAAAACCACTGACAGAAATGACCTGAAATTTAACCAGTATGCTTCCAAATCAATGGGAAATTTTTAGGTGTGGTTAAAAAGAACTTAAAATCGCGCCGACAGGTGGCGCTGTAAGTTAACAGAAACAAAGAATATCGTCAGTAGGAGAAAAAAAATGGACGGTACTTTGACAAAAAGAGAACTTTATTATTCAGATTAGGATTAAAAGTCGCAATTTCCCAACAGCCTGGCCAGCTAAAGAATTTACCTAAAGAATACTGTGTATTGTGGTAGTGTTAAGAACTTAGCTGATCTGAAGGCACGCATTGTGCACCAGATCCATAGCATCCTGCAGGATATTCTTCGCTCTGATGTGGAATATGCGATTTCACGTTTCCAACTCGTAGCTGAAAACGTTGGACAGCACACTGAAAATATCTTGCGTTAGTGGCGTAATTCCGTATGAATGCTTTACTCCATATTTGTATTTCGTTCTGTTTCTACGAAAGTGTTCACAGTTAATTTTCCGAATTACTGCATTCTGTATGTTTTTTATATCGTAATAAAGTATTCTTTTTTTCAAAGTATAGTCCATTGTTTTCCTCCTGCTAACGACATTCTCTATTTCTGTTAACTTACTGTTATCTGTTGGTGCGATTTTAATTTTTTTTTTTTTTTTTTTTTTAACCACGGCTAAAAAACTTCTCATTGCCTTGAGAGCCTACTGCTGAAATTTCAGGTCATTTGGATCACTGGTTCTTTTGTTATGGGGTTTTACTTTCACAACTTAAAAAAAAATCACCCTGATACATACTGCTATCTGTTTTAATTTTTTTTTTTTAATTGTAGAACTTATATGCGAATTTTCTAAACTGAATAAATACAAAAGATTTTTAAAATTTTTCCTAATTGTTTAGTTTGTAAATCTCTTGAAACATGCCGACTTTAATTATGGCCATATGGTACTTAGGACGACTTCAAGCTTAATATAAATTATAATTATGAATGAGGTTTTAAAGTACTTAAGTACGTTTGTAGTAGTAACAAAATGTGGTATTTAGAAATTTTCCATTCATATTACTGGAAAATCATTTATTGCAAAATACTTTAAAAGTGACAAAATAATATTCATGAAATTTTGAAGCCCTAAGACATACCTTGTTTGCAACTTGTAGCGCTCTTAAAATACAAAGAAAGTAATTAACGTTTGCATAATTCTGGATATGTCTCAATAGTGATAAACATAAAGTAAATGAACTTCAAAAAAGAACTTAAGGATCATTTCGAAAGAAGACTTTTATTAAATTTATACCTAGTTCCAAAAATATATCAAGGGTACTAATATTAAGAGACCATTATAAAAAGAAACTCCGATGGATCTACTTGGATATCAACGAGTAGGCCGCTTTAAGTTTCTGTTAAAAAAATAATTTGTCCTAATTTCTTGCATCAACAGATAACTTGTTTTTATAATTAAATTATAATTAATTTTTCTACTATTTTTCAATTTTTTCATTTATTTCTCTAAATGCTATTAAATTCATAACTCAAGTGAAATAAAACTACATGCATTTATTAGCATACGGCTAAAGGCTTACTAAATCGACGAATAGATAGAACATTTCGCGAAATATATTTTTAATAGAATGACTTTTTGAAATGGTTACATTTCTAGAAGGATTATCCCAGATTATTATTCCATAAGAATATTTATAATTTTATTTTATAAAACATACTAAATTAAATGACATAATAGGCATTATTCTTTATACATAAACACTATATTAAAAATCGATTCAAATAGCATTAAAGATTACAAGATTTTAAAAATGTATCGATAAGTTAATAATGACATTCAAAACAACTTTTGGAGGTACGTTTCTTTATTAGCAAACAACTAGTTCAGCAAAAACAAAAACTATAAATTATATCCTTTACATAAATGTTATGGCGAATCCAATTTAAGCATCGAAATTCTCTTTAACTGGAAGGCTGAGAAATGCTAAACGTTTGTAAAATCATACAAATTAGTACTTAATAAAACAAGATGCTTTATTATAAGATTAGTAAGATTATTTTAATTTTGTCATATAAGACTAGAAAATTATTTAATATTCAGCCTCTGAAAAAAGGAGTAAATTAAACCAACAAATTTCTTAATTAAATCGAAATTTCTGTACCCATAAGATAAATAATGCATATGTTTATACTGCAAAAGAAAAGAAAGAAAAAGAAATAAAAAAAAATCCTAGATTCTGATCAATTTATTATTTTTAAAAGTTTTTTTTTTATTTTTAGAGCTAACAAATTAATAATCGTTGACTTCGATTACCGTCTCTCTGACACCTTCCGTCTGGCCATAATCTAACTGTCATAAATATACACGGATTGTAATGTAATTTATAAATGTTATTTAGGATTACTACTTCATGACACTCACTTCTATTGAATATAGAGTGTATAGCATTTATAGTTCGTTTACAGGGGTATTAGAAATACTTTCATTACATTACTGTCTATGGAGAAAAATCATTTGGAGTATACTTTAATAATACTACACAAGTTCAGACATAATAAAGCTTATATGTATCTCTCTGAGGCTCACTAAGAAAAGTTTTGTGTAGAATATGGAAAGTAAAGCCTTTGTCTTTTCTTAACAGAGTAAAGTAAAAAAAAAAAAAAAAAAAAAAAAGGTTTCACAATGGTCTAAAGGAAAAAAACTTATTTGCAGTGAATTGTAATGATGTTACACTATTTAAAACATAATTAAATTTATATACGTTATTCTCGTTCACTACAAGATCCTTACTATAGAACATGAACGTGTTATCACTGCCAAGGATACACAAAATATTTCGGTTTCAATACCTTCTATAAGTGATATATACTGAAAGTGCTTTTTCAGTTGTGACATGCGTTTTTAAGTTTAACTACATTTTTGCCTTTGTCGTGATTTGTATGAATTCACTAGATCAAATACAGGACTACACAAAATAAATGTTAAGCGTTACTATGCATGAGCGTGAATTGCTTAGGGGTGCTTTTTAAAAGAGGTATGTAATTTCCATATGAACTACATTTAGTATACAAGGAGCTGTAGTAGAACATAAATAAATTCATATGCAGGTCTAGACAAAAAACTGGATACATTGTGGTCTATGGATGATAATTTTTGATTGTACGTTTTCAGTTGTGTTATGTGTTTTCACCTGAATTTAATATGAGACGTGTCTAAAAATCTGCAGATAAAATGCAGGGATGTTCAAAATTATTCAAGTACATTTTCGCCTGTTGTTGAAAATTACTGAAGTAGTACTTTTGACACTGTTATAGGTTTCGTAAAGAAAAGTTTTATCTCACTCTGTAATGTTTATATAGATATCATATAGATCAAGTATTCTGACATATAAAATAATTCGGTCACCTTTCCGGCTATGAAAGGTACACTGTAAAAAAAATTCAATTAACATATGGAAATTGTACTGGCAATCGAGACGCCAGTACTATTTCCGTAAATTCCAGAAAATGTTTCGTTTTTTTACAAAATGTTTCCGTTTTTTACGTATTTAAAAAATTTTTGTTTCAAAGACAAATAAATAGATAACTTTTCAACGAGAAACTTAAATCTTTATTAATTTCAATTTTTCGAACACTAAGGTTAGAATATCTTTAATTAATTCAAATAACAGTAAAGAAACGACACTTACATCGGCGAGGCTTGAACTGGGGAACTGGCATCTGCCAGATTAGTGCTCTTATCCAATATGCCACGGCAACACGAGTTACGTTTTCAAATAGCATTATTTATTTCAGATGCTTTTTATGAAGTAAGGGCAAGATGTTAAACAAGGAACATATTTTCGTAGAGATAATATTTTTCTATTGAGTATGCCAGCGGTTCCCAACCTTTTTAGTTGTGCGATCCACCAATTTTGTAAAAATAACTTTGAGGACCACTAACTACTTAATATACAAGTTAAAAATGTAATGACAAGTAGACACCTATATAGTATATACAAATGACAAATATATATCTATTTATATAAAATCCAAGTCTCTGTGTGTCCCTCACGATTCCGGTAGGACCGCCTCATTGAAATGAGTAATTGTTGAAAAAAAACTAATGCAGGGTTACCACAGTAACGCCAAATGTTAGCCAACTTTGTGATAGCTGGCTAATTTGGCGAAATTTCCATTTAAAACCATTAATCTTTCATAACAGAGGTCACCGAAATTTAATTTAAGCTCCGCTCTTTTAAGATACTTTACAAAATCTATGAGTGAGAATTTAAAGTACATCTTTACATCTTCCTCCCGATGCTACTAATAAAATAACCGCCAATAGACGACGCTGTACTGTGTGAGCTCCTAACTGCGTGATTTTAATGTGCTTTAGGTACTTTTCCAGTATAGGTGCCTTGGCGAAAAAGGAAATTTGGCAACATATTCTCCGGGAACCTTATCCACTGCTTCATTTTATATACACACGCATTTTTTTTCGATATTTATACGATTTATTTAATATAAAAAAGACGTTTCACTAATTTTATAAAGAAACAGATGTGATTTGTACATAAAAACATCAATAATATACATATAAAATAAACATATAAAACAAACAAAAACGCTCATCAAGTTTGTTTTCATAGCTGTTTATATGATTTGACAACAAATCTCGATATTTTTCCGTTATACGGACACCATGCCAAAATGTATGCTAATGCGCCAATTATTTCAAAATGCTAAAAGATATTTTTAATTTTATGCCAGCAGTTTAATATGAGTTTTATTTTATTGCTTTATTTTATAGCAGTTATTTGTTCACTTATTTTTTAAGTATATAATTGTGATTTAATGAAATAGTTCGTAAAAGTCTGCAATTTTCAAATGTTATATTTTTTAAATGCTCACTTTAGTATCGACAATGTTTTTTTCTTTTATTTTTCAAATGCTTCAATTCACGTGATTTTCATTTTGCGCCATCTATTACGCTTGGCGACAAAGGTATCCGTATAACGGAAACAAACCCAAATATTACTTTCTGATGCCCAAATTACACCAAGCTTTTTTTAAAAATACGCCAAAGCTCCTACAGTGGAAAAGTACCAAACTGTCTATTATTTTGCGCTATCTGTGTTATAGTTTGTACTATATGTAAGGGGTGTGGGGCGAAGAATTTAAAAATTAAATATTAAAGTTTTGGCATAGATGTCATATACGCGATTATGGCGCGATTTTTTTCTGGCGCCAATGTCATAACACAACGGGTACTTAACTGGCGGCAAAATGTCGTTATTTTGCTTGATATGGTAACCTGGATGTTGTTGTTTATGCTGTTGATGTTTTCGCCAAATTGGCGTATATGACAACTGTGCCAAAATTTCTATAAAGCAGTATAAGACTAAAAAATTAAGAATAAAATAAATTCAAAATAAGACTAAAGAAGAAAGAAAATTCATGCGTTCAGCATAGAATATGAAACACTTTCCAACACATCCTGAATGCTTTAACAAAACTTCGTTATTTGGGGAAATAAGATAACTAAGTAAACATTTTAGAAGACGCATAAAAAATTTTAAAAATTGATTTCAGCAGTTACCGTCCATAGCCAATAGTATCGTTATTACATGCCACTATTTAGCCAAAATTTAATTTAAACTACTCTTAAAACTACTGAAACCACATTTCCAGATATTATCATCCATAGACGGTTATGTATCCAATTCTTTGTGCGACCCTGTATATCATTTTATCTATATTCTACAAACATTTCTTAGTAAACTAAATGAAGTTCAGCGTAAAAACGCATAACTCCTTTAAAAACCACCTTTAAGCAATTTACTCTCATACTCAGTAACCCTTACGAATTCTTTTGTGTAGCCCTGCATATGAACTGTAGCATTTATACATACAGTATAGTATGCATAAATGTAGTGAAACATAAAAGCGCATATCATAATTAAAAATGCATTTCTAGCAATCATTGCTTATGTACAATACTTTGGAGAAAAGTTGCTTGGCGAGAAAGAAGTTTGCCAACGTATTTTCTGACAACCTATTTACTGCTCAACAAACAACAACTGCTCAACTATTTACTCACAAGCAATTTTTTCCATATGTATGCAATTTATTTAGGTAGTTTTTAGCTATCCCGTCGACCATTTTCGCCAAATTATATAAATCGCCAAACCACTCGCCAAATTATACAAATTGACATAATTTTTATTTTAAACAGCGAAAGATCAATTAAATTAGCAAAACATTAATAAAAATACAAATATAACGTCGAATTAAAAATCACTTGATGACGTAAGAAACACATGATCATGTTTAATGTCAACCATTATTGGCATTTAATCTTACAATTTGGCGACAGTAATTTGGTCGACGGGATAACTAACAAGTACCTTTATTTAATGTAAAAAAAAAAGCTATTTACCCATTTTTTAATTATTTTTTTTACCCATTTTTTAACAGAAGTAATTTTGGCACAGATGTCATATTCGCCCCATATTGGCGCGATTTTTTTCCGACGCCAATTTGGAGAAAACATCAACAGCATAAACAACATCCGGGTTACCATATCAAACAAAATAACGACACTCTGGCGAGAGTTAAGTACCCGGTGTGTATATGACATTGGCGTCAGAAAAAAAATTGTGCCAATATGGGGCGAATATGTCATCTGTGCCGTAATTTTTGCACAGATGTCATATACGCATCGGAGTTGGCGTAATTTTTCTCTGACGTCAATTTGGCAGAAATCTCGCTTTCGAATACCAGTTACTTATATATTTTTAAATTATTTGCTATCATTTTGAAAAGGAAATAACTATAAATAAATAAAAGTTTGAATAATAGCTATAGAACAAAACTGTTTATATAGTAATTAAAAACAGAAAATAAAAGTAAATAAACAATTTATTAATAAATAAAAAACAATAGCCGGCTTACCATTGCAGGCAAAATAACACCATTTTGGCGCCAGTTAGGTATCCCGGTTCATATCTGAAATCTGTGCCGTAATTTGCATATAAAAAAATATTATATACATTTAGAAACGATTTTTTTATGTATATAAGTGCATATTTAAACAAAAATAAAAGTTCATTAGATTTGTTTTCATAGCTGTTTATATATTTTGGCAACATATCTCACTTTCTGATGCCCGAATTGCGCCAAGCTTTTTTTAAAAATGCGCTATAATGGAAAAGTACCTAAATAAATAATTAACAGAAATAACCAATTATACAAACTAAAACTTTTTGGTACAGATGTCATATTCGCCCCATATTGGCGCGATTTTTTTCTGTCGCCAATATTATATAGGCAACAGGTACTTACCTTGCGCCAAAGTGTCGTTAGTTTTCTTGATGTGGTAAGCCGGATTATGTTGTTTATGCTGTTGATGTTTTCGCCAAATTGACAACCGAAAAAAATCGCGCCAATATGGGGCGAATATGACATCTGTTCCAACTTTTTATTTCGAGATCAAAGCATTGTTTTTAATTTCAATTAAAAATACATATATCCTTGGATAACTTTATTTGAAATTAGGTTCACAGCTTAATATCTCATTCCATAAACCTAAACAAACACAAGTGATTCATTCATAGTGAAACTTAAAAAAAATTTAAATCATTGAGGTAATCATTCACAAAGTAAGTTCTCCAACAATCAATGGACAATATTCTAATGACATCATAGTAGATAAAATGGTGGCGGTATCGTTTGTTTATGGTTTGAAATCACAAAGATTTAATTTTGCAATGTCTCTTAGTTACATTATTTTATTGTCATATTTATGAGCTCAGAACAAAAGCATATTTTTTCATTATTTAGTTATTAAAGACGGAAAAAAATTATAAATGCATGATTTGAAAAATTTAAATAATTTTCTTTCTTAATAGTAAAAAATAACATCGGGAAGTAACAGCGGGTTTAAGTTAAATAAGTTTAACTGTTTAATTCTGTTGTAATATTCAAAATAACTGTATTTATTAGATTTCAGTAACCAACATCAGGGCTCAATTAAACTTTGAAGTTAGAGGAATTACAATGTCATTACAGGACCTTTCTTTTGGAGAAGCTTTTCTAAATTTCATATACACATGAAAACTCTTCAGTGTTAGAAATGTTATTCTTAGGACTGACATAACATGAGAACGGCCTGCAATTTTACACAAGTTTTTGAAAACTACTTTATATCAGAAATTTTGCTAAAAACTGGTTACTTTTTTGTTATAGCGGCCCACACTATTAGGATCATGACAAGTTGCAGCCAATTTCGCCAACGTCGTAACCAAAATCGTGAAGCACACACATATAATACCATTTCATGAAATCGTATGCGATAATTTAATAGTTTTTACTTTACTTCAAGTGTAAAATTTATTTATTTTTAAGGCTTAACAATCTAAATTGTCCAATATATGAATTTAAAATATGTAAACAAAGATTGAATAGACTTGACCACAAAAAGCCTCAAATCTGCATAACACTTGGAACCAAACTGTGCAGATTAGTGGTCTTCTACTGTACACAGTTTTTCATAAATGTGTTTCGTTCTTTAAATGTGTTATTTTCATCTATCACTGCGGAACAAGAGAGAAAACTCATATTCTTGCACATGAGTTGTATATATCTTTATATCTAAATTTCCGTCATTTTAGACGGGCTACCTTTCTAGTATTTATATAATATACATATACATATTATGTCAGTAAATAGTAAAAGATGCTGTACATGAACAAAAAAATATTTTTTATAAAGAAAATAACTATTTATTGTATTCATTTTCACAATTATATAAAAACTCAAAAAAAAAAAAAAAAAAAAAAATTAATGGGATTTTTGACACTGTTTATCCTCAACGAGAGTGTCAATATCACGATTGAAACTGGATAGTTTTAGTCAAAATTTATTCCTATATAGGGTAAATGCACCAGTAGTCGGCCACCCCCCCGTAGTCGGCCACTTTGAGATAAAATACGTTATGAATTGCTTATTTTTGATTTCAAATGAAATATTACAATTTCCCTATATGTAGCCATCCTTTATACGTCATAAGCCACCAGCAAAGAATTGTGGGTATTTTTATTGCGTTAGTAATCAGCCATTTTTTATTTGGTTGCGGCCAAATAACCGTTTTTGCTATTTTTTTGTTAACTGATGACAATATTTTTAAAAGCCTAGTATTAATTTATTTTTTATTATTTTCTAAAATTAGAAGACTATACTATTAAAAAGTTTAATAAACTAATGTTTTTCAGTATCAAAATTCAATAAGTGTGTTTGTATTAATTAATTTTAATGTGGCCGACTATTGGGTATTATATTTACTTACATGTTCAGTAATCGGCCACCACGGTTGACTACTGGCTAAAAGGCTATTTCACTTTTTTGAGTCTACTTTTAATAATTTGATTTTTTTCGTAATTTGATTATCGCAATTTGAGATTTTTATAATCTTTTACTTGCATTTTATTTTATGTACACTATATATAAGGTGTTCTGGGGTAATAATGCCACGTTAAGATAATACCAATTTTTACGGCTTAGTTTTAGATTTTTTTTTCACAAACAAATATAGGATTTGATACAGTAACCTATTGATTACGTATACAAGGGAGACTAATTTAGCAGATAGCTATTCATAAAATATAGTGGCATGATTTCTTGACCAATGCTATTAAGCGTTATTACCCACCTGTTGGGTAATAAAATATCGTCTAAATCGCGGCCCTCAAAACGGCTCTTATCACAAATGCGCCCAAGAAATTCCCTTGCATTTTGCCCTGGCTCATACGATGTCATTATTATTTACTTTAGTGTTGCATTTTTAGTCTTCATAATGTTTAGACTTCATAAAAAATGAGAACAAGTAAAAATTTAATTTAAAAAATCAAAAAACTCGACTGCATAAAAAGCGAACTAATTATTTCCCATCTATGTGAAACTATTTTTATATTACATACCTATTTTTTTTATATACTTGTATGGATGACTTTTAAGTTGTGTTTAATCGTTAGTTCCTATCTATAAACGCTGTTTTGATGAGGTCTATAGATGTCTATGATGGTTAGAGTTGCAGTCAAGCTAGAGATCCTACCTACACGACTTCCATGTTGTGTCATATTTAAACGGAGCTTCTGACTCTAAAATAGTCAATGAAACATCGTCTTCATTTTGAAAGACCTATCCAACGGTATGCCACTCAATAGGGTGCGAAAAAAAGTTTTCGTCTCTACCGCCATTTTTTATTTTACGGCTGCCATTTTGAATTGATAAAAACAACACATAGCCTATAGCAATCGGACGGTTGAGACGAATCGATAGAGACTTCATTCATTAAAATCCACCCAGCCGTTGGAATGTTTCGAGGGTATAAAGAAATCCACATACCCAGATATGCGTGAAACACATAACCCTTCTTGGCAGTCGGGTAAAAAGACTTATAAATATCATTCATGCACAAGTTAAATGAAATTGATTTACACTCATACGTCCAGAGAAATTTTTTTTGTTTTTATGAGTGCTATGAGCTCATTCGTTCGTTAGTGTTTGCGGCGGTAACGAATTTCGTTCGCTTGAGATCGCGGCTTTCGCGAATTACCGCTTTTTTGAGACAGCTGCACGACGAGGTTGTTGCACCCAGTGATGTTTTTCTTTTTTCGGTTTTCAAGAGCGCTATGCGCTCATACGTTCGTTAATGATTGCGGCGTTAACGAATTTCGTTCGTTCGTGATCGTGGCTTTCTTGAATAATTGCGTTTTATAAACTGCTGCTCGACGAGGTTGCTGCATCCAGTGATATTTTTTTTTTCATGAGCGCTACGCTCTCATACGTTCGTAACTTATCGTTCACGAATTTCGTTCGTTTGTGTTTGCGGCATTCGCGAATTTAGTGCATTTTTGAGACTGCTACACGACGAGGTTGCTGCATCCAGTAATTTTTTTTCGGTTTTCATGAACAGTATGCGCTCATACGTTCGTTACTGATTGTGGTGGTAACGAATTTCGTTCGTTCGTGATCGTGGCTTTCGCGAATTACTGCGTTTTAAATGCTGCTGCACGACGAGGTTGCTGCACCCAGTGATGTTTTTTTTTCGGTTTTCATGAACGCCATGCATTCATACGTTCGTTATTGATCTCGATGTTAACGAATTTCATTCGTTCGTGATCGTGACTTTCGCGAATTACTGCGTTTTAGAGACAGCTGCACGACGAGGTTGTTGCACCCAGTGATGTTTTTTTTTCGGTTTTCAAGAGCGCTATGCGCTCATACGTTCGTTAATGATTGCGGCGTTAACGAATTTCGTTCGTTCGTGATCGTGGCTTTCGCGAATAATTGCGTTTTATAAACTGCTGCTCGACGAGGTTGCTGCATCCAGTGATATTTTTTTTTTTCATGAGCGCTACGCTCTCATACGTTCGTAACTTATCGTTCACGAATTTCGTTCGTTTGTGTTTGCGGCTTTCGCGAATTTAGTGCCTTTTGGAGACTGCTACACGACGAGGTTGCTGCATCCAGTAATTTTTTTCGGTTTTCATGAACAGTATGCGCTCATACGTTCGTTACTGATTGCGGTGGTAACGAATTTCGTTCGTTCGTGATCGTGGCTTTCGCGAATTACTGCGTTTTAAATGCTGCTGCACGACGAGGTTGCTGCACCCAGTGATGTTTTTTTTTTCGGTTTTCATGAACGCCATGCATTCATACGTTCGTTAATGATTACGGCGTTAACGAATTTCGTTCGTTTGTGATTGCGGCTTTCGCAAATTACTGCGTTTTAGAGACTGCTGCACGACGAGGTTTCTGCACCCAGTGATTTTTTTTTCGGTTTTCATGAACACTATGGATTCATACGTTGTTACGGATTGCGGCGTCAACGAATTTCGTTCGTTCTTGATCGTGGCTTTCGCGAATTACTGCGTTTTAGAGACTGCTGCGCGACAAGGTTGCTGCACCCAGTAATTTTTTTTTCGGTTTTCATGAGCGCTGTTAGCTCATACGTTCGTTACTGATTACGGCGTTAACGAATTTTGTTCGTTTGTGATTGCGGCTTTCGCGAATTACTGCGTTTTTTGAGACTGCTGCATGAAGAGGTTTCTGCACCCAGTGATGTTTTTTTTTTTTTTTTTCATGAGCACCGTGCGTTCATACGTTTATTACTGATTGCGGCGTTAACGAATTTCGTATGTTCGTGATCGTGGCTTTCGCGAATTACTGCGTTTTAGAGACTGCTGTACAAATTTGCTGCATCCAGTGATGTTTTTCTTCGGTCTTCATGAGCGCTATGCGTTCATACGTTCGTTACTGATTGCGGCGTTAACGAATTTCGTTCGTTTATGATCGCGGATTTCGCGAATTTAGGGCGTTTTTGTGACTTCTGCACGATGAAGTTGCTGCATCCAGTGATTTTAGTTTTGATGAACGCTATGCGCCCATGCATTCATCACAAAAAAAAAGATAGCAAAAAGCAAGAATTTTTTTTATAAAATCGCATAATTATATCAAAACGACTGTTACTATAACATCACAAATCTATAATAATAAGATAACTACTAAAATAACAATGATAACAAACGATTGCTTTGTCACATATATTTAAAATATCGAATAGGGGAAAACAACTGAACAAGAAACCATATTTTCCCTTAAACAAGAATTGGCGCCTCATTCTGCTCATATTGTTCAAAGATACTACGAGACAGACTGAAATATTTGTAATGTACTATTCGAGATATGCAACTTATTAAAATTACATTTCGAAACTCGATTACGAGATAGTAACGCAAAAATGAAGAATTGGCGCCGCGTTCTGCCAATATCTAACCACGAAATCCCAAGATAAACTGAAATATGTGCATCGTACTAGTCGAGACATGCAACATATTAAAATTTCATCCCGAAACTCGACGTCATGATAGTAACGCTAAAATGACGATTTGGCGCTCCCTACTGCTGATATCACAATAAGATATGCATTGACAGATCAGTCATTCATGTTCTGTTAATAATCTTGTCCTACATCATAATTTCATTTTGAAACAGTATGACGTAATAATTTTTTCTCTGCCCGCAGCCTAGTCTACAACGGTTAAACAAAAAATTTGAAAAGCCCACTACTAGATAATTTGGTACTTTTAACTTTACTTTCCATATGAAGCAAGAATGAAAAATCTTGCATGAAGAATAGATTATAAAAGCATTTCCCATGACTTGCAGAATTCTTCAACGAAATTGAGCTTCTTTATACCGTAAAAAAAGTAAACATTTTAGAAAAGGCATAATACTTTTGAAAACCAGGTTACGGTCCCTAACCGAAAAAGTAGTTCAATTCTTTTGCTCAGTCTCGTATTTAATCTAAAGAATTGCATATCATTCTATACATAGTATGATAAAACTTAGTATAGTAAGAAAATGCATAACAGGTTGAAAATTTACCTTCAGCAATTTCTACCCCTATACGGAAACATACTTGAATTATTTTGTACAGCCCTGTATATTACCAATAGATTTTTATATGCCGCACATATTAAGCTAAAATTTAATTAAGGCTAAAACGTGGTTAAAATTACTGAAATGATACTTCCACACATTATTATCACTGGGAGGTCAGGTATTCAGTTCTTTGCGTGGCCCAGTATATGTTTTATTTATATTATACAAACATCTCTTAGTATACTAAATATAGTTGAGCTTGAAAGAGCATAGAAGCCTCTTTTAAGCCATTTACCCTGATACTCCACAAAGCTTACAAATTCTTTTGTGTAGCTTTGTATATGATCTATATCAGTTATACACACGGCATTTTAAGTTAAGGTTTAATTAAACTTAAAAACGCATGTCATAAACAAAATCATACTTACAGCAATTATCGCTAATAGAAAGATACAGTACTGTATTCGATTTTTTTGTGTTTCCCTGTAAATAAACGATAAATGCTATGCATATCATGTTATACAACGAGTATTTTGTAGTAAGCCTCAGTAATATTGTATATCAATTTCATTCTATTTGATGTAGCATAAGAGAAATAAAATACGCTGCAAACTGCTTATCCCCTGACACTATTATGTAAAGGAATTCTTTTGCGGGGCCCTATAAATGAATAATAAGTTCTTTGGACTCGATATTGTCTAGAATGCGTAGTTAAATGCACTTCATAAATGCATATCAATTTCCTTATATTTGAAATGGCCAACATCATTAAAATAAACTTGAAGCAATTTTTCTCATTGAGCGTAATGCATCGGGATAGTTTGCACTGTCCCTGTAGATGAACTATAAATTCTACACACTTTATTTTCATAGCGATCGTGCTATTGTTAACGTCAAAAACATACAAAAATTTGAAGGAGATTCGAGTATATTTGCGAGTGTTAGAACTCGGACAGTCTGAAGACAATCCAAATTCACTAACACTTTTAAACTATGTTGGAAAGTGTTAAATACTATTATAATATTTTAAATTATTACAGCAACATTATAAGAAAAGAATAAATTAACATATTTTATCATTAAAATGTTGTTCTGTTTATAAAAGTTATATACTTTAAGTTATTTAATTGTGGAGATTTCGCAAGCAACACCTGCATTAGACTGTGTGTCCCCGTATTTTCCGCTTCGAGATTAAAAAGGAAATGAGCCTTTACGAAGCTGTGTGAAGTGAAAATGCAGAAGAAAAAAACAGAACGAAATGAGTTCGACGACGGAAGGTTTTTTTTTAATAAAGAACAGAACATATTTCGATGAAATAAGATTGAATATTTACACGACGTAAGAAAACCTCAGAAATATATTCAACAATGTCCTAAATTATAGACTTTAAGCTAATTAAAGAACGAGAAGAGTGTTTATATCTGTATTTTTTGTTGTGTATTCGTCCCAATAAATGTCAGTGCTCGTCCTAAAAGTGAGTTGTGAGTTATGTATGGAGTCTCGCCCCCCCATAAATTGGTGTCAGAAGTGGGATGTTAACCCACCAATATGATTAATTAGAGTTATTCATCCTACATATTCAAGCCGGATATTCTTCTAACGGTGAGTTCATTGCTATTATTTTATTATGAAGTTAGTTGAAATACCAGAACTGGAAGTTGCGTTTAAAAACGAACGAACGCATAAAATTAAATTGCTGCATAAATTCCTATTTGATGCCGACGGTGATCGCTCTAATAGAAAGAGAATACGTGATTTTACTGGTTTCGGTTTTCAAACCGACAGCACCGAATTCAAAAATAAAATAACTAAAGTTCAAACTGATTTTTCATTAAATGATCTGATTACAGTGTGCAATCTACTTTGTATTGATAATGAGGGATCTTTAAACGATCTCGCAACCCGATTAGTGACATACCTTTCAGACTTGACCTTACTACAAAATAATATTATACAAAATGAAAGTGACACCGACTCGGAACCCGAACTGCCTTCAAATAATATGACTTCAAGTAATAACACTCAATTATCAAATTTTGACAAACAACAGCAATTTCCAGTTCAAAGTTTTATGCCATCGTCTATAAATTTTATTGATATTGAAAGTGTAATACCTCCTTTCGATGGTAGTTCTTTTAGTGATATACAGGTATGGTTTAATAATTTTGAGGATGTTACTAATATGTTTAATTTATCTGACTTTCATAAATTCATATTTTGTAAAAGATCATTACGAGGAAAAGCCCAGTTATTAACACAAACAGAATTTCATATTAATTCATATGACAAACTTAAACAACTCTTAATATCAGAATTTAGCACCACTTATAATTCTGCCGAGTTACATGATATATTAAATAAACGAAAATTGCAGGAAAATGAATCAATAGAAGAATATTTTCTTATCATGAAACAAATATGCTCGCGTGGTAAAATCGAGGATTCCGCATTAATGCAATACATCATAAATGGTATACCCGACTCCGTTTTCAGAAAATCAATGTTATATGGATGCCAATCCATTGTAGAATTCAAGCAAAAGCTCAAAATTTATGACAAAATTCGATATGACTTTGAGAACACTAAATTTCGTAAAGTCAAACCTGAAATGCCAATGAAAGAGAAATCCTTTCGACCAAAATCTGATCTTTTTTGCTTTAATTGTGGTTTGTCGAATCATAAAAGTAGCCAATGCAGATATAAAGATAAAGGCCCTCGTTGTTTTAATTGTTCGAATTTTGGCCATAAATCGGCTCAATGTGATCAACCAAGGAGGCCTAGAGTTAAGTCAGAACCCTCCAATGTTTCCACTGTCACGTCGAACACTTTCATGACCAAACAAGTCCTTATTTCGTCTGTAAATGTTACATCATTGGTAGACACAGGTAGTGAAAGAAGTTTACTAAAGGAAAGTATTTATCGCAAACTCCCTACAATTTCGAACCTTGAACATTCAACTATCACATTAACTGGATTAGGAAATACTATAATCAAACCCCTAGGTTTTTTCTCTACGAACATTATGATAGATGATTTTAATTATACAACTAATGTTTATGTAGTCCCAGATTATTCCATATCTTTTGATCTTATTATTGGTACAGATATCATTCAACGAAGTATTTTAACAATTTCTGGAAATAATATTTCGATGCAAAAAATCGAGAAAAATGACGATACGTCCAATAATTTTTTGATTAATATTGCTCATGTGTTAGACGATCTTAATCTTGATTTATCTCATATTACCGATGAAACAATACATTCAAAAATTTCAGAACTTATTCAAAATTATTCTCCTAAACAAATAAAGACAACTGATGTTAAATTATCAATTCATCTGGAAAACGAAGAACCTGTTACTTGTCCTCCCAGGCGCTTGGCGCAAATAGAGAAAAACTTCGTCGAAAAACAAATTTCTGAGTGGCTCGAAAAAGGAATTATTCGTAAAAGCACTAGTAATTTTTCATCACCTATTGTCCTAGTAAAAAAGAAAGATGGTTCATATAGATTGTGTGTTGACTATAGGAAGTTAAATTCTAAAACACATAAACAACGTTTCCCCCTCCCAGTAATTGATGACATTATTGATCAGTTGCATTCTGCAAAAGTATTTACTACTCTTGACCTTAAAAATGCTTTTTTTCATGTCGAAGTAGAAGAAAATAGTAGAAAATATACTTCTTTCGTAACACATTCTGGTCAATTTGAATTCTTATATATGAATTATGGCCTTAGCGATGCACCGTTAGTGTTTCAAAGATATATTTATAACGTTTTTCGAGACCTCATTAATGAAAAAGTACTTATTGTTTATTTGGATGACTTCATAATACCAGCTGGAAACGAAGTCGAAGGACTCCAGAAATTACAACGCGTCCTTACAATTGCATCCGAATATGGTTTAGAACTGAATCTCAAAAAATGCCACTTTCTACAACGAGAAATTGATTTTTTGGGTTACCACATTAAAAATGGTCAACTGCACCCATCCCCCTTAAAAACTAAAGCTGTCCTTAATTTCCCAGAACCTAAAAGTATAAAAGATGTACATTCATTTGTCGGATTAACTTCATATTTTCGTAAATTCATTCAAGATTACTCTTTAATAGCTAAGCCTTTAACAGATCTTCTTAGAAAGGACACTAAATTTCACTTTAGCGACCAGCAACGAAATGCATTTAATCAGCTGAAACACATCCTTTCTTCAGGTCCTGTTTTAAGCATTTATAACCCTAGTAACGAAACAGAAGTTCACTGTGATGCATCTATTGACGGTTACGGAGCAGTCCTCCTTCAAAAGTCTTCTATTGACAATCAATTTCACCCTGTCTATTTTATGAGCAAAAAAACCACAGATGCCGAACGTAAATATTCGAGTTATGAATTAGAAGTTTTAGCTGTCATAGAAGCCCTTAAAAAATTTCGCGTTTACATCCTAGGTATTCCTTTCAAGATAGTCACAGATTGCAACGCATTCACCCTTACTATGAATAAAAAAGATCTTTGCACCAAGATTGCTCGATGGGCTTTAATGTTAGCTGACTATAACTATACAATCGAACACAGACAAGGTACACGCATGCACCATGTCGACGCTTTAAGTAGAAATCCAATATGTATGGTCATTCAAGATAGTTTTACTACCAAAATCATACAATCACAGAACACTGACGAACATATACAGGCCATCAAAGAAATTTTGAAAACAAAGCCATATGACAACTATTTCCTTAAAAATAACGTTCTCTATAAAAATCATAAAGGTATCGATCTGATAGTCGTGCCGGATGAAATGCAGCTAAATGTCATTAAACACGTTCATGACAAAGGACATTTTGGCCGTAAACGCTGTGAAGAGCTCCGTAAAGAAGCCAAGAAGAATATTCTGGAAATTCAACAAGAAAATCGCAAGCACTATAATTTACGACGTAAGAAACCCCGTAAGTACAAGCTTGGTGACCTTGTAGCAATTAAGAGAACCCAGCAAGGACCAGGTTTAAAGTTGAAATCTAAATTCTTAGGTCCGTATAAAGTAATCAAAGTGAAGTCTAATGACACCTACGACGTAACGAAAATCTCATCAACTGAAGGACCGATAAATACTAGCTCCTGTGCTGAATACATGAAACCTTGGCCTGACGATAACTGAAACTTCAAAAACATTTTTTTTTTAATCTTTTCTTCTTATGTGTTTGTAACAATTTTATAAGTCAACCCATATGATGTTACGCTACTTCAACTATGACGTGCAGATTATTTTTTTTTTCTTTTCCCCTAAGAACAGTTACTGGTTTTTGTTTTTTGTTTTTCAGATTCTATTTTACCACATGTCGCTGCGGCAGCTCCAGATGTCAGGACGGCCGCTTGTGGAGATTTCGCAAGCAACACCTGCATTAGACTGTGTGTCCCCGTATTTTCCGCTTCGAGATTAAAAAGGAAATGAGCCTTTACGAAGCTGTGTGAAAAGTTATATACTTTAAGTTATTTAATTAACAAAGCATTTAAGTGGCCGACTACTGGTCCAGTGATGGCCGAACACTAGAATTGAGTCGCCGACTACTAGACCTTTGCTACTTTTAAGTTTAACTTTTTATAAATAAAAACTATAATCAGTTTTTTTAAAAACAATTACTGAAACAGTAAAAGAAAAGTGTATATTAACATGTGTCACTGTTAAAAATGTTGTATTATTTTTTTTTTATAACGCTTTGAGCCATATACTTAAAGCGAGCGCTTAAGTGGCCGACAATTGGTGCTTTTACCCTATATATATAGGGTAAATGCACCAGTAGTCGACCACCCCCCAGTAGTCGGCCACTTTGAGATAAAATACGTTATGAATTACTTATTTTTGATTTCAAATGAAATATTACAATCCCCCTATATGTAGCCATCATTTATACGTCATAAGCCATCAGCAAAGAATTGTGGGTATTTTTATTGCGTTAGTTATCAGCCATTTTTTACTTGGTTGTGGTCTAATAACCGTTTTTGCTATTTTTTTTGTTAACTGATGACAAAATTTTTAAAAGACTAGTATTAATTTATTTTTTATTATTTTCCAAAATTAGAAGACTCTACTATTAAAAAGTTTAATAAACTAATGTTTTTCAGTATCAAAATTCAATAAGTGTGTTTGTATTAATTAATTTTAATGTGGCCGACTATTGGGTATTATATTTACTTACATGTTCAGTAATCGGCCACCACGGTTGACTACTGGCTAAAAGGCTATTTCACTTTTTTGAGTCTACTTTTAATAATTTGATTTTTTTCGTAATTTGATTATCGCAATTTGAGATTTATATAACCTTTTACTTGCATTTTATTTTATGTAGGCTATATATAAAGTGGTCTGGGGTAATTACGCCACGTTAAGATTCTACCAATTTTTACGGCTTAGTTTTAGATTTTTTTCCCCCAAACAAATATAGGATTTGATACAGTAACTTATTGATTATGTATACAAGAAAGACTATTTTAGCAGATTGCTATTCATAAAATATAGTGGCATAATTTCTTGACCAATGATATTAAGCGTTATTACCCACCTGTTGGGTAATAAAATAGCGTCTAAATCGCTGCCCTCAAAACGGCTCTTATCACAAATGCGCCCAAGAAATTCCCTTGCATTTTGCCCTGGCTCATACGATGTCATTATTATTTAATTCAACGTTGCATTTTTAGACTTCATAGTGTTTACAAATAAAAAATGAGAACAAGTAAAAATTTAATTTAAAAAATCAAAAAACCCGACTGCGTAAAAAGCGAACTATTTATTATTTCCCATCTATGTGAAACTATTTTGTATTACTTACTTTTTTTTATTTACTTGTATGGATGGCTTTTAAGTTGTGTTTAATTGTTAGTTCCTATCTATAAACACTGTTTTGATGAGGTCTATAGATGTCTATGATGGTTAGAGTTGCAGTCAAGCTAGAGATCCTACCTACAGGACTTCCAGGTTGTGTCATATTTAAACGGAGCTTCTGACTGTAAAATAGTCAATGAAACATCGTCTTCATTTTGAAAGACCTATCCAATGGTATGCCACTCAATAGGGTGCGTAAAAAAATTATTCGTCTCTACCGCCATTTTTAATGGATAAAAACGATACCTAGCCTATAACCATCGGACGGTTAAGACGAATCGATAGAGATCTCATTCATTAAAATCCATCCAGCCGTTGGGATGTTTCGAGGGTATAAAGAAATCCACATACCCAGATATGCGTGAAACACATAACCTTTCTTGGCAGTCGGGTAAAAAGATTTATAAATATCATTTATGCACAAGTTAAATGAAACTGATTTGCACTAATACGTTCGTCAGTGACTGCAACGTTCACGAATTTCTTTCGTTTGTGATCGCGGATTTCGCGAATTTAGTACGTTTTTGAGACTGCTTGCTGCATCCAGTGAAATTTTTTTTTTGTTTTTATGAGTGATATGCGCTCATTCGTTTGTTAGTGTTTGTAGCGTTAACGAACTTCGTTCGTTTGAGATCGCGGCTTTCGCGAATTACTGCTTTTTTGAGACATCTGTACGACGAGGTCAGGCCCGTAGCTAGGTGGGGGCGAGGTCGGGCAATGCCCAACCTGGAAAAATATTTGCCCGACCTAGCACAATTGACCGGACAGCCTAATCCCTGATCGACACATTAAATTTCCAAACTTTTTTTTTTTTTGCCTCATTAAAAAAAAAAAAAAAAAAAAAAAAAAAAAAAAAAGAAAAAAACTTTTTTCAGAATAGACCATAACCTAACAGACACCCATCTCTAAAACTTTTCAATTCAAACATTACAATTTAAACAAAAAATTCACCTGTAAAGACATTTTTTTCCTTTCATTCCAAGATCTGTAGGAAATTTTTCGTTTTGTTTCTTTGTAGAAATTTACATTACCGCCTCCCCAAAGAGTCAAACTGCAAAAATAATGGGGTTTAGAGATTATCCTCTTCTCAAACTGGTTCGGATGTCCCCGAAAATCGTTTTCTTTGTATAACTGTCATACGTGAAATTTATTGAAATCAGGTAAGGTTGAAACCAAATGCTTGGAATTTCAGTTCCACAAAACAGGCAACTATCATGTGTTACAATCATGTGGTTTTGTCATCGTTAACTTCACTATACTGCTTTTAGGGGCTCTTCAACAAAAGTGAGAAATGTTCTTTGAGACAGCTTTCTTGACACTGTTGCAACTCATAAAAGTTTGTAAAATCATTATCACACAGAACTGCAATATCTAGGAAGGGTTTTTCAGAGTAAAGGGGTTTTATAATCATTGTAAATGTCATATATAACTATTTGAATATAATATTTTTATATTAATTAAATGATTTAAATGTAATTTAGCAATGCGAATATTACTGAATTAAATTATTATTTTTATTACAAAAAGTGCTTTTTTTCATGGTGCTTCCCCCAACCCTTTATTTTTAACGAAGATATCACCTTATTTATTCTACTTTTTAGTTCTTTCCTTCCTTTCTTCCTATATATGCGATATAAATATCCAAATATTACATAGTTTCTGTATGGAAAAGGGAAATAAATGTAAAATTGCGAAGCGGAAAGTGTTTTCTTTTATGGTGCTTCCCCCAACCCTTTACTTTTAACAAAGATATCACCTTATTTATTATACTTTTTTGTTGTTTTCTCCCTTTCTTCCTATATATGTACTATAAATATCCAAATATTACATAGTTTCTGTGTGAAAAAGGAGAAATAAATGAAAGATTGCTAAGCGGTAAGATAAATTGAAAAATTAAGAAATACTAAACGAGCATTAATATTTTTAAACTATGAAATACTCATTTTTATTTTGGTATTTCCCTAATTTATAGCTGCTGTTTGCAAACAATAATCACGTACGGCTGTTTGTAGAAAATATTTTTGTTCACTCGACTTTGCGAAACTTTATAATGCGTTTGCGGATTTATTTTTAAATGTAAAGGCATGACATTCGCAGGCAAGATTATTGAAGTAGTTTAGAAAAGAATAGCATTTTTCATTTTTTGACAAATGCATGGAATTTTGAACTTTAAGCTATAGTGTCTCAGACGACCTTTCCTAGACACAAAAATTGGTTTATAACACCATGTTCTATTTTTTTTTTTCTGAAATATACTTTGTGTTTATAGAAAACAGAAAACGCTATTTGCTATCGTGGGGTCAGAATAAAAATAATTGTAATTTTATGGAACTTAAGCATAAAAATGTTTTCGTGCCTGTGTTAGAGAATGGAGAGTTCGAATGGAAACCGTAATAGGGAATTATATTGACATACATTATCATGATAGTTTTTATTTGTATGATACTTGCTGACCAGCCCGTTGTTGCCTGTGATGTGATAACATTGACCTTAAATTTGTATTAGTTTATCTTTAATCAGATTTTTTTTTTTTTAATTTATACTGAAAAAAAAAAAAAAATCAAAACGAACCTTATATCGGTGGCTCCGCAATATTTTTACCGAATGAACCCGTGAATTTCATCAAATTGTAGCGGGCAAATTTCTTCGTCAGTCAATTAAAAATTGCGAACTTCGTTAAGCGGCCGGCCGATACCATAAATATCAGCATAAAAAATTCCCAAGTTGCATATTCCATCAGTCGCTAAACGAAAAATAACTCTAATTTCGCCAATCGAGCATGAAAAAAAGTTGTATTTCGTGGATCAAGCATGCAAAAATCGAGTTTCGTTGATCGGGCACGGAAAAATTGCGAGTTTCCTTGATCGAGACCGGTAAATCGCGATTTTCGCCGATTGGGAACGGGAAAATCGCGAGTCTTTCCGATCGAAACTTGAAAAGTCGCGAGTTTCGTCGATCGGGAACGGAAAAATCGCGAATTTTGTCGATCGGGAGCGGAAAATCGCGAATTTCGTTGATCGTGCACGGAAAAATCATGAATTTTGCCGATGAGGCGCAGAAAAATTGCAAATTTCGTTGATCGGCTGCGGAAAAATCAGGAGTTTCGTCAGTTTACTACGAGAAGAAATCGCAAATTTTGTCAATTTGCCGTTTAAAAATACAGTAGAACCTGTTTTATCCGAAACTCTTTTAACCGAATCTTTCGGTTAACCAAAATCCATTTTTAAAGCTTTTTTTTCTACTATCACATTCTTTGTGTGCAAGTCCATTTTGAAAGCTTTTATTTATTTTTCTTTTTAACTATCATATTCCTTGTGTGCAAGTGGTCCTTCCCGAACTACGAGTACAGGTAAATATTTTCCATCCCCTTTGTCAGAGTTCCTTTGAATTTAACTTGAACTCCCGTAAGCTGCGGAGTGGAACGGAGAAAACGAAAAAAGTAGCAATTCTGAAGCTTTTGAATGCATTGCAAAAGGTTTGGCATGGCTGGAGCAACAGAAAAGCTGTGATACTGGTGAACTAATAATATTATAAATCTCCGTGATAGTTTTAAAGTAAAGGCAATCGAAACTGTGACAAACAGAACATTGTTTCAAACTCTTGTGACATATGTAAGAGGTACTTAATTTCAAAATTAAAATTCAGGTAATTTATTCTTGTTTCTATTTTGCTATTGCTTTATTTTTATTAAGCACTTGTAACCATAATAAGAAATATTGCATATATTTCCCCTTAATCTTAAAATGGAAGCATTCTTGATTATCCGAAAATTTCGATTTTCCGAAAGATGGTCGATCCCAATTACTTCGGATAAACGAGGTTCTACTGTATTGCAAATTTCGTCAGACAGTTAAGAATCGCGAATTTCGACAATTTACCGCGCAAGAAATTCTATATTTCATCAGATTCAGTTAAGAATATCGAATTTCGTTAATTGGGGGGGGGGGGGTGACAAACTCAGAATTTTGGTAATCAGGTGTGAAAGAATCGCGAATTTCATTGATCGGTTGCGGAAAAATTGCCAAATGAATTGGGTATGTTGACTAGGTGGGGGAACCTAGAGGGGTAAAACTCCTCCTCCTTCTGAAATCTTCATTTTTATCTGATTATAAGCCACAGATTCCCTCCCACCTCATTAAAATAAAATTCTCTCTGTGTTACTTATGTGGCCCTCGACAACTCAGACATTTTTGTTCCTTCTCTAAAAAAGGTTGTGCACCCCTATTTTAGGTAGATTTCGTAAGAAACACTAGCTATTACATTCTCCCCTATGTCGGAATTTCTGAAAACTTTTTGCAGACCTATACCGATCATGACCCCTAGAATCCAAAACCACCACAGAGTTGAAAACTTTATCTATCTATCTATCTAGTATCTACCTACCTATATATATATATATATATATATATATATATAACTTTTTTATAGACACGATAACTTCCATAATTCTGCACAAATCTCTTCTAAACTGATACGTGAAATCAAGGGGCAGAAAATGGGAAGGATTTTTGTGAAAACAGAAAAAAAAAACCACGATTTCTTAATTAGGATACATATCGAATCCGTTTAAACTTATTATTACTTCTAGGAAAAGGGCCAAAAATTTATGTATGACAGATTTTTGATATCATTAAAAATGGCCTCAAGAAGCGAAAAAAAAAAATAAAACAGGGTTTTAAGAAGAAAAAAATCCTAACTTCGTCAATTCACAAGATACGAAATCCACTTAAATTTATTATAAATCTTCTTAATATTGTCTACAATTTTTATATTGACAAGTTTTTGATAAGACTCTTACAGAAAAAAAAAAGAGGAGAGGGAGGGGGGTGAAGAAGAAAAAAATTCATAACTTCGTCAATTCACAAGGTATCAAATCCGCTTTAATTTATTATAAATCTTCTTAATATTATTTACAATTTTGTATTGACAAGTGTATGATAGGACCAACTCTTACACACACACAATAATAATAGAAAAAAAATAATAAAATAAAAAGGGGGTGTTGTAGAAGAAAAAAAATTCACATTTCCGCTAATCTACCACTAAGGCAACAAAAAAAGTATCATTGGCGTGATGAACATTTTTGAGAACCCTTAGAGGTGCCTGTATATAGGGTTGTATTATTAAACGTGCGCGTGCATCAATATATAGAACGTCAGAATTTAAAACCCAGTGTATGGTTAATTTAATGAAACAATCACCACACGGTGTAAATTTATTATATAAATCTTCTTAATGTACTATATATACTATATACTATATTATATATACTATATTATATATAGTTATATACTATAACTTTTGTAGTTACAAGTTTCTGATAAGATGAAAATCTGCTAATGGGTGATATTACCAAAAATATTCTCAAAGGGTGAAAAAAATCATTGTTTAAGAAAAATTATCGTATTGACATGATTCTGATAAAACCAACTCTTACTGAAAAATGAAATTAAAAACTCGTCAAAAGCGACCAGATAAAATTGTTAAACTGGGTTTATCTTTCATCTTGATTTAGTTTTTGTTGGTGAAATTATAGTACTTAGCTTCGAAATCTATATGTGCTTGCAGGCCTAACCGGCAGTGATTTTTTTTTTTCTATTGTCCAAACTGTTTGAAAATGTTATCAGTTGTATACGCATATTATGGTTTTAAAGCATGTGTAAAAAATTCGTGAAAGTATATTTTAATATTTAGTTGCGAGAGGGTTACCTGCTTTTTAAATAAGTGACGAATCTATCAACGTAATTACCAAGGCGTTCTTTATATTAAATTTTAAATCATATAAAATTCCATAAATACTATAAAACCTGTGTAAATAGAACCTGTCTATAACAAAATGCTGTCTTACATGAGAGCATCTCGTGGTCCTGTTGAAAGGAATACCATACAATAAGTAAGCAATTCAGGTACACGGGAGGAGGGTTCTCCCCTGAGCATCGAAATGTCACTCCCGGAAGCTTTCTAATTTTGTGCTTATTAAAGTTGTAAAAGTGCAATTCCCACCCTAAAAGTTCCATTCTATCTACCACTCCGGGAGCATCAGTAATTTCTCCCGGAGAAAAGTGCCTAAATTCAACACAGCAGTTATACCTCATAAGATGGAAACTTTCTAAAACGGAATATTTTTTCCATCCTTTGCGAATCCATTTTTACTGTTTTTACTGTAAATGAATTTCTTGGAATATTGTATTATTATTAGTTTATTATTAATAAAGCATAAAAATTCAAGTATCCAGATTTTTCTACGGACAACGGTGGGAGAGGGGGGTGTCCACAGACAACTGGCTGATGACGCTGTTGTAGCAATCCTCAACAACATCCAACATTTTTGTGGAAATCCATATTATCTTAGCCATATTTACAAAAATTAATTTATGGATTGATAGCAAGATGAAAGAATGTCACTTTTCAACTACTTTGGGAAGAGCTATAAACTTATACTGAATATGAATACGTAATATATATTTTTAAAGGATCGTAAAAGTCTAAAAAAATGAAGAAGTAATTTTGCCCCTCTTGGAAAAACATTTGCCCGACCTGGAAGCATCGTCTAGCTACGGCCCTGGACGAGGTTGTTGCACCCAGCGATGTTTTGTTTTCGGTTTTCAAGAGCGCTATGCGCTCATACGCTCGTAACTGATTGCGGCGTTAACGAATTTCATTCGTTTCTGATTGCGGCTTTCGCGAATTTAGTGCGTTTTCGAGACTTCTGCACGACGCGTTTGCTGCATCAAGTCATGTTTTTTTTCGGTTTTCATGAGCGCTATGCGCTCATACGTTCGTTAATGATTGCGGTGTTAACGAATTTCGTTCGTTTGTGATCGTGGCTTTCGCGAATTCACTTCGTTTTATAGACTGCTGCTCGACGAAGTTGCTGCATCCAGGGATATTTTTTTTTGTTTTCATGAGCGCTACGCTCTCATATGTTCGTAACTTATCGCGGGAGTTAACGAATTTCGTTCGTTTGTGATTGCGGCTTTCGCGAATTTATTGCCTTTTTGAGGCTGCTACACGAGGAGATTGCTGCATCTAGTAATTTTTTTTTTGTTTTGATGAGCACTTTGCGCTCATACGTTCGTTACTGATTGCGGTGGTAACGAATTTCGTTCGTTCGTGATCGTGGCTTTCGCGAATTACTGCGTTTTAAATGCTCCTGCACGACGAGTTTGCTGCAACTAGTGATGTTTTTTTTTGTTTGTTTTCATGAGTGCTATTAGCTCATACGTTTTTTACTGATTGCGGCGTTAACGAATTTCGTTCGTTCGTAATCGTGTATTTCGCGAATTACTGCGTTTTAGAGACTGCTGCACGACGAGGTTGCTGCACCCAGTGTTTTTTTTTTCTGTTTTCATGAAAGCTATTAGCTCATACGTTCGTTAATGATTACGGCGTTAACGAATTTCGTTCGTTTGAGATCGCGGCTTTCGCGAATTACTGCGTTTTAGAGACTGCTGCACGACGAGTTTGCTGCACCCAGTGATTCCTTTTTTCGGTTTTCATGTGCGCTATTAGCTCATAAGTTCGTTACTGATTACGGCGTTAACGAATTTTGTTCGTTTGTGATTGCGGCTTTCGCGAATTACTGCGTTTTAGAGACTGCAGCACGACGAGGTTTCTGCACCCAGTGATGTTTTTTTGCTGTTTTCATGAGCGTTGTGCGTTCATACGTTCATTACTGATTGCGGCGTTAACGAATTTCGTTCGTTCGTGATCGTGACTTTCGCGAATTACTGCGTTTTAGAGATTGCTGCACGACGAGGTTGCTGCACCCAGTGATGTTTTTTTTTTTTGTTTGTTTTCATGAGTGCTATTAGCTCATACGTTTTTTACTGATTGCGGCGTTAACGAATTTCGTTCGTTCGTCATCGTGTCTTTCGCGAATTACTGCGTTTTGGAGACTGCTGCACAAGTTTGCTGCATTCAGTGATGTTTTATTTCGATCTTCCTGAGCGCTATGCGTTCATACGTTCGTTACTGATTGCGGCGTTAACGAATTTCGTTCGTTTATGATCGCGGATTTCGCGAATTTAGGTCGTTTTGGAGACTGCTGCACGATGAAGTTGCTGCATCCAGTGATTAGTTTTACTTTTGATGAACGATATGCGCCCATGCGTTCATCACAAAAAAAAGATAGCAAAAAACAAGAATTTTTTTTATAAAATCGCATAATTATATCAAAGCGACTGTTACTATGAAATCACAAATCTATAATAATAAGATAACTACTAAAATAACAATGATAACAAACGATTGCTTTGTCACATGTATTTAAAATATCGAATAGGGGAAAACAACTGAGCAAGAAACCATATTTTCCGTTAAATAGGAATTGGCGCCTCATTCTGCTCATTGTTCAAAGATACTACGAGACAGACTGTAATATTTGTAATGTACTATTCGAGCTATGCAACTTATAAAAATTACATTTCGAATCTCGATTACGCGATAGTAACGCGAAAATGAAGAATTGGCGCCGCGTTCTGCAAATATCTACACTGCAAATAGAAGCGTCTTAAATTTAGACACATATGTGACTGAAAAAGAATTTTAGACACTTAAGTGTCTTAATCTGAAAATTAAGACACTATAGATGTCTTAATTTAAGATACATAAGCGTCTTACTATGACCATGGTGTAAACGAACTGAGAATAATGTCTAAAATATCCGCAAACGTCTTATTTTAAGACACTTCATTGCTTTAAACGTGTCTTAATTTAAGACGTTTTGATTCTTCCGACGCAATAACCACCAGGGAGCACTAGCACTCCCAGTTGCGCATGCGTTTTAGATGTCTTCGTTCGAAGTGGTATACGTTGTAATTCAAACAAAGTTTGTTTTTATGTACGCGTGTATTTTAATTCGTTTTTTGCGAAATGTGAAGTACTGTGATTTTAATTCGTATTAACTTGGAGTATTTATTTATTGAATACATACATCTGACGTGTGTGCTCGACATCAAATGTCTCTTAGAAGCTGTCGTCGATACAAGGGTGGGATAGACACAGAACAGAAGTAGACGACGGTTGAAGATTACACCCGGAAATTCTACAAAGCGTGTGCAATGGGCTTAGTGTTAACTCGTATCAATTTATATCAATAATATTGTGTTATTCATCTTCGTCCTGTCGAAGCTGGCAAAAAAAAAGAAACTTTTGTCTGGCGGGTCCTGTTTTTAGGATGAAACATCTCATTCTTTAAATATGGCTAGTCGGATGTATTATAGGATTACCTTTTAAACTGATGAAAGTCTTTCTCCCTCACTGTGGTTGTGGTAGTTTTTAAAATTTCAAATCGAGGAATATTTCTTACCTCTTGCAGCAACTCAAGTAAGTTTCTTTATAGTAGTAAAATTAGTGTATTTTATGATTTTATTTATTGTACTAAACAAAATCCTGCATGAAATTTAATTAGTTTTGAATCTGTTCGCAAAAAACCCCACTAATTCTAGAAGTATATATTTTTAAACTTATGACGTTCTTTTTTATTACGAATTATATATTCAATGTCAGTTCTTAGTTTCAAAGGATGATTTTTATCTCGCAGTAAATGACGGCCACAAGGAAGTAAAGAAAAAAAAACTTTGAAAGATGACCTAATGCTTTCTTACTTCCTGGCATAAAACCGCAGATTAAAAAAAGATAAATAAAGTAAATGAGACTGGTCTATTATATGAAGCTGCCTGTAAAAATATACATATGTATTTCATTTGCAATCAACTCTAATACTGATTTTTTTATTATTTTTAATAAAAAAGTAATTTGAAATTTATAATGGGAAAAAGTAAAAACCTCTAACTAGATTTCGTATTTAAAATTGTGGTAACTTTATTTATATGCACTTATACGAAAAATACAAAAATGACAGATGTTACTCTATATATTTAAGACGAAAGAAGTTTGGAAATCATAAGTTATTTTTTCCTGATGTTTTTAATATAGAATATGTACTTATTTGTTTTTATTGATAGTTGAATAGCTTTTGTGAGTACCCTCTGATCTACATAAAAACTTGCCCATGTGGAAATATAAATTTTTTAAAAACATAATTTTTAAATAAGTATTTTCATTTTTTTTTTTTTTTTTTGGGGGGGGGGGGGGATTTTGCATGAATTTTTGTAAAGCTGATATCTTAAATCTTGCACTGATTATAATGAAAGTTTTGAACTTTTAGAGTAGGACTAGTTTAAAAACGCAAATATATTTAACAAAATACCAAAGTCATTTTTTCCCCAATGTTATTAAAGTGGAATATTTATTTATTTATTTTCATTATTCATAGTTAAATGGCTGTTGTGATTATCAAGTGATGTATATGTAAAATTGCCTATGTGGCAATATATTTTTTTATATTTTCATTTTTTTTTGGGGGGGGGGGGGATTTTTGCAATTTTCGTACATGTGATATTTTAAATCTTTTTCCACATTCAACCGAGTATAATAAATATTTTGAACTTTTAGAGTAGGACAAGATTATAAAATATATATATATATTTATCTATGTACCTTAAAAGCCCTTAATAGCGAACACTTCGGGACCGCGGAATTTGTCCGATAATTGGAGATGTCTACTTTTTTGAGGTAAAAATATACAAATATGTATGTCTGCTGATTAAAAAAGTATTCGTTAAATAGAGGTGTTCGCTATTCGAGAATGTCCATTAACCTCCACAACGGATACTCCCGAATACCGGACATCTCAATTTAGACAACTATAATGCAGGGTTGCGTTTTTTGCAAAAGTACTTCTTGATTAAAGGAAGGGCAAACTGGGAAGTGCCCCGTCCCCCTACGACTGTAGTGCCCCCAAATTTGATGTGCAATATTTGTAAAGCTTATATTTTAAATCTGTTTCGAAATTGTACTGATTATAATCAATATTTTCAACTTTTAAAGTAAAATAAGGTTAAAAACAAAATAAATTTAAAAAAATCTAATATTTAGATAAATATTTTTTGTTTTTTAATCTTGTTCTACTCCTGAAGTTCAAGATATTGATTATAATCAGTACAATGTCGTAAAAGATTTAAATTATCAACGTAACGAAAATTGTATACCAAAACTGAGAGCACCAAAAAAATCAGGCTGTATTGGGGGGGGGGGGGGAGGGGCAGGACCACAGCCAAATATTTTTCCAGGATTCAACGTGGTCAAACATGGCTACGTATGCTGCTTACAAAAAAATGGATGCGATTCAGACGTTTGAAGTGTCTGAAATTCAGACGCAAAAAGTGTCTGAAAAAATTCAGACATTTTAAAATGTCTGAAAATTGAACACTCCATTTCAGACACTTAAGTGTCTGAATTTCAGACATTTTAATTTAGAGTGTAACCACGAAATCCCAACATAAACTGAAATATTTGCATTGTACTAGTCGAGACATGCAACATATTAAAATTTCATCCCGAAACTCGACGACAAGATAGTAACGCTAAAATGACGATTTGGCGCTCCCTACTGCTGATATCACAATAAGATATGCATCGACAGATCAGTCATTCATGCTCTATTAATAATCTTGTCCTACATCATAATTTCATTTTGAAACAGTATGACGTAATAATTTTTTCTCTGCCCGCAGCCTAGTTTACGATGGTTAAACAAAAAATTTGAAAACCCCACTACTAGATAATTTGGTACTTTTAACTTTACTTTCCATATGAAACAAGAATGAAAAATCTTGCATGAAGAATAGATTATAAAAGCATTTCCCATGATTTGCAGAATTTTTCAACGAAATTGAGCTGCTTAATACCGTAAAAAAAGTAAACATTTTAAAAAAGGCATAATACTTTTGAAAACCAGATTATGGTCCCTAACCGAAAAAGTAGTTCAATCCTTTTGCGCAGTCCTGTATTTAATCTAAAGATTTGTATATCATTCTATACATAGTATGATAAAACTTAGTATAGTAAGAAAATGCATAACAGGTTGAAAATTTACCTTCAGCAATTTCTACCCCTATACGGAAACATACTTGAATTATTTTGTACAGCCTGTATATTACCAATAGATTTTTATATGCCGCACATATTAATCTAAAATTTAATTAAGGTTAAAACGTGGTTAAAACTACTGAAATGATACTTCACACATTATTATCCCTGGGAGGTCATGTATTCAGTTCTTTGCGTGACCCAGTATATGGTTTTATTTATATTATACAAACGTCTCTTTGTATACTAAATATAGTTCGGCTTGAAAGAGCATAAAAGCCTCTTTTAAGCCATTCACGCTGATACTCCATAAAGCTTACTAACTCTTTTGTGTGGCCTTGTATATGATCTATATCAGTTATACACACCGCATTGTAAGCAAAGGTTTAATTAAACTTAAAAACGCATGTCATAAACAAAATCACACTTACAGCAATTATGGCTAATTGAGAGATACAGTACTGTATTCGAATTTTTTGTGTTTCCCTGTAAATGAACGATAAATGCTATGCATATCATGTTATACAACGAGTATTTTGTAGTAAGCCTCAGTTATGTTGTATATCAATTTCATTCTATTTGATGTAGTATAAGAGAACTAAAATACGCTGCAAACTGCTTATTCCCTGACAGTATTAAGTAAAAAAATTCTTTTGCGGGGCCCTATAAATGAATAATAAGTTCTTTGGACCCCATATTGTCTAGAATGCACAGTTAAATGCAGTTCATAAATGCATATCAATTTCATTATATTTGAAATGGCCAACATCATTAAAATAAACTTGAAGCAATTTTCTCATTGAACGTAAAGCATCGGGATATTTTTGACTGTCCCTGTAGATGAACTATAAATTCTACACACTTTATTTTCAATAGCGATCGGGCTATTGTTAACGTCAAAAACATACAAAAATTTCAAGGAGATTCGAGTATATTTGCGAGTGTTACAACTCGGACAGTCTGAAGACAACCCAAATTCACAAACACTTTTAAACTATGTTGGAAAGTGTTATATACTATTATAATATTTTAAATTATTACAGCAACATTATAAGAAAAGAATAAATTAACACATTTTATCATTAAAATGTTGTTCTGTTTATAAAAGTTATATACTTTAAGTTATTTAAATAACAAAGCATTTAAGTGGCCGACTACTGGTCCAGTGATGGCCGAACACTAGAATTGAGTGGCCGACTACTAGACCTTTGCTACTTTTAAGTTTAACTTTTTATAAATAAAAACTATAATCAGTTTTTTTTTAAAAAACAATTGCTGAAACAGTAAAAGAAAAGTGTACATTAACATGTGTCACTGTTAAAAATGTTGTATTATTTTTTTAAATTACCATTTGAGCCATATACTTAAAGAAAGCGCTTAAGTGGCCGAGTATTGGTGCTTTTACCCTATATATTTTTTAAACTAAAGTTGAAAAGGCTCCTTCACATAGATAGGTTGTGGAAAACACCATCAAGTGTTTCAATCTTTACAATAGCTGGATAGTCTGGCCGAACTTTTATCCAAAATGAGACCAGTGGTCTTGTCTTAAAAAGACTATTTTAAAAACTGGTCACACGATTGTTCAATTAACAAGTCTTCTTCATTTGAAGCTAATTTTAAAATTTTTAAGTAATTTTCTTCAAATGTGTTTCTGATCCATTGTATTTCATCTTCAATGGATCAATTTTAGGGAAGAAATTCCTAAGAAATATGAAAAGACTTTTATTACTGCTTCAGTTAGTGTTAGTAGATTTCTCATTCATATGAATGATTAATAAAAATATAAGACAGGTAACTAAAATTTATTAATAATTTTAAAAAGGTACTATTTGAAAAATTTATTAATTTAAAAAAGTTACTGTTTTAGCAAAGTTAATGTTTTTAAATATGCTTATTAAAAAATAATAGAATAAAATTAAGAAAAATAAATAACTTTAAATTACCTGAGGTTAGAGGCCAAAGATTCGAGGTGTTCTTTTATAGTTGTAGTTTTATAGTTGTTTTATCAATTTTGACTTCTTTGGTTTCAAGAAAATCATGTAGGACTGGAAATGTGTCGAAGAAATCTTGCTCCACTTTTTGAGCCCATCGTTGAAGTTTTTTTTATCATTGCTTCTATTTTGTCTTGCACAAAAAAACTTATGAGCGTAACTTGCCCTGCAGAGTTAAGTTAAGAACATTGAAAGAACCAAAAATATCTTCCAAATATGCAGACCGTTTCAACCAGTTTTCATTGGTCACACAGTCTAAGTAGAAATTTGCAAGATGTCCATCATAATGTCCCTCCTTCAAGAAATCCGTGAGTTCATCACGGAGTTCGAACAATCTTGTGAACACTTTGCCGCTTGACAGCCACCGAACTTCGCATTGAAGTAGAAGCTGTTTGTGTTCACTGCCCATTTCATCACACAAAACACTAAACAGTCTGGAGTTTTTAGGTATTGCTTTGATAAAGTTAACTATTTTTACTGCATCGTGAAGAGCGTTTATTAAACTCTCGTCCAAACTCTTAACTGCAAGAGCTTCTCTATGTATGCAACAATATGTGTCCATTGAACCAAAGGAGCAACTGATTTAACTTTGGCGAATAAACCAATATGAATTCCAGGCATAGCACCTGCCCCATCCGTTGTCAAACCTACACACATAGTCCAATTTGTTTCATTTTCTTTTATAAAATTGTCAACAGATTTGAAAACTCTTCGCCATTTGTTTTTGTCGGAAAAGATCGACAAAATAACATTTCCTCAATATTGCCATTCAACTCAAAACGACTAAAATCTAATAAATTAGTGTGTACTCTCATCAAGTTGCAACGAAAAATATTCACTTTGTTTCAAAAACGTAAGGACAGTTTTTTCCACATTTTCCGACATTTCATCAATTCTTCTTTTAACCGTTGTACTTGATAATGGAATTTCGCTCTTTTTGTAAAGTTTTCACCAAACAAAACATTACTTATTATTTTTGCTGCGGGTATAATAAGTTCCTCTCCCACGGTGTGAGCTGAACCCTTCTTTGTGATTAACAAAGAAAGCTCATAAGAAACTCTGGTGCTTAGTTTGTTCTGTTTTAAAGGATTTTCCATGGTAGTTTTAGTCACACAAAAATTTCTTTTTTTGATTTCAAAGAAATCCAAAGACTTTCCTACACATTCAGGATGTTTATTTGATAGTGTCGTTCAAGTTTTAATGGTTTCTTACATTCGTTGGTTAGCATTTCGAAACAAGTCACACACTGAGGCACAGGCTCTTTGCCAGAACCAGAAAACACAAACCCACATTTTAAAAAATCAGGGTTATATTTACGAAAATATGTTTTAGTTTTCCTTGCTATTTTTTTTTTACAAAGACTGGATTTCGCCTTCATTTCAAACTCATTACTTGCAGAACCAAATGTAGAAGTCCCTTCATCACTTGCCAACTTCGTCTTACGACAAGACCCCATCCGAAACCAAGCATGCATCTTGACTTGAAGTAATAGTAGCTCACAGCACACACAACGATATCACATCAACAGAAAATTACAGCCACTGACAAAGGAGTCAATAAGAAAAGTGCGGAATGCGGACGTGGTGGGGAGAAATGTGAAGAATGCCGGAAGGAGGAGAGAGTTGACATAATGCATGCCGGCGTCAGAGAGGTACGTGAATCGGAGGCGCGGAGTGGCACGCATGCGCAACATCGCCAATTCGCTCCAAAGCCGAGAGAAAAAGATCCCTGGGTGCGATTGATCCCCAGTGATCAACAGCCAGCGCTTCTGTAGTAAATCGTCCAGAAAAACTAGTATTAGACCACAAGATTCCACGGCCCAGTACCACGGTGCTCGCGGCTCACAAGTGGGTCGCGGCCCATGGGTTGGGAACCGCTGGAGTATGCAATTCTGAGCGTTTCCATAATTTTGGATAGTTAGCTTTTTCATTTTATGCTTTATAAAAGAAAAATTTTAATCGTTAAAATATTACATGCGTGAAAGAATGTGTTATAGGTATAAATTGCTTTTTTTTAAAGATTTTAAAAATTTTACTGTAATATTATATTTATTTATTTATTTATGTATTCATTTATTTTTGCAAGAATACCAATATATATATATTTTCAAACATGTACTTTTAAAAATTATTTGTGTGATGATCTACTGTAAACTCAAATAAAGGTAATTACTACATGGCATTAAAATAAATTTCCTTTATTACTTATTGTTACTTAGATAAAAATCAATTTTATAAAAATTTCGTTATTATATTTCAGCTATGTTTTAAGTTCTATGTGCGAATCTGTTAAAGTGAATAGATTAAAAAAATCTTAAAATTAAAAATAGATTTTTTCATTTTAAAACATCCTACAGAGATTTAAAAAAAATAATAATAATAGCTTTCTAAGAATAAGTCAAACAATATTTTAAAATCATAATAAAAAATAAACTGTAACTCTTACTTTTTAACTGTCTCAAACATAAAAAGAATTAATAAGATTTAAATTTTTTTAAATATCGTAAAAAATTTTTAATCTATTTTAAAGCTTTTTATTTAAAAAAGAAAGAAAAACACTATAACAAGTTATTTAAATTTACATACATAGATGGCGTCATAACTTTTATTGGTTTTACTTGAAAACTCATGTAAAAAATCAACACTATTTAACCATTGGGAAATCATTGGACATTGGACATATTTTCAATATAGCCACATTTAGCCTGTATTGAGGTTTTATTGAAAATAATATCACTGCATGACAAACACATACAACAATTAATTACTTCGCTTTTCAAACATAGCGATTATTTCCGAACATCATTTACGGATTTTGTACTATTTTGAAAGCAATACAGAAATATTTCCTAAAATTTATGGAAAACTTACTTGCATTATACGGATTTATAATCTCTTAATGTCAATTACAGAAACTGAACTGTTTTCTTAGTAAAATGAAACTATTCAGTAAAATTTTACGGAAAAATTTGTCTATACTGACGAACTTTTTTTTACAGTGAACTGCTGAAATCTAATTTTCAAATGCATTATGTGTTTTATCAGTTATTTAATTTTTTATCTTCTTTTAACTTACTAAACGGCTAAGTTCTGTTTAAGTATTCTTAAACTGATAGAACGTGTTTTGCAATATTTGCTTAACATATCATTTTCTTCCTTGTAATTTTATTCCTATCATTAAACGATTTTTAAGGCAAATTCCATTTTTATTAAAACAGAGCATATTAAAGAAAAAATTAAACATACATTATGATTTTAATTTAAAAAATGGAATTTGAAGATTGCTTTTATAAGGAATAAAAATCAAATTTCGCAAAGTACTAAAGCATTGAAACCAAATGCACTTGATTATCAAGTAATAATAATCATGTAATAATCACAAAAAAGAGAAAACATTAACCCATTGCTTAACTATATGTATTTTTAAATATTTTTAAAGCCTAAAATAAATAAATAGCAAAGGGATCTTTGAAAGCATTTCAGAATAAAATACGTAACAATAAGTTTATGCTCCATTGCCATACTATAACAAACAATATTAAGAGGCTCATTATGTATTAATCCAACAAATTTCTGCATGGATGACACAGAATAGCCAACTTGATGTTTCGATTAAAATAACAGTTTATCCCATCACCACCATATAGCACAAATAGATTATTTGTTTTCTATGATTTTGTAATTTTATTATTTACTTCATTTAAATGCTATTCAAATGATGGCGCATGATATCAAAATTGCATGAATTTATTCACATACGTTAATGCCTGAATAAATAGATGAGTACATAAAATATTTCATGCATTAAATTTTTTTGATAGAATGATTTTGAAATGCTTCCAGTTCAAGAAGAAAATAGTTATTATTTTATCTACAGAATCAAGTGGAACTAAATTGCACGTTATCCATTTTTTTCCCTACGCAAATCAATATATTAAAATCTTTTTCATTAAAAGAAAAATCTGAAAATATATGTGTGGGTTATTAATGATATTCGAAATTCATTTCGTAGAAAATTGTCTACATTATCAAAAAGCAACTCTTGAAAAAATGTAAAGAATATCCTAAATTAATGTTTGTAGCGATTCTAATTTAGTTATCGGAAAGAACTTTTTTATGGATTGTCAAACAGTTCTAACGTTTTAGTATCGTAAAAGTTAGTAATTTTTCTTTAACGAAAATTAGATGATCTTTTAATATTTATATTATAAAAAATAAAAACAAAAGAAATATTAACAGATTGAAAATCGAGTCTTCAAAATATACAAGAAATTCAAAACTTCTACAAAATAAGATAATGATGCATATTTTATTACATTGAAAAATATCATTAATAGTATGCATTTTTAATTCTATATAACGCTTTCATTATTTTTAAAGCTAAAAATATTCCTTCATAATATAAATTCCTAAGCGCAATGGCGTTTCTACCGTTTCCAGTAATGTTGAAGGACATTGCCGGTAAAGGTCCATATTGCTATAGAACACAAAGTCAAATTCACCTATATATTTCGTTTTATCAAAGGTCATTTAAAGAAACGGAGGCCCTCGAAACGGAGGCCCTTAAGGAGGCACTAGAAAAAATAATAAAGGTGGCGAATTATCCCCCCCCCCCTGTTTCACATCTTTATACTTTATCAATGAGTTTTCAAATGTCATCGGGGAAGCGCCTTATCGCAATACACCGGTATATCAAATTTGAAGCAAGTCGGATAGAAAAACCCATCTGTCTAAATTAAGGGGTATTAGCGCCCCTTTCCCCCTTTATACTTAACCAATGAACCTCCAAATCTAATCAGGGAAGCGCTTTATTAGAATAAACCGGTATACCAAATTTGAAACAAATCCGATAGAAAAACCCATTTATCTAAATTAAGGCGGGTATTAGCCCCCCATTCTCCCTTTATACTTAAACAATGGGCCCCTAAATCTCATCAGGGAAGCCCTTATCGGAATTAACCGGTATACCAAATCTGAAGCAAATTTGATAATTCTGCATGAAAAACACATTTATCATGCAGAAGCGAAGAATGATTACTTTATACGTACTTTATTATTACTTTACTCTATTATTACTTTATTATAACAATGATTACTTTATACATAGTACTACATAGAATAAGAATGGCACAAGTAACAGTGCATGACTTTTAAGATTGTCTTAAAATGAATTAAGTGTTCTTAAAATGGCAAATGTTGCTATTCGCAACGTTTATAGCTACTTAAAATATTCTTGCGTGATGTCAATGTGTAACAGAAAAAAATTCTTTGGTAAAAATGAAATATTGTAGAATAAACTGTATTTCTATTAGGTTGAGCAAAAAGTTCTGGGAAATTTTTAATCTAATAGTTACCAGAATTTGTATCGTATATGATGGTCGTGCCATCAATGTCGCGTTTACGACAAATTGGTGCAGAAGTATCCAAGATTGGTCCGCCGAAAGCGCGCTTTGTTTCAGCGGGTTAATGCTAAATCGCACGTGGCCCAGAGGACCAAGGAGAAGTTTGCACAGTTGGACGGCGCGGCGTCGAAATCCTTCCACACCCCACCTGCAGTCCAGACGTGGCTGAATCCGATTATGGCCTCTTTCGATCAATGCAACACTTTTTCAAGGGCCATCGATTTGAATCCTTCAATGAAGTTGAAGAAGCATGTCAAGAGTTTCTCGATTCCGAGGAGCCGCCATGGTACTTCCAGCAAATCCGGAATCTGGCAGAATGATGGTAGAAAGTCGTTGACTATGATGGTCTCTTCTTTGAAGAATAGTCCTTGTTGCTTTTGTTGTTAATCTGCGCATAACAACGCAACTTTCACAAATTTCCCAGAACTTTTTGCTCAACCTAGTATTTCCTAGATATTGATTGTGTTTCTTCTTTTGTGTGACGCTATGTGATGCACAATGTGGTAAAAATCATACAACACTTGATATGGTTTAAAAATTTGCCATAGACATATTTCTAAAAATTTCAAAACGTAAAAAAACATGAAAGTGATTTGGAACGCTTGTTCTAAGAACTAAGCCGAAATATCTGAGGTCTACTTTATATATCCAGTGCTATTATAAATTTTACATGGTAGATTTTAACTAAGAATACAGACGGTATGCATTTTATGATTTCAAACGAATGGTATTACACAGGTTATTTGTATGAATTTCATTGTACTGTTTGCAACTGTTTAAATATTTTAGAATAAAATGTACATCTTTTGACTAGCTTAAATTATTCGCTGTGATATTGCATTTATGCTTGCAATTGACAATAACTGTGCTGTTCCAGTATTTTAGTATATCTGTGAGTATTTTTAAAACTGTATTTTACTACGATAAGTGTATAATTGTACAGGTTATTTTATCCTATGATAATACAATACTGACATACCTGTCAACCACGTCAACCACGATATGCATTTGTCCTAAAATTTGGATAAAAAAGTCATATAACAAAATACACAGGAAAATGTAAACATAGCTATATTTGAAATCCATGATTCTAGTATATCTGCGAGGGTTCTTAAAACTGTATTTTAGTACGAAATGTATCTTATTGTACAGGTTATTTTATCCCATGATATTGCAATACTGACAAACCAGTTAACCACGAAACATGTACACTGCACAAAACAATTAGGGGAAACACAACGAAGTTTAGTGGACGCTGTTGGAGTCTGTTGGAGTACTTTCTGAAAATACATAAATTTCATACATTTTCTTTTCTTTTACTAAATAATTTTCACTATCCCAGCTATTCCATATATTCAGTCAAATACTTGCGTTTTTAATGAGTTTGGAAAATAGGATACTTAAATATAGATAATTTAAGACGGAATTATTTGAAACGGTATGAATAATTATTGAAGGGGGAAAAAAAGAAGAAGAGCGCACAAAAGTTTTCTTGACTTGACGGTGCCGAAAATATTTTGAACAAGCATCCGCAAATATTTAAACTGCGTAGCAGCCCTTGTTGAAATAAAATAAAATTATAAATAGGCCTACCGCTTTCCTCCTCAATGAACGAAAGTCCGAAACTATTAATCACCACGACGTACAAATAAATTATTTCCAATCGAGATAAAAGTAGAAAAGAAGTAATAGAAAATGAATCAACTAGAAGCCTAGCCGTACGCGTACGTGAAGCTTACGTCATAAGCTTAGAGTTGATCAGCTGACTAAACCATTCCTTTTCCCAAGTGACGTAGAAAAATTTCTGATAAACAAAAAATAAAGTTTCATTTGACGCATAAAAGATTTATGATAGAAAGAAAATCACGTGTTTCAGAAGCATAAATAGATGCATGTGAAATAAGCACACTTTTTTTTCATTGCAGTCATTTTTGGAAAAAAATTAAATTGACATGTATTAAAAATTGTGGAGATTTCGCAAGCAACACCTGCATTAGACTGAGTGTCCCCGTATTTTCCGCTTCGAGATTAAAAAGGAAACGAGCCTTAACGAAGCTGTGTGAAGTGGAAATGCAGAAGAAGTAAAGAGAACGAAATGAGTTTCTACGACGCAGGGTTTTGTTAAAAAAGAACAGAACATATTACGGTGAAATAAGATTGAATATTTAAACGACGTAAGAAAATCTGAGAAATATACAACGACGTCCTGAATTATAGACTTTAAGCTAATTAAAGAACGAGAAGAGTGTTTATATCTGTATTTTTTATTTGTGTGTTCGTCCCAATAAATGTCAGTGCTCGTCCTAAAAGTGAGTTGTGAGTTATGTATGGAGTCTCACCCCCCATAAATTGGCGTCAGAAGTGACAGTTAATCCACCAATATGATTAATTAGAGTTATTCATCCTACATATTCAAGCCGGATATTCTTCTAACGGTGAGTTCATTGCTATTATTTTATTATGAAGTTAGTTGAAATACCAGAACTGAAAGTTGCATTTAAAAACGAACGAACGCATAAAATTAAATTGCTGCATAAATTCCTATTTGATGCTGACGGTGATCGCTCTAATAGAAAGAGAATACGTGATTTTACTGGTTTCGGTTTTCAAACCGACAGCACCGAATTCAAAAATAAAATAACTAAAGTTCAAACTCATTTTTCATTAAATGATCTGACTACAGTGTGCAATCTACTTTGTATTGATAATGAGGGATCTTTAAACGATTTCGCAACCCGATTAGTTACATACCTTTCAGACTTGACCTTACTACAAAATAATATTATACAAAATGAAAGTGACACTGACTCGGAACCCGAACTGCCTTCAAATAATATGACTTCAAGTAATAACACTGAATTATCAAATTTTGACAAACAACAGCAATTTCCAGTTCAAAGTTTTATGCCATCGTCTATTAATTTTACTGATATTGAAAGTGTAATACCTCCTTTCGATGGTAGTTCTTTTAGTGATATAAATGTATGGTTTAATAATTTTGAGGATGTTACTAATATGTTTAATTTATCTGACTTTCATAAATTCATATTTTGTAAAAGATCATTACGAGGAAAACCCCAGTTATTAGCACAAACAGAATTTCATATCGATTCATATAACAAACTTAAACAACTCTTAATATCAGAATTTAGCACCACTTATAATTCTGCCGAGTTACATGATATATTAAATAAACGAAAATTGCAAGAAAATGAATCAATAGAAGAATATTTTCTTATCATGAAACAAATATGCTCGCGTGGTAAAATCGAAGATTCCGCATTAATCCAATACATCATAAATGGCATACTCGACCCCGTTTTCAGAAAATCAATGTTATATGGATGCCAATCCATTGTAGAATTCAAGCAAAAGCTCAAAATTTATGACAAAATTCGACATGACTTTGAGAACACTAAATTTCGTAAAGTTAAACCTGAAATGCCAGTGAAAGAGAAATCCTTTCGACCAAAATCTGATATTTTTTGCTTTAATTGTGGTTTGTCGAATCATAAAAGTAGCCAATGCAGACATAAAGATAAAGGCCCTCGTTGTTTTAATTGTTCGAATTTTGGCCATAAATCGGCTCAATGTGATCAACCAAGGAGGCCTAGAGTTAAGTCAGAACCCTCCAATGTTTCCACTGTCACGTCGAACACTTTCATGACCAAACAAGTCATTATTTCGTCTGTAAATGTTACATCATTGGTAGACACAGGTAGTGAAAGAAGTTTACTAAAGGAAAGTATTTATCGCAAACTCCCTACAATTTCGAACCTTGAACATTCAACTATCACATTAACTGGATTAGGAAATACTATAATCAAACCCCTAGGTTTTTTCTCTATGAACATTACGATAGATGATTTTAATTATACAACTAATGTTTATGTAGTCCCAGATTATTCCATATATTTTTATCTTATTATTGGTACAGATATCATTCAACAAAGTATTTTAACAATTTCTGGAAATAATATTTCGATGCAAAATCGAGAAAAATGACGATACGTCCAATAATTTTTTGATTAATATTGCTCATGTGTTAGACGATCTTAATCTTGATTTATCTCATATTACCGATGAAACAATACGTTCAAAAATTTCAGAACTTATTCAAAATTATTCTCCTAAAAAAATAAAGACAACTGATGTTAAATTATCAATTCATCTGGAAAACGAAGAACCTGTTACTTGTCCTCCCAGGCGCTTGGCGCAAATAGAGAAAAATTTCGTCGAAAAACAAATTTCTGAGTGGCTCGAAAAAGGAATTATTCGTAAAAGCACTAGTAATTTTTCATCACCTATTGTCCTAGTAAAAAAGAAAGATGGTTCATATAGATTGTGTATTGACTATAGGAAGTTAAATTCTAAAACACATAAACAACGTTTTCCCCTCCCAGTAATTGATGACATTATTGATCAGTTGCATTCTGCAAAAGTATTTACTACTCTTGACCTTAAAAATGCCTTTTTTCATGTCGAAGTAGAAGATAATAGTAGAAAATATACTTCTTTTGTAACACATTCTGGTCAATTTGAATTCGTATATATGAATTAGGGCCTTAGCGATGCACCGTTAGTGTTTCAAAGATATATTTATAACGTTTTTCGAGACCTCATTAATGAAAAAGTACTTATTGTCTATATGGATGACTTCATAATACCAGCTGAAAACGAAGTCGAAGGACTCCAGAAATTACAACGCTTCCTTACAACTGCATCCGAATATGGTTTAGAACTGAATCTTAAAAAATGCCACTTTCTACAACGAGAAATTGATTTTTTGGGTTACCACATTAAAAATGGTCAACTGTACCCATCCCCCTTAAAAACTAAAGCTGTCCTTAATTTCCCAGAACCTAAAAGTATAAAAGATGTACATTCATTTGTCGGATTAACTTCATATTTTCGTAAATTCATTCAAGATTACTCTTTAATAGCTAAGCCTTTAACAGATCTTCTTAGAAAGGACACTGAATTTCACTTTGGCGACCAGCAACGAAATGCATTTAATCAGCTGAAACACATCCTTTCTTCAGGTCCTGTTTTAAGCATTTATAACCCTAGTAACGAAACAGAAGCTCACTGTGATGCATCTATTGACGGTTACGGAGCAGTCCTCCTTCAAAAGTCTTCTATTGACAATCAATTTCACCCTGTCTATTTTATGAGCAAAAAAACCACAGATGCCGAACATAAATATTCGAGTTATGAATTAGAAGTTTTAGCTGTCATAGAAGCCCTTAAAAAATTTCGCGTTTACATTCTAGGTATTCCTTTCAAGATAGTCACAGATTGCAACGCATTCGCCCTTACTATGAATAAAAAAGATCTTTGCACCAAGATTGCTCGATGGGCTTTAATGTTAGCTGACTATAACTATACAATCGAACACAGACAAGGTACACGCATGCGCCATGTCGACGCTTTAAGTAGAAATCCAATATATATGGTCATTCAAGATAGTTTTACTACCAAAATCATACAATCACAGAACACTGACGAACATATACAGGCCATCAAAGAAATTTTGAAAACAAAGCCATATGACAACTATTTCCTTAAAAATAACGTTCTCTATAAAAATCATAAAGGTATCGATCTGATAGTTGTGCCGGATGAAATGCAGCTAAATGTCATTAAACACGTTCATGACAAAGGACATTTTGGCCGTAAACGCTGTAAAGAACTCCTTAACGAAGAATTTCTCATCCCTAATATGTCAAATAAAATTGATAAAATTATAGCGAATTGTGTAACATGCCTTTTGTATAATCGCAAACGTGGCAAACAAGAAGGTGAATTACATCCCTTACCTAAAGAAGAGACTCCTCTCCAAACCTACCACATTGATCATTTAGGCCCTCTTGAAACAACCAACAAAAATTATAAATATATTTTGTCTTTAATAGACGCATTTACTAAATTCGTCTGGTTGTATCCATGTAAAAGTACTTCTGCTACCGAAGTTATATCAAAACTACGACAACAAAGTCATACTTTTGGCAATCCTTCCATTATCATTAGCGATAAAGGTCCTGCATTTACAAGCAAAGAATTTGCTGATTATTGTCAAGATGAAAATATAAAGCACGAGACAGTTACAACTGGCCTTCCCCGTGCCAATGGTCAAGTAGAGCGACTTAATTCCACCATAATTTCTGTAATCTCTAAAATGTCCAAAGACGAACCGACCAAATGGTTTAAACATGTTCCTAAAGTTCAACAAGTCATTAATTCAACTTACCAAAGAAGCATTAAGAGAACACCGTTTGAAATATTATTTGGTACAAAAATGAAACAGAAAGAAGATGTACAAATTATTGACCTCTTAAACAGTGCACTCGAAGAACAATTTATGAAAGACAGAGAAGAGCTCCGTAAAGAAGCCAAGAAGAATATTCTAGAAATTCAACAAGAAAACCGCAAGCACTATAATTTACGACGTAAGAAACCCCGTAAGTACAAGCTTGGTGACCTTGTAGCAATTAAGAGAACCCATCAAGGACCAGGTTTAAAGTTGAAATCTAAATTCTTAGGTCCGTATAAAGTAATCAAAGTGAAGTCTAACGACACCTACGACGTAACGAAAATCTCATCAACTGAAGGACCGATAAATACTAGCTCCTGTGCTGAATACATGAAACCTTGGCCTGACGATAACTGAAACTTCAAAAACATTTTTTTAAAATCTTTTCTTCTTATGTGTTTGTAACAATTTTATAAGTCAACCCATATGATGTTACGCTACTTCAACTATGACGTGCAGACTTTTTTTTCTTTCTCTTTCCCCCCTAAGAACAGTTACTGGTTTTTGTTTTTTGTTTTTTCAGATTCTATTTTATTACATGTCGCTGCGGCAGCTCCAGATGTCAGGACGGCCGCTTGTGGAGATTTCGCAAGCAACACCTGCATTAGACTGAGTGTCCCTGTATTTTCCGCTTCGAGATTAAAAAGGAAACGAGCCTTAACGAAGCTGTGTGAAGTGGAAATGCAGAAGAAGTAAAGAGAACGAAATGAGTTTCTACGACGCAGGGTTTTGTTAAAAAAGAACAGAACATATTACGGTGAAATAAGATTGAATATTTACACGACGTAAGAAAATCTGAGAAATATTCAACGACGTCCTGAATTATAGACTTTAAGCTAATTAAAGAACGAGAAGAGTGTTTATATCTGTATTTTTTATTTGTGTGTTCGTCCCAATAAATGTCAGTGCTTGTCCTAAAAGTGAGTTGTGAGTTATGTATGGAGTCTCACCCCCATAAATATATTAATAGATTCCATTTGCTTTTCTCGACATGAGGAAATATGTTCTTCTCAAATGTATATTCAAATTATTACGAAATTTTTTTCTGAGTTAAACTTTCTAGAATAAAACGTTCCAACTGTGTGGCACGAATACCGGTCGCTCGGGGTGTGAGTGCCAAAAACGCCGGCACGTATACCCGTCGCGCGGGATGAAAGTGCAAACGAGGCCGGCACGAATACCGGTCATTCGTCCCGAACGGGCTAGAGGCTCTAAACTCGGCTACAGTTGTACAGTAGCGAAACAATAAGAAGTAAATATGTTTTGCCTCAGATGGGTATGGCTTGATTATTATTATTATTTTTTTAAAGCTTTGAATTTTGAAATTAATTTAGGGAAGATTTCGTCTTTAATAAGATTGTGGCTGGGGTTTTAATACTTTAGCATTAAAATAAGATAAAAATATGAATTATAAATATTTTATGTAAATTGCTGGATATTATCAATATTTTTTTATAATATCAATATTTTTTTTATACAAGAAATGTTTTTTTTTTTTTTTTTTTTTTTTTTTTTTAGTAAAATTGATTTTTTTTCATTTAATATTTTAATTAAAATATCTATTTTATATGTGTTAATTTAAAATACATTTTAAATGCGAATGTTTTTTATAAGTTTAAGAAAAAAGTTATGAATTGTACTTTTAAATGAATGAGAAAATTAATTGCTATTTATTTTTAAATCGGAAAACGTTTCTTTTCTTTGTTGTTGGTTTAGTTTTTTTTTTAAATTAAATTAGAAATCTTAATTTATAGAATTTTTGGTTTTTCTTTTTTAAAGAGAATTCTGATTTTAGCATTAATAGAACCAATACGCATGCGTGCTACAAATGAACGGGATTTCTCCCCCTTTTTCAGACTTCTAGGAAGAATTTACGGATAAAACATGTTTTCTAGGAGTATGGAAATTGTTTGTTAAAAAATGAGAAATAATTTAATGTATATAGACGAGTTTTATTGACTGTGTATACAGATATATAACAGTACATATTTTCCAAAATTAATTCAGTTACTGCACCAAATTGGGACAAATGAGTGGCGTCAGGAAGGATACTTTGACCTCATGGGATGACATCGATGTCTTAGAATTCACAACAATAGTTGAAAAGATCATCTCAAAATATCAAATAAATGAATCGCGCAAATACATTTTTTAATTTAAACTGTTTTGTAATATTATTATTTGGTTATTTAAAATACGATGTAATTTCTCCTACTTACTGCTTTTAAGGCAAATTAATGAATTTATTATTTTAAAGTTTTCTTTCTCTCAATATTCACGTGAAAATACTTTTGTTGCTAGAAAGGAAATATTTTTATTTGCGCTGCGTTAGAATTGCGCTGTAAAAAAAAAAAAAAAAAAAAAAAAAAAAAACACGACATTTTTACAGTACAAAGTACTGTTCATCTCGCGCACAAAGTCAATCACAGTTGAATGTACTGTATCTTTCTTTGATTTCCTGATTATTTAAACATGGAAAATACAGTAGTTGCGTAAAATTAACAGCACAATGTACTGGCAATTTGGATGCCAGTAGTTTGTGCTGTGGTCCAAATGCGTCCAAAATTGCCAGTACATTGTACTGTTAATTTTACGCAACTACTGTATTTTTCATGTTTAAATAGTCAGGAAACCAAAGAAAGATACAGTACATTCAACTGTGATCGAGTTGTGCTGGCAAATTTACAGTGTTTTTTTTTTTTTTTTTTTTTTTTTTACAGTGTGGCAACAATAGTTTAAAAGATCTTCTAGAACGAAATGTTAAATGTCCTGTGTAAATATATTTTTAAATTTAAACTGTTTGGCAATATTATTATTTTGCCATTTTAAATAGAACATAATTTCCTTCATTTACGACTTTTAACGTATATTAATGAATTTATTATTTACAATTTCCTTTCTCTTTTAAAATTCATGCGTAAATATGGTTTTTATGACATAAGTTTTAATGTTTTAGTGCTTTTAATACGCACGCAATCATTTAATTTTAATTTGAAAGGGTTATTTTAATGTTTATGATAGTCACGTGTAAATAAATTTTCAATTTGAGGGAAATATTATTCTTTGCACTGTTTTTAATTTGGCAACAATTTAAAATAATATCCTTTTCTAAACTATGCAAAAATGTTTCTCGAAATGTTGAAAATTTGAATTTAAAATGGAAATAAATCCTCAAAAAATTAGTGAAATTAAAAAAATAATTGCAGTTTGCACACAATGAGTTTCTGATGTATTTATATCCTAAAAAAATGATTCAAATCTTATCTATAGTTTTTGCTCCTATAAAACTTTTTTAATGGAACGATTTTTACCAACTTTAACATTAAATATCTCTTAAAATAGTTATTGGACTGAAAAGTTGTCAACATCAGCACGTTTATCAAACATTTCTCGTTAACATATTTTTGTATACAGTAGTTTTCTTAATATTAACGAAGAAAGACCTCCCAGTCACAAAAAAATTCATTTAGAGCGGCGATGACGTTAGTTAATTTTTTTTAGAATAGAGAGATATTAACATTTTAGCTAATAATAGAGTATAAATTTGCTTGAAATTATGAGAGTTAGGGAAAAATAATGATTTAAAAAAAACATAGGGTTAACATTGCGCATACAAAAAAAAAAAAAAAAAAAAAAAAAAAAAAAAAAAAAAAAAAACGATTATTCTAAATATTATACTTTAAGCTGGAAATATTTTTATATATATATAAAAAAATCATATAAAGTTAGGGTGTACGCCGCCGTAGGTAGTGTCTCCTTTCAATATTAAGTTCGTTTGGTAAGATTTTCGTTTAAAAATACAAAATCATTCAACCCTAATTTTAGGTATAATTAAGGTTATTATAACGGAATCGGACAACGCCGCCCATTGTGTCAGCTAGCATTAAATAAAGGGAAAAGCATTGCGCATCTGTTAATTTTATGGTGCCTTTCTCCAGCTCCCTAAGTGTTACCATGTTTTCTTTGCGCATCACGAATAAAAAAAAAAATCTTTCCAAAGGTCTTGCGCATCTCTCAATTTTATGGTGTTCCTAAGTTTTTTGCCTTTGTTTGTGCATCACATCAGTTGGATGAAATTATTTGTGAATACTAATTACAAGTAAATTTACATTTAAAGTACCAAGATTAAGTTTTTATAGAAACAGAGAAAATTATAGGACTAGAAAACACGAATTCTGCTTTTTCAGAATTTAGCGTCCCTCTCGATGAAATGTTTTTTTTAAATATAGATAGTACAAAACATAGTTCAGTTTTAAGTCTGAAAACACACACGTTTGTTTTATATGAAATGATGTCATTCGCATCCACTGAAGAATTTCACATTTACGATCTAGTCTTAAACAGAATCTATGCATATGATGTCACTATCGCAGAATGCTACACAATTCCATCAAAAAACGATGTCGTCATTCAATAAAATGGACAAAAAAATAAATAAAAATCGGCTATCTAATGATTCATATGCCTTCATTTGTTTTAACCTTAACATAGATACTTAAAACTAAATAATTTATAATAGCTCTATGTTTTATCAGAAATCACTCATTTAAATATTTTCAAAATAACTATTTTTCCTTTACTTTCTACAGAAATGGAGTACTTCCGTTGTCAGGAATTGGATTATTAACTTGTTTAATCCTTTTGAGGGCGGTGTCCTTAAAAAAAAGGACACGTAATTTTAATTCCAAAACTGACAAAGGGCACCAAGAATATTTAATTAAACTTTTCCTAATATAATGTACGTGAAAATAAACAAGTTCGTTTTTTCTAATAAATTCGTTTATAAATTCCAGTGTCACTCCATTATTTGATCAGTTTATAAACAGAATTACTCCGCGCCGGTAAAGGTTAAAACCCTTCAATTTGTAATTGTGTGAATTTAGGTTATTGATAATTAAATTTATATTTTAGTAATTTTATATCCATATTTGGTAACCTAATTTACCAGCCTCCAAAATTGTTAATCCCAGAAAAAAATGCTCCTTTTGTCATCTATGTTGTCATTTTGTTTATGCAAAAGCAATGAATGTGCACTTGTAGTGTTATTTTATCTTCAGATCTCAAGATGCTGTTATACCCTTTACATAAACCCATATCCCTTTAAGACCTGAGGTACATAGTAACTAAACAAAAATCGTTAAAAACTACAAAAGAATAATAATAATAATAATATCTCAAAAAGAAATTGAGACGCAGTTTTCAATCAAATTGCATTTAAAAGTACTTTTTTCTGTTCTTTTAAACATACTTTAACAGAATACTTTTGACACTTACTGTAAACGAACTATAAATGCCACACACTTAATTTTCAATAACTATCGTTCTAGATTAAATGTCTTTAACTTATACAAATTTCAGGCAATCTGCGTATATTTACGAGAGTTAGAGCGCTGTCAGATGAACAGACAAACTGAGTTCATAAGTTCTTTTCAACAATGTTGGGAGTTAGTAAGTAGTAAAAAAAATATTTTGAAGGAATAAAACACATTTCTATTTTTATATATTCATGCTCTTGTGTGTTAATGCGCGCTCATGGAATGTTCCATAAAATATAAACTACAGAAAACAGTAGGTATCATTATTATTATTAAGAAGTATGATTTAGCGAAGAGAAGCGAAAAAACAATGAACTAGAATTGATCATCAAAATATGGATACATAGTTGATGATATCTTCAAAACAAAAGTCGCCCAAATGACGTATTTATTAATCTCTAAATATCTAAGAGGAAATACAGCCTATGGCAATCTTTCAATAATCTTCTTTTTTCAAACTTAACTATAATTTAAAAATACGTTATTGTACTTTTCCTGGACAACTTTCCATAAAGATTTTATCACCTTAAGAGAACGTTTTTCTAGACTCCATACTATTGTTTGTCTTTTCGAAAATAAAGTAGTAATCAACTATGATACAATGTGGAAAATTATGGCTGTAAGCATATGTTTGATTGAAAGCCAATGTTTAAGAGATATCGAATAAGTTTTCCTGTGCGGTATTAGGCAGTGAATACCATATTTCAAAATAAATGAAGTGGGAACAATAATAAAAAAAAAACATTTTATGACACAACATATTACTGATGCTCTTTAAAAAAAATTAATAATAAAAAATATATGCTAGTGCTAGCTATTTATGGTAAAAATAACTCTTTACATATTGTCTTAGAATACACCATCTTTATTTCTAAAAGTCCCTTTTAAAAATTTCAATCTTTTTCTAACTTATTAGGAAATTTTATTTGAAATAATTATCAAGCATGCTAATAAAATATTTTTAATAACAACGCTAAGAAAATGTTTTGCGAAGTGAAATGAACTTAAATGAGTTTAATTAAAGCTGCTCTTCTAAGAAAAAAATTCCAATTCCTGCTCATTAATACAATATTTTAACCCAAACACAGATTCATTTTTACACAGAAAGATAGGTTTTTGCAGAGGGGGATTCAGGAACCTCTCCCCTCCCCTTATCGCATAAGCCTCCGACAGAAATTTGCGTTAGACAACATAAGGATTGTGATCCGTCAAAAGAAAAGAAATGGTCACAATTGTTGAAAAATATTTATGGCACAACATATTTTCTTTTATAAATTTAGTAATAAAGAAAAATATATTAGTGTTAGCTATTTATGGTTAAAAAAAAAAAAAAAAAAAAACTGTTTTCCTATCGTTTAACAGCAAGAAAAGTGACATATCTTGCAAAAATCCATTTTGCGTTTTTATTCATCTAATTGGCCTGTCATAGATGCTTCTTGCTATAATCAGTGTTGTAGTCGTAAAAGAATCAAAATTTATATGTTTGAAGCAGAGGGTATAGCTAAAGTCATGAATGTCATGCCAATAAGAGTACACGCTATAGCTTTATTTGAGAAACACGTGGTATACGGAGCTTCTTTAAAAAATCCAGAAGGTATACTTCTGTATACCCTCCACTACACCCCTGGCTACAATGAAAGTTTCATAAGTGTAGTGATCCGGAAAAACATTTCATTACGCTATATGTCCATTCGTGACCTCAGGAGAGGGTGGATTGTGTGGGGAGGTACAATTACGTAACTCTTCAAACCTCATCTACAGCTACATTCTTAAGGGTTTTACGCTTTTATGCATGCTTTTACTGATGCATGCATAGTTAAGTTCTATAATTTCATGTAAAGACAATCAACCTGTCCTGTGAAATTTACTTTTGTCGAGATGTGTCACTATTCTTGCGGGTGAATGATATTGTCTTAGATTACACCATCTTTATTTGTAAAAATCACTTTTAAAAATTTCAATCATTCTATAACTTATTTGGAAATTTTACTTGAAATACAAAAGTTGAATGCTAATAAAATATTTTAAATAACAACAACAACAAAAAAATATGCTTTGCGAATTGAAATGAACTTAAATGCATTTAATTAAAGCTGCTGTTGGAAGAATAAAATGCAATTCCTGCTCATTAATACGATATTTTTACCCAAACACAGAGTCATTTTTACACAGAAAGTTTTTGCAGTGGGGGATTGAGGAACCTCTCCCCTTCTCCCCATCGCATAAGTATCAGATATAAATTTGCTTTAGACAACATAAGGATTGTGATCCTTCAAAAGAAAAGAAATGGATACATTTCTTGAAAAATATTTATGGCACATCATATAAAAACGTTCATTCGTTACTCTTGTGACCATTAGAGCAATTTTTCATAAATACTTCCAAAAATTTTATTAAAAAATGTAATATGATAAAAAATGATATAACCAGTTTATACCATTGTGCTCCACTCACGTAACATATATCTAATTTGTAACAAAAAGTACTTTACTCGTCTATATATTAGATGAAAATTTTGTTACTCTTGTGACACTCTGGTCACAAGAGTAACAAAATTTTGATTTATTATATAGATAAGCAAAACGCTGTTTGTTACAAATTAGATACATTTTATGTGAGTGGAGCACAGTGGTATTTAACTGATTATATCATTTTTTATCATATTACATTTTTTAATAAAATATTTGGAAGTGCAGTAGAACCTGGATTATCCGAAATAATTGGGACCAACCCTCTTTCGGAAAATCGAAATTTTCGGATAATCGAGAATGCTTCAATTTTAAGGTTAAAGAGAAATATGCAATATTTCTTATTATGGTAACAAGTGCTTAATAAAACTAAAGCAATAGCACAATAGAAACAAGAATAAATTACCTGAATTTTAATTGTGAAATTAAGTACCTTTTACATATATAACAAGAGTTTGAAAAAATGTTTTGTTTGTCGCACTTTCGATTGCTTTTGCTTTGAAGCTCTATCACGGAGTTTTTTATTATTATTAGTTCAGCAGTATCACAGCCGTTTTGCTGCTCCAGCCATGCCAAAACTTTTGCAAAACATTCAAAAGCTTCAGAATTGCTAATTTGTTCGTTTTTTTTTTTTTTTTTTTTGTTCCACTCCGCAGCTTACTGGAGCTCAAGTTAAATTCACAGGAACTCTAAGAAAGGGGGTTGAAAATATTTATATGTACTCGTAGTTCGGAAAGGACCGCTTGCACACAAGGAATATGATAGTAAAAAAAAAAAAAAAAAAAAAAAAAAAAGGCTTTCAAAATGAATTTTGCAACAAGGAATGTGATAGTAAAAAAAAAAAGACCTTTAACCCTCTCGCTGCGTAACTGTTTTATTAAAATAGATTCAAAATATTTAAAATAGCTTCTTTTGTCACCGGTTTTTCAAAACAAAAATTTTTGTCTAATTTAATCAGGAAAATGCTTCGATTAAATAAGGCAAAATTTCCAAAAAAAAAAAAAAAAAAATAATAATAATAATAATAAATAAATAAATAACTGGTGGGAATAATCAAGAAGGATTAATTAGACGGAAAAATGCATCCCCGAGAAAAACTCGGGTTGCGCAGCGAGAGGGTTAAAAATTGATTTCGGTTAAACGAGAGTTTCGGTTAAAAGAGTTTCGGATAAAAGAGCTTCTATTGTATTTATGAAAATTTGCTCTAATGGTCACAAGAGTAACAGTGGACGTTCATATATTTTCTTTAATAAAATTAACGAGTCGAAACCCCGAATGAAAATGTTTAAAAGAACTGATTGATTGAATTTATAAAAAAAATAACAAAAATAATTAGAATAGTTAATAAATTAGCTAGCTTTTAAAACAAATATTACTTTTAACTCAAGTTTAATTTCAAATTTTTAAACTATTGAAAAATTAAACTTTATTCCTATACGTCATCAACAACAAACAATTACACTAATGAAATTATGAAGTTATTCATTGAGGTTTTACATAATGAAAAATCAACGAAAATTGTTCCATTATGACATAATTACAATTTTTGTTTTCAGGAAAATCTAAAAATAAAATCTTTTTCACCTTCACAAAATGTGCATACATACTTTTCATATTAATATTCACTATTTAAGGGGGTCCGGGACACATTTTCAAAAAAATTTTATTTATTGGGTTAAAATTTTGAAATTTTTCGTGATAGTTAACCATATTATTTGTAAACAAAATCGGATGATAAAACTTCTCATAATTTTTTTTTTAAACTTAAATTTTAAATTTTGTTTAAAAAGTGGGGTAGTTTAAAATCGTTATAACTCGAAATATTATTTATAGAATTTCAATTTTTTTTCATTTAAATAAACGAAAATATATAAGTTTTAATTTAGATTCAGCATTTTAAAAAGTACTAATTAAAAAAAAATAAAAATACTTAAAGTGAAAATTAGAAAAAAAAATGATGTAACTTTTTTTAAAAATCATATTTTCAAAAGTAATATATATTTTTTAATTTGCTGAATCTAAATTAAAGTAAAGCTATTGAAAAAGACATGTTCCAAGTTTGAACTATTTATCTGTAACGGTCCTTGATTTATAACAATTTAAATATGAGTAATGGTGAAAAAACTCATCATGAAGAAAAACGCAATTTCACTAGAAGTCGTTTCCTTGACAACCATAGCTTGAAAGGTAGATTTTGAAAACAAACCAAAACGAAAAAAATAATATTTCCTTTTCTAATTAAGATAGAAACATGATTTAAATGTCATTTTAAGAAGAAAACGGCAGAGAAATTTTTAATCCAATAATTTAAAAAAAAAATTGAAGATTTTTGTGTCCCGGACCCCCTTAAAATATATTTTTACGTGCAATAGATTATTAATAAATATATTCCCAAACTTGATGTCACGTTTGCCAATTATAATTTTGCAGTTAAACATTCACACTCTAGACTCGAGTTTCTAACCTAAGAGACGGTGGCATTTACTTTTAGACGCATTCGTAGTGAAATATTTAGTTTTAATAATAATAATAATAAACTAGAAAACAGGAATTCTGCTTTTTCAGAATTTAGTGTCGCCCCCGATGGAAAAAAATATATGTATATAAAAATAGATAGTTCAGTTTTAAGACGCTAATCACGCACTTTTATTTTATATAAAATGGCGTCATCTGCATCAGCTAAAGAATCCCTCCTTTATGATCCAGTCTTAAACAACATCTACAGTAAAATATGCATAGGATGTGACTATCGCTGAATAATACTCAAATCCAAAAAAAGAGATTTCGTCATTCAAAAATCTGGACAAAAAAGATCGTCTATCTCATGATTCATATGCCTTCATTTGTTTGTAATATTAACACAGATACTTAAAATTAAATTTAGTTTATAATAGCTTCATGTTTTATCAGAAATCATTCATTTAATATTTTTTCAAAATAGCACGTATTTTATTTTATTTTTTCAGTTTTTATGAGAAAATGGCAACAAAATGATATAATTACTGTTTTCCAACTATTTTTCCTTCACTTTCTACAGAAATGGAGTACTTGAGTTGCCAAAATTGATCAAATGGTGCTAAAAACTACAAAAAATAAATAAATAAATAAATAAAATAAAAAAAATAATATCTCAAAAATAAATGGAGATGCAGTTCTCAAACAAATTGCATTTAAAAGTACTTTTTTTTTTCCAATACGATGGTATAAAAATTGAAAATGTGCGATGCTTAGAAGTTAAAAAAATTGCGGTATAGATCATTCCGCACAATGGTACATCTGCTTTGATTTACGGCTGGCTTATACAACGGAACGTTATTTTTTGGAGACGACACATTAATAGGTGGGGGAAAGAAACAGCATGACGGGGGCTAAAAATACTCATTTCATTTTTACTATAACATCATTTTCATCCACTGAAACTGAAGCCCTCTGAAATGAGCATCTCCATCTCAGCATCAGCGAAATGAAAATAATATTGAAATGTAACAGATATATGAGTAAAAATGCGTTATTTTAAATTCTGACGTCATTTTCTGTTCAAAAGTTAAAAAAAAAAAAAAATTGTTTTTGTAATGCGAAAATGGCATCCGTAATGATAGGGTAATTCCCATTGTTTACCTTCTCTCTTCAACAATGGAAGTAATCGGATTGTCACCGATGTGAAGAAATTTCATAACGGACTTTTAAAATTAAAATATAAAAATGGAATTATTTTTAAATATAGCGAGTGTGGGCACATCTACAAATAAAGTGCTTTCATTTAAAAAAAATAATTATGAATAATTAAAATTAAATGAAGGCTTTTTTCGGAGTTTATAGATTTTTCATTTTCCAAGATAGCGAGTTGTAAAAAGTAAGTTATTTGTATTTTTCGTATCAAGAATCCAAATAAAAAAGCCGTAACCTTAGTTTGTAGACTTCTTTGAAATACATATTTTTTTTAATTGAAAAATTATATGTTAAAGTCAATTTTTTAGGCTTGTTTGTAACGTACAAAATATAGGGCGCTAGGCGCAAATGGGTACATTTTTCTATTAGCCATTTATGAGACAGTCCTTTTCAAGATGATTTTGAAATAAACTGTTTTTTAGCCTGAAACATGATTATTCTTAATTTATTAATACTTATAATGTTATTAGTCTCTGTAAAGAAATAAATATACTTTTTAAATGTTCATAAAAATACTAATTATAGTATTACAATTTAAATTCTTAATTTATATAAATTTAGACAAAACATATAATTATGCATCTTCCCACATATGGATATTCCCATATTTAGTACGTTTACAGTTTATCAAATAAATACAAAAATATTTTAGCGTAATTTTTTTTAGTATTTTTCCAGTTTATTTTGTAACATTTTAAAGTGATTTTTTCAACAAATTTTAGAAAATAAAAATTCAGGCATAAGTGCGTTAAATAAAAATGTCGATTAAGTTTTAGAATAATGTATGTTAACTTATAAAACAAAAAGTTAGCAGTTTAAGGTAATATAATTAAAATACAAACATCAAGACATTGTTAACCTTCTTTATTATATAGATTTCGATATTGTGTCACTTTCAAAATATTAGAGAGATTTTTTGCAAAAAAATACAATTTTTTCTTAATCTACGAATATATACTATTACCGCGAACGTAAAAGTAAAATAACCTGTTACGAGTTACCCATGGTTCTGAAATACGTTCTTTATCTTTAGAACAACGAAATACATTTTCGAAATTTAAAGAAGAATTTTTAACCTCTTTAGAGACGAAGGTAAAATAACACTGCAAATACACATTCATCGATTTTGCACAAACAGAAAGATAACATAGACAGTAAGAGGAGCCCTTTTTCTGTTTTTGATAACAGAAAAAGGGCAGTGTCTTTGCGACACTCTAAAAAAAAAAAATCTGTAAAGCTATTAAAAGTTTTCTAGGAAACTGGAATTCCAAGAACTTTTTATGTAACGGCAACAACAAGAATTCATGTAACAAGTACACTTTTGTACCGTAAATCAAATAATATGCAAAGTCACTAAGAATTTTTTAGAAACTGGGATGCCTAGAACTTTTTATGTAACTGCAACCCGGGTTACAGACAATATTTTAGTAAGATTTCTGTAATTTCAGTATGTTGTTTTGCAAAGCTACAAATTTCTGTAGCTTTACAAAATCTAGTTCTCTAGATTTAGACCTTTTTTTTGTACACTGTAAAAAAAAAAAAAAAATCTATAAAGTTTTTCTAGGAATCTGGGATTCCTAGAATATTTTATGTAACGGCAACAACAAAAATTTCTATAACAGCGTCTGTTACAGGAATTTTTGTTGTTGCCATTACATAAAAAGTTCTAGGAATCCCAGTTTCCAAGAAAAACTTTAGTAATTTTACAGATTTTTTTTTCTTTACAGTGTACAGTGCACAGATTAAATTTTACTAAGCAAGCAGATTTCTTTTACTTTACATCTGTAGAATTACAGATATTTTTACAGTGTACGGGGCTGGTAATTTAGGTTCACAAATACGAATTTAAAATTACAAAAACCTTAAAATATCGATTTAATTATTGATAACTTAAGTTACGCAGTAACAAATTGAAGGCCGAATTAACTAAATGATCTACAAATCTTCAAAACATTTTATTGAAAAGCATTTAAGTTAATTATGAAAATTTCTTACTTTCTTGGACACACAGTTTGGAATGCATTTTGCAAACTCAGGTGAAAATAACACTTATTTTATGAGGAAATACGCATCAGTGCTGCAATTTATTGGTTTTGATCCAAAGCCCAAAACATTCAGCTATATAGAAGTAAAGTAAAAATGTAAAAAAAATCAAATAGTTTAGTTTACATCCTCTTCGGTTTGGAAGTATCACATGTGATACTTGAGAAGCGAGGGGGATAAGAACCAAGTATTTTTTTTAACTCAACTGATTTATTGAAACGTTCACGAGTGGTTTTTATGGTGCATTAATTAGTTTTGTCAAACCGGAATATCGGTTTTTTGCTCACAGGCTATCAAAGCCTGAGAGCTAATGTGCCCACAGGTTCTGTATATGGGGCATTCTCACAATCTTTTGACTTTTGGGAAAAAAATCTGGCGAAATTAAACTTGCTAAAAAAACATTTTAATCTGATAGACGAATGCCTTAATGATTCAAAATAAAGAAAAAAGGGTCAGCAGCGAAATTTTTTTTATTTAACTGAGGTTTAGGTTAAACTTGCGAGTTTAATTTTCCTTACCATTTTACCACTATAACTTTTTATTTTCTTCTAAATTTTTACTTATAATGAATTTGCATAGTACCCACAGGACATTCAAATAAGAAATAATAACAATGTAGTACTTTTAAAACAGAATTTTGGTATAACACTGTCTTAAAGGGGTGTTAAAGAAGGGACGGTAAGGTAAAAAAACGGACGAAATGGTAAAAAAAACGGACGAAATGGTAAAAAAAGAGACGGTAAGGATGAAACGGTAAGGAAAATTACCACCTATTTTTAGGAAAATCATGTTAAGACTAAGTGATAGCCACAATGTTCATTGATTTTTCGAAACAGTTGTTAACATTGGATTAAATTATTATTATTTTTTTTTATTTACATCGAAAAGTGCAGGAATAAACCTTGGGGACGGTAAGACTACCAATAAAGCCACAGTGCTTGAAATTGATATTAGGTAGCTTTCATTACAAAAAGCTACCTATTGCAGCCGTTCGGAGGAAAGCGATTTCAAAAAATTTTGGTATATTTTCATCGATCATGACCCCCAGACCCCGAAACCACCCTCCGTTCAAAATTGATATATATATATATATATATATCAACTTGTTAAGATTTTAAAACATCTTCATTCTGTTTGTAATATAACGACATATGACTTCAAAGATCTTTTTAATAATATAGACCTATTAGATTTACATAAAATTATAAATGCATTATTTAAAAAGTATTATAAAAAACTGGAATTACCATCTTATATAGATATTGCATATTTTAAATCTTTAACTAACTTCATTAGCTATAATAATTATATATTGCAAGATAATACTTTATATTTACAGCATGTCGGTATACCACAAGGCGGTTGTACTTCCAGTTTACTCTCAGACTTATACTTATCTCATTATGAACGCAATTTTACTAATAATAATCTACATTTATATCGTTATATTGATGACATCATTTTAATTGAAACTGATCAATCTGCAATTACTCGATTTCCAGTTGATTATCCCACTAATTTGGAATTAACGGAAAACCTTTTATCTAACAATACAATTAACTTCTTAGATCTTAAAATTACAATAAAAGACAATAAAACAATCACAGATTTGTATGACAAACGTAAAGAATTTAAATTCACAGTTAATACATTTACAAATTTTAAATCTTGTCTACATCATTCTGTATTTCGTAATATAATACTTAATCATTTATATAGAATAAAATGTTTATGTTCTTCTCCTCTAATTAACAATAATATTAAAAAACTAATTTATGATGCATTAAATCATGGTTTTCCAAAAAAATTCATATATTCATTAATATACAATTAGTACTTTTCTTACATGATCTATAAACACAAATTAACACATGCGTAAACAAAATTACAAAAAAAATTATAAAAAAAAAAAAAAAATATCTATAAAAAATTAAAAATTGTAAAATAATATAAAAAAAATATTATAGGTTGGTTGGGTGGGTAGATGTTAGAGTACGGAGGAGGGTGGTGTTGTCTGGATAATACGCAATGGTTAATTATTTATTTAAAAAAGCGGGGCTCTTGTATTATTACTATTTTTTTGTTATGTATTTTATGTGGATGTTGATTTGATATTTTATATGTAAGTTGGAGATTTTCATTAATATTATAATTAGCTTAATTATTCATTAATCTAATTTACAATTATTTGTTATTAAATTCTAATTTACTAAGGACAATATCATATTAATTACTAATAGTATGCCACTCTTAGTTTAATGTTTTTGAATGTCCCATATTCATACTTTATGGATTTTTATGGATGTCTGAAAATAATCCACATTCTATATTTGTGCGTTTTAAGTAATGGGATTTTAAGTATTATTTAACCTTCTATATACTTCCACATGTTTGATATTTCCTGTTCATTTTATAAATATCTTATATATAATTCATTAAAAAATAATTTTTAGATAATTTTTAATAATTATTTATATTAATTATTACTGAATTTATTTTGTTTTATAGCATATAGATATATGCTATATATTATCAATGTTCTAACATTATTTAAACTCTTAGTTTAGTTTAAATAATTTAGCTAATAGAACATATTGTATGCTTTTAAATTTTATTAACAATAGTTTTAAATACTTTGTGTGATTTATATTAGGTTTATAATTCTCTATATATAAGGATTTGTTTGGTTTTGCTGTTTAAACAGTTATTTACATTCAAAAGCTTGCAAATTTTTATCTTGCGATAGATGTTTAATATAATTATTAATAGATGGCAGCACTAAAATTGTATCTTTCATATTGCTCTTATTTTTAATTTTTCTAGCTCCATTTTAGTTATATTTTATACACCAGGGTGTATTTTTAGCTAAATTTTGACGATATTGTTAAACTGTTATCTATTAATTTAATAGTGCATTTTAAATAATGTAATTAATTTCTATATATTTTATATTAGATTAAATTTGTTTTACAAGGTATTTCAAATATTATTTCACAATGTATTAACTGCATCCTTTGGTATCATTTACTGTGATTTCTTAACTGTTTTATTCACCTTAATCTTTTTGATATACTGGAAGACATGTGCACATGGATTTTTGTAAAATACTGAAATATTAATCGGTATGGTGTTTATTATTTCTATTTTATATCCTATAAATATTTAAATACGTTTTATTGATTCTTCCATTTCATATTATTTGTTTCTATTCTGCTTTCATTTTTAATCAATTCACTTGATTTTAGTGGTTGTTCTATAATTCTCTATATATAAGGATTTGTTTGGTTTTGCTGTTTAAACAGTTATTTACATTCAAAAGCTTGCAAATTTTTATCTTGCGATAGTTGTTTAATATAATTATTAATAGATGGCAGCACTAAAATTGTATCTTTCATATTGCTCTTATTTTTAATTTTTCTAGCTCCATTTTAGTTATATTTTATACACCAGGGTATATTTTTAGCTAAATTTTGACGATATTGTTAAACTGTTATCTATTAATTTAATAGTGCATTTTAAATAATGTAATTAATTTCTATATATTTTTTATTAGATTAAATTTGTTTTACAAGGTATTTCAAATATTATTTCAAAATGTATTAACTGCATCCTTTGGTATCATTTACTGTGATTTCTTAACTGTTTTATTCATCTTAATCTTTTTGATATCCTGGAAGACATGTGCACATGGATTTTTGTAAAATACTGAAATATTAATCGGTATGGTGTTTATTATTTCTATTTTATATCCTATAAATATTTAAATACGTTTTATTGATTCTTCCATTTCATATTATTTGTTTCTATTCTGCTTTCATTTTTAATCAATTCACTTGATTTTAGTGGTTGTTCGGGCACAGGGGAAAATTAATTTTAGCATTAGCTTATTTCTCCCACAGAAAACAACCATTTTGCTTATATCATTGAATTCTGTGCCCTCGATAACGTAATTCAATGTATAAGCTTTTCAATTTTTGTCGGTGTCCACTTTTTTCTTTTTTCTTCCATAATAATTCTTATAATATATATATATTTTTTTTTTAATACTTACAGCTTTAATTCATAATAATTGACGGTGGCAGGTTATGTTTAATTAATGGTAATATATATATATATATATATATATGACCTATGTCACACTGTAACTCTCGTAATTATGAACCGATTTCGATGTAATTTGGTATGTACATAGTACATACAAATGTCTCGACCGAGTTCGTTGGCCAGCTTCATCCGCCGTTTTGTTTCAAAATGGCGGCCATTTAAAATTTAAAAAAAAATTAAAAATTTGAAATGTGGTACCAAAAAATTAAAAATGGAAAAATATTATTTTCTTATGTATTTGACCTTTATACAAAGATTCCGGAGCAGTTTTTGTTTCGTCTATATCTTAAAAAATGGCTGAGTTATAGCATTTTGAATTTCTAGCGTGGCTGACATTTCGAAACGTCCTGAATTTTGTCACGCGATACAAGGCGTATTTAAGAACCGATTTCGATGTAATTCGGTGTGTACATAGTGCATACCAATGTCTCGACCGAGTTCGTTGGCCAGCTTCATCCGCCATTTTGTTTCAAAATGGCGGCCATTTAAAATTTTTTAAAAAATTTAAAATTTGAAATGTGGTACCAAAAAATTGAAAATGGAAAAATATTTTTTCCTTATGTATTTGACCTTTATACAAAGATTTCGGAGCAGTTTTTGTTTCGTCTATATCTTAAAAAATGGCTGAGTTGCAGCATTTTGAATTTCTAGCGTGGCTGACATTTTGAAACGTCCTGAATTTTGTCACGCGATAAAAGGCGTATTTATGAACCGATTTGGATGTAACTTCGTTTATACATAGTACATACTAATGTCTCGACCGAGTTCGTTGGCCAGCTTCATTCGCCATCTCGTTTCAAAAGGGTTGCCATTTAAAAAAAATTAAATTTAAAATTTAAAATGAGGTATAAAAAAATTGGAAAATGAAAAAGATTTTTTTATGTGTTTGGCCTTGATACAAAGATCCCCGAGCAATTTTTGTTTCTGAAAATTTGTTCTTTTGTTTATATCTTAAAAAATGGTTGGATTACAGCACTTTGAATTTCTAGCATAGCTAACATTTTGAAACGATCTTGTATTTGTCACGCGATAACACACGTATTCGCCCATTTCGATGTAAGAAGGCATGTGAATAGTATACATCAATACCTCGACCAAGTTCGCTGGCCAGATTCATCAGCCATCTTGTTTCAAAATGGCGGCAATTAAATTAAGAAAAATATATATATTTAAAGTGAGGTGCAAAAAACTTAGAAATTGAAAAAGGTTTCTTTCTTAAGTATTTGACCTTGATATAAGTATTCGGGAGCATTTTTTGTTTGTCTTTACCTTAAAAAATGGCTCAGATATAGCAGTTTCAATTTCTATTGTGGGTGACATTTTGAAAAATCTGATTTTTTGCATGCGACAGCACTCGTATATATCAGCCGATTCCGATGTGAGTGAGCATGTGCACAGCAATTACTAAGGTCTCGACCAAGTTCACTGCTTATCCTCATCCACCATGTTGTCTTAAAATGGCAGGCATTTTAAGAAATCGCCGAATTTGGTAGCCAAATATAAGTTACTTTAAATAAAAGCAGCTTGGATAAAGCTGACTAATTTCGCGAAATTCTCATTCATAATGATTTAGTATTGTATAAATTAGTATTGAATCTCCTATATTCGGTTACCACTAAATTGACCTTCGTGTGTTTGAATAATATAAGTTGGCTTTTTTAAAATAAGGAATATGAAAGCTACCTCTTCCTCCCGGCACTGGCCGGAAGGACTTTTTAAATGCTGATTTATATTCTGCAGTAAATTTCCTGTCAAAGAATTTTAGATATTCTTTCTCTAGCATATTTCTAAGCATGAGCAAAAACTTAAAAAAAATTGTGTCGCTTCATCTGAAGTGATTTTCTGTATAATTTTAGAAGAGGGATGGTAAAAATTCTAAACACAAGGACAGAGTTAAAAAAATAATATCAACCCTAAAAATGTGTGCCGGTTAACTTTTAGCTACATATTGATATAAAAAAATAGTTCCAGTTTCAGAAAAAAATTACATCGAATTATTTTTATTGAAACAATTTTCTCCGGACAGCTCCAAAAATCAGCATCAGGGACACGGGACGGTAGATGAGTTTTCCATGTGTTTGGACCCCCAACATCGTCCAAAACTTATTTATCTCGCTAATATTGTTGTGCAATCATGCAATGGGATGTTCCCAAGAATATGAAATAAAAAAAAACACAAAAAAGTATATTAAATAAAAAATTATTATTCAGGGGCATGAAAGTTAAAAGATTGTGAGAATGTCCCATATATGCATGTATGTATGTACCTAACGCTATAACGCTTGATAAAAATATCTTATTTGCTTGAAATTTTGTAAATAGGTTCATTCTGATAAGGCGCTTCCCTGATTAGTTTTGGGAGTTCATTGGTTAAGTATAAAGGGGGAAACGGGGGCTAATCCCCCCTTAACTTAGATAAATGGGTTTTTCATGCAGAATTATCAGATTTGCTTCAAATTTGGTATACCGGTTGGCGCTTCCCTGATTGGATTTGGCGGTTCATTGTTTAAGTATAAAGGGTGGGGAACGGGGTGCCAATACCTCTTAATTCAGATAAATGTGTTTCTCCATCCGATTTGCTTCAAATTTGGTATACCGGTTTATTCTGATAAGGCGCTTGACTGATGAGATTTGGAGGTTCATTGGTTAAGTATAAAGATGTGAAACAGAGCAGTTGGGGATAATCCCCCTTTAACTTAATTCTCGAGTGGCATTTTCTTTGAAATAAGAGTATAATATACAATCAGTGTGAATATTCTGTAAACTCAATGCAATCAGTTTAACTGAGCACTTTTCTTTTTATTAGAATACTATCCAGTTTCAATTAAGGGAGTATTCTGGTCTAAAATTTTGAAAAAATACTTTTTTTTTTTATTGCCTATTCTAAAAGTTTAGAGCTTTAAAAATATATCCTGAAGAGAAAGTTTTAAAATTTCATTAATTTATTGAGTCACGGATATTTTTGTGACGCAGCAACTAAGCCCGTCATGCTGGAGCAAATTGGACGATAGTACTGAAAGTAATAAAGCCGATGTTTAGAAAACTTGTCATCAGAAGACTTACTTCGTAGATGTTTGAGGTCAGAACCCCAAAATAACATGTCGAAAATTGTACGTCAAACATGACAAATGAGGTGTTCGTACTATAATTAGTTTTTTTTTTTTTTTTTTTTTTTATAAATATTTAGATCTTGGTGCAATAGCTGTTGCACTTTTATGCCAAAATGCATCAATACAAAATTTATTACGAGTATATGGGGCATTCTCACAATCTTTTGACTTATGGGAAAAAAAAATCTGACAAAATTAAACTTGCTAAAATAACATTTTAATCTGATAGAGGAATGCCTTAATGGTTCAAAATAAAGAGAAAATGGTCAGCAGCGAAAATTTTTTTATTTAACTGAGGTTTAGGTTAAACTTGCGAGTTTAATTGTCCTTACCATTTTAACCCTATAACTTTTTATTTTCTTCTAAATTTTTACTTATAATGAATTTGCATAGTACCCACAGGACATTCAAATAAGAAATAATAACAATGTAGTACTTTTAATACAGAATTTTTGTATAACATTGTCTTAAAGGTGTGTTAAAGAAGGGACGGTAAGGTAAAACAAGTTGAAAATTGCTCGTCAAACGTGGCAAATGAGGTGCGTTCGTACTATAACTAGTTTTATAATTATTTTTTGCACCCCATATTGTACTGAATGTATACTTTTTTGCCCTTTATAAAGCGCATAGTCTGATACATCATTAAAATGCACTTCCAATAATTTTTTCCCATTCCCCGTAATGTAACGGAACACTTTTGACTGTTCCTGTAATTAAACTATACATCCGATTTTCCTAAAATTTGAAATAGCTCAACAAAACTTTGCAACAATTATATCTTTAAAATTTCAGACCATTCGGAAGGCTGTAATATCATTAAAATGCACTTGCAATAATTTTTCCCATTCCCCGTAATGTAACGGAACACTTTCGACTGTCCCTGTAATTAAACTATACATCCGATTTTCCTAAAATTTGAAATGGCTCGACAAAATTTTGCAACAGTTATATCTTTACAATTTCAGATCATTCGGAAGGCTCTAATATCATTAAAATGCACTTGCAATAATTTTTCCCATTGGCCGTAATGTAAAGAAAAACTTTTGACTGTCCCTGTAATTAAACTATACATCCGATTTTCCTAAAATTTGAAATGGCTCGACAAAATTTTGCAACAGTTATATCTTTAAAATTTCAGATCATTCGGAAGGCTCTAATATCATTAAAATGCACTTGCAATAATTTTTCCCATTGGCCGTAATGTAAAGAAAAACTTTTGACTGTCCCTGTAATTAAACTATACATCCGATTTTCATAAAATTTGAAATGGCTCGACAAAATTTTGCAACAATCATATATTTGAAATTTCAGACCATTCGGTTGGGTAGTTTTTGCTCTGTTACATGCGAACAGACGGACGGACGGACAGACGGACGGACGGACTGAACGACGACTATAGGTGCTACGTATTTATATAATTACGAACGCACCTAAAAAGGGGTCGGTATAAGATAAAAGGGATGAAATGGGAAAAAAAGGGACGGTAAGGATGGAACGGTAAGGAAAATTACCACCTATTTTTAGGAAAATCATGTTAAGACTAAGTGATAGACACAATGTTCATTGATTTTTCGAAACAGTTTTTAACATAGGATTAAATTGAATTTTTTTTAAATTTACCTCGAAAAGTGCAGGAATAAACCTTGGGGGCGGTAAGACTACCAATAAAGCCACGGTGCTTGAAATTGATATTTAAATGCTGATTTATATTCTGCAGTAAATTTCCTGTCAAAGAATTTTAGATATTCTTTCTCTAGCATATTTCTAAGCATGAGCAAAAACTTGAAAAAAAATCTGTCGCTGCATCTGAAGTGATTTTCTGTATAATTTTAGAAGAGGGATGGTAAAAATTCTAAAACCCAGGGACAGAGTTCAGAAAATAATATCAACCCTAAAAATGTGTGCCGGCTAATTTTTAGCTACGTATTTATATAAAAAAAATAGTTCCAGTTTCAGAAAAAAATTACATCGAATTATTTTTATTGAAACAATTTTATCCAGACAGCTCCAAACTTCAAAATCAGCATCAGGGACACGGGACGGTAGATGAGTTTTCCATGTGTTTGGACCCCCAACATCGTCCAAAATTTATTTATCTCGTTAATATTGTTCTGCAATCATGCAATGGGATGTTCCCAAGAATATGAAATAAAAAAAACAGAAAAAAGGGTATTAAATAAAAAATTATTATTCAGGGACATGAAAGTTAAAAGATTGTGAGAATGTCCCCTATTTGCATGCATGTATGTACCTAACGCGATAATGCTTGATAGAAATACCTTATTTCCTTGAAATTTTGTAAATAGGTTCATTCTTATAAGGCGCTTCCCTGATTAGTTTTGGGAGTTCATTGGTTAAGTATAAAGGGGGAAACGGGGGATAATCCCCCTTTAACTTAGATAAATGGGTTTTTCAGGCAGAATTATCAGATTTGCTTCAAATTCGGTATACCGGTTGGCGCTTCGATAATTGGATTTGCGGTTCATTGTTTAAGTATAAAGGGTGGGGAACGGGGTACCAATACCCTTTATAAATAGATAAATGGGTTTTTCTATCCGATTTGCTTCAAATTTGGTATACCAGTTTATTCTGATAAGGCGCTTGACTGATGAGATTTGGAGGTTCATTGTTTAAGTATAAAGATGGGAAACAGAGCAGTTGGGGCTAATTCCCCTTTAATTTATTTCTCGAGGGGCATTTTTCTTTGAAATAAGAGTATAATATACAATTAGTGTGAATAGTCTGTAAACTCAATGCTATCAGTTTAACTGAGCACTTTTCTTTTTATTAGAATACTATCCAGTTTCAATTAAGGGAGTATTCTGGTCTAAAATTTTGAAAAAATACTTTTTTTTTTTTTTCCTATTCTAAAAGTTTAGAGCTTTAAAAATATATCCTGAAGAGAAAGTTATAAAATTTGAATAATTTATGGAGTTACAGATATTTTTGTGACGCAGCAACTAAGTCCGTCACGCTGGAGCAAATCGGACGATAGTACTAAAAGTAATAAAGCCGATGTGTGAAAACTTGTCATCAGAAGACTTACTTCGTAGATATTTGAGGTCAGAAACCCAAAATAACATGTCGGAAATTCTACGTCAAACATGACAAATGAGGTGTTCGTACTTTAACCAGTTTTGATAAATATTTAGATCTTGGTGCTATAGCTGTTACACTTTTATGCCAAAATGCATGAATACAAAATTTATTACGAGTATATATATTAAATTCAGTAATACGGAAATAATAGGACTCCATATTAAATAGGACGTCACCACCACGACAACCTAGAATCATTACCTATCATGGGATATCATTGAATTAATTAAGTATGATAGGATTTAATAGAATGAAGAAAACTTTTATTAATATCTTTTTAAGTTTTGATTGGATTTTCATAAAATTTGAAGTGACTCGACAAAGTTCTTAAAGCATTAACTTTCAAATCATTCGTTTGGGTAGTTTTTGCGCTGTTATATGCCGACAGAATGACAGGTAGGCAGATAGACCAGACGACAACTAAAGGTGCAACGTATTTATATAATTACGAACGTACCTACTAATGAACAGTTAAATTCATTAATCTGGACTTTTGCACCGAAACATATACATGCAGGAACGAGGACAATTGAAATTGCAAATTATATAGATGTCTGGATTTTGAATGAAGACTTTTTACCAATTTTAACAATTCCCAATGTCATGGGAATTACTATTAGTCCCGAAGCTTACGCGTTCGCTATTAAACGGGACAATAATTGGATTGGAAGCTCCGACAAACAAGCTTATTGCGCTTCTAAGGAAGCTGGAACTACTAGCAAATCAGAACGAGCTTCCGAAAATATATATTTTGATGTCGAAGAAAGCACACACTATGAACCAGGAATCACCGATTAACAAAATGTAAGTATAACGCACCATTCTGTTACTTAGACCACTGTGGCTACCTGAAACTTTTTCTCAAAACTTTAAACGCGTTTTTCTCAAAACTGCTTTTTTCAACATCGTTGACCTGATATCTCAAATTTTTTTTAACTGATTTGCTTCAAATTTTGTACAAACCTTCAATGTATAACTTTCTATCGCAGCTACCATTTTTATATCAAAATGATTTTTTTTTCTATTTTGAAACATTAAAAATTATAAAAAAAGTGCTGAAAAATGCCTTTTTTTATAGACAGCCATTATATTTTGCGATTTTTTTTTTTTTTTTTTTTTTTTTTTTTTTCTCTCAGGTATTGGCTATAACGACATACTTTATGATTAAGAATCTTTTTATAAATTTCGTTTCAGATTACCAGAAGGGTTGCAATAGTGTCAACCAGCAACCCCCCCCCCCCTTTTGTTACTCCCAACTTTACCAGCTTTTAACTTTTCTAATTTCCTTTATTTTTTTCAATTTTTTTTTTTGCATATTTTCAAGATATCAATAAATATGTTGTAAACGAATGAAATGATATATATATATATATATATATGTATATGTATATATGTTATAAAATTCTTAAGATGCTCTCTTTTCTTTTTTAAATAGTATACCCTCCCCTTAGTTGCTAATTCAATTTCTATATCTGTCACAAGTATTACTTCAAATCGTAAAAAAACCCATATCAAGTATAGCTTATTTTCGATAATCATCAGTGCAGACATATGTCCAACGTCTTGACACTTCTCAAACATCATAATTTCTTGCCTACTTCAAATCCCAATTTAATTCGGAAGTAACTCGCAACACATGGCCCAATTATCAAGTATTTATTTTATAACTTTTAAATCTCAGAAAGCATGAACACGTAACCTGCATTAAAGTGAAGGCCAATTATCCAGGATTACGCTCGAGCATCTAATATAAAACCGTCTAAGGCTATAAATTATAGTAAAATAGTTTCTTCAAGTACTGATCTTCTCTTAGAACTTTAAATTCACGCAGATTCCTACGAGCAGCCCTTATGAACAAACACAGTATTGGAGACTGCTAGGATTGAATCCGGCGGTTGCCGCCTCGGATGACTGTGGCGTCCCGCTATTATGACCTCTATGCCCAATAAAACAATGTATGAATGAAATGTGTGTGTTTTTAAGTACGAATGCCGCATGACACGACTCCAAATCCTAGTTTTATAATATATATATAAATATATATTTTTATCGAGCTTTTAAATTTATACCTCTAGTCCAGAAATCCCTTTGATTATTATTTCACAAACATATATTCCTTTGAGAAAAGTGGTTACTACACTATAAAACTACTCGGAAAGTTTCAGATTATATGGTATGAAAATAAATTTCGGTTTATAAATTCTTCTTCAAACCTCCAAATATGTATTGGTTTCGGGGGTAAACATAAAGAGCACTTTTTGGAATCTTTAGCATCTGGGATGAGGTCATTATATATTTTTGAGCGTGGTTATATTATATTTTTCTGCGTTATTATTATAATTTTTTTTTCAGTAGTGTAAATTAAAAGAAGAAAAAAAGTGTTACTTAATAGAATGATTCGGTTGTTACTTGGATTTTTTTTTTTTTTTAAACACTTTCTCGCAATAACAAAGAAGAAAACTAGTTGGATGAGCCAATAACAAAACTTTCTTCTATCTAATATATCTTAATATTTCAAAATGTAGTTGCAAATGTCAATACTTTAATATTATTAGTTCAACACTATACAAACTTTGACATTCATCTTAAATTTCTGCTCCAGTTAATTAATCGGAGTAAAAATGAGTTAATCTCGATCATGATATTTATTGCAATCAATAGTTTCCGTTATTCTGTTGTACATCAGCTGTTTGCGAATAGCCATCTTATCATGATGCGAAGTTCCCGCCGCTTAACGATCCGCCGGTGAACAATAGAATTACTTACGAAAAATCGAGAAAGTTACACAAAAATCGCTATCACAGTGCTCCTTTTCGTTAGAATAGTTCCAAATTGAAGGAGGACTTGCTTGGCATAGTCAAAAACATACAAGAAAAAATTGGTTCAATTTTATGCATAACTTCATACACTTTTCGATGGTGCAATAATGAAAATGGCACAAATATTGCTATTACAGCGTCCCTTCCGTCGCAATTTTCCCAAATTAAGGTAGGACCTGCTTGCCATAGCCAAAAACTATAAAAAAAAAATGGCTCAATTCTAGGCATAACTTCATACACTTTTTGATGGTACAATAGTGACATATGGACACACGGACAGACAGACATTTTCTATAAACATGTTTTTGGGGGATCTCTGGCCCCTAAAACGTATAAATCCGCCGAAAAGCGGAAGTCGAAAAAAATTTCGATTACATTACTTTATTCTATTGAAGATAGAAAAAAGTAACGAGCGAGTGAAATTGTAATTGTCGTTAAAATATATATTTAGAGTATATTTTAGGCATTTTAAGGCTGTTCTTAAATCGAAAAGAGCAACTTTCTGACATAAGCTTTAATTTATTTTTGTTCAAAAATGCATGAAACTAGCTGGTATTGTTGTTCAGAAACTGTGTCATTGAGCTGTTTTTTCCATTTTTTTGCAAACACAATAGATTTTTCAGAAAATAGTGCCAAAATGGGCGTTTTGAACCGAATTTCCGGGCGAAGGAAGAAAGGGCTCTCAAGAGCGGTCGAAAAACGTGTTTGTCACGTGATCAAATTCGCTTATAACTCAATAGGTAATTGATTGATCAAAAAACGGAAAAAAACAGTTCAATTCCAAATCGCTTCCGTGGCCAGGCTTTCCAATTTTACCTTCCAATTTTTTTGTTGAGCAGAGCAGTTAAGAACAGCCTTAACATAAACTTCAAATCTAATTTTTTAAAAGCGCTGATTTGCTCGTAAAATGCCACTTCCTTTTGAGCTTTTAATATGAAACTAGCAGGGATGACCGAGCTAAGCTCGGTCAAAATTAGCTTTGTGTTCAATTCGATATTTTATTCTCACTGTATCATTCTTGCTGTTTAGATACAATTGGCTTGATCCTGAGACATTGTGACCCAAAATGATCCACTAATCGATTTTTTTTTTTCGAACATGAGACCTAACCAATGCTCTTCTCGAACCCGAAAACGATAGAATACAAAATTTAGTCAAAATCGTTAGAACCGTTTTCTAGATAAAATTAGCTTGACCCACTGTCACCCAAAAGGGACCCACTACTCTAAATTAATAGAACATATGACCTATCCCAATGGTCTTTTCATGCCCAGAAACTATATAAAATAAACTTTTGTCAAAATCGTTTGAGTCGTTTTTTAGATACAATTATCTTGACCTTCAGCGACCCGAAAATGACCCACTAAACGAATTTTCTCGAACTTATTCTCGAACACTTAGCCCAATGGTCATCTCATGCCCAGAAGCGGTATATTACAAAATTTTGAGCCATTTTTTACATTCAATTAGCTTGACACCTGACCCATTGTGACCCAAATTGACCAACTAATCAAATTTTCTTGAACATACGACCTAGCCCAATAGTATTTTCGTGCCCGAAAACGATAGAATGTAAAATTTCGTCAAAATCGTCACAGCCGTTTTCTATATAAACTTAGCTTGACCCACAGTGACCTAAAAATGACCCACTAATCGAATTTTCTCTAACATGTGACTTAGCCCATTGGTCTTCTCGTAATCCAAAACAGTAGATTACAAAATTTAGTCAAAATCGTTATAGCTGTTTTTTATATAAAATTAGTTTGACCCGAAGTGACCAAAAAATGACCCATTAATCGAAATTTCTCGAAAATGTGACCTAGCCCAATACTTTTCTCGTGCCCCAAAACGGTTGAATATAAAATTCAGTCAAAATCTACTGAACCGTTTTTTAGATACAATTAGCTTGACACTGGCCCATTATGACCCAAAAATGACCCACTAATCAAATTTTCTCCAAAATGTGACTTGACCCAATGGATTTCTCATGCTCAGAAACGATATAATACAAAAATTTGCCATAATGTTTTGAGCCATTTTTTAGATACAGTTAGCTTGACCCACAGTGACTCAAAAATGACCCACTAATAGAATTTTCTCGAACATGTGACTTAGCCCAATGGTCTTCTCATGCCCAGAAACTATATAATACAAAATTTTGTCAAAACATTTTGAGTCTTTTAAAAAAGATGTAAGAAAGAAAAGAAAGAAAAAAGATTTAATTATCTTGACCCTGACACATTGTGACCCAAACCAAATTTTCTTAAACATGCGACCTAGCCCAATGGTATTCTCGTGCCCGAAAATGACAGAATACAAAATTTCGTCAAAATCGTTTGAGCCGTTTTCTAGACAAACTTTCCTTGACCCACAGTGACCCAAAAATGAACTACTAATCGATTTTTCTGGAACATGTGACTTAGCTCCATGGATATTTCATGCCCGGAAACGGTATATTACAAAATTTTGTCAAAATGTTTTGAGGTTTTTTTTTAGATTCAATTAGCTTGACCCTGACCCATTGTGACCCAAATTGACCTTCTGATCGAATTTTCTTGAACATGCGAGCTAGCACAATTGTATTCTCGTATCCGAAAACGATAGAATACAAAATTTCGTCAAAATCGTTAAAACCGTTTTCTAGATAAAATTGCATGTCCCACAGTGACCTAAAAATGACCCACTAATCGAATTTTCTCTAACATGTGACTTAGCCCATTGGTCTTCTCGTAATCCAAAACAGTAGATTACAAAATTTAGTCAAAATCGTTATAGCTGTTTTTTATATAAAATTAGTTTGACCCGAAGTGACCCACTAATCAAAATTTCTCGCACATGTGACCTAGCCCAATAGTTTTCTCGTGCCCAAAAACGGTTGTATATAAAATTTAGTCAAAATCGATTGAGCCGTTTTTTAGATATAATTAGCTTGACCTTGATCCATTATGACCCAAAATGACCCACTAATCGAATTTTCTCGAACACATGGCCTAGTCCATTGGTTTTCTTGTGCCCGAAATTGGTAAAATACAAAATTTAGTCAAAATCGCTAGAGCCGTTTATAAAATAAAATTTACACACACACACACACACACACACACACATACACACATACATACACACAAAATTTTTGCTCGAATTATAGTATAAGATAAATTGCCTTCCTATGGTTCAATATCCTGTCAAAAAAATTTTTAAATATCTTTTTAATACAATGGATTTTCTATATTAACAACGCAACTTTAATAGAAGTTTTGTTCTCTTCGTATATGTAAACATATTTGTAAGCTTTAAAAAAATACAAATATATAACAAAATAAATAATAAATAAAATAAATAAAACATTTCTGCTTAGTTAATCCCCATTAAAGTTCATTTCGTTTTCGCTTTCTCTCATGGTGAAAGAGAAACATTCTTCAAGAAGTCCGAGTGATGAAGAAACAGTATTAGGTTCGCGCAAAAAGGAAAGCAAAAAACATTTCTTGAATCGCAAGGCTAACATATTTATCCTCCTTTCTCTTCTTGCTTTCTTGTTTCATTTGCATCTTTATCTGTAATGACCTTGATTGCACTCATCGCCAGAAGCTATGAGACCAGCAAGATTATGTAAAAGAAGCAGACGAAAGACAAAAATTTCTGAGACTAACTATTCTGTACTCACAAACGGGTGGACAATCGTTAAATTAACCCTTTGCTCGAGGTGGTGAAGAAATCTTATGCCATCCGCATCCCCAATCACAGCTAATTTCACTTTTCAAGGTCGCCCTCCGAATTATATATTAGAACTAGCACGTTTCATTTCGCGATTATCGTTTTTTTATGTTTTTAATGCCAAATTTTTTGATGAGCGGGTTATTTTTTAACGGATAGTGTCTACTGACATATGACAGATGTATTTTTGCCATCGGCCAGTGAGAAATATTTTTTCTAACAAACAGTTTCCTATTTATGATATAGAATACAAAACTATAGCTTTGATCATTTGTGAAAAAACTGTATTGTCTTTTCATTTGTAAGATCCTTTTGGATTAATTGGGCGGGGCTTTTCCTTCCCAAACAATGAATACTACAATACAGGCAATACCATCAAGATAGTCATCTTTAGTCGCAAAATTCTGATTATACAAAAATAGTCAAATTACATTTTTAACTCGTTTATGATAGTGCAAAATAGTTCGAAAATGATAAAGTGGAGTATTTTGTATCCTGCATTTTTAATCCTCATTGTTTTTTCATTATCAAACAGTCAGAGAACAATTAACACAGAAACGTCTGAGGCAGAACAGAAAGTGGACACTTCGGTGACAGTTGGTCAAGCTCGTCAAGATTGGATGAAATTCGAACAAGATTTGAAGAAAGGCGTCGCAAAAATTTTACGAAAGGCTATGCCTGTTGTGATGAAAGAAGTTTACAAGAAAGAAGTGTCTGCCCCTTGCCTGGGAGCATTGTTGAGTTTTGTAAAAGGTCTAAAAGACGCGAAAGTATGGGCATATAAAAGTAAGTAATTTTAAATAATTCATTGCAATATATTTTAGACTTTTGTATCCAAATTATGAATTAAAATGTTTTTGTATATTCATGTTAATCGGGCGCAGGTGATAAATCGCTAAATATTGTTCCCATCGAAATCATTTGGGCTGCATTCATTTCATTTAAGATCTAAAATTTTTACTTACTTCATTTAAAATACATATATTGCACCTACTACATATTTAAAATATGCAAATGGGAATTTCGTTTCTGCTGCTTATAAATTGAAATCTGCTGAATGGATTTATTTGGAACTTGCACTATTATTAGCCCCCCGGTACGGTATGCTATTTCTTTCTCCCAGCTTATTTTGTGTCGTCTTCAAAAAATAACGTTACCTTACAGAAGCCAGACGTAAAACAAAGCAGTACGATTAAATACTCTCTATATTTTTTTAACTTCTAAACATCGCACATTTTGAAGTTTTATACCGTCGTATTGGAAAAAAAAGTAGTTTTAAATGCAATTTGTTTGAAAACTGCATCTTCATTTGTTTTTGAAATATAAATTTTTTTCTAGTTTTAGTGACATTTGTTTCATTTTGGCAGCTCAAGTACTCCATTTCTGTAGAAAGTAAAGAAAAAATACTTGGAATAAAGCAATTATATCTTTTTGTTGCCCCTTTCTCATAAAAACTGAAAATAAAAGTAATTAAAATACGTGCTATTTTGAGAAAAATATAAATGAAGGATTTATGATAAAACATGTAGCTATTGTAAACTATATTTAATTTTAAGTATCTATATTAATGTAAATGACGTCATTTTACATAAAATAAAAGAGTGTGCTTTAAGTCTTAAAATTGAAATATGTTTTGCACTACAGCAGAGTCCCGACTATCCGAGTCCCGCTTAACCGAGTCATTTTCTTCTGATGGACTGGTGGCTTCTATTATTGTGAAACAGCCATTATAAATGAAGCATTAGGTGAATATGAAAGAGCAGCTGTAAAAAGTTAGAACTCTGATTTTCTGGTCAGAATAGAAAAAAAATGGCCATAATTTTTTTTTTTTCAAAAAAAAAAAAAAAAAAAAAAAATTACTGCCATTTTTTTTCATGCTGACCAGAAAATCAGAGATCTAACTTTTTACGACTGTTCTTTCATCTTCACCTAACGCTTCATTTATAATGGCTGTTTCATAATAATAGAAGCAACAGTCCACCAGAAGAAAATGGAGTAATGGAAATGTCGGAGGAGACACTAAACTCTGAAAAAGCAGAATTCCTATTCTCTAGTTTAGATATTTTTTCAGGGAAGGTTTTAGTATATTGTATGTTGTTATACGTTGCTTAGTTATAGAATTATAGGGGAGAGTGTTATAATCAGGTGAATAAAATAACAAGACATTAGCCTCTTAAAAAAGTTCTACTGGACTGATTTTGATATTATTTGCATTGACAGTTAAATAATTTTTAAGGATGGTTTTCAAAATATTGCATATTGTTTTACGTTCATTAGTTATAGAATTATAAGAAAAATTTATCAAGAGGTGAACCAAATTAAAAAAAATTAGCCATTTTATTAAATTCTACTTCACATATATTGTATGTTGTTATACGTTGCTTAGTTATAGAATTATAGGGGAGAGTGTTATAATCATGTGAATCAAATAACAAAACATTAGCCTCTTTAAAAATTTATACTGGACTGATTTTGATGCTATTTGCATTAACAGATAATTTTTAAGGATGGTTTTTAAAATATTACATTTTCTTTACGTTGATTAGTTATAGAATTATAAGGGAAATTTATCATGAGGTGAACCAGATTTAAAAGATTAGCCATTTTATTGAATTCTACTTCACATATATTGTATATTTTTATACGTTGCTTAGTTATAGAATTATAGGGGGCAGTGCTATAATCAGGTGAATCAAATAACAAAACATTAGCCTCTTTAAAAAGTTCTACTGGACTGATTTTGATGCTATTTGCATTGACAGTTAGATAATTTTTAAGGATGGTTTTTAAAATAATACATTTTTTTACGTTGATTAGTTATAGAATATTAAGGAAAATTTATCATGAGGTGAACCAGATTTAAAAAAATTAGCCATTTTATTAAATTCTACTTCACATATATTGTATGTTGTTATACGTTGCTTAGTTATAGAATTATAGGGGAGAGTTTTATAATCAGGTGAATCAAATAACAAAACATTAGCCTCTTTAAAAAGTTCTACTGGACTGATTTTGATGCTATTTGCATTGACAGTTAGATAATTTTTAAGGATGGTTTTTATATTATTAAATTTTCTTTACGTTGATTAGTTATAGAATTATAAGGAAAATTTATCATGAGGTGAACCAGATTTAAAAAATTAGCCATTTTATTAAATTCTATTTCACATATATTGTATGTATTGTATGTTGTTATACGTTGCTTACTTATAGAATTATAAGGGAGAGTGATAATCAGGTGAATCAAATAACAAAACATTAACCTCTTTAAAATATTCTACTGGACTGATTTTCATGCTATTTGCATTGACAGTTAGATAATTTTTAAGGATGGTTTTTAAAATATTACATTTTTTTACGTTGATTAGTTATAGAATATTAAGGAAAATTTATCATGAGGTGAACCAGATTTAAAAAAATTAGCCATTTTATTAAATTCTACTTCAGATATATTGTATGTTGTTATACGTTGCTTAGTTATAGAATTATAGGGGAGTGTGTTATAATCAGGTGAATCAAATAACAAAACATTAGCCTTTTTAAAAAGTTCTACTGGGCTGATTTTGATGCTATTTACATAGACAGTTAGTTAATTTTTAAGGATGGTTTTTGAAATATTACATTTTTTTTACGTTGATTAGTTATAGATTTATAAGAAAAATTTATCATGAGGTGAACCAGATTTAAAAAATTAGCCATTTTATTAAAATCTACTTCACATATATTGTATGTTGTTATACGTTGCTTAGTTATAGAATTATAGGGGAGAGTTTTATAATCGGGTGAATCAAATAACAAAACATTAGCCTCTTTAAAAAGTTCTACTGGACTGATTTTGATGCTATTTGCATTAACAGATAATTTTTAAGGATGGTTTTTAAAATATTACATTTTCTTTACGTTGATTAGTTATAGAATTATAAGGAAAATTTATCATGAGGTGAACCAGATTTAAAAAATTAGCCATTTTATTAAATTCTATTTCACATATATTGTATGTATTGTATGTTGTTATACGTTGCTTACTTATAGAATTATAAGGGAGAGTGATAATCAGGTGAATCAAATAACAAAATATTAACCTCTTTAAAATATTCTACTGGACTGATTTTCATGCTATTTGCATTGACAGTTAGATAATTTTTAAGGATGGTTTTTAAATTATTACATTTTTTTTACGTTGATTAGTTATAGAATATTAAGGAAAATTTATCATGAGGTGAACCAGATTTAAAAAATTAGCCATTTTATTAAATTCTACTTCACATGTATTCTATGTTGTTATACGTTGCTTAGTTGTAGAATTATAGGGGAGTGTGTTATAATCAGGTGAATCAAATATCAAAACATTGGCCTCTTTAAAAAGTTCTACTGGACTGATTTTGATGCTATTTGCATTAACAGATAATTTTTAAGGATGGTTTTTAAAATATTACATTTTCTTTACGTTGATTAGTTATAGAATTATAAGGGAAATTTATCATGAGGTGAACCAGATTTAAAAAATTAGCCATTTTATTGAATTCTACTTCACATATATTGTATATTGTTATACGTTGCTTAGTTATAGAATTATAGGGGGCAGTGTAATCAGGTGAATCAAATAACAAAACATTAGCCTCTTTAAAAAGTTCTGCTGGACTGATTTTGATGCTATTTGCATTGACAGTTAGATATTTTTTAAGGATGGTTTTCAAAATATTGCATATTGTTTTACGTTGATTAGTTATAGAATTACAAGGAAAATTTATCATGAGGTGAACCAGATTAAAAAAACTAGCGATTTTATTAAATTCTACTTCAGATATATTGATATATTGTATGTTATTATACGTTGCTTAGTTATAGAATTATAGGGGAGTGTGTTATAATCAGGTGAATCAAATAACAGAACATTAGCCTTTTTAAAAAGTTCTACTGGGCTGATTTTGATGCTAGTTACATAGACAGTTAGTTAATTTTTAAGGATGGTTTTTGAAATATTACATTTTTTTTTACGTTGATTAGTTATAGAATTATAAGAAAAATTTATCATGAGGTGAACCATATTTAAAAAATTAGCCATTTTATTAAAATCTACTTCACATATATTGTATGTTGTTATACGTTGCTTAGTTATAGAATTATAGGGGAGAGTTTTATAATCAGGTGAATCAAATAACAAAACATTAGCCTCTTTAAAAAGTTCTACTGGACTGATTTTGATGCTATTTGCATTGACAGTTAGATAATTTTTAAGGATGGTTTTTATATTATTAAATTTTCTTTACGTTGATTAGTTATAGAATTATAAGGAAAATTTATCATGAGGTGAACCAGATTGAAAAAATTAGCCATTTTATTAAATTCTATTTCACATATATTGTATGTATTGTATGTTGTTATACGTTGCTTACTTATAGAATTATAAGGGAGAGTGATAATGAGGTGAATCAAATAACAAAACATTAACCTCTTTAAAATATTCTACTGGACTGATTTTCATGCTATTTGCATTGACAGTTAGATAATTTTTAAGGATGGTTTTTAAATTATTACATTTTTTTTACGTTGATTAGTTATAGAATATTAAGGAAAATTTATCATGAGGTGAACCAGATTTAAAAAATTAGCCATTTTATTAAATTCTACTTCACATGTATTCTATGTTGTTATACGTTGCTTAGTTGTAGAATTATAGGGGAGTGTGTTATAATCAGGTGAATCAAATATCAAAACATTGGCCTCTTTAAAAAGTTCTACTGGACTGATTTTGATGCTATTTGCATTAACAGATAATTTTTAAGGATGGTTTTTAAAATATTACATTTTCTTTACGTTGATTAGTTATAGAATTATAAGGGAAATTTATCATGAGGTGAACCAGATTTAAAAAATTAGCCATTTTATTGAATTCTACTTCACATATATTGTATATTGTTATACGTTGCTTAGTTATAGAATTATAGGGGGCAGTGTAATCAGGTGAATCAAATAACAAAACATTAGCCTCTTTAAAAAGTTCTGCTGGACTGATTTTGATGCTATTTGCATTGACAGTTAGATATTTTTTAAGGATGGTTTTCAAAATATTGCATATTGTTTTACGTTGATTAGTTATAGAATTACAAGGAAAATTTATCATGAGGTGAACCAGATTAAAAAAACTAGCGATTTTATTAAATTCTACTTCAGATATATTGATATATTGTATGTTATTATACGTTGCTTAGTTATAGAATTATAGGGGAGTGTGTTATAATCAGGTGAATCAAATAACAGAACATTAGCCTTTTTAAAAAGTTCTACTGGGCTGATTTTGATGCTAGTTACATAGACAGTTAGTTAATTTTTAAGGATGGTTTTTGAAATATTACATTTTTTTTTACGTTGATTAGTTATAGAATTATAAGAAAAATTTATCATGAGGTGAACCATATTTAAAAAATTAGCCATTTTATTAAAATCTACTTCACATATATTGTATGTTGTTATACGTTGCTTAGTTATAGAATTATAGGGGAGAGTTTTATAATCAGGTGAATCAAATAACAAAACATTAGCCTCTTTAAAAAGTTCTACTGGACTGATTTTGATGCTATTTGCATTGACAGTTAGATAATTTTTAAGGATGGTTTTTATATTATTAAATTTTCTTTACGTTGATTAGTTATAGAATTATAAGGAAAATTTATCATGAGGTGAACCAGATTGAAAAAATTAGCCATTTTATTAAATTCTATTTCACATATATTGTATGTATTGTATGTTGTTATACGTTGCTTACTTATAGAATTATAAGGGAGAGTGATAATGAGGTGAATCAAATAACAAAACATTAACCTCTTTAAAATATTCTACTGGACTGATTTTCATGCTATTTGCATTGACAGTTAGATAATTTTTAAGGATGGTTTTTAAAATATTACATTTTTTTACGTTGATTAGTTATAGAATATTAAGGAAAATTTATCATGAGGTGAACCAGATTTAAAGAAATTAGCCATTTTATTAAATTCTACTTCAGATATATTGTATGTTGTTATACGTTGCTTAGTTATAGAATTATAGGGGAGTGTGTTATAATCAGGTGAATCAAATAACAAAACATTAGCCTTTTTAAAAAGTTCTACTGGGCTGATTTTGATGCTATTTACATAGACAGTTAGTTAATTTTTAAGGATGGTTTTTGAAATATTACATTTTTTTTACGTTGATTAGTTATAGATTTATAAGAAAAATTTATCATGAGGTGAACCAGATTTAAAAAATTAGCCATTTTATTAAAATCTACTTCACATATATTGTATGTTGTTATACGTTCCTTAGTTATAGAATTATAGGGGAGAGTTTTATAATCGGGTGAATCAAATAACAAAACATTAGCCTCTTTAAAAAGTTCTACTGGACTGATTTTGATGCTATTTGCATTAACAGATAATTTTTAAGGATGGATTTTAAAATATTACATTTTCTTTACGTTGATTAGTTATAGAATTATAAGGAAAATTTATCATGAGGTGAACCAGATTTAAAAAATTAGCCATTTTATTAAATTCTATTTCACATATATTGTATGTATTGTATGTTGTTATACGTTGCTTACTTATAGAATTATAAGGGAGAGTGATAATCAGGTGAATCAAATAACAAAATATTAACCTCTTTAAAATATTCTACTGGACTGATTTTCATGCTATTTGCATTGACAGTTAGATAATTTTTAAGGATGGTTTTTAAATTATTACATTTTTTTTACGTTGATTAGTTATAGAATATTAAGGAAAATTTATCATGAGGTGAACCAGATTTAAAAAATTAGCCATTTTATTAAATTCTACTTCACATGTATTCTATGTTGTTATACGTTATTTAGTTGTAGAATTATAGGGGAGTGTGTTATAATCAGGTGAATCAAATATCAAAACATTGGCCTCTTTAAAAAGTTCTACTGGACTGATTTTGATGCTATTTGCATTAACAGATAATTTTTAAGGATGGTTTTTAAAATATTACATTTTCTTTACGTTGATTAGTTATAGAATTATAAGGGAAATTTATCATGAGGTGAACCAGATTTAAAAAATTAGCCATTTTATTGAATTCTACTTCACATATATTGTATATTGTTATACGTTGCTTAGTTATAGAATTATAGGGGGCAGTGCTATAATCAGGTGAATCAAATAACAAAACGTTAGCCTCTTTAAAAAGTTCTGCTGGACTGATTTTGATGTTATTTGCATTGACAGTTAGATATTTTTTAAGGATGGTTTTCAAAATATTGCATATTGTTTTACGTTGATTAGTTATAGAATTACAAGGAAAATTTATCATGAGGTGAACCAGATTAAAAAAACTAGCGATTTTATTAAATTCTACTTCAGATATATTGATATATTGTATGTTATTATACGTTGCTTAGTTATAGAATTATAGGGCAGTGTGTTATAATCAGGTGAATCAAATAACAAAACATTAGCTTTTTTAAAAAGTTCTATACTGGACTGATTTTGATGCTATTTACATAGACAGTTAGTTAATTTTTAAGGATGGTTTTTGAAATATTACATTTTTTTTACGTTGATTAGTTATAGAATTATAAGGAAAATTTATCATGAGGTGAACCAGATTAAAAAAATTAGCCATTTTATTTAAATTCTACTTCACATATATTGTATGTTGTTATACGTTGCTTAGTTATAGAATTATAGAGGAGAGTGTTATAATCAGGTGAATCAAATACCAAAACATTAGCCTCTTTAAAAAGTTTTACTGGACTGATTTTGATGCTATTTGCATTAACAGATAATTTTTAAGGATGGTTTTTAAAATATTACATTTTCTTTACGTTGATTAGTTATAGAACTATAAGGGAAATTTATCATGAGGTGAACCATATTTAAAAAATTAGCCATTTTATTGAATTCTACTTCACATATATTGTATATTGTTATACGTTGCTTAGTTATAGAAGGGGCAGTGCTGTAATCAGGTGAATCAAATAACAAAACATTAGCCTCTTTAAAAAGTTCTACTGGACTGATTTTGATGCTATTTGCATTGACAGTTAGATAATTTTTAAGGATGGTTTTTAAAATATTACATTTTTTTACGTTGATTAGTTATAGAATATTAAGGAAAATTTATCATGATGTGAACAAGATTTAAAAAAATTAGCCATTTTATTAAATTCTACTTCAGATATATTGTATGTTGTTATACGTTGCTTAGTTATAGAATTATAGGGGAGTGTGTTATAATCAGGTGAATCAAATAACAAAACATTAGCCTTTTTAAAAAGTTCTACTGGGCTGATTTTGATGCTATTTACATAGACAGTTAGTTAATTTTTAAGGGTGGTTTTTGAAATATTACATTTTTTTTACGTTGATTAGTTATAGAATTATAAGAAAAATTTATCATGAGGTGAACCAGATTTAAAAAATTAGCCATTTTATTAAAATCTACTTCACATATATTGTATGTTGTTATACGTTGCTTAGTTATAGAATTATAGGGGAGAGTTTTATAATCAGGTGAATCAAATAACAAAACATTAGCCTCTTTAAAAAGTTCTACTGGACTGATTTTGATGCTATTTGCATTAACAGATAATTTTTAAGGATGGTTTTTAAAATATTACATTTTCTTTACGTTGATTAGTTATAGAATTATAAGGGAAATTTATCATGAGGTGAACCAGATTTAAAAAATTAGCCATTTTATTGAATTCTACTTCACATATATTGTATATTGTTATACGTTGCTTAGTTATAGAATTATAGGGTGGAGTGCTATAATCAGGTGAATCAAATAACAAAACATTAGCCTTTTTAAAAAGTTCTACTGGACTGATTTTGATGCTGTTTGCATTGACAGTTAGATAATTTTTAAGAATGGTTTTCAAAATATTGCATATTGTTTTACGTTGATTAGTTATAGAATTACAAGGAAAATTTATCATGAGGTGAACCAGATTAAAAAAAGTAGCCATTTTATTAAATTCTACTTCACATATATTGTATGTTTTTATACGTTGCTTAGTTATAGAATTATAGGGGAGTGTGTTATAATCTGGTGAATCAAATAACAAAACATTGGCCTCTTTAAAAAGTTTTACTGGACTGATTTTCATGCTATTTGCATAGACAGTTAGATAATTTTTAAGGATGGTTTTTAAAATATTACATTTTTTTTTACGTTGATTAGTTATAGAATATTAAGGAAAATTTATCATGAGGTGAACCAGATTAAAAAAATTAGCTATTTTATTAAATTCTACTTCAGATATATTGTATGTTGTTATACGTTGCTTAGTTATAGAATTATAGGGGAGTGTGTTATAATCAGGTGAATCAAATAACAAAACATTAGCCTTTTTAAAAAGTTCTATACTGGACTGATTTTGATGCTATTTACATAGACAGTTAGTTAATTTTTAAGGATGGTTTTTGAAATATTACTTTTTTTTTTACGTTGATTAGTTATAGAATTATAAGGAAAATTTATCATGAGGTGAACCAGATTTAAAAAATTAGCCATTTTATTTAAATTCTACTTCACATATATTGTATGTTGTTATACGTTGCTTAGTTGTAGAATTATAGGGGAGTGTGTTATAATCAGGTGAATCAAATAACAAATTATTAGCCTCTTTAATAAAGTGCGACTGGGCTGATTTTGATGCTATTTGCATTAACAGATAATTTTTAAGGATGGTTTTTAAAATATTACATTTTCTTTACGTTGATTAGTTATAGAATTATAAGGGAAATTTATCATGAGGTGAACCAGATTTAAAAAATTAGCCATTTTATTGAATTCTACTTCACATATATTGTATATTGTTATACGTTGCTTAGTTATAGAATTATAGGGGGGAGTGCTATAATCAGGTGAATCAAATAACAAAACATTAGCCTTTTTAAAATGTTCTACTGGACTGATTTTGATGCTGTTTGCATTGACAGTTAGATAATTTTTAAGGATGGTTTTCAAAATATTGCATATTGTTTTACGTTGATTAGTTATAGAATTACAAGGAAAATTTATCATGAGGTGAACCAGATTAAAAAATGTAACCATTTTATTAAATTCTACTTCACATATATTGTATGTTTTTATACGTTGCTTCGTTATAGAATTATAGGGGAGTGTGTTATAATCTGGTGAATCAAATAACAAAACATTGGCCTCTTTAAAAAGTTCTATACTGGACTGATTTTGATGCTATTTACATAGACAGTTAGTTAATTTTTAAGGATGGTTTTTGAAATATTACATTTTTTTTTACGTTGATTAGTTATAGAATTATAAGGAAAATTTATCATGAGGTGAACCAGATTTAAAAAATTAGCCATTTTATTTAAATTCTACTTCACATATATTGTATGTTGTTATACGTTGCTTAGTTGTAGAATTATAGGGGAGTGTGTTATAATCAGGTGAATCAAATAACAAATTATTAGCCTCTTTAATAAAGTGCGACTGGGCTGATTTTGATGCTATTTGCATTGACAGTTAGATAATTTTTAGGGATGGTTTTTAAAATATTACATTTTTTTTAGTGGATTAGTTATAGAATTATAAGGAAAATTTATCATGAGGTGAACGAGATTTAAAAAATTAGAAATTTTATTAAAAACTACTTCACATATATTCATGAGATTTGCATTGTTAGGGATGACAATTTTTCTGTGATGGTTTTAGTATATTGCTTATCGATTTATCGTTTTTTACGAAATCATACTGTAGCCGATCAACTAAATGAGTTGATTTTTAACAGCCTAAATTTTGTCTGGCACAATGGAAAATAAAATAGCACAACACCATTCTCAGTAATTTTAAACATTCCAGATAAAAGTCCATATTGCTTCATAACACAACATCAAATTCACTGAAATATTTCATTTGATTCAAGATACTGTTCAAAATCCAATCGACCAACATAGCGGGCGAAGACTGCTAATATATTTATAAAGCACACCTTTCACTCATTTCGTTTGAAATACAGAAAAAAGAGGCCAAATAATAATACTAATAAACAAATAAATAAAATAATAAGAATGAGTAATAACGCCATAAACTAAAATATCTTATTTTATTCAATATTTTGATTTTAATTTAAGGATGCGAAAAATAAAACCTGTTGTAGGCGAGACTTGCGACTAGCTAACGTAAAAGTTCCAAATGCTTTCACATCAATTATCAATGCTACTTAGTATTTGATGGTAGAGTTTAAAAAAACATTATGTCATAATAATGTGGAATTTAGAGAAGATTCGTTCATTAAAAGAGTTAAAAAAATATTTATTTTAATTAATAGGTAATATTGTATATTTATCAGTTCTTACAAAATAATTAGTTGTGTTCCATACACACGAGACATTCTGATTCCTGAGAGAAAAAGAAATCCAATATTATTGTACATTTAAAAAATGCTTATTAACCTAATTTTATTAAATAACTAGCTGACCCGCCCGGCGTTGCCCGTGCCCTTGATAACAACCTTAAACGCATCTTACATTTGAATTATTTTATATTTTTAATTCGATTTTTCCTGAATTTGTATTTTTAAATGAAAAAATCACGAAAAAAATATTCCTTTTTAGTGGTAAAAGCGTTCGTAAGAAGACTTTTTCATTTGAGTAACAGGATTTCACCTTTCGTTACAAAGTATTATTTTTCGCAAAAATGTAATACATTTCACAATCTATAATTGTCCAAATGCTTAAGATTTAGATATGTTATATAAAATGCGGGCCCGCTGGCTGTGTAAAAAATCCGTTAAAAAAAAAAATAGAAACCAGGAATTCTGCTTTTTTAGAATTTAGTGTTCCCCCCCCCCCCCCCGATGAAAAAAAAATATGTATATAAATATAGATAGTACAAAACATATTTCAGTTTTAAGACTTAAAGCCGACGCTTTTATTTTATATAAAATGGCGTCATTCGAATCCTCTGAAGAATTCCCCATTTACAATCGAGTCTTAAACAACATCTACAGTAAAGCATTCATAGGACGTCACTATCGCTGAATATTACATTAAAAAAAAAAAAAAAAAACAGATTTCATCACTCAAGAAACTCGACTAAAAAAAAAAAAAATGGCTATCTAATAATTCCTATGCCTTCATTTGTTTCTAATATAGATAATTAAATTAAATATAATTTATAATAGCGCCATGTTTTATCAGAAATCATTCATTTATATTTTTTCAAAATAACACGTATTTTAATTACTTTTTTTTCAGTAGTTATGGGAAAATGGCAACAGAAAGATATAATTGCTATTTGCCAACTATTTTTCCTTTACTTTCTACAGAAATGAAGTGCTTGGTTACCAAAATGAAACAAATGGAGCTAAAAAAGTACAAAAAAAAAATAATATCTGACAAATTAATTAAGATGCAATTTTCAAACAAATTGCATCAAAAAATACTTTTTTTCCCAAAAGGACGGTATAAAAAATGAAAATGTGCGATTTTTAGAAGTTTAAAAAATTGCAGTAGAATATTTAACAGTAGAATGATACATATACTTTACGGCTGGCTTATACAACGGAACGTTATTTTTGGGACACAACATTTTAATAGCTGGGAGAAAGAAATAGCATACCGGGGGCTAAAAAACTTATACTTAGCGGTAAAAGGGGTCGAAATAACTGCAACGGGATCTTTCCGTTTGCAGCGTGGGAAAGAAGGGGGCGGGGGCGATTCAGCGTTTAAAAAATACATTTTTTGTCGTCCAAAGCCTGTGTATGATTTTCAAGCTCAGATATTGATATAGAGTTGTAAAAAGTTTTCTTCGGTTATTTTTCTTTTTAATTTTTTTCTTCTCATGTACGGAACATATGGCAAAATTTTTGAAATTTGAATTCATTATTTCCCCCATATATGTTATATTTTCTGAATTAAATATTTGAGTTAAAACAATTTGTTTCAGCCAACTGTGTGCAATTTTTGTGTTAAGATATTGAAATTTATCTGTAAAAATCATTGTTTTGCGCATATTTATTTTCTTATTTATTTTGACATCGAAATCCTGAGTGAAAGTTTATGATTTTCAAACTAATTTCTTCACCCTTAAATCCGATTATACTTGAACCAAATCGATACTCGATCATTAGATAAAAGGTTAGTTAGTATATAGTATTAAAATTTCAGAACTATAATGTTAAATCCTCGGCAAAATGCGTGGGAAAAACGAAAAGTGACTTCGGAGAAGGAATTTTTTTCAAAGGGTCAATTTTCGTTTTTTTAAAAAGTGGTTTGAAGTATTTTAAAGAGAGTTAAAAATATATACTGTTTGCTGTTTTCGTTTTTTACGTAGGGGAGGTGGGGGATGGATGGGACATTTTCACAAAAATATTTTTTTATTTAAGTTACTATTAATATTATATATCACATTTCATACGTTAGGTATTTGCCAACATATATGAACAATATTTATTCTAGATTATGATTTATTCATAAAAATATTATGAAACCAAAAAAACGTTCCTCCCTGTCCCAATCATCCCCACTGCAGGGATGAATGGGACACTAATAGGGATGGATGGGACACAATGATTTTCCTCCCTGTATTCAATTTTACCAAATTAAAATTTATAATTATAACCTTATATGAAAATTACATTTGTAATATATGATTTTACAGCACGAATCGATATGGGTTTTTTTTTCAATAACTTCTTTTATTGCAGTTTTAACTTTTAATGCGGACTTCGGCTATCAACCTGTTCTTTTTTTCCACTTATGAGGCATTTTAGATTTGAAATGAAAGTGCAAAATGTCTTTTAAATATAGCATAGCTAATAATTTTCAATCATAACTTATTAATTAATATTAATTAAATGTATCGTAGAAACATGCAGAACGGAAATTATTGTGTCGATCGGAAAGTCATGTCGTGTTGGGAAAATCAATTCGTACCGGAAAATTCTGCCCGATAATTATTAGACATTAGATAGCGGAATCAATGTCTAATAATTAAATGATTGAATTTTCCGGTACGAATTGATTTTCCCAATTTGATATAATTTTGATTATTTTGACGATTTATATTAATATATTTGACAATTTGATAAAATTGATAAAAATAGTGTATGTGTATTGATCAAATGGGGGAAATTATATTGAATTTTAAAATGTTGCACAAATAAATCCCCACCTCTAATATATTGGGTCAATCGGAAAGTCGGGTCGTGTTGGGAAAATCAATTCGTGCCGGAAAATTATTCCCGATAATTATTAGACATTAGATATCGGAATCAATGTCTAATAATTAAATGATTGAATTCTCCGGTACGAATTGATTTTCCCAACACGACCCGACTTTCCGATTGACCCAATATGTTAGAAGTGGGGATTTATTTGTGCAACATTTCAAAATTCAATATAATTTCCCCCATTTGATCAATACACATATACTATTTTTATCAATTTTATCTATTTTGATTAAGTTTTAGTACCAATTTTTTGATAATCCATTAGTAATTATTACAATACAATAAGTAACACTCAGAAATTTTAAACAATAACAACTCATATAATACTATTTAATACTATTAATTGACGTAAATTATTGATTTATCATCCTATATAATACTATTTAATTAATAAATAAAATTTTCAACATCTCTAGGGAGGAGTGAGAAGGTCCCATTCATCCCCATTTGAAATGTCCCAATCATCCCCATGATGCATAATATCCCTTCTCAGCCATTTTACCTCAAAAATTATTTTGTCACAGTGGTTACTATTCATTCATTTTAATTATTGATATTGAACCTTAAAATAAATAACTACAACATAGCTTAATTTTTTATATTGTATAAGATATTTCACATCTTCAAATGTAAAAAAAACCTTACTTTTAAGCAGAGATTTCAGAAAATGCAACTTTGAAGGAAAATGAAAACAGCAATGTGGTCCTACTTTTAGTTCTGAAGCACACTGTGGTAGAGGTATATGGGGTTAGGAAGCAATTTAAAATAAATGTTTATTGCCTGAAATACTGAGAATGTCCCATCCATCCCTTGTCCCATACATCCCCTAGCTCCCCTACTTTGATCTTTGAAGTAATTTTGAAATATGTCGGAAAAAAGGAGTGAGGGAGGGGCGGAAATCGCCCAGTAATCTACAAGCTTAAATAATAGTCATCATCATCCGAACACTTTTAAAGTTTTAGAAGTTGAAAACATAATGTTTTCGTATGCCTGTCGGTAAAAATTGGGGAAAAATATTAACATTTATTGGTAAAAGGTGTCGTAAGAAACCTGTTCTTTTTTTCACTAGGTCTATTTCAGTAGTTAAATGCTTCTTGCTGTTCGAATTCTTTGAGATTTTCAGAGGTTATAAATACGAAGTTTGTGCACCTCATGATAAAAATCCGTGAAAAAATACTTATATCTAATTTAAGAAGAAGTGTGTTTTCTTTCGCATCGGTTCAATTAGCATAACAAAGTAAATAGTTCTTACCATCCGAATTCTATGAAATTTTAATAGGTCATAAATACAACTGTATCCCAGAGCTCTTTTTAAATTTCTTGAAAAAAAAAATTATTTAGTAGTGAAAACTTGAGCCGAATGCGAGCACACATTTTATTTTGTAAAAAATACTTCTACACGTTCGAACGTTACAAAATTTTTGTAGGTGATGTAAATATGTTCTTTTGAGATGTTCTAAAAAAATGTTTTGAAATACGGACGTTCAGTTACTTTTAGCGTAGAAAAAGTATCGTCTCCGGGAGGCGCGAAGTGACCTGCGTTAGCCGTTGTAGTTAAAAGAGTTAAAATTCATATTTTTTAAAACCAATTGCACCATCGATTAGAAGAAAGATCGAGTTTTAATAAAAAAAAATGTTTGGTTTGCAGGTACTCTAAACTTACGCCCTAGATAGGCGTTGTCATAAGCAGGCATGAAAGCGGGAAATTGAAAAAAAGGTAGAAATTTTTTTGCATCTATACAACGGTAGAAAATTTTTGTAATTTAGATATATTTTAACAGGAATTTATACAATAAAATGAAATATAATTGTACATATGATTGTTATTTTCTTTTTGTAACTTAAAAATTATATAGGTCCATTGAATCAAAAAAAGAGAATGGAAGGCAGATTACTAAAAGTATAAATCAAAAGACACATCTGATGAATTTATGTGAAGTGCAGTGATAATTTTTGAAACATATATTGTGGGTGTTTTGGTTGCTTCAAATTTTCTCTCTCTCTCTTTTCTAAGGGGAAAAAAAATACTCCATGCTAAATATATGCAGATCAAAGTTATCATTTCTCCAGAAATACATCACTGAAACTACCCCAAAAAGTTGTATAAATGGAATAAAATATTCTATTTAAAAAAGAACCTTATGTAAACTTCTTTTCCCTTTTAAAATCTAAGAATACCTAATTTTGAGATGGTCATAGGATAAGCTGAACTTCGATTTAATAGCTCTTCTACACAGCAGTTCAGAAATTCTAAGGGTTTAAATAGACAAAATGTCTGAAGATTATAAATTTACCAGACTCCCCCCCCCCCCCCCTATATGCTTTCAATTTTTTTTTTTTTTTTTTTTTTTTTTTGCATTTTTTGCATTTTTGCATCAATCCAGAGAATGACCAAAATTGTATTCAAAAAGGTGGAATTAAGAACACTTTCATCCCTGCATAAGGGAGTGGGATTGTTTTTCTGGAAAACTACCCTTTAAAAATTTTTTTTTCAAACGATTAAAAGCGATATTTTTTCGAGCTGATAGCGGTATTTGAGTCGTGAGAGTACGATATTTCGGAATATGTCTTCCAATTTTAACCGTACCGAGCGGTTTGGTCGATTTACGTTAAAACAAAAATATGAAAAATACAAAGAAAACCACACGCTCAGTTTTTCATTTCCTCCCGATGCGTAAATCGTTTTCTGGGCATGAAAAAAAAACCATTTTCGTCAGATAAATCCTTTTATTTTAGTGGTTTAGCGGAATGTTTGAATCGCTATATTTCAAAAACAATTAACACAAAAATAATAGTATATTATTTTCCTTAAATTCAATTCTTGTAAATAGTGGTCAATAATTTTCCACATAAAAGTAAGGAGTTTAAATCATTTTCGTTGGTTAAACGTAAGTCTGAAAAAAAATCTACCATGCAATGATTTCTAAATGTTAACATTTGTAAAAAAAAAAAAAAAAAAAAAAAAAAATTGATTCATGCAGCTTGAATATATGAAAATAAGTTTTTATTTCTTTCAATTGTCTTGGGAAATTTAATTTAATCATGATTTTTTTCATACTCTATTTAAACTGAAAATAATTTTTCTCTTCGCTTTTAATCGATTTACACCAAAATGTATAAACCGTCAATTCATGTCAAAGACTAACTGAATAAGAAGTTTGATGAAAATCCGTGCTTCAGTTCTGGAGATTGAGCTATTGCGAAAATCTTGCAAAATGCTGCATAGCAGCGCCACATGTTGAGCGATTTACATCAAAAACTAATCAGCTCCAATTTATATCAGGGACTAACTGAATTTAAATTTTTATTAAATTCCGTGCATTAGTTCTTGAGATAGAGCAGAATCTCTGACCCCTAAAACGTATAAATCCGTCAATGAAAATTCGTGCATTAGCGCTTGTGATAAAGCCATAGTGAAAATTCTGAAAAATGCAGCATAGCAGTGTTACCTGTTGAGCGATTTGCACCAAAACATAAACAGCACTAATTTATATGAAGGTTTACGTGAATCTGAAGTTTGTTGAAAATCCAAACATTAGTTCTTAAGTTAGAGTATTGCGAGATTCGCAAAAAATGGAGCATAGCAGCGCCACCTGTTGATTGATTTACACTAAAATGTATAAAACGTCAATTTATGTCAAGAACTAACTGAATCTGAAGTTTGATGAAAATGAGTACTTTAGTTCTGGAGATCGAGTTACAGTGGATATCGTAAAAAATGCTGCATAACAGTGCCACCTGTTGAGAGATTTACACCAAAAACTAATCAGAACCAAATTATATCAGGGAATAACTGAATATAAATTTTTATTACATTCCGTGCATATAGTTCTTGAGATAGAGCGCCCACAAAATGTGTGTCACATACAGACAGGCCGTGAGATAGACTCACAGACAGACATTTTGTAAAAATATGTTTTTAGGGAATCTCTGACCCCTAAAACGTGTAAATCCATCGAAATCCGAAAGTCGAAAATTTTCACGAATCCAATACTTTCTTCATGTACCAATAGAAGAAAGTAAAAAGTAAGTTTTGTGATAAATTGAAAAACGGTATCCAATCAAAAGTTTTAAAATGGAATCTGAAATTTAATTCGTGAATTTTAGTTCACGTTGCTAACAAAGCGTAGAACCAACAGATGAAAAATTATCCAGGCCAGGGTTCGAACCTGGATCATTTGTTTACCAATGACCCAGGTTTCCAATGACCAGGTATAGCCAATATGGTAGTAATAACCAGAATAAAAAATTCGTAACTTTGTCAATGCACGAGATATCAAATCCTCTTAAATTTAATATAAATCTTCTTAATATTATCTGCAACTTTTCTATTGACAACTTTTTGATATAGGACAAACAACTCTTAGAGAAAATGTCGGGGGGGGGGGGGGGGTGTTGAAGAAGAAAAAAAATTATAACTATACAAATTCACAAGATATCAAATCAGCTTAAATTTATTATACATCTTCTTAATATTACCTAGGAGTTTTTGATAGGACCAACTCTTACAGGGAAAAAAAAAAATGGATGTAGAAGACAACAAAATCACATCTCCGTTAATCCACTACTAAGGCGATAAAAAAGTATCATTGGCTCGATGGAAATTTTTCACAACCCTCAGAGATGCTGTATGTAGGGTTGCATTATTAAACACGAGTGTTTCTGAATAAAAAGAACCTCAGAATTTAAAACATAATGTGTGGTTCATTTAATGAAACAATCACCACAAGGTTTAAATTTATTATATAAATCTTAATAATATTATCCATAACTTTTGTAGTAACATGTTTTTAATAAGATAAACAGTACTAAAGAATGATATTACTAAAAATATTCACAAGGGATGAAAAAAATCGTGATGAAAAAAATATCGTATTAACATCATTCTGCAGCGATTCTTACGGACAGCGATTGACAGCGATTCTTACGGAAAAATGAAAGTAAAAGCTCGTCAAAACAGGCAAATAAAATTGTTAATCTGTGTTTATCTCTAAGCTTGATTTAGTTTTTGTTGGCGAAATCAGTACTTAACTTCGAAATCTATATATTTTTAAACATAATATTGTAATTAAAAAAAAACTTGCATAAATTTATGAGTAAAATGTTTTAATAATATTAGTTTTTCATTAAACGTAAAAGCTTTTCTGTTTTCGTTGGTCGTCCTTAACTTTTTTCCAGCATTGTAATTTTTAAAAATTTCAACAAAAAAGTACTCGATGCCTTTCTTATAAAAATAGATAATGTATTATAATTTAAAGACGGAATATATTAGCAATAAAATATTTAGCTGTGTATATATATAGCTGTAAAATATTTTACTATGATTTATGTATATTTTCGACTTTAATTTATTTTAGAGTCTTTTTTGTTGTAGGTAGGAAAGGGGGGGGGGGGGGCGTAAAAAGATGATGGAATTAAGAAATCATATATATATTTTTAACCCCGTGACATAAATTTGTTTTAAATGCAATTTAGTGTTTCAAAACGAAGTAAAGTATAAACAGATTTTATTTAAGAGTCCTTTTGAAAGTAAGAACTGCCTTTACTTTCATTGAAGTTTTTCTGAAATAAGATTTAATAGTTTGATTTAAAAAAAATATATGTAAGTTTTCCAGCAGTACTTTTTTAGTTAAAAAAAAATAACGTAGTGTTTAAAATAAATTTTTCCTCTTTTTTTTCCTTCCTTTTTCTTTTTTTTTTTTATAATTCAAAAACAAACATTTGAAAATTTCATCTTATAATTAATATTAAAAAGAACTCAAAAGAGTTTCAATTAACTTGTTTCTTGACTTTTCTGTGAGAGAGAGAAATAGATAAAGAGGGTAACAGCTGGCTTCGCCCGCTACTGATCACCTAATTACATCGCGACCTCAAATTTATACGAATCTCTGGTTTGAGTGCCCGCTGTCTACAGCGGCATATACCAGATAGGTTACACTAGCGCTTGAAAATCTTTTAGTTCCACATTCCACTGCATTACGGTCAGGGGTGCATTCTATTCTAAACAAACCTTTTCTTCGAACGAACCTCCAGCACGGGTCGCCGCTGTCTACGGTACCATATAATAGTAGTGCTGCGCAGCGCGGGAAGATATTTTATTGACTCCACCACCAGGGACCGCTTTCTGTTCCAAACGAACCTTTTTCCAAAATAGTCTCCCTTATTCAAGTTGAATAAAGCAATGACCATTAAAATTGTGTTCGCAGAATCCGAGAAAAGAATTCGACGTTACTCTTCGAAAATAGTGGTAAATGAAGGCTACATTTAGGAAAATATACTTTCATGTATGTTTTTCACCATATGGAGTAAATTAAAATTTTAGACATTTCAAGGCCACAGAATCCGAAAATAAACCAGCAATCTGTCGGAACAATTGTGGAAATTTAGATTTTATTCGTAAGTTGGTGACTCAACTTAACTGTATGCCACCAGATTTTGCCCCACTGATTTTGGCAGCATATACATCTGAACCCCTTCCAGTAAATTTAATCAATTATCTTTAATATTAACGGGAATTGATAATTTACGGGCGTACTCCATTTCCTCCTCGTAACTTTGGCTAATAATAGAGTTTAAAAAAAAATTTTTTTTTTTTGATCGACTACCATTGCAAGCCCGCCTTAAAATCCAATTTATTTTATTTAGATAAATTAATTGTAAGTATTTACACTAAAAACGTTAAGCAGCTCTCTTTTATAATAACACTTTTAATAATTTCCGGTGCCCCCCCCCCCTCCCCCAACCTCTACCACCACACACACACACACACTTCTGTGCAGTTGAAAAGCATGTGTATCTTAAAAATATATATATTTATATTTCAAGAAACATGTTTTGAAGAAAGTAGATAGATATAAGTTCTATTAGATGTAAATTTCCAACTGGGCGAAAAATGTCCGGACCAGGATTCGAACCAGAGATCTCCTGGCTGAAGCCGCCAGTGCTCTACCATCTCAACTATCCCGGACGAATTTGGTGGAACTTTTTCACCCAGCTAACCTTAATGATTATAGCATCTGGTCTGAAACCTGGTTCAGCTCAACAGAATAAATCACAGGTAATGGAACTCCAGAAACCGCTGGATGCGTACACTAGATTAATTTTAGCACCATTATTCTAATTGGTAAATAAATCATATTAGATATAAATTTCCAACTGGGCGAAAAATTTCCGGACCCGGATTCGAACCAGGCATCTCCTGAGGAACCAGGGAATCCTGGTCCGGACATTTTTCGCCCGGTTGGAAATTTACATCTAATATGATTTATTTACCAATTAGAATTAGATTACCTCCTGAACGAACCAAGGAATCCTGGCACATATTTTTGTTAAAGTAAATAATTACATTTCGTGAAACGCATTTATCAGAAAGTAGATGGATAGCCGATCCTCCGTAACAGATTTTAATGAAAACTCGAGCCGATCCTTGTCTGCAAAATTGTGTACCGTATCAATAAGTTTTTTGCAAAAATTAAGAACCGGGAGATTTGCGAATAAACTGGATCTTCGGAAGCAGAAAATTTTTCTACTTATGTCTGGCAGTTTTCAGACCGATACTTTCAATGGATTCTGTGAAATTCAATGATTAGTGGAAATTACAAATTTCCTTTGTCGGGAAATTCTCATATTTCTTTTCTATCTGAATAATCAAGGCAGGTGTTGCCATAGTCAGATTAATAAATTTGCAGTATCCAGTGCTGGATTTTTTAGATGCGTTCCTAATTACATATATACGTAGCACCTATAGTTGTCGTCTGGTCCATCCGTCTGTCCGCATATAACTGCGCAAATACTACCCAACCGAATGGTTTGAAATTTAATGTGTATAATCGTTGCAGAATTTTGTCGAGTCATTTCAAATTTTATGAAATTCGAATTAAAAGTTAAAAAGACATTAATAAAAGTTTTTTTCATTCAATTAAATCCTATCATACGTAATTAATTCAATGATACCCCATGATAGGTAAGCTTGCCATGGGGATGATGTCCTATAAGATGAATTCCTATTATTTCCGTATTACGGAATTTAATATATATAATCGTAATAAGTTTGGTATTCATGCATTTTTGCATAAGAGTACAACACCTATTGCACCAAGATTTGAATATTTATAAAATTAGTTATAGTACGAACGCACCTCATCTGCCATGTTTGACGTACAGTTTCCGACTTGTTATTTTTTCTTAAGCACATTGGAGAAGATAATCGTGACACTACCCAGTGTCTTGTATTTTTGAGAATTTCGTACAACACGATTGTTCCCATATTTTCTCTGCAAAAGATTGTGGTTTAAATTCGTACACTGTAAAAAAACCACTGTAAATTTGCCATAACAAACTGAATCCCAGTGAATGTGCTGTACCTTTCTTTGGTTTCCTGACTATATTAATATGGAAAATACAGTAGTTGCGTAAAATTAACAGCACAATGTGCTGGCAATTTGGACGCATTATTTACAGCACAAACTGCTGGCGTCCAAATTGCCAGCCCATTGTGCTGTTAATTTTACGCAATGTGCTGGCAATTTGGACGCATTTTTTTACAGCACAAACTGCTGGCGTCCAAATTGCCAGCACATTGTGCTGTTAAATTTACGCAACTATTGTATTTTCCATGTTAATATAGTCAGGAAACCAAAGAAAGATACAGCACATTCACTGTGATCGAGTTTGTGCGCGAGATGAACAGTACTTTGTACTGTAAAAATGTCGTTTTTTTTTACAGTGTAAGCCATCTTTACCATGCTGAATGGACTCTTGCGCGAAGCATTTTTATAAGCTACATATCTTTTATTTATTATTATCATTATTAACCATTTGGAAAAATGGTTATTGTCCTCGTCAGGGAAGGAAATGAAAAGCACATCTGAAGGTTTTTATTGGTTTAATCATCATTTTATTCGTTTCGTGATTGGTCTATACAGTAATATGTATTTCCCTTTACTTTCAACAGAGATGGACAACAGAGTGTGGCCACTATGACAAAAAAGTAATAAAAACTAAAAAAAAAAATTATAACTCAGAAACAAATTGAGATACAGCTTTCAAACAAACTGCATTTAAAAGTACATATTTTTCTCTATACGACGATATAAAAAGTAATATTGTGGGATGTTTAGAAGTTTAAGAAATAAATTTCATTTAAAATTGGCCGTCAGATTTCCTAGAAATCTGACGATGGAAAAGCCTTTTCCCGAACAGCCAATGAAATGCTTGGATAATACGTAAGTTTCAGGTGGATAATACGTACGAGTCTCAGGCGATTTCTGTCGCTTGCAATGTTTACGTGTAATAACACTATTAACCCCTTACGTGCCGAGAAAAACTTACGAGATTCACTCCCCAGTGCCACAGTTAGAACTTAGAGGCCTTACAAAATGGGGCGTGGTTTAAGAGCGTGCGAACTCTGTAAATAATTATTGTGAGATAGAAGATGTTCCATTCAATTTTTAATTTTTGTGGATTCATTAATAACTGAAAGTTGTGCCCTTAAGCTACCGATAGGAAACTATTGTATATATCTCGAACAAAAGAGTCAGGAGTGAGTTTTACGTGAACAAAACCATATTTCCGAAAAAAAAAACTTTTTATGTAAAAATTCATCTAGGTAAATAATTCATATTTTTCGAATATGATTTACTGATTCTCTTCCGATAAATAAGTACGCTTTAGAACCAACAATTTGTTGGTAACAATATTGGTTCTATTCGTTTCATTATACGAAAAAAGTTTTTCTTGCGTTCATTTTAGTCGGATTCTTTATGTCATGTCTTTATGCATTATTTGGATTTTTTTTTTTTTTTCAAAAAAATTATATGTGGTTTAATGGAAGGTTTATTGCACTGCAAAAATAATGATAAAATCAGAGGTGTGTTTTTCGTATAACGTCAACTTTTCTCTTGTACTGCACATCTGCAAAATGAGCAAAAATTACTGTCATAAGTAAAATATTAAACAATTAGTAGTTATTGTAATCACTTACCTGCCGAGAAAAACTTACGAGATTCATTCCCCGTGCCACAGTTTTCCAAACAGGTGCACGTAGTTATGCGGTGTATTGGGGGAAATAAGAGACAAGCTTTTAATATAAACATTGTGTACTTCCACGAAAATATAAAAAGAAACGAAAATACAAAAATTATGTACAAAAATTATACCAAAAATGTAAAATTATAGTGTAACAATATGATAAAAAAGATGTTAGAACTTAGTGGCCGTGTGATATATCTTGAAACATGGTTGGACACATAAACTAACATCACATTCAGTGCATTGATAGCGGGATTCACGGCGAATTTTTTTCATTGAACAAACCGCACATCTTGTCCATGCATTTTTCTTTGAAGACGTTGATATTACTAAGTCCGGAAAATGTCTAGCAGAAAGTCGTAAAGGACAGCCACTTTCTAATTTCTGTCGTTTGGCAGGTTGTGGGGGAGTAATATGAAACTTCTCAAATATACGTTCCACCACATTCATGCGGAAGTTGTAATTATCAACGTTACGGAGTTGTTTCTTTTGTAATGTGAAGGCATTCCAAATAGCCATATCTAATAGATGGCGAAATATTGTTAAATAATATCTCTTCTGTCTTTTTCGTGTTGTTGAATAACAAACTAATGCCTGATCCCCTCTGTCAACCCCACCCATCTTCAAGTTATAATCTATAACAATAGCTGGCTTCATAACATTTTTTTTAGTTTCAGAGCAATTTGCTGTATGGATAGAACTAAGAAGCGAAACATCTTTTTTGTCAAGCCATTTCAACACGGTAATTTTGCCTCTTTGGAAAGCGGCTATTTCGCCTTTCTTCAAAGTAAGTTTGTTGAAATTTTCCGGCAAATCACGTCGATTAGGATGAAGAGTTCCATATACGTCAGTTGAATTTTGGATAAGAAGGTCTGCTAATTCTGGTGAGAGATAAAAATTGTCCGCAATTACACAATAACCTTTTCCCAAAAAAGGTTCAATAAGCGCCATCACTGCTTTTGTTGCGACTCCATAGTTCTCATACTTTTTATCAAAGATTGTACTCTGCCCTGTGTACACGATCGTATTGTGAATATATCCTGTCTCTGCTTCAGCAAGTACAAAGAGTTTTACTCCAAAGCGAGCTCTTTTCATTGGTATGTATTGTACCCATGATAGCCTGCCTTTGAAAAGCATCAAGCTCTCATCAATGCTCAGGTTCCTTTCAGGTGTATAGACACTTGAAAATTTCTTCATCAAGTCAGAAAAAACAGGCCATATTTTACTTAGTTTTGGATTTGGATGTGAATTTTTATCAAAAGTACAGTTATCAGAAAAGTGCAGACATTTCATGATAAGTTGAAAGCGATTTCTGCTTATAAATTTTCCGAAAATTGGAGTTTCGATCAATTTGTTTTTAGACCAGTAAAGCGCAACGTGAGATTTTACAAGTATTCCTTGCAGAATAAGTATACCTAAAAAAACATATATTTCTTCTAAAGTTGTTGGACGCCACAACTTCGTCCTTGACTTCTCTTTTCCAGGATGCTAGTTGTTATACTGGTCTGCAAAACGGTTAGTTTCTGTAACACATAGCTGACAACTTGTACGGATTTTTGCTACCACTAAAATTTAATAGAAAATTTTGCCTAATTCAATCGCCGAATTGCAGTGAATTTTAATAATTAAATAAGGCATACATTTCTGTTAAATTTTAGTGGTAGCAAAAATCCGTACAAGTTGGCAGCTATGCTAACAATATGAAGCACCAGCTTCTGATCAAAAAATAATTCAAAAAATAAAAGTGGGTTCGTAACATCTGTTACATTTTTATTTATTACTGGTTGTCCCGAAAATGGAAACCGTGAAGGTGGCATAGGTAAATTTTTTATATCCAATCGTACCCAGTTTCTGGCATCTTTCATAGAATAGTCGTTATCTGAATCCTCTTCATCTGGCATATCATATTCTGACGTCTCTGATCCAGAAGATGACGGAAAGTCGTCATCCAACTCACTATCATCAGTATCGGACATACTGATACGAAATTCTAGAAAATTCGAAAAACTGCACGGCTAAAGCTATGAGACTGAGGTAGTGACATCAAAATAGCAATGCGATAGAAAGGCGAAAAGTGAACGGCAAACCAAACAATATTTTCCCTAAAATAATAGTGGTGTACAAAAAAGGCGGAGCCTTGTCAAATATGGAAAAAAATTCACTTGTATTTTCACGTCACTAGCTCAGTGCGATAGCCTTTATGAAGGTAGTTCCTTCTACCCCTTCTCCTCTGAAATAGGTCAGTCTTTCAAAAACACCTTCAAAGCATTTTTTCTTTTTTCCTTTTCTTTTTTTTTTAATTCCAAAGCCGTGGGCGTGGTTTTACTGGTACAGCGCAGTATAAAAGACAATATTTTGGACTGACGTATATATACGTCAGTGGCACTTAACGCATCGACTATGCGCGACGGATATATACGTCTGTGGCACTTAAGGGTTTAATGTTTAATTCTTGGCGTACGTAATGTATGGTCAACTCCGTGCTATTTTTTATGTGTTAAATTTTAGTCTTTGAAAAAATCATTTTCCAAATGGTCGTTGTAATTTGTTAAATTGTATTTTTTATTATTATATTTATTTGTTAAATTTATGATGCATGGAGAAGTCATGAGTACATCCGCGCAAATCCCTTTTATCAATAAAAGTTTACCAATTATTTTAAACTTTCAAACAAAGAATTTCTGTTTAATTCGCAACAGAATAAAAGTTTTTTTTTTTTACATTTATAAAGCCTACTTTATTTTTTTCTTTATTTTACAAAAAGAAAAAAAAAGATTTAAACTACAGCAGAACCTCTTTTATCCGAAACTCTTTTAACCAAAACTCTCGATTAACCGAAATCCATTTTTGAAGCTTTTTTTTTTTTCCTATCACATTCCTTGTGTGCAAAATCCATCTTGAAAACTTTTTTTTTCTTTTAACTACCATATTCCTTGTGTGCAAGCAGTTCTTTCCGAACTACGAGTATATATAAATATTTTCGATCTCCTTTCTTAGAATTCCTTTGAATTTAACTTGAGCTCCTGTAAGCTGAGGAGTGGAACAAAGAAAATGAACCAATTAGCAATTCTGAAGCTTTTGAATGTTTTGCAAAAGTTTTGGCATGGCTGGGGCAGCAGAAAGACTGTGATACTGGTGAACTAATAATATTAAAAAACTCCGTGATAGAGCTTCAAAGCAAAGATAATCGAAACTGCGACAAACAAAACCTCTTTTCAAACCCTTGTGATATATGCACAAGGTACTTAATTTCAAAATTAAAAATCCGGTAATTTATTCTTGTTTCTATTTTGCTATTGCTTTATTTTTATTAAGCACTTATTACCATAATACGAAATATTGCATATATATCTCCTTAATCTTAAAATTGAAGCATACTCGATTATCCGAAAATTCCGATTTTCCGAAAGAGAGTCGGTCCCAATTATTTCGGATAATCGAGATCTACTGTATATGTTTTCAAGATGCGGAAATTAATGATTTTGCGCAATTCCACGTTTAGCAGTCATATATGACTCCATAAGAGTAAGCAAAGAACGTAACATCGTTTATTCTAGTAATTTCAAGATTCATTTCCTGGTCTTTAACAAAGGATTATTAGTAGGATAATTATTTTTATATTTTCGGCAGAATCAAAAATGGATCTTTTCCTTTATTTAACATTATTATCTTGTAATATATTCATTCATATTCAATCTGATACAATAAATTTCCTTTTTGTGTTTGTTTTTATGTAATTTTAGGAATAAATGCATTCCGTGTATTTCATTATTTCTTTTGAAAAACAGTTGTATCCAGTATTATGAAGTTATATCTCATTACATGTAAATTGCCTATTTTCAACCTCATTAATTTTCTCAAACAGCAATGTTTTGCAATTCAAATGCTGTATGCTTCTTAAATTTAAAAGTATCATATCTAGTTCTGCCGTCATTTTCTTTTCCGTTTTCAGTCTAGCAAATTCTTATAAAGAAAATTATAACAGATAACGTTAAACATCCTGTTTACGTATCTAATATTACTTAACAATATAATTATGTCAATTTACTTGATAATCAATCTTATTCCGCAGAAAACACTGTTGGAAAGTTGACGTGAGTTTTCCTGGGGACTTGTTTTATGACATTCATCTGCAAATATATCCAAATATTGTGATTACATCTTCTTGTTAAATTTAATTTGTTTTCAAACTCAGTCAAAATTCATTGCAGTATAATCCCTGTAAATGACAGCTGTAATAAAGGGATAAATTGCCAATTTAAAAAAAAATGCTAATCAGTTGTATGCATAAAAGCTTTGCCTCATATCTCTTTGGTTGATGTACTGGCCAGATCCAGTGTCACAAAAGATGGGACAGAGAGACAAAAAAGAAAAAAAAAGCAGGACATAAAAATATAGTAAACGCTATGAAAACGAAGTCTGTCTATAGTGTAATCCTGTTTTAAACATACAAAAATTATTGTTCCAATGGTAGGAACATTCTACAATTATATCTGCTAAGGTAAAATATTGTTTAAAACGGAATTTTTCTCCTGAACCTTCGATTTCGTCTGAGCAGGTTTTATTGTACTAAATAAACACGGCAATATTATACAATTAAAACCTGTGAAAGTGGAATCGTTAGAGACTGAAACAAAACTCCAGTTTAGCTGATATAGTTATTGTACTGCATTAGAAATTGTATTGTACAGTATTGTATGGTGAAGTTTTAACTTTTCAAAACAAAATTCCGAACAGGTTCTGTTGACAGAATGTTTAGTGAACAAAATACAATAAAACTTGTGAAAACCGAATCCATTTTAGACAGGTTTCCTCTTGGCGGGTATATTTCTATTCTCATAAATATTTGAATCATTTGCGGAGTTTTTTAATCCTTTCGGGTATCGTGTACATTAATAGTACATGTTTTTTCATAGAGTATTATTTTGTCTTAACAATTACTTTTGTTATATATATAGTAATGATAGTATATGGCTATGTCTTTCTTGTTGTGACTTCATTTATGTTTTGACATTTAGTAATAACACTAATAATAAAAGTTTGCTTAATTCTCTTTGCACCATTAGCGAGTCCTTTATTTTATGATATAAAAAACTGCTGGAACCAGAGAGAAAAATAAAGCTCGATCTAAAAACGTTACAGTAAAAAATTGGCAAATAGTTTCAGTCTAAAAAAGTAAGTAGCGCGTAGAAAAGTAACGAAACCAGATTATCTGTAAAGCTCATGAAATTACTCAAATTTTTGTTGATAGCTGAAAATGTGGAATGAGCTTTACTGGTGACTTAAAATCATTCCGGTAAATAAAGGCATTTTTAACACATTCTGAATTCCAAACATTCATAACCAGTTTAAACATTTGGGTTCATAAGAATACGTTAGAGGCTGATTTGGTATGAGCAAGAACCTGAGAGATTCGTTCAGTACGAAGTATGGACCAAATTCCAAAGCTTGGAAGATCAAAACCCAAAGTAACCCCAAAACCCTAAGCATGTACGATTCAATCATATGCTACTTGTTTCGCTCAAGTCCATTGGCATAAGGTTCCCTTTTCACAGTAATTACATGAAATAAAAATTATTACGTTATATGTGTTACGTCAGAAACAACAATTCCTCAACAACCTAATTATATTAATGTTATACTTAAAATATTACATCATGGTTTACATTCTTTTAGCTTTTTGGAGTTTAGCTTGATTTAATTCAATCATGTCCACAATTTTGGGCCTGACAGAAATTTTTTAGTACACAACTACACATTCTGTTTACTATACCCAGTACTCATTTTTAGTAGATAATATGATTCTGAATATAAGGCACCAGTAAAGCTCAATCCACATTTTCAGCTATCAACAAAAATTTGGTTAATTTCATGAGCTTTACAGATAATCTGGTTCCATTACTTTTCTACGCGCTACTTACTTTTTTAGACTGAAACTATTTGCCAATTTTTTACTGTAACTTTTTTTGTTCGGGCTTTACTTTTCTCTCTGTTTCCATCAGTATTTTATATCATTTCACACATTTTTCAGATCTTTTCAGGAATTTAATCAACCAACTTCAACTAACCAAACAACTGTCCCAACTAACCAACGAATGACCTCAATCAACCTGCCCAACCAATTGCCCCAATCAAAAAAAAAAAAAAAAAAAAAAAGGAAACATTGGTTCACCAGTGTATTTCAAGAACTCAGATGACCCCATATTGGAATATTGACCTATACTTTACTCAGGACTGGCCGCCAGACTAGTCATTAGACTAAGTTTTATACATAGTGTGATTCCTTGAATTTTTCTGCTACGTACCTACGCTCCTCTGGTTTAAGGGACTTTGCAGTATCCAATGTCAAAGCTTCAAACACACAAAAAGCTAAGGTAAGAAACAGAAGTAAGAAATGAATTAAAACTGCGAAAAAACTATAAAAAGGGAAAAATTCTGTTTTGGGGGCTTACTGGGAATTTAAAATTAAAAACAGTCTGAAAACGACTGAATGCAGAAAAATGATCAAAAGTAATTGAAAATATTATACAATACACCTGTAAATAATATCAGAAATATTGCTAATATTGGATATTTATAATAATATTTCGTAGGTCAAACTGAAATACTGCGATAATGACTAATATATTTGAACCAAACTATAACCATTGATCAAAAAATCAGAAAAATTGGAAAGCAGGTGTCCTTTGTAGAGTATGCACTAATATGAGATAAATTCCGTAATCGAGTCTATAGACAATTGACGTATTTGCAACGAATAAATTACATAATTGAGTCTACAGATAATTGACGCATGTTACCATGCCTTCTACCCTCTTAAAATCTGTGCGCGTATCTAGGTGACCTCAAAAACTCGGAAACCACAGGGCGCAGTGCTACAAAATCTGGCACAAGGGTTAATGGTTGGGGTCCCATGAACGATTGGAGCAAAAAATTCGAAAATTTTAAATATATATATATATATTTTTTGACAAATATTTGCCTTTTTTTATATTCAACCCGTAATCGCGTGAGTTCTAACCAATGTGAGATATACATATTAGATACGCCACGCTGCGCTACTAAGAAGCTGAAGCGGGTATTACGATAATTCTTTTACCTCACATGCAAATAATTAGAGACATACATATTACGTACGACACGCTTCAATAATAACAAGCTTTAGCGGGTATTACGACAACTCTTTTGCCTCACAAGCAAATAATTAAAGATTATTTAATTGTGCTTAATTACTACCTTTTTAATAAAAATAAAGTACAACATTTTATCACAAGCATCAACAAAACTTTTTATTCTATTTATTCCCTTATTCAAAGATATCGTTTTTCGTCTGCTGCCATAGTAACACAATAAATTAAATTTTATTAATAAAAATGTACTGTAGCAGAAAAATATTTTTCTAAATCGAATAGTTATATTTGATTTTAGTTTTAGAATTATATTCGTGAACTCCCGTACGTAAAATGGGTTAAACAGCTAGTTTATATATATAAATGAAAAATGTGCATTTTCTATTTAGAATAACATTGATTTCAAAATTGCAAAAATATAACGAGGGAATCTGAATTTTTACTGACTTACAAAAACAAAGTACGCGTATTATCCTTTTTTTTTTTATTATTGTGTTATTTTTAGGTTGTAGCAACACAAAAGATAGGATTTAATTAGACAATTAAATAGGAGAGATTTCTATAATGTTAAATTGGGAAAGATATAGTGCTATGTAAAGTTTAAATGAGTGTCATTCCTTTAATATTGGATACTAGTATATGCCCCCGTCAAAAATGACGGGAAAGTGTTATTTTATGTTACAACATTAAGCCAGACTCATTTAAACAAGTGATTGTTATGCATGATTATTCAGATAGTGGAAAGTCATCAAAATCATTAAAAAAATTGTGTTTGCAAAAGTCAACCTTCAGAAGAAGAAAATACCTCACACGCGAAAAAAAAAAGAGTTTTTTCCAACAATCCTATGGCGAAACTCTCGCTTTTTCCGCAATTCTTTGACGAAATTTGTGTTTTCTTTCGGGATTTGTTGAAAAATTTACGTTTTTTCTGTGCCCTTTTGACGAATTGCACCTTTCTCGTTTCTTTGACAAAATTCATATTTTTTTTTCAGGATCCTATGGTGAAACTTGCACTTTTGTGACATTTCGACGAAATTCTCATTTTTGGCGATCCTTTGATGAAATATGCATTTTTCTGTAATCCTATGATGAAATTCGTGTTTTTCTTTCTGCACTTATTTGACGAAATTTACACATTCCATTATCCTTAGATGAAATATGCATTTCCCTCCCCCGAAATCCTTTGACAAAAATCCCATTTTTCTGCGATCTTTCGCCGATTTTCGCATTATTTCTGCAATCCGTCAGGCAAATCAGACAGACGATAGTTGCATGCGCCTGGCTATATTTTCATGCCGTTTCTTTCTATACATGGACTAAATGCGCAGTAGGCCATGGGAAAGAGAAGGTCAAATGAGAAAGGGATAGAAAAAACTCAAATTGGCGTTGTTCGTACTCGCGTTTTTGTTTATTTTGTCTAATACTGCTACCCCGCACCCTCCCGTTCTAAAAATGTCAATAAATTTTAATACAGATTTGCATCAATCACAGGAGTGATAAATTTCAGTGCCGAATAAATAGAATTTCACGTTTTTGCTGAAAAGTAGCCCGTCTGTAAATGCTTTTAAGTATAATTTTACTGTAAATTTGCACGTAAACTTGAAATATGCAGTGTTCAGACTTCTTTTAATAAGAACAGAGTGGATTAGCTTAAAAGAGCATTTTTGTCCAGTAAAAGGGTTCTTATATTGAGTAAAGCGGTATATTTTGTTGGCTAAAAGGACACACTCATAGTATTATCATTTGTCAGTTCTGAGAAGTGAGAAATTTCAATTCTAAACCTTTAATTAGTATTAAGTCCTAATTTTTCTGAAGGTATTTCGAAGAGGAGGGAGGGTGGGAGGTACACTCCAGATTCACTGGCATATATTATCAATATATTATTTATATTATAAATATATTATTAACAATATATTATTTATATTATAATTTAAGCATATATTATCAACTGAAGTCATGCTGTATTTTTAAGAATATCATAAAATAACTAAATTTTTCGAATATTCCACTTATGGAAATATGCAACAATCTGGGATGATGTTGAAATGGAAAATTCATTATGATTTCAAAGCAATACAATATGCAGCTGTTGCGTGTTTTTTTTTATATCGATTTAGACCTTACAACACATGTGTAAATCAGAGCAGCAGAACTTCGGTTTTCAAAAGTCAGAGGGGGGGGGGAGTGCAAGAGAGGAAAAAGCCAAATATTATGAAAAAAATGAGGACACAAAGAAGCAACTGGGAAACGGAGCAGGGCGCATCAATAGTTTAAACGAAAAGAGCAGGGCACAGCGCTCTTTGAAAAACATCAAATGGGAACACTAAAAATATGCATAGTTGAAATAAAAGTTTAAAATACTAGGAGGGCTCCGCCCCCCGCGTAATCGCGAAGCAAACCTTATTTTCCAGCCAACCCCAGAGGAAATTGTTTCTCGTTTCTATTCTGGATCGCTTCGCGGTTCCTCTTTTTCTATGCATTCAAATTTTAAATTCCACTTGGTATAAACGCACTCCTCCCCAACTCCTGATGATTTTATTTCCTTATCTCCAAGCAGGTAATCATTATAGGTTACAGAGTTTCATAAATAAAAGAATTATTAAATATGAAATCATTAAAAAAAGGCAAAATTTATTATTTGAATAATTACAAATTAAATAAAAATTATATATATAGTGTTTCGAATATTGTAATTAGTTAGTGTTTGTGCTTAAAAATGATGTAAATAGTTCGATTAAGCTCTATTCATAAGCTAATACTAGTTTTTGTAGCATTGAAATATCTCAGTTTGTTGATTTTTTCCAAGCAAGTAAACCCTATTGGATTTCAATGGGAGTCTATGGAAATTTGGCGAAATACTGGAAATAGCGCCAAGCTGGCGTCACTTTTGGCCACTAATTTTGGTATCCAAATTTAGCGATATATTGCCAAGTTGGCGACAAACTTGGCGACGTTTGGCGACAGAGCCGGGACCCCTTCCTTGGTAACCCCCCTTATAGCGTTAGAAAGCTCTGACCAACCATATGCGTTTTACGGTATCTACGCAGATTTTTATTGGTCCATTTCCAGAGCGTTACTTTTTTTTTATATATAGAAAGAAAACAAAAAAGCTGTTGTATTTTTCAAACAGTAAAAAATAATTCACAGAAATACATTAAATTTTAGCTCAAAATATTCATAGGTGCCCGGTAGCAGAACGTTCGAGACGGGAGACGGTCGTCGCAGATTTTCTTTTCCCTTTCGCAGGTTCTTTTTCATCAAACCTTTATTTTGCTTCATATTATGTTTAGCTCTTTATTACTTAATACAAAAAGTTGAGATTATTATTAATAAAAATTTATAAAATACCTAAAAAAACTAAAGATAAATGATTGTTTGATTAATTAACGCTTCAATTGTAAAAATATTTTATCTGCAGATTATTTTTGCCCCTGAAGTATCTGTCGTAGACAACTGGAGAATTTTCTGCTTCGGTGAAATAAAAAATTTAAAAATAAAACAAAAAACATGTTGCATTTCTTTAAAAAATCAGATGTTTATTTTTATTTTTTAATTTTAGATTAAACTCTAAAACTTGATTCATATATGTGGCCAAAACTGAAACACCATTATGTGCATCATTCAAAGTAATACATATACATAAAGCTATGTTTTTAACGCTGCAAAAAATTAGTCAAATCTGAAAAAAAGAAGAAAAAATGTAATTTTCCTTTTTAAATCTTTATTATAATGAAACGTTCCTGTGAATGATATGCATTTAAAAATCCGAATGAACATGAACTTAAAATATGCATAGGTTAAATAAATAAAAAAATAAACAAAAAAGCTGTTGTAATTCTTAACAGCACAAATCAGTTCACGGAAACATAATATATTCTATTCAGGTTAATATGCATAAGTTATATAAGAAAGTTAAAAATCCAACCAAAAAGAAAAATTAAACAAACTTGCATTTCTTAAACAGTACAAAATAATTCACAAAAAATATACTGAATTCAGATTATCTAACCCCCCCCCCCCCCATCAATTGCCATCCTGTTTAAATTTTAGAGAAATGCAGCACAAAATAATTCACAGAAATATATTTTAGCAGTACAACTAATTAATCGTGCAAGTAATTAGTAAAGTAAAAACAAATCATGACGATTTTTATTCACACTGTGTTCAAAAAGTAAAACACCTTTTTTTGGATTGTTTAAGCAATTCACATAATCCTATGTATTTTAATGGTAAATAATTAGTCAAATTACAAAAACAAAATAATTTTCATCTTAAAACATGACTATAGCGAAACCTATGGATTAAAGTGCTTTAAAAAATTTGAATGCAAACTTAAAATATGGATAATTTAAATAAAAAGTTAAAAATAAAACAAAATGGTTGTTGCATTTATTACAAAATATAATATATTGAGTTCAGCTTAAAATTTGCATAGGTTAAACAAGAAAGTAAAAAAATCTGTTGCATTTCTTAAACATAAAATAATTCACTTAAATATATTAAATTAAGTTTAAAATATGCATAAGTTAAATAAGAAATTTAAAACTAAAACAGAAAAACGTATATTTTTTAAATAATACAAAATAATTCACAGAGCTATATTGAATTTAATTCCCTACTTTGCCATCCTGTTATATAAATATTTATTATAGAATTTCAGGGTATGCTATATTTTTAGTAAAAATTCTGTTGTCTTTTAGGAGATTTCCTTGCATATTGGTATCAAGAAGGGATACTTTAATACTGTTTATAATTTTGCATCGTGAAAGCGCAACATAAAGCTGTCCCTGTGAAAACACTGGTTTTTCTAAATATAACTCAACACTATCAAATGTTTGCCCTTGTGCTTTATTTGTGGTGATAGCAAAGGCCATAATTGTGGGAAACTGTCTCCGTTTAAGTTTAAAGGGCAGATTTCTTTCACTTAAAGCAAGGTCCATCCTAGGTAAAAACACTCTATCTGTTTTGTTAGTGCCAGTTAATGCCTCAGCATGAATAAAATGTCAATGAAGATTGCGAATTATTAACCGGATTCCATTGCATAAACCCTTATTTGGATTCAAATTCCTAATCAACATCACAACAGTCCCAACTTTTAATAGTAACTGATAAGCAGGCATTCCAGAGGGCGTTTGCTCATGTAAAAATTCCTCAGAATAGTAAGTATCATCTGAACTATCTACTTCAACAGAGTCTGAACTGAAATATTGCGCTGAAACACCAGGAAGAAAATTCAAAACTTCATTATTTATTTGTGAAGCATCTTTGTTAGTGGAAATTAGAATTATTTTTCGGGAAATTTCTTGAATAAAATTCACATTAATATGATTTCCGTAAACAGCTGTTACAATCGATGAAGTGCACAAAATTTGAGATGGAATTTGAATCATGTCGCAGGGTAAATTTTGTATAGCAGGAATTTTTTCTTCACCAATTTGTAGAAGCCAATGATTAAATTTAACTTGTCCCTTCGAATGCATTTTTTGTGGGAGTTTCTATTGAATTAAATGTCTCCAAAGTAGGCTGGATTTTATGCATGTTTCAATGACTTGAGTTCTGGTTCCTCGCATGACAACTGGCAATGTTTGGTGAAAGTCTCCATCCAACAATAAAACTTTATTTCTAAATGGTTCATCACTTGCCATAACTTCTCTCAGAAGAATATCTATACAGCGCAAAGCATGAGCAGTCATCACTGTACATTTATCAATAATGATGAGCTTTGTTTGACGAAGAATTGTAGCTTCAGGCGATGCAACTCATATTGATGATGTCGAGGTTTCCAATATTGGCACCGGTAGCTTGAAGCCACTATAAACTTTTCTACCACCTTTCAACGAAATTGAAGCAATGCCAGTTGTTGCATAAGCTAGAACTTTTTCTGCACGCCCACGGACAAAAACCATAAGTGCATTATAGAGACATCTTCCTAGAGCCACCTGGGTCATCCAGATAAAAACATCAGGGAGTTAGTTGATCATTTTCAATTGCTTCTCTAATTTTGTTAAAGGCCTCTTGTTGTTCTAAGTTTACAGTTGAAAGCATTGCAACAGCATCTGAAGCCTCCGTAATTTGATCGTAATCTTGATCTTGATGATAATTGAATTCGCCCGGATGTGGAAAACCAAATTTTGTTAAGCTTGAGCTATGAATTTTCAACATATTTTCAATGTTGCATAAAGCATGCTTTTGTGCTGTCAAATCATCATAATTTCTTCTGAAATCCTCAGATAGAAAATTTTTAAACTTAGCCCACAATTCTACAGCATCTGATGGGTTTCTAAATAGACAAATGAATGCAAAAACTTGTCTCAGCTATGAAGGCATCTGGAATGAACTGGCTTCTGCCAAACATCTATCCCATTCTTTGTAATCAGATAAAAGTTGTCTTTGACGGGCAGCTTCAAGAAAAGTTGGTAAAACAACACCCTCAACAGTTCGAAAATACTCATAGCCAGTAGCACCAGGAACTTTAAGCAACAGTAAACGAATACAATAACGTTCTGTGTCTCCTGGACTGACACAATGAATTCGTGCAATAATATTTCATTTTCTACGTTAGAGTCCTTTCCAAATACCCTTTTCAAACTTATAGAGAAGACGTATCTCACTATAGAGATACTGCCTTGTATTAACATTTTCTCTGTTCAGTTTAAACCAAGCAGTAAGGTTACGTATTGAGTTTGAGCTCGGTTAAGTGCTGAATTTTCCGTACCTGCTTGAAAATATAGAGTCTGTTGTTGTGTCAAATGAATAGCAAGTCTAATTACAGAGTGAGATTTGGTTAGCATTTTAAATTCTAAAAGACGCCACATAGATCGCCGACGTGCAGTTCTTTCCCTGGTCAACCGGTCCCTTGCGTACAAAAGCGATTCATTCGGAAAATCCATAATAAAATGTAAAAAAATTGTTTTGAAATATTCAAAATAACTGCAGATAGATCAAAGTGAATAGCAGAGAAATATCAGCACGTTTTTCCTAAAGAAACAACGTTTCACTGTTGCCACTACAGAAAAGTGATAAATATAAATAATTGATATGAATCAATATTCATATGAATGATTCATATGAATAATGATGAATAATCATTAAATTGAATGAAGATAATGATTAAAACTATTAATATTTGTTGAAAATATTGATAATACTTTTTAAAATATTTATTCAATAAATCACATAATATTTTCATATATAGGTCGTAAACTGTCTGCTTGTAAATGTAAACAGTCGTAAATAACATTACTGCTTATAAATGTAAATAATAATGAAAAACGCATTTCAAAATACTTAAAAGCTTTAATATGCTTTTAAAAATATATTTAAAGCAGAATCAGATGTTATCCGTTTTTTAATGAATCGTCAAAGAGTCGTTCATTTATTTCTTGATTTGGAACTTCTGTTTCTGAATGGCAACGGTTCATTTGTTTATATCGCTAATATGTTGTTTGTAGCTGTTTATTTTTAATTTAGAACTGAAAACATTATAATCGCTTAGTTTTTGAAGATTTTAGAGAAAATGAAGAAGAAAAGATGTGATGCAATGTAGGTTAAATAAAGTAATTGTTCGATTTAAAATACGACATCAGAATGCTTAAGCCTAACATGGCCGCGATATGTTATTTTTTCTTTTCGAGGATCGGCGCTCCCCGGAATTGTCAAAACTGAATTATATAAATAGATTTTTTGACCCGACCTTCGAAAGGCACATTACTAAATTAAGAGCTTTCCAACAAGGCATTACTTATCACTGAATGTTTCCTGGTTTGGATTGTAATTGCGTTGTTGCATTTTCATCATGTTTCAAAACTTTAAAGATGTGGCTGTGCTCTACTAAACAGCACTATCGTGCTGTTTGATTCATATATTTCACTCTTTAAATTTAAAGTGTAGGTTACTTTTCTGAACGAATCACGTGTGATAAACTAAAAAAAAATTAGAAAATTGTAATATCTGTTAAACCGTGTAACGATATTTTCCAAACGTGTCTAAAAACTCTTCCTTAACCTATTATCATATAAATATGAATTGGACACACAAAATAAATACGTTAGTTAGATTTCAGACAATGAAATGATCTTTAAACTTTAGTAACTCTATTTGGATAGCTACGATTAACATTATTAAAGTAAAAGTAATTTTTGTACTCGAAACTGAAAAAAAAAATCGGACCCGAAAGGGTTAATGATATTAAAATTTTTCAAACATATTGAAATTTATACACATAATTGAGGTGCACTACTAGATGCTTATTGTAGAATATGATGTGTTAAATAGCATTTTTCTTTCAGGGAACACAAAATAATTCAGTTACAGTACTGTCTATGAGCAATAACTGCTGAAAGTGCGTTTACAATTGTGGTATGCATTTTAAATGTATCTAATTTTTTGATGTTACTTAATGTTTATCATTTCCAGGATAGCACAAAAAAAAAAAAAAAAAAAAAAAAAATCGATTACATTTCCGTTTACTAAAGGTAATAGATGAAGGAGAATTTTTAACTGTGTATTTTATTTCATCGATTAGCATCGCTAGCCCACCATAAAATTCAATTTATACTATTCAGATAAATTAATAGATTTATGCGTTTTATAACTGCGAAGTGAGTTTTTGCAAATTACATAGTATATACAGGGTGTCCAAGCTAAGATGTTACAAACTTCGAGGGCAGGTAGGGTACACCTAAGCGACTCGGAATCACATATTAATGCCGGGTCGGAAACGCCTGCCTGACGCAGTAAGGGCATTGGAAAGGCTGGATCGCACAACGCTGACACTTGGCCCGGAGTTGCGAGAGTGGTGCCAGTGGATAAAACGGACAGGATTCTCTGCGCAAAGTTCCTTGAGAGAGTGTTAAAGGGACAATATGCAAATTTCTTGGTGGGGAGTTGAACTAGCCGCCAGAGGGACTCTACTATAAAAAGGAGTCGCACTGAGATGAAGCTTCATTTTGCATGCACAAAGACTTTATAGCACGAATCGTTGCAGCTGCCGGGAAATCGAAGACACTACTGGAATGTTTGCGAATGTTCGAACTTCCATGTAGCGAAGATGTGTGGCCTGCATCACATGCGTGGATCGTCAATTCGAACACATCCTTTGATAAGAATTGTACTTCCCTTTTATTACTTTTGTTTTTATGTTTATGAACAGCGAGTAATAAACAAATTTTATCTCCTATTTTGTGTCCTTTCTTTCCCTGTGTTTTATGTATAAAAATGGCGAAATGAAGCTTCGAAACAAGCATGCTCGAACACCCGTGCCTATTCAGTGTCCTCTACAGCGTCAGGAAAGTGTTCCCGACCCGGTATTTCTATGTGATTCCGAGTCGTCTAGGTGTATCTTACTTCTTCTCGAAGTTTGTAACATCTTTGGTGGGGCACCCTGTATAAATATCTATAGATCTTACACAGCGTCGCAAAAAAGAATTCGAATATTTTCCAGCCATAGTTGAGCGTTTGCAAAAATTGGGTTTTCAAATGTCATATGCGTTTTCCAAATTGTTTGTTTAGGTGTCACCTTTCACTTTTACTGTTTCATGCATGATTTTCCTTTTTGTATATTTTGAAATTACTTTTATTTTCATTACTTTTCAAAATCCCTCTTTTGCGAATACCTACTTTAGCAATAATACCTGTAGTCCAAATTCAAAGGGAGAAAAGGAGTTTGACCGTGGCATAAACATATATGGGCTCATGGGGCCCGAACCCACCCAATAATTTGTTCTTCCAGACCACCCAATTTTCATTTTCTTTTGTTACTTATTTATTTTTCAATCTTTCAAAAAAAGTTTTCCGTCGATGTTCTCAAATCCATTTTGTTTAACCCTTTGCACTCCATTATCGCCGCTGCGGCGACATCGTCAGGTAAGTGAAAAACTCCGTTGTCGCCGCTGCAACGACATGGTAAAGTAAGTGAAAAACTCCGTTGTCGCCGCTGCGGTCTTACCTTGCAAAATTTGTTTTTGGCACCAGTAACAAAGGAAAATAAAATGTGCCTTATTTAATCAGAGCATTTTTTTAATTTTGTACTTGAAGGAAAATTCTTTTAAAAAAGTGGTGCCGACCGAATAAAATATTTGTGTAACGACGCGGAGTTGCTATTAGCCCACAGTCAAAATGACCCCCCCCCCCCCCATTTTAAAAAAACGTACAATCATTTTCTCTCAAAAGAGAAATTTTCTCATATTTTACCAGTGAGTATCAAGTAGGTGAAGTTTGGTAAATTCCTTGGCGAGTATTGACCATTTATGTTAATGCTTTTTGACATCCATAAAGCACATCACGTGACTGAAATGTGTTGCTCAAAGGCTGTATTTTGGGATCATGTGAACTGTTCAAAATGTTCCTTTAAGGGGGTCCGGGACACATTTTCAAAAAAATTTTATTTATTGAGTTAAAATTTTGAAAATTTTTGTGATGGTTAATAATATTATTTGTAAACAAAATAGTATGATAAAACTTCTCATAATTTTTTTAAAAAAATTTAAATTTAAATTTTTTTTTAAAAGTGGGATAGTTTAAAATTGTTATAACTCGAAATATTATTTGTAGAATTTCGTTTTTTTTCATTTAAATAAACAGAAATATATAGGTTTTAATTTAGATTCAGCATTTTAAAAAATATTAAATAAAAAATTAAAAAAATATTTAAAGTAAGAATTAGTAAAAAAATATGTAACTTTTTTTTTAAAAAATCATATTTTCAAAAGTAATTTTTTCTTTTTAATTTGCTGAATCAAAATTAAAGTAAAGCTATTCAAAAGACATTTTCCAAGTTTGAACCTTTTATCTGTAACGGTTTTTGATTTATAACAATTTTAATATGAGTAATGGTGAAAAAACCCATCATGAAGGAAAATGCAATTTCACAAGAAGTCGTTTCCTTGGCAATCATATCTTGAATGGTAGATTTTGAAAACAAGCTAAAACGAAAAAATTAATATTTCCTGTTCTAATTAAGATAGAAACATGATTTAAGCGTCATTTTATGCAGAAAACGGCAGAGAAATTTTAAATCCAATTAAAAAAAATGAAAATTTGAAGATTTTTCTGTCCCGGACCCCCTTAAACTTTTAATTATAAATAGGCGCCTTTTTAGGGGGGTGGGTGGGGCGGAGAGAATAGACTTTTCTGCATACAAAGGTATGCGCTATATTTCAGCTCTTTGTTCTTGATTGGATAAAAATATTGCAAATAAAATGCACTCCGAATAAGGTGACAAAGAATCGGGATACAAAACTTGTTAAGTGGGAAAAAAATATTTCTTTTTAGGACAGTTTTAACCGGCCATTTCGACGTATAAAGGTAGAGCGAATGCAAGCATATGTAGGTAGAACTTAATTCGTCAGAGAAACTTGCATAGAATCCCAGGGTGCACCGGTCTCAGCAGAGAAATATTTTTTCTGATTTTACTATTTTTATGAAATGGCATGGAGTATAAAAGTTGGCATTTACTCTCCACGAAACAGACTGAAAACATGTTTTGCATGCCACTATGGTACAGAAAAAGCTTAATCAAATTACTATTTCAAACATGAATATGAACAGTGCTGAAAAGTTCGTTGTAGGGGGTGTTTGTCATGTATATGTTAGAAGATGTGCAGTTAGAAGATCTTATTTAAATCTTTCCGTGCTAAATAAAGATAATTGTATCCATTTTATTAAAAAAAATTCGTTAAATACTTATAAATACGGAAATGGGCGTGTTTAGTTCCAGAAAGCGTTGAAAATTCATAAGATTCAAATTAACATAACTTGAAAATGCTTTGACCCATAAAAGATTTTTTTTATTGTCCTTCTTGGGACTTTCTTCTAATGTCCCTTATTATTTTCGTCTAACTTTATAAGAAGAAAGTATTGCATTTAAGAAAAAAATTAACTTCCGGTTTTCAACGGATTTATATGTTTTGGAAGGTCCTGAACACGATTTGACTGTTTTTAGAAAATGTGAATCTGTCTTCCTGGGACAAATATTTTGTATGCGCTCTACCTCAAGAACTAATGCATGGAATTTGATAAAACTTTAGATTCTGTTTTACCTTGATATAAATTGTTGCTGATTAGTTTTTGTTGTAAATCGCCTAACAGGTGACGTTGTTTTGTTTAATTTTTGACGATTTCCGCGATAGTTCTATCTCAAGAACTAAAGCACGGATTTTCATCAAACTTCAGATTCGTTTAGACGTTGAAATAAGTTATTGCTGATTAGATTTTGGTGTAAATTGCCTAAAAGAAGGCGCTGCTATGCTGCATTTTTTCAGGATTTACACGATTTTAGCAATAGTCATATCTCGAGAACTGATATTCTGTTAAACCTCAACATACGTTTGTGATGATTATGTTTATTGTAAACAGGTAGAACAGCTATGCTAACATTTTTCACGATTTTTGCGACAGCTGTATCTTAAAAAATCCCTGTCGGCTTGGCCTACAGCCGGAGATAGATTTCGAAGTTAAGGATACTAATTTCGTCAACAAAAACTAAATCATGATTAGAGATAAACCCACTTTAAAAATTTTATCTGGCAGCTTTTGACAAGTTTTTATTTCATTTTTATATAATAGCTGGTTTTATCAGAATCATGTTAAGGCGGTATTAAAAAAATATTTTTCCATGCTCAACTACTTGAAATTTTCCTGCGCATTTTGAGATTAATTTTTTATTAAAAAAATATGAAACCTGCTGACGTGATTTTTGAAGAGACTTATAAGCGACCTGTGTTTTTATGTTTCGTTTAATTAATTAAAACTTGATTTATAAACAATTATTTTCTCAGAAAGACAGTATTTTTCGTTTCCAACATAATCGCTTCGGAAAATTCTGTTCAAAATGCCCATTTTGACATCATTTTTTGAAATATATTCTGCCTCTATCAAAAAATCGATCATTACGGTACATTATTTAGTTTCTGAATAAGATAATCCACCAATTGGATGCGTTTGAGAGCAAAAATGAATTTAAAAATGAGTCAGAAAATAAGCAGTTTGAATTTGAGTACACTCTTAATACGAAGATCTTTTTTCTTCAACCGCTATGTATTTTTAATTTGATTTTTGATGAAAGAATTGGTCCTTTCAAAAACTTGTCAGTATAAAAGTTGTAAATAATATTAAGAAGATAGATAATATATTCATGCGGATTTTATACCTTGTGAATTGACGAAGTTATGGATTTTTTTCTTCTTCAATTCCCCCCCCCTTTTTGTTTTCGTTTTTGGATTTTTTTTTCTTTTTGGTACGAATTGGTCCTATCAAAAACTTGTGAATATAAAAGTTGTAGATGATATTAAGGAGATTTTTAATAAAATTAATTGGATTTGATATCTTGAGAATGGTCGAAGTTATGATTTTTTTTCTCTCCCAAATACCCTATTTTTTGCGCCCCTTGAGCCCATTTTTAATTTGATCAAAAATCTGTGATACATAAATTTTTGGCCCTATTCTTATAAGTAATAAAAACTTTAAACTGATTTGATGTGTACAAACATTAAGAAGTTATGGGGTTTTTTTTCGGTTTTCACAAAACCCCTTTTTATTTCCGTCCCTTTGGTCCGATTTCGCCCATTAAAGAACTTGACCGAGATTTTATGCCTCTTGACTTTATGTAACAGTTTGGAAGAGATCTGTGCAGAATTGAAGAAGTTATCGTATCCAGAAGAAAGTGATATATATGGGGCATTCTCACAATCTTTTGACGTTCATGTCCTTGAATAATAATTTATCTAATACACTTTTTTTTGTGTGTTTTTTTTTTTTTATTTCATATACTGGGGAACATCCCATTGCATGATTACATAACAATATTAACGAGATAAATAAGTTTTGGACGATGTTGGGGGTCCAAATACCAGGAAAACTCGTGTACCGTCCCGTGTCCCTGATGCTGATATTTAAGTTCGGAGCTGTCTGGATAAAATTGTTTCAATAAAAATAATTCGATGTAATTTTTTTCTGAAACTGGAACTATTGTTTTATATAAATATGTAGCTAAAAATTAACCTGCACTCATTTTTAGGGTTGTTATTATTTTTTAAACTCTGTCCCTGAGTTTTAGATTCTTTACCATCCCTCTTCTAAAATTATACAGAAAATCATTTCAGATGCAGCCACATAATGTTTTCAAGTTTTTTCTCATGCAGAAGTATGCTAGAGAAATAATGTCTAAAATTCTTTGGCAGGAAATTTACTGTAGAATTTAAATAAGCATTTAAATATCAATTTCAAGCATCGTGGCTTTATTGGTAGTCTCACCGTCCCCAAGGTTTATTCCTGCACTTTTCGACGTAAATTAAAAAAAAATAATAATAATTTAATCCAATGTGAACAACTGTTTCTAAAAATCAATGAACACTGTGGCTGTCACTTAGTCTTAACATGATTTTCCTAAAAATAGGTGGTAATTTTCCTTACCGTTCCATCCTTACCGTCCCTTTTTTCCAATACTATCCTCTTTTTTTACCTTACCGTCCCTTCTTTAACACACCTTTAAGACAATGTTATACAAAAATTCTGTATTAAAAGTACTACATTGTTATTATCTCTTACTTCAATGCAATGTGGGTACTATGCAGATTCATTATAAGTAAAAATTTAGAAGAAAATAGGAAGTTATAGGGGTGAAATGTTAAGGAAAATTAAACTCGCAAGTTTAACTTAAACCTCAGTTAAATAAAATATTTTTCGCTGCTGAGCATTTTTTCTTTATTTTTAATCATTAAGGCATTCGTCTATCAGATTAAAATGTCATTTTACCAAGTTTAATTTCGCCAAATTTTTCCCCCCAAAAGTCAAGTGAGAATGCCTCATATATATATATATATATATATATATGACACAATTTTAATTGCCACTGATCAAACTAATATTTCTCAATTTCCAGTAGATTATCCCACTAATTTGGAATTAACGGAAAACGTCTTATCTAACAATACAATTAACTTCTTAGATTTTAAAATTACAATAAAAGACAAACAAAACAATAATAGATCTATATGATAAACGTAAAGAATTTAAATTCAAAGTTAATACATTTATAAATTTTAAATCCTGTCTTCATCATTCTGTATATCAAAATATAATACTTAATAATTTATATAGAATAAAATGTTTATATTCTTCTGATCTAATTATCAATAATATTAAAAAAACTAATTTATGATGCATTAAATCATGGTTTTCTAAAAAAAAATCATATATTCTTTAATATATAATTAGTACTTAAATGATCTTTAAAATCAAATTAATACATGTGTAAACAAAATTACAAAAAAAATTACAAAATAAGAAAATAATTATAAAAATAAAAAATTGTAAACTAATAATAAAAAATTATTATAGGACGGTTGGGTGGGTAGATGTTAGAGTACGGAGGAGGGTGGTGTTGTCTGGATAATACGCAATGGTTTTTTTAAGTGATTGGGCATTTGAAATATAACTGCATTTCTAATACACATTTTATAATGGATGGGTTGATGGGTTGATTGTTGACGGCCAATTATCTACACGAGGGATATGGGCCCTGGGGGGAGTGCCTTCCGTGGAGGTCTTTCTAAGGGAACCTAATCCGTATTAACGCATGGAAATCCACGGTTCGAAGAAAACCACGAAAACTCCGAACGATTAGGCCGACGGGCGCGATTGGGTTCGAACCCAGCACCTCCCGTCTACCAGCTTCGAGAGCAGAACCTCTCAGCCACTGGTGGGGCCCATTTTATAATGGATGTTGATTCGCTATTTTATATGTATATGGTGAAGTTATATTTATATTTCAATTCATATTAAATTTATTTAGCTTCATTAATATTTAATCAAGTTAACAATTGACTTGTTTTTAATATTTAGTCTACTCAGAACAATATCACATTAATTTCTAATAGTATACCACCTTTATAGAGAATAATATGCATAATAAGTTTATTTGATATAACTACTGCTATTACAGTTTGTATTAAAATTAGGTTATTAATTTTTTATTACTCCTCTATCCTTTTCAATCTTGTTTAATTTTGAACTTAGGGTTCAATGATTAATTATCGGTTTTTGTGTCTGTTAGTCCCAAATTCATATTCGTTAGCTTTTGTTATGGCTTATATGAAAATAAACCACACACTTTATTTGTGAACTTTAGGCATTTGGGCACTGAAGAATCTGACAAAGTTCTATAAACATCCATATTTATTTAATGTTCATTCTATTAATTAATTATAATTTATATTTAATAGTAATTTTTAAAAGTTTTTTTTTATAATTTTATTATATATAATTTTTTTATGTTATAGCATATAGCTATATAATATTATCCATGTTATAAAATTACTTAAATTCTCCGTATAGATTAATTGGGTGTGATAGTAGAATATATTGTATGCATTATATTAACATTTGTATTTATTTAATATTTTTGTGAATAATGATACATAATATGGTATTATTTATTTATTAGGATTTGTAGGGTAAAGCAGTTGGTAAAATTTGAAAGCATTCGCTTCAATTTGATTACTGTTATGACATTTGATCATAATAGTTTTAATTCATCATACTAGATGACAGCACGGAAATTTAATTTGCATTTTGCCTGTAGCTTCTATTAGAGTAATATTTTCAATTTTCAACACAAGGTGGTACAAAATGCTGGTTATTGGCGATATTGTAAAATAATAGTTTTGTAATTTTTTACTTTAGCTAAGAAATTTAAAAGTGTTAATAGGTATTTTAAATACTAATATTGTAATTATTTTATATTTATTTTATATTAATTGCATTGATCACGGTATTTCAAAATGGATTAACTACAACCATTCGGTTTTAATATCTGTGTTAACTTAACTGCGAAAATAAACTTAAACTTATCGTGCTTTTGGATACCATGTGCAGGAGTGTATTTGGATTAAATAAAACTTGGATTATATTAGGTATGTTGTGTAATATTATTATTTTTCATTGCTATAAGTTAAATATTTAAAAAATTGTATTGCTTTTTCCATTTCATGGCATTTAATATTATTCTGTTTTCAGCTAGAAACTATTCTTTTGGTCATATTAGTCGTTTGAGTACAGAAGAAAAAAAATTCAGCTTTTAGCTTTTTTTTCTCACAGAAAATGACTATTTTGCTTATGTAATTGAATTCTGTACTCTTGATAACGTAATTCAATATATAAGCTTTACAATTATTTTTATCGGTATCCGTATTTTCCTTTTTCTTCTTCCATATTAATTCTCGTAATATAGTACAAGGGACTATATTTTATACATAGCAGCTTATATATTCTATGTTTTTAGTATCCATGTTATGTGTGTTGGGGAAAACTGTATTAGTGTCATTTCATTCATAATCATAATTTTTGATGGTGGTCAGTAATGTTTATTTAAAGGTTATATATGTAATGTATATATATATATGTATATATATATAGAGATAGATAGATAGATAGATAGATAGATAAAGTTTTTTACTGAGGGTGGGTTTGGGCTTTAGGGGTCATGATCGATGTGGAACTGCAAAAATTTTCAGAAATTCCAACATAGGGGAGAATGTAACAGGTAGTATTTCATACGAAATCTACCTAAAACTAATGCACGGAATTTAATCAAACTTCATATTCTGTTATACTTTACAAATAGATCCTTATTAGGCTTGGGTGTATGCTGTCCAACAGGTGTCGCTTTTATGTTCTTTGGATTTGGAATTTTAGTTACAGACATCTAAGAGGGTGGGTGCCGAAATTCGATGATTTGTTTGAAAAAAAATTGATGCTTATATCGCCTTTTAAAATGCACATAATTCAACGAACCCTATGTTGCAACTCATTTTGGGGAAGAGAATAATCCTTATTGGGGATTACGTATTGCCATCGTCCCGTCTCGTGGGAAAAACTTTAGAAAGGTCTTGGATCCCAGCCTAGGCTGACCATATTAGCCCTCTCTCTGCGCAGCCCGAGATATGCTCGGGCATGCATTTTTCCGTCAAATTAATACTATTTGGTTATTCCCACCAGTTATTTTTAAAGAAAACTTTGTCTCATATAATCAGGACATTTTCACTGATTACGATAGTCAAAAATTTCTGCTTTAAAGAACCGGTGATAAACGATTAAAAATTCTGTAAAAGACGCTAATCGCGAAGAATTACTTGCGCAGCGAGAGGGTTAATAAGATCCGGCAAAATATGCCGATTTGAAGAATAATACTATTTATGTTGTGTTGTGTTGTGCGGTGTATATGTATTTGTTACGTGATTAAATTTTGAAGTTTACAGACTCTGGCTGATTTCAAGTTATTATGCTCTATACCTTTAGAATCCTCATGATAGACATAGATTGGCATTTAATTTTGGTATTGTGATAGTGAATTTTGAAGTAATGTATCATATAGAAGAAAGTTTTGGGATTAGCACAACTGACTAGTTTTTCTAAATAAACAAAAAAGAAGCCCTATAAAAATTAAATTTCGTATTTTAATGTGTAAGCAGCTCTTTTAAAAAAGAATTCCAAATCTGAAAATATCATACTCGATTTAGATACTTTTTGCAATTAGAAGCTTATTTCTATCATCAGCTGTTAAAGAGATATCCCCCAGTATAGTTGAAATAAATAGTAGAATTAATACAAGAATTTCAGTGTATTTGCATTAAATGCCCATTTTATTATTTTTCTAGTCATTTGTTAGTATATAGTCATTTGTATAATTTGTAGTCATATTCATCTATAACAGTAAATATTAAGAGTCCACAAAATGAAAGCCTCATAAATCCTCATATGAAAATATAAATTAATAAAATTTCAACTTTATATTTGCTCTAAAAATTTTTAACTTTACTTATCATAACTTGAAATATCACATTTTCCCGTACTTTCGTAGAAAGTAAAATGCCGTGACATTTTACCTTAAAAAGGTTGAGCCCACCCAGTATTTTTGAAAAGTTGGAGCCACTGGAGGTTGAGAGATTGAAGAAGGTTAATGTCGTGTAAGTTTACCTTAAAATGGTTGAGCCCACTGCTGGGACACATATAACAATAATATGTTCCGCACCATTTTGGTTAAGTCAAAGTACAGTTGCGTAATTTGTTATTTCTGTTTGTACAAATTTTTTTATAAAATATGATTATGAGTGTAAAATTATAATAATTATATTTTCGAGTAAAATAGGAGTGTAAGTTCATACAAAAAATTATTAAGTTGATTTTAAATATTATATATATATATTTAAAAAAATGTTTTATTGTAAAATTAATGTATAATGTTGAATATAGTTCGGATCTCAGATAACAACAATAGCCAGACGTCATGGTGTCGTTTTATGACAAACCAGTGGAAAGTGGTGTATAATTAGAAATCGTAAAATAATAAAAATGTTGGAATAAATTTATGGCATTAATAAAAGTGTTGGAATAAATTTATGGTTTTTAGACCACCCAAACTTTAAGGCATATAATAATATTAAAGTATATGTAAGGGGCTATTGCAGACTGTTAGCTAATAGGTTTATCTAAGGATAATAAAAAAATCTTCTCACATCCAATAAGGGAGGTCTATACAAATAGTTCCACCCACTTCCAAGAGATGGTGTAAAGGAGGAAAAAGTTTGGAAAAAGTGAGTCTAGAAAAAGATGCCGAAGACGCAAGAGTGATCCTGAAAGCCCATGTAATGCATCAATAGAGCCCTAGTAATGCCCAGGCGAGATGGACATATCGGAGAGAGCTTAAGCAAGCCTAATTGACCTGATGATGTCTTCCTGGTGTTAAAATAAAATGGAATGGTCTACAGCGATCCGGAGCTATTCTCCCCGTCATCCCGATTTCGCCGCTCTGATGAAGAGATGAATCTGGATGATGTTTGGATATGATCCTTAGCATCGCGACAGTTATAAATCTGATGAATGAAGGCCACCATCCCGTATATAATACAAGGTATTACATTAATCTTTTTCTTTACCACTTTAATTATATTGGAAATTATAAATATCCTGTTATGGTATTTTATGGTAAATGGCTGTCTGAGATCCAACAAAACAACAAGTGGGTAAGTGTGATCATACATCGCACAAAGGGTTTCGTTTAATATTCCTTTCAAAACACTTTCTTTCAAAACGTCCAGTACATTTATCGCCATGGAATACCTTCTAAATTTTGGCAAACACATCCTAAACTATGTTAAAGTTTCAAACATATTCGCCTTGTTATATTTCCTAATTTTGTTCGCCCCCCAAAAATGCTGCGATATATCACATGACGGGTATCTGCCAAATTTAGAAAAGTGCCCCCCTTGGGGGGGAGTGGGCAGATGGTCACCATGATTTTTGACGCGGCCTGATTTTAAAAATTTTTGTTATGTTTTATAAGCCATATTAAAGTTTCAAACAGATCGTCCAGTTATATTTCCTAATTTTGTTCGCGCACCTCCCTCACGCCCCCCCCTCCTCGAAATGCGACGCGCCCTTCTTCTTTATAATTTATTATCGTGTGTTATAAAGTATCTTAAAGTTTAAAACAGATTGAATTGTTAGATTTCCTACTTTAAATGAAATCGCGGTCTGTTAATTCCACATTCCACCACCAGGGAGCGCACTGTATTCTTAACAAAAGCGTATCTGAACGAAACTCCTTTACACAACCCATTAGTAGATATGTTACTCGAGGGGGTGGCGGTCATCAGCAAGAATTTAAGATAATTGTTGAAATTACTATTCGGAAATAGTGGTAATTTAACTTTTGACTATTTATATTTAATAAGTATAAGTAGCATGTATCTGAGGACTCCATCAAAAAACGCACCTGAAACGGTATGAAACAAAAAAGAAATATTTTGCCCCTCCCCCTCTCCCCACCTTCCCGAAATTTCACGCGCCATTTTTTATAAACTTTTTCTAATGTGTTATAAACTATCGTAAAATTTCAAACAGATCGCCTTGTTATATTTCCTAATTTTAACAAAAATGTTAGTTCCACATTCCACCACCAGGGAGCGCACTCTATTCTTAACAAAACTGTATCGGAAGGAAACTCCGTTAAACAACCTATAAGTAGATATGTTACTCGAGGTGGTGGCGGTCTTAATAAGAAATTAAGATATTTGCTGAAATTACTATTAGGAAATAGTGGTAACTAAACTTTAGACAATTTTTTATTAAATAAGTAGCATATATCTCAGGACTCCCTCAAAAAGTCACCTAAAGCGGTCAGAAACGCTAATTTTTTAAATAGAAATCTAGCGGCCCCCCCCCCCTCCCTGGAATTTCGCGTGTCATTCTTTCTTACACTTTATCTTATGTGTTATAAAATATCTTAAAGTTTCAAACAGATCCACTTGTTAGATTTCCTAATTTTAACAAAATCGCGTTATGTTAGTTCCACATTCCACCACCAGGGAATGCACTCTATTCTTAACAAAAGCATATCTGAACGAAACTCCTTTACGCAATCTTTCCGTAGATAGATGGGTCGGGATGGTGGCGGTCTTAAACAAGAATTTAAAATATTTGCTGCGGTAACAAACGCTAAGATTTTAAAAATAATTCTAGCTCCCCCCCCCCCCTCCTCGAAATATCACACTCCATCTTTTTTACACTTTTTTTTATGTGTTATAAACTATCTTAAAGTTTCAAACAGACTGAGTACGGTCTTAACCAATAATTCAAAATATTTCCTGAAATTACTATTAGAAAATAGTGGTATGAAGTAAACTTTCTGATGATGAATGAGTTATACTTATCTCATATCGCTGTTCAAAAAGCCCAGGCAAATTATTAGATTTCCTAATTTAAGTTAATTCGTGGTTAAATAAGCGCGTCTCTTCATTTTAATCGACGCATTTGATAGCAATAAACCGATTAATTAAATAATAATTAATATTTCAGCTTGTAATTAAGATAGGACTTAGATATGGGTATCAATGAAATCAGCGAGAAATTTGACATCGGGATGCCAAAAAATTTAATGTTTAAAAAGTTAAAATTTCGTATTAAAATATGCTATTATGGAAAACCGCAGCGTCGTCATGTCTACCTGCTTTCCAGCCGAATTGAAATCTTTTTATTTCCTTGTCTTTCCAATTAAAGAAATTAAATTTTTATCGATCGATTTTTAGTGGATATTTAAACTTATACACATCGCAGAAATGTGAACTTTATACCAAATGAAAGTAGATTTTTTTCTGCGTCTGTCTATTCCATTTACAAATTTCTCGGACCAATATTTTCTGATATACGATTTCGCTTTAAAATCTCCACTTCATTTTTCGGCTTAATTTCCTCCGTGGTAACCGTGCATTCGGCTGATTTTACTGGCAACCCTTAGGAGAAACACGGATGATTTCGATAAAGTCCGTTTGAATTTGCGTTAAAAAGGTGGATTGGTTAATTTCAGAAGTTAATTAGCCCGTAATTCGGTTAATTACCAACTTTTTCGAAATTTTATGATTTGTTGTTTGATGTGAGGTGTTCAGCTATAAGTACCCAAAATTTCAAGTCTCTAACAGGTATAGTTTCTGAGAACGGGCTCTGTGACGGACAGACGGACAGACAGACAGACATACAGACAAAGGAGCGAGACGAATAGGGTTTCGTGAGATGAACGAAAGCCTAAAAATTAACTAGTAAATCTGCAGATCAACAGCCTCAACGTCATCTCTGCAACTTATTGTTTTTAGCAAATTTTGCTTAATATTAATCTTTCTACAAAAACAAAATTTAAACTTTTAAATTACTCAAACATTTATAGAAGGAGAAAAAAATATTTCGATGGTTTCAGATATTAGAAGCGTTAAATTAAACACGTTGTTATGTAATGATATTCTGAAATTCTCACGAGCTACTTATTCTAGTAATTTTTATATAATAAAGCAAATTTCTTCAGGGGGGTGCCCCCCCCCCTGAACCCCCCGTTGTGTAATTTATTTTGCATTTGTAATTTTCTATTGATTGAGTTAATGATTATCCTATATCTTAGATTCATTTTTACACTGCGATTTATAAGGATAAGCAACAATTTGGTCAAGCATTTTACGTTATCCTAATATCCATACAGCAGTATTTACTTGCCTGCTAGCCACAAACATCTGTATCTAATGGATAAAGAACTTTTGGAAATGTAAACTGAGACATCTAATTTAGAAATCTAATAATAATTTTGATTACCATTCTGCAATATTTATATCCAAGATCTAATCTAAATATCTAAAAATGTACTCGATAGCATTAACTTACTAAAATCACCCTAAAGTAGGGGGAGTTCTAAACCTAACGGTTAATAATTCATCATCGTGTCCACTTCCAATTGACTAAATAGATAAACGTGATATGGCGCCGTTAGGTATTTTTTGTGATAGCCTTTTAATAGTATCCACATTTAATTTAAAATCGTGATGTTACAAACACCGTTGAAATTTGATGCACACCTGTGTTCAGGTCAAATTACGAAAGGTTAACTAACCTTTTATTTCCCTTAGCCGGGCATTTTGTTTCATTTTTCGTAATAGGGATTATTTTAATAATTTATTTTACACTCTACAAGCTGTTACACGGGACGTTGTTCACGTAGCATTAAAATAGAGATAAATGCATTAAATAAAACATTTCACTCACCACCAGACATGGCAAGTCTCAGGCTTTTTGCACAACACTATTACCTTACAGAAAATGTTGTTCTTTTAAATCGCGCAAATGTTTCAATTAAATAAAGTAACATTTTTTGTATTAAAATACTGGTATCCAGAACGCCGGAGGCTTGGCAGCCCTGCTCCTCTTAATAGAAACATATATAGTTAACCAACACTTTATCACATTTTATAGGAAACAATACGGAATTTCTTATTTGTATGGCCTTACATATACCTCAGTCTTAAAAATGTAAAATTTTGTGCCAATTAATATACGCAATTGCGAAAATGAAATCGCAACCAATGAGAAAAGGAAGGCCAAGTAAAATCCTGTAAATCGAGGAATCTTTCTTCGTAGAGTGGGAAAATACCACTACAAAAATTAATTTAGGTGGTATTTGGTGTGAAATGTTTATATGTATTCATTCCTGTCCTATTTATCTTTTTTATTATTTGTAATTTGCTGCATTTTCCCTTTGCACGTGAAAATCTTACAAATTAAAATGAACTCTTTGGGAGAAATTGTTATTCCCTTTTTTTTTTTTTTTTTGCAACAATAAAGTTTATAAAGTTTAATAGAATAATGTCAGTTTATTCTGTATGAAAATAACGAACTTTTTCCTTTATAATCAAAATAGTTGAATACATAAATAAAGATATTATTCTATATAGTATATAAATACTATTTTCATTTCTGCGTTTAAATCAATTTATATGCAAATATCTATACAAAGGCATTCATTAATTCATTCCTTTTAACTTTGATTTGACTTTAAAAACCATACATACTTTCACATTTATGATATTTTTAGATGAGATATAGTTGCTACGCAACGGTTAAAAGAAAAAAAATGAAATATAAGTAAATTCATAAAATAAAATGTTTTATATTATTCGAACACATGTATAAAATTCCATCATAAGTTATACACCTAATTTAAAAGCTCTGACAAATGTTTTGACAATATTGCAAACTAATAGGAATAATTTACTACTCTTATTTAAAAATTTCAGCATCAAAAATTTACCATTTAAATCCATTTTTTATATGAGCCATTTCTTTCAACAAATGAAAATTTGAAAATCGTCTGACTTGCCATTGAAAAGCATTACAGAGCAAAATAAAATATTCTATATTTCCCGAACGAATGAACCAAATTTAACCAAAAACCATACAGCTAAGTCCGAGTACCTCATCAACATGCCACATTAATTTCAAGCCGATCGGATGCTTTTTGCGGCAGTTATCGCGGAACAGACGGACAGACAGACAGACAGACAGACAGACAAACGGAAATCAAAACTTTTCGTGTCTCCACAGTAAGCCTTCACTGACGTTTCGGCAAATATATATAAGGTGTTTAAGAATATAAGAAAATTATTGCTTTTAATAAAAAAAATATATAATAATAAAATTAAATGAAATCATTTTGTTAATGATTAAATCTACATATATCAATGATCAGCAAACAAAAGTTTTGCTTTCTTTCTTTTTTCTTTTTTTTAACCGTGTAATGTGTATATGTATATAATTGTGCTTAATGTAAATAACAAAAATATTTAATCAAGAGTTAAAAATCTCTGTAATTATTTAATTGATAAATGTTTAAGGTGTGTCATTTTATTTTACAGCTTAAATTGAGTTTAATTCATAAGTGGAAGAATTCACATAAATAATTCACAACGCAACCTTTTAATTTTTATTTGTAATTAATTAATTTGATAATTACAATTTTACGCGAATTATAATTTAATTTTAAGATATTTATTCGCATAGCTCTTCTACTAGAATTTTATTAATTACGATCACTTATTTCATTTAAAATTTTAAGGTATATAAAATTATATACCAATTTACTATGAGGTTGCTTGGATGATTGGGATTAATTGACAATTTTGGGTAGAAATTAAAAATGAGATAACAAGTGTAAATATCTGTCCCACTTAATATTTTTGAAAAGTTGGAGCCACTGGAGGTTGAGAGATTGAAGAAGGTTAATGCCATGTAAGTTTTACTTAAAATGGTTGAGCTCACCCAATATTTTTGAAAAGTTGGAGCCACTGGAGGTTGAGAGATTGAAGAAGGTTAATGTCGTGTAAGTTTACCTTAAAATGGTTGAGCTCACCCAATATTTTTGAAAAGTTAGAGCCACTGGAGGTTGAGAGATTGAAGGAGGTTAATGCCATGTAAGTTTTCCTTAAAATGGCTGAGCCCAACCAATATTTTTGAAAAGTTGGAGCCACTGGAGGTTGAGAGATTGAAGAAGGTTAATGCCATGTAAGTTATCCTTAAAATGGATGAGCTCATCCAATATTTTTGAAAAGTTGGAGCCACTGCAGGTTAAGAGATTGAAGGAGGTTAATGCCGTGTAAGTTTACCTTAAAATAGTTGAGCTCAACCAATATTTTGGAAAAGTTGGAGCCACTGGAGGTTGAGACATTGAAGAAGGTTGAAGATTTTTGACAATGCCAATAGTTGATATGTATGTGGTATGATTTTTTGTGATTTCATTAGGAAATATCGTCACAGTCCCAAAATGAAAAACTATATAAAGTTGTTCAACGTACTGAAGCCTCCCTTGCAAAATTACATTGCAACAGAGCAAATATCAATGATTCTTTTTTTTTTCTTTTTTCAGTTTAAAAATGTAATTTTTTTCTGCTTTCTCCATCTTTTACGTACAAAAGAAAAAAAATTAAAAGTACTTTTTATAAATTAACGATAAACAAATTAAAAAGTATGCATAAAATAATTGTGTATTTACAGATGTTTAATGAAAGCAAAAAAATGGATCATAAATTTTATGTATTCTTTTAAAAGCGAGTGCAACTCTACAATAAAAATTTATAATGTTAAAAAATAATAATGATAACAAAGTAACTCTTATAGATTACAGCAATTAAAATAAGTAAGCTTCTCATATTACTAGGGAAAGGTTAAAATTTTAATGTTTTGCTATGCTAACCGTGTCTATGTCAAGATGTTAAAAAACTATTTTATAATTCCTCTGAAACTCCGGGAATTATTAAATACTTAGCTGACTTTAAAAATTCTGCATTGCGTCTACAGTTTTAGGAAATAATATTTCAACTCGTGCAACGTTTTCAAAACATTGGAAAAATCCTTATAACTTCTATTGCAAAATAATGAAACACACTTCAACTCTCACTTTCAAACAATGGCCACTAGGTCAACACGCGCATAATCTTCTTCCTCTTGGACTGATCTTTGTAAGATGCTTGACTCGAAATAACCTTGAACTACTACTTTCTCCACTTTTTTGTCTTCCCAAAATGTGGCAGGGATATTATCACAATCTTTTGACTTTCGGGAATAAAAATCTGGTGAAATTAAACTTGCTAAAATAACATTTTAATCTGATATACGAATGCCTTAATGATTCAAAATAAAGCAAAAATGGTTAACAGCGAAAATTTTTTTATTTAACTGAAATTTAAGTTAAACTTGCGAGTTTTATTTTCCTTACCATTTTACCACTATAACTTTCTATTTTTTTCTGAATTTTTACTTATAATGAATTTGCATAGTAGCCACAAGATATTCAAATGAGAAATAATAACAATGCAGTATTTTTAGTACAAAATTTTGGTATAACATTGTCTTAAAGGGGTGTTAAAGAAGGGACGGTAAGCATAGAATGGTAAGGAAAATTATCACATGTTTTAGGCAAAGCATGTTAAGACTAAGAGGTAGCCACAATGTTCATTGATTTTTAGAAACAGTTATTTACATTAGATTCAATTAAAAAAAATTAATTTACATCAAAAAGTGCTGGAATAAACCTTGGAGACTGTAAGACTACCAATAAAGCCACGATGCTTCTAATTGATATTTAAATTCTGCAGTAAATTTCCTGTCAAAGAATTTTAGACATTATTTCTCTAGCATACCTCTGCATGAGAAAAAAATTATGTGGCTGCAGCTGAAGTGATTTTATATGTAATCTTAGAAGAGGGACGGTAAGGAATCCAAAACCCAGGGACAGAGTTTAAAATATAATAACAACCCTAAAAATGTGTGCAGGTTAATTTTTTGCTGCATATTTATATAAAACAATAGTTCCAGTTTCGGGAAAAAACTATATCGAATTATTTTTATTGAAACAATTTTCTACAGACAGCTCCAAACTTAAAAATCAGCATGAGGGACACAAGACGGTATAGGAGTTTTCCTGGTATTAGGATTCCTAACATCGTCCAAAACTCATTTATCTCGTTAATATTATTATGCAATCATGCAATAAGATGTTCCCAGTACATGAAATTAAAAAAACCACAAGAACATGTACTAAAATGAAAATTATTATTCAGGGACATAAAAGTCAAAAGTTTGTGAAAATGCCACAGCATTCGAAGAGCATCAGAAGTGATATCGTGTGACTAGCATACTCAATGGCGATTTTAATGGAATTTTGTGATATTATCGTAATTTCCCTTGTTGGGTTACGGAAGTATAGAATCTACAGCATTTGATATTTGCACGTAATTTCTATGCGCGAGCGCATTATAATTTACTCCCCGTCTCACAAGTATACATCCCCGAGCTGCAGCATGATGCGGAGGACAGTCAAGGCCATCTTGATATACTGAGATATTCCTGAGATAGCACTCCAAAATTAAATGCCAATCTCAATTGGCGTTTTATCGGGCTTCAGTTATTACTTAGGAATGCACAGCAATATGTAAAAAAAAAGTCGGAAATTAGACGTCAAACGTAGCAATTGAAGTAGTTCGTATAACTAGTTTGATAAATATTCAGACATTGGTGCAGTAGCTGTTGCACTCTAATGCAAAAATAAATGAATACAAAGTTTATTACGACTATATATAGATAAAATTCAGTAATACGGAAATAATATGACTCCATCTTAAAAAGGACGTAATCACCTTGGCAGCCTAGAATCATTACTCATCATGGGACATCATTTAATTAATTACGTATAATAGGATTTAATGGAATAATCACCATGGCAAAACAGAATTATTACCTATCATGGGCTATCATTGAATTAATTACATATGATAGAATGAAGAAAACTTTTATTAATATCTTTTAAGTTTAATCGATTTTCATAAAATTTTAAATGATTCCACAAAATTCTGCAACGATTATAGGGGAGGCCGGGGCAAGATGACGAATGTCTTAATTTTTCCATTTTCCACTATGTGGCAGCATCAACCGGACACTACTGGCTCTCCTATCGGCCGTTCGTTAAACAATAGTATAGAAGCGCTGAAATCGCCATTTTTGTGTTAGTTGTGAAGCTTTGATTGTTTACCGATGCCACGTTATAACTTTTATGCAAGTGTAAATAAGCTATGCTACAGATACAGGTAAGATATATCGTTTCTCTTTAATATTTATAAATAACTTGGTTTAAATTCCATCTACTACTATGAATAAATGTCAATTAATCGCCTTCCTTCATGGCAATGAAAACGAATATTTTTAAACAGGCAGTCCGGGGCAAGATGACGAACTCGTCATCCTCAGACCGTGGTAGTAGAAAACCAACGTATAAACCCTCCAGAAGAACCAGAACTTACAGCAAATGCTGATTCCGATGCACGAAAGAAGCCTGAGAGTGTTTTTGATTTCAAACCACTGCCTAAAGCAACTACATAATGTCAGAAAAAAAGAAAAAGCAAATCACTGAGCTCAAGCATTCTTACAAGCACACCCATCAAAGAAATGTTTGAACAAAGGGAAAAGCAGAAAGAAGAACAGGAACGTTTAAAAAAAAATAGAGAAAAAAAGCTCGTGAAGCTAAAAAGGGAGTAAAAAAACTCAAACTAAGTTCCTGTAGGCCTAAATCTATTAAATCCACGCCAAACAGTCCAGTTGCATCAACTTCAAAGGGTGGTGTTTTCAGATGTCCTGCTTGTGACGAGGAATATTGTGACCCACCAACAGAAGAATAGATCCAGTGCTGTAAATGCCAAGAGTGGTGGCATGAGGAATGTTCCAATTATGAAAATGGCATTTTTATTTGTGACTATTGTTAGCTGCACAGCTAAACACTTCAACATTACGCTACAATGCATTATGCTTAGTTTGATACTTTGTAAGATGTAAAAACACAGTTATCATTTGTTAAACCATGTAACATATTCAAAAGATAAAATATGTTCAATCTTTTTCAGTGTTGTCATCTTGCCCCAAGGCCAAAGTCATCTTGCCCCAGTACTGGGGCAAGATGACGATTTGTTAATGTTATGAAAAAATAAATTTATCTTTTATTGTTTTTATTTGAAAAATTAAATTGTAATATATTTAATACTACAAAGGAATACTCTAACAGTTCGTGTAAAATTAATTTTACTATACTTAAAAATAAATTAATAAACAACAAAAATTGTTAACATAGTCATCTTGCCCAGGTCTCTCCTATATATTAAATTTCAAACAATTCGGTTGGGTATTTTTTGCGCTGTTATATCGGTCGATACCTGAAAATTGGACAATTTGCGTTCATTACCAATTATATTCCATTAATTATACTAAACCCAAAAACTGCGAAATATATAATATATTGTAACATTTGATATAGAAATTACCAATGATAAATGGACATATAATGATGTATAAATAATTAATTTTAAGCTTCAAACAAATGAAATCATCATTTCAGTATGGGAAAATATAATTCTTCTTCATTATATAGATTGTATAGTAAAATAGTGTAGTAAATATATTTTTTCCTGAAGTTGAGCATCATCTCACTCCCTCTAAACGCACATTTAGGTTAAAAGGTACTAGGTGGTGCAGACAGAATTATTTCCATTGCAACAGCAACTAAAGTTCAACTAGTCAACGTGGATGAAGGTAAGTTGTTTTTCTCTTTGTTCCATATTTAGAAATATTTAGTTTTTGTTCTGAATAGGGATGAGTAATTTTTATAGCATCATTCGTGTCCCCATATTTAACTTTTTATTTGTATAAAAAAAGGCTTAATACAACTTTATTTGTGTAACATACAAATGTCACAAGGTATATTTAATAATTTATATATATGCAAAATGATTCAACAAAATGGCTGTGCTGCTGTTAAGATAAAAACATCACCTCAGTCCCTATCATCTGAGTCCCAATTATTAGACACTGATTATGATGTCAAGAGATACTTTCTTCCATAAAAGTTTATCCTACGCATACAATATACATCCTTGATCTCAAAACACTACAGCATTTAAATGACAAAATATGTATCATAGTATATAACTGTATGTGGTACTTGTACTTTAATTTAAGGGGTCTTGTACCAGTTAAACGCAACGAAATTTATCGAAAAACTTCAAACTTTGAATTAGTCTATCTTCAAAACATTTTTATGTATGAACATGAAATTTTGGATATTGATTAAACAGATTATAATTTGTATAATGCTACCATTATAAATCTATTAGCCTTTTACAGAATTTGTGTATTGTTGAAATCAAAATAGCTCTTTTATTCACTCCAGAAGTCGTTTCGCCCATAATATCTTGAGAAAGTATGTACGGATTGTCATGAAATTTGGTAAAGATATCAAACATATATGTGTGTTTAAAATGAACTACTCTTAGGCCAAAATTATTTCATTAACTATATATATATATAATTGTATTTTTAATCAATAAAAATAATCATAATTAAAAATATTACCATTGTAAATACTTAAAAGTAGTTCATTATAAACACATTTGTTTAGTATCTTTACCAAATTTCATGACAATCCATACATACATATTCAAGATATCATGCGCGCTATGACTTCTGGAATAAAAAAGAGCTGTTTTGATTTCAACAACTAGGGGGCTCGGCCCCCTCCAAGCTACGCTCGCCAACCCCCGTTCAGACACCGCAGACTCTAAATGCACGCTAATTTGATCGGCTTTAAAAAGATTTCAAAAGATTGGATTATAATTTAAAAAACAGTGGCGATCTCCCTATAAACGGATTTCTATTTATTTCTCTTTGATTGGGGAATTTTCACGCCAAATCCGCTGCGGTACTACTTGATTATCCCGTCGACCCATTTCGCCAAATTATATAAATCGCCAAACCACTCGCCAAATTATACAAATTGACATAATTTTTATTTTAAATAACGAAAGAACAAATAAATTAGTACAACATTAATAAAAATACAAATAAAACGTCGAAATAAAAATAACTTGATGACTTTGACACGTGTAACAACATTTCAAAATAAGCTAATATAAAAGGAATTAAGTAAACAGTCTTTGTCTCCTAGTATTTTTTATCAAAGCGAAAAGAAAGTTCTTTTAAATGAGACATTTTAAATTAATCGTTTTTAATCTGACGTAATTTTGACCAAGCTATTCTTTCTCTTTTAAATATTCACGTGAAAATACTTTTGTTAGAAATGAAATATTATTTGCGCTTTCCTAACAAAAATAGTTAAAAAGATCCTCTCAAAATATCAAATAAATGTCTAGCGCAATTTCTAAATTTAAACTGTTTTGCTATATTTTGTGTCCATTTTATGTAATAACTGTAATGTGACGTAAATATGACGTAATTTCTCCTATTTAAGACTTCTAACGCATGTTAATGAATTTATTAATTTACAATATCCTTCCTCTTTTAAAATTCACGTGTATACTTTTTATGAAGTAATTTTCAATAGGTTCCTGCTTTTTATACGCAATTATTTAATTTTAATTTGAAAGTATCTTTTCTGTTTATAATAGTCACGTGTAAATAAATTTTTAGTTTGAAGCAAACATTATTGTTTCTGTTGTTTATACAGTTGGAAACAGGTTAAATTACTACGATTTTCCAAAATAAGTAAAAAGATATCTCTCGAAATGCTGAAAATTTGAATTTAAAATAGAAATGAAACCTCGAAAAATTAGTCAAATTAAAAAAATTAATAAATTCTGCACACCGAGAAATTATAACGTATAAAATGATCTAAAAATTATTAAATTGCAATGTATAGTTTTTGCTCTTATAAAACTTTTTTAGTGGAACGATTTTGTCCAACTTTAGCATTAAATATCTCCTAAAATAATTCTTCGATTTGAAAACTGTCTGCATCAGCGTGTTTATTAGACATTTCTGTATAATACTACCGATTTTCATATTTTTGTATGCATTATTTTTCTTAATATTAACGAAGAAAGACCTCCGGTCACAAAAAATTCAAAACCGGCGGCGGCGGCGGTGACAGCGGTAGTTACTTTTTTTTAGAATAGAGAGATGCACAAATTCTGTAAAAGGCTAATAAATTTATAATGGTAGCATGTTACAAAGCACAATCTGTTAAATCAATATCCAAAATTTCATGTTTATACATAAAAAGGTTTTTGAAGATAGACTAATTGAAACTTTGAAGTTTTTCGTTAATTTTCGACGCGTTTAAAAGGTACAAGACTCCTTAAAAAAATAAAAATGTTGTAATGAAATTGTCCGGTTTTCAGATATTGACCCATATGCGGAGAGACGGACTGATGGACCAGACGACGACTATAGATGCTACGTATTTATATAAATGCGAACGCGCCTAAAACATTCCTGGCAGCCGTACACTAGAATTGCTGCGACGCGATACACACACACACACACACACATACAGAGCCAACTTTGTCTTATAAAATTCTGATTATATGGAAAAAATAAATAAAAAGTAAAAGAAAGTCTTTTAGTCTCATTTGATGTCCTCAAAAGTGCTCAAGCGAACTTGAGCTGAAAATGAGTTTAGATACACTATTTGTTTTAAGCAAATAGGGATCATTTGATACTGTTGAGGTCCTTTATATTTTTATGACCCGGGGATCAGTCCACTTGTCGCACTGTCCTTGTCAGTTTTTCTTGTTCTCCCTTTCACCTTTTTCAATTTCTAGACACACACAGAAATAATAATGATGATGATCATATTGATTATGTATGATGATGATAAAAATTTAGAAGAACCTCTGATAAACAACAAAAGAAATATTTTCTATCTAATACCGCAAAAACAGATTATTATATTAATCATCCATTGAAAAATAATCACCGCAATCTATCTACCAATCCATATTGAGATTCTTTGAATCCTGCACATTTTCAAAGAAAAATAAATAAAATTTGTTACAATATATTTCAGTGAAGATTTAGTTAAAAGTATAATTTGGGGACCAACAAGAAATTGAATAAAAGATGATACCTGCGATCACTCTGTATCCTACAAAGCTAGAAATGGTCTGTAACTGTAACAAGTGCTTTCAAATTTTATACGCATACCAAACTAAAATATTCATCCATTATACATGCATGCTTGTTTGCGTTCTTTTTGTTGAACTTTACGTTATTTTGAAATTAGTTGAACTTGGAGTTGGGAATAAAATTGCGATTTTAAATGCATGAATTACCGCTATGAGGTAAAGCTGTAATATACCGAAGAGCCATTACATTATGACCACCTGTTTAATTCGACGTAGGACCACCTTTCGCCCTCAAAACCGCAAACACCCAACCTGGTATCAACTCAACAAAGTTGTTATATGTAGTCTGAGGTATCTGGTACCAAGCGCTCTCCAACTGGTCCTGAAATTCTCGCATATTGTAAGGCGGTAGCGTGGCAGCACGAATTGAGATTTTCATGTGGAACCACAAATGTTCTTTTGGATTCATGTCAGGTGAATTTGGAGACCAGGATATGACTTGAAACTCACTAGAATGCTTCTCGAAGCACTCCCTGACGATTCGACCTGTATGACATGGTGCATTATCCAGTTGGTAAATGCAATAACCCGCCTGAAACACAGTTGTCATTAATAGGTGCACCCGGTCTGCAACGATGTTCAGGTAGCGCACAGACGTCAGGGATTGTTCTATGGGGATTATGGGTTCTAATGTGCACCATAAAAACACCGCCCACACGATAATATAGCCGCCACAGGCTTGTCCCCGACTAACTGAGCATCCGGAAGCCAAGGTTACCCTTAGAAATTGGCGTATTTGCACGCGCCCGTTGATGTGTTGGACTAGAAAACGTGTTTCGTCTGACCTTGAAACTTTCTTCGTTCATTCTATGGTCCAATTCCGATATTCATGGGCCCGTTGCAGGCGCTGCTGGCGATGACGTGCTGTCAGCGCAGGAACGTGCTTAGGCCACTGGCTAAGTAGGCCCATACGCAACAGTTCACGTGGTACTGTATGTTGAGAAACACTGTCTGTGCCACCACTGTTGTAGCTGCTGGTGATTTCGGCTGTTGCAACTTTTCGGTCTCGACGAATAATGCGTACACTGTAAATTGAAATGTCTGAAATTCAGACACATAAGCGTCTGAAACGGAGTGTTCAATTTTCAGACATTTTAAAGTGTCTTAATTTTTAAGACGCTTGTATGCATCTGAATTTAAGACATTTCAAACGTCTGAATCGCATCCATCTTTGACCACCTTTCATTTCTATGCAAAAACAGTCTTTTTCTTTTTCTTTCTTTCTTTCTTTTTTTTTTTTTTTAATAAGCATTATACACTTTTAAAAAAATCTATTATAATATGGAAATTGCATCGCCAATCAAAACACCAGTACAATTTACATCAATTTACGTATTTTAATGGGAATTTTCTTCCGTTGAAAAATTTAATTTTTTTTTTGGAAATTTCTGTATTAAAAAAAAAAAAAAAGCTTTTATGGAAGGGGAAACTGCATATTCAACTGACTGGGGAACTGCCAAGGTCCATTACATTTTACAGGATTTATTAACTCTCATTACATCAGAATATCAAACTTACCCTTGATAGGATTCGAACCCGGGACCTGCTGGCTTCCAAACGGTCGCTTTATCCACTCGGCCACGACTGCGTTAGCTGGAAACTCAAATATTGTTACTTATTATGCTACACAATGAAACGGTAGTGGTAGATATTTTTCCGATCCAGTTAACGTTTTACACATTCCCCCCCCCCCCCTAGAATTTTGAATATTTGTTTAATTTCATGCGTTAAAGACCAGCAAAAAGGTTTTTTCTTCTAGCGGAAAAAATTTTTTAGAACAAAAATATTATCGTTTTATACAGAGGAAACTTTATTTTTGAAATATTAAGGATGTATTTTATTCTAAACTATTTATTTTCTGATTCATTTTCAAATTCATTTTGCTCTCAATCTCATCAAACTAAGAAATTTTCTTATTTAGAAACCACACAATGTGCCGTGCTTCTCGATTTTTTGATAAATGCACAAAATATCGTAAAAAATGTTGTCAAAGTTGGTGTTTTAAATCGAATTTTCAGAGGCGGGAGATCAGGGAATAAAAAAAATGGTTATTCTGAGAAAACAATTGTTTAAAAATTAAATTGTAAATAATTGAGCTAAAAATGAAATCACATGGCCTCTTATACATCTCTTCAAAAATAACCTCAGCAGGTTTCATGTTTTTACTTTTAAAAATGAGCCTGAAAATATCTCAGAAAATTTCAAGCTGTTGAGGGTGGAAAAATATTTTTATTGTTTTAAAAGTGTATATATTATATATGCACTGTTAAAACATTTAATTCGCGACCTGTACCGTTCAGGGGTGAAAAAAAAACAATCTTTCATTAAAAAAATGAATTTTTTTATTTCCCAAAGACAGCGTATAAATTTAACGGAAAAGTATTGAGGGCTCTGTTTTCTTTCTTTCTTTTTTTCTTCTGATGATTGAATATATGGAATTTTTTTTTAAATTGGACTGATTAATTCCTTCCTGTGCTGCATATTCTAAACCAAATTTCTCAGTTTTAAATATTGTGTATAATTTTTCTGCCAAAATATTGACATTTAGTTATAAAAATCCTTGTTTTACGCATATAACATACATCAGTAGAAATCCAGAGTAAATTTTTTTGATTTTCAGAGTAATTTTTCTGACAATGAAATGCGATTACTTCTGAACTCAATCTTTAGCTAAAAGGTTAGTGTATAAAATTTCAGAGCTATTGTAAATAATTCCAAAAAATTAAATAAGTACATTGATTTTTTAAATTATATAAATAATTAAACAAATACTTAAATATAATAAATAAGAGAAATAGATAATTAAATAAATTCTTTAAAAGTAGATGGCGCCACATTTATATCTTAAGAGTATACTAGTATGATTATTTTCAAATCCAAAGAGATTCTTATGAAGCATGTATGACAATTTTTGATGAATAAATTACATATCGAATTATAAGCGATTAACAAAAATTTGAAGTTTGAATACAAATAAATAAATTATGTCTAATAACATGTCTGTATGGGTTCGTCTTTGAAAGATTATATTTTACTTTTAAACGGAACCTTCTAAATACAGAAATATGCAAAAAATGGAAATTTTATTGGAATTTACGAAAAGAAAAAAATACATTTTTTAATGTAATTTTTTCTTTTCGTAAACTTGAGTCTCGACTGGCAGTACAATTTCTATATTTTAAACGGATATTTTTTCACAGTGTTAGAAGGTCGAAACTAAGGGGGGGGGGAGACAGAGGGAGCATGTTGCCCCGGGCAGCAGACCGAGAGGGCGCCAAATGAAGGTATTGTCTGTCGATTTTTCGCACATTTATGTAGCACAGTATTGTTAAAATCATCTGTCTGGGGTATGCCAAAGTATAGAAGAATTTAAAGATGATATGATATGGCATAAGAATCCTGTATAAAGCGGAATTTTTTTCGATTCCGTTTTCAAGATTTTAATGAATAAATATTTGACAAAGCAGATTACGTAGTTCAGTATTACATATTTTATGATTACATATTCTAAATTTTAAAATAAGTAGGCTATTAGAAAATTAGTAAAATTCTCTTTGTAAGTATACTTTGCGGAGGAGAGGGGGGGGGGGGTGTTAAATCCATGTTTGTCCCGGGTGCAAAAAAGGCTAGTTTCAGCCCTGACAGTGTATAAAGCTTACAAGAAAAAGCGAAAAAACGGCTGCCTATGCCTGTTTCCGAACATGCAGGTTGATCAAAGATGGATGCGATTCAGACGTTTGAAATGTCTTAAATTCAGACACATACACGTGTCTTAAAAATTTAGACACTTTAAAATGTCTGAAAATTGAACACTCCATTTTAAGTCACTTATGTGTCTAAATTTCAGACATTTCGTTTACAGTATTTATACTATGATCATAGTTAGACACTTAAGTGTCTTAATTTCAGACGCCTGTGATGTCTGAAATTTCATATTCAGACACTTAAGTATCTGAATTACTTTTTCAGTCACATATGTGTTTGAATTTAAGACGCCTTTATTTGCAGTGTAACAATCTCCGCTCCCCTCTGGAATCAATGCGCTACGGGCGACACACCGCTCGTCGGAAACTTGTCGTTTCACCATCCATACACCGCTTTCGGTGCGTGCTCACAATGATTGCACATGTACAGGCCACCAAACGCGCCGTCCCCTAATATTTACGTTTCTAGTTGCCGAGCCATAACGATTTGACTTTTATCAAAGTCTGATAAATCTCCTGCTTTTCCCATTATGTCGCTAATCACGATATGTTTTGAAATGCAATACATGGGCGCTTTATATACTCCAATATCAGCCACGCACACGCCGTGGTTTTATTTCTGTGCGAGCTCATTGTTATAGATGGAGGGTGGTCATAATGTAATGGTTCTTCGGTGTATATATATATATTGTAAAAGACAAACGTGTTCATACATAATGCTGACAACAGCTGACGATTAGATTTCTGTTTTACTGCAATTTTTTTTAGCTTTTAAACATCTACATCGCACGTCTTCATTTTTACAACTTCGAATAGCGAAAAAATGTACTTTCAACTACCATTTGCTTGAAAACTATTTCGCAATTTTTTGGTATTAAAAATAATTTTCCAGTATGAATTTATTTAATCTATCTCTAGCGTGTGCAGACGGTTACGAAATATAAATTCGTTTGCATTTAAAATAATATAAATAGTTTGACATTTGTTTTCGTCTTATATTCTTCTATTATATAAAACTTCATAGATAAATAAATGGAATAATAAAAAATAAATAAGACAGAAATTTACGATATGCAAAAGAACTACGCGCCAATGCCAAAGTTTCGCTTTTAACAAATTTCAAAACATTATGTGAATACCTTATTGATAAGTTTGATATAAGAATGATTTTTGGTGTTAAAGAAAATAAAATAAAATGTAAAAAACCTGTTAGACTGTTCGATAATGATTTAAAAAATATTGGATTTTACATATCCTGTAGTTCGGGAAAGCCGGGTTAGATCACTCAGAAGAGGGCTGTCCAGCCTGGAGCCCGCAGGCGCTATGGGGTCCTTTCAAGTATTTCTTGGTGCCCTTTCGAATGTTTCCTGTTACTAGCCTTTTTTACCCGACTACGGCAAAGCCAAAGGAGGGTTATGATTTTGACAGGCTATGTATGTATGTATGTATGTATGTATGTATGTATGTATGTATGTATGTTCATCTGTTCCCTCGTAACTTCTAAACCACTAATCAGAATTCGACAAATGACATATCATTAGAAGCGTCTTAATTGTCCGCTGGTTATAGGCTATATAGATTTTCACCAAATTCAATGTGGCGCCTTCTAGCGGACAAAATATACAGAGTAAAAAAATAAAGTTAAGCTAGATATGCCGTGTTTGGTATCATTTTAAAGCGCTTCACTTCAAAACCATAGAGGGTTTGTTTATAAGTGCCTTGGATCATAATAAGTTGCTTAAAAATCCACATGACAGTCAATCGTTAGCAGAATTAGATAGATTAAGAAATCTTCCTAGGTCATCTTAATACATGAAACCTTCAATCTACATTACACATTTACACATTACACTAACGACCTCATCCACTAATCGGTCCATTACCCATTTGCTGCCATCGACGGATATGTGCGTCACTACTACCAAATACTGGAAGCGTCATACGTCAAAAAATAAAGTTAAGATAAATATGCCGTGTTTGGTATCATTCAAAAGCGCTTTACTTGTACATTTTGAATATATCTATATATTACTAGCATTTGCTTGTGACTTTACCTGTATTCATGGGGTACTTTTATACTTTTTCAGCGTAGTTTTTTGTCGTAGTTGGGTTTTAGTTTTTTTACTTTATCTTGTTACAGATAAAATCCAATTCTATTTTTTTTTTAATTTTAATCATTAATGTTTGCCTGCTTTTCATATTGTAGGCAGCAGCAAGGTTTTTGGGCTCTTTACCCAACCAAAAAGTTTTCCAGATGAGCCCTTTTCAGAGAAATATAATTATTAAATGTACTACGATTTATGTTTTTTTCTGTAGAATATGTTTTACATGAGCATGATTATCCCTCGTATGTATTATCCCTCGCATGATTATGCCTCGTATTATCCCTTATATGTGCATCGTATAAGACGTGTGGGTGCCTTTCGAATATATTACTAGCTTTTTTAAAATCTAAAAATTTATTTAAAAAATGATTTATTTTAAAACCTTTAAAATTTGCATGATTTTATATTTTAGGTAGCATTAAGGATTTTGGGTTTATCCTACAAAAGTTTTTGAGATAAGCTCATCTCAGACAAATCTATTTTTGAATTGTTTTTACTCCAGTTTATTTTTATACGAGGATAGTTATGAGATGTATGAGATGTATGTGCATCGCAAAATATGAGTATGTGTCGCTAACACTACCGAAGTGTTTCATCGTATGTTTTCAGTTAACTAATTCATTCATTATTTGCCATTCATTATTTGCCTACAGCTGAGGTGCGCCCCTGTTAACTGAAACGTTGGACAGGCCTGACCTAGAATATATAAAACCCAATAGCAACAATGAACACAGTCGGCTAGCAGTGTTTCAAAATTATGGCTGGTAACCCACTTCTGAGTCTCGGAACAATGTGCTAAATCTTGAAAAATATATTATTAAAATTATCTACAATAAAAACATAACGAACATAATGTATTAATTTAAAGGAAATAATATAGACAAATTCTTTCGTGAAAATTAAATATCTTATTAAATATATCGTAAGTAGTGGCCAAAAGCTAACATTAGCAACCGAATCCTGTTACATTAGGCACTCTAACCCCAGGAGCTACGTTCGCCTACACCGGTCCAGTCACCGCAGCCTCTAAAAACATGCTAATTTTTTCAATTTTTGAAAAATTGCGCAATTACGGAAAAGTAAATAGTATTATCCTGACCAGTGGTGATATTCTATAATCGAGTTGCAATTTATTTCACTGTGACGGGAGGGATATTTCGATTTCTAAGGATGCAATCACCGTTGTCGAGACAGCTGACGGCTGCTTTTGTGATTCATTAAGAAGTAGCATTTACACATTTGAAAATCGGTTTGTAGTATGTGATTAAAAAAAAAGAAAATGCGCAGAGTTCCGCACTATTATAACTCTCAGCGGAAAAGTTTTCTTTTGGATGCTCTAAAAATATCGTTTTTAAATATATTTTAAATTTATCGTTTTAAATATGGTATTTTAAATTAATCGTTCCAAATATGATATGTGTACATATAATTTTAAATATGATACAATTTTTACCATCAACTGTATATGCATACAATAATTTAATTGTTTTAAAGTTTTTCTTATTCTGTATCCACGTGTAAATATATATCTCAATTAAAAATACACTGTTTTGAAAATGCCATAAGAAAATAATTTTAAATAACACGTGATTGTCACAATTTTGACCATTTAATGCTTTTCGCACGTAACAGCTTAATTAATTTAAAGTTTTCTTTTTCTAAAATAATAATAATAATAATAATAATAATAATAATAATAATGCAGGTGTAGCTATATTTTTCGATTCAAAAATGTTTGCAAATTTGCATTTCGAACTATGAATTAAATATCTATTCAGATCAGTGTTACCCGATTGGGGACGAAAAATAACGCGAATTATACTATTTTTTTAAAAGTGCTGACAGTCAAATTATCTGAATTAAAAAGTCCCCAATCTGGCAACACTGATTCAGATAATAAAATTTTAAATAATAAAATAGAAAAAAGTTAAAAAATGGAACAAATAAAAAAAATATTGCACACTGCACATCACAATCTAATAATGTACATGCTTGCGGAAGATTGTTAAATTGCTATGCATAGTTTACATGTGCGTTCGTAATTATATAAATACGTAGCACCAATAGTCGTCGTTCGGTCCTTCCGTTTGTTTGTCCGTCCGCATGTAACAGAGCAAAAACTACTCAGCCGAATGGTCTGAAATTTTAAATATATAATTGTTGCTAAATTTTGTCGAGTCGTTTCAAATTTTACGAAAATCGTATGCATAGTTTAACTATAGGGACAGTCGAAAGTTTTCCGTTACATTACGACCAATGGGAAAAAATTATTTCAAGTGCATTTTAATGATGTTACATATAAAAATATTTTGTTATGGACAATATATACGTGACATCACATCGGGAATCATATGGTGTAAAAATAACGCGGCTAGCTAATCCTTTCATTATCCTTATCAATACTAATATTACAAAGAAAAAAATATTGTTTGTTTATATGTAGGAGGTAATCTCCGGAACTGCCGAACCGATTTCAAAAATAATGGAATCAAACTGATTGTATTAGTCCCCGTTTCAACATAGGCTATATCTTATGCCCATGCCACTACACCAAAGGGGATGCAGGAGCAAAAAATGTTCTTAAAATGCGATTTTTGTGCTACTGAAGGGCCTAGAAATAAGAAATTTAGAATGGTAGTTACTAATAAAATATAAAAGACCTCTAATAACATTTCTTTAAAATATCGAAATTTAAAAAGGGGTGAAAATGAGCAAGATCTGTTCCAAAACGTTCTAAATGCCGATTTCTACACAATCTCAGGAAGTACCGAACCGATTTAAAAAATAATGGTCTGAAAATGATGGTGAAAGCCCTTGCTCCAACATAGGCTATATTTTATGTTGGTGCTACTACCACAAAAGGGTTGCAGGAGCAAAAAACGTTCTAAAAATGCGATATTTGTGTTACTAAAGGGCCTAGAAATATGCAAATTGACATGATAGTTACTTATTAGATATAAATGATCTCTAAGAACATTTCTTAAAAGATTCGAAATTCAAAAGGGGTGATAATGCGCGGAAAGCTTGTCAATTCAGCCGCAGGCTTATAATTTTATTGAAAATATTATTATAGATCAAGACCCTCAAGGGGGTCTTTTTATAGATTAACCCTTAATTGCTTTTAGCGGTCTCATAAACCGATGCTTTTTTTCATTTTTCTCAACTATTAGGGGGCAATGCTGTCTGTATAGTTTATCATATGTTAGGTAGATTTCGTAAGAAATACTACTTATTACATTCTCCCCTATGTTGGAACTTCTGAAAAATGTTTGCAGATCTACACCGATCATGACCCCTAGAATCCAAAACCACCCTCAGTAAAAAACTTTATCTATCTATCTATATATATATATCACTTTCTTCTGGACGCGATAACTTCCATAATTCTGCACACATCTCTTCCAAACTTATACATAAAATAAAGGGCATAAAATCTCGGTCAAGTTCGATAATAGGCAAAATCGGACCAAGGGGACGGAAATAGGGAGGGGTTTTGTGAAAACTGAAAAAGCCCCATAACTTCTTGATTTTTGTACATATCAAATCAATTTAAAGTTTTTATTACTTCTAAAAATTGGGACAAACATTTATGTATCACAGATCTATCTATATTATAAAGGACAAACATATCTGTGCGTAACGCATACGTCATTTTGCGAATGGCAACACTTTGAAATTTGAAATAAAATTTTGGTTTTGCAATTATATCTACGGCAAATTTTTAAACTTCTAAACATCGCACATTTTAAATTTTAACACCGTCGTATAAGGGAAAAAAATGCTCTTTTAAATGCAATTAGTTTGAAAGCTGTATCTCAATTTATTTTTGAGATATTAATTTTTTTGTAGTTTTTAATACAATTTTTTTAATCGTGGCAACTGAAATACTCCATTTATATTGAAAAAGTAAAGGGAAAATAGTCATGGTTTATTATTTTTATTGATTATATCCTTATTGATGCCATTTTCACATTACAAATAAAAGTAGCTTTTTTATAATATTTGAACAGAAAATGATGTCATACATTAAAAAAAAAAAAACACGCATTCTTCTTCGTAAATCAGTTACATTTCAATATTTTTACATTATGCTGATACTGAGTTTGAGACTAGGCAAAATGATTTAGTGAGTAAAAATGTCATATTTAAAACAAAACGATCATTTTTTTTAATTTTTTTTTATTTTATAAAACTAAACATTATCAGTGACTAAAAAAATTATCAGTGAGTAAAAATTATGTCATACTTAAAACAAAACGATAATTTATTTTGATAAAACTAAATATTTGACCAATACTAAATGGCCAATACTATGATATACAATCGAACTAAAGGCAAATTTCTGAATTTTTTTTTTCGCAGGTATTGAGATTACATTAAAATTTGTGCGAATGTTCACATGAAAAGTTGTATCGGACAAACGTGACTTTAAGTTTGGAAATACTTTCATTAATAATCTATTACGCGTTAAAATACTTTCAAATTGTGAATTGGAGTGGTACGTATGTAAATTATGGGAATGTGAAAATAACGTACAATTTAGATTTCATGGGAGGAAATTTTATGATGTGACAAAGCGAAATCCTTTTTACTGATTTTTCATCCCATATAAAAACAAACATAAAAGCCTCAATCGATAAATTCATCATAATTACTCATCTTGATTACGTATTTTAATAGAGTTTAATTTTTCAATAATTTAAGCAGTTGAAGTTTGTGGAAATAATATTTTGGTAATTTTAGGTTAAAATATTATTTGTTTTAAGAGTGAGACAACCAATGTTAGATGAATTTTTTATTGTAATTATTTTTGTAGGTTTATTATAAATTCGATCTGACAGTTCCTTTCTAACATTTTAGTTCGTCGAATATCGACGGGTTCCAACTCGTATATATAAAAGCCGTTCTCTGTGTGTATGTCCTTTATACAAATCTTTAATTTTTGACCGATTCGCACGAAACTCGATGTACATACGTTTTAGAACGTGGAAAAGATCACTGTCTACTTTAAAAAATTATCAGACCACTATTTATCCCTTTTTTCTACCATTTCCATAATTTAACATTATAGAAATATCTCTTTTTAAATCTTTTTTAATTCAAACGTTTCTTTCCTGTTGCCAAACCCTAAAAAATGACACAATAATGTGAAAAAAATAAGGATAACGCGTGTACTTTGTTTCTATTTGCCAATAAAAATTCAGATTTTCTTGCTATAAATTGCGTGTTTGATACTGATGTCATTCTAAACAGAAAATTTACATTTTTTTATATATAAAATGAAAACTTTAACTATAAGAGCGGGAAAATAACGTAGCACCTCAATTTGAATGTTTTTTAAATTAAAACATCTATTTTAATACAAACAGTCAAATTTCATGAAAACATTTTAAGAAAAAGAAAAAAAAAAGGCTAGATATGAGGTCACATTCCATCAAATCTTTTCAACGCGTAATCAAACTCATTGTAAACATATGGCTCCTATATTTTGCTTACTACTTCGATTGTATACTACAGCCATGTCTTATAGCTATACGTTATCGCTAAGTGCTGTATTGGTTTAGATTGAGTGCTAACATTTTCTGTGATTTATAGCAAAAAGAGAGCGGTTATTTACATTTTCAAAAAAAAAAAAAAAAAAAAATCTTGACAGATGTCTTGATTTAAAATTTATGGAAAATGACATCATTTCATCTAATCATTGTAGATTTAATTTCAATAAAATTTCAAATTTTCCAAATAAAATTTTAGTAACTACTACCTCATTTGGATGTTTTTTTTTTTTTTTTTTTTTTCATTTTCCCCCGTATTGTGAAGATATTGTATACTTCTGGTACGCGCGCCAAAGAAAACTTGTATTTTAATTTTAAAAGTTTAAAAAAATTACCACAATGTGTCAAAAGAACATCCTTTTTCTGAATTTAAATTTCGCGAGTTTCAAAATTAAAACTAAAAATGTGAGTTTTTTCATAAACTTCAGGTTAAGGCTGTTCTCAAATCCAAAGAAGCTATTTTCTGACATATTTTTTAATTAATTTTTGTTCGGAAACGCATGGAATTGACAGGAGTTCTTATTTAGAAACTATGTAATCGAAAGATAGTTTCCATTTGTTGGTAAAGGTATAAGATCTTTCAGTTGGTGTTTTGAACTGAATTTCGGACGCCACAGTGTAATAAAAGATAAAAACCGGCCGTCACGCAACCACAATTGCTCATAACTCGATAAGTAATTTATTTATGACAAAAGGAAAAACTCATTTCAATTCCAAATCGCTTTAATAGTCAGGCCTACAAATTTTAAGCCTTTACGTTTAATGAGTCAGAAAATGTGTCAGAAATAAGTTTCGCGTTGTTGAGCAGGGAACTGGAGAAGATTGGGGTTCACATGCTTATGTAACTTTCCCGTATAATTCTATGACTAAGCAACGGAAAACAATATGTTACGCACTAAAATCTTCCCTAAACAACTAATAGTGCAAGTCGCATGAAAATCCGTTCTGAAGAATCCAAGTTATATGCACCCGGAACGAAATTCCCATTTGAATTTTATATACTTATCAGGTTATTTCGAGTAGTTTGATTTGATATCTTTTAAATTCGTGATTTATTTTATTTTATTTTTGGCGTTTTAATTTCGTTCGCCAATTTCGTTATTGAATATTAGGCGAAGGCAAACAAATTCTGAATTATTTACAATGTTTTTGATCAATTGAGTTAATCTTTTGTATTTGGGTTGCAAGCATATTTAAAAAATATGCATGCTTAAAAATTATTTTAAAGCCCATAACAAATTTGTAAATTGAGATAAACATTACAAACAAATATTACTGTAAGTACAACTTTTGTTTTCTATAATACGTTGGAACAATCGAATGTACAATGTTTCGACGTTAAACTGCAGTAAAAGGGAAATTTATTGTTGTGTTAGGTTGTTGCCACCGAAAATATGTTACCAGCGTTACTCACAGACATGCCTTTTCTTTATACTACTGCATTAAGTGTAAACAGGTTCATCTTTCGTAATCGGATTGCACTCAACTTTAAAAATATCCATGCTTAAAAATTACTTTAAAATCTATTAAAATCAGAAAACTGAGGTACAATTTTCAAACAAATTTCATTTGAAAGAACTTTTTTCTATTCGACATTGTAAAAAATTAAATTGTGTGATGTTTAAAAGTTAGAAAAATTGCAGAAAAGGCACATTTTATGGGTTACAATTTATGGGGCACAATTTATGGGCACTGATATAGTGTTTTTACTTTATAATGTACAGGGTGTCCAGCGAATAAGACCCTGATTTCAAAATTAAATATCTCAGAAACAAAGATCAAGAGAATTATGCGGTAAACGGTTTGTTTATTAGCTAAGCTGTAAAAATGTTATACAAAAATTTCAAAATTTAGTTGCAAAAACCGTTAACAGATGGCGCTATAATCGCAATACTTGTAAACTGAGCTTCGAGTCCTGAACACTAGCGTCTCATTACTAGACGGCTTCCTATGGAAGAACGAAAATTGGGAAAGATCACTTTTTCGTTGGTGTGATGGGCAGAAGTGGAGACATCTGGTGACAGGATTATTGCATCAGCTTCAATTTTAGGGAATTTCAATTAATAGAATTTTCAATAAAAAATTTAGCAATCATTATATAAAAACTTATTAAAACATTTTATTTTGATAATGTGCAGAAGCGGAGACATCTGGTCACAGAAATATTGCATTAGCTTTAATTTTAGAAAATTTCAATTAATAAAATTTTCAATAAAAAGTTTAGAAATCATTATATAAGAGCTTATTAAAATATTTTATTAAATTCAGTTCTCAATGCCATATAATTATTTAAATCAAAATGCATATATTTAGAAAAATAATTTCGTACTGTTTATTTATTTTTTATATTTTTAAATCACGGCATAATATTTTGGTATTATTGTTTATACCTGAATTATTATAAAGAAAAAAGTAATTTTGCACTTTTCATTTATTTTTAAATCACGGAATAATACTTTGGTTGTAGCACAATACATATATTTCTTTTCTTCGTAAACAAAGTTTTAGAGACAGAAATTATGCATTAAATTATTTCTTTTTTAAAAGGAATTGATGATAAGTCATATCATCAACGTCAAAGCAAAAGTATTTTGGATGCTGCATTCCTTTCTAACACTTCGGATCCTGTCGCTGGAAGCTGCACCATATTTCTGTGCTCAGTGATAAAAAAAAAATAAAAACGAGTTTTTAAAATTTAAATTATTTTTTAACTTAATTATGCTTTTTAAAATAGAAAATTTGTATTTTTTCATTCAAACCAGTCTCTACAATAAAAAAAAAATGATTTATGAATCATTATTATAAATGCTCAATCATTTTTAAAAAGGGGGTTTCTTTTAGCTTAATTAAATTTTAAAACCAGAAACTTTGGATTTTTTTATTCAATCTTTTTTCATAGTTTAAATAAATATTAAAAAGTAAAGATTTCCATTTTTTTCAAATCCTCCTCTACTTGGATTCGACTCCACGATCTACCAATTAGGAGAGAAAAGACATACCACAGAGATAGTGGTATCCGGACCGAAATAGCTTATAACAAAATTTGAAACAAATCTCAATTCTGTCAACACATGGCTCCGCTTCTGCACATTACCCAAATAAAATATTTTAATAAGTTCTTATATAATGATTGCTAAATTTTTTATTGAAATTTCTATTAATTGAAGTACTCTAAAATTGAAGCTGATCCAATAATTATGTGACCAGATGTCTCCGCTTCTGCACATTATCCAAATAAAATATTTTAATAAGTTCTTATATAATGATTACTAAATTTTTTATTGAAAATTCTATTAATTGAAATTCTCTAAAATTGAAGTTGATGCAATAATTCTGTGACCAGATGTCCACTTCTGCACATCAACCCAACGAAGAAGTGGTCTTTCCCAATTTTTGTTCTTCGGTAAGAAGCCATCTTAGGAATGAAACGCTAGTTCTGTGGACTTCAAAACACAATTTATAGGCATTGCGATTACAGCGCCATCTGTTAGCGGTTTTTGCAACTAATTTTTAAAACTTCTGTATATCATTTTTACGGCTTAGCTAATAAACAAACCGTTTACCGCATAATTCTATTGATCTTTGTTTTTGAGATATTTAATTTTGAAATCAGGGTCTTATTCGCTGGACACCCTGTAGATAATACCCTACAAACGAGAATTTCACTAAGTGCTGCGCGATTTGGAGGATTTTTCTTTTCGTATTGTCAGGAAAATCACATATTTTTCTCTTACACCCGCCAAAGAAAACGTGCATTCTGTTATAAAAGCTCAGGGATTTTACTATGGTTGCAAGCCAATAACGCCATGTTTTTTTTATTGTCTTTATAAAGATTTGTGGATGGGAATGCACAAATTTCAGTTATTGTGATTACCGTATTATTTTGTTTTAATTTATTTTACCTGGAAGGCTCCTTATAATTGACACGGGCGAAGCCGGGTAGTTCTGCTAGATTTTGATAAAATTAAAAATGGGCTCAATGGGCGCAAAAAATAGGGTTTTAGGGAGAAAACAAATTCATAATTTCGTCAATTCTCAAGACATCAAATCCAATTAAATTTATTATAAATCTTCTTAATATTATCAACAACTTTTTTTATATTGACAAGTTTTTGGTGGGACCAATTCGTACCCCCCAAAAAAATGAAAAATGAAAACAAAAAGGGAGAGTTGAAGAAGAAAAATCCATAACTTCGTCAATTCACAAGATATCAAATCCACATGAATTTATTATATGTCTTCTTAATATTATCTACAACATTTATATTGACAACTTTTTGATAGGTCCAATTCTTACAACAAAAATAAATTAAAAATATATAGCGGTTGAAGAAAAAAATCATCGCATTAGAGATGTATTCAAATCCAAACTGATTCTTTTCTTACTCATTTTTAAATTCATATTTGCTCTCAAACGCACCCAATTGGTAGATTCTCTTATTCAGAAACTATATAATGTACCGTAATGATCGATCTTTTGATAGAGGCAGCTAATATATTTCAAAAAATGATGTCAAAGTTGGCATTTTGAGCGAATTTCCCGAAGCGATTCTGTTAGAAACGAAAAATATTATCCTACTTAGAAAATAATTGTTTATAAATCAAGTTTTAATTAATTGAACGAAAAATAAAAGAACAGGTCGCTTATAAATCTTTTCAAAAATCACGTCAGCATGTTTCATATTTTTTTTTATTAAAAATGAATCTGAAAATGTGCCAGAAAATTTCGAGTTGTTGAGCATGGAAAAGTATTTTATTGAATACCGCCTTAACATGATTCTGATAAAACCAACACTTATTTAAAAATGAAGTAAAAACTCGTCAAAAGCGGCCAAATAAAATTGTTAATGTGGGTATTAACAATAATCATGATTTAGTTTTTGTTGGTGAAATTAATATACTTAACTTCGAAATCTACTTCCGCCTGTAGGCCGAGCCGGTAGGGATTTTTTTGTATTACAGTTGGACCTCTATTTAACGAACCTCTATTTTGCGAATCTCTATTTTGCGAACTTTTCCTAGGAACCAACAACATTTTGCGAAATTCTTCGTAAAATAACCTCCAAATAGCGAAGTGTATTCTCTATTTAACGAACTTTTTCTTCAGTTATAATTTTTTTTTCTCCCTATTTCTCAAAATATTTCGGACACTTCAAACTTATTCTTTCTTTTACACATTTTATAATGATCTTATAAGGACCTTGAATCGGTTTTACTAGGTGCCTAACTCAACGAGAGCAGTCGAATTCTTGTCATTCTTTGCATTTCATCCAGGAAGTGCAAACTTTCAATGTCTCCTTTCACACTCAAAAGGGCTGTTCTGTAGTAAATAAGTTTCAGTAATTAAATTTAAGGACGCATGTCGTAATACAATGCTTAAAGTTACTTGTTATAATAAATATGATAATGTCATTAAAGTTCATTAATTTTAATGCAAATATTTTCTTAACACTGAAAATACAGTGAATTTTCGGACGATATATTTTTTAATTCTTGTTGTCCTTAAATAACAATATATATATACAGTAGAACCTCTTTTATCCGAAACTCTTTTAACCGAAACTCTCGATTAACCAAAATCCCTTTTTAAAGCTTTTTTTTTTTACTGTCACATTCCTTGTGTTCAAGCGGTCCTTTCCGAACTACGAGTACATATAAATGTTTTCGATCCGCTTTCTTAGAGTTCCTTTGATTTTAACTTGTGCTTCCGCGAGCTGTGAAGTGGAACTAAGAAAACGAACAAATTAGCAATTCTGAAGCTTTTGTATGTTTTGCAAAAGATTCGGCATGACTGGAGCTGCAGAAAGACTGTGATATTGGTGAACTAATAATATTAAAAAACTCCATGATAGACTTCAAAGCAAAGGCAATCGAAGCTGCGACAAACAAAACATTTTTTAAAACCCTTGTGATATACATAAAAGGTACTTAATTTCAAAATTAAAATTCAGGTAATTTATTCTTGTTGCTGTTGCTTTATTTTTATTAAGCACTTTTTACCATAATAAGAAATACTGTATATATTTCTCCTTAATATTAAAATTGAAGCATTCTCGATTATCCGAAAATTTCGATTTTCCGAAAAGGGTCGGTCCCAACTACTTCGGATAATCGAGGTTCTACCGTATATATATATATATATACTTCACCATTTCAAAATGCCAATATATATATATATATATATATATATATATATATATATATATATATATATATATATATATATATATATGATATATAAAAAAGGTGTGATTAGTTAAGTTTTTTAATAATGTTTAGTGTTTATGAATTAAAAGTCTGTTTTGTGTAATTTAAAGTATTTAAAAAGGTTAATATCTATTTAACGAATTTTCCAGATAACGAACTTTTTTTCGGGATTTAGCGACTTCGTTAAATAGAGGTCCGACTGTATATTCGTCTTTTTAGTTTATGTTGTACATTTTGTGCAATATTCGTCTGTATAGTTTATGTAGTATTTTTGTATAATATTCATCTGTACAGTTCATGTTGTATTTTTGTGTAATATTCGTCTAAATAGTTTATCTTGTATTTTTTGTATGTGCAGTTCATATTTCGTATCATGTAGGAAGAAGAGGGAAGAGTTCTTCTGCTTTTAAGCGTCTTTAACATTTTGAAATTCAAATTCTTAATTTCTTCTTGATTGTTTTTGTTATCTTTCTCTTTTTCCTTCTGCATACATGTACCCGATGGGACTATACCGCATCGGCTGAGGGGTGGTTGTCACTATACTATATTTAACATGATAGTATAATAACATGCATCACTCCATGCCATTTGGTAATAAAGTCTAAGTACTGAACAGTACTTATGTATATGAAAAACAGTTTCACATTTATATTTTAATAGTGACATTTTATAGTATTTTTACTGTTGTATAATATTACTATTGTTGTTATACTATTATATAATATTTTCAATCATTTCTTATCATTTTTGTGCACTGAGTCGTTTTCAGACTTTTTAAATTTTAAATTCGCATTACGTCCCAAAAAGAGAAAATTTCAATTTTATTGTTTTTTTTTGTTGTTGTTTCTTTTTGTGCAGTTTTATTTCATTCCTTATGACTGTTTCTTATCTCGGTTTTTTGAGTGTTTGATGAGTTGACATAGGATGCTGCATAGGCCCTTAAGTCAGATGAGCATAGGTACGTAGCAGAAAAATTCAAGGGATCACACTATGTATAAAGCTTACTCTAAGGACAGGTCTAGCGGCTAGTCTTGGGTAAAGTATAAATCAAGGTTCCAATCTTGCAGTTAGCAATAAGTATGGGGTCACCAGAGCTCTTGACATACACTGGCGAACCAATGTTTCTGTTCGTTTTTGATTGGGCAATTGATTGGCTTAATTGAATTCATTGGTTAGTTAGTTTGAATGGTATTGGAGTTGGGTGCATGGGGCTTGTGCGTGCTTAAGCCATTTGGTAGCCCCACCACCCAGCTGACCCTTGATTGGGGTTGGGCCGGTTGATTGAGGTCATTGGTTTATTAGTTTGGGAGGTTGTTTGGTAATTTAAGTTGGTTAATTAAGTTCCTGAAAAGATCTAAAGAAGTTTTGAAATCGTATGAAGAAACTAGTGGAACCGGAGAGAAAAGTAAACTTATCATAGACCCTCTTCAATCGTTCATTAAATCGATGCCATGTCGCTGCGCCGCAGTACTTATTGCTAAATGTATGATAACAAAATGCTAATTGTAAATGTTGTGGATTGCAGTTATTTTCGATTATAACACACCTTTATTCCAAAAGATGGTCGGAAACTTTTGAGAACATGTGTTTTTCTTTGGTAATTAATTTTGTCAGTTAAATTTATTGTTATATAATTGATATTCCGTAAATAAGTTCCTAACTATTATGTCAATAAAATGTATAACTATCACTTTAAAATTCCTCTTCATATAGGTATACTTACAAATTAACGAAAAATTTCATGCTGGCCGGAATCTTTTGACCGCAACTGTACTTGATGTGCTTAAATTCTATAGACCATATACAAGGTTACGCAATAGAAATCAACACGTAAGCTTTTCCCAGAATGAGCCTGAATTGCTAAAAAGTGTTTTTTAATTTGAGTTATGCATTTTCAAGCTCAACTACATTTAGTTGGGTGCTTTCTAATATGTTTATTTAGATATCTACTTTACCTTTTGAAACGGCGAAGTTTTGTTAAAATATTCTAGATGTGCGGAACGTGTTTCATTGTCTATACTTGACGCATGATTTTTCTTTTTGTTTGTACTTGTAAAGAAGCTACTAAGATTTAGTGTAATATGACGTAACAGTAATGATCCCTGAGCGTTCATGGTAGAAGTCCAACTTGTACTTTTCCAGTGTTTTTTTTTGTTTTTTTTTTTAAACACTTTTCAACATAGGAGTTGAAAAGTGTTTATGAATTCGGTTTGCCTGTCTGTCTGCCCGTGCTTTAATTCGCGTAAATATAGATTCCGTTACATTACGGTCTTATGAGCAAAAATCCTTTTCGGTGTATTTTAATGATATTACACTATTTTAAACATATTGGAATCGATATTTATCATTGAAATGTATTACAAGATTCTTACTGTAGAGCATGGTGAGCATAGAATTTATCGTTCATTTCCGGGGACACCCAAAAGAATTTAGGAACAGAAGAAAGTGAACTATAATTTAACTGTTGAAGCCTACGAACAACAATTGCTTTAAGTTCGTTTTCAGTTGTGGTCTGCTTTTCTAAATGTAATCATTTTTTAAATGTTATTTGATGTGTATAAATTCTGTAAATAATATACAGGGCTGCATAACAGTTTTCATTAACAAACATTTATTGGCGGAAATTGCTGAATGGAAATTTTCAACTGTGCTATACCTTTAAATGAACCAACTTTTAGCGTACTATATAGTATACATACAAATCAATAGATCATATACAGGGCTGCATAAAAATGTATATTTTTTCGACTATTCATGGTAATAGCAGAATTTGGATTTTAAAATGCATTATGAGTTTTCCGATTTGTTCATTTACACATCTTTCGCCTTAAAAAATTATAAAGTTTTATTACGGTATTACGAATGTGTTGGAAACTGTTACATAATCTATGCTGGACGCATGATTTTTCTTTCTTTTTATACTTTAACTGTATATATCAACTTATAAGTTATTAAATTTAGAAATAAACTAATACAAAGTTTTCCTAAACTATCTTTATCATATGAAACATTGAATCTATCAAACTTCCACAGTTTCAAATCTGACGTAATACAGCATTATGTAATTTATTCAAACTAGATAATGAATGTAAATGGCCCTTTTTTATGTCTAAAACTTATGATTAGTGTTTATCTTTCTCAATCAGTTATCAAAATTATAACATAGCAGGATAACATGAATACAAATTAAGTTTAAACTTCGTTCTAATAAAGAACGCAATTAAATCCTACTGCTTTCGAAAAGATGCTCAGTTAACAAGATCTGTTTTGTCACTCAAGGCTGGGAATTCAAGGTGAACTTAAGTTATAATGATTCTTAAATCAAATATAAAAACATTCGTGTTTCTGATTTCTTCTGATATCACGAAGTCTTGAAAAAATCTTGAAAATGTCTGTTGTAAAAACGACATCCTAAAGATAAAAAAAAAACATTTTACACATGAATAGCCTACTTATTTGTTAAAGAATTGATTAAGTTATTAAACAATTTGAATGTAAATCTTTTTACGACTATAATGCTGCATTATGTAATCTCAATGTCAGTTCATGGTGTTTTTGAAACTTTATTATTGTTTAAAGTAGTTTTCTATTTACTATCTTATACTGTATAACTTCAAAAATCCGTCATCATTGGGACCAAGACTATGCCGGATTTTTGAAAGTTCTGGATTTTTGAAGGAATAGCAAAAGTAGTAACTAGGAATTTCAAAAGTAGTACTACATTCTTAGTGGTGCCTTTAGCCATAATTTAATTCATTATTAAGTGATGATATGTAAGAAAAAGAGAAAATTAAATATGAAAAAAACGTATTACTTTAATTGATATTTCCTATGTTACAGAAAAAAGTCTAATGAATAATGAAATTATTTCTTCTCTTCCAATTTCGGAAACATCTATGCCAACTTTGTTTGCTTAAATTTTTTTGGTCGTTCTTTAATTTTTTTAAATATATTTTATGTAAATGAAGAACGTCTATATCGAAAATACACTCTTATTTCTCTAAAGTATATTAATTCTCCAGTCATGTTTATGCATTTTTATAGTGACACCTTTTCTTCTGCCGGTTGTTCGTGCTTGTCTTCTGAGCTGCTACTAGAAAATCGGCTGTTCTGTTTAGCTCAGCGTCAGAGAATCCGCTGTCCGTTAAATTGTCCGTTGTTGATGCATTTTCGTCAATACTTAGCAAATTGTCTATATCCCCTTTTTTCGACGCTCAATGCACTTTCAAATTTGCATGTTCCATCAGCTCATAAATTGCTGTCTTTTCACGGGAAATATGAAAGCCAGAAACTTCTTCCTCATCATTGATGTCGCCGTTGCTGAAAATTCGTTCCGACCAGATACTGTGCCTTGCATTCGTTAAAGTTGTTCCCGTTGTTAAGCATCGGTGCAGTTCTCAAAAAAATTTGTCAAGAAAATAATCGCAACTGACAAATGACAAAAAAGTCACAATTCTTTTTTTGCATTTTTAATTTCGATCTTGAAGTTTTTAATTAATAAAGAATTGCTTTTTCTCTTCTTTCATAACTTGAAAGTGTAAAAGAAAAAGGAAGGGAAAAGATGGTTTTGATGCCGGATTTTTAAAGTTGCCGGATTACTGAATGCCGGACTTTTTGAAGTCACACTGTATGTATACTTTACCTTTGCATCTGTGGTTAATTTTGGTACTGCATTTAGTTCAGTTACCAACGATATTTATTTCATCAAGTTTGTTTCTTTGGCTTTCTTCTTATTTATTTTCTCGAATTTTATCTTTTATGAGCTCTTATAATCAAACAGCGATTACAGTGACGTACAGGAAAACTTACAAATAAACAAAAAGTTGTAAAGTTTGGATACTCTAGAACTTCTTACTGCAAAAGTTTTATGACGACACCTAGTTTTGCGCTCAATCTTTTCACAAATAAAAGAGTTGTGAGAAATATTCTGCTGTTTGTTGTATAAAATAGCAGCGAAATCGATATTACGAAACACAAATATGTCCGTGAGTAATGCTGACGTCATACTGATGGTGGCAACACATGGTCGATAAATTTCGCTTTCAGAGCAGTTTTTTTTTTTTTTTTTTTTTTTTTTTTTAATTTCTAACCGTTGCAAAATTTCAATAATTACACTATCGAAAAGGGCGGAAAATGCACTTTCAAATGCAAATTGAGTACTACTAAAAATTTAAAAAGGCTGAAAATACCAAAAAATCGAAGATTTTTTTTTTTTTTTTTTTTTAGAAAAGAGTCTTAAATGCCAAGCTTAACAAACAGAAGAACCCTTGGAGTGCTAACCCTAGTAGAAATAGTTTTAAAAAAAAGAGTAGAAAAATGTTGCTGATTGAGTGTGCCACACGAAGTGAAGTGAACAACACAGAAATTGCCAGTGATGAGATGCGCGGCAACTGGTATAGACATTACACAACTTGATCGTGTTATTGTTCACATCAATGGGATATTTTTAAGTAAGGTACAAAATAATAAATATATAAATAAAAGAAATGTTTACAATTGATAATATTAGTTATTTAAACACTAAGCGAGAGGAAGTTAGGCACCTACTTTTTAAAGTGTTGAACTAAGAGTCCAAAAGGATTGAAGTGGAAACCGCTGTAAGTACCAGAAGTTTTCTTTATTTCGCTCTCTCGAAAAATTTCCTCTTTTGGACTTTCAGCGTTTTCCATTTTTAGCTCTCAATTATTCGAAAACTGCATCTCAATTTCCTGATTTTTTAAAATAATTTCCAAGCACGATTTAAAAAAAATACACTGCAAATAGAGGCGTCTTAAATTTAGACACATGTGTGACTGAAAAAGAATTTTAGGCACTTAAGTGTCTTAATCTGAAAATTAAGACATTATAGATGTCTTAATTTAAGATACATAAGTGTCTTAGTATGATCATGGTGTAAATGAACTGAGAATAGTGTCTAAAATATCCGCAAACGTCTTATTTTAAGACACTTCGTTGCTTCAAACGTGTCTTAATTTAAGATGTTTTGATTCTTCCGACGCAATAACCACCAGGGGGCACTGGGGCACTGCCAGTCGCGCATGCGTTTTAGATGTCTTCGTTCAAAGTTGGTATACGTTGTAATTCAAACGAAGTTTGTTTTTATGTACGCGTGTATTTTAATTCGTTTTTCGCGGAATGTGAAGTTCTGTGATTTAAATTCGTATTCACTTGGATTATTTATTTATTGAATACATGCATCTGACGTGTGTGCTTGACATCAAATGTCTCTTAGAAGCTGTCGTCCATATAAGGGCGGGATAGACACAGAACAGAAGTAGACGACACTTGAAGATTACACCCGAAATTCTACAAAGCGTGTGCAATGGACTTAGTGTTAATTCGTATTAATTTATATCAATAATATTGTGCTATTCATCTTCGTCCTGTCGAAGCTAGCAAAAAAAAAGAAACTTTTGTCTGGCGGGTCCTATTTTGAGGATGAAACATTTCATTCTTTAAATATGGCTAGTCGGATATATTATGGAATTTCGTACTAAAATGACGCAAGCCCTTCTCCGCCACTGGGGTAGTTTTTGAAATTTCAAATCGAGGAATTTTTCTGACCTCTTGCAACATCGATTGAAGTAAGTGTCATAATTTCTTTATAGTACTGAAATTAGTGTCTTTTATGATTTTATTTATAGTATAAACAAAATCTTGCATGAAATTCAATTAGTTTTGAATCTGTTTGCAAAAAAACCCATTAATTCTAGAAGTATATATTTTTAAACTTATGACGTTGTCTTTTATTACAAATTATATATTCTGAATTTTCATCTTTTTTTCCCAAATTTAAAGTAATAATATTACTAAAAGAGAGACATTTTAAGTTGAATATTCATTCTCTTGCTTTCAATCGCAGTTTCGTTTCAATGGTTAATTCTTATCTCACGTAACGACCACAATGAAAGAAAAAAAAAACTTTGGAAAGATCTTTCTTCCTAACGTAAAACCGCAGATTAAAAAATAAGATAAATAAAGTGCCTGAAAACGTATGACGTTGTCATGATTCATCTATTATGTGCTCCTTAATATTAAAACTGCCAGTAAAAATATACACATGTATTTGATTTGAAATCAAGTATAATATTGATTTTTTGATTATTTTTAGTAGAAAAGTAATTTGAAATTTATAATGGGAAAACGTAAAAAGCTATAACTAGATTTTGTACTTAATATTGTGATTTTTGTAACTGTATTTTATATACACTTATACGAAAATTACAAGAAAGACAATTAGATCTTAAGATATATATTTAAGACAAATGAAGCTTGGAAACTATAAGTTATTTTTTCTTCTTGCTATTAATGTAGGATATTTATTTATTTTTATTGATAGTTGAATAGCTTTTGTGATTACCCTGTGATCTACATAAAAACTTGCTGAAGTGGCATGTGGCAATATAATTTTTTTTAATTTAATTTTTAAATGATAAGAATTTAAATTTTTTTCGGGAAGGGAGGGGGGGGGAGGGGGATTTTGTATTCAATTTTCGTAAAGCTGATATCATAAATCCTTTTCGATATTGCACTGATTATAATGAAAGTTTTGAACTTTTAGAGTAGGGCAAGATTAAAAACACAAAATATATTTAACAAAATACCGAAGTAATTTTTTTCTTAATGTTATTAAAGTGGAATATTTATTTTTTAATTTTTTTACTCATAGTTAAATAGCTGTTGTGATTATCATCTGATAGATATGCAAAATTGCCTATGTGTCAATATAATTTTTTTTTTAATCTAATTTTTAAATTATATGAATTTTCCTTTTTTGGGGAGATGGGGGGATTTTATTTGCAATTTTCGTACATCTGACATTTTAAATCTCTTTCGACATTCAACCGAGTATAATAAATATTTTAAACTTTTAGAATAGGACAAGATTATAAAAAAATATATATTTATCCATGTATCTTAAAAGCCCTTAATAGCGGAAACTTCGGGATCGCGGAATTTGTCTGATGATCGGAGATGTCTGCTTTTGTGAGGTAAAAATATACAAATATGTATGCGTGTGCTTTGCGGATTAAAAAAGTATTCGCTAAATAGAGGTGTCCGCTATTCGTGAATGTCCATTAACCTCCACAATGGATACTCCCGAGTACCAGACATCTCTATTTAGATAACCATAGTGTAGGGTTGCATTTTTTGCAAAAGAACTTCTTGATTAAAGCATGGGTATTAAAGCAGTGTCTCGTCCCCCTACAATTTAAGTGCCACCAAATTTAATGTGCAATATTTGTAAAGCTTATATTTTAAATCCGTTTCGAAATTGTACTGAATATAATCGATGTTTTGAACTTTTAAAGTAAAATAAGATTTTTAAAAAAATCATATTCAAAATCATATTTATCATCAAAACAAATATTTAGATAAATATTTTTTGCTTTAATCTTGTTCTATTCCTGAAGTTCAAAATATTGATTATAATCAGTAAAATGTCGTAAAAGATTTAAATAAACAGCTTAACGAAAATTGCATACCAAAATTAGGAGCACCAAAAAAATCAGGCTGCGGGGAGGGGGGGGGAGGGCTTGTGGAGGGGGCAAGACCCCAGCCAAATATTTTTCCAGGGTTCAACGTGGTCAAACATGGCTACGTATGATGCTTACAAAAAAAAAAAAAATGGATGCTATTAAGACGTTTGAATTGTCTGAAATTCAGACGCAAAAAGTGTCTGAAAAAATTCAGACATTTTAAAATGTCTGAAAATTGAACACTCCGTTTCAGGCACTTAAGTGTTTGATTTTCAGACATTTTAATTTACAGTGTATCTCTTTAACATGCAACCTGATTACGAAAGATTAACACATTTGCATTTAAAGTAACATAAATAGTTCAGTATTTGTTTCCGGCTAATATTTCATAACGAAATTAAAACCGCATTAATAATTAAATAAGAGAATAAAGTAGCATGAGTAAAAAACAAATTTAATTCATATTTATTCGAACTACAATCTTAAAAATCTGAAACTATCAAATTCAAAAACGCTGTTGTAAGTAGCGAAAGCTCTAGCAATTTCTTTGGCTATTACAGCGATAATAAAAATCTTAAAGTATAGCTTTTGACAAATTTCTAAATTTTATTTGAATACATTATTGATATTTTTTTTTATATAAAAATGCTATTTGGTGTTGCTAATGGGCAGTCTGAAAAAAAAAATATATACACATTAAATTAAATGTAAAAAATATATTAGAGCTTTCAAAAAAAAAAAAAAAAAAAGTTTCCTGCTATATTGTTGAAGACCGAGTTTCATTAAAAAGAATTACCGTAAACAAAATGGCGTTACGGCATTTAAAATTTTTTCCTCTATTTTTATTTTCTTCTATCTTTACAAGAGGAAAGTATTGGATTTGTGAAAATTTTCGAAATCAGGTTTTCGACGAATTTACACGTTTTAGGGGTCAGAGATCCTGAAAAACATGTTTTTGCAAAATGTCTGTCAATCTATATGTATGTGACACAAATTTTGTGGGCGCTCTATCTCATGAACTAATGAACGGAATTTAATAAAACTTTAGAATCAGTTAGTCCCTGAAATACATTTGTGCTGATTACATTTTGGTGCAAATCGTCCAACAAGTGGCGCTGTTATGCTTCATTATTCATGATTATCGCAATAGCTCTATCCCAATAATTACAGATTTCATCGATACACACGGTTTATCATCATTCAGATTCAGTTAGTCCATAATATAAATTAATGCTTAATAAATAAATAAATAATGCTTAATAAATAAATAAATAATGCTTAAATTTATAATAATTAATATTTATAATTAATAAATAAATTATGCTTAATAATAAATAAATAATACTTAATTAATAAATAAATTAATGCTGTTTAGTTTTTTGCTTAAATCGCCCAACAGGTGGCGCACTGCTATGCTGAATTTTTCACGATTTACGCAATAGCTGTATTTTAAGAACTAATGCATAAATTTTCACAACTAGGGGACTCTGCCCCCTACGAGTTATGCTCGCCAACCCCCGTTCAGACACCGCAAACTCTAAAAGCACGATAATTCCATCGGCATTAAAAATTTTTTGAAGGCTGAATTATAATAATAATAATAATAATAATAAAACCCAGCGAAGATCTTTCTGTTAACGGGCTGTTTCCGTCTTTGATTTAATCAGATCAGTGAAAAATTTGAAAATAAGCTAATATAAAATTAATTAAGTAAACAGAATCTTTGACTTCTGGTACTTTTTAACAAAGGCAGAAGAAAGTTCTTTTAAATAAGACATTTAAAAAGAATCGTTTTAAATCTGACGTTATTTTCACCAAAATTTTCGTTTTATTTTTAATGTTCACGTGAAAACACTTTTGTTGTTAGAAAGGAAATATTATCTGCGTCGTCTTAGAATTCAGAACAATAGCTTGAAAAGATTACTTCAAAATATGAAATAAACGTCTCGCGCAAATATATTTTTAAATTTAAACTGTTTGGCAATATTATTGTTTTTCCATTCTAAATATGACGCAATTTCCTCCATTTACGACTTTTAACGCATATTAGTGAAATTATTATTTTATATTTCTCTTTCTCTTTTAACATTCACGTGCAATTACAGTTTTTATGATTTAATTTTCTATATTTTCCTGCTTTTAAATTGTAATCATTTAAGTCTAGTTTGAAAGTTTCTTCCTGTTTATAATAATCACGTGTAAATAAATTTTTTATTTGAAGGAAATATTATTTTTTTTTTGTATTGTTTTAGAAATTAGCAACAATTTAAAATTATACCCTTTTTAAAAGATGTAAAAAATATTTCTCGAAGTGCTGAAATTTTGAATATGAAATGGAAATAAATTCCCAAAAAATGAATCAAATTAAAACAATAAATGTAGTCTGCACACCGCGAATTTCTAATACATAAAATGATATAAAACTGATTACATTCCTATGTATGGTTTTTGCTCCTATAAAACTTTTTTAATGGAACCACTTTGACCAACTTTAAAATTAAATATTTCTTAAAATAATTGTTCTATTTAAATACTGTTTGCATCAGCATATTTATCAAACACTTCTGTATAACACCACCGATTTTCATATTTTTCTATTCAGTAATTTTCTTAATATTAACGAAGAAAGATCCTCGGTCACAAAGAATTCAAAAACAGCGGCGGTGACAACGGTAGTTACTTCTTTTTAAAATAGAGAGAAACTTCAAACTCGGTTAGTCTCTGATATAAATTCGGCCTGTTTAGATTTTGGTGTAAATCGCCCAACAGGTGGCGCTGCTATACAGAATTTTTTTAGAATTTCCGTAATAGCTCTGTTTCAAAAAGTAATGTACGGATTTTCATCAAACTTCAGACTCAGTTAGAAGTTGACATAAGTTGTTGCTGATAAGATTCTGGAGTAAATCACCTAAAAACCTCAACAGCTTCATTTTTCAGGAAGTATTAACATTTGTGAGATAAAAGAAAGTTTTGGGAGTGTCATATCCGGCTTGTTTTATGTTATTTTGAATATAATTTGAAAGCCTAAATTAAAAACGGGGTGCAAAATGTAATCAAAATTAATGAAAATGTTAGTATACAAAAATTAAAAAAATGTATTTTCAATCTCCTTGACAATTATTCCAAACAATTTCCTATTGATTTTGAATAAATAAAGAGAATAAACAATATTCTCACCAAGAAAAAAATATTTATTTTAATGCAAAATTTAACATATTTTTCTTTTGTAGTTTAATGGAGATTAACGCATTTGCACTTAAAGTATAACATAAGTAGTTCTAAAGTCTGTTATTATTTAAAAATACTAAGGGGCTCTGCCCCCTACGAGCTGCGCTCGCTAACTCCCGTTCAGACACCGCAAATTCTTAAAAAGTTGAATGAATTATAATTAAAAAAAACAGTGGCTGTCCTGTTAACGGGTTGTTTTCGTCTTTGATTAAACCAGATCAGTAAAACATGTGAAAATAAGCTAATATAAAAAATAATCTCTCTATTCTAAAAAAAATAACTTACGCTGTCTCCGCCGCAGCCGGTTTTGAATTTTTTTGACCGGAGGCCTTTCTCCGTTAAAATTAAGAAAAATATTGCATACAAAACTATGAAAATCGGCGGTAATTATAGAGAAATGTTTGATAAACACACTGATGTAGACAGTTTTCAAATCGAAGAATTATTTTAAGTGATATTTAATGCTAAAGTTGGACAAAGTTGATCCATTAAAACAGTTTTATAGGAGCAAAAACTATACATCGGAATTTAATCATTTTTAGATAATTTTATACGTTATAATTTCCCGGTGTGCAGAATGCATTTATTTTTTTTAATTTGACTCATTTTTTGAGCTTTTATTTCTATTTTAAATTCAAATTTTCAGCATTTCGAGAGATACTTTTTACTTATTTTAGAAAATTGTACTAATTTAACCTGTTGCCAACTGTATAAACAGCGCAAACAATAATGTTTGCTTCAAATTAAAAATTTATTTACATGTGACTATTATAAACAGAAAAAAAACTTTCAAATTAGAATTAAATAATTACGTATAAAAAGCAGGAACTTATTGAAAATTACTTCATAAAAACTATATTTGCACGTGAATTTTAACAGAGAAAGGATATTGTAAAATAATAAATTCATTAAAATGCGTTAGAAGTCTTAAATAGGAGAAATTACGTCACATTACACTTATTACTTAAAATGAACAAAAAATAATATTGCAAAAGAGTTTAAATTTAAAAATTGCGCGAGACATTTATTTGATATTTCGAGATGAACTTTTCAACTATTTTTGTTGGGACAGCGCAAATAATATTTCATTTCTAATAAAAGGACTTTCACGTGAATATTAAAAAGAGAAATAAAAGTTTGGTTAAAATTGCGTGAGATTAAAAACGATACATTTAAAATGTCTTTCATTTATTTATTTATTTATTGAACAACAAACATACGACTTGTGTGCTTGACATGAGAGCCCGCTTAAAATGTCTTATTTAAGAGAACTTTCTTTTCGCTTTGTTAAAAAATATCGGGAGACAAAGACTCTGTTTACTTAATTCATTTTATATTAGCTTATTTTGAAACGTTTAACTGGTTTTATTTAATCAAAGAGGAAAACAGCCATAGTATCTTTTAACAGCAGCTGATTTTTCCTTAAAATTCCCCAATCAAAAAGAAATGAATAGAAACCCGTTTATAGGGAGATCGCCAAGTTTTTTAAAATTATAATTCAATCTTTCAAAATCGTTTTAAAACCGATCAAATTAGCGTGCTTTTAGAAACTGCGGTGTGTGAACGGGGGTTGGCGAGCGTAGTTCGTAGGGGGAGGAGCCCCCTAGTTAAGTAAACAGAGTCTTTGTCTAACGGTATTTTTAACAACGCTATAAGAAAGTTTTTTTAAATAAGACATTTTAAATGTATCTTTTTTAATCTGACGTAATTTTCACCAAAGTTTTCTTTCTCTTTTAATATTCACGTGAAAATGCTTTCGGTGTTAGAAAGGAAATATTATTTGCGCTGTCTTAAAATTCTCAACAATAGTTTAAAAAGATTATCTCAAAATATGAAATAAATGTCTCGCGCGAATATATTTTTTAATTTAAAGTGTTTGGCAATATTGTGGTTCGGCAATTTTAAATATCACGTAATATCTTCCATTCACACTTTTTAATGCATATTAATGAATTTATTATTTTACTTCTTTCTCTTTTAAAATTCACGTGTAAATACAGTTTTTATGACGTAATTATCAATAATTTCCTGCTTTTATTACGTAATCCTTAAATTTTCATTAAAAAGATTTTCTATTTATAATAGTCATGTGTAAATAAGTTTTTAATTTGAAGGAAACATTATTCTTTGCGCTGTTTTTAAATTTGGCTACCATTTAAAATAATACCCTTTTCTAATAGTTGTAAAATATATCTATAGAAATGCTGAAAATTTGAATTTAAAATATAAATAAAACCTCAAAAAATGAATCAGATAAAAAAATAAATGCAGTCTGCACACCGGGAACTTCTAATGTATAAAATGTTCTAAAAATGATTAAATTCCTTTGTACAGTTTTTGCTCCTATAAAACTTTTTTATTGGAACAATTTTGACCAACTTTAACATTAAATATCTCTTAAAATAATTGTTCGATTTGAAAATTGTCTACATCAGCGTGTTTATCAAATATTTCTCTATATTACCACGGATTTTCATATTTTTGCATGCAATATTTTTCTTAACGAGGGGGTTCGGCCCCCTACGAGCTACGCTCGCCAACCCCCGTCCAGACACCACAGACTCTAAATGCACGCTAATTTGATCGGCTTTAAAAAGATTTCGAAAGATTGAATTATAATTTAAAAAACAGTGGCGATCTCCCTATAAACGGATTTCTATTCATTTGTCTTGGATTGGGGAATTTTAACGCCAAATCCGCTGCGGTACTACTTGATTATCCAGTCGACCAATTTCGCCAAATTATACAAACTGACATAATTTTTATTTTAAATAACGAAAGAACAAATAAATTTGTACAACATTAATAAAAATACAAATAAAACGTCGAAATAAAAATAACTTGATGACGTAGACCCGTGTAACAACATTTCAAAATAAGCCAATATAAAAGGAATTAAGTAAACAGAGTCTTTGTCTCCTGGTATTTTTTAACAAAGCGAAAAGAAAGTTCTTTTAACTGAGACATTTTAAATTAATCTTTTTTAATCAGACGTAATTTTGACCAAGCTATTCTTTCTCTTTTAAATATTCACGTGAAAATACTTTTTTTCGAAATGAAGTATTATTTGCGCTTTTCAAACAAAAATAGTTGAAACGATCCTCTCAAAATATCAAATAAATGTCTAGCACAATTTCTAAATTTAAACTGTTTTGCAATATTATTTTGTGTTCATTTTATGTAATAACTGTAATGTGACGTAAATATGACGTAATTTCTCCTATTTAAGACTTCTAACGCATGTTAATGAATTTATTATTTTACAATATCCTTTCTCTTTTAAAATTCACGTGTATACTTTTTATGACGTAATTTTCAATAAGTTCCTGCTTTTTATACGCAATTATTTAATTTTAATTTGAAAGTATATTTTCTATTTATAATAGTGACGTGTAAATAATTTTTTTAATTTGAAGCAAACATTATTGTTTCCGTTGTTTATACAGTTGGCAACAGGTTAAATTAATGCAATTTTCTAAAATAAGTAAAAAATATCTCTCGAAATGCTGAAAATTTGAATTTAAAATAGAAATAAAACCTCGAAAAATGAGTCAAATTAAAAAAAGTCCTTCCGGCCAGTGCCGGGAGGAAGAGGTAGCTTTCATTTTCCTTATTTTAAAAAAGCCAACTTATATTATTCAAACACACGAAGCTCAATTTAGTGGAAACCGAATATAGGAGATTCAATACTAATTTTTATCAATACTAAATCATTATGAATGAGAATTTCGCGAAATTAGTCAGCTTTATCCAAGCTGCTTTTATTTAAAGTAACTTATATTTGGCTGCCAAATTCGGCGATTTCTTAAAGTTCCTGCCATTTTAAGACAACATGGTGGATGAGACTAACCAGTGAACTTGGTCGAGACCTTAGTAATTGCTGTGCACATGCTCACTCACATCGGAATCGGTTGATATATACGAGTGCTGTCGCAGGCAAAAAATAAGATTTTTCAAAATGTCACCCACATTAGAAATTAAAACTGCTATATCTGATCCATTTTTTAAGATAAAGACAAACAAAAAATGCTCGTGAATGCTTATATCAAGGTCAAACACTTAAGAAAGAAACCTTTTTCAATTTCTAATTTTTTTGCACCTCACTTTAAATATAATTTTTTAAAATTTAATGGCCATTTTGAAACAAGATGGCTGATGAAGCTGGCCAGCGAACTTGGATGAGATATTGATGTATACTATCCACATGCCTTCTTCCATCGAAATAGGCGAATACGTGTGTTATCGCGTGACAAATACAAGATCGTTTCAAAGTGTTAGCCATGCTAGAAATTTAAAGTGCTATAATTCAACTATTTTTTAAGATATAAACAAAAGAACAAATTTTCAGAAACAAAAACTGCTCCAGAATCTTTGTATCAAGGACAAACACACAATTTTTTTTTTTTTCATTTTCCAATTTTTTAATACTTCATTTAAAATTTTAAATTACTTTTTTTTAAAATGGCAACCCTTTTGAAACAAGATGGCTAATGAAGCTGGCCAACGAACTCGGTCGAGACATTGGTATGTACTATGTACAGACCAAGTTACATCCAAATCGGTTCATAAATACGCCTGTTATCGCGTGACAAAAATCAGGTCGTTTTAAAATGTCAGCCACAGTAGAAATTTAAAATGCTATAACTCAGCCATTTTTTTAGATATAGACGAAACAAAACCTGTTCCGGAATCTCTGTATTAAGGTCAAACACATACAAAGAAAATCTTTTTCATTTTCTAATTTTTTGGTATCTCATTTTAAATTTTAAATTTTTTAAATTTTTTTAAATGGTCGCCATTTTCAAACAAGATGGCGGATGAAGCTGGCCAACAAACTCGGTCAAGACATTGGTGTGTACTATGTACACTCCGAATTACATCCAAATCGGTTCATAAATACATCTGTTATCACGTGACAAATATCAGGACGCTTCAAAATGTCAGCTGCGCTAGAAATTCAAAATGCTATAACTCAGCCATTTTTTAAGATATAGACGAAACAAAAACTGCTCCCGAATCTTTTTATCAAGGTCAAACACATAAGAAAAAAATATTTTTTCAATTTTCAATTTTTTGGTACCACATTTCAAATTTAAATTTTTCTTAAAAATTTAAATCGCCGCCATTATTAAACAAGATGGCGGATGATGCTGGCCAACGAACTCGGTCGAGACATTGGTATGTACTATGTATAAACGAAGTTACATCCAAATCGGTTCATAAATACGCCTTTTATCGCGTGACAAAATACAGGACGTTTCAAAATGTCAGCCACACTAGAAATTCAAAATGCTATAACTCAGCCATTTTTTAAGATATAGACGAAACAAAAACTGCTCCGGAGTCTTTGTATAAAGGTCAAATACATAAGAAAAAAATATTTTTCCATTTTCAATTTTTTGGTACCACATTTCAAATTTTAAATTTTTAAAAAAATTTTAAATGGCCGCCATTTTGAAACAAAATAGCGAGAGTTACAGTGATACAAATACGAGAGTTACAGTGTGACATAGGTCAGATATATATATATATATATATATATATATATATATATATATATATCAATTTTGAACGGAGGGTGGTTTCGGGGTCTGGGGGTCATGATCGATGAAAATATACCAAAATTTTTTGAAATAGCTTTCCTCCGAACGGCTGCAATAGGTAGCTTTTTTGTAAAGAAAGCTACCTAAAATTAATTAGTTCTGCACACCGGGAAATTATAACGTATAAAATGATCTAAAAATTATTAAAAACCGATGTATAGTTTTTGCTCCTATACAACTTTTTTAGTGGAACGATTTTGTCCAACTTTAGCATTAAATATCTTTTAAAATAATTCTTCGATTTGAAAACTGTCTGCATCAGCGTGTTTATCAAACATTTCTGTATAATACTACCGATTTTCATATTTTTGTATGCAGTATTTTCCTTAATAGTAACGAAAAAAGACCTCCGGTCACAAAAAATTCAAAACCGGCGGCGGCGGCGACAGCAGTAGTTACTTTTTTTTTAGAATAGAGAGATATTAACGAAGAAATTCCTCAGGTGACAAAAAATTCAAAACCGGCGGCGGTGACAGCTTTAGTTACCATTTTTTTAGAATAGAGAGATACTTTCTTAAATATAGAAAGAAAAAAAATCATGCATCCAGCATAGGTTATGAAACACTGTCCAACATATTCAAAATCCTGTAAAGCTGCTATCAGATTCACCAAATTTAAAAGCAAATTTTGAGTCAACTCCTCATTTCAGCCGATTTTCTGCGAGATATCTTCTCAACTCCCCGTGCGATAACAAACAGCAATATCCCTAACATTTTTACACAAACGTCTAAAGACAGCACTCTCACAAAATGCACCATGCACCAAGTTTTGGTTTCTCGGAGACGAAAACCGGTTTCCCCGCAGTAGGAAAGTGGAGTTACAGTATGAGCGCTCGCTGACAACGAGATGATCTCTTCGTCTGCTATGAATACTTTAAAACCTTCGTTTAAAAGCAGTTCATGTTCATATGTATTGAAAATGTACTATATATTAACAAATAATGAATAAAGTGTTATCAGAATGTAGATTTATGGATTTTGAAAATATTTCGGAATTTTTTTTAGTAGTTTCTGCAACTTCCCCTCCCCTTATTAATACTTCATTATTAAAATTTTATTGCTTTACTTTTTTATTTGTTCAGTTTGCACTGCGATGTGGTTACGGACTTTTTTAAATGAGTTTAAAAAATGAAAATTAAAAACTATTAGTACTATCATAAGTTAGTATTAGTACAAAATACGTAAATTGCCAAAATAAGAGTTAACAAAAATTTAGATCATTTTTCCTTTTAAAATATTGACTTATGAATTAAAAATTAAAAATTAGGGTAATTCTCAAAACAGGGAAACTGACAAGCATTATACGGATTACCTTATATTTACGGAACTAATATGATAATGCAAATCATTCGAAAATAATGAGAACATAATAGCAGTGGCACATTATAAGTGTCAAAACTTTAAAATATGTGAAAAAATATTGTAAATAAAATAAATAATTACTGTCATTATTATCATGCTTCTTGAATTATAGTTCTGTTTTCTTTATCGCTCTCATGTTGAAAAGTAGATTAAATGTTAAAATTTGGAACCTTTTTTTTTTTTTTTTTTTTTTTTTTTTTTTTTTGAAAAAGACATATTTATCTTTATGGTGAAATAGGAAAAGCTATTTGATTTCTTAGTACATAAATAAAAATACCAGCTATTTTCATACATTTACTAATGAAAATGATTTTAGGAACAGGTCAGGAATTAGTGATTATGGATTCAATAAATAATGAAGGGGGGGGGGGGCATAATTTATTTTTTCTTTTCTCCATTTTAATTTTAACTATTTATTTATTTGTATATGTATATTATCTAATGTTTTAAATTTATCGAACTAGCTGTATATTTTGAAATTAAAGAAAGCTGTAAAATAAATTTTCATCAGAACACTTGTATGCAGGATCCACTTAAAGAATAGAATATGCATGAAAAGCAGTTCCCCAAAAAAAATTATTAATAATAATTAACATAAATGTTTGATATTCACATATCTGTGATGGTATTATGAAATATTACAAACTCAATTTCGAGGCATTGGGAAAGTTCTTATTAATCTGCAACAATTTATTGGAATTTAATGAAATTTTCTTCACGTAAAACTTAATTAGATTGAATAAAGTTAAGGTACTGCAGATCTGAATAAAAATATTTTTCTTCACATAAAACTTAATTAGATTGAATAAAGTTAAGGTACTGCAGATCTGAATAAAAATATTTCGTACAATTTGTAATAAATGATAAGCTATTATACGTGTAAATATAAGAATAAAAAATAATACACTTACATAGTTAATGAATTTAATTTTTATTAAAGTAGCCAATGAATGCAATAAAAAAATTTTGAAGTCAGCCTATTGTGATAGCAGAGGCTCATTTCAATGTACCCCCCACCCACCCTCATTGTGTCCTTGTACAACTTAAAACAGCCTGATGGAATAAATACAGATTACTTTTAAATGTTGAAGTCTCAAATATTTGAAAATTGAAAAGGCTGCTCATATTACCATATGATAAAGTAGGGCGGGTGGAGCAGTACTACATCACGTTAAGAATGCAAATGATTATTATACGAAAAGAAGGCAATTTTAGTATGGTTATGGAAAATTCTTGAATACAATTACCGAAACAGCTTTTCCGCATGCTCCTAAAATAAATTCACATTATATATTAAATTGTTATGAATAAGCACATAATTTCATCATATTCATCACATAATTTTCTTTCACTTATTGACAATTAAAAGAAAATAAATAAAAGAAAAGTATTTTTAAAATTAAAATATACATCTAAAAGCTTAGTTATTAATTTTCACAAGGTTCTAAAATGACTTAACTTTTACCCTATATTATAGGTAATAAACATAAACAAATCTATCACTTTTCAAAAGAAAAGAAAGAAAGAAAAATCAATCTCTTAAAGAGAGGGTGTTTTTTTTTATTCGTCATTTAAGAAATTTATTCATTGAGATTTTCTTTATTTAACTCATAAACTCATGTTTCGAGAGTGGAAATGATTCATGCTCGAAACACAAGCCTGCCGGCAAGATGACAGTTTTCGAAACTTTCATAAGATAAAAATTAAAGCTTCACAATATGAACATAAGATTTCTCAACACATTAATACTTGAGTGACGAAAACATTAACATTACATATGCGATAGAAAGTATGCATTTAAAATATTTGCGTGAAATACCCACAGTAACGAAACGACTAAGTCCAAAAGCATGCGCAATAAAAAGCCAATGGTCGAAAAACGGAGGAAACCGGTCGGAGGAGCAATAGAAACAGAAACTTGTGCTTTGTGCATTTTATGAGGGTGCTGTCCCTAGACGTTAGTCATTTTTACCACTGCTCTAAAAAAGTCTCTGCTAGCCACGACTTTTCATCCAACTTCCAACATTTCAGCCAATCAGAGAGAGGCCGTTTTCAACGTCATTCATTTCCTATGTACCAAGATGGCCGTCGCTGCGATTAAGCTGAAATAGAATGATGACCAACAAAGAGTTTTAAATTACGAGCGACTAGGTATAGCGTCTCCTCCATTAACACGTTCACGCCGGCGCGGTGGGTCACTCTCGACTATCTCAGAGTTGTCAAGTCTCCGGCTTTTTTTCACACCACTATTATTTTAGAGAAAATGTTCTCCCTTTAAATTGCCCACTTGTTCTAAGTAAATAAACCAACATTTTCTGTATTAAAATACTCTGGTATCCAAAAAGCCGGAGACTTTAGAGATCTGAGACAGGCGAGTGTGACCCACCCCGCCGGCGTGAACGTGTTAAACAGCGCATGCGTCAACTGATTCTTGGGTTGCTTCCTGCCATTTATTTGGCGATGAGATACCAAGTACGTTTAGAAAGTATTGTGTAAAGTCGGCACATGGTACTATGGGAAAAAGCTCGTGTGGGCGATCTCGTCTAGTGGTTAAAGATAAGACTGGTTATGGTTTGGAATTACTAAATCCTGAGGTCGCGTGTTCTGTCCTTGCTGAGGACTTTCTTTCTTTTATTTTTTTAGAGTTTTTTTTTTATCTTTATTAAGTCAGTTAATAAAGATCAGTCGGTCTTTATTATCATTTCCTTTGCAATTCCTTTATTGCCTGTTAGATAGTTAATTTAAATTATAATTAAGTTTTACAAAATTTAATTTAATTTGTATTTAGTTTGTATTAATAAATTTAATACAATTAATAAACTTAATTTGCAAATATAATTTTATTTGTTTTCATAATTATAATTTAATTTGATTAATAAATTTAATACCATTAATAAACTTAATTTGAGAGAACTTGATTTGTATTAATAAATTTAATTTGAGAAAATTTAATCTGTATTAATAAATTTAATTTTTAAATATAATGTAATTTTAAATAAATTTCAATAATAAAAAAGTTCTTTTATCTATTTTAAGTATCTATTAAAGTAAACATTTATTAAAATGCAATAATAAATTTCCTATTTATGAATTTATAATCAGTTGCTTTATAATTTGCAGCCGAAATCCAATATTGTTACTTGAATTTTAATATATAATTCCATTTACGAGCTAATATTAAATAATTAAAACAAAATATCTACTTAAATGCAATAACAGTATCTCTTAAAATGACATTAAATTAAAAATATGTATTTTTTTTCACATTAGAACTTCAATAAATTATTTTTAGTTACGCTGTAAGAATCTTAATATTGATTGCATACATCTAAGCAAACAATAAAGTTATATTAATCTTGTCATAGCAATCTCATCATTTTCTCGTAATTTAACTAAGTGAATACTATTTTAGAGCTGTTGATAATTTTTTTACTACAAAGTTAAAGTCTATTCGCCAAAGAGGAGAATTTTCAAACTTTTTATAATTTTATTTTTGTATTTTTTAATTTTATCTATTTTGATATCTACAGGATATCATTGTACTCCCCAGACCTTTCTGTACAAACTGGCACAATTATGTTTCAAAAAACTGAAAATATTTTTTCACAAAAAATGGTTGTCTAATCATGATACGTTGGAAAATGTGCCCCGTATGCGGGGCACGTTTTCCAGCCTACTAAAAATGGTCAGGAGCAAGTTTTCCAACTATACTTTAAATGGTAAAACACAGGTAATAAATCTTGCTTGTTAATTAATAAGTATTTTTTATTGTGAACTAAATGCACAGTAACATAAAAAACAGTTTTAATACATTTTACATTTCGAGACGAAGGTCCAAACAGCTCTCTGGCTGGGATTAGATTTTGTTTTTTCTCACCCCTTTTATCTGATTCCTTTTGCATTTCCTTTGTTTTAGATGAATCTTTTTTTTTTTTTTTCATTTTCAGTTGATTTTTAACAAGAGAATTGGTCAGTACAATAAATACTTCCTATTTTTGTTTCCACGCCGTGTTAGCCTCCTTAGTGCAGCTTTCGCAAAAGTCCTAACTTCTTCTGGTGTAGGCGAAGTTTGTTTGGATGCAGAAGGAACGCCTTTTTCATAAGCAATAGGGAAAGTTCGAGTAGAACTTAAGGAACAGCTTCTTTGGAAGTGCTAGCCTGCGTTGGTGTAGTAGGATTAAATGCTTTCGGTGTTGTTATTTGTTGTTGTTGTTGGTTTTTTTTTTGGGGGGGGGGGGACAATTGATTATTGAGGAAAGTTTGAAATCTTTTCAGGATTGTTGGTGCTTTAAGATTTGGTGCGGCACGAGCTGGCCTGTCAGAAAAGTAGGATCGCATAAAAACACAATCTGTAAATATTTCAGAATTCAGTGGGAAATTCACGAACGTTTAAAACCCGCCATAATATTGGCTGTGGAATAACGCCAGCGGAGCAGTTGTAAGGACGGTTAATTTTCTTTTTGAGGGGTCCATACACACTGCGATCTCAATATTATAGCTTATAAATATAAAGGCATAATTAACATAAAATGGATTCATTAAATGAACGTTTTTAGAAAGAAAATTACATTTTATTATATTTTTGAATTTACCTTGTTTTTTATATTGATAGTTTTACTGAAATGACTAAATGATCAAACGGGTTCGTAGTATACATAGTTATTTGCCCGATTTTACTATACAATAAATACATTTTTGATACAATAAGACTAGCTGATTTAGGAGATGGGACGTTTTCCAACGAGAAACTTGTTGGAAAACATGCCCCATATTTTGTTGGAAAACATGCCCCGTTTGTTGTTGGAAAACCTGTCCGGTAGCCATATTTGAACTAATACACTTACCTGGACGAATAGAGGTGTAAGCTATTTGCGAAACAAACGCATAGTTACCTGAAGAAAGAAACCCTTTTTTTAGTGCATACAATGTCAAAACAGTAAGTTTAACGCTAATACGTTTATTTTACTTTTTAATAAATACTTGAAATTTTACTCACCGTTGAAAAAATGAAAAAAAAAAAAAGCATCTGTCTTGACGTATTGACAGCAGCTACTAAACTATAACTTCTGTAGATGGTGTGTAAGATGTTGCCACTTCAGCCAGTTCACTCGCTAGCGGCTCATTATAAAACTAAAGCGAGTTGGAAAACTTGTCCCTATGGAAAATGTGCCCCGGTCTCCCTTACTACATATTAAGCTAAAAGTTAATTTAATAAAGCACATAACACAGTTAAATATTCCCATTCAACAAATTTCGTCAATAAACGGAACTATATTTGAGGTTTTCTGTGCAGCCAATATGTGATCAATAGAGTTTATAGACACCAAATAATACGCAAAAGAGTAGTTAAATTTAACAAGTCGGAAATTGTGCGTCAAACGTGCCAAATGAGGTGCGTTCGTACTATATCTTGTTTTATAAATATTCAGATCTTGGTGCAATAGTTGTTGCACTGTTATGTAAAAATTCATGAATACAAAATTTATTACGATTATATATAGTATTATATTGAGTTATACAGAAATAATATGACTCCATCTTAAATAGGACATCATCACCATGGCAATATAGAATCATTGCCTATCATGGGATATCATTAAGTTAATTACGTATGATAAGATTTAATAAAATGAAGAAAACTTTTATTAATGTCTTTTTAAGCTTTGATTAGATTTTCATAAAATTTGAAGGTATTACACAAAATTCTGCAATATTTATATATATTAAATTTCAAACAATTCGACTGGGTAGTTTTTGTGCTGTTATAAGCGGACAGAATAGCAGACAGACAGACGGATGGACCAGACGACGACTATAGGTGTTATGTTTTTATATAATTACGAACGTAACCTAAAAACGCATGCCACAGCTGAAAACGCACTTACAGAAATTATAGATATTTGACATTCCTGTAGCCAAATTCCTTTGCGTGTTCAGGTAAATGAATTATAAATTACATGCACTACGTATTCTATAGTATGTGCCTTGTATTATACCTCAATGACCTATATAAAATTTTACTATGTTTTAAACAGTGTAATTATCATTAACCTCTTCGCTTCTGAGTAGTAATGCAGTATTATTAATTATTACTGAATTATTTCTTCTCCCATTTGACATCAGAGCAAGTTTTTTTATTAACCATTTGGAAAAATGGTTATTGTTCTCGTCAGGGTAGGAAATCAAAAGCATATCTGAAGGTTTTTATTGGTTTAATCCGCATTTTATTCGTTTTCTCATTGGTCTATACAGTAATCTGTATTTACCTTTACTTTCAACAGAGATGGATACCTTCTGTTGCCACTATGACAAAAAAGTAATAAAAACTACAAAAAAATTTAATAACTCAGAAACAAATTGAGATACAGCTTTCAAACAAATTGCATTTAAAAGTACATCTTTTTTTCTATCCGACGGTGTAAAATGTATTATTGTGGGATGTTTAGAAGTTTAAGAAATAAATTTCATTTAAAATTGGCCGTCAGATTTCTTGGAAATCTGACGATGGAACAACCTTTTCCCGAACAGCCAATGAAATGCTTGGATAATACGTAAGTTTCAGGTGGATTATACGTACGAGTCGCAGGCGATTTTAGTCGCTTGGAATTTTTACTTGTAATAACACTATTAATGTTTAATTCATGGCGTACGTAATGTAGGATCAACTCCGTGCGATATTTTGTGTCTTAAATTTTAGTCTTTGAAAAAATCATTTTCCAAATGGTCGTTGTAATTTGTTAAATTGCTTTTTTTTTTTTTTTAGTTTCATTTGCATTAGTTCGAATCTTAGACTTCGAAACATAACATTCTGATATCAAAATTGTAATTATCTTCGAGTATCATCAATAAAATGGGACAAAACGGGGGTCCCCATTTGGAGACCCTGGGAGCGAAGAGGTTAAAATACACCGCAAACGATTTTTCCCGATAGACCTTAACGTAGCTGAATTCTTTTGAGTGTCCCTGTAAATGAACCGTAAATGTTAACAAATTTTACTTCACTTAACAAATTTTACTTCACTTACTTTACATTTTCAATACCGAACATGTTATAGTAAAACTAAACAACCTATTTCAATTTAATATGGTAATCTAATGATATTTACTTGAGTAAGAGCGAGGATAGGCCACAGAGAGATTGACAGACAAACCTGATTCGTAAACACTTTTCTATAACTATATTGGAAAGTGCTAAAATTGTGCTTCATATGCCTGCAGAACAATTGTTATTTTAACTTATTGGGAATTACTTGAGGATTATTAACTTTGAATAAAAATATATATCACACGAATTTACATTTAGTTTCTAAAATTAATGGTATATTAATTAATTATAGTGCCATTTTTAGACGATTTTTAATTCAAATTTCGCAATTTTCCCGATTACACTTTCCAAAAGCTAAATAAATATTTTCGTACAATTTTGCATTTGGAATAAGTAATAATAATAATAATAATAATAATGATAATATTAATAATAAAATTAAATACGTTGAGGTTTTTTTCATTTTGAATCTACTGACTATTCTGTAATATCATACAATATCAAATCTTCAAATGTGTTAATTCAAATAATTAAAGCGTATCTCCATTTTATTTTTAAATTCTGAACATATAGTATAATTAAACTCAGTTTCGAATGTAAATATTATTTCTTTATGTGGTCATAGTTATCTAATTTTATATATTAAATAATTTACTTATAAAAAACATTATATTATAACAGACCAAATTATTTTTCGCTGTATTCGTAAATATATTACTTACAGCACTTCTATACTCGTACTACGTTACAGAGAATTAGCTATGAAAAGAATTAAGTTTCTTTACTTTTATTATTTTCCTCTATTATGTATTGAGTAAAACAACAAGCATTATTAAATGTAATCTTTGTTTTATTCAAATTATGTACAGTACTTTTATTTCTTTGAAATTAAGCAGTATTAATCACAATATTAAACTTCGAATACCAATCTTATATTTTATGTGCTCATAAATAATGTAATTTTCTAAGTAAAATAATTTACTTATCACAAACATTATGATATGGCAGACTCAATTATTTTTCAACTGGTGAATTCGTAAATATATTACTATGTCATAGAGACGCAGAGAATTAGCTTTGAAAATAATTAAATTTCTGTACTTTAATTATTTACCTCTATTATGTATTAAGTATAACAACAAGCATTATTAAATTCAATCTTGTTGTCATTCAAATTATATAGTGTACCTTTCTCTCTTTGAAATTAAACAGTATTAAACCAGTCACACTATTAAACTCTTTTCGAATACAGTAGAGCGCCAATTATCCGAACTCCAATTAACCGAACTTCCAATTATCCGAAAAGCCTATTTCCCTCAAAAAAATTTTTTTAATCGAACTTCCAGTTATTCAAACAGCCTATTTCTCAAATATATATATATATATATATATATATATATATATATATATATGTATATATAACCGAACTCCCAATTATCCATTGGCTTGGAATAAAATTTTAAATAAAGAAAAAACTAATAGTGGATCAGAAAATAAGGAAAGTAAGAACAATAAAACGCAAAATGGGAAGAATCCTAAGCTATGAACAAAATGAAATTAACGAGTGATTAAATAGTGAAGTACGACATGACCCTGGATATCAGATTTTAAATGATAAGGAGATGGTGGATGAGATTCATGATGAAAAAGAAATTGAAGAAAAGGAAAGCGAATGATCTGAAAATAATCCAGGTCCATCCCATAACGAATCCTTTGAATGTTTGGAAACAGCTATGAAATGGCTCGAACGGCAGAAGAACGCCGATCCTAATCAAATAACGTATTTAAGAAGAATTAGAGATATCGCAGCATTGAAAAGAATGACTTCGTTGAACCAAGCAACAATCAAAAGTGTTTTTGTTTAACTTATAATCTCTAGAGTGATAAAAAGAGGAAAAAAAAATAAATATAAAAATGTAAACAAAAAAGAAAAAAAAAATTAAAAAGACACCCCCCCCCCAAAAAAAAAAAAAAAAAATGCCAGCACAAACTGGTGCTGCCAGTAAGCATAGATAATATGTGAAGGTTTTAGTATTGTCAGAACCATCCTTTACATTATCTGTCCATTTATCCGATCTTTTGCTTATGCGAACTAGGGTCAATCCCGACTTGTTCGTTTAATCGGCGCTCAACTGTAGTAAATTTAATGTTTTATGTGCTCATAAATAATACAATTTCATTAGTGCACTGTAAAAAAAAAAAGTGTATTTTTTACAAAAAAAAAAACTGTTTAAAAAAAAATAGTTTTTTTCTGTAAAAGAAAATGGATTTTGTAATTTTATCAGAAAAAATCTTTATTTTTTTACAGGAAAAAACTGTTTTAATGAAAAATTACAGATCTTTTCTGTAAATTAAACTGCTTTCCACTGGCGCCAAAATTGATAGTTTTTTTCTGTCAATTTGAAATATCCTTTTTTTTTTTACAATGTTGGTCATAAACAATGATTTTGGCATTCGTATGTGTAAAAGCAAGGCTGAGCCAGCTCAGCCTTGCTTTTTCTAGCACGCTGTTCCTTTTTCCCTATCTTGCACTGAAGAAGAATCTCGCTGTAGATTCGAAACAGCTGTTTGCTGCTTTTCATCCATTATTTGTGCATTTTAAACGTTGGTTTACTGCTTTTTAATATAATATTTATATTTAATGTATGCACAATAAAATTAGTGCATAATGCAAATAAAAACACTAAATTCTTATCAAGCATATGAAATGACATAGCATTTACCTTATTATTTCAGCAGAGAAACAATGTGTTTCTCAGACATGAAAAATAAAACATGTTTTCAGAGTAATGTTTCTTTAGCAATCGATCAGGAATGCGATAGCTTCCTATTGAATAGAATTAAGACAATGTTGTAACCGCATCTATTGGGGAGGTTATTAAACCTTATTCTATTAAAATATATACAAATTGTTCATTCACTAGGGGCTGTTCACTTCTTGATCGGGCTACCCTATTAATGAGTTTATAAGAGAGAAAATATCAGAATATAATTTAATAACATTTGTTAAATTAAATAATTTTATATTTTGCTTACAAAAAACACAATTTAATTTCGAATTACCACCGTTATTCATTCGCTCCTCCCCCACCTCTCTCTCTCTACATACACACGTACTACATACACATGGAGGACAAAATGTATGTGTTGTTTTACTCAAAACATTTTAAGCCCATTCAATATCTTTTATAAGTTGACGCTACTGTTTAACATATTTCAAACAAACAATAATAAGCGAAATTGTTTATGATAAATTTATCACTCTACATTAATAGTCAGTTACAAAAGAATTGTTGATGTTCCATAAAAAAAACAAAAAAACTTTGATTAATTTCTCTGCATTTAAAAAATTGTATTATCTGTAAAGGTTGGTTTATGTGTGGTAACACGGTGTTTAAGTTTACCCACGTACTTTGATAAGCTTAACTGTAGCATAAACGTAATATAAACTTTTTAACAAAAAAAAAAAGGGGGTTCAATTGCACGATTTTGCATTAAATTTAAAAAACTGTCAGGAATTGTTGCCTCGCTCTGTTTTAATCACCAATCTTAGAAACAAAAGCGTATAAAGATAGAGGAAAATCAACAGGTAGCGACTTTAAACCGATAGCACTACGTCACTTGATGAAAATTGTTGAAAAGGAAATATTTTAGAGATGTTTATATATTTATTTTTCTTTTTTGGTTTTTGTTGTATTTCAAAGAAAGTACTAAATCAATTCTGATGAATGTAAATAGGACCAATTCGACAGTATCTTCTTTGAACTAGAAAATAATAATAAATAAATATCACATGAATCGGTCGCGTAGTTTGGGGTAATCGGTGAACATACACTGCACAACATACACACATAAAAAAAAAGTGATAAAAAAAACAAACATATGCGTCGAATTGAGAAATTCCTCTTTTTTTTTAAGTCGATTAATAAAATAATGAGAAATGTAAAGATCTAAGAACGAAATAAGTTACTTTTGACAGGTAGGGTATAGCTCTTATATCTCCGTTCCGCATCACGTGATTTTCATTTTATATATATATTGTTTTATCTCCGATTACATTTCTAATCACTTAGAAAAACATACCAACTTTATGTAAGACGGGGGAAGGGGCGTTCCACAGTATTGTGTTGTCTCGAATGATAAGAACTCTAAGATTATAATGCTTTATAATTGGTATGCTTCTCCGCTCTCATGACCTGCCAGTTGTTGAAACATCTTGGTAATGGGAGGTCATCGAACCGTTACCAGTTGCACTAATATATATTTGACGCACCTCGCTCCCTCACTTATGATTTTAGAAAGACAAATTAATTTCTATTAAAAACTAGCAAAAGCCATGCTTTGTTTGGATTTGCGAAGCATTATTTAATAAGATAAATATTTGAAAGTAATAATATTTTTTAACATTATTTTTGCATGTTTATTAAACAAAAACGTTATTTTATGTTTTGGCGCATTTTAATTTTAGGAATGTAAATTCAGCCAAATAACTAAGAATTTCCTCGGAATTTATTATATATGATATAACGAATTTAACAATTAATTTTATTTGTTTACAATTCTTTTGTTGCCGCTTTACAAATATATATATATATATATATATGTATATAATTCTTTTAAAATGCGTAAGTATCGTCTGCGTAAATGATTTCACGTAATAAGAATAAATTGTGTATTTGAATTCTTAACACTGAAAAATGCTTTTATAATTGAATGTAAATAATTGAATTTTCACAAATTTTAATTCATTAAAAATATGCTATAATTTTTTTAAAAAAAGGTATTTTAAAAATTTCATAAAAGAAGTCGGGAACTATTTAATTAATCATGCTTCTATCTATAATTACTAACGCCATGATTTTTTTTTTCTTCTGAAAATATGCGTGTTTCATTTTTTACTTGCAAAAATGCGTCCGTAATAGAAAAACATGTAAAATAAATTAATTAAAATAATAAATTTTTTAAGGTTATTAAATAATATAGTACAAATCTACAGATCATAATTTATTTTTATATTTAATTTCAAGTCAAAATACTGAATAGTGTTTTTGTAAATTGTACGACAAAATGTAATCTGTGTAGCCTAGTAGAGGATTCGCTTCGCTCATCCTAATCAACCAAAACCTGCTTATAGTGATGATTTCTGGTGTCCCAACTGATTTGTTGTAAGAACTAATGCTAAGCGAAAATGCCTATAATGATGACTTTTGCTTATTTATTATTATATATATTTATTGACTATTGCTACAGATATATGAAAAAATATATATGCAACTAAAAAAGGTTAAAAAAGAATACTCCTTCCTAAGCAGTATACGTTTATTTTTTAAATCACACTTTATTTCACGACTGAAATTCATGTTTTTCCCAAAGAATTTCCGTTACAATATGTTACTTCGGCGTCATCAGCGAACTCGATTATGGAAAATTCGCCTCTCTTTTTACGCTTGCGAGATAGAGAATTTATTAGCGAGGTTATGGAAGAAATTTATATATATATATTTCTTTTTTAAGTTATGACAAAAGTTAAAGAAGTATAAAACATTATTTAACAATCTTTTGAGTATTTCTAAATTGTTTTCACAACGTGTAAGCCTAATTAAAATTGATATGAAGCTATTAATTGATTGAAAGGTATTTAAGAATTTACATATTACTCTTTGTTATTTTTTATTTATATTTTCAACATTTTAGTGTTTAAAATATTTCGTTGTTTGCAATTCTTCAATCAGCTAGTTTATTTGGGAGAACGTGGTGTAGAGCATCCTGAAATCCGTTTTTGTTGTAACTCGAATACAATTTTAATCATACAGAAGATTTGGCGATTTATTCCCTGCGGCTGGCTAACGGAAAAGTGCCTTAAAAGTAATTTATCAATTTCGAATTAAAATCTAAAGATATTAAGATTTAAAACTATTAAGTTGTCTTCGGAAACACTTAGTACATCTACAATATCTAATTAGTTTTATAATTCTAACCTATCAGGAAGAAGTTGAATAATCGAATAAAATATTCCCTCTTTACATACAAAAACAAGTTAAAAAAGCAATTTAACAAATTACAACGACCATTTGGAAAATGATTTTTTCGAAGACTAAAATTTAAGACATAAAAAATCCCACGGAGTTGATCATACATTACGTACGCTATGAATTAAACATTAATAGTGTTATTACACTTAAAAATTGCAAGCGACAAAAATCGCCTGCGACCCCTCAGATTTCTTAAAACTTACGTATTATCCACCTGAAACTTACGTACTATCCAAGCATTTCATTGGCTGTTCGGGAAAAGGCTTTTCCATCGTCAGATTTCTTGGAAATCTGACGATTAATTTTAAATGAAATTTCATTCTTAAACTTCTAAACATCCCACAATATTACTTTTTACACCGTCATATAGAGAAAAAATGTACTTTTAAATGTAATTTGTTTGAAAGCTGTATCTCAATTTGTTTCTGAGTTATTATTATTTTTTTTTTTTTTGTATTTTTTATTACTTTTTTGTCATAGTAGCAACAGAAGTATCCATCTCTGTTGAAATTAAAGGGAAATACAGATTACTGTATAGATCAATCAGAAAACGAATAAAATGCGGATTAAACCAATAAAAAGCTTCAGATATGTTTTTGATTTCCTACCCTGACGAGGACAATAACCATTTTTCCAAATGGTTAATAAAAGAATGTGTGAAAATACAAAATTAGAAAGGGAGTGTGAACAAACGTATCCAGCAGTGGCAGAACAGTTTAAAAATTTTGAAATTGGGGGGAGGGGTCACTTAAATTGAACAATTAAAATTATTAATAATTAAAAATACTTATAATTATTGATACTTAATAGTTTAAATTAATTATAAATGATATTACTACGAAATTAATATTTTTATTATTTTAAGAAAGAAGGTTTATAACTTTGAATTACAGAGTGTTACGGTCATCAAATTAATGAGAAAACAAAAAGGGGGCTGTTCAGAAGGTGCATAACCTCTTAAAATAACAACTGTTTGATATAATAAAAAATTTTGCAAAACAAAATAAAATATTCTTCGGATGTTAGTGCTTATAATCGTGTTTTTCGTTACAGTTCATAAGAATTAAATCTTCTGAAACTATATGAAATATTACTTGCAGTAATACTAGTATGAAAGAATTAAAATATCTTCTTAAAAATTCGAAATCTATAATAATATTAAAAAGAAGAAACGTTTGTTGAAGAGTTTGTTTGTCGAGGGTAATCTTTTTAAATATAGAGTTAATATTAAAAGTAATGGGCCCAAAATGGTGGTGTAGATGTCTTCTCAAACATAGACTATATTTTTTGTCAGCACCACAACAATTTACCATATTTTAACCTTGCATGAACTTTTTAAAAAAAAAAAAAAAAATCTCCATTTTTCGAAAATGAACATGGAAGAATATTTATACCTTGTAAATTTCAATGTGTTAGAAACTTATCTTAATTTATGATATAAATTAAATTGTTTTAGTAGCGATTCTTCTAATAAATTGTATTCTTTGTGCATATTATGAGGTTCTCATAGTATAACTAGCAGGCATCGCCCACTACGCTGTTACGTTGTCCAAACGTACCTTGAATCAAACGCAGTATATTGGGGAAATTCTTCTTCTGTTTCAAAGCATTAATGACATTTGCTTGGACTGTCGTTTTGCATTGTTGAAAACGATACGAACGTCATTGTGCTACTTTATTTTCTAATGTGTCAAGCAAAATTTGGACTGTTAAGGACAAAGTCTTTTAATTGGTCATTTACAGTAGAATTTGGTAAAAAACGTTACAAAAATACGCAATATACTAAAACCATACTTTAAAAATTATCAAACAAACATTGCAGGTTTCCATAAAATCCATTCAGTAGAACTTTTTAAAAAGGCTAATATTTCTTAATTGGGTTCTCCTGATCATAGAACTTTACCCATAATTTTATAACTAAACAAAGTAAAAAGATATGCAATATAATGTAACCATCCCTGAAAAAATACCTAACTAACAATGTAAGTCTCATTAAAATCCGCACAGTAGAACTTTTTAAAATCGGCTTAACCTGATTATAGAACGTCCCTCAGAAGTAACCTCAGATAGAAACGAAAAGTAGAACGACATGCAATATACTAAAACCTTCCCTAAAATATTATGTAACAGTCTCAGTCCCATCAAAAATCATTCAGCATTTAAGTTATAAAAAACCGGAAAGAAATTCCCATTTGAATTATATGGAAGAAGTAGTATATTGAAAGTAATAATATAATTAGAATTGGTCATTTCCTATTGCAAAAGTTGTAAAGTCGCGGAAAAAAAAAGTAAACGCCCCTTACTAACTCTTCAAAAAATTATCGTAGAATAAAGTTATTGGTACCGCACGATTGGTAATAAAGTATACTTTTAAATGATGCATATAAAATTTGCTTAGGGGGCCATCTACATATTAAAAAGAAGCATAATTTTGTTTTATTTCAATAGCAGTACACAATTCTGACAGCATAAATGAACTCTACACCCTTCAATTAGCCTAAAACAAATTTTTATGCAATTCGTACGATAAGTTTCCGAGAAATTAATTATTTAAAAACGAGCGTATTTTAGGGGCTGTATCCAAACTGAAGTTCAGTATTCGACTGTTGATCCAGAGACCCTTCTTCTTGATCAAGCATCTGAAGTGCCACTCAAGCAGTCATAGAAGACTGCTAGATTGCAGGACAGCATAAGAAATTTCAAAATAGCTAGTCACTTCTGTCATAGACGGCCCCTTAAATTACCATTTTGCCTTTTTTTAAGCATAATTTGAAAACTACTTGGAAGAAAAATGTGAAATTTTGGATTTTCATAAAGCAGGACTTAATAAATCTAAATCCTTCAAAAAAATTGTAGGTTGCAATTTATAATTTTTTTCGAATATTAATTTCATGATTCATAATTCACATCATAAAATTAAAAAATTGCAAATTCAACGTATTTATGTTTGGGTATTTTAGTACTATTTCTACACAACAACTTAGCAGATTAGGCGTATAATTTCATGAGATATTAATAAAAATATGAAAATGTAATTTAGCATTAGAAGTACTAAATTTTGAATGGCTATAATTCAAAAGTTTATCATTCGAATGACTTGAACTTTGGTGTCTAGTCATAGTTTGGACCGAAGATTTGAAATATCTTGTTAAAATTGGGTATTGTCATTGAAAAAAAATGAAGTTTGGGTTAGTTTTAATATGTAGATGGCCCCCTAAGCAAATTTTATATACATCATTTAAAAGTAGACCTTATTTCCAATCGTTCGGTACCAGTAACTTTCTTCTATGATAATTTTTTGAGGAGTTAGTAGGGGTGTTTACTTTTTTTTCCACGAGTAGACATGATATACGCGTTTTATAAATGAATATGTTTAAAAGTAAACTTTAGTCAATAGCGTCAAAACACTGTTTTAAACACTAGTGTCGTGAAGGAAATTTTCCCCTTGTTATTAATAAACTTTATAATACACTTATAACTACTTAAATGGTGACAAAAACATATAAAAATATTATTTAATGCAACTCGAGATCTTTCGAACACACACGCGTTCATTTTCAAAGGGAAAAAAGATGATTGACTGAATAGAAATACATTTTAAAAACAAAAACAAAAATAGTACGCATGCGCAAGCGGAGCGCCGCGGCGAGCGGCCTCTCTTCGTCCGCAGCCCTTTATTCTTCTACTCTATTCCGACTCTTTTGCGGAAGCAAGGTTCATCGGTCCCCAGCCATGTCCCAAGTAAAAGACACTCTAGCAAAAGCCAGGTTGAAAAAAAAATCAAAAATTGAAACCGGACAAATTTAAAAGAGAAATTGCACAAATTAAAGACACCGAAAACCGGGAAGGGAGGGCTCGGGGCGATGAAGCTACCGAACGAATCCTGCTGCTTCTAGATTATTATTAGTCTCGGTCGGCGATTGGGAGTGGGAGGGTGGGTCAACCGCCGCGGCGAGCGGCCTCTCTTCGTCCGCAGCCCTTAATTCTTCTACTCTATTACGACACTTTTGCGGAAGCAAGGTTCATAGGTCCCCAGCCACGTCCCAAGTATTTTTTCAAGTGTGTTTTTACCACTGGCCCTTTCACACAAGTCTTTTTTTTATATTATTATTACTTTTGACTACATAAAATTTATTCCTTCAAAATAAGACGAAAAACTCTCAGACGTGGAAAATAATCCAAGCAAATAACTCTGATTAAATATTTCCGCAAATGAATACATTTTGAAAAAAGAAATAGCTAATATAAGTTACCTTATAAAGGGTTCCAAAATCAATCAAGCTCAAATTGCCCGAATACATCAAAAAAGTCTTTTGATCATGACATTCCAAATTGTTAGATTTTTATTCGTTTTTATTAAATAATCTCTCCAAGATCTATTTTAATAAAGAAAGAAAATAGTAGTTCCGAGCTCATCACCTCAGCAGTGTATTTCGGTAGTATGGCTATGGCCATGAAACTGCAAATAGGGAATAAATTTATTTATAAGCTATAAATTATTCATAAGCTATATAAATTATAGGAATATGGTATAAATTGCGGTTTGGAACATCTAATTATGTAGATTTAATGAGATATTCTAATATGGAAAACATAATTCAAATATATCTAGTTATAATTACATGTGGATTTTCACGTGGTCCATGGCAATGAAAAGCATGAAAATGGTTGATATATACACTGTAAAAAAGACAGATGTTTAACCCTTAAATGCATGATTTTTTAAAAATCATTAATAATGCTTTTCGTCTTTCATTTTTTAAATAAATAATGGGAAAAATGCTTTAAAAAATCATATTTTGTTTTAAGTATGGTTTACGGCTGAAAAACAGTTTGTTACTAATCGGCAACACTGATCTTTAATTGGAAAAATAATTTTCCTTGATAAAATTCTATAATAATAAACACACAAGAATTTTAGGAACTATCATAAGAAATAAATTTTACTTTCTCTCTGCAGAACAAAATAGGGTATTTCGCAAGCTTCCAAACAAAACAAAAAGAGCAAGTAGCAACAATTGAAAAAATAAATCTATCTTTATTCTTAAACAGCAAAAGTCTTGCCATCTACATGTTGAAAATCGATTTAATAATATTTTCAGAATGTATTTTAATGACAACATTAGGCATTATAGCTTCAATATTATTCTAATAGTATTTTAGAGCCTAAATTGTGTATGTTGTCGAAAAGCAACACCCGGCATTTAAGGGTTAATCTAGGAAAATCGGATATAGCCTCAATCGAAAATATACAGTAACCTCTCCCGAGTTACCAACGATTCCGAAAAAAGTTCTTCATCTTTAGAAAACAATATAGGTTCGATATTTAAAGAAGCAATAGTAAAAACACAGTTTCTTTTGCTGCAATTGACTTTCGGAAATGTTTCCTGTATTATCATACTGTATTAATCAGCTATGTCATCCCGTAATATAGGGTTTTTGGATGCTATTAATTAGCAAGTAAAGATTTTTCATAATCAACAATCCAGTTTTACAGAGAAATATGTAACTAATAGCATAAATAACATAAAAATTAATAGCATTAACCTTAACATAAAAATTAATATTATTTTGTCATTCTTGTGTGCATAAATTCAATTACGTAGCTGAAAATGTTTAATTTAGAATGTAAAGCGTCCTCAAAACCGATATACAGGTTTAAGAAAACCGATTAATAGACTATAACTATTACTTGAAAACCTTTCCGAATATCAGTGGCGACAAAAGAAACTTTGTTTTTATAAATACTTTAATCTCAAAAATCTATCAGTTTCTGAATTTTTTTAAAGATAAAAAATGCATTTCGGAATATTGCATAACTCGGAATAGGTTATTATATATTTTCGTAAATTAAGAAACTTTTCATTTTATTTATTTGTTCAGACACCTCAGACTCTAAAAACACGCTAATTTGATCCAATTTAAAAAGATTACCGAAGATTGAATTATAGTTAAACAACCAGTGACAAGATCCCTGTACACATGTTTCCATTTATATCCACTTCACTAGGCGGATTTTAAGGCCGAATCAGCTACTCTTAAGATATCCACTGGCTGTTTTCCTGATTGTTTAAATAAGATCAGTAACCAGAATTTAAAAATCATCTTATATAAAATGAACTAATAATTTTTTAACAACGCTATAAGAAAATTGTTTTAAACAATACATTCTAAATGAATCGTTTTAAATCTGACATATACTTTTCTCCAAAGTTTTATTTCTCTGTTTAATATTCACGTAAAAATAAAGCCGATGCTATTTTCGTGCATAGACATTGTTTTTTATATAAGAGCAGCCGAATCAACTGCTCTTAAAACATCTACTGACTGTTTTCATGATTGCTTAAATAAGACCATTAACGAGAATGTGAAAATCAGTTTATATAAAATGAACTAATATTTTTTAACAATGCTATAAGAAGATTGTTTTAAACTAAACATTTTAAATGAACCGTTTTAATAACGAATCTGAACGTTTAATCTGACATAATTTTCTCCAAAGTTTTATTTATCTCTTTAATATTCACGTGAAAATATATTTGTTCTTAGAAAGGAAATATTTGCGCTGTATTAGAATTTGAAACAACAAATTAAAGGATTGTTACGTATTGAAATTAGCATATATATAATAGAAACGGTTTACTAAAAGACGTATATTACACACAAAAGTTAAAAATTTCAAAGCATTAAATAAAATTTTAAAAGTCTAAAATCGACAAGTTTCAGCCACTATTAGAATTAGAGTATTAAACATATATGCTTTTTACCAATGTGTGACTGAAACTTGTCGATTTTAGACTTTTAAAATTTTATTTAATATTTTGAAAGGTTTAACTTTTGTGTGTGAAGTACGTCTTTTATCCATAGTGTGGCTGAAACTTGTCGGTTTTAGACATTTAAAATTTTATTTAATGTTTTGAAAGTTTTAACTTTTGTGTGTAATATACATCTTTTAGTAAACCTTTTTTTATTATATATGTTCAGTTTGCAGCAATAGTTAAAAAGATCATCTCAAAATATGAAACAAATCTCTCGTGTTAATCTGTTTTTAAATTTAAACTTGTATAACGAAATTTTCAGTATTTTCCTGCTTTCAATACGTGATTATCGAATTCTTATTTTAAAGATTTCTTTCTCTTTTTAATAGTCACGTGCAATTACATTTTTAACTGAAAGGAAATAGTATTCTATGCACTGTTTTTAAAATTAGTAACTATTTAAAATAACGACTTTTCCAAATGTTAAAAAATATCTATCGAAATGAAAAAAATGAGAATAAAAAATTGAAAAAACCCTGACAAAAATTACGCAAATTATAAAAAAAGGGCACTCTGCACACCAAAAGATTATAATGAAAATTCTTAAAAAAAAAAAAAAAAAAAAATTAAATTTCTATGCACAATTTTTGCTCCTATAAAACTTTTGTAACAGAAATATTTTAATCAACTTTAACATTGATTATCTCTTAAAAAATTCCTCGATTTAAAACTGTCTGCATCATCATGTTTGTATAATACTACCAATTATTATACTTTTGTATGCAATAGTTTCTTAATATTCGCGAAGAAAGACCTTCCGTCACAAAATATTCATTTACTGCGGCGACAGTGAAAGCTTTAGTTATATATTTTTAGATGTACGCTTTTTCCAATGTCGCTTTTTTAATTGTTTTTCACCTCTGTAGAACCTTCACACTCTTTCCACATTTATTACTCTACATTTAAATAATAATTTCATAATCACGCTTGCTTGTGTCCGCCAGACTGATATACTTTGTTAAATGCAGTCTTTGAAAAAAAAAAAACTGTTTTGGAATCGATTTCATAATGTTTCAGAAGCGAGCTGTTACAATGTAAGAGTTTCAAAAAGTCGTGAATAAATTTGTAAATTAACATTACGTAATTATTTAAATATGTGGTTAGACATTGTTATAAAACAAGGATGGCGAACGCGTGCCACGCATATAGAAGATATAAGGGCTTTCCCGTTATCCCTGCCCTTGAAAAGTGGCACCATTGTGACTGACCGGTCCTACTCACGTAAGGGTTTACAAGATTTGACGCGTTATCGCTTACTTGGCAATTTTAACAATGTTGCCTGTTGTGAAGAAATTATAAAAATAATCAATATCCAGAAGTGCGACAAATAAATAAATAAATAAATAAATAAATAAATGATGTAATGATTCGTTGAAAATAAATTTCTGTTATTTACTCATGCATTGCATATTCTCCAGTTAATATAAGCCTCATTTAAATTCGTGACCTATATAAACACAGTTTTGTTTTTTATCCAGTATCAGGCATTACTTACTTTTCAATAAAATAATAAATGTTAGATTCAGTTATTTAATCATTTTTTTACAATATTGTTTCCCAAGTTATATTACTAAATATATATGTTGATGACTGCACTAGGTGTAATAGATGAATCTGTAACATATAAATGTAAAAAAAGGACCTATTTGTAGCATTTATGGAAAACATTAACGACAGAGTATTAAGAGCGTGTTTATCATTTACACTGAATTGAATAGTTTATAAACGGCATGCTCAAGTGAAAAAAATATTACAGCACGATTTATTATCACTGTAAATCAAGCAGACAGTCGTTCTGCCAAACCAAGCTATTAAAAAAATACTAAATCCACGAAACAAACGAACTCCAAGAACAAAACAATCAGGCCGCTTACTGCTTATTATACAGGAGTCAACTTCTCGATGTTAAATCGACCAAGCATTACAACGTAAAATATCAGATATCAAATGAATAAACAATCGCAGAAAAAAAAAAGCGAAAAATAGAATAATCTAATTGAGAAATTTTTCAATTTGAGACCAAAATCATATTCATAAATGAAATATAAACAAAGATATATAATTTTTTTAAAGTCGTAGAGATGCTTAAAATGATTTTTATTTTCTTCTTCTAACTTATTTTCTAAACAAGATTCAGATTTAAATAATCGACAGAAGAAAGTCACGACTGCATTTTTTGAAAGGTAATTACTTAATATACGTTCAATAAAATAAAATTTCTACCCATAATTAGTAGAAAACTGATTAACTATAAAATTAACAAATTATTCCAAAACAGAGATAAAATCGCCAATGACTGCGCACTATCTATATTATTAAAACCCAATCCAGATAGGGAACAGAATCGTTTGCTGATGTAAAAAGAGTCAAAATGACATTTCTCAAAGTAACTTATATCTCAAATATATTCATTAAGTAACAAAGACAATAACAATAAGAACCGAAATTCATGTGCCCAACACAGATTATTAAACGCTTTTCAAAACATTCAGAATACTGATGTCTAACTGAACAATTTGGAAAACACATAAAGCATTTGAAAACCCAATTTCTACAATTGCTATCAATAAACGGAAATTTATCCGAATTTTTTTTTAATCTTTGGAAAAAATCTATGGATCCTATACAGGTTCATAGATTTTTATGTCTACTATATGGTATAAAAACATTTAAAAATACAAAAAACAAAATTATGATATTTTATTACTAAAAAGTTGATAAAAATACATAAATATCGTTTTCAAACATAAAAACCATCGTAGATGTTCAAATGAGCCCAGTAGCGTTGTGGTCAACACGCCTATCTGCCACGCTACAGGTCGGGAGTTCTGTTCCCGGCTGGGCAAGGTTGACTCAGCCCTTTATCCCTTCGGGCTCGATAAAATGAGTACCAAGTTTGTTTGGGAATTAAACATCGAGGGTCTCGCGTTGGGCTGACCACCTGGCCGGGGCACATACTGCATAGCACCTCCGGGCCTAGTGTCAAGTAAACAGAGTTGGGCACTGTAGGCCCTGATCCTTCATGAATCGTACAGTGACAGGTTTATTTTAGTTTTTAGATGTTCAAATGATGTCACACCGAGCTCTTTCGACTTATTCATACAGTCATCATTAGGGAAAAAAATCTCCCCCACCCCCCTGAAATGAACGATAAATTCTATGCAAATTGTATTCTAAAGTAAGCGGCTGTTAGTTAACCTCAGTGACATATATAAATTTCATAACGGTTAAAATAGTCTAATATCATTAAAATACACCGCAAACCATTTCCCCCCATAGACAATAATGTAACGGAATTGTTTGACTGTTCCTGTAGTAGAACCGTAAACGATGCATACTTCATTTTCAATACAGAATATGCCATTATAAACCCTAATAGTGCATATTAATTTCATAGCAATTTGATTATATTTACGCGAGTTACAACACGGACAAACGGCAGACAGACAGACAAACCAAATACATAAACACTTTTTAACATTGTTCGAAAGTGTTAACAATAGAGAACACTTCCAAAATAGCAAGTAAGAGACTCCAAAATATTTAAAATGTAAAAGACGAAATAATGTGCCCTGTTATATGACGACGATTTTTATCTGAATGCTAATAAAAAGAATCATTAATATTTCATTAAGCTGTGAAAACATGCTTGTCTTCGAATTATGTAAAAATATGTAAAATACGCACAGTCTGGTTACAATGTTATCACGCGTTGCATGCACAAAAGCATGCTGGGTATTAATTATTGAAAAAAAGTTTGATAAAAGCAGGATCAAACCAGTTTTTTTTCTGTTCGTGAATCACCAATTATATATTTGAGACAACTAATAAGACTACCCAAGAATTTAAATCCCTATCCTGTTAATAATGCGCAGCAAATTCTCCAAAATTGGGAAGTGGGACTAAATAAGGCGCACTTAGTTTTCAAGATATCTGATTAATGAATGTATTATTATCTGAATATTCTCAGGGAAAAAATAAGAATTTTAGTTACACGATTGAATAATTTCTCCTTCGTTTCGAGAAATATATTTTTTAAATTTTAAACTAACTTCGATACGGATATTTCGTACTTAATACATTAGCTCTATAACTAACTTTATTGCATTATCTTTTAATTAAAAGCTTCAAAATGATATAAAATATTTTATTATTATCGTTAGTTTTGCTTTTATCATTATTTTTTTAACGGAAGTTAAATGAAATATTTTTAAAAGTCTCGAGTGACTGACACAACAGAATCGGCTGGATTCGAACGCTGGACCGGCTGTTTTGAAACTGGAGATATTATCTCTGCGCAATGCGAAAGTGAAGCGTGAAGCCAATAAATAAGGAATGGCTTTTTCACTACTGGATTCACTTGTCTCAGTATTGTCTGCACAGAATAGTACCTTTATACATGCTATGCGAATTGAATTACCTAAAATAATATTGAGACACAGATACTTTTAGCCAAAAACTTATTCTAATGATATGCATACACTGAAAACTTTGCCTATTGTTTGTCCGATTGTAATTACTCGTTACTCCGAACGTAATTACTGTAATTGAGTGATAAAAAACGTATTACAGTAATTTTAGATAATTTTGCTAATATGAATAAAATTATTTAATTTTTAGATGATACTTCTACTTATGAAGTTTTAGTAAAAGAAGTTACGCCTGCTGTATAAAGAAAACTTAATACCCTTACTTAGCAACTTTGAGAAATGGAAAAAAAAATCCTGATGATCGTGCCAAAAAATCGACATTTTACACGTAATTCTTTTCGCTTTATGGTTTATCCAAAATGCACAAGGCAAGTACCCTATATACCAATAATAGGCCATACGACATAAGTTATCAATACATTTATCAACTTTATTAAAACCATTAACGGAAAAGTCTATTCATAGTTCAAAATCTGCCTATCAATTGTTAGATGATCTTCAAAATTTTCATTTCCATCGAATTGTATCATGGCTTAACATGTTGTATCTCTGTGTACATCAATGCCGATTAGCAATGTTTGCGAAATTATTCAGAAAATATGGACGAATCGCAACATCAAATCTAATTTAGATATTTCGGATGTTATCGCATTTGGGCGTCTCTTTAACTTCTGTCTTATTTTTGAAAACTAGGAAACTGCCCCTTACGAGCTACGATCTGCAACGCCGGTTCAGCCACTGCAGACTCTAAAACCACTCTAATTTTATCGGCTATAAAAATATTACGGAAGATTGAATTTGTATGGTTAGAAAACCAATGGCGATTTTTCTGTAAATGAGTTTCTATTTATTTCCCTTTGATTGAGGAATTTTAAGACCGTATCAGCTGCTGTTAAAAGATCCGATGGCTATTTCCATCTTCGATTAAATAAATTCAGTTAAACGTTTGAAAATAAGCTAATATAAAAGGAATTAAGTAAAGAGAGACTTTGACTCTATTTTTTAACAACGCTACAAGGAAGTTGTTTTAAATAAGCCATTTTAAATGCATCGTTTTAAATCTAACGTAATTTTCACCAAAGTTTTCCTTCTCTTTTTAACATTCACGTAAAAATACTTTTGTTGTTAGAAAGGAAATATTATTTGCGCTGTCTTGAACTCTCAACAATAGCTAAAAATATCATCTCAAAATATGAAATAAATGTCTCGTGTAAATATATTTTTTAATTTAAACTGTTTTGCAATATTTTTATTTGGTCATTTTAAATATGACGTAATTTCTCCTGTTTACCATCTTTTAAAGCATATTAAATTTATTATTTTAAAGTTTTCTTTCTATTTTTAAATCCACGTGTAAATACTTGTGTTGCTGGAAAGGAAATATTTTTTATTTGCGCTGCCTTAGATTTGGCAACGATTGTTTAAAAGATCATCTTGGAATGTGAAATAAATGTGTCATGTAAATATATTTTTTAATTTAAACTATTTGGAAATATTATTATTTGGTCATTTTACGAGGCTAACGAGAAAGACAGGTTACCGCGGTGGGTCTGATTCTTCTTTTTTTACAGACCGCTGGAGTCACGTGATTCTCTTTTCGCACACCTTCATTGGTGCATTCGAGCATCACGTGACTCCAGCGGTCTGTAAAAAAAGAAGAATCGGACCCAGCGCGGTAGCCTGTCTTTTTCGTTAGCCTCGGTCATTTTAAATATGTCGTAATTTCCTTCACTTACAGTTTTTAACGTATATTAATGTATTTATTATTTTAAAATTTTCTTTCTTTTTTAAAATTCACGTGTAAATATAGTTTTCATGGCATAATTTTATTTTCCTGCTTTTAATACGTAAACATTTAATTTTAATTTGAAAGTTTTTCCACTTTATAATAATTACGTGTAAATAAATTTTTAATTTGAAAGAAATTTTATTCTTTGCTTTTTTTTTACAATTGGCAACAATTTAAAATAATACCCTTTTCTTAAATATGTAAAATATCTCTTGAAATGCTGACAATTTGAATTTAAAATGCAAATAAGCCCTCACAAAATTAGTCAAATTAAAAAAATAAATGCAGTCTGCACACCGGGAGCTTCTAGTGTATTATCCTTAGAAAAAAGATTAAATTCCTATGTATAGTTTTTACTCCTATAAAACTTTTTTAATGAAACGATTTTGACCAACTTTAACATTAAAATGTCTCTTAAAATATTTATCCGATTTAAAAACTGTCTACATCAGTGTGTTTATCAAACATTTCTCCGCAATACTACCCATTTAAATATTTTTGTATGCTGTAGTTTTCGTATTATTAACGAAGGAAAAACTCCGGTCACAAAAAGTTCATTTACAGCGGCGGAGACAGCGTTAGTTACTTTTTCTTTTAATAATAGTGATATACATTTTACAAGCGGTGCGGCTATTGAAAATTCTTGAGCGTGAAATAGTTTTACCTTTTGATTCCAAATTTGTTTCTGTAAAAACTATGTTGACATTTTTCTTATTGTCTAACAAGAAGTATTAGTAGCAGTATTTAACTGAAAATTTGGGAAAAGCTAATTTATTTTTTCCCTTAATAGAGTTCACAATTGAAAATGATACAGCGTTAGTTACTTTTTCTTTTAATAATAGTGATATACATTTTACAAGCGGTGCGGCTATTGAAAATTCTTGAGCGTGAAATAGTTTTACCTTTTGATTCCAAATTTGTTTCTGTAAAAACTATGTTGACATTTTTCTTATTGTCTAACAAGAAGTATTAGTAGCAGTATTTAACTGAAAATTTGGGAAAAGCTAATTTATTTTTTCCCTTAATAGAGTTCACAATTGAAAATGATACTGACTGTAAGCTCCTCGTGTTAGATATTTTGATTGACAGAAAAGGAAAAATCGGTAAAGGCATTTTATAAGCAGTATAGCTTTAGGCAGCGTTTTCTAGTCAGTACTTAACTCATTCGGGACGAGCGCCTTTTACAGAATTTTTAATCTTTAATCACCGGATTTTTAAAAACAGAAATTTTTGCCTAATTGAATCGGGAAAATGCTCGCATTAAATAAGGCAAATTTTTCAATACAAATTTAGTGGTGAGAATAATCTCCGATTCTGAGCAACTTACGCGGCACGAATGACGGTCGCTCGTCCCCAAGGGGTTAAATTTTAATTCGGAAAATCCTGTTTACCATAAAAAACTTCTTTATCTCAAAGAGCAATAAAATATTGTAGGAATGACAAAATATTTCATTTAGAAAAAGAAATATTTTTTACCAATTTGAAATATAATGGTTACCCTATCCGACGGCTATAAAGATATTTTTCAGAGGAATCTGTATCATACTTCATAAACCACACGAGTTCTACAAGTTAGTTTCCATTCCAGTTATAAAAAAATTATAAAGCATCAGATTTATTCAAATGAATTAATATTGGTACTCTTTAAACCTCAGAATGTTATACATAATACGTTATGCAAATATTCTTTCAAATTAACCTTAAACAACTACAATCAACCCTATATAAATTTCAAATTAACCCTAATAATTCAAATTAGCCTACCCTCCCCTACCCTTACAGAATGCCAGTATAGTTTAAAGTATCCTTTGTAAAGACTGTGATTCTGTTTATGTCGGTGAAACTGGACGATCATGCTTAAAAGAGCATAAACGTACTTAAAAATCTAGCAACTTACAATCGAAATTTGTAAATCATTCAATAGATACCGAGACTAAATCCATTCCAGATTTCAAAAATATTAAAATACAGGAATCCCCCGACTTACGTAAGTAATGCATTCCGCAATTTTTTGCGTAAGTCGAATTTGTAAATTCCTTAGGTAAACTTTCGTCAGAAACTGCAATATTTATTATATATATATATATATAATATATACATTATTTACACAGTATTATTTTATAAATAAAGTAGCATGCAGCAGTATTTACTTGGATATAAATTGTAAAATTATGAAAAAATATAAAAACTAACTGAAAGAACACTTTTCAAATAAAAAGTATCTTGTGGAATACGGGATTTATAAATGTAACAATGATGAATTAATTTATATAAATTTTGAATCTACATCAAACGAACAGCTCTGAAGCTGGAAAAAAAAATACACTCTTTTCTTTTCACGAAAACTTTAAAATTAGGTTTCGTTATGGTTTGAATTCAGCTAACAAAATTGTAACGGTTAAACATAGTTATTTTTTTGGCTCATTTTAATCAGATTTGTGTTTGTTTTGTTAAAGATGTGATTGTATATCCCCCCAAAAATATATGTATATCTAATATATAAAACCATATTATAAGCTGTGGTTTTTATCTGCTTATTTTATATATAAAACAATTATCAACAGTACGCAAATGCGTATCAAACTCGCTAGTATGTTCATAAATATAATTTTCGAAATTTCTTACGTAAGTGCGAATTTACGTAAGTCGGGGAATGCCTGTAATTCAATCCAACCGCAATAATTTTAAAAGAATAAAATTAAAAAAAAGGCTGAGTTAGAAGATTAATCTCCCCTAAAAGAAGCATGAAACTCAGAGAAATTGTGGTCGTACTGTAAAGTAAATACTTGGTGATTTAGTATTTTTATAACGCATATTCTTGAACTCGTGTAAACTACAGCTTCGGTATTAATTTATATTAGGTAGTACTGATGAAGAGTTTGTATAAAACTTCAAACATCCAATAATATTTATTTTATTATGGTACATTGATGTGTTTGTTTTATTTTTATTATATGCATAATTTTAAAAGTCTATTTAATGTAAAGAATTGCACATTAAATGGTTACATTTTATTAAATAAAATTTCTAGACAGTTTCTTATATCCACGCGCTGTATGCCGGTATGGTATTATTAATATAGGAATGGACTCCAAGAGGTTCGCAATGTTTCAGACGGCAATACAATATTTTAATATTTTTACTGCTTAATTATACATTAGTACATTAATTTTTAAGCGTTTTTCAGTTAGCTCGCAACAGGTGATAAATCATAAAAAATTCTCTATAACTCGTACAATTGTATGGGATGTGAAAAGACAACGGATTTAGTTATGTGCCAAAATATGCCAAATCGCTGTGAAACTGCAATAATGAAACATTTTAAAGACCAAAAAGTAAAAAAAAAATTAAAAACATGTGGGTAAGTGTGACCGAAGATCGCACAAAGTTTTCGTTTAATATATCTTTCAAATCATTCTATCCTTTCATTAATAAATCAAAAAAATAACTTTATAATTTTTAAACCCGTCTCCTTTATACCAATCAGAACATAAATGACAGCACCGTTAAATATTAATATTAAAATGATTATAAGAGGAAGCTATTTTTCAATCAAATTAAAATTACTCAGGAAGTGCTTTCCTGACAATTATAACAGCATATGTTTGTATATCTGAAAAGAATATTTAATTACATGGATTAATTTTAGCTAAAAAAAAAAGGAATTTCTTAAAGTGGTAAAATAAACACGAAAGATCTTTTAATCAAATCCATCGGTCAATGTAGTCTGAGGGGGAAATTTGAAGGTCAGTTGACAACACTAGTCGTTAACGAGAATTAGTGATTAAAAGAGGAGACTTAATATTTAAAAAGAATAAATGTTTAAAAATATAATTAATAAAATCTAAATAAAATTCAAAATTTTTAAATTTAACGGAAGCTCTAATAAAATTTAAAATTTTTCAAAACAAAAAAAAATTGTTAAACGAAACTTCAAATTTCATTATTTCAAAAGTTTAGCGAAAGTTTAAATTAAATTTAAAATTTCCCAATTTGTCAAAAAAAGAATTTCTTAATTAAAAGAAATTAACAATTTTTGACCTTAAAGCGGTCCAAAACACAAAAATCTTCAAGTTTTCTAAAAATAATTTATCCCATTAAAACTTTCTTTGTATTTTTCTTCTTAAAATGACGTTTAAATCATGTCCCAATTTCAATTAGAACAGGAAATATTAATTTTTTCTTTCAAGCAATGGTTGTCATGAAAATGACTTCTTGAATGTAAAAATGAGGGGTTTTTTTTCACCATTTCTGGTATTTAAATTGTTATAAGTCAAGAACCGTTAAAGATAAACGGTTCAAACTCGGAACATGTCTTTTTCAATTCGTTTACTTTAATTTCGATTCAGCAAATTTTTTTTTTTTTTAATTTACTTTTGAAAATATGATTTAAAAAAAAGTTACATAATTTTTTTTTAACTTTAAATAGCTTTTTTTTAAATTAATATTTTTAAAAATACTAAATCAAAAGCGAAACTTATAAATTTCTGTTTATTTAAATGAAAAAAAAACTGAAATTCTGCAAATACTATTTCGAGTTATAACGATTTTAAATTACCCCACTTTTTTAATAAATTTTAAATAAAATTTTTTTATATAACTATTAAAAGTTTTATCATGTGATTTTGTTTACAAATGATATGATTAACCATAAAAAACTCAATAAATAAATTTTTACTCAATAAATAAAAATTATTTTAAAATGTTGCGCGAACCCCCTTAATAAAGTTACAAAAATTCCGCAAAATTGAAACTATTCGATAATGAAATCCATTCCGAGGACATTTTTTCGAACTCTCAATTCCAGCTCCGAAGCAAAAATTGCAAGAACCTTCTGAATTGGAGGCAAATGCACTACCCCTTATCGATCCAGCCTGCGCGAAAAAGAGTGAAATTATTCTTCTGTTTTAACCTTTTATGTTCTGAATTAGGAATTCATGAAAATTTTAACTTCTAAATCATTTTTCGTGAATTTTTGAAACCACATTAAAATATTTACATAATCATCTAATAAATTTTAGAATGAATTTAGAAGGATTGAAGGATTTACAGGGTGTATGATTCTTTTTTCTGACCTTTTTCTACAACCAAGAACTTTTATTATGCTAAATTCACAATAGATGGCAGCACTACAGAAATCTGGCATTAATAGCTATTGACTGTTCTTTTTAACAGTAATTCTTTAATTAATTCTAATTCATATACTTTTTTAATTATTTTTTATTCCAAAATTCTTATTATCATTTTTTGTGTATTATGGGCATATTAATATTTGTTTTGTTTTTTTCTCATTTAGATAATTTATTTTTTCTGTACTTTTTTTTAAAGCTTCTGCGATCCTGCGATCGAAGCTAGGAATATTTTGATTCGTAATGCTAAAAAGTTTAAAATCTCACTATTATTCTGTACGATTAAAAAATATAAAAAGTCAAGTTAAATCGTATTCATTTCAGTAAATTCTTTATTACTTAAGTAATATAAGTCGATCTAATTTCAATCAAGGATTTATTTTATCGATTTCGAAGCAAGTTTGTTACTCTGCAAGGAATGAATGCACGCACTTAGAAAGGTACCGTTTTGAATCAAATTTATTCTGATCAATAAACCTACATCTTATTATTCTTAAAAACTTACATATAAAATTGCTGGTCCGTCGTAATCCGGAGATAGCTAGTGAAATGCTTAAATATAAATCTTAATTAATGTATTATGGCTAAAACAAAGGCAGAAACTGGTTATGAATCAAAATTTCTTTTTAATGTTAATGAAATAAAGAGATTTAGTGCTCAAGTTACTGACGCAATTGAAAATAAAAACTTAAAATTAATTAAAAAACTGCAATCTGAGCATATTAATTTAGAGAATTATTTGAAAAAATCTTATTTTGGCGTAGCTGAAGAAAGCGTAAATTCTCTATATGATAACTTTACTGAAGCTAAAGATATTGTTATGGACGATTTAGTTAAAACTGAGCAATTTTTAGAAAATCAAGGTTAAAATCACAAGAAAATCAAAGTGCAGCTAATAATAGCTCTGTTAATAATAACGCATTAAAATTACCAAAATTCGAACTACCCATATTTTATGGTGATGTCACTCAATGGGTCACCTTTATGGAGACATTTTTAACTGCAATTCATAAAAATGAATCTTTTTCAGATCAGTTGAAATATTCTTATTTAATTGCTAGTGTTAAGAATTACTGAGCTAAATTAATTTCCGGTTTTTCCGTTTCTGGTGATAACTATAAAGAAGCTTGGGAAACTCTAGTTAATAGATATGATAGTCGTAAAATTTTAGCATATTCACTGCTGCCTAAATTTGTTAATGCCAAACCATTGAAATCGCCCACTCAGAAAACCATTTTAGAGTTATTAGATACGTGAAACGAAGTTATTCAAAATTTAAAATCTTTGAAATTTGAATTTAATGAATTTGTTGATTTGATTTTCGTGTATATAGTACAAACGAAGTTTGATGAATCCTTAAAAAAGCAATGGGAATTATCATTAAATAATGATTAGTTTCCAAGTTATGAAATGCTAATGACATTTTTAGAGAAACAAGCTCGTAGTTTTCAGAGCTGTAATGCTGAATTTATTAATGGTGAATCCAAATCTAATTAAAAAAATTGAATTTAAATCTCAACGTTTTTCAAAAAATCTGTCGCCAATGCAGTCGTGATGGATATTGTAAATAAATCGCCAAAACTTTCCTGAAAAAATTGTAATGAATCTCATGCACTTTATAAATGTCCAGAAATTCAAAACTTATCTGTTGATCAACGTTGGCAATTGGTAAAATCCAAAAAGCTTTGCATCAACTGTTTACGTTCAAACCATTTTGTTGCTAATTGTCTCATTACTTCCACATGTAAATATTGCAACTCTAAACATCACACACTCCTTCATCGTGATCAGTCTATCCCTGCATCACATCATACTTTCAGGCAACAAGATCGTGTTACAACCCCAAATGCTGTTGTTAATTTTAACGAATCTAACTGTTTTAGTTCTCAATCATTCAGTGAAAATTCTCAAACATTGTTGACTGCTGCGATCATACGTGTTAAATCTAAATCGGGAACATTCCTTCCTTGTAGACCTATGATCGATAGTTCTTCTCAGAAGAGCTTACTTTCTAAAGCTTGTTGTAAAATGTTAGGTCTTCCATCAAGTCCTACAAATCATAAAATCTCAGGAATCAATAATTTAGTCGCAGAAACGGCTCTTCAGGAAGTTTCCTTAACATTCTCTCCTCATTTTAATAATGAAACTTTTCAGTTAGATGCATTAGTTGTTAATCCGATTACAAACAATTTGCCAATTTTTTTGATTACAACTAAATATTGGCCACACATAAAAAGGATTGAATCTTGTGAATCCTAATTTTCATTTGTGCAGTCCTATGGATATACTCATAGGCGCAGATTTATTTGCTAATATCATAATAGGGGAATAAATTCTTGGACCTAAAGGATCACCGAGTGCTGTTAATTCTAGACTGGGTTGGATTCTTTCGGGGATCATTTATTCGAATGATTCAAATCAAGATCCATCTGATAGTTGTCAGATTACTACACAGATAAGTTCTCAACTACAAAAATTTTGCGAACTTGAATCGGTTCCTACTTCTGACCTAAATTTCTCTAGTCGAAGATAACTATGCGAAAACAGTTTCACGTTCAGAATCTGGAAGATATATAGTAAATCTACCCTTTAAATCTAAACCTATTCCAGGGAACTCTAATCCTCAAGCTTTAAAGCGTCTCTACTTCTTGGAGAAAAAACTTCAAGAAAATCCCTTGCTTAAAGAGCAGTATTTATTTTTCATGACCGAGTATATCGACTTGGGGCACATGGGACTTGTATCAAAAATCCTTTATTCTAAAAATCCTGTATTTGAAATCCTTATATTTTTTATCTCCTAGATCACGGGGTGTTAAAAGAAGATAGTTCTACAACTCGGCTTAGGGTGGTATTTGACGCATCGGCAGTTGGTTCAGAAGGCCACTCCTTGAATGATTATCTAAAGATAGGTCCAAAACTGCATGCAGAAATCTTTCTTTACTATTAAGGTTCAGAATGCATCCAATCGTCTTTAGCTCTGACATCGAGAAAATGTTTAGGCAAATTCCGGTCAATCCAAATCATGTAGACTATCAACGCATTCTTTGGAGATTTAATTCAGACGAAATTATTAAAACATACATTCTGTTGACCGTTACTTACGCCATTAGGACATTACACCAATTGGCAACAGATAATGAGCAAAATCATAAAGAAGCCTCTCAGATAATTCGAAAAAGTACGTACGTAGATGATCTACTTTCTGGTTCGGATTCAAAGGAAAATGCCCATATTTTAGTAACTGAGTTAATCGAAGTCTTGAAAACGAAGCTTTTAATCTACGTAAGTGGACCTGTAATGATGCAGAAGTAATAGGTCATTTACCAGATGAAATGAAGGCTTCATCGAAAAAGATAATTCAGGAAGACGATACTGTTAAAGTCCTCAGACTACTTTGGGATTCTTCCAAAGACGTTTTACAAATTCGTTTTAAGGAAGTGAAAACAAAAAGAGATTTGTTATCAGTAGTGGCTACAATATTTGACCCCTTGGGTTTCCTAGCTCCTACTACAATACGATTAAAGATCATGATGCAAGATCTTTGGAAAAATAAGATTTCGTGGGATGGAGAAATCCCAGACTCCATACTACAGGTTTGGAATCAGTTTTTATCAGAAATTCATTTATTAAAGTCAGTTGATATACCCCGGTATATTAACTCTTACAATCAAAATGATGTTCAAATTCAGTTACATGGCTTTTGTGATGGTTCAGATAAAGCTTATGCTGCTATTACTTATTTACGTGTTATTACTCCTGACGAAGTATTTGTCAATTTGATTGCAGCTAAAACTAAAGTAAATCCATTAAAACCGCAAACGTTGCCACCTATTGAGCTTTGTTCAGCTCTTTTACTAGCCAAATTATGCTCAGTCATTATCGATACTTTACCAATAAACTTTGACAATTATCTATGGACAGATTCGCAGATTGTTCTCAGCTGGTTAAAATCACCTCCCTTAAAAGGAAATCAATTCGTCCTAAATCGAGTGTGTCAAATCCAATCATTAATGCCTTCATGTGAGTGGAATCATATTCCAGGTATTCTAAATTATGCAGATTCAGCTTCTAGGGGTATTCCACCACGAAAACTTCTTCATCATTCGCTATGGTGGCATGGGCCTCCGTGGCTGCTATCAAATGAATCAATCCCAATACCTTTGTACAATCCTCCAATATCTGAGTTACATCCAGCAATTCAATCTGTCAGCAACATAACTCAAGTAATTGCCCTTCCAGACTTTATTCTTAAGTTCTCCAAATTCTCTAAGCTATCAAGAGTCACGGCGTTGTGTCTTAGATTCATCTATAATGCTAGGCATGGTACTACAAAAAAATCTGGAAATCTGAGTGCACAAGAAATCTTTGAATCTATTCATTCTCTAGTGAAATTGATACAAAGTTCTGAATTCTATACGGAGCTTAAATTATTAAAAGAAAGAAAGCCCTTACCAAGTAATAGTAAATTATTACCATTAAATGTGTTTTTGATTCGAGTGATATTATTCGAGTTGGTGGTCGTTTGTCACAACATCAGTCGTTAAGTTTTGATAGAAGGTATCCTATGCTACTTCCGAAAAATTATGTTATTACTAAGTTATTGATAAAACATGTCCATGAGCAACATCTACATGCAAGTACACAGCTAGTACTTGCTTCGTCAACAGTACTGGTTTGGAAACGGTCGTTCTACTGTACGACAAGCGGACACCAAGTGAGTGCTTTGCAAACGCCATAAGTCTTAAGCTTGTCAACAAATGATGGGAGATTTTCCCGTTGACAGAATCATCCCAATCCCTCCATTTTCCAAGGTGGGTTTAGATTTTGCAGGACTCTGTCTAACTAAACCAAATTTGTCAAGAAGTAAGATCAAAATTAAAATCTTATGTAGCAGTATTCGTCTGTATGTACACTAAGGCGGCACACCTTGAGTTGGTATCAGACTTGTCTGTGCAATCCTTGCTAGCAGCCTTGAAGCGATTTATCGCACGTAGAGGTCTACCGTCCGATGTATATTCAGATAATGTAAAAACCTTCACAGGTCTGGCTAATCAGTTGAAGCAGCTATTCCAGTATTTGAGGGAAAATGAAATTCAAGAGTTTCTTTCGAGTCAGAATATAAATCGGCATTTCATCCCTCCATATGCACCACACTTTGGTGGGCTATAGAAGGCAGCTGTAGAGCTTACTAAAAGTCACATACTAAGAGCATGTAAATGTAGGTATTGAATTTTGAAGAATTTATTACTTTACTATGTCAAATTGAAAGTTGTATAAATTCAAGACCATTAACCCCTGTGTCTTCGGATCCATCAGATGTACGTGCATTAACTCCAGGTCATTTTTCGATAGGAGCACCCCTCCTTGATATTCCAGAATCTTCGAATTCGCGAGCTGTAACATTAATTCTCGGTGGCGCTTGTTAGGGAAAGCAAAGAATCAATTTTGATGCAGATGGTCACGTGAATATCTTCAGCATCTCCAACAACGTACAAAATGGACTACTCCACGAGCTAATCTACGAGAAGGAGACTTGGTGATTATTCACGATCGATCAACATGAGATGGAAGTTGGGCCACGTTCTAAAGACTTTTCCTGGACCGGACAATCTTGTAGAGTGATTGAGATAAAAACAGCTGACGGCGACATCAAGTTCCATTTCAAAGGTGTCCCATCTCCTGCCGGGGGCGGAGGATGTATGATTCTTTTTTTCTGACCTTTTTCTACAACCAAGAACTTTTATTATGCTAAACTCACAATAGATAATAGCACTACAGAAATCAGACATTAATAGCTATTATCTGTTCTTTTTAAAAATAATTCTTTAATTAATTCTAATTCATATTCTTTTTGACTTATTTTTTATTCCAAAATTTTTATTATCATTTTTGTGCATTATGTGCATATTAATCTTTGTTTTTTTTTTCTTAAATAGAAAATTTATTTCTTCTGTATTTTTTTACGCTTCTGCGATCCTGCGATCGAAGCTGGGAATGTTTTGATTCGTAATGCTAAAAAGTCTAAAATCTCACTATTATTCTGTACGATTAAAAAATATGAAAAATCAAGTTAAATCGTATTCATTTCAGTAAATTGTTTATTACTTAAGTAATATAAGTCGATCTAAACTCAATCAAGGATTTATTTCATCGATTTCGAAGCAAGTTTGTAACTCTGCAAGGAATGAATGGACGCACTCAGAAAGGTACTGTTTTGAATCAAATTTATTCTGATCAATAAATCTACATCTTATTATTCTTAAAACCTTACACAAGGATTCATTAAATTCGAATTTATAGGGATTTTGTGCTATATTTATAACCCGCACTCAAATCTTTTATTTTAAATATTTTTCTTAGTATTTTGTAGAATAAGGAAATGTACAAATACAGGGTGTCCAATGGCTAATTCCTAAACCGTTAGTCATAGGCATATAGTTCCAATTACAAAAAATGTTTTAAATGAGGTAAAGAAATATTTTAAAAGCGATTTGAGTCAATAAAAACAATTCTTAAAAATTTACAAAATTTAAATTTTTATACAGTCTTGTCCTATAAGTTATATTTAGTAAAATTTTCCTATTACACTGACAAGTAAGACAAAAAAAAAATCCCGTTCATATAACACGAAAATTGACAAAGTTATGAAACTTTAAAAGTGCATGACTTATGCCATTTTTCTGAAGCTGAACACAGATGAGTTTTGCCATGCTTTGAGGGGTTATATACCAAGTGCTTAAAGTATTGGAAGAACTTATTTCATGCGTATCTGCGCTTTGAAAAAAAATCGTACAAGCATTACAATTGGGTTAACTTTATTAAGTTTCAGAATGACTAAAATAATTGCATTTTAACATATGTTTTAATGTGCAAGGATATGAGATTGTTTCTTTTCATGATTTCTTTTAACAAAAATTATGCTATTTTTATAAGTGTTTATTTAACTTCAACGATCGTATGTATGTTTTTGCAGTTCATAATTTGTACTCGAACTTTAACTCACTTTCAAATATCCGATCGAGATTAAATTTTACATAATGACGTAAATTCGATGACAATCTAATACTATTATGATATTCGGTGGTTACCATTTATACTTATTTTACAGGATAACACAAAAAAATTTCGGATAGATTACCGCCAAGAAGTTTAAGAACAAGTTTTAGATTACCTTACCGTAATTTCCGGCGTATATGCCGCGGCTTAGTTAAGTCTTTTTCAAACAGCAAATTTTATTGAAAAAAAGAAGTCACATGCTAAACAGGTGTAAGTCACATTTTATTTAAACTAAATTCATGTAGGAAATCGAGTTATCTGATTTGCGGTGTATACGCACAAAATTGCGGAACTAGCGCTTTCTACCAAGCGTAAAAATATCTGTAAAGTTTTCTTAATCGTGTACCGGAAATTTTTGAGTAAAAGATATGAAATACAGTAAAAAAATAGGCGTGATTTTCAAGATCATTTATAAATGCTTATAAAAGCGTGTTCATTTTTTTTTATATTTCTTTGCTTATCATCTAATTTACAGATATGAAATATAAAATATTGCGATTCTTTCTTGATATACGACGTAGCTTCAGTCGTTCAATGCGCTTCGGCCCCTCTCTTTATCTGTCTATTTATCTTTCTCTCTCGCTGAGGAATATATGTAGGTCATTATCAAGGATTTCCCCTGCTGAAAAATAATTGCTAAGACTGACTAAGGCTGCGAACGCACCATCCTTCTAACTGTTATCAGTGTCGGCGTCGATTGTTGTGGCCACGCGGTCTTTTTGATTTTTAATGACTTTAGCAGGAAAGGGACTGATGTCCTTCAAGTAGAGTCGAGCTCCGTATCCCCTGTCCCATTGTTGATTCCCCTCATTCTTTTATGAATAAACCGCAGAACCATTCAGAATAAAAGATTTTCCACGAAAACTGGAGAATGAAGGCCAAACTCGCGTCTATACGCAGCCTTAAACGGGTATTTGACCTTATGATTTATAGCGGAAATCTTTTATATCGCCTAAGCTATGTATGAAGATTTATTCAGAACCCGTCAGGGCAGCTGTGTGGAAAATTATAATGTTTTAACGCCAATTAGAGCGATAAATTAATGGTGATGTCTCTGTTGTTTACGATGGGTTGCTCACCCCTTGGTATCCTCAGTGTGGGTGCGTGTTGATAAAAATGGTTTTATGAATATGTTTCATTTTTCTTTGTATATAATCTAAAATAGGTATAAATATAGCTGTCAATTAAATCAGAGAAAAATGATACCTGTTTGGAATTATTTGAGTAACTGCCAATCAATTAAGCTGAGATAGAGTTATGAAATAAGGTTTTTATTAAATCCACTGATTCTTTCGACTTCACGAGCTGCTCAGAGAATAAATACCATATTCTCTTCTGTAATTTTCGTTCACTAATATTTTTTAAAAACCCTATTTATAGAACTATATACTTTTCTCCAAAACAAAATCTTCTCACGATTTCCATGAGAAATATCAGGCACAATTGAGGGGCTCGAAACCATAGCCGACCAAGTCCATTTTGAAAAAAAAAAAAAAAAAAAACAGTGGCACTCCGGGAGGGCCAATAGAAGTGAAAACTTCAACAATTACGTGTGTGTTTTTTTAATCGTCAGGAAATGTTTTATTGTGCAGGAAATACTTTTAAATGTAGTGTTTTTTTTTTCATTATTATAAACTATTACTACCAAAATTATATTACAATTTTCATAGTAATATAATTTAACTATGAATTACATATAAATAAACATTAATAACTTGTAATATATATTATTATATTAAATTATATTATTAAATTATACATGTACTTATAAATAAACAAATTTTCGTACAAAAATTCTCGTATTGCATTTAATGATTTATCCGGAGAAATATAAACGGCAACCATTACAATTCAATGCTATCCAAATATTGAAATCCATACTCCAATTCAATACTATCCAAATATTGAAATCCATACTCCAATTCAATACTATCCAAAAGTATTTTTATTAATGAATACAATATCACGATTATATTACGCTTGGCGCGCTAGTGTCTATGTGCCAAAATGATGGCATGTCGGTTACGTAACAGTGTCTCCAAATCAGTGGTTTTTCTCCATCTCAAAAAAATCTGAACGCGCCTAAAGAAGTTTTCGAAAACTGATAATGTGTGTGTGTGTGTTCCTGTGTGAACGCCGGGAGAAAAAGTGAGTTTTAGCTTCGTTCTTCTTTTGCGGATTGAGCTGAAGAGGGAAAAGTTCCTGTCATTCACCGCTTGGCGCGCTAGTGTCTATGTGCCAAAATGCTAGCATGTCGGTTACGTAACAGTGTCTCCAAATCAGTGGTTTTTCTCCATCTCAAAAAAAGCTCAACGCGCCTAAAGAAGTTTTCACTTCAAAAAAATAAAATGAGCTCATGTAGAAGGTGCATAAAATCTGTTTTATCCTCTCCCACAGTAAACCAAGTCTATAAACAAATGACATATATAAGAAAGTATGTGAAAACAGACTTGGTTCCCTGTGACAGCGGATAAAAGAGATTTCATGCACCTTCTAAATGGACTATATTATTATTATTTATTTTTAATGGACTTGGTCTACTCTGGTTGGGAGTCCATCAATTAACAGAATAGAGTTTTTCAATCAACACATTCTTGATAGGCAATTTTCTTTGAAATCTTGCATTTGAAAAAAATAGAAGATCCGAACTCGAATGAAATTGCTTGACTAGATAGATTTTAGGTGCGTCCGTAGTTATATACATACGTAACACCTATAGTCATCGTCTGGTCTGTCCGCATATGACAGCGCAAAAACTAACCAATCGAATGGTTTGAAATTTGATATAATGTAACCGTTGCAAAATTTTTGCCAGTCATTTGAAATTTTATGAAAATCGAATCAAAATTGAAAAAGATATTAATAAAAGTTTTCTACATTCTATTAAATCCTATCATACGTACTTAATTCAATGATATTCCATGACAGGTAATGATTCTGTGTTGCCATCTTGATTATGTCCTATTTATGATGGAGTCCTATTATTTCCGTATTACTAAATTTAGTGTATATGTCGTAGGCTAATTGGAGAATCCATCTCCCTTTTTCCAATTAGCCTGATATTTTTCAGGCTTATTGCAAAGTGCCTAAAAAGCGTTGGGCTAATTGAAAAATGACCACTTATTATCCGATCAGGGTGATATTTTTAGCTCACAGGCTATCAAAGCCTGATAAGGTGCTTCCCTGATTATTTTTTGGGGTTCATTGGTTAAGGATAAAGGGGAAAAAGAGGGGCTAGTCCCCCCCTTAATTTATATAAATGGGTTTTTCATGCAGAAATATTCGATTTGCTCCAAATTTGGTATACCGGTTTATTGTGTAAAGGAGCTTCCCTGATTAGATTTGGAAGCTCATTATTTAAGTATAAAGGGGGGCTATCACCCTGTAATTTAGATAAATGGGTTTTTCATGCAGAAATAAGCGATTTGCTATAAATTTGGTATACCGGTTAATTATGTTAAGCAGCTTCCCTGATTACATTTGGAAGATCATTATTATGTATAAAGGGGGGAAAGGGGGGGGCAATTGCCCCCCCCCTTAATTTAGATAAATGCGTTTTTCATGTAGAATTATTCGATTAGCTCAAATTTGGTATACTGGTTTATTATGTTAAGGAGATGGCTTGATTAGATTTGGAGGTTCATTAGTTAAGTATAAAGGGAGGAAAAGGGGGGCTAGCCCCCCCCCTTAATTTAGGTAAATGGGTTTTAATGCAAAATTATTCGATTTGCTCCAAATTTGGTATACCGGTTTATTATGGTAAGGAGCTTCCCTGATTAGATTTGGAGGTTCATTAGTTAAGTATAAAGGGAGGAAAGGGGGCTAGATCCCCTTAATTTAGATAAATGGGTTTTTCATGCAGAGTTATTCGATTTGCTCCAAATTTCGTATACCGGTTTATTATATTAAGGAGCTTCCCTGATTAGATTTGGAGGTTCATTAGTTAAGTATAAAGTGAGGAAAAGGGGCTAGACCCCTCCCCCCCTTAATTTAGATAAATGGGTTTTTCATACAGAATTATTCGATTTGCTTCAAATTTGATATACCAGTTTATTACGATAAGGCTTCCTTCATTTGATTTGGAGGTTCATTGTATAAGTATAAAAGAGGGGAAAGGGGGGCAATAGTCCCTCCCCTTGATTTAGATAAATATGTTTTCATGCAAAATTATCTAATTTAGTTTAATTTTTTTTCTAGGTTCATTCTAATAAGGAGATTTTCTGATTAGATTTGAAAGTTCATTGGTTCAGCATAAAGGGAGAAATGGGGGAGCTAATCCCCCCCCTTAATTTAGTGAAATGGTTTTTTCATGCAGAATTATCTGATTTGCTTCAAATTTGGTATACCAGTTTATTATGTTAACTAGCTTCCCTGATTAGATTTGGAGGTTCTTTGGTTAAATAGAAATGGGGGCAAAGGTGGGACTAATACCTTCATTTATTTTTCAAGGGGCATTATTCTTTGAAATGAGAGTATACTATACAATTAGTGTGAATAGCCTGTGAGTTCAATGCCATCAGTTTGACTGGGCATTTTTCTATTTATTAGGTTTATTAACGCATAACCCTACCCAAACCCGAAAAATAAATTATAACAGACCGTACCCCGATCCGAGCAATCAAAATAATTTCAGTCTACGTGCAACCCGACCCGAACCTGAGAAGTTCCATTTGAAAAAACCCGAAATCCCGAACCAAATCTGATAACAGACAAAAATATTCCAAAGATCCATAACCGGATCCGAACAAGACAAATTAGTTTCCGTGACACGCAACGCTACCAGAACCTAAAAATTCCATTCGAAGTCAACCTGAAACCCGTCCCGAACCAAATCTTAACTGACAAAAATATTCCAAAGAACTATAACCCGACGCAAGCCAGACAAAATAATCTCCGTCCACCGGCAACCCGATCCGAACCTGAAAGTTCTAATTGAGCTCAATCCGAAACCTGGTTGTGGTCGGTTTTCGGGTTGACTTCAAATGGAACCTTCAAGTTCGTATCCGGTTGAAAAAAAATTAAACTAATCAGATAATTCTGCATGAAAACCATTTATCTAAATTAAGGGGAGGGGCAATTGCCCCCCTTTCCCCCCTTTTATACTTAACCAATGAACCTCTAAATCAAATGAAGGAAGCCATATCGTAATAAACTGGTATATCAAAATGAAGCAAAATCGAATATTTCTGTTAGAAAAACCCATTTACATAAATTAAGGGGACACTAGCCCCTGTCCCTCCTTTATACTTAACCAATAAATCTCCAAATCTAATCAAGGCAGCTCCTTAACATAATAAACCGGTATACGAAATTTGGAACAGATCGAATAACTCTGCATGAAAAACCCATTTCTCTAAATTAAGGGGGATCTAGCCCCCCTTTCCTCCCTTTATACTTAACTAATGAACTTCCAAATCTAAACAGGGAAGCTCCTTAACATAATAAACCGGTATACCAAATTTGGAGCAAATCGAATAATTTTGCATTAAAAACCCATTTACCTAAATTAGGGGGGGGGCTAGCCCCCCCTTTCCTCCCTTTATATTTAACTAATGAGCCTCCAAATTTAATCAAGCCATCTCCTTAACATAATAAACTAGTATACCAAATTTGAGCTAATCGAATAATTCTACATGAAAAACGCATTTATCTAAATTAAGGGGAGAGGCAATTGCCCCCCTTTCCCCCCTTTATGCATAATAAGGATCTTCCAAATGATATCAGGGAAGCTGCTTAACATAATTAACTGGTATACCAAATTTATAGCAAATCGCATATTTCTGCATGAAAAACCTATTTATCTAAATTGCGGGGGGATAGCCCCCCCCCCCCTTTCCTCCCTTTATATGTAACTAATGAACCTCCAAATCTAATCAAGGCAGCTCCTTAACTTAATAAACCGGTATACCAAATTTGGAGCAAATCTAATAATTCATCATGAAAAACCGATTTATCTAAATTAAGGGAGATAGCCCCCCTTTCCCCAATTTATACTTAAATAATGAGCTTCCAAATCTAATCAGGGAAGCTCCTTAACACAATAAACCGGTATACCAAATTTGGAGCAAATCGAATATTTCTGCATGAAAAACCCATTTATATAAATTAAGGGGGGGGGGACTAGCCCCCCTTTATCCTTAACCAATGAACCCCAAAAACTAATCAAGGAAGCACCTTATCAGAATGAACCTAGAAAAAAAAATTTGAAGCAAATCGGATATTTCTATCAAGAGTTATCGTGTTACGTACATACGTACGTACGTACGTACACACGTACATACAGAATCGGCGGGCACATAAGCTCTCAGGCTTTGATAGCCTGTGAGCTAAAAATATCACCCTGATCGGATAATAAGTGGTCATTTTTCAATTAGCCTAACGCTTTCTAGGCTGTTTGCAATAAGCCTGAAAAATATCAGGCTAATTGGAAAAAGGGAGATGGATATTCCAATTAGGCTGGCTCTTTGCAAAGAGCCCAGGCTGTTTGCAAAGAGCCGGATTTCTCAATTAGCCTACGACATATATAATCGTAATAAATTTTATATTCATGCATTTTTGCATAAGAGTGCAACAGCTATTGCTCCAATATAAAAATATTTGTGAAACTAGTTATAGTACAAACGCACCTCGTTTGAGGTCAATTATCTGATATATGAAGATGGAAATTTGTCCATCTGTCTGTAGTTCTACACAAATCCACAGTTCGGAAGCCAGAATTGTGAAATGTTACATATATGTGTATTAAAACACGGCCGAGGAAACTAAAGTAATCCGGAATCGAAATATTTTATAGTTAATTTTTAATTAATAAAAAAAAATCACCAATTTAACAGCAATTTCCTATCAAATTTAAACATTTTTCGTTACAGCAGTTTTCAAGAATTAAAAATCCATAATAAAATTCTTACCACAACAATTACTTTTCTACTGCAAGATATCCACGGGATAAATGAAAATGAAATAAATAGTTTGACGAATTTTTAAAAAAGTGCATATTACGTCATATTGGAAATATAATGGACGTCAGCAGGCGAATGTATAACGTCATGTTTTAAAAAAAAGTATTGAAACATGATAAGAACCCGATTATAGAAATATTGGAATATTTGAAGATTTTGAGGTTTTCTGAATTTGTTTTCTCCATTTTTAAATCTATTCCTTACATATACGTGTGTGAGGAATGGAAATAAGCTCATTTATAGCTGTATTCTTTTGCGTCTGTTATAAATTTATACATTTTTATATTGGGTTTTCATTTAATTAATGGTGTATAACACTTCGAATGTGTTATTTTATTGTTTATTTTATACTGTATGTTTAATTTTCAAATTTATTTTTCAAAACAAACTTTCTTAAAATTCCGGGCAACGCCGGGTACTTTAGCTACACTCGTATGATATAAATAGTATTATGTCTAATACAAGCTTTTTAGCACTTAAAAAAAAAAAAAAATCGTACGTGGAACTACGGGTTTAGAATAAACCCTTGTCATTGACGTTCCGCTTTTTAAACACTATACTCCTAATCATCCATCGAAGTGTTAAGGGGACCGGGAAAGCCCCATCTCCGCCATGTTAAATTCATCAACTTTATGTACCTTTTTCTCAGAAATGGTGAAAGATAGAGGTCTAGAATTTTTAGAGTAGTTTGAATAACATGATTTACGTATTTTAATAGACCATTTACTTTCTAAGTGAAACTGAAAATTAATTATTAATTGTTTATTGAAAGTCATTTTTAAATTAGCATTTTTGGTAAGATTTCACTACCTAAAATAAATAATTCTCAACAAATCATTAAACCCCTGTGTTAAAGTATATAATATATCATTATATAAGTATTAAATAAGAATCTGAGTTCTTAAGTTTAATAGATATTGAAAAAAAGGAACATAAACATGAAAAATACAAGTTTTCAGAAAAAGTCAATGGCCATTAAGCTGTGAAGTACGCTTAGAAAGAATGATTAATTTCAACACTTATTTTTTATATATATAAACATGTGTGGCACATCGTTGGAAAGATAAAATTTTAAACTATTTAATGATATAAAAAAGTAAAAATCGATTTTTTAGTTGAATTTTGCTTTCCCGGCCCCCTTAATATAATATTTTAGGCATGTAGTTGAAAGCTGTTTTAAGATCACATTCGATTTTGAATTTGCATTTGAATATTTCCTTTCGTTAACATACATTTCCGTTAAAAAAATGCACAGAAAAGAAAAATAAACTTTTTTCGATGCTGTTTAAAAACCTCGTTTACTGTGTTAAAATTGTGAAAAAAGTAAAGAAATCTCTCTTTTCTTTATTATTGTTATTTTGCAATTTGATAAGTACATCGTAAGGTTGATAAGATTATTTTGAGTAAATTTGAGATCTATTATTGTAAATCTTGTTATAGCATTTTCAGTTTTAGAAAAGCTTATTTTATGCATCTTTTATTGCTGGTAGACAATATTAGATGGATAAAACTTAACGAGACAAGTTCAAAAAGAATTTAAGGGGCTACTTCACTCACGTGAAATAACCCGCTAGATAATGTTAATCCTTTGGATTAATTTTTAAAGATATCCCGTTTGCATTTCAATATTTTTAAATAACTTTTTTTTTCATTAGACAGCTGAGAACGATCTCTACAAAGATTGCCTTTTACTTTTTCGGTTTTATTTGCAGGTTTTTTTTTTTTTTTTAATGAGGATATTTTTACTTTCGAAACTGGTTCCGAAAGTAAAAGTATCCTAATAATAATAATAATAATAAAACTGTGAACACAATCGAAAAAGTAAAAAGCAGCTCTTGTAGAGATCGGTCTCACCTAGTCAATGTAAAACAATCATTTAAAAATATTTAAATGTAAACGAAATATCTTTTTAAAAATTTCATAGGATTAATATTAGCGAGCGGGTGTTTTCGAATGAGTGAAGGTGTTTCTTAAAGGGGACAATTGAACATCAAAAATTTTTAATTAATTGTTTTACTTTAACAAGAAATTCTTAATACTGCTGCCATTGGGCGAATATGTCGTAAACTAGTTTCGCAATAACTATATACATTTTCGTACAAATCCGTCGACAGATTAGATATTTAATTCATTTTTAAACTTTTTAAAAACCATTTTGAAACTGATTCCATTGGGAAAATCACCAAGAAAATAATATAGAAAAAATAGAGTATATTTTATAAATATTGGGGCTATGTAAACAAACATTAGTAGCGCAGAGGTAACGATTCCAGTTTCAAAATGAGGGGTCAGCAATCGAATCCAACCGATTCAATTGTGTCACATTTTTTTTTGTTTTTGTTTTTTTGAATACGTGCACCAATGTTCAAAAAACCGAGTAGAGTAGCTCAATTAAAAAAAAAAAAATCTGTGAAAATCCAATTACAGGAGACTAACCTACTAATTTGTACTTAAAATGACGTAAATAATTCAGATATTATTTGTTTTCCTACGACTAGATTTTTAAAGAAAATTAAAACTTCCCAAATAAGAAAAATAGAACGGGGATTTAATAGCTATGCAATATAAGTACGCGTTTAAACACTAAAATAATCAAAATGTTTGTAATGTTGTAAATTGTGAAATATTTTACGATTGACGCCTGGCATGTGGCTACTACGAAACTATCGAATATGCCTTTTGGTGTAGTTGGTTGGGCAATTCAAGACAATAAACTAAAGGAAAGAAGTGTAGTAGAGTCCGAGCATCTTTAATCCGGGTTGGATTGCCATGTTCTTTTAATTTTAATTTTGTGTTTCTTTATTTCTTAAGGCATTACATACACAACAGCAATTTAATTTATATGAGCTATAACTGTTTTTTCTCTTCTTAATTTTTTAGTACTAGATTCTTCTGGTCGATTTCCTGAAGGTTTTCTCCAAGGTGCATTGACGGCGCTTGGAAATTTCCAGGAATGCATTGATATAAACGTCAATGAAACCAAAGTGAAGCTGCAGGGACAATATTGCACCGTCAACCTCTTGCCACCTATGCCTGAATGGAAACCACTTTCATCCGCTCACCTTACTATGCCAGAAGTAAGGAATGTTTCGGCTAATGATACGGTAAGTCATAATTTACAAATACGTACTTTTAAGAATACTAATTTATGGCAAGCACAGTCAGCCAAGAAAGACTCTGTAGACCAGTGTTGAATTCAGGGGGTGGCTCGGGGGCATCCCCCAGAGCAATGAGATGTCCTCCGAAAAGATTTGAGATTTTGTGTTTTTAATGGTCGAAAGGAGATATTTCAACCGCGGAACTCTATAAAATGCTCTTCCCTTCCGGAACCACAAAAATCCCTCCCGGAGAAAAGTGTCTGAATTCAACACTGCTGTAGACTTTTTAAAAAATGTTAGAATTTTAAATGTACGGTACGATATATGGTTGTAAAGGATCAGGTTCCACAAGCCGTGTTTTTGGTCCATGAAATAGACTAAAATTTGATTATGTAATACTGACTTAATTATTTCTCTTTCTAGATTTATTCTGTACGCTTTCAAAAATAGTTTTTGTATTTTATTCGGATTTATATAACTTTCACAAGCCCAAAGTTCGTATTATTTGCAGTTTGGATGAAATATATATCCAATTTCTCCTAATTTTACCTCAATTATTTATATAAGCGCAATGGTGCAACACTTTCTTCTATGCATATTTTATAAAAACACATCAAAATATACAACATGTGTAAAAATAAAAGTGTTGCTAAGCTGCGCTCATAGTAAAATATTAGAAACAGAGTGTTAAGTAACTGCATTCCTTCACATCTCTACGAGACTTTAGGATGCAGTGTCGTGCTAAAATGAACGTGACTATTACTAATAAATATGAACATAGAATAGAGAAGAACTTCAAACGAAAAAAGTTTTATTTTCAAGTAATAACTTTGCATTTAAATATGATAATGGTAACAGCCCACGTAAACCGTGTACATAACAGCGCCTCTAGCAGACAGTTTCCATTGGCTGCCTCTCAATTATCAAAGAGATTATTTGCAGAGCATATTGAAGCAGATGAACCGAGTAGAACCATGCTACGTATAACACCAAATATTTTTAATAGCCAAATAGCATTTTTCGCCGGACGGTTTTCCTTGAAAAGCAATTTCGTTGAAAATCCTGATCTACTGTAAGTTCATGCTTCAGCATGAACTTACAGTAGCATGACTTGTGTTGTTTACGTGTGATATTACTACGGATAATATTTTTTAACTTAACGTGATAAAATATATTTTTAGAAAAAATACTACTTTGTTGGATAGTAAACAAGTGATATTTTTTTAGGGTGAATGAAAAGTATATAGGGATTTTTCAATACTAACAAGTTAATATTTACTAACGATAGTGATAAATGAACTAAAAGGAATAAGAATATATTATGTGGTGGCTGTTTGAAGAGAACAAAGTTAGAAAATGCAAGGCATGTAGGGCAAAGTGCCCATATTTCGACTTCCAAGTCACTTTTAGGCCCTAAATGTTGTAATTTTTAGAGGAAACCAACCAAATTCGGATTGTACATAGACTAACTACCCACGCATATAGAAACATAGGCAACAAAAAAATTGCACAAAAAATTGTACCAAAAAATTTTAACAATGCTAAAAATTGTTTTTTCAAAAGTATCTAAAAAATGTAAAAAAAAAAAAAAAAAAAAAAATTGCCCCAATTTCGTCCCCCAAAAAATCCAATGCGCCGAGGCTTAACTTATAACTAAATCAAAATTTATTTCTAAATGAGTAAGTAATTTAATTTACATTAAAGTAAGGCACAGAGAAATGTACTGATTATCAGTGGATGGTCGATATCAGTCATAACGAAACATTAGCCATCCAAACTTGAGGAAAAAATTGAAAAAATTGTCATGAAAAAGCATTCCTAATTTCGTCCTCGGGACGAAAATGAGAACTGCAAGGGGGCGAAATTATGACCACGCTACTTCTTCAGTTCCTATTAGATGAACTGAGAGCCCTAAAACTCACTGTATGCTACTGTCAGCATCTTACCTATGTAAGATACATGCAATGAATAAGAAATAAATACTTACACTACAGTAAGCCACGTTCTACAAACGACGTAATAAGAACTCAGGTCTTCTAAAAATAGGAAATTCAGCGTCTTTAATTTATGTATGTGTCTTGGCTAACGAAACTTTCAATACTGACCCCTTTTATCTTCCGTCCCCTGTGCCTTGCGTCATAAGTGGCGCCACTTTCGCAGAAGCGGAGACGTTATGGGGACGAAATCAGAAAAGGGGACGAATATGGGCACTTTACCCTAATGAATCCTTATGCCGTCTAGTACTTGATGGATAAATGTTCAGGTCTTGTCAAAACTTCTAAAATTTGTCCTAAATGCTATACATAACCATATAGACATAAAACAAAATTGCATCACGAAGCAGTGCGTGTTCATCTATTAGTTTAGGAAATGTGCAAGATGACCAGAGTTTATCATCCACATAAGGTAATGATATAGATGCTGTCTTATCTAGTAAGCAATTTTCTACTAATATAAGTGAAACAGACATAACTTTAAGCTTAAAATTGAACACGTAGCATTCACGCAATCTGTATAATACACAATTCCAGAAGGAATATATGAAGGATCACGTTAGGGGCACGAAGTCGTGCATTTGTTAACTCGAATCTTATGATACCGTCTGGACCTCGATGCTGTTAGTCTCATTTGACCAGAGATTTACTACCTGATGATGCTATCGGAAAATCGAAAATAGTCTCTGAATCTACTACTATATCTAAAATAGATCCGGAGAACAAACATATTGAAAAAAAAAAAAAAAAAAAAAAAACGAAAATTGCTCCCAGGAAAGATCTTGATTTCGATAATGTTACATCTTTATCTGAATATGATTATTATCAATTAACAGGTGCTTACTAGGAGTGAATTTGATATTCTTGCTAACTGTATTAAGTGCAAAATTCGTTCTACTTCTACGCCTAGTCACAGAACTTGTCTAGCTATACTGTTAGTTAAATTACGTACTGGTCTTTCGCATTCAATCCTATCAGTTCTGTTTGAAATAAACAGGAGAGTAATCGAAAAATGCATTCGTACAGCTACTAATACTAAGGTAATAAAGTCGGAATTAGTTCCTTTACATCTGATCTTGGCATCTGATCTTGAGTCGTGACCAGATCGTAAATACCATTAATAGATGACTTATTGCGCATTATTAGTGCTATTTGTAATACTTTTCAACCACCTAGAATGAAGGAAAATAATGTTGATGAGAATGAACATTTCAATATTTGAGAATAAAGAATTAAAGAATAAATTATTATATCATTTATACAACAACAGATGTAATGTTGAACATGGAAAATTTTGAGAAATCAGAAATTGAATAAGCTTAGATAAGATTAATTTAACTCTACAAAAATACTTTACATTAGAGTACACGGTATTCGCTAAAAAAATATTGTAAAAACCTTAAATGAATTATTAGAGATGTTACATATTTATTTATTACAGATCTTACATATATATTTATTTATGTGGGTGATATTTGTACTGTATTAGAAGACATTTTTAACATTATTAACTTTTTTTTTCTTTCTGCCGAAAATTTTGGGAAAATTTTATAAACTTGGCACGAATTCCTTTGCGAATTTCAGATTGATGTTTTCCGCAACAAACATTTTAGATTTAATTGTAAGCATTTAAGCATATATCTTAAAAATGAGTTCCTTAATCTCAGTACAGAACATCGTAAAAATAAAAATAAATAAATAAATAAAAGTTTTTAAAAGCTAGCTGAACATTTGGTTAATATATCATGGGGCGAACCTTTAGTGAGAATTCTGATAATTTTCAATTCGTTGTTAAAAATGTTCTCTAATGCATTAAATTCATTAAATCATCCAAATTAATTCACTTCTTTGATGAAGATATAATAAAGTTTTACAGACTCTTTAACCAGCATTCACTTATTATTTAATTCTCCGCGCCTAGCTGACGAGTCCGACATAACCGACAGGTGCATTCAAAATATTTATTAAAACCACAATTGTTTAAAGATAAACGAAACATATAAGCCAGACGATAATAAGTTAAATAACTCTAAATAAAAATTCTGGTGTAAAATATTTTTATAACACTTATAAGTGTATTACTTATAAGTAAAATTTCTAGTAGTTATACAGTTAAGAGTTTTCTTCGTCTTTTTTATTTTAAATTTTAAAATGGCTGGCATACATTTGAAGTTTCTTTATCAGGTAAAACAAGGGGATACAAGTTCAGAATTCAGAATACCCAAATGAAGGCGGATTTACGAGCGACGATGTAGAGAATTTAAAAACCAAATCCCGGGAATTTCGATGAATAAATGAACGTTTTTATGCGAAAATTCAGAAAATTATATGCGTAAAAATATTTTCAAAAATGTTCTTACTATCTCAAACAAAAATGTTATTTCTTAATGTTTACTCTAAAAAATAACTGCACAATTATCAAGCTGCTGTTGCTACTGCTTCACCCGTATTCAAGAACTGCTTCTGATTGTTTGCGTTTCGTTTAACTCATTAGTTTTGGTTAGAATATTAGAAAATATTAAACTCATTTTCATGTATTGGGATATAAATTTATCGGAATAATGGCCAGATTTACAGTCAATAATTTAGCTTTAATTATATGCGGAATAATAAATATTCAATAGCATGTTCAATATGTGTATGATGCCTGCACTGTACTAGCTGACCGACAAGTGTTGTCTGTACACCGGGTTTTTCCCAATCTCTCCGCCTTTACTCAGCTAACCCACTACCTAGCAACACGCCGATGGACTTGTTGGACTCAGTATTGGAGAAGCCTTTGAATATGACAATGCACCTATCGATAGATATTTTTGTTACTTTTAAATCAAAGTTTGTTTTATTTCTTTCGTTTCTTTTTCTTTTCTTTTTTAAAAAAATTTTTAATTATAGTTTACTTATTTATTGATTGACAAAATGAGCTCCACGACGTTATCCATCCGGCTAATATGTAAAATGTCTAATATATGGTAAAGTTTATTGTCATGTAAAGCGGATTTCGTTTAGACAACTGTCCATCGGGGTGCATAGTACCGGTACTATGTCAAAAAAAAAATATTTTGGCGGCCAAAAATTTATTTTTTAAATCTAATTTGCTATTGTTCGGTAAAATAAAATTTCACTAAAAAAAAAATAAATAAATAAAAAGCGCATAGGGAGAAACATTAAGATAATTAATAAGCGCAATCAAAATGTTAAAACAATTAGAGTGAATGGCCCAATAATTGACAACTTAGTCAGTTTAGAAACTTCTTCACGTTTCATCTAGATCGCGGGTCGTGCCGGAATCGAATAATCAAGTCACACGGCCAGATGCAAGACTGAAATCCATTTCAAATCTTGTTGTGGTGAATATAGATTATTTTGACACGCAGAAGATGATGATATATTAAAATATTATTGGATTCATAATAAAAAAAAACTTTGACTGTACGATAACTATTTTTAAAACATAAAGTAGTACAGTGTTCCTTAACACCATGCTAAAATCTCGTGATGATGGTTCAAATGTTGCGAAAATTAAAGTCTAAAGATAATTTTTAAAAAAGTAGGAATACTGCTTTTTCAGAATTTAGTGTCGCCTCCGATCTGGGAAATAAAAATTATTTTTATTATTACGAGGTGGAACCCATTGAATTTAAAAGAAAGAAAATGTTTAAGAAGGAACTGCTTCATTAATTTATAATAAGCTTACAAAATTACTAACGATAAAAATGATTTTATAATTGTCAGTAAAACCCCCAAACAAATATTATTTTAACTTAAAAGTAACTGCTCTTCTATTCAAACACTTTAAATTTTTGTAAATTTTTGCGGTTTACCTGTGCGTGATTTCAATTGCGTTATTTTCAAAAGTGAAGCATTTCCAAAAGTGAAATATTTTAAAGCCGCTGAATTGAAAATGGTGCACTTCTACGAAATTGATTTCAATTTTAAGACTTAAAATAGACGCTTTTACTTTATAATATAAAATTACATCATTTGCATCCGCTGAAGAATTCCACATTTACGATCCAGTCTTATACATACATAGAAAAGTATGCATATGATGTCGCTGTCGCGGAATAATACACAAACTCGGAAAAAAGCGATGTCATATAAAGTCGACAAAAAAAGAAAAACAAAATCGGCTGTCTAATTATTAATATGCCTTCATTTGTTTCTAACATTAATATGGATACTTAAAATTGAGTAAAGTTTATAATAACTCCAAGCTTTATCAGAAATAGTTCGTTTATATATTTTTTAAATAGCACGCATTTCAGTTACATTTATTTTCAATTGTTATGAGAAATTGGCAACCAAAAGATATAGTAATCTACTATTTTCCAACTATTTTCCCTTTACATTCTACAGAAATGGAGTACTGGAATTGCCACCAATACAGAAAGACCTTAAAAACAACAACAAAAAAAAAAAAATATCTGAAAAACAAATTGAGATGCAGTTTTAAAACAAATTGCAGTTAAAAGTACTTTTTCCCCTATACGAAGGTATAAAAATTGAACATGTGCGATGCACAGAAGCTTAAAAATTTGCAGAAGAGGTTCGTTTTACGGCTGACTTGTGTAACGTATCGTTATCTTTTAGGGACGACACGTTAATATATGTATAAAAGAAATAACATATCGGGGCTAAAAATACATGCAATCACGCATATCTTTTTATGCTCAAATTAAGCTGAAACGGAACCATCTGCAACCTTTATATTAACAACAACAAGAAAAGAGTGAAAATCGGACCATTCGTTCAAGGACATACATATATATATATATATAACCAATAATTAAACATAACCTACCACCATCAAAAACCGTAATATTATGAATTAAAGCTGTAAATATATATATATATATATATATATATATATATATATATATATATATAAAGATTAAATAAATTATAAGAATTATTATGGAAGAAAAATAAGAAAGTGGACACCGACAAATAATGGAAATGCTTATATATTGAATTACGTTTTCAAGGGCACAGAATTCAATGATATAAGCAAAATGGTTGTTTTCTGTGGGAAAAATAAGCTAAAGCTAAAAGCTATTTTCCCCAGTGCCCAAACAACCATTAAAATCAAGTGAATTGATTAAAAATGAAAACAGAATAGAAACAAATAATATGAAATGGAAAAATCAATAAAACATATTTAAATATTTATAGGATATAAAATGAAATAATAAACACCATACCGATTAATATTTTAGAATAAATCCACGCGCACATGTCACCCATAATATCGTAAAGATTAAGGTGAATAAAACAGTTAAGAAATCACAGTAATTGATACCATAGGATGCAGTTAATACATATTGAAATAAATGTTAAATAACTTTTAATATAATATAAAATAATATAAATAGAAAGTAATTACATAATTAAAATGCACTATTAAATTAATTAAAAACCGTAAAACAATATCGTCAAAATTTAGCTAAAAATTCCCCCTGGTGTAGTAAATTATAACTGAAATGAAGCTGGAAAAAGTAAATTTAGAACTTAGCGAAAAAAAAAAACACAAATTGTGGTGCTGCCATCTAGTATTACTTTTATGATATAATTGTCAAAAGACAAACAGTTGTAAGCAATTGAATGTAACAATTGTTTTATTAACAGCAAAACCAAACATATCCTTATATATAGATAATTATAAACTGAATATAAACCACACAATGTATTTTTAAAAAACTATTGTTAATAAAATTTAAAAAGCATACAAAATATTCTATTAGCTAACTTATTATTTAAACTACACTAAGAATTTAAATAATTCTAGAACATCGATAATATATAGCATATAGCTATGTGCTATAAAACAAAATAAATTCATTAATAATTAATATAAATAATTATTAAAAATATAAAAATCTTTAATAAAAACTATTTTATATAAGATAATTATAAAATGAACAGAAAATAAAAAACATATGGTGGTATAAAGAATGTGAACAGATACTTAAATTCCGATTACCTAAAAAGCACAAATATAGTGTGTGGATTATTTTATACATCCATAAAAATCCTAAAAGTATGAATGTGGGACATTCAAAAACATTAAACCGATAATAAATTTTATAACACTAAGTGAAAATAAATAAATATTAAAATATTAATAAGAATAGAGGAATAATAATAAAAAATTTACCCAATTTCAATACATACAGTATAACTTTATTTATATTAAATATACTTATATGTATATTAATCATTATAAAAATGGCATACTATTAGTGATTAATATGATATTGTCGTTATTAAATTAAAATTTATAACAAATGATTGTAAATAAGGTTAAACAATAATTAAGCTAATATTAATGAAATTCACCAATTACATATAAAATATCAAATCAACATCCTTATAAAATACGTATCAAAAATATAGTAATAATACAAAAGCCCCCGATTTTTTTTTTATATAAATTAACCATTGCGTATTATCCAGACAACACCACCCTCCTCCGTACTCTAACATCTACCCACCCATCCAACCTATAATAATTTTTTTTATGTTATTTTACAATTTTTATTTTTTATAGAGATTTTTTTTTTAATTTTTTTGTAATTTTATTTACGCATGTGTTAATTTGTTTTAAAAGATCATGTAAAAAAAATACTAATTGTATATTAATGAATATATGAATTTTTTTTTGAAAACCATGATTTAATGCATCATAAATTAGTTTTTTAATATTATTGTTAATTAGAGGAGAAGAACATAAACATTTTATTCTATATAAATGATTAAGTATTATATTTCGAAATACAGAATGATGTAGACAAGATTTAAAATTTGTAAATGTATTAACTTTGAATTTAAATTCTTTACGTTTGTCATATAAATCTGTGATTGTTTTGTTGTCTTTTATTGTAATTTTAAGATCTAAGAAGTTAATTGTATTGTTAGATAAAAGGTTTTCCGTTAATTCCAAATTAGTGGGATAATCTACTGGAAATTGAGTAATTTCAGAATGATCAGTATCAATTAAAATTATGTCATCAATATAACGATATAAATGTAGATTATTATTAGTAAAATTACGTTCATAATGATATAAGTATAAGTCTGAGAGTAAACTGGATGTACAACCGCCTTGTGGTATACCGACATGCTGTAAATATAAAGTGTTATCTTGCAAGATATAATTATTATAGATAATGAAGTTAGTTAAAGATTTAAAATATGCAATATCAATATTAGATGGTAATTCCAGTTTTTTATAATACTTTTTAAATAATGCATTTATAATTTTATGTAAATCTAATTGGTCTATATTATTAAAAAGATCTTTGAAGTCATATGTCATAATATTATATACACAATGAAGATTTTTTAAAATATTGACAAGTTGATAGCTATTAGGTAGCTTTCACTACAAATAGCTACCTATTGCAGCCGTTCGGAGGAAAGCGATTTCAAAAAATTTTGGTATATTTTCATCGATCATGACCCCCAGACCCCGAAACCACCCTCCGTTCAAAATTGATATATATATATATATATATATATATATATATATATATATCTGACCTTTGTCACACTGTAACTCTCGAATTTATGAACCGATTTGGATGTAATTCGGTGTGTATATAGTACACACCAATGTCTCGACCGAGTTCGTTGGCCAGCTTCACCCGCCATTTTGTTTCAAAATGACGGCCATTTAAAATTTTTTAAAAAATTTAAAATTTGAAAAGTGGTACCAAAAAAATTAAAGTGGAAAAATATTTTTTTCTTATGTACTTGACCTTTATACAAAGATTCCGGAGCAGTTTTTGTTTCGTCTATATCTTAAAAAATGGCTGGGTTATAGCATTTTGAATTTCTAGCTTGGCTGACATTTTGAAACGTCCTGATATTTGTCACGTGATAACAGTCGTATTTATGAACAGATTTGGATGTAACTTGGTCTGTACATAGTACATACCAATGTCTCGACCGAGTTCGTTGGCCAGCTTCATTCGCCATCTTGTTTCAAAAGGGTTGCCATTAAAATAAAATTTAATTTAAAATTTAAAATAAAGTATTAAAAAATGGGAAAATGAAAAATATTTTTTTATGTGTTTGGCCTTGATACAAAGATTCCGGAGCGGTTTTTGTTTCTGTAAATTTGTTCTTTTGTTTATTCTTAAAAAATGGTTGAATTATAGCACTTTGAATTTCTAGCATGGCTAACATTTTGAAACGATCTTGTATTTGTAACGCGATAACACACGTATTCGCCTATTTCGAGGTAAGAAGGCATGTGGATACTATACATCAATATCTCGGCCAAGTTCGCTGGCCAGCTTCATCAGCCATCTTGTTTCAAAATGGCGGCCATTAAATAAAAAAAAATATATATATATTTAAAGTGAGGTGCAAAAAAATTAGAAATTGAAAAAGGTTTCTTTCTTAAGTATTTGACCTTGATATAAGGATTCAGGAGCATTTTTTGTTTGTCTTTATCTTAAAAAAGGGCTCAGATATAGCAGTTTCAATTTCTAATATGGGTGACATTTTGAAAAATCTGATTTTTTATCTGCGATAGCACTTGTATATATCAACCGATTCCGATGTGAGTGAGCATGTGCACAGCAATTAGTAAGGTCTCGACCAAGTTCACTGGTTAGCCTCATTCACCATGTTGTCTTAAAATGGCAGGCACTTTAAGAAATCGCCGAATTTGGCAGCCAAATATAAGTTACTTTAAATAAAAGCAGCTTGGATAAAGCTGACTAATTTCGCGAAATTCTCATTCATAATGATTTAGTATTGAGGATGGCCGCCCAGGGAAACCCAGCAAATGCTTCATAAAAATTAGTATTGAATTTCCCAGATTCGGTTTCCACTAAATTAAACTTCGTGTGTTTGAATAATATAAGTTGGCTTTTTTAAAATAAGGAATATGAAAGCTACCTCTTCCTCCCGGTACTGGCCGGAAGGACTTTTTTTTATACAATGTGTATTATCATTGTTTGTAGTATGTACATATAATTGATTAAGAATTTTTAAGAGAAGTTTATTGGCTTTATTATTATATGTATTGCAACCAATAGTTACAGTCCTAAATTTAATTGGAGTTTTATGAAATTTGGGAATGAGAACTAAATATGGATAATTAAAGTTAGTAGATAAAATATTTAATAGTTTATAATAACTTCGAATTTTACGATTATTTACAATTATATTTTCATTAGTTTTTTGAAATGACTTATTAGAAGAAATACAATTTGTAAGAAGTTGATGATGATAAGATTTACAAATAATAGCATAATTATTAGGAGATTTGTCTACATATGTAATAACGTAGTTTTTTTGTAATTTAGTAATTTGTTGGAAAATATGCTGTGTATTAATAGAAAACAAATCAGCCATATTATTTTTTAAAGCCATAGTTAATTTTTCAATTACTAATATTTTCCACTGATTAAAATATTCAATAGGCTTATTATAAGAGATAGAAATTTTATAAATAAAAATATCAATATCATGTGTAAACTGTTTGATAATAGATTTAACATTAAATTTAGATGGAAGTCTATATTTAGTACCATAACCCATTAGTTGTTTCAATTTAAAATCATTAACAATATCAAGATTCCCAGTGATTATATGTCCATGATCATTGTTTATGTATTTTTTTAGAGTGGGGTCATTGCATTTACACGGAAAATTACTTGCAGCAGATGTATTTTTTGAAAATGTATTGTAGTTAAAAATCTTTCTACCAATTGTATTAGGATATTTAAAGGTTTTTGAGATATGAAGATTATTAATAGGAAAAAAACAATTTTTATCATTAATTATAGAATTGATATTAATTTTATTAAATATGTGATTTGAAAAAGTAATTAACATTTGAGTATTCATGTTTTGAATTTTATGTTTTTTTTTGTAAATTAATATTTAAAAGATTAACCCTAGACATAATGAGGTCAAAATAAATATCTGAGAAATGTTTAGAGAAAGATTTACTTAGAAATACATTTAAATGTTGTACAATCTGTTTCTTTTTAATAGCAAAGATGTGTTTTCGAATTAACAACCAGTTATAATTCTCTAAATATTTTCTTTGAAGATCATTTATATGTTTAGTGATAGATTTTTTGGAAACTACAACTGATGATGAACCCTTTCCTCGTTTATTACGTGTTGTTTTACCATTTAAATTATGATTAAGAGTAGGATAATTAGGAGAATAATCAATATTGTTATTTATAGATGTGAAGACTTTGACAGGTCTGTGAAATACTTCACTGTTAAGTCCATAAGGATAAATTGTGTTGTAATATTTCATAAATGATGATTCCATATAAAGACGTTCTGATTTATTTTTTAGAATTTGAAGAATTTCAATTGTCGTATTTTTAAATTGATGTATGTGAAAATGTTGAATTTCAGCTGTAGATTGTATATTTTTTGCTTTGTTATTATTAGAGTCTGAACGATGATGATTGATACGTTTATGAATTGGACCTGATGTTTCACCAATATATTTCATATTACATAAGTTGCACTTTATACTATAAATCACATTAAATGCTTTACAAAAGCTTGAATAATTAGGATCTGAGATAATTTGTGTCTGAGAAGCGTATGGACATGTCTTGCACCGAGCATCATAACACTTACGAAAAAATAAAGGACGAGGGGGAGAGTATAAATGGTTGCTGGATGACGATCCAGGAACAACCCAATTATTGTTCCTGTACCGGGTACTACACTGCATAGATGCTAAGTGTATCTTGCCAGGATCGAGATGTTTACTAAGAACTGCCATATAAAAATTATGTTTGGAAAATGCAATAATTGGAATAAAAAAGAAAATTTAATAATATAAAAATTAATTATTTAATTAAATTAGTCTTGAATAAATAATAAATCTTGAGTAAGAATAATATATACAATATTTACAATAATAGAAGCAGAACGTAAAAACAATCTTCAAATTTACCATAACCAAATAATGATAACCCTTATTTCGTAGACTAAAAAATAAGATACCACTGGACCCTTTGATAACAAGTAAGGCAAAAAAAGATCCGCATCTAACATCAAATCCCAGAACAACTATAACCTTGCAAAGACATCCAAAACGCATTCCCAATTAATTTCTCAGATCAAAGTAATATGAATTTAAACTTCTAAAGCATATTAACATTAAATCTATGAACAGAAATAATTATTACTACCATATTGATGTAAATATATAAAATGATATCTCTTCAGAATTATGTAAAGCTATAGCAAAAATAGAGAATATATAGGACAATATCATAAACTAACCACAAGAAAATACAGATAAAATCATAACTAGAAAATTAAATAACATTAAATAAAGCTATGCAATGATAGGAATGAAAAAAATAATGGAATCCTAAAAAAGGTATCAGATAACTACATAGTAGAAATCATATTGATAATACACATAGACAGTGCGCTATTGCAGCAATTATCTAAGCGTATAATATTTAAAAGATTGCTAAATCATTTAGCGACCTGGGAATATATATGAATATATATAAGATACCAAAAGGAAATAATACTTCAAAATGAATTATTGACATTCAAAATTAAAAGATATTTAAAAACATCGTAAAAAAGCTTACATTCATAATTACTTGCGCAAATTCATCATAGTAATTTGAATGCTAATATATAACCAATAATTAAACATAACCTACCACCATCAAAAACCGTAATATTATGAATTAAAGCTGTAAGAATATAAAAAAAAAAAAGATTAAATAAATTATAAGAATTATTATGGAAGAAAAATAAGAAAGTGGACACCGACAAATAATGGAAATGCTTATATATTGAATTACGTTTTCAAGGGCACAGAATTCAATGATAAAAGCAAAATGTTTGTTTTCTGTGGGAAAAATAAGCTAAAGCTAAAAGTTGTTTTCCCCAGTGCCCAAATAACCATTAAAATCAAGTGAATTGATTAAAAATGAAAACAGAATAGAAACAAATAATATGAAATGAAAAAATCAATAAAACCTATTTAAATATTTATAGGATATAAAATGAAATAATAAACACCATACCGATTAATATTTTAGAATAAATCCACGCGCACATGTCACCCATAATATCGTAAAGATTAAGGTGAATAAAACAGTTAAGAAATCACAGTAATTGATACCATAGGATGCAGTTAATACATATTGAAATAAATGTTAAATAACTTTTAATATAATATAAAATAATATAAATAGAAAGTAATTACATAATTAAAATGCACTATTAAATTAATTAAAAACCGTAAAACAATATCGTCAAAATTTAGCTAAAAATTCCCCCTGGTGTAGTAAATTATAACTGAAATGAAGCTGGAAAAAGTAAATTTAGAATTTAGCTGAAAAAAAAACACAAATTGTGGTGCTGCCATCTAGTATTACTTTTATGATATAATTGTCAAAAGACAAACAGTTGTAAGCAATTGAATGTAACAATTGTTTTATTAACAGCAAAACCAAACATATCCTTATATATAGATAATTATAAACTGAATATAAACCACACAATATATTTTTAAAAAACTATTGTTAATAAAATTTAAAAAGCATACAAAATATTCTATTAGCTAACTTATTATTTAAACTACACTAAGAATTTAAATAATTCTAGAACATCGATAATATATAGCATATAGCTATGTGCTATAAAACAAAATAAATTCATTAATAATTAATATAAATAATTATTAAAAATATAAAAATCTTTAATAAAAACTATTTTATATAAGATAAATATAAAATGAACAGGAAATAAAAAACATATGGTAGTATAAAGAATGTGAACAGATACTTAAATTCCGATTACCTAAAAAGCACAAATATAGTGTGTGGATTATTTTATACATCCATAAAAATCCTAAAAGTATGAATGTGGGACATTCAAAAACATTAAACCGATAATAAATTTTATAACACTAAGTGAAAATAAATAAATATTAAAATATTAATAAGAATAGAGGAATAATAATAAAAAAATTACCCAATTTCAATACATACAGTATAACTTTATTTATATTAAATATACTTATATGTATATTAATCATTATAAAAATGGCATACTGTTAGTAATTAATATGATATTGTCGTTATTAAATTAAAATTTATAACAAATGATTGTAAATAAGATTAAACAATAATTAAGCTAATATTAATGAAATTCACCAATTACATATAAAATATCAAATCAACATCCTTATAAAATACGTATCAAAAATATAGTAATAATACAAAAGCCCCCCGATTTTTCTTTTATAAATTAACCATTTCGTATTATCCAGACAACACCACCCTCCTCCGTACTCTAACATCTACCCACCCATCCAACCTATAATAATTTTTTTTATGTTATTTTACAATTTTTATTTTTTATAGAGATTTATATATATATATATATATATATTTGAATGTCAACAATTCATTTTGATGTATTTTTTCCTTATGGTATCTTATATATATTTATATATATTCCCAGGTCGCTAAATTATTTAGCAATCTTTTAAATATTATACGCTTAGATCATTGCTGCAATTAGCGCATTATCTATGTGTATTATCAATATGATTTCTACCATGTAGTTATCTGATACCTATTTTAGGATTCCATTAATTTTTTCATTCCTATCATTGCAACGATTTATTTAATGTTTTTTAATTATTTTCTAGTTATGATTTTATCTGAATTTTCTTGAAGTTAGTGTATGATATTGTCCTATATATTTTCTATTTTTGCTATAGCTTTACATAATTCTGTAGAGATAATCATTTTATATATACATTAATTTGGTAGCAATAATTATTCCTATTCATAGATTTAATGTTAATTTGCTTTATTTTAAATTCATTTTAATTTGATCTTAGTAGTTAGTTGGGTATGCGTTTTGGTTGTCTTTGCATGGTTATAGTTGTTCTAGGATTTGGATGTTATGCGGATCTTTTTTGACTTATTTGTTATAAAATAGTTTAGTGGTTTCTTGCTATTATTAGTCTACGTTATTTGGGTTTTCATAATTTGGTTATGGATAATTTGAAGATTGTTTCTGCGTTCTGCTTCTATTATTGTAAATATTGTATATATTTTTTCTTACTCAAGTTTTATTATTTAATCAAGGCTAATTTAATTAAATTATTAAAATTTCTTATTTTTATGGCAATTATTGCATTTTCCATACATAATTTTTATATGGCAGTTCTTAGTAAACATCTCGATACTGGCAAGATACACTTAGCATCTATGCAGTGTAGTGCCCGGTACAGGAATAATAATTGGGTTGTTCCTGGATCGTCATCCAGCGACCATTTATACTCTCCCCCTCGTCCTTTATTTTTTCGTAAGTGCTATGATTCTCGGTGCAAGACATGTCCATACGCTGCTCAGACACAAATTGTCTCAGATCCTAATTATTCAAGTTTTTGTAAAGCATTTAATGTTATTTATAGTATAAAATGCAACTTATGTAATATGAAATATATTGGTGAAACATCAGGTCCAATTCATAAACGAATCAATCATCATCGTTCAGACTCTAATAACAACAAAGCAAAAAAATATACAATCTACAGCTGAAATTCAACATTTTCATAAACATCTATTTAAAAATACGACAATTGAAATCCTTCAAATTCTAAAAAATAAATCAGAACGTCTTTATATGGAATCATCATATATGAAATATTATAACACAATTTATCCTTATGGACTTAATAGTGAAGTATTTAACAGACCTGTCAAAGTCTTCACATCTATAAATAACAATATTGATTATTCTCCAATTTATCCTACTCTTAATCATAATTTAAATGCTAAAACAACACGTAATAAACGCGGAAAGGGTTCATCATCAGTTGTAGTTTCCAAAAAATCTATCACAAAACAAATTAATGATCTTCAACAAAATTACTTAGAGAATTATAACTGGTTGTTAATTCGAAAAAACATCTTTGCTATTAAAAAGAAACAGCTTGTACAACATTTAAATGTCTTTCTAAGTAAATCTTTCTCTAAACATTTCTCTGATATTTACCTTGACCTTATTATGGGTAGGGTTAATCTTTTAAATATTAATTTACAAAAAAAACACAAAATTCAGAACATGAATACTCAAATGATAATTACTTTTTCAAATCACATATTTAATAAAATTAATATTAATTCTATAATTAATGATAAAAATTGTTTTTTTCCTATCAATAATCTTCATATATCAAAAACCTTTAAATATCCGAATACAATTGGGAGAAAGATTTTTAACTACAATACATTTTCAAAAAATACATCTGCTGCAAGTAATTTTCCGTGTAACTGCAAAGACCCCACTCTAAAAAAATACATAAACAATGATCATGGACATATAATCACTGGAAATCTTGATATTGTTCATGATTTTAAATTGAAACAACTAATGGGTTATGGTACTAAATATAGACTTCCATCTAAATTTAATGTTAAATCTATTACCAAACAGTTTACATATGATATTGATATTTTTATTTATAAAATTTCTATCTCTTATAATAAGCCTATTGAATATTTTAATCAATGGAAGATTTTCGTAATTGAAAAATTAACTATGGCTTTAACAAATAATATTGCTGATTTGGTTTCTATTAATACAAAGCATTATTTCCAACAAATTACTAAATTACAAAAACACTACGTTATTACATATGTAGACAAATCTCCTAACAATTATGCTATTATATGTAAATCATATTATCACCAACTTCTTACAAATTCTATTTCTTCTAATAAGTCATTTCAAAAAACTAATGAAACTGTAATTGTCAATAATCGTAAAATTCGAAGTTATTATAAACTATTAAATATTTTATCTACTAATTTTAATTATCCATATTTAGTTCTTATTCCCAAATTTCATAAAACTCCTATTAAATTTAGGACTGTTACTATTGGTTGTAATACATATAATAATAAAGCCAATACACTTCTCTTAAAAATTCTCAATCAATTATATGTACTTACTACAAATAATGATAATACACATTGTATAAAAAATAGCTATCAACTTGTTAATATTTAAAAAAATCTTCATTGTGTTTTTAATATAACGACATATGACTTCAAAGATCTTTTTAATAATATAGACCTATTAGATTTACATAAAATTATAAATGCATTATTTAAAAAATATTATAAAAAAGTGGAATTGCCATCTAATATAGATATTGCATATTTTAAATCTTTAACTAACTTCATTATCTATAATAATTATATATGGCAAGATAATACTTTATATTTACAGCATGTCGGTATCCCACAAGGCGGTTGTACTTCCAGTTTACTCTCAGACTTACATCATTATGAACGTAATTTTACTAATAATAATCTACATTTATATCGTTATATTGATGACATCATTTTAATTGATACTGATCAATCTGCAATTACTCGATTTCCAGTTGATTATCCCACTAATTTGGAATTAACGGAAAACCTTTTATCTAACAATACAATTAACTTCTTAGATCTTAAAATTACAATCAAAGACAATAAAACAATCACAGATTTATATGACAAACGTAAAGAATTTAAATTCAAAGTTAATACATTTACAAATTTTAAATCTTGTCTACATCATTCTGTATTTCGGAATATAATACTTAATCATTTATATAGAATAAAATGTTTATGTTCTTCTCCTCTAATTAACAATAATATTAAAAAGCTAATTTATGATGCATTAAATCATGGTTTTCCAAAAAAATTCATATATTCATTAATATACAATTAGTACTTTTCTTACATGATCTATTAAAACAAATTAACACATGCGTAAACAAAAGTACAAAAAAATTATAAAATAAAAAAAATATCTATAAAAAATTAAAAAATTGTAAAATAATCTAAAAAATATTATAGGTTGGTTGGGTGGGTAGATGTTTGAGTACGGAGGAGGGTGGTGTTTTCTGGATAATACGCAATGGTTAATTATAAAAAAAAAAAAAAAAATGGGGGCTCTTGTATTATTACTATATTTTTGTTACATATTTTATATGGATGTTGACTTGATATTTTATATGTAATTGGAGAATTTCATTAATATTATAATTAGCCTAATTATTGATTAATCTAATTTACAATTATTTGTTATTAAATTTTAAATTTACTAAGGACAATATCATATTAATTACTAATAGTATGCCATTCTTATAGTGAATAATATACATATAAGTATGTATAATATAAATATAGTTATACTGTATGCATTAAAATTGGGTAATTATTTTTATTATTATTACTCTATTCTTTTTAATATTTATTATCGGTTTAATGTTATTGAATGTCCCACATTCATACTTTATGGTTTTTTATGGATGTCTGAAGATAATCCACACTCTATATTTGTGCTTTTTAAGTAATGGGTATTTAAGTATCAATTAACCTTCTATTTACTTCCACATGTTTTTTATTTCCTGTTCATTTTATAAATATCTGATATATTATTCATAAAAAATAATTTTTATATTTAATAATTATTTATATTAATTATTACTGAATTTTATTTGGTTTTATAGCATATAGCTATATGCTATATATTATCAATGTTCTAGAATTATTTATTTCTATGTTTAGTTTAAATAAGTTAGCTAATAGAATATATTGTATGCTTTTAAATTTTATTTACAATAGTTTTTAAATACATTGTGTGGTTTATATTTGGTTTATAATTCTCTATATATAAGGATATGTTTGGTTTTGCTGTTTATACAGTTATTTACATTCAAATGCTTACAATTATTTATACAGTTATTTACATTCAAATGCTTACAAATATTTATCTTGCGTTAGTTGTTTAATAGAAGTAATACTAGATGGCAGCACTAAATTTGTCTCTTTAAGATAGCTCTAATTGTTAATTTTTCTAGCTCCATTTCAGTTATAATTTAATACACCAGGGGGTATTTTTAGCTAAATTTTGACGATATTGTTAAACTGTTATTAATTAATTTAATAGTGCATTTTAAATAATGTAATTAATATCTATTTATTTTATATTAGATTAAATGTGTTTAACAAGGTATTTCAAATTTTATTTCAAAATGTATTAACTGCATCCTTTGGTATCATTTACTGTGATTTCTTAACTGTTTTATTCACCTTAATCTTTTTGATTTACTGGCAGCCATGTGCGCGTGGATTTTTGTAAAATACTGAAATATTAATCGGTATTGTGTTTATTATTTATATTTTATATCCTATAAATATTTAAATACGTTTTATTGATTTTTCCATTTCATATTATTTGTTTCTATCCTGCTTTCATTTTTAATCAATTCACTTGATTTTATGGTTGTTTGGGCACAGGGGAAAATAACTTTTAGCTTTAGCTTATTTTTCCCACAGAAAACAACCATTTTGCTTATATCATTGAATTCTGTGCCCTTGATAACGTAATTCAATGTATAAGCTTTTCAATTTTAGTCGGTGTCCACTTTTTTCTTTTTCTTCCATAATAATTCTTATATTAATTTTTTTTTTATTTATTTTTTATTTTTATTATTATTTTTTAATACTTACAGCTTTAATTCATGATATTTGACGGTGGATGGTTATGTTTAATTAATGGTTATATATATATATATATATATATATATATATATATAATGAAAAATGAAGTTTATGAGTTTTTTATAGTTATATATTGCAGATATACACTTTCTTTTCGGAGTTATGGTGGTTTTGCATTTTAAAGTAGGGATGAAATATATATATATATATATATAAATGCAAATGAATTATATAACCTTCTTCGTGACAAATTTTTTAATGAAGGTTATCAAAATCCGTGCATCAATTTTTAATTCATGTGTAAGTATTCATTAAATGCGTATTTCAACTTCCAACATCAAAGTTTATTTGCAAAAAAAAAAAAAAAAAAAGAAGCTGCTGCGTATGTCCCCTGGTGTGGTTGAGGTACAGTCGTGGGAAAAAAAAGTAAACACCCCCTACTAACTCCTCAACAAATTATCGTACATGAAAGTTCCTGGTACCGAACGATTGGAAATAAAATGTACTTTTAGATGATGTATATAAAATTTGCGTAAAGGGCCATCTACATATTAAATCGAACCATAGCTTTTTTTTTTTTTCAATAGTAGTACACAATTCTGGCAGTATGCATGAACTTTACACCCTTCAATTGGCCTAAAAACAACTTTTTATGCAGTTCGTACCATAAGTTTACGAGAAATTAATTATTTTAAAACGAGCGTATTTTAAGGGCTGTATCCAAATTGAAGTTCGGTACGCGATTGTTGACCGAGAGAGCCCCCTTCCTGAACAAGGCGCCTTAGCGACATTCAAGCAGTTATTGAAGTTTGCTCGATTACAGGATAGCATAAGAAATTTCAAAATATCTAGTGACTTCCATCATAGACGGCCCCTTAAACCATCATTTTGCCGTTTTTTAAGCATAATGTGAAAAGTACTTCGAAGAAAAATTTGAAATTTTTGATTTCCATAAAACTGGACTTAATAAATCTAAATCCATGAAAAAAATTGTAGGTTGCAATTCATAATTTTTTATAATATTAATTTCATAATTCATATCATAAAACTAGGACTTCCCTTAGAGGGATTAGTCTGGGCGATATTACTGAGAACATAGATTTAATAATAACATATGGAAGCAAAGAAAATGAGATGTTATCGTTAATTGTCCATATACTGCGAAAAATTGAAAGGATGAAAATAAACGAATTGTAGAATTACAAAATCTTATATATAAATTCGTATACACTGTTTAAAAAAATGGGAAATCAAACCATTCAAGACAGCCATGAATGGATATAAAATTGAAAGTACGCAATATATTGAAAGTAAAATAGAAAATGAAACACTAATTTACTTATATCGGAATTTTAACTGTATAAAATGATGTCAAGAGCATAATATGACGTTCCGCACCAATTTGAGTAACTTTAAATGACAAATATATGATGTTTAAAAAGAATGGAGTATACTTTATATGGTGTGTGCTCCCCCGGAATAGTTAATATTGTACAATATCTGTTTACCACGGATGCAATGAGGTTGTCGATAACATTTAAGGAATTCTCTTCTCAAAATCTAATATAGTATCAAAGTACCGAATACATCAAAAGTGGCATGCAATGCTTCGTTAGAGTGTGTTTTAGATATGCTCGATCGGATTTAAATGATAAGTGTATGCTGGCCACTACATACGCTGTATTGTTTTGTTTTCAAACATATTCTGCACAAGTTGAGCTGTATTTAGCATGTATTAAATAAAAGAAATCGGCAATGATTACAACATAAAATATGACACAAGATCTGAATATATCGTCTGCATAACTTTTGAGCTGTCAAAGTGTCATTTGAAGTAATTTACAAATCCATACATATTTATTCAGCAAATCATGCAAGCTAACATACGCCAATATGAACCCGATTACAAAATTTCACCAGAATAAGTTAATATATAAAAAATCTACTAATGATAATTGAGAATATGACCTTATGATAAAATGTCTAGAAAAATGAATCGAATAAAAAATTCATATCAAATTTAAAACGGCACTTCCCTCTGTTAGTGGCCTTGGCGAGAGAGAGAAAAGCCTAGAGAAGGAACACTTTAACAAGTACTTTCGGGCAACCTACTCACTGTTTCATACAGGTGTTTATTCAATATTTACACAATTTATTTAATGCTAGGTGGGTATCTATCAGTTTTGTTGCATTTAAATTGCATGTTTTGCGGAGGAAATGCAGCATTATGAAATATTTAAAGTTCCTGTACCTAATAATTCCAAATTAATGGTAATTGAGATCGCTTTCCGTTAATTTCATCTTTTTAAATTTTAAATTTTTTAGAAACCATTCATAGAGACAATTGTATATTTTAAAACTAACCCGAAGCAAAATTTCAAGATTTTGGGCTCAGCAGTAACAGAAAAATAGAAAATTTTTGAAAGTTTTTTGTTTCTGCACTGTTTTTTATAGCGACATTTTTTGAAATTGTTCTATTGCGAGAATTTACGTCATGATAAATACAGCCATGTCAATTTTCATGTTTATATTCCTAACAGGTCCATGTTCTTCTTTTCTTAGATCATCTTTAGATCTTTTTCTGCTTTGTTTAGTCTTTCTATTTTTTAGAATTCGTTCTACAACGAGCATTTACATCTTATTAATTACTACCATGCCAAAGTTCTAGTTTCTAACCCCAACAGCATCCCAAAAATTTCAGTATTCCAAATAAATCATAGTTACATAATCACATGTACGTATCTCTTCACAATTTTGGCTTCCAAATTGTGGATTTTTTATAGAATTACAAACAGACAGATAGACAAGTTTTCATTTTTATATATCTCTCTATTCTATGAAAAGTAACTAACGCTGTCACCGCCGCCGCCGGATTTGAATTTTTTGTGACAGGAGGTCTTTCTTCGTTAATATTAAGAAAACTATTGCATACAAATATATGAAAATCGGTGGTATTATAGCGAAATGTTTGATCAACACACTAATGCATACAGTTTTGAAATCGAAGAATTATTTTAAGAGATATTTAATGCTAAAGTTGGACAAAATCGTTCCATTAAAAAAAAACTTATAAGAGCAAAAGCTATACATGGGAATTTAATCATTTTTAGATCATTTTATTCAATAGAATATCCCGGTCTGCAGATTTCATTATGTTTTTTTAATTTGACTCTTTTTTTTGAGGTTTTATTTCTATTTTAAATTCAAATATTCATCATTTTGAGAGATATTTTTTACATATTATAGAAAATGGTATTAATTTAAACGGTTGCCAACTGTATAAACAGCGCAAACAATAATGTTTGCTTCAAATAAAAAAATTATTTACACGTTACTATTATAAACAGAAAAAAACCTTCAAATTACAATTAAATAATTAGGTATAAAAAGCAGGCACTTATTGGAAATTACGCCATAAAAACTATATTTACATGTGAATTTTAAAAGAGAAAGGATATTGTAAAATAAATTCATTAACATGCGTTAGAAATATGAAATAGAACAAATTACGTCACATTACACTTATTATGCAAAATGAACAAAAAATAGTATTGCAAAACAGTTTAAATTTAAAAATTGCGCGAGACAAAATATTAGAGATTAAATATTAGATTTTTTCAAAATTTTATTATTTGTCGTTTGATGTGAGGTAGGTGTTCAACTATAAGTATGCAAATTTTTATGTTTCAACATAATTAGGGGCTGAGTTAGAAAAATTGCTTTAAATACACAAGTTAGAGCTCAGAGGGTTAAATATTAGACTTTTTCAAAATTTTATTATTTGCTGTTTGATGTGAGGTGTTCAGCTATAAGTATGCAAAATTTCATGTCTCCAACTTAATTAGGGGCTGAGTTAGAAAAATTGCTTAAAATACACAAGTTAGAGAGAGCCCAGAGGATTAAGTAATAGACTTTTTCAAAATTTTATTATTTGTCGTTAGATGTGAGGTGTTCAGCTATAAGTTTGCAAAATTTCATGTTTCCAACTTAATTAGGTGCTGAGTTAGAAAAATTGCTTAAAATACAGAAGTTAGAGACTGGAGGGTTAAATATGACTTTTTCAAAATTTTATGATTTATCGTGTTATCGCATGTTTTCAGCTATAAGTATGCAAACTTTCAATTCTCCAACTTAGTTAGGGGATGAGTTAGAAAAATTGCTTAAAATACATAAGTTAGAGCCCAGAGGGTTAAATATCAGACATTTTTCAAAATTTTATTATTTGTTGTTTGATGTGAGGATTTCAGTTATAAGTATGCGAAATTTCATGTCTCCAACTTAATTAGGGGCTGAGTTAGAAAAATTGTTTAAAATACATAAGTTAGATCCCAGAGGGTTAAATATTAGACTTTTTTCAAAATTTTATTATTTGTCGTTTGATGTGAGGTGTTCAGCTATAAGTATGCAAAATGTCATGTCTCCAACTTAATTAGGGGCTGAGTTAGAAAAATTGCTTAAAATACAGAAGTTAGAGACCGGAGGGTTAAATATGACTTTTTCAAAATTTTATGATTTATCGTGTTATCGCAAGTGTTCAGCTATAAGTATGCAAACTTTCATGTCTCCAACTTAATTAGGGGCTGAGTTAGAAAAATTGCTTTAAATACACAAGTTAGAGCCCAAAGGGTTAAATATTAAGCCTTTTTCAAAATTTTATTATTTTTCGTTTGATGTGAGATGTTCAGCTATAAGTATGCAAAATTTCATGTCTCCAACTTAATTAAATTAGGGGCTGAGTTAGAAAAATTTCTTAAAATACACAAGTTAGAGCCCAGAGAGTTAAATATTAGACTTTTTCAAAATTTTATTATTTGCCGTTTGATGTGTGGTGTTCAGCTATAAGTATGCAAATTTTCAAGTCTCCGACATATATAGTTTCTGAGAACGGGCTCTGTGACAGACGGACAAATAGACAGACAAAGGAGTGAGACAGGTAGGGTTTCGTTAGATGGACGAAACTCTAAAAACATGCTCCGGATGACTGTAACAACATCCTAAAATTACATTACCATCAGCAATCTACCAATCCCGAATTTAGTTTATATTCATTTCATATATTCTTATTCTTTTGTGTGGCCCTGTAAAATAATTATCAATATTATATACAGTAATACAGTACTCTGAATAGCGGACACCCCGAGAATGCAGAATTTGTCCTCTATTTAGAGGTGACCGCTACTGAGAGTAAAACATGTACAGTTATTTAAGAGTTGGTAATCAAAAAAATGTCCGCTAAATAGAGGTATCCGCTAATCGGGTGTGTCCGCTATGGAGGTTTTACCAGTAAAACTTCTGAATAGCGAACACGTCGGGAGGGCAGAATTTGTCCTCTATTTGGAGGTGTTCGCTACTGAGAGTAAAAAATGTACAGTTATTTAAGGGTTGGTAATTGAAAAAATGCCCGCTAAATAGAGGTGTCCACTAATCGGGTGTGTCCGTTATGGAGGTTTTACTGCATAATAATATCATCCTTTACAAGAAAATTGCATGCTGTATGATAGACAGACAGACATCCAGAGAAAGATAACTTCCGGATCAATAAACACTCATGTCTTTTGTTTTAATCATCCACAATTGTATGTCATACAACATGCCAGATTTTATACAACAGGCTAAAAACGGTCACCGTGGTACGGAATACTGTATTATTATTTGTTTGCCCACCAAAACTGGTTGCCACGGGTTGTTGCAAGGTTTGTAATCACGTGGTTGAAACTGATCTATTCAATATTACTGCGTGCGTATTTTTTTTATTTGCTCCATGTGTTCAAACCAGTTGTCTACGAAAACATCAACCGGTGAAAGTGATGCACACCAAATTTCTGTGACGTATGCAGATAAATTGTGCTTTTTTAAGAGTTTTTTCTATATAATTTTTAAACGGTTTGGAACTTATTTTTCATATTAGGTGCATTCAGTAGGCGACCCTCATAGGTTCCTTCTGGTGCAATCAGAAACGAAATCCGACAAATATTTTTTGAGTTATGCTTGACGAAAGGTTTTTATTAGGCTTTTTTTTAAGTAGGACATGGCGTTAATATTCATCGTAGTAGTAAAGTGTCCGGACAATAATATTTCGCTGAGTATTAGCCTTCGCTTCGCTCAGACAATTATAAAAATTTCAAATTCAACGTATTTATGTTTGGGTATATTAGTATTATTGCTACACAAAAAATTAGCACACTAGGAGCATAATTTCAAGAGATATAAATAAAAATATGAAAATGTAATTTAACATTAGAAGCAGTAAATTTTGAATGTTTATAATTCAAAAACTTATTATTCAAATGACTTCAAATTTGGTGTCTAGGCATACCGAAGATTTTAAATATCTCGTTAAAATTGGGTATTGCTATTGAAAAAAAATGAAGTTTGGATTCGTTTTAATATGTAGATGGCCCCCTAAGCAAATTTTATATACATCACTTAAAAATAGACTTTATTTCCAATCGTTCGGTACCAGTAACTTTCGTGCAAGATAATTTATTGACGAGTTAGTAGGGGTGCTTTACTTTTTTTTTCCACGACTGTACCTTGTGAAGTACAGGTAATAGAGAAGAAACAGGCATGGGATCGATCTTTATATCACTCATTGGGCTTTGGCTGAAAGTGAAAAGTTTATCTATTCAAAAATTGAAAAAGGGGAATAAACTTGCTATTTAAAAAGTAAGAATGTTTTCTGAGTTCCTTTAACTGTTTTAGAATTCTTTAAAAATTAATTTGAAAGTTAATTGAATTATTATTGATGGGGTATAAGAAGAAATACAGTAAAACCTCCCTAAAGCGACCACGTTCCTTTCCAATAAAAATTGGTCGCTCTGAGAGGTGGTCTCTTAATGGAGGTCATGTTTAAATTTAGATTTTAGTGGTTGAAAAAAGTAGCAATTAATGTTATTAAAATTTATTTTTCACATTTCGAGATATATGAAAATTTAAGTATCAAAACAAAAGTTAACTACATGAGTTATTAGTGCAGAGTTTAAAAAAATGAATGCATTGACGTTTGCTTTGATTTTACGGTTTTATCTTCTATAACTTTTATTTCCAAGTCATTTCTAAATTCAATAAATAAATACAATTTTTTTATTATAATAAATAGAACAGGAACAAATTATGACGATTTCATTAATTTATCTATTTCTTTGAGAGTTTCTTGACAGAATAGGGCAGGGGAGTTGTTTGACCGTCATCCTTAATTTGTCATCAGAGTTAAATTCATTGCCTAAAAAGACACAAAGGGGTTTAAACGCTTAAAAGTTACCGTAATAAATAAAAATTCTAAGCTTAGTTTAACATAGGCGTAGCGTGACCAATTTTTTTTTTTTTTTTTGGGGGGGGGGGGCACCAAGGCTGTGCGAAGTGCGACCGGAGCGAATTTTCAATTTTTCTTTGTAAGGGGTGTAATAAAATTAATAAAGTGCAGAAAAATAAATAAATTCTATAATATTTATAATATGAATAAATATTTCGCGTTTATTTTGGAACTTTAAAAGGTTTAATTTTAATTTAGAAATTCAGAACAACTAAATAACATAAGAGAAAATTGCACTTATTTGTTAGAGAGCTCATGATGTTTTGCGACAGGAAAAAAAATTGATCAAGAGAGAAAAAGAAATTCCCCGGAAAATGATCGGCGGCCACAAAGTGAATAAATAAACAAATATAACCGTGAAATTTTGCGCCCGGGGCGACTGCTCCTTTAGCCCCTTCTTTGCACGTCCCTGGGAGGAACACTAGAGGTCTGCACGGGCCACAATTTCTAGACCGACGTGAATATTAAAAGTTCCACCCGAGCCCGGCCCGTTTATATTTTCAAAGTTTACGGCCAACCCCGGCTCGTAAAAAAAATCAGTGAAAACAAACTCGGCTCATGAAAAAATCAATTAAATCAGGCCTGGTACGGCTCAACTCAATTTCTCAAAAATTCCGATTTTTCTTAGCCACTTGCTACTAAAATGCTACTAAAAGCGACTATTTTCAGCATCTGGCGCCTATGGCGACTATTTTAGGCCGAAAACCGTTAAAAAGCGACTATTTGAAGAATACAGTAGGCGACTTTTTTTCAGATATCAGCGACTATTTTTACTGAAAATATTCGGTCTTTTTCTTCAAAGCGCCTGTAAAGTCATCTTCCCAAACGCACTTTTTCAACAGTTGTTTGAGGAGATTCACGATTTTCCCCGCGACGGATTCCAAAATTCGGAATTTCTACCCCTCCCCCCCCCACCAATCCATCGACGAAAAAGCCTATTAATTTCCGAGATTTTTTTATACTTCCATTTACGGAGATTTTGCGATTTTTTCCGCGATCCTTTGCCAAATTTTGCAGATTTTTCTACGACAGATTGACGAAATTGATTTTTTTTCGCCACTACTTGTCCAAATTCGCGATATATATTTTCTGTGACCGATTGATAGTAGTTACTATTTGTTTCAGAGATCTTTTGACGAAATTCCCTATTCTTTTCCAGATCGTTTGTCAAAATTTGTGATTTTCTTTTAACGACCGACTTACAAAATTCGTGATTTTTTGCGTGATCATTTGGTTAAATTCCCAATTTTTTTAAAACCAAATTTGCGCTTTTTTGTCCGCGACCATTTGACGAAATTTGCTATTTTTTTCTTGTGATCGTTAGACGAAATTCGCAATTTTTTGTCCATTCTATTGACGGAATTTGCGATGATTTTTCCGCGACCGAATCACAAACATCGCCATTTGTTTCGCAACCTTCGGTGAAATTCAAGCTATGTTTACAGTTGTTTGAGGATATTCACGATTTTTTCCCCAATCCATTGACGAAAATAGTTATTTCTTTTCGCCAGCTTTTGCAACGATCGTTGAAGGAGATTTCGCAATTTTTCCTATGACCTATTGCAAATTTCGCGATTTTTTGGGGGGAGGGGGGATCGTTTCGCGCTACTCACAATGTTTTTTTTGTGATCCTTTGCCAAATTACGCGTTTTTGTTTCCGGCGATCGTTTCCCGGAATTCACGATTTTTTTCCTCGATCCTTTGCCAAAATTCGCGAATTTTTATGCGACAGATTGGCGAATTTTTTTCCGCCAACACTTGTCAAAATTCGCGATATGTATTTTTTCCGTGATCAGTTGATGGTATTCGCTGTTTGCTTCATATATCATTTGACGAAATTCGCGATTCTTTTCCACGATAGCTTGTCGAAATTCGTGATTTGCTTTTCAAAACCGACTTACGAAATTCTTGATTTTTTGCGCAATCATTTGTTTAAATTCTCGATTATTTGATAAAATTCGTGTCTTTTCAGGTGTGATTCTTATATGAATTTTCCGAAAATTTTAGTAAATCGGTCATCAGTTCGAAAATTTGGGCATATAAAATGTCACGAATTTCGGCAAATGGTCGCCGAAAAAATTAATTTCGACAATCGTTCACAGAACAAAATCACCAATTTCTTCAAAGGATCGCGGAAAAAACGAATTTCGCCAAAGAATTGCGAATTTCTTCAAGGGATCGCGAAAACGTAAACTTTGTAGGGCTCGCGAAAAAAAAACACAAATTTCACCAAGGGATCGCACATTTCATCAAAGGATCTCGGAAAATGCGAATTTTTCGTCAAAGGATTGTAGAAAAAATGCATAATTGGCGCTGGGAGATTTCCACCCCTTTCCCTCCTCTGCTGTAACCTTTTAGGAAATTTGCTGTGAATATCAGAATTTTTTTCTTTCTTTTTTTTAAAACTCAAAATCACCTTTGCCGCCTTTTTGTCCGCGACCATTTGACGAAATTTGCAGTTTTTTTCTCTTGATCGTTTGACGAAATTTGTAATATTTTGTATATTCTTTTGACGAAATTTGCGATGATTTGTCCGTGACCGAATGACGAAAATCGCCATTTGTTTCCACAACCTTTGATAAAATTCAAGATATTTTTCCACTGGTCTTTGAGGAGATTCGTGATTTTTTCCCCGACGAATTACCAAAATTCCCATTTTCTTTCCACCAATCGTTTCGTGGAATTCACGATTTTCTTTACACGATCCTTTGCCAAATTTCATGATTTTTTTCTACGACTGATTGACGAAAATGATATTCGGTATTTGTTTCAGGGATTTTTGACAAAATCCGCGATTCTTTTAAACGATCTTTTCTTTTGTCGACAGACTGAGGAAGTTCTTGATTTTTTGCGCGACTATTTGACCAAATTAGCGGGTGTAATTTTTTTTCTGTTCGCGACAATTTGACAATTTTTTCTATTTTCTTTCCGTAATCGTTAGGCGAAATTTACAAGTTTCTTTCGCGACCGATGAAAAACTGAACGATGAAAGAAGTTCTTTGTGTGACCATGTTACTCAATGCAATTAAACTACTTGGGCGATTGCACTGGACACCAGCTTTGAAGTTGGGGAAATTTTTGTTTCTACCGATTAAGTTACAACTACTGACCAAATACCAATGATTGACCAGCACCATATTAACGGTTGAGAAATAAAGCGTTTTTATTTGGGGGGAAGAGAGAGTGGGTGAAATGCTACATACTAAAAAGTTTTAAGTTTGATTGCATCTTAAAAAGAAAAAAAATTGAAAATTACTGCTATTTATCGTTTTTATAAAATTTGCAATAAATCACAATCCTAAAATATGTGAAATAAAATTTCACATTAATTTATGTGAAAATCCCATCTATAATACGCAATCACATAGCCTTTTAAAACAGTGACTAATGAAAGTTTCTAATAATTTGCACAATAAGTAGAACCTTAGTATCAATCGTACGTTCAGGGCTGAAACTAGCCTTTTTTGCGCCAGGAGAAAACATGAATTTTGGCGACCCCCACACCCCCTTCATCTCCTCACGCGCAATAAAAGTTATCGACTTCAGGTACCCTATGCAAAATAAACAAATAAATAAATAAATTCATAAAAAATAAAATCATTTAATAATTAAAATTAGATTAAGAAATATGCAAACAACGCTCCCATAGGATTAACATTAGCTTGAGCGTTAAGAGCCTACACTAGTCATGCGAAGAAACTGGAACACTAATGCTAAATGTATGGGAGCGATCATTTTAAATTTTCTCGCTTGTATATTAATAGTTTTAAATGTTTTTTTTATTTATTTTATTTATTTATTTTTGCTTAGAAAAGCTCAGGTTAAATTCTATACTTTTTTTATTTTGGTTGAAATTATTTTTATAAAGTACCTTCATTTTCAGTACCGGTTTCGAAATCTAAAAGTATAGCAACGCTAAAGATCAATCTAAACTATCCTAAGAAAAAAAAAAATTAAGTATTAAAATTCTTTCATATTAATAGTTTTAAAGGATTTTTCTTTTCTTTTTGGCTTAGAAAATCTGAGGTTGAATTCTAACCGGATTAGTGTTTACTTTTTTCGATTTTGGTTGCAGATTATTTTTATAAAGTTACTTTGACTTTTAGTACCGGTTTCAAATCCTAAAAGTATAGCAACGCTAAAGATCAATCTAAACTATCCTAAGGAAAAAAATAATTTTAAAATATTAAAATCCAAACGAGAAATTTCAGAAGAACGCTCCCATAGGTATAACATTAGCTTGTGAGTTTCTTTGTATTTCATATATATATGTACATTTTAGTATGAATCGACAAACAAAATCTTCATTTGGCGCTCTCTTCGCCTTTGTTCTGCGCTTGGGGCACATGCCCCCTCTGCACCCCCCCCCCTAGTTTCGGCCCGGGCTATATTCTTAAAAAAAAAAAAAAGCATTAAGAAAGGAGGTTACTATTCTATCTTGCATATATTTCAACTCTTAGTTTTTAGTCGTTGACAGTTGCTCGACCTCACGCCCTTTGAGACCGAATCTGCATGTAAAAAAAGTAATTTTAGTAAAAGGCATTGGCGACATTTTTCAGTTGTCACCTACCTACCTAAAAATGGCAAAAAGGCGAGAAATGTGATTAGGGCAGGTAAAAGCAGGGACGGTTGATGGTGCCCTGTGTGAGGTTTTTTTTTTAATTATTATTTATCACGAGTTCCAGTCACCCAAGCTCACCTCCTCTCTCTAAGACTGGATTTGGTTGGTTGCAAGAAACAATTGCCCCCAAAGTAATGCAAAAAATAATTGCACCAAAAGGGACAGAGCGGCATTTTTCAATTTCCGCCTCTGGTGGCAAAAAGCCTAGAAATGGCAAAAAGAAGAGAAAAAATCATTTTGCGGGATAAAGACAGTGGGGACTTTATTAACCACGGCGCCCTGTGCCAGATTTTTTACTGTACCATACTCTAAATAAAAAAGAGTGACCTCTGAGCCAAAGTGAAATTTTTGACTCTCTGAAAGAGTGAATAGTCACTCCTTGAAAGTGAATATGCACTTTAAAAATGAGTGGATAATCACTCTTTCGGAGGAGTGACTATTCACTCTTGCTAAAGGAGTGCAGTTTTTCACCCCTGGTAGGAGTGAATAGTCAGTCTTTCACAGGAGTGACTGTTCCTTTTTTTTTGTAGCGGGTTGTTTTTTTATTTTGCTTTTATGATCATTTTAGAAGAATCGCATCTTTTACGGCATGCAATGGAAATAGATAAAGCGTGGTAAAGATTGGAATAAAATACTTTATTAGCAATATTTATTTAATACATAGTTTGTAACACTAATTGAACTTTTAAGGAAAAAATCAGTTAAAGCTACATACGAATTTAAATTAGATTACTGACAGAAATAAACTAAAATATTTTATTCCAATCTTATCCTTTGTGTTTGCTTTTATTGCATGCCCTATAAAGATATTATTTTTAAAGTTTTATTAATAACTTTTTAACAGGTGGATGTTATATGTTTAACAATGTTTGATCTCATTTTAATTTTTGTTTTAAATATAAAACCGTACTTTTTCCTTAAATTATTGCTATTTTTGCAAAGTTCTATTGTTCTAAAATATTTTTAATCTTTCCATTTAAACGCAATACTTATAAACTCACTTCTTTTTTAAATAAGTTCTAAGCATGATTTAAAAGTTAAGAATGTGTAATTTTTTTTATCCCCTTTTGTTTTATTTAATATGAACATGGAGTCTAAATTTTGAGTTCTCTGGAATATGTATATTTTTTTCTTTTAAACATATTCCTTAATTTAATCATGATTTTAAATTTTCGTCCGTTATTGCCATAAGCCACGATAAGCCATATTTAATTTAAATTTTTTATTCCGGTAGATATTGTATTTTGTGACTATGAGCAAAATATATTTTATATGTTTTATAGGAAAAGATTGACCTTGGAAATAGAAAAAAGGAAACTTAAAAATAAAGTAAATGACTGCATTAGAAATATTCTTATTGCTTTTAAAACATTTTAGTGTAAAAAAGTGGTTATTAATCTCTTTAAAAAAATATTCAGTCCTGTATTATGTAAGTAAATATGACCATTTTAAAAAATATACTAAATCAGTCTTATCAATAAACTTCAAAACAGGCATAAAAAAACATTTTATTCCAATGCTTAAATATCATGTTTTATTGTTTAGCGTCAAAAATTACGTGTATCAAAAACGTAGAAAATGTTTTTATAATAGAAGGAAATTTAATAACTGATGCAGAATATCTATAATTAATTTTTTTTTATTACTCAGTCTCGAAATTTTAAAATCATAAACCGCAGAAAAATGTTTACATACAATTAAAAAAATTAATATACAGTAAAACCTCCCTAAGGTGAGCACGTACCATTCCAATAAAATTGGGTCATTCCGAGAGGTGGTCTCTTAATAGAGGTCATGTTTAAATCTAGATTTTAATTGTTTAAAAATGGTAACAATGTTACTAAAATTTATTTTTCACATTTGGAAAAAATATAAAAATTTAAGTATCAAAATAAAGTTAATTACATAAGTTAATTACTGCAGAGTTTTAAAAATGAATATATTGAGCTTTGCTTTAATTTTACAGTTTTATATTTTATAATTTTTATCTGCAAGCCCTTTCGAAGTTCAGTAAATAAATGCATTTTTTTGTGGACGGGAACAAATAATGACGATTTCATTACTTTATCTATTTCTTTGAGAGTTTTCCGACAGAACAGGGCAGAGGAGTTTATTGACCGTCATTCTTAATATGTATTCATTGCGTAAAAAGGCGCAAAGGGACTTAAAAGCTCTTAAAAACACTTAAAAGTTACCTGGATAAAAATAAAACTAAACTTAGTTTAGAAGTTTGATGAATCTCCGGAATTATTTTTTTAATGAAACCTTCTTCAAGCGACCAGGAAAAAACGGAATTTATTTCATTTTTTTTTCAAAGAAATCGATCTCTCATGGAGGGAGTTCAACTGGGATGGTCTCTGAATGGAGGTAAAATTTGTATTGAGCCTATGGGAATAAATTTCGTTCCATGAAAAAAGGGCCGTTCAGGGAGGTGGTCACCTAATGGGGTTGGTCGCACAGTGAGGTTTCACTGTACCAACCTTTTCGTAATATCTTAAACATCAAATATCATGTTTAACTCCGAAACAATAATAAATACACTTAACTGTATATAATATAATATAATCCGAAATCAGTAATAAACAAAAAAAAATCTCATGTAACGGCAAATTAATGTTTTCGAATGTGTCTCCTACGAAATTGATACAGATATCTTCTCTTATGAGTCAGTCACCCTTTCCAACGAAAGAGATAAAACTTTTTTGTTTTAATCGCTGGCAAAAAATAATTTGCAACACAGCATTGAAAGGTAAGAATAAAATATTTACTCATTTTTTTTTATTCACCTTTCCCAAGCTAATGAAGTTTTGATTATTTTTTTTTTTGCAAAGCATTGTTCATATTAGAGGTCTGCACGGCTGAAATTTCCAAGTCCGGCCCCGGCCCGGCCCGTGGCAAAAAAATTAGCCCCACCCGCCCCGGTAAAAAACTTAAAAGTTTGGCCCGAGCCCGGCACGGCACGGAAAAAAGTTAAAATCTCGGCCCGAGTGAATTTCAACAAAACATTGATTTTTTTTTTCTTTCTTTTTTTTTTTTTTTTTTTTTTTTTTTTTTGTAGTATTAAAAATCTGAAAAATGCTATACAGTAATACAGAAAAGCATAGAAAAGAAAAAAAGATGCGTTATAGACAAGTTCCCTTCTTAGCGAGTGTAAATGTATTATATATTCTTTTCTTATGTATTAGTATATTAATTATGCATGGTTCAACACGTTAGTGAGTTTAAAACTGGGTTCCGTCATATGCAGGTTCTTTTTCACACGTTTTATTGTGTTTTATTTTAGCTATATTTTAATAAGCGCAGAAATCTAGTGTTCTTCAAAAAGAATAAATTTTAATGTTTAAGTGTAGAATAATGGCCATTTGAAAATGTATGCATTTTTTGCAAAAATGTTTGGGCCAGGCCTAATTTTACTGACCTTTGAATGGACCAGGCCAAACTGAGACAATGATTTTCATACGGGTTGGGTCAAAATTAGGACTGAAAATTTTGGGCAGTGAAGACTCGCAATGAACCAGTCCCGGCTTTGTACAGAAAAAAATAAGTTAGGCCCGGCCCGGACCGGCCCGAGCCTTCAGAAAAAAGTGTGGCCCGAGCCCAGCCCGAGTTCCGTGAGTGAAAATCGGCTCGAGCCTGAGCAGGCCCGTGCAGATCTCTAGTACGCATTCAGTTGTTAAAAGAATTATATTTCAAACCGCTACATGAAGAAATATAACAGACAATCACTTTTGAACACTCTAACGATCAATCTTTTTCTATACAACACACAACTATTTTGCTAATAATCTTAACATTCCACATATCTACACGGATAAATGCTTAAAATTAAATAAGACTTACCTTTATTTTATGTATTCCATAAAGAATAATTTTAATGATATCCTAATCTGTTAATCCTAAGATGGCGGACAAAAAAAGTGATCATTTTTCTTATCTTTTATGGGTGTCGTCGCCTTGCTGCTCTGATTGGTTAATAAGCAATGCATACGTAAGTCAATCTTTCAGGAGTGAGACATTTCACTCCTTTCTAGAGAGTGGAAAATTCCACTCTTTAAGGGGTGTATTTTTATAAAATCCACTCCAAAATGAGTAAAAATGCCTGTCACTCTTTCAAAGAGTGAATTTTTCACTCCTCCCAATTTTAGAGTGCACAGCAAATGCTACACTCTTTTTTTTCATTTAAAGGGTTTTACAAAAGCATTTTATTTTGTGCACTCCTTCCAGGGCCAAAACTAGCTATATTTTTACCCGGGGAAAACAAGGATGTTGGCGCCCCTCCCCCTTTCCTCTGCAAAGTAAATTTACAAAGAGAAATTTACGAAAGTTTCTATTAGCCGACTTATTTTTAAATTTTAAATGTGTAACAGTAAAATATGTAATATTGAAATATATAACCAGCTTTGTCAAATATTTATTCATTAAAACCTAGGGGGGGGGGGGAATTGAAAAGAAGCGGAAATAATTCCGCTTTGTACAGGTTTCCATCTTAGCAAGTATAACTGTTGGTATTCTTTCTGTTGGAACCAGTTTTTTCATTTAAGGCACGATTTCATTATAGACGGTCTCAGTTTTCCAGCTTTTACTGTTGTTGTAGCATTACAAATTATTACAATTGGGGTACTTTAATGTCATAGTGATATGATTCACATTGTTTTAGGATCTAAAAAAACAGGATTTACTTGTAGGTATAAAAATGAATTCCAGTATTGTAAAATATCTTCCTGTAGTATCTACACCAGTTTTGCGGAATTATCAGTTATACCACTCTTCTTATTTATAGATTGATATGTCTAGATACTTTTCTGAACTTAATGCTAATTTCCAAATTTATGTGTAACTCAAAACAACAACAACAAAATTATTGAGTTTTTACTTTTTATTTTGTGAATTTTCGACCGCTTGGTTTTTATTGTCCCAGTCGGTCACCTCACCTCGCCTTCTCTAAGGCCAGATATGGTGATATGCATGTAAAAAAAGTAATTATAAGAAAAAGAATGGGGTTATTCATTTGCTGTCTTGTATATTGTAGGCGGATCTTTTTACCTATTTAACATTTTTAATGCACTGTACTAAGCTTTTCTTTTTGACTTTTCAGCTAGAAAATATTTTTTACACAAATTTCACACGCACATATATATATTGTATAAAACGGCAAACCTAATTTTCATCTGGTGCCCCCTGCGCGTGGCGCCAAGGACACATACCCCCTCCCTTAGTTTTGGCCCTGACACCTTCTTCCGTTTGTTTTTATTGTCTAGGGCAGTCATCCGACATCGCCCATAGCAAGACGGGAGAAAGAAGGCTCAACTCTGCTTAGGGAGAGAGATAAAAAAATAGAACAGCCTTCATATGGAATCTTTTCAGCAGAAAAGTCAGAGTCAAACAAAATCTTCATTTGGCGCCCCCTTCGCCTTTCGCTCTGGCGTCAGGGGCACATGACTCTTCTGCAACACCCCCCCCCCCCTCCCCCAGGAAATTGGTTGGTGTTTGCTAATTATAGGTGATGGACAGTTTCACACAGAAGAGAGGAGTAGAGACTGACCTACTGACCTTGGAAAATGTTGGTGATTCTTCTATTTGCACTCTTCTATTATAGATGAATCTTTTTATATATTTGTAAATTTTAATGCATTTGGTTCAGTTTTCCTTTTAGATTTTCCGGCTGTGAGACATTTTTATGCAAATTCGATATACATACATATACATTTTTGCATGTAAAGACAAAAAAATTCTTCATTTGGCGCCCCCTACGCTTTCTGTTCTGGCGCCCGGGGTACAGAAGGTTGGGGGGGTACGTGCCCCCCCCCCCCCCCCCCCCCCCCCCGATGCTGCGCCTATGTAGTATAGAAGTTTGATGAATAATGCGCCCTTCGGAATTATTATTCTAATAAAATCTTCTTCAAGTGACCAGGAAAAAATAGAATTTGTTCCATTTTCTTCAAAGAAATGGGTCGCTCATTGAGGGAGGTTTCACTGTATTCTGTATGTTCTAAATCATTTTTCACTGCCAGTGTTTGTAACATAAATAAACCCTTGCCTATCCTCGATTTCTGTTTGAAGTAACTTTTCCACAATCACTGGAAAACAGAACTCATATCTTTCTGTGATAGTTGTACAATGACATTTTAAAAGGATAAGAATTGTGACTTTTGTAGATTTCTGCTACTGTGAGAGTATGAATAACAAATTAACTATTTTGAAAGACTTTCCGAAACATGAAAATACCGAAACGTTGACATGTGGTACTTAAGAATAATACTTATTTCTATGTAAGAAGATATTTTTAAATGCGAAAGTTAATGTTAACTCTTTTTTGCCTGAATTTTTGTTTTCTGAAATTTGTTGGTACAATCACTTTAAAATGTTGCAAAATGAACTGGAAAAATAGTAAAAAAAATCATGCTTTTTTTTTTGTATTTATTTCAAAAAATGTAACTATTTTAAATGTGGGATTATGCATAATTTTTATAATAATTTACTATGCATAATTATTTGTTTTGTCTAAATTTATATAAAATAAGCTATTGAATTGTACATTATATACCTTAAGTAGTATTTTTATGACATACTAAAAATATATATATATTTATTTCTTTGCAGAGACTAATAATATTATAACTGTTATGAATAATAAATTAAGAATAATCGTATTTAGGGCTTAAAAACACTTTATTTTACGATCATCTTGAAAAGGACTTTACATAAATAACTGTCCCCTAAATGGCTAATAAAAATAGGTACCCATTCGTGCCTAGTGCTCTATATTTTGTACGTTACAAACAGGCATCAAAAATAGACTTGAAAACATAATTTCACAATTTAAAAAAATGCTTATTTCAAAGCAGTCTATGAGCTAAGATTATGACATTTATTTCGATCCTTCATAGAAAAAATACAATTAAACTTACTTTTTACATTTCGTCATCTTGAAAAATGAAAACTCTATAAACACCGAAAAGAGCCGGCCCCACCAGTGGCCAAGAGGTTCTGCTCTCGAATCTGGTAGACGGGAGGTGCTGGGTCCGATCCCAATCGCGCCCGTCGGTCTAATCGTTCGGAGTTTTCGTGGTTTTCCAATCGTAAATACAGGTTAGGTTCCCTTAGAAAGACCCCACGGAGGGCATCCCCCCCCTTAGGGCCCGTATCCCTCGTGTTGATAATTGGCCGTCATAAACACAACCAACCGAAAAGAGCCTTTATTTAAGTAAATAAGTATCCATCTTATGCTGCCATTTTCCGGTAACAGATAAAAACATTTATAGATAATTATTTCTTACAATTTTCACGTTATAAATAAGGAAAAAAATTACACAAATTTACTAAAATTCGAAACGTCCTAAAAATGGGACGTTAGGCATAAATGGGTTATAATGATTTAAAAATGCATTTAACAATTTTCTACTACATACTTTCGGTATCGGGATCGTAAGGGGTCGGGTCTGGTGACACAAAATGTTTTGGGCTGGGGTTTCAAATAACTGGTTCGGGCTGCGAAAAAAAGAGACCGATCTCATCTCTAACAGGCATCATCGGCTGGCCAATGTATCAATATCAGAACATATCGAGTATCGATTGCAGAACTTGTTCGGAATGCCCTGTTTTCAAGTTCCAACCTTTAACCCGGTAGGACGCGCGCCGTGAAACGTAACACGAGAACGGGCATGGGTTGCCAGCAAACCCCAAACATACCAAATGGCATAAATACAAAAAAAACAAAAAAACAACAAAAAAAAATCTTTAGAATGCTATCTGTTAGAGAAATTCCTGATAATTACACTCTTTCTCGAGAAAAATGATAACTGAAATGTTAAATTATCGTTAATTTAAAAAAATTAATAAACAATAAATTAAAAGCACTCACTTTTATTTTCCTTATTCGAAAAACTTAACTTTTCTTTACAAATTTTATTATAATAAAATTATACATTATTGCGGATAAAAATAATGAGATTTTTGAATTTTCATAATAATTAGGGTGTACATGGATCAGAAATTTTAGATTTTTTGCAGTTTTTACATATAGCTTCAATTCCTATAAGACTTTCTATAATTCTATAAGACAAAAACAGAGTTTGAATTCGCCGTTTTCGTATGCTGTCTACGGAAGGTGACCTTGAAAGTAGGTACTGATGGACCCGACCACTTCGGTTTATAGGGTGAGACAGCAGACGAATATTTTCGGGCGTGGAGTATCAAAACACCACGCGCCCGTCCTGCCGGGTTAAGGAGACGCTTGACCAATACAGGTTTTCGGCACGCTGATTGCAAAATCATATGTTAACTTAATGGAGAGATGGGCGAAAAATCATGCGTCGAGCATAGATTATGAAACACTTTCCACTACATTCAGAATACTGTAATAAAACTTCACAGTTTAACAGTTTCCGGGGCAAAGCAATTTCATTGCTAAAGCGTTGATATTAATGAATGACACCGGAATTTGAAAACAAATTTATTTCTAAATAAGAAAAGCTATATTTCGCATATATAATAAACCGAATTTTTTTTTACTAAAATTCTAGTGCCATTGTGTCATCTGGGAATTAAAATTAAGTGGTTTCATAAAAATACCAGCTCCCCTCAAGGTGTTAAGGAGAAAGATGATGTCTAAATAAACAATTTGGAAAACGGATAACGCATTTGAATACCCAATTCCTGCTATTAACCATCAATAGTCAGAAAAATATCCGATGCGTTTTTTTGTGTGTATGCTGTTCTGTACATGTTCTGTATAGATTTGCACGTATACTACATAGTATGCTAAAAGTGAGTTCAGTTAAACAAATAGCACAGTTGAAAATTTCCATTCAGTAATTTTCCGTGAAGAAACGGAAATGTACTTAGGAATTTCTGTGCAGCCCTTTATAAAATGTTTACACACTAACAAGGGAACCACTTTTGGTGTTGCTCGCACCTAGCATTGAGACCTGGTGCATTTTAAACCCCTATATTATGAAGTTTGAGAATCGATAAAATTTTTCTGTTAAAATAATATTTCTTGATTATACAGCAGCATAACTTTCTGAAAATGCTATTTTCGAGACCACCTAACGGACAATTAACATTAAAAATTTTTAAAGAAAAGCACTTAAAAATAAAAATTAGTTAATAATAAGTATAAAATATTGAAAAAAGTTTGAAAATTCCTTCAAAAACGCACGAATTTGATTTTGAAAAATTGCAACTTTATATTAATATTTTTGGCGTTGAAATAGTTGGCGTTTATTTTCAAAAGTAGAGCTTTCCGGCAACCCTAGTCAAATGTCATAGCTGAATTTGTAATAGCTATAAATTGCAATGTCCGACCTATTTCGCCAAAGTAATTTTTCTAAATTGTGTACAAATATTAATTTACTTTACGATTACTTTTATCGAAGGATCATTTAATACAGCAACATTTCATTTTAAACATTCGAAACTTTATTTCATTCAATTTCAAAAGAAAATATTTTGCTTATTTTGTATTTCACTAAAAAATAGTTTTCAATGATCTTCGAAGCTTTTATAGAATTATATTTATTACATATATATTTATCGTCTGCATAGAAAAAAAAAAACAACCCTAATATTTGTTTCTTATGCTATCAATTAAAAAAAAATTGCAATCTGATATAGTTCTAGTAATATGTTCTGTACATTTTCTCTTTGGATAAAGCAGGCGAAAAATTGTAGCGTCATATTTGGCGACTTAACTCACTTTTGGCGTGAAATAAACAAATAAATGTGTAATAATAAAAAATTAAAAGTATAAAAAAGTATATAAAATATTATTTCAACAGAGAAATTTTTTCGGTTCTCTAATTTTTATGTATAGGACTACAAAACGCACCAGGTCTCGATGCTAGGTGCGAGCAACACCAAAAGTGGTTCCCTGTAAGTAATATTTAAAAAGAAAAAAAAAGTTCAATTTAAAAACGCGTATCACAACTGAAAACGCACTTCCAGCAATTTTTGTTCATAGGGTTCAAATATTGTTCAATTTTCTGTAGCCAATTCTTTTGTGTGTCCTTGTAAATGTGTAAATAAACGATAAATTCTATGCAACACATATTCTAGAGTAAGCGCCATGCAGGACACCTCAGTATTACATATGAATTTCAGTATCTATATTATAAAGGACAAACATATCTGTGCGTAACGCATACGTCATTTTGCGAATGGCAACACTCTGAAATTTGAAATAAAATTATGGTTTTGCAATTTTCTCTATTGCAAATTTTTAATCTTCTAAACATCGCACATTTTAAATTTTTACACAATTTTTACGTATTATTTTTAAAATTTTTACGTATAAGGAAAAAAATGCTCTTTTAAATGCAATTTGTTTGAAAGCTGTATCTCAATTTATTTTTGAGATATTAATTTTTTTGTAGTTTTTAATACCATTTTACTTATCGTGGCAACAAAAGTACTTCATTTCTATTGAAAGTCATTGAAAGTAAACGGAAAATAGTCGAAAATAGGAGGTAGTGCATCTTTTTGTTGCCATTTTCTCATAAAACCTGAAAAAAAGTTGAAATTAAAATATGGGCTACGTTATGAATATTGTCTGTTATTCCGTAATAATGACGTCATATGCACACTTTTCTATAGACGAAGTTTAAGACCGGATTATAAAAGTGGATTGCTTTAGCGGATGCAAGTGACGTCATTTTATAAAAAGCGAGTATTTTAATTCTTAAACCTGAATTATGTTTTATAGAAGTGCGTCATTTTCACAGCCCAGCTGCTTTGAAATTCTTCACAGGTCAAAATGCTTCACTTTTGAAAATAATGTAATCGAAATCACACGCTGATAAAACGCAATGTTTTACAAAAATCTAGAGTGTTTTTATAAAAGAGAGATGACATGCAAATAATAGCGATTTATATTACAGAAATTGATGATTCTTGCCTGGATGGATTTGCTTCGCCGAGTTAGACAAGCAAAAAATTAATTCGTGGTTTAAAATAATATCGTGTTCCTGAAGTTTTTCTCGAAAATTCTCTCGAATAATAAAATTTTAATGCTATTTTTTAGGACATTCTATTATAATTTTATCAAAATAACATAATTTGCTTAATTTAATTTTTCCTAATTTTATATAATCTATATATTTAAAACACAAGTGTGTATTTTAGTCATCTGCCCTGATCTTTCTGCTGAACAAATATTACTAATATATATATATATATTTTTTAACTGAAAGCTCCTCCTTTGGAGATGTGATCGCACTATCTGTTTTTTTTTTCTTTTTTAATATCCCCACTTTTATATTTTAATTTTAAAAGCATTTTATGAAATTCCTTCAAAATGATGAAAATTAGATAGCTTTCATTATTGCAGACCAGAGAAGTATTTTTAACTTTATTCGTGCTATTTTCTGATATAAATTCAAAATTGTTTATAAAAAATGTTGTATAGGGTTTAGTGGCGCAAAATCCCGTTAGGAACATACTATAGTAGGGGAATAATAACGAAAAATGACATACTACTTTTGAAAACACGCATTTTTCCTCATAAATTTTCTGTATTGTTTTTCCTTCTGCATGTGTACTGATACTAAGTTTCAGACACTAGGCGAAATGCTTATTTAAGTGAAAATGAAGTCATATTTAAAAGAAAACGACCATTTTCTTAGATAAAACTAAACATTTTAACACAAATGCGTCTAAAAAACATAACTTACGGAAATTTTTACTCTCCGGAATTGAGATTAGAATCTCAAGTAAAGAGTGCGTCTGTTCACATAAAAGATGTTTCTGACAATCGTGACTTCAAGTATTGAGTTAAATTGATTTTTAAATGATCAAACAAAATACATTTTTTTAAACAATGATGAATATGGATATGAGAAGTGCGTATGCAAATTTTGAGATGGTGAAAATTGCTGTTTTCATTCCGGAAATCCAAGCATAAGAGACTCAATTGATAACCACATCCTAATAACTGACCTTTATTATATTTTACTCATTTAGTATTTATATCATAAAGAACAAACGTATCTGTACATAACGCTGACGTCATTTTGCGAATGGCAACACTTCACTATCAAATTTCGGTCCTGAAATTTTCGCTACTGCAATTTTTTAATCTTCTGTCCATCGTACATTTTCAATTTTCGTCGCATAGGGAAAAAAAATTCTTTCAAATGTTCGTTCGTTTAAAAACTGTATTCATTGACTGATGTATTATATTTTCTAAAATAATTTTAAGCATGATTTTTTTAAAAGTTTATCTTATCACGTTCCGATATCAGTACATAATAATAAGAACCATTTTTCACATAAAGCAACAAACATTTTTCAACATTTGTTTCTGACTATTTCTGCATAACGAAATTAATACTTCCTTTATAAACAAATAAAAGAATAATATTAAAAAAACCACCAATCTAACGTATTTGTGAAAGACAAATTAACGAAATTAATACTTCTTTTATAAACAAATAAAAGAATAATATTGAAAAAACACAAATCTAACATATTTGTAATCGTACAATTTAAATTTTTAGTACACCAAATACGATTTTTTTTCAAATGGAATTTGTTTGCAAAGTTCATCTCAGTTTACTGATTGTCTATGGTCTTAAAAACAATTTTAAAGCATGAAATATTTTTTAATTTACCTACATCGCGCGGAGCTCGATTACGAAAGATTAATCCGTTTGCCCTTAAAACAAAATAAAGAGTTCATAATTTTCTTACGGCTAATATCCATTAAAAAAAACTTCCCTAAGAATAATTATATGAATAAATTAAATGAATGTATAAATTATGGTTAAATTATATGAATAAATAAATAAAATAATATAAATAAAACACAAATTTACCAGACATGTATAAGCTCTGAAATTATCAGAATATAAAAGGATGCCATAAGTAGCAAAATCTTGGTAAATAACTCTTAGCATGCGGCAAATAAGAAAATATTGCCTTTGATAAATTTCAAAGATTTATTTGATTGCATATTTCGTATTTTATATATGCAAAATGTTTGTTAATGTAAGTGGTCAATCTAAAAAATTTATTGTATATAAAAAAATTATTAGTTCTCAATAAAAAAAAAAATGTTTTCACCTATATTCTTTAACCCAGGAAGCCCGGGTACGATCCTCTAGTATTTATAATAGTGTAATATCAATAAAATACACCGCAAACGATCTTTCCCGATAGGCCTTAAAGCAACGGAATTCTTTTGAGCATCCCTGTAAATGAACCGTAAACGATACACACTTCATTTTCAATATCGAACATGCCATTGTAATCCTGATTAGTTATATGAATTTCATGGTAATCTGATTATATTTACGCGAAATAGAGCATGGACAGACAGTCAGAATACGTAAACACTCTTCAACGATGTTGAAAAGTGTTAACCGCTTGGGAAAGAGCGACCGGTATACGCGTCGCGTAAGGTGCTCAGAATCTGTTATTATTCTCACCAGTAAATTTTTATTGTAAATTTTGCCTCACTTAGTGCGAGCATTTTCCCGATTTAATTAGGCAAAAATTTCTGTTTTGAAAAACCGGTGATACAAGATTAAAAATTCTGTAAAAGGCGCTCGTTCCGAAGGGGTTAAATATGACTAGGTAACTACTCATTACCTAATATAATTATCGAAATAAAAAAATTTCCATCAAAAAGTAGACGTCATATGCCAATGTAGTGCGTCGAAAAAAAAAATCCTACTATTTTAATTATTTTTAAAAATTCTGTAAAATGTATTTAAATTTCTATTTGAAGTAAGTCTTCAAACTTTATCTTCTTCTTAAAAATATTTAAAATCAAAGAAGAGAATTTATAAAAACGCACTACATTAGCATCTGACTTCTATTTTCTGATGCTGTAAATCATATTTCGATAATTATATTAGATAGTGAGTAATGAACTAATTATTGCCATAGGTTAACATGGGATTTTGCGAAAACCTGTATCGAATTTCCCAATAAATATTTTAGTCTTCACTTAATGTAAGAGATCGTTGGAATTTTTTACCCCTGGGCAGCTATCCGGTTTGTCCTTGCGATTATCAAACCTTGATTTTATCACACACTAAAAAAGATTCCATTAAATTAAATCCAAATATATTTTCTTTTGCAAAACTTTACTCAGCTAAATGTATTCTAGTGTCGCCATCTATTGACAAAATAAAATACTTTTCAAATTGCCCGATAACTCCATTCAATATTATAAAGGACAAACGTGTTCGAGTGTAAAGATGACGTCATTTTGAGTACGTCAACATCGGACGATCAAGTTCAGGTTTTGCAATTCTTGATACTGAAATTTTTGAAACCTCTAAATATGCCACTCTTTTAATTTTTACGCTGTCGTAGAGGGAAAAGAAATGCTCTGCAAATGCAATTCGTTTGAAAATTGTATCACAATTTATTCATTTATTCTGGCATTTAAGATAATTTCACAAGCAGGGATTTTTTAATCCATTTCAATCGCGTGCAGGCTCCATTATGGAAGAATAATAACCCATTTGTACTTAAAACAGTATAAATAGTTCAGCATTTGTCTCCTGCTAATTTTCCATAATATAATTAAAACTTCATCTATAAATCAATAATATAAAATTAGGGCTCTGAGGACTCTTAATATTGAAAAAAAAAGACCATTTTCAACATTTAATAGCTTAAAATGTATTTAATTTTAAGACACAATTTTAATTGGGAATGAAATAATAATATGCACTTTCATTTCAAATATTCAAAAAATTGCAAGATGCAGAATTAGCATTTACAGGGGCCTCTAAACTATCAACCATTTGTTGAGCAGAAAATCGGCATAACGGATTACGCGCAAGATTACAAAATAAATTTTGCAACTAGAATGAAAATTTTGGTGCCTACTTATACTTCAGATTATAATAATTACCCAGAACCTAAATAAACTTGTATTTAAAGCATTTTTATATTTTTTATGCAAAGTTGTATTTTGCTAATGCAAAATTTAGAAAATTTCAACAATATAACCACCTAAAAAATATATTTTTTTTAATAATAAAAAGGAAATTTTAGGTTCAGTTTATAACATGAAACGTGTGTTTTGAAAATTTCATGAAAAAATATTCAGAAGTTTTTGAGATATCGTGCGCGTTATGCCCAAAAACGTCATTGGAGAAAAATGACTGCAAAGTTTGGGAAACGCCGCTTCAGTTAGTGAGCGGGTATAATTCTAAAAGCCATAACTTTTGTTCTAATGGGAATTTCAAGGAAACAATTATATCAAAATGTTCAGAAAAGATAAAAGTGTAACATGAAAAAAATTTAAATTTTGAAAATTTTTAAGCTTTAAGAGTCCTGAGACTTCTTAAATTTCATTTAACATATATGTAATCGAAAAAATTCAATTTTCGCACAGCTGAGTATGGAAAAATGTACTTTTAAATTTAATTTGTTTGAAAAATGTCTCTCAGTTTATTGATTGTTTATGGATTTAAAAATAATTTTCAATCATGAATTGTTTTTAAATCTGTTTCTATGCGTGCAGCTTGGTTACGAAAGATTAAATCTTTTGCTCTTAAAACATTTATAAATAGTTCGGCATTTGTTTTCGGGTAATATTCAGGTGCTAAATTAAAAATTCAATGGATAAATTATAAAAAAATAATATAATATAAATAAAACACAAACTTAAGAGACATTTAATCGAAGTACGAGTTTAAACAGCTAAAATTATCAGTCTGCAATAAATGGAAAAAAAAAATTGGCGATTTCTTCGACCGTTACCTCCTGTCAGGCGGCTAATACAAAAGTATCACTTTTAATATACACTGACCTCCAAAAATTAAGGAACAGGGACTTTCGATTGTACACGGTTTGTCAACTATCAAAATTATTCACGAATTGGACTTCTGGGATGTTGATTTCATATTTCTCGGTGAAGACTTAGTCGGGTGGACAATTAAGAGGCTAATAATAAATTAAATAATAAAATAATATTTGCGATCACCTATGTAACAGAAAATGCTGAAAATGGTTTGTCACTGTGTTAAATGACGTCCTGTTCAACATTTGTGTGTATTTGTGTAAGCATAGCACTCATATTCGTAAAGATGTTATTTGCGTCTGTGAAAATTTCAAAAGTTTTTTGTTTATAGCATGCAGAGTTTTCAACCAAATTTAACACAACTTTTCGAAATCCTGACAAAGAACAGTAGTAACAATATACTGCAACTAAAACATGAATATATAGAATATTTGATGAGATATGGGCATTTGTATGAAATAATTTTTAACTGCGCATGCGTGGCAGATTGCAAAATTTTATTTCATAATTTGATTGTCAGTTATTTAGAGAAACTTCTATAAAATGTCCAGTTAAATATTGTGAAAACCCAGAAAGATATAGTGAGCTGACTGAAAAGTTGTGGAAAATCTCTTATAGTAGAGATGTTTTTAGTAAGCAACTTACTATATCGCCCTATCTTTGTGATTTTTCGCGATATTTGACTGGGCATTTTATATGAGTTGCCTTAAATAGTTGTCTATCAAATTACAAAATAAAAATTTTAGAATCTTCCACAAATGCGCAGTTAAAAATTATTTCATACAAATGTCCATATCTCATCAAATATTCAATATATTCATGTTTTAATTGCAGTATACTGTTGCTACTGTTCTTTGTCAGATTTTCGGTAAGTTGTGTTAAATTTGGTTGAAAACTCTGTATGCTACAAACAAAAAAAAATGAATTTTTCACAGACACAATAACATCTTCACGAATATGAATGCTATGCTTACGCAAATGCACACAAACGTTGAAAAAGACCCAAATAGTCATCTAGCACAGTGACAAACCATTTTCAGCATTTTCTGTTACATAGATGATCGCAAATATTATTTTATTATTTAATTTATTATTAGCCCCCTAATTGACCTCCCGATTAAATCTTCACTGAGAAATATGAAATCAAACATGTTCTTTACATACCACAAGTTCAAGAATATTTTACCAATAATTTTGGTAGATATTCGACAATCCGTGTACAGTCGAAAGCATCCAGTCCTTGTTCCTTAACTTTTGGAGGCCAGTGTATTTCGCAACTTTATTTCAATAAATAATTGCTATTTTTGATTTGTTAATTGGCATTCTAATAAAATATATTAGATGATAAAAATAATAATACTATTTTAGTTTGAAAAAAAATGGCCTTCACTTATGTTTTGTAATCAGAGGAGCCCACGTTGGATCCTTTAGTTTATGTAATTCTGGTGCTATAATCTAAAACAAATTTTGAAAAAAAAAAAAAAAAAAAAAAAAAAGAGAATGTTCGTTATCTCTCTTTACCAAAGATCTGTATACAATGCCGTTTATAGATAGTTATTTCTGAAAGTACATTTTCAGTTGTTATTATTTTTTAAACGGGAATATCGGTTACAGCATTTGGGAAGTGTTGGAAAGTGTTTCATAATGTATTCTTAAGGAATGGTTTTCTTTCTTGTTTACGTTTTGAAGTTTGCTTGCCTTTTTTTAATGTATTATTATTATTATTATTTTAATGATGATATTTTCACATTCAGAACCGTTTCCGAAAGTGACCACCTTATATATATATTACAAAATTTAATTTTTTTTTTGCCAAGGTTAAAATTATTCTACATAAGTTTCCCTCTTTTGTAATATTCCATTTATTATACCGGTTTATTAAATTAAAACCTTAGTCTATTAATCTTCATAAGACCCTATTCCATCTAATAATATTTATTCCAAAGTGCGTAAATCTAAAAATGGCTCTAACTATTTATATTTCTTTAATAAAACGCCTTTTATTATTTAATTTCCAATTAAAATTCGCTATTAAATCCCGGTATAATTGCTAAAATATTATAACTCATAATCTATCCCGTCTAAAAAAAACTATCTGTTTTAAATTCATTCTTTTATTAAAAATTATCCAGGTGTCTACTAAGATATTCCAATGCTTTAAAAATTACACGGAAATAAATTCATTTTTCTTTTTGTTAAAAATCGTCCTGCGGACAGAAAAGCTATCTTTAGATGCAATCTCGATAGCAGAGACTAAATTTTGTTTATACCTAGTGCGTCTGGGTACAGAGCTTTTCGAAAGTTCTAGAACAATGTTTGGCGCCAGGAAACCTGGTTACTTCAAAATTAATCCTACCGGTAAATGCTAATAAACCCTAAAAAGAACCGATTATGATTGGAAGAACGAGATTGGCTGGTTTAATTTGTAACCGTGAGCCAAAATATTATAAATACAATTACAGAACCGGATACGGAGAGTTTTTTTTTCTTGAGAGCTTCTGAGATTTTGGAGAGCTTTTGAGAACTTTTTGAGAGCTGTTTGGGAGCATTTTTTGAGAGTGGATTATGTTTATTATGTAGTGAGTTTACTATTGTAGTAAGAATATGGTGGCAGAATGAAGCGACAAAGATATCGAGCTGAGTACGGCGATGTTTACAGAATATGTGCAATGACAACGGAATAAAGTAGAACTGAGAAATCGAGTGGTAAGTAGAGGAGAGGTGGAACTTCGTTTAAATGAGTTATTTATGTGAGTGAACTCTATTATTTTTTTCCTCGATTATTTTGAGCATTTCCCCCTAAAGCCAATTCTGAGCGTGCCGATAAAGCTGGATTACTTTCCAATCGACTGCATTTTTTTATGTTCCTCGACTGTTTCATTCTCAACAAACCAATCGGCCTAAAACGCCTGTGCTGTTTAAACTGGAAACCCAAACAATTTCGATAAACGACTACTGCTTTCGTTCATATATTCACAATGTATATATAAATCTGCAGCCCTAATCGTAAAAGTTCAAATAAGACCCGGTTAGGGGTCAACCTCAGTTTTCCCGCGAAAGAAAAAATCATTTAAAAATACAGAAATGTAAACAGGAAATTTAAGAAGAACGTTGCTGGGATATTGGTTCAACAATAGCTTGCGGACTGCTTTCAAGATTAGTACATTCTCTGATGAGCAGTATAAGTGCGAGGTCGCTATTTTTTCAAATTCTCACCAAACGGAAGGTCTAGTATTTCATACATTTAACTTAATAAACATGTAATGAGGTAGTTTTTGTATGCTCATTAAAAAATGATAAAATGTTTTCGCATCTCTTTACAGGTCATTACTCATATTTTGGGAATTATTCATAATCTGCACGTAACAACCATTAAAATTGGAATATGCACGCCTTCAAAGTGTACGCGAGAGGATGTCGATAAATTAGTAGACATCAGTAAGTATCTAAAACTTATTTCGTCAATTATTGCTGGTTTTACACCCTTTTTTTAAGTAAATTTGTTTCTCAGAAGCTTTTTATAAACATTAGAGATTTTGAAAGAAATATAGCTTTAACATGTTGAAGATAGATATATAAAGAAAAAACTGAGATTTTCGAAGTAATATTTCACATAATTTTAGAGTTAATTTCTCTTTGGCATATCTTTAAAACATTTAAAAATGTCATTCTTACATTCTTCTTACATTCCTCTATTTGTGTGTTCGATGTTTTGTTGTTATGGTTGATGTTATTACTGATGAAGCTATGCGATAGCATAGCACACTTTGTAATGTTTACACTTTGTATGATTTTGATTTTAATTAAATGCTTTATGAATATATTTTAAGTTTAATTGTTTTTTAAGTGTAATCCTGTCTAGAAACAGAGATTATGGAAAAATTTGAAATCAAATCATTAGGTTGGATTAGATAAGTAGATGGAATTTTCATAATTTGGGATCATGATTTGCAGTCTTTAAATATTTTTTTGATAAAGCTTATTGAGTTGGATTCAAAGATAACGTTTAGCTTAGAGATTGAGAAAGAGGGTATTTTACCCTTTCTTGATATTAAATTAATAAAGAACAATTATGGAAATAAATTGAAGCGTACTGTTTATAAAAAACAATGCAGATCTAACAACTTTATTTCTTTTGATTGCAGCTTACCATTTTCATATAAAATTGCTGCCTATAATTTTTACGTTAAACGTGCTTTCAAAGTTTGTACGGATAAATACCTAGAAAAAGTTAGTTTAGTTAAACAGATTACTATTGACAATGGCTTCCCTCCTAAATACATTTATAGATTAGCCGATCAAGCAAAACAGAAGAATGAATTAAATTTGAGCAAGTTTAGTTATTGCACGTTTGAATATAACCCGCAACTTAATGAGAGATTGAGATATTCATTACTGAAATATGATATTAATTTAATAGCTAAAGCTTGAACAAAAGTGAAAGAATTGATTCATAGTAAATTTGATCCAATTCCAGATTATGAAAAAACAGGAGTTTACATAATCCCTTTCAGCACTGAACATAAAAAACTTTATTCTGTATTGGTATGACATCTGGAAAATTTAAAGAAAGGCTGAAAGAGCATTTATCTGATATTAAGTTTAACAAACTAAGTACAGCTTTATCCAGATTGCATCAAAAAGAAAATATTAAGATAAACTTCGAAAAACCTAAAATGATCATTTCAGCATCTAAGCATTACTCTTCAATAATCCGTGAATCCATTGAGATTTTACTTATGAGTGATACTGTTTGTAATGATACCCTTTCTTATAGTATTCTCGCAATTTGGTATAATTTCCCAGGTATTTCAAGAGCTCATGAAAACATGAATTGATCTTTTCACCCCTCTTTAGCTTCGCTTGCGCACGCGTAGTATTTTGTTTTGTTTTTAATTACGTTTTCTATTCGAGCCAGTCATCCTTTCCCCTTTGAAAATGAACGCGAGTGCGTTTGATAGGTCTTTAAGGTTACATTAAATAATCTATATATATAAAAGAAAGTCTGGATTTTGTATTAATCAACGCGCAGCCAAAACTACTGAACCTAAAATCTTGAAAATCGGGGTAAAAATACTTCTTACGATATAGAGTTCCGCTAAGAAAGGATTTTCCAAAATTCCACCCCTAAGGGGGGTAAAAAAGAGAACGAACTTTAGAAAAATTCCTTAAAAATCTGATTTTATAGTTATTTTTCAACTGATAACATATTTTGGTGTATTTTTGTATGCTGAATCGAATGGTACTAACTAAATTCTTTTAATCCCAATAGTTCGAGAGATATTTCATATTTTTCTAATTTGGCACTATCTTTGGCGCCAAAACCTGAATTTTTCAAGTGATAATTTCTAAAAACTCATTCTTTTCATTCTGTGACTATAGCAAGGGGAAAAAAATCAAATTGAATAATTTTTTAACCAATCCTTTTGGTTAAATAAAAACAACTTCGTCAATTAGAAAAAAAAATCAAACGCCTCAAAAACTAAAACTAAACTTAAAAAAACTGTGTTACTTTTTCGTTCTAATTTTCGTCGCGATACCATGCCAAAATGTATGGTATCGCGCCATTTATTTCAACCCTAATCTTGCAAACGATTTTTATTGCAAACCGTGCCACACATTAACATTTGCTAATTACTGAACGTGAATATTTTTATGCAGGAATTTTTAATGATGGAATTTCTTTTATTCCATCATAATCTCGCAAAACTTTTTAATTTGTTATTTTTTGAATAGAAAATATTTATTACTGATACTGATATAGATTTTACCATTTCTCAGTTATCTGATGATGAGGAAGCTACAATAAAATTATTTCAGAAGTTAGGAATTATACATATAAAAATGTTTTGTTCAAAAAAAAACATGAATGTCTTCATTGAAAGAATGAGATGTTTACTACAATGTGAGACATACGTATTACGTACGCCATGCTTCAGTAGTAAAAGACATTTACAATTTCAAAACTGCAGTTTAAATTGACTATATTTTATTACTTGCAAAATATTTATTTATTCTTATTTTTTAAGTATTTATTTTGGTACCCGTCGACCAATTTCGCCATATTATATAAATCGCCAAATTATACAAATTGACATGTTTTTTATTTTAAATAACGAAAGAACAAATAAATTAGTATAACATTAATAAAAATACATTTAAAACGTCGAAATAAAAATCACCTGATGACGTAAATACGTGTAACTTGCTTAAAGTCAAGTGAATGTGACATTTACGATCAACCATTATTGGCATTTAATCTTATAGTTTGGCAATAGATTTTTGGTCGACGGTATAACCAAGTAGTGCCATTATTTTTATTGATTTAAAAAAAAATGGTAGGTCAAAGTCTGTAATTTTCAAAAGTTATACTTTTAAAATGCTCATTTTTTTTATCAACAATTTTTTTTTTTTCTAATGTATCATTTCATTTTTGCGCCAACTATTACCCTTGGTGACAATGGTGTTGGCATAACAGGGAAATACCAAAACAGTTACTGATTTTATTTCAAATGTAAAGAAAAAAGGTTTAATGAGCAATAAATATTGTAAATATCACTATAACTCAGATTCTACTGAACAGAATTTTGTAGAACTTACACTGTTAAATAGTAAATTTGGTTTATAAATGTTTTAATGTAAAAACAAACATTCTAAGTTGCTACGGGAGTTCTAAAATTAGGTGAACTCGATTATGAAAGATTTCAAGTCAACTAATTAAATGCACAGTAAGTTAGTTATTTTTTCAGGGATTTTTCAATATTTATCATATCATTCTGTATTGTTTAGTTACGGAGCTATGCGGAAAAAGTTCTCAGTGCTACTGTAAAGAAAACTGGAAGATATTCGCTACAGAGATAAGGTATATTAGAGAGTATATATGCTATAGTTATGGAAGTTGAGCTGAGTTCCTTAAAAAATTCAGAAGTGATGCAGTATATACCAACCCCTACCACCCACAGAGTTCTGTAATCAGGTTAACGCGATTATGAAAGTTATATTTAACTATCGCAATATATATATAATGCAAAGAGAAATTTCATTCCGGCCACTTATATCTTGAGTTCTGCTGAATAGATTTTAATGGGACTTACATTGTTAGTTAGATAATTTTTCAGAAAAGATGTTAGTAAAAATTATAACGTTCTACGTTGCTTAGTTAAATAATAATCGGGAAAGCTCTAAATCAGATGAACCCAATTTTGAAAGATTTGCTTTTTTTAAAGGTTCCACTAAATGAATTTTTATGGGATTTAAACTGTTAATTAGACCATTTTTAGGGAAGGTTTCGGTATATTTTCCAGTTTAAAAGATTCCGCTAAGTTGATTTCGATGGAACTTGATCAGTTAGTTAATTTTTCACTGAACCTTTTAGTATAAAGCACATATCATTTGCTGTTGCTTGGTTGTTAGGTTGCTTGATTGTAGAGTTTTAGATGAAAGTTCTAGAATCAGGCGAACCCAATTATTAGGAACGATCAGCCTTTTCAATAAGTCTAATTAACAGATTCTGATGAGACTTGCATTGATAATTTTTCATGAACGCTTTTAGTATGTTACATATTTTTCTATTGTTCTTTACCGAATTCTACACTAACAGATCAACTAAAGAAATTGGTCCTTAACAGTCTAAATTTTGTATGACTCAATAAAAAATATAATAGCGTAATGACATTCATATTGCTTTCAGCAATTCGGTTGGATACACCAGGTAAATGTCCATATTGCTTTAAAACGCATGATCAAATTCACAGACATATTTTGTTTCATTCAAGATTTCTTTAGAAAAACCGACCAGCGTAGCGGGCGAAGGCTGCTAGCATCTTTATATATATGTAACACCTTTTTAAGTAATTATATGTATGTTTAAAGTTTATATTAATAACAAGGTGAAAATCCCTTTTACGACACTACTTTTTGAATCCATTGATTAGTTTTTGTTTGTCTCAAAACGTTTCAGTTGCTTCTGAATTGACAAATGTTTCTACCTTTTTCTGTTAAATGTTCTTTGCTTCTGATATTTTGTTTGGTTAAGAAATAACATGTAATATTGGATTGTTTGCCGGAAAATGTAAAACTTAACGTTAAATGTACTTAAAAAAATATTTTCTTCGCTAAAATGTTAAATTTAGCGACAAAAAAAAAAATCGCCAAATGCACCCGGAAATAGAATTCTAGCCTGAACAGAAATTGTTGAAAATGTATTTTAATTGTATATGCTTTTTCCTTCTTCTTTCATTTAAACATAGTTTTTAATAAACTCAAAAAAATTTATATTTGAATGCATAATTCATACATCTTTCATTATAAAAATACATTTTGATGTAGTTGGTGGACAGCCTAAACAAGCCGGATATGGCAATCCCAAAATTTTTTTGTATCTCATACATATTAAAACTTCAAAATTCCCTGTCACAGTTCCAAATTTAAATGACAATCTATGCTTATCTCTATCATGAAGTTTCTAAAGATAGAGGTTCATTGAATTGTGTGCATTTTAAAAAGAGATACGGTGAAACCTCTCAAAGAAGACCATTCATTAGACCATAAATAATCGGTCTTTCAGAGAGGTGGACTCCGAATAGAGGAGATGAGTAAAGCAAAGTTTCATGAAATACGTACTACAAAAATAATATATTATTGAATGTAGTTTATTATATTTCATGTATATCCACCTTTAAATAAGGACTTAATTGTATTTTTCTTTGATTTTAACAATTTCTCATTAACAATTTTTGTTTCTAAACATTCTTTGATCTCTTTAAAGAAATTATTTATTTTAGTATCATCTCTAACAGGTATCAAATTTTCTATCACTCTAATGATTTCAACAAGTCTTTCTTGACATAAAATAAAAGCTTTAACTGACGGAAGCTCGTCGTCTGAATCAGGATGAGCTCATAAAATAGATTTTAAAAAAACTCGATTGTAGTACCATTCATTTTTATTAATGATTCTAGAATTTATTTTTTAATATAAAACTTTAAGTCTTATGTTTGTCGAGATTTTCTATAATTCGATTCTCCCAGTCTTCAGATAAATCTTCGTAACACTCAAGAGCTTCCTCATATTTATGTGATTTGGTGTCATAATCAACTTTAAATGAGTTTGATAGCTGAATTACTTCATCTTCTAAGGCACTGATACCAACAATGGATTTTTCTATGGATACATTGCTTAGTACTCAAGTAAAGCATTTGACAATTGTTTGTGTCTTTATGGTATCTCATTCACATTTTATCCATCGAATAGAATCAAGTATATTGATGGATTTCACAATGTCGGGCGCATTTTTGATCTCATCTATTAGCGAAATGAGTTTTCGTAAAACAAAACATATGTATTTCAGCTTGAAACAGTGAATAATTTCCTGATATGACGGAGGATTTTTGGATGTCGTATTAGGAGGGAGAAATATAATTTTCACACTTTTCTTGACATACAAGTGACAAGGACCATTATTTAAAATAAGGATAATGTTCCTACACTGTTTGGTCATTTTTTTGTCAAAGTCATATAACCAATTTTCAAAAATGGTGGATGTCATCCACGCCTTTCTGTTAGATTTTCAGATCACTCTTATTTTTGTCACATCAACATTTTAAAAGCAATGTGGCTTTTGAGCCTTCCATATTATAATTAGTTTTTCTTTTTTGTCAGCGGCATTTCCACAAAGGGCCACAGTATGTTTCTGTTTAGCCTGTTTTCCTACTTTTTCTTCATATGTTTTCTTCATAAGAGTTTTAGTGGACAAGGCACGGAAGAATAATCCAGTCTCGTCCAGATTATAAATGTCACGATCTGAATATACTACGAGATTCAATGGAATTTATCTACATCGGTCAATTCTCCACAAATAGATTTGATGGCAGTGTTGTTTCTGTGACGAAACTTCTCCAACCACTCATTGCTTGCGCAAAAAACTTTTGCCCCTATAGCTTCTGCAATTTGAATGACCTTCTCTTTCAACAAAGTTCCACTCAATGGGATATTATTTTACCTTGCACACTTAAAACACTGCACTGAAGCTTCGTTAAGTTTGTTAATTTTTTTCCTTCCTTTTTCTTTTAATTCCGCAAGATTTCAATACCTCGTACTATTTTAACAGAATATCCTTTTTTTAACGTATTGTTTATTTGAGTTTTTCTTCAGTTAAACTGTGCCGCCAATTTCCTCTCTGATGTTCCATTCTCGTGTGCTCTTAAAATTTTCCCCTTTGTCTTCCAAAGTTAACACAGATCTCTTAGACATCAATTGGTTTACTCAGCACAGAGAAAAAAAAAATACGATATGCATTTCGATGCGAACTTCCACTGCTAAACAATACTGACGTGATAACAACAAGAGGAAATCTTTCCAAGAAAAGCAACAGAATTGAGATAAACTGGAATCTGAACCACCCTTACTCTCTCTCTAGAAAATGACTCCTACAACCTACAGGTGTCTGTTACTCGGCCAATTCCAGGAAAGGGGACAATAGCCCTTCTCCACGCAACACCAACTATCCCTCCGTAACCATAGTAACATTATATGTGGTAACGCACGACAACCAGCTTTTCCTCCTAAATGGGGGAAGGGGAAGAGATGGCCTTGATTCGCTAGGTCTAAGAAAGTAGATTTAGCTGACCGTGTTTTCCAAAAAGAAGTGGAATTTCGAGATTTCCCCATGCAAAGGAAAGTAATCCTACTCTGTAACGGAAAAGTTGAAAAGTGGTCTTTCAGGGAAGGAGACGGGAAATAATGGCCCTTTAATGGAGGAAAATTAACATTGAGCATATAGCCCAAAACTATATACCATAAATAAACGGTGTTTATGATAGGTGGTCTTTCAGTGAGGTTTCATTGTATAAGCATCGCATCTTTCACACAAATAATTGAATTTCGGTATCCACCCTCTTAGATGTCTGCAATAAAAATTCCCAAACCAAAGAGCATAAAAGTGACACTTGTTGCGCTGTATATATTAAAGCCTAATACAGATCTATTTATGTGAAAGTGTAACAGAATATGAAGATTTAATAAATTCCGTGCGTTAGTTTTTGAGATATAGCAATCGCGAAAATCATTAAAAATGGAGCGTAGAAGCGCCACCTGTTGGGAAATTCACAACATAAACTATCAACAACAATTTATGTCAATCTTTAACAGAATCTGAAGTTTGATGAAAATCCATGAATTAGTTCTTGAGACAGTACAATTGCGGATATCGTGAAAAATGCGGTATAACAGCGTTACCTCCCAGCAAAGAGGAAATTGCTGGCCAACAGCAAGGTAGGTGCTCGCAATGATGGGGATGTGCTGGCTAATAGCCTACCACTGCATGACCACTGCTGGACAGCTTCAGACAACTTTGCCTTTGGAAATCATCAGATAAAATTCTGATCGGCCTACGTTTTATCTCATGCGCTGGCCTAACACACTGTGGAAGTGCACGAACTTTTGCAGTATTATTGCTGGGAACCCTTACGCTAGGTGTCGTTGCGAATATCGAAGACATTGCATAGTTCAAAATTCACCGTTTGGCACTATTCTGGTTATTTGGAATTTCATTCTGGAATTTTTATTCTTTTATTAGGGCCCATCGTGGCTGAGTGGATAAGACACCACGCCGCTAATCGGTTGAGAGCGTAGGTGGGGGCGGGTTCGAATCTCACCCGTTCCGTTGCACACTCTTTGTGGAACCCCCAGGATGTAATTCTCTGGTGTTGTAAATTTCCTTGTGCTATCTCGTCCCTGTATATCGACGATGACTTATAAGCGGGCCCTGGTGTCAAGCACACAAGTCTGATGTATGTGTTCTACAAAACAAACAAACAAACATTCTTTAATTAGCGACCATTACATACGTTGTGATTGTGATCAAGAACAATTTCAAATATTAACAATTACTGACAAAGTAATTGTAATAGCAAGTAATGATTTCTTTGCAAGTATATAAAATTTCATAAATCTTAACGTGAACATTTTGTAATTTCTTTATTGTAATATTTTATTTTACATTACTTTTACACTTCGTAAACCATGATATTCAAAATATTTTTTCTTTCGGTTATTAGCGAATTTTCCAGATTAATTTTAACTATTATGCATTTTCATAGCAAGGAAAAAGCTGATTGATATTAACTATAACATCAACTACTTAATTATTTCGCCGACAGATTATGGCGTCTTTTGCTAAGCAAAAACGACAAAATAGTTTCTATTTAATATTTGCTTAATAGTAAACAATCAAATATTTATCGTAAGAATAAATTTAATGGTAAAATTAATAATTGACTTTGCTTTTCAATCATTTTTATTTTGTTTATTATAAAAATATTGTACTAATTTGTAGTTATCTTGGCGATATTTATTTCATTTTAATTTTCTTTATAAAATTTCTCTGTATTAATGTAACGATTTCTGTCAAAAATGAAAGATTTTACCTCTTTTAAAATCTTAATTTTATCTTTAACACTTTCGGGACGGGAGCCTTTTACGAAAATTTTAATCTTTTGTCACCGTTTTTTAAAAACAGAAATTTATGTTTTCTTGAATCGAGAAAATGCGCTGATTAAATAAGGCAAATTTTACAGTAAAATTTTACTGGTGAGAAAAATCAAGGATTCTGAGCGCTTCATGCGGCACGTATACGTGCCGCTCGTCCCCAAGGGGTTAAGATCGGTCCCAATGATATGTTTTTTTGTTACTGTATTAGGTGAGTGCAAAAGCTCTACCCGTTTTTTTAGCGAAAACAAGAAGGCAGAGAATAGAAAAATTTAAGCGCCTATGAATTCACGCAAGCACCATAATTATGTATGACCTCTTGCCATCTGTTTGGTAGTATGTGAATCCCACACCGATAAAACTCCTCTGTTTTAGAATCAAAATACTGATTTAATGCCGTTTTTACAGTCTCCACATCATTGAAGTTTCGGCGAGCGAAGGCGTCGTGTAACAATAAAAAAAGGTGTTAAATTGAAGGAGCAAGGTCGGTGCTATACGCCGGGTGTGGTAAAACTTCCCAACCAAGGTTCAGTAATTTTTGCCGAGTCCTTAAAGCAACATGAGGTCTGGGTTTGTCGTGATGAAAGAGAACCACTTTGCGATTGATGAGCGCTGGCCACTTAGACGTGAGTTTCGCTCTCAGTCTATCCAATAGTTGGCAGTAGAGGTCTGCATTGACCGTTTGGTTCCGTACGAGGATCTCCTAGTTGGTTATTTCTTTGGAATCTCACCATACACTGAGCAAAACATTTTGGGGATGGTGTCCTACTGTTTAGGTCGATGGAATAACCTCTTCAACATCGGCATACGGTTCTTCGGTGCTTCACATTACGGTACAGTACCCACCTCTCATCACCCGTTACAATTCGGTTCAAAAATGATTCCCTCTTCTTACTGGAAGGCAAAGAAACGCGGTTGTTGATACTCTCTTCTCGTTGCCTTACTGTAAGCTGGTGTGGTACCCACTGATCGAACTTGGTGATGAAGACAAGCGCATGCATCCGTCTTTCGACTGTTGTTCTGTATGCCAAGAACATTTTCAATAATTTTTCGACTGTTGGATGTGGGAAATTTGTTATGGTTGTGTTCAGATCCTCGTCAGAAACCACTGATGGGCATGCAGAACAGGCATGAACTTTACAGCTCCTGTCTCCGTCCCAGAATTTCCTAAACCAACAGCAGCAGACGCTATCTACCACGGCATCTTCCCCATATACTTGAAAAATGCTGCGGTAAGCTGCGGCTGCTTAAATGTCTTTATCACACTCATACAGTAAAGAATGCCTGACGTGGTCTTTCTTGCTTGCCATGTTGTTTCCCATTCCGCATGATCTCTTCATGCAAAGTTGTGCCTATACATACTCTACCTGCTCCACGCATTATTGGCCACTTTCCATTCCTCGAAACGTCAGCTCTAACGTCCGTACTCCACTCAACATTTATATATGCTCAAAACGGGTAGAACTTTTGCACTCACCCAATATATTGCAAGAGATCATATAGAAATCTTATAGTTTGTGCTTTTCATTAAAAAAGTTTTTTTCGAAGCTGAACATCTTAGAATATTTAAGAAATGCTGTAATTCTTATAAAAAAGCTTCAAAAGAACAAACGTCTTTGAAGTATACGTGGAACTTTATCATTTGTTTTCGAGTCTAAAGGTTAAAATGTTTATCTGCTTTCAAATATGCTTACGATGTGATGTTTCTAATCTGCTTATGTAAAACTTCATCGCCATCAGTTTCTACTAAAAGCAACGTTGAAATATAAATTTAGCTTATATGTCCAGGTTTACAATTGCCAGGCTTTGGTGTGTTCTTTGAATGCAAACGGTTCGTTCTCCAGCAGTGATTTGTTATTGTGTACTAAAATATATATGCGATGATGCGTTGTTATTGCCAGAGACTAGCAACTAACAGTAGGATAGAGGCTAGTGCTGATTAAAAACTACTGGCACAGCAAAGGTCCAGCAGCACATACTTTGGATAATGGCCTACCGCTTTATAAACACTGCTGGGTGGATGTCTGCTCATAGTAAAAGAAAAGCTATCTGATGGTTTACCTCTGTATTAAGACTGCAGCATAAGTGCTGGTGCTGGATTAAAAGTGCTGGCCCAGCAAAGGAATAGCAGTAGGATAGGTACTAGCACTGCAGGAAAAGTGCCGGATTAAAGTAATGTGATGGCATATCAATGCTGGCCTGCTGTTGGCCATCACTGATGGGCCAGCTGCATTCCGCACGGACACTTTTGTACTGGTTTAAGTAATGGCACCAGCTATTTATCCCAAAACGTAATCAGCACCTAATTATACTATGGTGTAATTGAATATGAAATTTGATCAATATCTGTGCAGTAGTTCTTGAGATATAAAAATTGCAGAAATCGGGAATAATGGATCACAGCAGCGCCACCTATCGGGCGATTTACAGCAAAAAGTAATCAGCACTAATTTATATCAAGGACTAAGTGAACCTGAAGTTTTGTGAAAATCTGTGTATTAGTTCTTGTGATATAGATATTAAGAAAATCATGAAAAATTCAGCATAGCAGCACCATTTGTTGGAAGATTTACATAAAAAACTAATCAGAACCAATTTATATCAAGGTCTAACTGAATATAATTATTTATCAAATTCCGTGCATTAGTTCTTGAGACAGAGTACCTTTAAAATCTGTGTCACGTACATACATACAGACAGAGAATTTATCAAACATATTTTTCGGGGTCTCTGACCCCTAAAACGTGCAAATCCGTCGAAAAACGGAATTCGAAAATTTTTACGAATCCGAAACTTTCTTCTTGTAAAGATAGAAGGTAGCAAAAATATACTAATCGTAAAAAAAAAAACTATATATATATAAAATTTTCAGTAAAAATCCATTTCTCTCTACGTAGCAACATGTTCTGAAGCACGAATAGCCCGGGTTGGATGTGGATACCCTGGTAAACTTGAAATGACGATGTTAAAATGAGGAATCTGTATTATAAATAACAATATTTCGAATAAATATGTACCATTTTATTGGCAAAATGGTCATAATATGGCTCACATCAGTTTATTATGGGCTCCACGTATACTTCTTAAGCAGAAATTAACCCATAAATGTCTGATTTTTCAAAAATCATTGCAACAATGCTTTTCGACTTTCATCTTTTAAATAAATAATGGGAAAAATGCTTTAAAAAATCATATTTTGTTTTAAGTATGGTTTACGGCAAAAAAACAGTTTGTTACTAATCGGAAATATTGATCTTTAATTGAAAAATTAATTTTCCTTGGTAAAATTCTATAATATTAAACATACAAGAATTTTAGAAACTATAATAAGAAATAAATTTTACTTGCTCACTGTATAACAAAATAGGGTATTTCGCAAGTTTATAAACAAAACAAAAAGAACAAGTAGCAACAATTGAAAAAATAAATCTATCTTTATTCTTAAACAGCACAAGTGTTGCCATCAACATGTTGAAAATCGATTTAATAATATTTTCAGAATGTATTTTATTGGCAATATTAGGCACTATACCTTCAATATTATTCTAATAGTATTTTAGAGTCTAAATTGGGTATGTTGCCGAAAAGCAACAACCGGGATTTAAGGGTTAAGTATGTGTTTTTCTGTTTCTAACACTTTCCAGCATAGTTGGAAATAGTTTACGAATTCAGTTTGTCTGTCTTTCCGTGCTCTAACACTATCAAATATGCTACGATTTTCATGAATTATGTTATTTATATTTACTATACAATTTTCAGTACTGGAAATTTAGAGTGTATGAATTATAACTCGTTTATAGCCTTTGAGGGGCTGTGGGATATATTATATCTTACTTAATCAATATTCGCACCAAAATCTTTTATTTAAATTTTGCTTTTCTAACTTTAGTAAAAAAAATTCTCAAATTGCATTTCCGTATTTTACTTTTTTTTTTCGAAAATTCCGGTGTAAATTCAACATTACAAACACGCAATTACTTGCCCCTCTAAGGGTTATAGGAACACACAAAATAATTCCGTTACAATTCAGTCTATGAGGAAAATGTTTTTCTGGTGTATTTAATTATTGTTAGAATACTTAAAGTACAAGGAAATTGATATACATCACTGAAATGGATTACAATATACATTTTTAGGAGTGAAGTATGTTCATATAAAGAATAATTCAAGCGATTCAATTTATAGTTAATTAAATCACAGTTCATGAAAATAATAGAGGGAGAGCAAAATTGAAGATGTCACCCCAACAAACACAGAGCTATCGGGAAGCAATCGGACGACTGCCGCTTGCCGATTCTGGCGGTAACGGCACGATATCAGGTTGCCGATATCGGTTCCAACACTTTTGTGGTCCCCCAGGCGATAGTCGGTCCGAAGGACTGGCACTTGGTCGGACCGGTGCCGGCAAGATCGGCGAGAATGCCGACAGGATACTATGCCGCAGGCTAGCCATACGAATGCCGGCTGCATCCCGACAACAGTATAAATTGAAAAAAAATCTATCTTGATGGCGCCATCTACTAGCCATCTTAACATGTATCTTCGTTAATATTTCAAGGGAGCGTATTTCGGAGTTGGAACAGGTTGGTTTCGATCCCATGACCCTAGGGACAGAAGGCTAACGCCTTAACCACTCAGCCACCGAGTCTTGCTAAGGGGAGGATTCTTATGGGGTAATACGGGGAAGACATTTCTTTAAGTGGTGGTTTGTTGTTGTGGATAAATCGTAGATGGGAAAATTGGAATTTTGAAGTGTTTTAAAGTTTTTTTTTTTTTTTTGTAACTGTCTTATCCGCATTTATTTAAAAGTTAAATTAGTATTTAAATGAATGAAATAAATATTTTAGCGAATTAGTTAAAGCAAACGAATTGTTTTTTATAAATTTAAAAATTATTAAATACTTAATGAAATTAATTATTTTTAGAGGTTTTGTTCAGTTAATAAAATTTTCTTATTAGTAATTATAATATAATTACATGCGTTTCGTTAATTTATAAAACATATATATATATATATATATATATATATGTATGTATGTATATATATATTTTAACATGGAAAAACTTATTTTAATAAATAATAAGTTGAAAATAAATCACATTAATTAAAATTTTAATTAGAATAAGAATTCATTATCTGTCATTTGATGATTTAAAGTAGAACATATTTTTAATGACAATGTAGCATTATTAATTTTTACTTATGAGCATTTTTTAATCTTAAAATAAAATAGAAATATTAATTTTTTTTCGTTTGGTAAATAATTTTTTAGAAGAAGGAAATTTCTGAATCTTTCTTTTAAATTTTAATGCTAAAAAGATGCGTAGATTTTTTGATATTTTTATAGCTTGTAAAATAATTTTAAAAGCTTTTTAATAATTTGATTTTTAAATAAAAAAAGGAACTTAGCTATTACTTTTAAAATGAATATATAATTGGAAAATAATTTGAATTAACTTATGAAGTACTTTTTTTCTTTCTACGATTAATTTTATAATGAATAATAATTTTATAGGAGCGATTTAAAAAAAAAAACAAACCTTTAATGAATCAAAAAATTGTAAATCCTTTTAAAAATGAATTCAAAACATTTTTTTTAAATAAATAAATATAGGCTTTTTTTTAAACAATTTTTATGTTTATCACTGCTAGAATTTCATATGAAATATATAACTCTTATGAAAACTCAAACTCACACAAAATTCAGTAAAAGAAAAAATGTCGGCTAAGACTAAAAATTCCGAATTCGGACCGATGTTGGTATATCACCTAATCGTGCACTATCAGAAATCACATATCGGTCCTGCGCCACTTGCCGGTATAAGTCGCTTGCCGATATTTAACCATAAGGGGACCAATTACGGTAACCGGCAGACGAAAAAGCAGATTCTTAAGTTTCAGTTGCCGATATGCTGCCGAAACTTCACCGAAAACACCGTGCCCATGCCGACACTTAACCGACACTGCCGGCTGCGGTTCGATCGTGTGCCGAAATGTATGTGTTTGCTGGGACAATTCAACTTATATCACGTTTATCAAGATCATCACGAATAAGTGTTTTTCAGAAACTCAAGAATCACTCCAATATATCCAAATTTTATGTTTATATACGATAAATAACTATTTACATTTGTGTATATATACAGCTTTTTGAAAAATCATCTTAAATTTCTGGAAATTAACATACAACTAGCCTTCACTGTAAAAAAAACCGACATTTTTACAGTACAAAGTACTGTTCATCTCGCGCACAAACTCGATCACAGTTGAATGTACTGTATCTTTCTTTGGTTTCCTGACTATTTAAACATGGAAAATACAGTAGTTGCGTAAAATTAACAGCACAATGTACTGGCAGTTTGGACGCTAGTAGTTTGTGCTGTCATCCAAATGCGTCCAAATTGCCAGTACATTATACTGTTAATTTTACGCAACTACTGTATTTTTCATGTTTAAATAGTCAGGAAACCAAAGAAGATACAGTACATTCAACTGTGATCGAGTTTGTGCTGGCAAATTTACAGTGGTTTTTTTACAGTGTTCTTACACTATTTCATGAACAATTAAAAACGAAATAAAATAACTTTCAATAATAACTCTTCTTCAAGTTAACTGTAATACAATTAATACGTAATTGAAATACAGTAATAATATAACAATACGAAAAGAAAACTCTTTCGAAGCCATGTCAAAAATATAGCATGTTTTCTTGTTCGAGATCAATTTACTTAAAACGAAAATAATATTTCTTCCATTTCGGAAGACCAAGACAAAACAGTAGCTTGCTTGCAGCGATCAAATTTACATCATAAAAAAATAAAATAAAATAAAGGACAAATATTTTACATGAATTCTGTAGTAGAACACGTGATCCCTGGCGATCCCAGTCTAGATGAAAAAACCGCGCGAAAGGGATATGCGAAAATGTTCCACAAAGAGCATAGAAAAAGAAGCAATTACAGTTCGTTTACTGCGATTCTTAAATCGTTCCATTGTGTTATGTTCTACGGGGAGAAATAGATTACGATGCACATTAATGATGTTATGATACTCCAAACATATGCACTGTGTACCCTTGTAAATTAATGATAAATGTTATGAACGTCATATTCCATTCTAGGCATCTTGTTCATCTCAGGGATGTATATCAATTGGAATGTGTTGGAAATAGTGTAATATCATTACAATACACCCTAAAGGATTTTTCCCATACAGTGTAATGCAATGGAATTCTATTGAGTGTCCCTGTAAAGGAACTATAAATACCACATAATTCATTTTCAATACCGAACTTGCCATAATAAACCTCAATAACCTTTATCAATTGCATGGCAATCCGAATATATTTACGCGAGTCAGAGTATGAATAGATGGCAGACAGACAGACAGGTTTTAGACACTCAAATGAAATTCATAAACTCTTTTCAACTAAATTGTAAAGTGTTAATAGTGATAAAAACAATAAAAATAATAACAATGACAATAATGATAATGATGATGATAGTAATAATAATAATAGTTTTTTGTGGCACTGATTTTCCTTAATACAGTAAAATAACGAATCAAATGATACAAATTTTTTTGCTTAAAACCAACTTGTACTATAATAATATTAAATAAGATCAAAGGCAATACCAATGCTTTAAACTTGCTTCTATCTTCAAAAGAATAAAAGTATTGTAATTGAAAATTTTTCGACTTTTAGAAGATAGAGATCGCCAAAACATATTTATACAAAATGTCTGTCTGTCCGTGTGTCGCCGTTCTACCATCAAAGAGTGTATGAAATTATGCATAGAATTAAACCAAATTTTTTGTGCATATTTTTGGTTGTGGCAAGCAGGTCCTCCTTCAATTTAGAAATATACCGCCATAAGTGGGCGCTGTAATAGGGATTTTTGTACCATTTTCATTACTGTTCCATCGAAAAGTGTATGAAGTTATGCATAGAATAGAAACAAATTTTTTGCGTATGTTTTTCGCTATGACCAGTAGGCCCTCCTTCAATTTGGAAATATTTCGTCGGAAGCGGGCGCTGTAATAGCGATATCTGTGACTTTGTACCATCGAAAAGTGTATAAAGTTATCTCTCTATTCTAAAAAAAGTAACTACTGCTGTCACCGCCGCCGCCGCCGCCGCCGCCGGTTTTGAATTTTTTGTGACCGGAGGTCTTTCTTCGTTAACATTAAAAAAACTGTTGCATACAAAAATATGAAAATCGGTAGTATTATAGAAAAATGTTTGATAAACACGCTGATGTAGACAGTTTCCAAATCGAAGAATTATTTTAAGAGATATTTAATGCCAAAGTTGGACAAAATCGTTCCATTAAAAAAGTTTTATAGGAGCAAAAACTGTACATAGGAATTTAATCATTTTTAGATCATTTTATGCGTCAGAATTTCCCGGTGTGCAGATTGCAGTTTATTAATTTGAATAATTTTTCGAGGTTTTATTTCTATTTTAAATTCAAATTTTCAGCATTTCGAGAGATATTTTTTACAAATTTTAGAAAATTGTATTAATTTAAACTGTTGCCAACTGTATAAAAAGCGCAACCAATAATGTTTGCTTCAAATTAAAAATTTATTTTACACGTGACTATTATAAACAAAAAATATAAAAAGCAGGAACTCATTGCAAATTACGTCATAAAAACTATAGTTACACGTGAATTTTAAATGAGAAAGAATATTGTAAAATAATAAATTCAGTAACATGCGTTAGAAGTCCTAAATAGGAGAATTTACGTCATATTACACGTAAAATGAACAAACAATAATATTGCAAAACAGTTTTAATTTAAAAATTGCGCGAGACATTTACTTGACATTTTAAGATGATCATAATATTTCATTTCTAACAAAAGTATTTTGACGTGAATATTAAAAAGAGAAAGAAAAGTTTGGTGAAAATTATGTCAGATTCAAATTATAATTCAATCTTCAGAAATCTTTTTAACCCTCTAAGTGTTTGGGGCGTATTATTCCGTTCACTAAGCTCCAGGTTTCACAGCAATACAAGCAATATTTAAGATAATATAATTCTATAGATTTAATGAATTTTAAATACATTGAAGAATGATTAATACTCTCAAGGAATACATTCATATTTGTAATTGATTTTTTTTTTATAATGTTGAAAGAATCATATTTTCTTAGCATTTAAAACAAAATGCAAAGAAAACAACATTACAATTTTACCCTTTTACAAGACGCTCGGAGGGTTAAAGGCGGTCAAATTAGCGTGCTGTTAGAGTCTGCGGTGTCTGAACGGGGGTTGACGAGCGTAGCTCGTAGGGGCAGAGCCCCCTAGTGGATAAAATGGAAACAAATTTCTTATGTATGTTTTTACTTCTTACTAAGCCGGCTATTCAGTAGATATGCCACAGAATAATGAAAAACTATTGTTTTTAATCAATTTTATGATCGAGATTAACTTATTTTTATTATTCCGTTTAATTGGCTGAAGCAGAAATTTAAGATGAAAATCAAAATTGGTATAGTACTACTAATATTGAATAATAATATTGAAGAATTAACATCTGTAACTACTTTTTGAAATATTAAGATTTATGAGATAGAAGAAAGTTTTGGGATTGGCACATCCCACTAGTTTTCTTTTAATTTCCTGTAAAATTTTTAGAGTTATTTTCACATTTCATTTGAAATGGCAATGTCGCCATATGTGAAAATAAGAATTGTAAGAAGGATAAATAGAGAAAAATGAATTATATCCCTTTTTTTTTCTAAAACTAACATGGTGCAGTGCATTGATTTCCTAATTGACTGAATATATGATATCGTTGCAGTACCTGAACAAATGGGCATATCGTGGCGCTTCAAAATATCCCACTGTGAAGTGAAAAAAAGGAGTGGAATTTACTCATGCCCAGCTGATTGTTTTGTAAGTGAATTATTTTTAGAATTTTGTGTTTTATTTTTAGAATATTATTAAAAAAAATTAAATTACACTCACACTAAAAACTTGGACTTACGCTGTCAAATTTAATTATTAAAAACACTTACGATACTCATCAGCGTACAATATATATAAAAACTACTTTAAATACACGTTAAAAATACATCCAACGTTTCAGACTCTTTCTAATAAGCCATCATCAGGGGGAGTTCTTGACCTCTACGGAGCTAAGTTACGTACAACACAGTCACTGTCACAAACATCAGACTGAAAACATTCCTGTAAAAGATCATTAAACATCAAAAGCAATATTGCATCGGATATGGCGCCATCTATTGGTAGGCTATAACAACCTCTTCAAAGCTAGGAAAAATTGAATTTGACTTTGCAACTGTATTTCTTTAAAACGTTTAACCAAACATTTCACCATTTTTTCAAGTTTATAATGCTTGGTTAAAGGTTTTGAATGATCTTTTACAGAAATGTTTTCAGTTTGATGTTTGTGACAGTGATTGTGTTGTGCGTAACTTAGCTCCGTAGAGCTCAAGAACTTCTCCTGATGATAGTTTATTAGAAAGAGTCTCAAACGTTGGGTGTATTTTTAATGTGTATTTAATATAGTTTTTATATATGTTGTACGCTGATGAGTATCGTAAGTGTTTTTAATCATTACACGCACACTTTTAAAAATTTATGTAGCACTAGTTCTCGGTTAAAAGCATTCAAAGTTTTCGATGATTAGTCTAAATGTTTTTTTATAGATTAGTGGAAGAAAATTAGTTTTTGCACTGGAAGTTTGGTATAGATATAGAAGAAGATAAAAAATGTAATCGAATTCAATTCGGTTCTCTTCTGGTTGGATTGCGAAATACAGCATTTGTTCAATGTTTAACATCAGATTTATGACTAATAGCTAACATAAATCTATTTGAATTTTATGTGCAAGTTAATAATGAAAAAATTAAGCAATGTTCAGAAAATGTTCTTTATATTTACAGCGAAACGTCGTATTTATTCATTAATTGCAGTTGTTAAACAATAGGAAATCAAATCTATTGTAACTATTTAAAAGCATCCACAAGGAAAACTAAATAATTCTAAATATGATTGCTGATATGAAAATCGCGGATTATTTCGTAATCTAATCGCAATGAGTATCTGGAGCATACTTCATGTGACCAGTTTTAACGTTAAGCGGTAACACCCCCTTTGAAATTCTGAAATTTAACAATTTTTGTGGGAATTTTTTTTCTTCAGAAATGCGAGGTGTTAATAAAAAGACCTTTACACTATATTATACTTATATTGGAAGTATAAAACTATATACATATTCTTAGTTGATGCATTAAAATGCGCTTGACAACTCTAGGGCGGTGGACTTTGAAAAATGCGGGCCAAGCAGTGAGCACGAAAATACAACGCAAACTAAAATAATGGGAACACAAGACAAATATATAACCTTTTCTTTTGTTCAAATGTTAGTAAAATATGTAGTTGTTTTCAGGTGCGTTCGTAATTATATAAATACCTAACACCTATAGTCGTTGTCTGGTCCTTCCACCTGTCTGTCCGTCTGCCTTCATATAAGAGCGCAAAAACTACCTAACCAAATGGTTTCTAATTTATTATATATATTTGTTGCACAATTTTGTCTAGGCATTTAAAATTTTATGAAAATCGAATCAAAACTTAAAAAGATATTAATAAAAGTGTTCTTCATTCTATTAAATTCTAATATGAATTTTTGCATAAAAGTGCAAACAGCTATTTCACCAAGATCTAAATATTTAAAAAACAATTTATAGTATGAACGCACTTCATTTCCCACGTTCGTCGTACAATTTCCTACTAGTTAAAAATATACATTGTTAGTGAAATGACATCAAATGAAAATAAATTGTATATTTTCAACCAAATATTTTGTAACTTAAAGTAACACAGAAAAGAGAGATGTTTCGAAAAAATCATACGTATTTCATCAGAAGTATATTTTGATGAGGATTAATTTTTAAAAAAAACATCAAGGTGGTTGACTGAAAATTGGCCGCGCTAGAATATGCATTGATTTTGAAAATGCTGTTCTGAAAATAAAAAAATAGAAAAGAAAGAAAAATCACTTTTAAAGTTTACTATTTACTCCTTGTGGCGCCCTCAGCTTCGATTACTCCAATATTGCTCTTTCACTTTCGATATTGATTTCTAACTAAGAAAATGTAATCTTCGTATCTATAAAGCATACTTTAAGCGGCAAAAACAATATTTTCGAAATTTTTAACTTGACAAAGCGTTGTTAAACCATTAAGTGACAACTATTTTAGGTAGCTTTCTTTACAAAAAAGCTACCTATTGCAGCCGTTCGGGGGAAAGCGATTTCAAAAATTTTGGTATATTTTCATCGATCATGACCCCCAGACCCCGAAACCACCCTCCGTTCAAAATTGATATATATATATATATATATATATGACCTATGTCACACTGTAACTCCCGTAATTATGAACCGATTTCGATGTAATTCGGTGTGTACATAGTACATACCAATGTCTCGACCGAGTTTGTTGGCCAGCTTCATCCGCCGTTTTGTTTCAAAATGGCGGCCATTTAAAATTTTTAAAAAAATTTAAAACCTGAAATGTGGTACCAAAAAATTAAAATGGAAAAATATTTTTTTCTTATGTATTTGACCTTTATACAAAGATTCCGGAGCAGTTTTCGTTTCGTCTATATCTTAAAAAATGGCTGAGTTATAGCATTTTGAATTTCTAGCGTGGCTGACATTTTGAAACGTCCTGAATTTTGTCACGCGAAAAAAGGCGTATTTATGAACCGATTTGGATGTAATTCGGTGTGTACATAGTACATACCAATCTTTCGACCGAGTTCGTTGGCCAGCTTCATCCGCGATTTTGTTTCAAAATGGCGGCAATTTAAAATTTTTTAAAAAATTTTAAATTTGAAATGTGGTACCAAAAATTTGAAAATGGAAAAATATTTTTTTCTTATGTATTTGATCTTTATACAAAGATTTCGGAGCAGTTTTTGTTTCGTCTATATCTTAAAAAATGGCTGAGTTATAGCATTTTGAATTTCTAGCGTGGCTGACATTTTGAAACGTCCTGAATTTTGTCACGCGATAAAAGGCGTATTTATGAACCGATTTGGATGTAACTTCGTTTATACATAGTACATACCAATGTCTCGACCGGGTTCGTTGGCCAGCTTCACCCGCCATCTTGTTTAAAAATGGCGGCCATTTAAATTTTTAAGAAAAATTTTAATTTGAAATGTGGTACCAAAAATTGAAAATTGAAAAAATATTTTCTTCTTATGTGTTTGACCTTGATAAAAAGATTCCGGAGCAGTTTTTGTTTCGTCTATATCTTAAGAAATGGCTGAGTTATAGCATTTTGAATTTCTAGCGTGGCTGACATTTTGAAAGGTCCTGATTTTTCTCACGTAATAACAGGCGTATTTATGAACCGACTTGGATGTACCTTGGTGTGTACATAGTACATACAAATATCTCGACCGAGTTCGTTGGCCAGCTTCATCCGCCATCTTGTTTCAAAATGGCGGCCATTTAAAAAAATTAAAATAAAAAAAAATTTAAATGAGATACCAAAAAATTGGAAAATGAAAAAGATTTTTTTTGTATGTGTTTGACCTTAATACAAAGATTCCGGAACAGTTTTTCTTTCGTCTATATATAAAAAAAAATGGCTGAGTAATAGCATTTTGAATTTCTCTTGTGGCTGACATTTTAAAACGACCTGATTTTTGTCACGCGATAACAGGCGTATTTATGAACCTATTTGGATGTAACTTGGTCTGTACATAGTACATACCAATGTCTCGACCGAGTTCGTTGGTCAGCTTCATTCGCCATCTTGTTTCAAAAGGGTTGCCATTTAAAAAAAATTAAATTTAAAATTCAAAATGAGGTATCAAAAAATTGGAAAATGAAAAAGATTTTTTGTATGTGTTTGGCCTTGATACAAAGATTCCGGAACAGTTTTTGTTTCTGAAAATTTGTTCTTTTGTTGATATCTTAAAAAATGGTTGATTTATAGCACTTTGAATTTCTAGCATGGCTAACATTTTGAAACGATCTTGTATTTGTCACACGATAACACACGTATTCGCCTATTTCAATGTAAGAAGGCATGTGGATAGTATACATCAAAACCTCGACCAAGTTCGCTGGCCAGATTCATCAGCCATCTTGTTTCAAAATGGCGGCCATTAAATTAAAAAATATATATATATATTTAAAGTGAGGTGCAAAAAAATTAGAAATTGAAACAGGTTTCTTTCTTAAGTATTTGGTCTTGATATAAGGATTCAGGAGCATTTTTTGTTTGTCTTTACCTTAAAAAATGGCTCAGATATAGCAGTTTCAATTTCTATTGTGGGTGACATTTTGAAATATCTGATTTTTTGCATGCGACAGCACTCCTATATATTAACCGATTCGGATGTGAGTGAGCATGTGCACAGCAATTACTAAGATCTCGACCAAGTTCACTGCTTAGCCTCATCCACCATGTTGTCTTAAAATGACAGGCACTTTAAGAAATTGCCGAATTTGGCAGCCAAATATAAGTTACTTTAAAGAAAAGCAGCTTGGATAAAGCTGACTAATTTCGCGAAATTCTCATTCATTATATTGATAAAAATTAGTATTGAATCTCCTATATTCGGTTTCCACTAAATTGAGCTTCGTGTGTTTGCATGATATAAGTTGGCTTTTTTTAAATAAGGATTATGAAAGCTACCTCTTCCTCCCGGCACTGGCCGGAAGGACTTTTTAATAGTAGTTTTGAATTAAATTTACAGCTGCAGTTTTCAATTTATTGTAAGTTTTAGTTACGACGAATTTTTCGAGGGAAAAAATGCTCGCTTTTGCTATAATTCGTCGGCACGAAATACCTGCACATATTATATAATAATTTACTGAGTGTTTATACAATAAAACCAATCCCATCCTTTATTTTTTCATCTCCTGTGATATTACATATTCTTCAGTATTTTTATGCCAAGTTTTGAGTATTTGTTTGATGTAATTTAAAGAAAAACTTTTCTTCCTTTTAACAGGATCTTAGTTTTAGCCATTCTAAAAATTTACAAAACACTTAAAACTAATGATTACCAGCAGAATACCCATTAATTCTGAGAAAATATTTCAACCGTTCTGTATTAACTGTTATGAAGATTTTTGTTTCGGTATTCATTATACGATTCAATTAATGAACAAACTGCAAAATCCTCCCAGTTTTTAAGAAATATATGGAAAGGATAACTTAAAAACAATTCGCATTGAGTTTGTCAACCGATTTTATGACACTTGTTGGACAGTTATTTACCAGAAAAAATATTTACCAAAAACTGTGAGATCAAGAAATTAAATATAAAACAGTTTCGAGAAAAACTGGAAATAATATGTTTTGAATTTATATTTACGGGAAAACATTTCCTTATAAATGATTTTATAAGAATATTTGTATGAGATAAAAATAGCAAATAAAGCACTTTGTGCAACAATATTAAAAAGCAGAAAAACCAACGTTTAAAATGCACAAAAAATATATGAAAAGCAGCAAACAGCTGTTTCGAATCTACTAGCGAGATTCTTCTTCAGTGCAAAAGGAACAGCGTGCTAGAAAAAGCAAGGCTGAGCTTTTTCTAGCTTTTGATGCTTTTTCTAGCACGCTGTTCCTTTTGCACTGAAGAAGAATCTCGCTAGTAGATTCGAAACAGTGCAAAAGGAACAGCGTGCTAGAAAAAGCAAGGCTGAGCTTTTTCTAGCTTTTGATGCTTTTTCTAGCACGCTGTTCCTTTTGCACTGAAGAAGAATCTCGCTAGTAGATTCGAAACAGCTGTTTGCTGCTTTTCATATATTTTTTGTGCATTTTAAACGTTGGTTTTTCTGCTTTTTAATATTTGTATGAGAGTTAGATTTTTTGGATGACGTCTTAATTGACTTAATTTTTTACACATTTTTTATTTCATCCCGAACGAGACCGATATTAAGACATGTTGAAAGATTATTTATTCGACTTTATTTTCTTTAAATAATTTTTCCATGATACAAAAAGGACAACTATAGAAATTTTATGAAAACATTTATAAAACAAGCTGAGGCCTTTATTTCAGTACCTTTGTAGCGTAAAATCGCCAAAATTTTGCTATAAAGAGGTCTAAGCATATACCGGGTGAGCAAAAAGTTTGTAGAAACTTTAAAAATTCAAAAAAAGTGGAAAAAATAATCGAAATAAAACACGGTTTGCAGGGTTAGCAGCTATAGGTCACCGGGAGTTTTTAAGACAGGAAAAAAAAAAAAAAACTCCAAAACCAAACTAATAGGTGGCGCTGACGTACCCAAATCAAAGAAAAGGTACTCAAATAACGAGAATGTTTCCCAATTGTTTATTACAGCTCTATGTGTTCCACATGACAACCACCACAGGAGATGACACATTGCAGGCGAGTCACAAATCCAGGAACTGCAGATTCTAGCAGGTCTGCATGTATACATGACACTTCTCGGCGGATCACATCTATCAGTTCCGACAGATTAGACGAACCGGATCGATACACCCGGGATTTCAAATACCCCCATAACCAGAAATCTGCCGGTGTCAAATCTGGAGACCTAGGAGGCATAGGAACCTGCAACTGCTGCTAATGATTTTGTCTTTCCCGAACTACTGTATCAGGAATTCTGCGACAGGACTAGCAGTGTGACTAGGTGCTCAATCTTGTATAAACATGACGGTAGAAAGTGAATCTCTTTCACGCAAATGTGGCGTGACTTTCTCACGCAGAAGCATTAAATAACGCTGAACATTCACCGTAGCCACTTTCCACCCACATACTGGGCACTGCGTTTCAAAGAAGAAGGTTCTTATGATAAACGAACTTGTGAATCCACACCACGCAGTCATTTTTGGAGAATGCAATGGTTTCTGGGTGTACTCACGTGGATTAGACGTTGCCCAGATGCGGCAATTATGAGTATTAATGTCGCCATGAAGCGAAAAATGAGCTTCATCTGCCCAGAAGTTGTTAAAGATCCAGGTGGGATCCTATTGATTTTGGAGAAAACCCTTTCTCGCAAATGCTTCCCTCTGTACAGTATCCGCTGGTAAAAGCTCATGGCAGGACTGCAACACGCGGCGAACGTGCCTTCATTAAATATGGTCGTGCGGATCTTTACACGATCCTCCAGTGTTCCAGTTTCCCCAAACCTCCGAACAAGCTTTATGAGACCTGTCGCTGTTGCAGGTACTTTTCGAGTCCTCACATACTTCTGAACTCGGAATTTACGCAAAGCAATGGCCGCTGATTCCTGGTTCGTGTAAAATAACATCACCAACAAAGCTCTGTCCTTCGAAGTCAGCATCCTTGATCATGTACACGTCTCACAACGGTGAACTAGTTGTGGATTAGGAGCGCAATATCTTATAACTGTTTCATTTGCATATTTCCACCGAAATCGCAATTACCAGCTCCATCTCTCGGATGTTTTCTGAGTTATTTTTTATTCCTGTCTTAAAAATATTTCCGTAACCTATAAATGCTAACCCTGCAAACCGTTTTTCATTTCGGTTATTTTACATGCTTTTATGAATTTTTCAAATTTATACAGACTTTTTCTCACCCGGTACATTCACACATACATAAAAAAATCGCTTTAAAAATAGAGAAGACGGATTCAGATAACATCAAAATGTAAAGATATGACAAAATTTCCACAACCCAGCTTTTATGATGATTACAATACATTCTTTACACTATATGTACCCGGGAAATACAAAAGTCAGCCACGAATAAAGTTGGCTTTGGTGTAATTAAGAAGTTTTTTAAAGTGGTTTTAGTAAAACTTTTTGCTTAATGAAGTCACGTTCAGATGTTACATAATTATTGTATCCATATAACATTTGATATGAACAGTTAAAATGTCTATTTGAATAAATAGTAAAAATACAGTTGAACACGCTAATCCGAACTAATTAGGGCCGGTATCTATTCGGATTACAAAAAATTCGGATTACCTGAAATTCCGATAAAAATAGAAAAAAAAAAAAAAAAAAAAAAGTTATTTATAAGTACTGAGTAGCGTAGTAAATATCCTCTAATCCGGCAAGACTTTCGGAAAAAATAGTATTCCTTGTACAATCACTCCTGATATTTATAATAATCCAATGGAACAGAGGAATTATGTAATAACCCATTAAAAACGGTTCAAAATCGCAAATCTATAAATAGCTCAGTCATTACGTAGACGAGGTGAAAAAAAACATTTCTGTAGATAATTTGCGAAATCAAAGTGTTGAAAAGAAAAATAAAATTTTATCATCTGAACTAAATACTTTTTCCATTTTAGAAAAGAATTTTATAGTGATATAGTCAAAAAAACTGATATTCGAGGTTTTAGAAGATAACTTCTAACGAGTAGGCCTATAGTGCGGATTTTCATTTTATATTCGTGTATTACATATGTTGTACTTTTACATTATTGAGTATTTTGTTTATTCTATTCAAACTGTTTAAAGAATAAAAAACATGCTTTACTGACATTTTTTTTTTCATTATAACTTTTACACGTTTTTTCCGACATTCATCTTGTAATCGGGAAAATTTCGTAATCTGGTGTACTTCAAGTCCAGAACTGAAATAAAGTTGAAATAAATCAAGTGGAAAATAAAATCGGTTCGGATTAACCGGAATTTCGGATTAGCAAGGTTCTACTGTACAGGCCTATTACAAATGATGGACCCGATAAAAAAAAAAAAAAAAAAAAAAAAAAAAAAAAAAAAAAAAAAAACATATTTTCGAAACTACTGCACATATTACAATAAGTGATACATGAATTTAAAGAGAAATATACCAGGTTTTCTTCAGTTACAAAAGTTCTATGTGTGACACTCTTGTTACTTGGCTTACGTTTTGTAGCATCACTGTCAATGGTTCTGAATTCTGCACAAATGCTTTCTTTAAATTCTGACAGTGTCAAAGACATTGTTTATGTACCACCAATGCCGAAAAGAAAGTGCATAGTTGCCAACCTCCCGATTTTTTTTCTTACCAATATTTTTATTCTAAAATACTTGCTTTATTCAATCGCACAATTTATGGAATTAAATAAAGCGAACGTTTTTGTACAATTTTACTGGTATCCAAAAAATCGGGAGGTTGGCAACTATGAAGGTGTTTAGAACTTAAAGACTTCCACACCTCATGACTATTGCGTGATCAAGATATGCTCTCGACTGCCATGTGATTTTTACAGACCGAAAAGTAGATGAACTGAAACGATGCCGCTTCTTGCGTCTTTCGTTGAATACGACTTATATAGGGTGCAATATGTTATCTATCGCCGACCTTCAATTTCTCAAACGTTGGTCGTAGACGTATAGTTCCAATTACAAAAACGTTTCAAATGAGGTAAATATTCATGTTGCGGCATTATTTAACGTAAAAAATAAATTTGATAAACATTATGAAAGCTAACTTTTTATACGGTCCCCCAGTCCCTATAGTTATATTTAGTAAAAGTTTACATATATCATAACAGATATAACACAAAAAAATTGACATCTGTACTACAAAAATTGACACAGTTATTAAATTTCAAAGTTTGAGATTTTTGCACATGATTTTGTGTTTCATTGAGGTATCAGTTAAAAGATGAATTAAAGTAATTCGAGATCAAAATCAGGATGCAATGTCCTTTTTACGGCGAAGCCACTTTTAGCCGGTATCGTCGTACTTTTGAATGTTGTTCGACCCATAAAAGTTAGCTCAAATTTTCTAGATGAAATAATCCTATTTGGTGATTCCCCAATTTGGTGACACTGGTTAAAGGTGGTTACGTAGTAAAAAGGACATTGCACTCTGATTTTGATCTCGAATTACTTTAATTCATCTTTTAACTGATCCCTTAATGAAAAACAAAATCATGTGCAAAAATCTCAAACTTTGAAATTTAATAACTGGGTCAATTTTTGTAGTACATATGTCAAACTTTTTGTGTTATATCTGTTATGATATGAGTAAACTTTTACTAAATATAACTATAAGGACTGAGGGACCGTATAAAAAGTTAGTTTTCGTAATTTTTATAAAATTGATTTTTTATTTTAAATAATGCCACAACATGAATATTTACCTCAATTGAAACGTTTTTGTAATTGGAACTGTATGTCTACGACCAACGGTTGAGAAATTAAAGGTCGGCGATAGATAACATATTGCAACCTGTATAAACAGGGAGTAAACGTTTATATTAAAATGTAAATTATATGAACATGGTTTATCTAAAAATATATATATGAAATCACTTGAAACATCATAATTACTCAATATTTGCTAAAAGTGATAGAAATACATTTAAAAGAGGAAAAAAAAATACCCTTTATTTATTCAGATCGACATTTCATTGCTCTGAGAGCAACATTCTCAAGATGATGATACAAATATTTCCACAATTTTTTTTTAATTGAAAACTGGTAAACAAATATCACGCGGACTCATGCATAAGGAAATTAAATGCAATATCAAACATGGATATTAGTGAACGTGAATTATTATATACTATTGTTTCATTATTCTGTAGAGCATCTCTTTCAAAATTTTAGGAAGCTCCATGGAACATGCTTACAGAAAACCCATTGCCAATCTATCCACTATACCTCATAACGCTCAAGCATCATTTTCCTACAAAGTTTCACCATTCAGGCATTCTATCAAAAGAGCTTTCACGTGTGTAGCCCAGAGCAGTTAAACAACGAAATAAATAAAATGTATGAACTCGCAAAAAGCAATGGCTATAAAGAAAGCACAATAAAACAATTAATTATCAGCATGAAGAATAAGAAGATAGGTTTTTTCAGTGACAAAATTCCAAGTTATTTTCTTTACAATATTTTTCTGGTTCTTCGAATGATTGAAATATGAACTCAATAAATGCAATATTTACATTACTGCAAAACCTTCCATAATATTAAAAAACATAGTATGTAGGAAAAGTAGACCCAATAGAACCAAATCAATTATCAGGGGTATATGAAATACCATTCAACAAAAACGATTGAACAGTGCAATTTTGTTCAGGAATGATAGAAAGAAATCTTAAAACAAGGATCAAAGAACATATAGCAGACATAAAATACAATAAGAAAACTACGCATTTAGCTAGACTATATAAAAAAAGAACCTTTGAAGATTAATCTTAAAAATAGTAGAATAAATTATCCATCAAGATTTTATTTGCCCTCCATTATGCGAGAATAAATAGAGATCTTTTTACGTACTGATATGCTATGATTTAGCCACCATGGAGCTTCCTAAAATTTGGAAAAAGATGCTATTCAGATGAATGAAACATTAGTATAAAATAATTCACGTTCACTAATATCCATGTTTAATATTGTAGTTAATTTCACTATGCATAAGTTCTCCTGATTTTTGTTTGCCAGTTTCAATTTAAAAAAAAAAAAAATTGCGAAAATATTTGTATCATTCTCTTAAGAACGTTGCCATCAGAGCAATTAAACATGTCGATCTGACTAAATAAAGATATTTACTTACCTTTAAAATGTATTTTTATCACTTTTAGCAAATATTAAGTAATTTTGATGGTTTATATAAATAACTTTATATAAACAGTAATTATATAAACATAGGTACATACACTGCATAACACACACGCATATAAACACACACTGCACACGGTCAAATTCAAGTGCAATTGTTTTCCGCAGACACACATTCACACACAAAAAGCTTAAAGCAATCGAAATGAAATTTTTTCCACACTTGCTAACATAAGCCATTTGGCTGCGAACCCGATTATGGATCTTTCACTTTACAAACATGCCTATGACTGCATACATAAATACATATGAAGTCATACATAGATGCGTACAATAACATACATATGAATAAATGCATAGATACATATGAGTACATACATAATACATATTCATAAATACATACGTAAAATGAATATATACATGACGACATTATATTTTTGCCGATATCTTTGGATGTTATCTGTTGACATGCGGTGAATAAAGAAATACCCAAATTCGTTTTCTAGGTATTCGTATTCTTATTCGATTTCTTTTCTTTTATTAAAATTAAAATTGAAACCAAATCGATCTGTAAGTTACAAAGAATGTAAATTCTAGTTTGTCTTACCTAAACTTCTAAAACTCAATCAATATCATAAATCACAAGTGTAAATGTGTGCATCAGGACTGTTGACGTGATAACGTTTCGTATAACAATGAGGTTCAATTCATAATTTGCAATGATGGAGCTAATATGTTATAATTAATATTTTAAACAATCGGAATGTTATCTTTATAGGGATATTTAAAATTCTTGGGTCGAATTTTCGGAGCAATAGGCTCTGCAAATTTATTTGATTTTCAATCTTAGGCGAGATTTTGGAACTACTGACTTCCAGTGCAATTTTTGTGTCAATGCTAATAATATTTTGTCACTATCGTCTTCACAAAAGTGTATTTTTTTACGGGAAGCCGGAGCTATGCTCCGACTTGAATCATCTGTTTTATAAAATATTTATTAGATTTCAGTATTTTGATTTTTTAGTTCATTGCCACTTTAATTTCTTTTCTTTTTTTTATAATAGATATATAATGGGTGTAGTTTTTCTTACTGTGCTAACTGGTACAATCGTAGATAAATTGTACTCATCCGAAGAAACGGAGGAATCCAGCTTAAAGTGTAAGTAAACATCTGCTAATTTTCTTTAATGAAATCGTATTAAGGGAGTCTAACTACATGCAAGAAATGTCAAAATTCTATGCAAAATGGATAAAATTCTATAAAATATCCATTAGAGCACATTTTAATTTAATAATATTTGCCATAAAATTAATGATTTTTAAAATTAGAGTAGGCTTCTAAGTATAAATAAATCATGCCATAAAAAGATTAAATATCTAATACCTTAACCTTTATAGACCTATTAACCTCTTTAACCTTTATAGACATGGATGGTGTAACTGAATACGCCACTCACCGAAAAAACAGATTCAAATTCTGTCATAATTTTGTAATTAAATTCTGCGCTTCATTTACCCTGTTCCCAAACAGTCGTCAATGTTCAATCAATGTTTAAATTTGAAATTCGCAATTTCTTCTGCTCTCTGTATTATTATTTACATTAGTAAGTCACCACTGGTGCACGGAATACGTCGCACGTGTATTAATGTATTTCATTTTATACTTTCTTATTAATTGAATTTTGTTTTATAAATGTGATAGCTATTATTTTTATATTACTAATAGGCAATTGGCCGTTATTCTTCTTTAACATCAAAACTTATATTTGGGCTTTAAAAGACTTTGGCGCATGGAGAATGCGGCCTGTGCCTTTATGTTATTATAAGCTGTCCTGTTATATTAATTATAATTAAATTAGCATTTTTTAATAATGTGATATTTATTACTTTTACGCAAATTTTATTCGGAAAGTATGTTCCGGAATGCGATGATTTCCGCAGCCGACAGATGGCAAATAATCTTGGGTATCGCGTTCTCAATGAGTAAAGAATGCGTCATAATAGTAAAGTTCGTATGGTGAAACGCTGACATGGCTAGATTTTGCGCTAAATATGTTTAGGACTATGGAAGTTCCGTCAACAGTGGTATTCATCCTGTTATTGGCTTTTTGAATGGACGAAAGACACTGCGTCGCCGACAACGCGAAAGTTCAACCAGACCATTTCTACACACAAAATAAAATCATGTGAACCATTTCCTGGATCAGAGTGTCATATTGGTGGATTTCACACCCAGAAACAAAACCGTCAACGACGCTGCAAAGTGTGCAATATTCTAAAGGCCTTTCACAACAAAAAAAGGGTCTCGCTTAGTGATGATACCGTTTTGTCTTTTGGCAGGTCACATGTTGCTCATGTGACACAAAATCTCATGTAGTCCTTCATTTGGTGGAATATTCTATAATCTTGAGGGAGCTGGTCACTCAGCTTCCGATTTCCCCTCACTAATGTAAAGTCTATGGGCATTGGGTGCATTCGTATATTTAAAATATCTCCTCGGGAAATTAATATTTTTAACTTCTATTTTTTGCGTACACTTCTTAAAAGATGTCTCTTTTTTTCTTAGTTCACAAAATATTTCTAAAGTATGGACTTAATTTTACAGGAAGTGTTAAAATCTTACTCACAGTTCGCCCGCTTTTAACACATAAAGTATTAAATTCAGCACAGATTTTAGAAATATTTTGAAAACTAAGAAAAAAAAGCCATCCTTAAGAAGAGTGCATAGGAAAAAGATGTTAAAAATATGAATTTCCCGATAAGATATTTTAAATAGACGAATGCATCAAAAGTCGGATAATTCCGAAGCTGAGTGACCACCCCCTTAAATATCTTCAGCGAAAGGTTTACACACGTCAGTGCCCATCAGCATTTCATTGTAGGAACATGATGAGGACACGATACCGTTTGTTTTTTCAGAAATTCTCACGTTTTCAGCACCTTGGCGCGAGAGCAACGGTTTGTATAGTGCTGAATCTGCCGCAACCTATAGAATATGCATTATTTCTTGTTTGTAACATCATACGCATAGCAAAGAGCAAAATTTTCTTTTGCTTCAGAAAACAGAGTTTTGTTTTCCTCCGAAACGTTATCAAGTGGAGAAGACAGGGTAAGGAAATATTATTTTATATCATGGTTTACATTTAATACATTGCTTTTAAAAACAGCTCTTTGAGATTTAAATGCTTTTAATTTCGCAATACGCATACTTCAAATATAAATATATGTATTTTTTCCAGTTTAGTTATTTAATTAATTCGTAACTTTTCAAGAAATTGCAGAACTTATTTTTAAGATATAAAAATAAAACCACACAACTGAACTTCGTAAAGAATTATTATTATTATTACTGATTCTATTTAGTTTTCTTTTAAATCAAGCAGCATAATTGTATGCTTTGTTAAGCATTAATCAAATATATTTTTAATGAAATAATTCATTAAAATTTTATCGCTTTTAATTTAATTACGATTAGAAGTTAATAGCAAGTTGCAATTAAACTGAATTCAATAAATTAAATTGGTTGACAAATAATTACAGTGACCTCTCACTTATACGACTTTCATGGGACCGTGTAAAAAAGTCGTATAACTGAGAGAGTCGTATAAGTGAGAGACCGCCTTATTATACAAGTTTCAAACTTTATAGGCATTAATTATTTTACCTATACTAAAAACGATAAGTTTTGAGTACTAAGAACATATTTTAACAAAATTTGTAAAATGTATTAAAAAATTAAACATAAAATACGTTTAAAAAGTTCACAAAATTGTTCGTTTACCACTATGTTTATTTTAAAAAATTACAGATCAGATTTTCTCAAAAAATGAAGTGATATTAGTTTGTTTCTGTGGTAGATGGAAATAGAAAATGTCTTTCTCTAAGTATAATAAAGCTTTTAAGCTGGTTTGGGAATAATCATTTTCATGGACATAATTCTTTAATTTATTTAAAGCGGTACTTGCTTTTGAAAAATTTACAACAGCAGGAACATTGCTCTCATCTTGGTCATCCTCCTTGCTCACGTCTTCATTATTAATATCCTCAAAGATTTCTTCAGCAGTTCTCAGTTCTGACAGAAGACGTTTATCATCACATTCTACATAATCTTTGAAATTAATACCTTCGTCCATAAACATTTTATTCGAGTCTCCGTTATTAAAGGATTCCATACGCTCTCAATATCAGGTTCATTCGTTCAACTAGCAGTTTGGTCTTGTGGGAAAACTGAATTTCCTAAAACAAATTTTAAAATTTAATTTGCTGCAGAAACGGCAGATCTTTTACATCGGGATGTGATGGACATTGATACATTAGAAGTAAAACCTTTCTTTGTTGCTTTTGAAATTTATCATCCATCTCTTTTAAAAAATCATTGGAAATCTCTGATGTCATCCATGCCTTTTTTAAATTTCTGTAGCCACATGGCAATTATTTTTTATTCTTAAAGTATCGAGATTTTCTTGATTTTCTTATTACTAAAGGTTCTATTTTTTCTGAACCATCACTATTTGTGCAAAAAAGGATAGTTAATCTTTCTTTACTTTTTCTGCCCCCTTGACATGGTTCTTCTTTGTATGATAATGTCTTATCTGGCATCAGCTTGAAAAACAGTCCGTTTTATCACAGTTAAAAATGTCTTTAGGTCCCTTAATCCTTAATTAACATAAGTAGATTTTGAAACCATTGTCTAACATCATTTCCATTAATACATGCGCTTTCTCCTGTGATGCGGCGATGCAAAAGTCGATGTCTTTTTTTTAGCTTCTCGAATCACCGCAAGACGCTGAAAAATTCTCGATTCCATACTTCTCAGTAAGAGTGCGAGCCTTTTCTTTTAAAATCACACCATCTATCGGTAAATTTGAAGCTCGCATTTGGTTAAACCACGCGATTAATGCTGATGTCAATTTTTTAAATCTGCCACATTGTATACTGGATCTCTTTGAATCGACATTTTTTGATGCATTTATAATGGCATTTTTATTTTTCAGAATTCCTTTTAGTGTCGATTCTAGCAGATTGAAGAGAGCAGCTAATGCCTTCTTTGATTGCAGTAAATTTTATATCATATTCCTTAATGGTTTCAACTTTGAATTGTATGCTTAATGCTTTACGTTTTGACATTTTCAGTTTAGGTATCGATATGCAGTAAACTGAAAAAATTACAGCGAAATGAATAACCTTTCACGCGTCTAGTACGGAAGCTTGTAGTGATTTGCTTTGACGTACGCGTTTTTTCCCCTTCGCTGTACGGGTTGTACGCCCATAGGTCTTTTGGCATGATTATAGCTTGGGATGTGCTTCCGATATGCTCTCGCTTTAGTATTTTTTTTCTAGTGATGTTCAAGGACTGCCATTTTCGATTTGTTGAGTTTAAAATAAAAGTCTATTTTTCTTAAAACAACCTCATTCCTAAAAGACGACGCATTCCTTATAGCTGTTAAAATTTTACAGGAAAATGCGTTTTGCAAAAACCCTGATTTCTCCACCACTGCCATACAGAGACATGATCTGCAGGTAGTCATTTGGCTTTTGTTAAATGGCAGACACAAGAGAATTCCATACAATTACCCTCCCACCATAGATTTCATCGTTAATAACAAACGAAGGTAGATAAGAAATGTTATTCATTATTCATAAACACTTTAACAATAATGAAAGGATAAATGTAAGAAAACGTGAATGATTTGTACTTTAAAGATTATAAAAATTAATTCTAGAGTGAGAAATGTAAAGTCGCCTGAACCGTTTAAAGCGTCGTATAAGTGAGAGAAGCAGTCGTATAACTGAGAGAAGTTTAGCACTATTTCCCATAAAGCGTGGACGGGACCGAGAGAATTCGGCGTATAACTGAAAGAGTCGTATAACTGAGAGTCGTATAAGTGAGAGGTCACTGTATATAATTTAGTTGTATTCTGCAATTAAATCAATCACAGTTAAATTATTGTAAGATGAAGCGTGCAATTAAATCAATTACAATTTCATTTTAATGGTGTTAAACATTTTTCATTATCATCATCTCGTTTTTAAGGCAAGAAATGATTACCTTTCCCCAGCACACAAAGTTCAAAATCTTTAAAATTCCAAAGTTTTTATTTAACAATATTTCCACATTTTTTAATATTATTTTATCCTAAGTGTTTTATTTGTTAACTTAAAGTACTAATGTATCATATTTAAATAAATCATCTAAAATCCTTTTTCCCTTGAAATTTCCGATAACCTTCCCACCCCCTCCCCCTCCTTTCTTTGCTCATCCAGCCCACATTTTAATATCTTCAACTCTCGTAAAATAATAATAATAATATGCCCTATTACAGTCCTCAGCTAAAGTTTAGCCACTGGTAATATTTAACATTTAAATAAAAATTACGAACACTTGGGTTATACAAATGGCCATACTTATTTTTAAATATCTTTTAAATATTTTAGGACTGAAATAACGGTTTTAATGTAGGATATTATTTAATTTAACTGAAAAAAGTGAAATTTGCATGTTGCCAAAGTTTGGACACTTTCTTGATTTTTGGCAACTGTTCACGGTAAAACGCAAATTTAAAACTTATGAAGTCACATGCATGAAGTATTTAAGTGCACCTCGCAATAGCACCGGTTAGTGAAGAGCCGCGAGCTAGAAATTTTCAGTCTAATGAAGTAATTGAAGCACAGAAGCTGAAATCGAAAGGGAAGATTGTTCCTAATATCAGCGACTTCGAATCGTTCATAAAAGTCTGTCTATCAAGTACTGTCTAAGAATGACTCTTTCAAAGCAAAAACAGATCTGGAAGGCCTCGTGTGGACAGAAAACGAGATGGTACAAGGATCCATAAACTGGAATCTAGACAAATGATGATTGCTAGTCCCATTAAAAATGAGTCAGAGCTGTGTCAACGGATACGATTCGTAGATGAATTAAAAAAAAGATGTAAATTAGTTTACAAGAAAATGATAAAACTACCAGTCTTGAAATCTCACAACAAATTGGCGAGAATACAGTGGGCTCGCAAACATATGTCATATGGACCCAAGAGGTGTACTGTGATATTCAATGACGAAAAAAAAACTGAATTTGGATGACCCAGAGAGGAGGGCATACTATTGGCACAACTTGCGTAAAGAGCCTAGGACTTTATTTAGTCGTCAAAAAGGCGGTGACTCTTTAATGATCTGGGCCTCACTCTGTTTTAATGCTCAAGTAAATCTGCAGTTCCTCAATGGTCACCAAGCAGCGTAAGACTACATACATACATTGGAAAAAAATTTACAGCCATTTGGTGAACTTTTAGCTGTTCCAAAGTATGTATTTGAGCACAATAATGTGTCCATTCTTGTTGCATACAAAACAAAAAAAAATGGTTTAACTCTCAAATTTTTACTGTTCTTGACTGACCTGCGTGCAGCTGTGATCTGAACCCAATCGAAAACTTTTGTGGTAATATATTTCATAAGGTTTACGCAATTTTTTGACAATGCTCCTCTGTTAATGAACTTCGAGCTGCTGTTGAAGGTGTTCGGTATGAAATAGACTCCCGAGACATGCAGCATTTATGTTCTTCTGTGGAAAGTCACATTTTTGCACTAATTTCAGACAGTGTAAGTGCAGTTCGATTTTAATTTATGGTTATATTTCTGTAAATAGACAGATTGTCTATACTTTTGCCACAATATTAATTTTTTTTTTGTCATTATATATTATGTAAAGTGTATAATTTAAAATTTATTATTTGTGAATAAAGAATAAGTCCCCAGTAATATATGACAGTTGAGTTACAACAATTCGTTAGATACTTCTCAGTACAGAAGCGTAACACTGGACAACAGAGGACAACAGTCCTGGAACTAAAATTAGTTGATTCTAAATCAGTTTTTGGCGCTGATTCCAATCATGTTTTTCGTTTATCTCTAGATGGTCCAAGTTTTGAGAAATTTGCATATTTAAATTTATGAAAATTTAAGCTTTTTTGTGCTATTTTATGCAAATTTTAGATACAATATATGTCACATCCAATTACGTTTTCCAGATAATGACTACTTGACTATTTGCTTCAGAAAAATGTCACGATTTGCATATTCTTAGTATTTATTTATCAGTTATTAAGCCTAATTTGCATATTTTTCAATGGTGTAATGTTTACATCACTATCAACTTTAAAATAGTTGCCACAGAATTGACGTAATGTTTTTCTAGACTAGATTTTTATGCTGATTTCAAATCTGCAGTCTGTTTTCTTATGTCATGTCTAGTTTTTGTGTAAGATGAATTTCTACTTTTGCACGGCATTAACACAGGTTTGATATAAGATGCCTTTTAGGGGTGTGTAATTCATTCATAAGAAGGTGAACAGGGTCAGATACATATCAGAGACATAAACAAAAACTTATATAATCGAAAAAAAAAATAAGTAGTAGAATCTATCCTTAGTTGAAGTTTATCATACAAAGTATCATAAAAAGCTATTTCTGGCTTTTTTGACCAAAAACTAAAATTTCTCTTTTTTCAAAACTAGATGTGATAGAAGAAACCAGATACAAGATTTGAAATCAACTCAAAAAACTGGTTTAGAAATACATTTGCGTACTCGTGCGGCAGAAATATTTGAACGTCAAGAAACATTATTAGAAAAATATGGAAAATATGCAAATTAGGTACAATATTTCACAGTCACGTGTCAGTATAATCTCAGAAACAACGTTTTTGTGAAGTAAATTAGGTAGTAATCATAACATAAAACAAAAAAAACCCTGTTTCATATTGCTTTATACCGTAAATTTGCAAATAATTGCATAAAATTTATTAAATTTGCATAAATTGAAATATGCAAATATCTTTCAAACTTGATGTGCTGGAGTAAATCTAAAACTAGATTCGGAATCAGCACAAAAAATCGCATAAAAAACAACTAATTTCTGTTTTAGGACAGAGCAAAAGTTCAAATTTGTTGACCAGTGTAATCGATTATTGTCTAAACTTTTGCTGAGCACTGTAATAACATTGAAGTGACAATAAATGAATTATCAATCATCTGATGCACCCTCCTCTTCCAAAAATTTCCTTCCCCTCCCAGTACACTAATTTTAGACAATTTAAAATTTCTTGTTGCTTTTCAGAAAGGATAAGGATAAAATCTATTATTTAAATCCTGTCTTAAATGTTTACTACACCTTCTTTTATCCCTAACAGTGCATAAAGTTTACAAACTGTAAAATGTTTTTAAAAAATTACTGTTCCAATTGTTTAATGTTTTGCTCCTTTTGTTTATTTTCTGCTTTTTAAGTAGCACAAAATAAATAATCTACTACCTAAATCCTCCCCTCTTTTTCAATAAAGAAAAATCTGATTTTCTCTCTTTTGTTCCTATAACACTCATTTTAAATTTTGTTTGTTTACTGTTTTGCTCTATTTATTTTCTGTTTAATTTCTATTCCTTCACCCCCCCCCCCCCACACACACACACACGGAGTGAGACTATTTCGTCCTCCTTCATTTTTTCAATTTCACATCAAAACAAAAAAGCATAGAGGACGGTTGGCAATAGAACTGGTTCAATACCCCTTAGATATTGGAGAAAGCCCTAACACGCATCACGAAAATGTCATACAAAGCAGGCAAAATAAAGAAAAAAAATCATACATTGGGTCGTGGATAAACGTCACACAAAGCAGGCAAAACAAAGAAAAAAATCATTCATTTGCTCCTGAAATATCCAATAAATGAGCCACGAGCCAATAAATGAGTTTTTTTCTTTGTTTTGCCTGCTTTGTGCGAGGTTTCCGTGTCACGTGTCAAGGCTTACTCAAGCATCTAGGGACGGGGCGTTAGTTGGCTACGCTTTCCCTCTTTCACCAACTTACCAAACTGGTGCTGAAAACGTGGCGCTTTCCGTTAAAGCATAACGTTTAGCGCCATCTGACGAATGCTGAAATTAATGCATTCCAGAGCATACTTTTCGAGTAATCTTCGAACTACTACTGTCATTAAACACTACTACTGCATTGGAAATTGCTCGTCAAACGTGGCAAATGAGGTGCGTTCGTACAATAACTACTTTTATAAATATATTTGCACCGCATATTGTACTGAATGCATATTTTAGTGCACTTCATAAGTGCATATCAATTTCATTCTCTTCAAAAGGCTCTAACATCATTAAAGTGCACTTGAAATAATTCTTTCCCTTTGGCCTTAATGTAACGGAAAACTTTTGACTGTCCCTGTAATTAAACTATACATTCGATTTTCATAAAATTTGAAATGACTCGACAAAATTTTGCAACAATTATATATGTAGAATTTCGGACCATTCGGAAGGCTGAACATCATTAAAATGCACTTGCAATAATTTTTTCTCATTGGCCGAAATGTAACGGAAAATTTGACTGTCCCTGTAATTAAACTATGCATCCGATTTTCATAAAGTTTGAAATGACTCGACAAAATATTACAACAATTATATATTTAAAATTTCAGAGCATTCGGTGGGTACTTTTTGCTCTGTTATATGCGGACGGACAGACAGACGGACTGAATGACGACAATAGGTGCTACATACTTATATAATTAAGAACGTACCTAAAAAAGATTTTATTAAAAGCTTTCAAATCACTTGCCATATATAGAACGAAATTAGGGGTTTATTGTTACTACAAACTTTCCGTATCTCCAGTGATTCATAAATATTCACATTTTATTGTAAAAAAAAAAAAAAAGTAATAATATGCATAGACAAGATAGAAATCTTGTAGCAAATATTACTTTACAAAAGCCGACAAACACTATTAGAGGCAAATTTTAAGTAAAAAAACTAAAAAAAAAAAAACCCTAGAAAACAGGAATTTGAAGAATTCCTTATCCTTGATCCAGTCTTAAACAACATCTATTGTAAAGTATTCATATGACGTCACTACCGCATAATAATATACAAAAAAAAAAAAAAAAAAAAAAAAAACTGATGTCACTCAAGAAACTTGACCAAAAAAAATCAGCTATCTAATGATTAGATAATATAATGATGATAGATAATTAAATTAAATATAGTTTATAATAGCTCCATGTTTTATCAGAAATCATTCATTTATAGTTTTTCAAAATAGCACGTATTTTAATTATTTTTTTTTAGTACTTATGGGAAAATGGCAACAAAAAGATACAATAACTATTTTTCAACTATTTTTTGTTTACTTTCTACAGAAATGGAGTACTTGAGTTGCCAAAATTAAACAAATGACGCTAAAAACAAAAAAAAAATTAATATCTCAAAAATAATTTCAGAAGCAGTTTTAAAAAAAATTGCATTGAAAAATACCCTTTTTTCACCAATACGACAGTATAAAAATAAAAAGTCCTTCCGGCCAGTGCCGGGAGGAAGAGGTAGCTTTCATATTCCTTATTTTAAAAAAGCCAACTTATATTATTCAAACACACGAAGCTCAATTTAGTGGAAACCGAATATAGGAGATTCAATACTAATTTTTATCAATATAATGAATGAGAATTTCGCGAAATTAGCCAGCTTTATCCAAGCTGCTTTTCTTTCAAGTAATTTATATTTGGCTGCCAAATTCGGCGATTTCTTAAAATGCCCGCCATTTTAAGACAACATGGTGGATGAGGCTAACCAGTGAACTTGGTCGAGACCTTAGTAATTGCTGCGCACATGGTCACTCACATCGGAAATCGGTTGATATATACGAGTGCTGTCGCAGGCAAAAAATCAGATTTTTCAAAATGTCACCCACATTAGAAATTGAAACTGCTATATCTGAGCCATTTTTTAATATAAAGACAAACAAAAAATGCTCCTGAATCCTTATATCAAGGTCAAATACTTAAGAAAGAAACCTTTTTCAATTTCTAATTTTTTTGCAACTCACTTTAAATATATATATATTTTTAATTTAATGGCCGCCATTTTGAAACAAGATGGCTGATGAATCTGGCCAGCGAACTTGGTCGAGATATTGATGTATACTATCCATACGCCTTCTTACATCGAAATAGGCGAATACGTGTGTTATCGCGTGACAAATACAAGATCGTTTCAAAATGTTAGCCATGCTAGAAATTCAAAGTGCTATAATTCAACCATTTTTTAAGATATAAACAAAAGAACAAATTTTCAGAAACAAAAACTGCTCCGGAATCTTTGTATCAAGGCCAAACACATAAAAAAAAAAATCTTTTTCATTTTCCAATTTTTTAAAACCTCATTTTAAATTTTAAATTAATTTTTTTTTAATGGCAACCCTTTTAAAACAAGAGGGCGAATGAAGCTGGCCAACGAACTCGGTCGAGACATTGGTATGTACTATGTACAGACCAAGTTACATTCAAATCGGTTCATAAATACGCCTGTTATAGCGTGACAAAAATCAGGTCGTTTTAAAATGTCAGCCACAATAGAAATTCAAAATACTATAACTCAGCCATTTTTTTTAGATATAGACGAAACAGAAATTGTTCCGGAATCTTTGTATTAAGGTCAAACGCATACAAAGAAAAAATCTTTTTCATTTTCTAATTTTTTGGTATCTTATTTTAAATTTTAAATTTTTTAAATTTATTTAAATGATCGCCATTTTGAAACAAGATAGCGGATGAAGCTGGCCAACGAACTCGGTCGAGATATTTGTATGTACTATGTACACACCAAGATACATCCAAATCGGTTCATAAATACGCCTGTTATCACGTGACGAAAATCAGGACGTTTCAAAATGTCAGCCACGCTAGAAATTCAAAATGCTATAACTCAGCCATTTCTTAAGATATAGACGAAACAAAAACTGCCCCCGAATCTTTTTATCAAGGTCAAACACATAAGAAAAAAATATTTTTTCAATTTTCAATTTTTTGGTACCACATTTTAAATTTTAAATTTAAAAAATTTTTTTAAATGGCCGCCATTTTGAAACAAAATGGCGGATGAGCTGGCCAACGAACTCGGTTGAGACATTTGTATGTACTATTGCATTGGAAATTCCTCGTCAAACGTGGCAAATGAGGTGCGTTCGTACAATAACTACTTTTATAAATATTTTTTGCACCGCATATTGTACTGAATGTATATTTTAGTGCACTTCATAAGTGCATATCAATTTCATTCTCTTCAAAAGGCTGTAACATCATTAAAATGCACTTGAAATAATTATTTCCCTTTGGCCTTAATGTAACGGAAAACTTTTGACTGTCCCTGTAATTAAACTATACATTCGATTTTCATAAAATTTGAAATGGCTCGACAAAATTTTGCAACAATTATATATTTAGAATTTCGGACCATTCGGAAGGCTGAACATCATTAAAATGCACTTGCAATAATTTTTTCACATTGGCCGAAATGTAACAGAAAATTTGACTGTCCCTGTAGTTAAACTATGCATCCGATTTTCATAAAATTTGAAATGACTCGAGAAAATGTTACAATAATTATATATTTAACATTTCAGAGCATTCGGTTGGGTAGTTTTTGCTGTGTTATATGCGGACGGACAGACAGACGGACTGAATGACGACAATAGGTGCTACATACTTATATAATTACGAACGTACCTAAAAAAGATATTATTAAAAGCTTTAAAATCACTTGCCATATATTGTACGAAATTAGGGGTTTAATGTTACTACAAACTTTCCGTATCTTCAGTGATTCATAAATATTCACATTTTATTGTAAAAGAGAAAAAAAAAAAAAAAGTAATAATTATGCATAGACAAGATAGAAATCTTGTAGCAAATATTATTTTACAAAAGCCGACAAACACTATCAGAGACAAATTTTAAGTAAAAATTCTAAGAAAAAAAAAAAAACCTAGAAAACAGGAATTTGAAGAATTCCTTATCCTTGATCCAGTCTTTAACAACATCTACTGTAAAGTATTCATATGACGTCACTATCGCATAATAATATATAAAAAAAAAAAAAAAACTGATGTTACTCAAGAAACTCGACCAAAAAAAAATCAGCTATCTAATGATTAGATAATATAATGATGATAGATAATTAAATTAAATATAGTTTATAATAGCTCCATGTTTTATCAGAAATCATTCATTTATAGTTTTTCAAACTAGCACGTAATTTAATTATTTTTTTTTAGTACTTATGGTAAATGGCAACAAAAAGATACAATAACTATTTTTCAACTATTTTTTGTTTACTTTCTACAGAAATGGAGTACTTGAGTTGCCAAAATTAAACAAATGATGCTAAAAACTAAAAAAAAATTAATATCTCAAAAGTAATTTCAGAAGCAGTTTTCAAATAAATTGCATTGAAAAATGCCTTTTTTTCACCAATACGACAGTATAAAAATAAAAAAGTCCTTCCGGCCAGTGCTGGGAGGAAGAGGTAGCTTTCATATTCCTTATTTTAAAAAAGCCAACTTATATTATTCAAACACACGAAGCTCAATTTAGTGGAAACCGAATATAGGAGATTCAATACTAGTTTTTATCAATATAATGAATGAGAATTTCGCGAAATTAGTCAGCTTTATCCAAGCTCCTTTTCTTTCAAGTAACTTATATTTGGCTGCCAAATTCGGCGATTTCATAAAGTGCCTGCCATTTTAAGACAACATTGTGGATGAGGCTAACCAGTAAACTTGGTCGAGACCTTAGTAATTGCTGCGCACATGCTCACTCACATCGGAAATCGGTTGATATATACGAGTGCTGACACAGGCAAAAAATCAGATTTTTCAAAATGTCACCCACATTAGAAATTGAAACTGCTATATCTGAGCCATTTTTTAAGATAAAGACAAACAAAAAATGCTCCTGAATCCTTATATCAAGGTCAAATACTTAAGAAAGAAACCTTTTTCAATTTCTAATTTTTTTGCAACTCACTTTAAATATATATATTTTTTAATTTAATGGCCGCCATTTTGAAACAAGATGGCTGATGAATCTGGCCAGCGAACTTGGTCGAGATATTGATGTATACTATCCATATGCCTTCTTACATCGAAATAGGCGAATACGTGTCTTATGACGTGACAAATACAAGATCGTTTCAAAATGTTAGCCATGCTAGAAATTCTAAGTGCTATAATTCAACCATTTTTTAAGATATAAACAAAAGAACAAATTTTCAGAAACAAAACTGCTCCGGAATCTTTGTATCAAGGCCAAACACATAAAAAAAAGTATTTTTTTCATTTTCCAATTTTTTAATACCTCATTTTAAATTTTAAGTTAATTTTTTTTAAATGGCAACCCTTTTAAAACAAGATGGCGTATGATGCTGGCCAACGAACTCGGTCGAGACATTGGTATGTACTATGTACAGACCAAGTTACATCCAAATCGGTTCATAAATACGCCTGATATCGAGTGACAAAAATCAGGTCGTTTTAAAATGTCAGCCACAATAGAAATTCAAAATGCTATAACTCAGTCATTTTTTTTAGATATATACGAAACAAAAACTGTTCCGGAATCTTTGTATTAAGGTCAAACGCATACAAAGAAAAAATCTTTTTCATTTTCTAATTTTTTGGTATCTTATTTTAAATTTTAAATTTTTTAAATTTATTTAAATGGCCGCCATTATGAAACAAGATAGCGGATGAAGCTGGCCAACGAACTCGGTCGAGATATTTGTATGTAATATGTACACACCAAGGTACATCCAAATCGGTTCATAAATACGCCTGTTATCACGTGACAAAAATCAGGGGCGCGCCAGCAGTATCCGGCGCCTGTGTGCAGAACTTCACTTGGCGCCCCATATCCCTAAAACCCTCCTCCTCCCCCCCCCCCAAAAAAAACTTTATAATTTTTTTCAATAACTATAAATGCATACCTGCCAAGCCAACCTTCTGGGGTTTTCTCCAGGTCAAATAAGCAAATTTTGAACCTGAAATCTTATTTAATGAAGTGTGCCTTGTTTCTATAGGGTTTTTTTTTTAAATTTCATTTATTAATTTAAATTTCTTGTTCAAAATATTTTTGTTTGACTTCAAAAATAAGGAATGTTGGCAGCTATCTAAATAACGGACATCCTTAAAAAATGGGTGCTTCAGCTGCTTGCTACCTCCTCCCACAATGGCATACCTCCTAAGAAATTAGATTTAAGGGTCCTGTCCCTGCCGGCGAAGACACTCACGAGCTAATGCTAATCCTATGGGAAGGGATTTTTCTAATATCTCGTTTGCATTTCGACATTTTTAAATAATTTTTTTTGCATTGGATAGCCGAGATCCGTCTCTACAGCGCACCTTGGCTACTTTTTCGATTTTGGTCGCAGATATTTTTAATAAAGTTACTTTCATTTTCAAAACCGGTTCTGAAAATGAAAGTGTCATTCTAAACAATATCTGCAACCAAAATCGAAAAAGTAACCAAAGTGCGCTGTAGAGACGGACCTCGGCTATCCAATGCAAAAAAAAATATTTAAAAATGTCGAAATGCAAACGAGATATTAGAAAAATCCCTCCCCATAGGATTAGCATTAGCTCGTGAGTGTCTTCGCCGGCAGGGACAGGACCCATAAGCGTTCGTATTTATTTATATTTGTACTTAAAACAGTTCAAATAAACTTTAATATAGAAATATAAATGTATTTAAGTAATCAATGGTAGCACCATGACACAAAGAAAGGGGTGCTCGTAATACGGTTAATATACGTAAAGGTAGAAAAATATTTTCTCAAATTACGGAGCGCGTTATAATTTTTTTATTCTAAGATGCGATTTAAACAATTACCATACATAAATCATAATTAGGGGTGCATTTTTAAATGTTCCCCTAGTCCCAGAACGATTGGTTTTATATTAGCAAATATAGAACCGCTATGCTGGATATATAATACTTGTCAAAACTTATCTTTACTTTGTCACATGCTTAACCCTTCCTTCTTTTTCGGATTTTTTTATCTTTTGGATTTCAATTATAAAAAAATATTTTTTTGTTGCTGAAAATTAATATTATGTTCTATCCCGAATACGAAAACGAAAAATATTTTTGTCATTAAGCAAGTAAGCAGCATTATCCTAGGTCATATAGTTTTTCAGAAAATCGCACTTTTCCGTTATGCATAAACTTTACTTTGCGGGCGCTGAGTGAGAAAAAATTAGGGGGAGTTCGAGGTACCCATTGACACGAAATCATCCAAGGATTGTTGATAATAATTTTCAAAAAGGATTTTGGATAATTAGCCGAGATATTAATTAAAAACCTTTCTAGATAAATGCAGCACAGATCAAGGCGGCGATGCAACTTTGCGATATCCTTTCAAAGCGCACTTGTCACAATGCAATGGCGGATCTAAGGAGGGGAGGGAAACGAGCGCTCCCCTTGGGCAAATGTAGTGTTGCAAAACGGCATTATGCATCCTCACGGGAAATGACTTGGGGCGAAGCTCGAGCCCGGCGCGACCCGAGACTCGGCCTGGGTAAGGTCTCTCTTTTAAAGTCGGGCCGTGCCCTGATTTTAAATTTTTCTGCAAATTCGTGTCGGGCCAGACTTCTTTTTTTTCCAGGTCGAGCCTGGCCTGGACTTCATTCTTCCTAGAGGTCTGGTCTGCACTGGCCAAAATCTCCAGATTGGAGCTCGTCCCAGAATAAAAGCTAAACGTTCGGTCCGTGTCAGCCCGTGTGATAAGCAGTATTGGCCCGACAGCGACCCGTGCACTTCTCTAAATTCTTCTCCCCGAGCCCCAGGTTGTCTGGCATCGTACTTATTTGTTATTCATAAAAATTATATTTATGTTGTTCATTTTTTAGCGAAATCTTAAAAAATTTAATTTTATTTGATAAGTTACAGAGATGTATTTTTAAAAATCTACTTTTTTTCGTTATAGAGCTAAAATTGTGATTTTCTTTCATCATCCGTTTCTTTCATTCTAAACGGATTTCCTTACTGGATTTTCATTTGAATGTATTTGAGTAAGTAATGATTTTTACGTAGTGTTTATGTACATAATTGCCTAAATAGTCATTAATATTAGTGTTTTTCTGTATTCATCAATTTCGAAGATAATCTAAAATACAATATGAGCATAAGTAAGTATGCTTTATGAATAATTTTAATTGCAAAATTCAGCCTAGGTTGGAGTTCATTTTTTAGCTTTTATACCGGGCCGGGCCAATAATTTTTTGTATGTGTGGGTTGGACCTGGAAATTTCAGTCCGGGTAAATCTCTAACTGACATACCGAAGCGAGCTTAAATTTTTTTTTTTTTTTTAAATTCTTGTTTCAGCCATCATCTCGTAACTACTGAATATACCGGGTGTCCTAAAATGAACTGACTGATTTTAAATACAATCCAATAAATTGCAGATGGCGACATCTTTTTTAAAGAATTACTCGAAGGAGGGTTGTGTAAGATTTCAAGAGCAGGGGTCATTCTGTTCCGAATTTTCCGAAAATTGAACTCTTTCGCTGCGCATCCCGCGATTTCCACGGCCAATGTACAAGCGGCAAAATTTGTGCAACCCGCAATTTCCGCAGCAGATATTTTTTATGATCTAATTATATTTAAAAAAAAACTCTTTCACAAAGATTTTAGACATATTTGAACTCTAAAATATATGCAGATTTGAAATATGTAATAAAATAAAGGCGCAATTTTTAACCTATTTTTCATAATATATATATATATATATATGTGCGTATATATATACGCAGCGAGAGGGTTAAAGCATTCGGTTCCGAAAATTAAAAAAATTCATCAATCCAAAAATTCGGACATAAAAATAATCGCGAATTTTGACAAATGGTCCACATAAAAAATCTATTTCGTCAATCGTTCTCAGAAAATAACTTCAATTTCACCAAAGAAACGCGGGAAAAATGCGAATTTGGTCAAAGGGCCACGGGCCACACAAAAAACGCGAAATTCTTCAAATGATCACGGCAAAAGCAAATTTCGTCAAAGGATCGTAGAAAAAACTCTAATTTTATCAAATAACCGTGAAAAACGCAAAATTCGTCAAAGGATCGCGAAAAAAGGCAAATTTTATCGAAAAACCGAGAATTACATCAAAGGGTCGCGAAAGAAACGCGAATTTTGTCAAAGGAACACAAAAATACTTACATTTCGTCAAAGGATCGCGGAGAAAACGCGAATTTCGTCAAAGAATCGCTTAAAATTGAGACTATCGTCTAAGGATCTCTGAATAAACGTGACTTTCGTCAAGGGATCGCTGAAGAAACGCAAATTTTGTCAAAGGGTTGCGGAAGAAACGTAAATTTCGTCAAAGGATCGCGAAAAAATGCAAATTTTACCGAAAAACCGAGAATTACATCAAAGGGTCGCAAAAGAAACGCGAATTTTGTCAAAGGGACACGAAAAAAACTTACATTTCGTCAAAGGATCGCGGAAAAAACGCGAATTTCGTCAAAGAATCGCTTAAAAAACAAGACTATCGTCTAAGGATCTCTGAATAAACGTGATTTTCGTCAAGGGATCGCTGAAGAAACGCAAATTTTGTCAAAGGGTTGCGGAAGAAACGTAAATTTCGTCAAAGGATAATGGAAGAAATGCGAATTTCATCAAACGGCTACGGAAAACGTGAATTTTATCAAAGGGCTGCGAAAGCATGCGAATTTCGTCAAACAGTTGCGGAAAAACACGAATTTCGTCAAAGAGTCGTGGAAGAAACGCGAATTTTATCAAAGGGTCGTGGGAAAAAAAGTGGCCTCTTTTACTGTATCTAGTTTTTATCTTCAAAAATATTTACACATTCTTTTCAAATTGCCCGGACCCTTCTCGCAAGAGTGAAAATTCACTCCGAAACTGACCCAAACCCGAAATAATGTATGTCAATTTGCCCCAAACCCAACGCGCTAGAGCGCAGCTAAAAAGTAAAAGTCAACCCGAAACGTAGCAAAAAAGTAGATATTAACCCGACCCATAGCAAAAAGTAGAATTCAACCGGACCCAAACGCGACCCACAGCAAAAAAAGTTTAAGGGAACCCGACCATTTTCAAAAAATTGAAGTCAACCGGACCCAAACCCGACCCGCAACAAAATGTTGAAGTAACACGACCCTCAGTGATAAAATTAGCCCCGACCCGCCCATCAGATTGGAGTCTGCAAATTTTTTAAATCGCCCACCCCCCTTGAGGACTCTCCAGATCCGCCCTTGTCACAATGTCAACTTTAAATTTTGTACAAGGTCTTTGTTTTAGGTAAGGCGAATCATAACGATAAATAATCACCCTTTTTCATTCCAATTGAATTCAATTATTGAAAAATAATTAATAGAACAATTCCAAGTTTTTTACAAATTCAACGCTTAAATTTATTGTATAGAACTTTTTGTACGCGAGTGAAACTCGCACTTGACCGATTATTCTTTGTTCAAAGCAAACCTAATAAATACAATTGAAATTTCCATGAAACGTAATTCAGTTTGAGGTTGTTCTCAAAAATAATTTTACCTCCTGAACAACATGAAACTTTCTTACATATTCATGGGCTAGTTTTTATGCGTAAAAGCATAAAATGATAGGCATGACTATTAAATTGGTTTGGAATCGAATGGCGCTTTTCATTTTTTTTTAAGCATTGCATTTTAAATTATATCTTGTTTTGCTTATTTATTGTTTCAGTTATATGTAGCCGATTAATTTGTGCTTTTTCGGCAATTTACATGGGAACCGTGCATAACCTGGGGCTTATGTTGCTTTATCATTGTGCAATATAATATACTACCCGTTTATATATCATTAGAAGGGCTTAATTTGCACCGGAGCCCAATTCCGGTACTTCTCTGTTTTTAGTAAATATTTAAATATTGGTCGAATTCACCAGAGCTCATAAGTACAGGGCTTCAGAGCCCAGTGCAATAGCGCTTCCGAAAAACCGAAGCCTAAATTATCATTTCCTTTCCTTTCCATCTCCAAGCTTTTGCATTCTTTTTTATCAAAACACTTATACATAACGTAATATGTCGCACACGTAGGAGATGGCGAGGAAAAAGGCTCAATTTTTATATTAGTCTTTGGGCTTGTCTGATTCAAGCTCAATCTGTCTTACATTCCAAATTTTATTTATTCATGTATAGGGGAAAACAAACTTTTCCTCCTTCAAAATTACGTGTTATATTCTATTTCAAATCATTTTAATGCTATTTTGATCAGAATGAAGGGAAAACAGAAATCATATTTTTCTATTTCAAATTTATTATATGCATATTTATGTCGGCGACGTGTTGATACGGCGCCTTTCAAGAGACAGAACGATGAATTTTCTTTCAGTTCGATTTTCTTTTGTGACAGTAGGATAATTTTTAATTGGCTGGTTTTTTTTTTTTTTTTTTACTATTTAGATATCTAACCTGAAAAGAATAATTTCTGTTTTTAGCCAACGAGCATCAGTTTGAGGTTTTTCGTCTTCTATTGCGTACGAGTATTTGCTATTTATTTTGTATCATGAACATTGCCCATGCTAAGGTTCTGCTCTGCACATTTACGAAGCCACTTTCATTTGTAAGTAGATATAATTGCCATGTACTGTTATTCTGATAGAAAGCAATCGAGCAGTGTTTCTTCTTTTTGTATAAAAGCACCGAATCTTTCCGATAACTGTGTCAAATTTTTAATTTAATCTGATTTTCAGGGACACACCACAAAAGATTGTTATGCGGAAGGAATCGATTATAGTCTAAGATATGCACCTTTTACGGGAAATTGAAAAACATTAGTCCATTCTTCAGCATATAAATATTAATTTCTGTAAATTTAATTTTAATTTTTTCTTAAAAATGCGTATCTGCAAACTATCCTTTTTTGTGTTAACATTATTTCCGAATCATAATCCTTACCATATTTAATCGAAGAATTCTGCAATTAATTAACATTAAAATAAGGCAAAAATTACTATTCAGAAGGAGTGATAACTAGAAAGTCGAATAGTTGACAGCTAAGTATATGCTGATTGATATATTAAAAAATTTTTTTTTTTTTTTTTTTTGGTAAAGAAAAAAAATGCTTTGAATTTTGAAAATAATGTACGAAATATAAATATGCAGATTGGAGTGACAGGGGGTACAGTTGTTAGTAGCGGTACCGCAGAATACTAGGGCTCCGGTACTTTTTTGATAGAAATTAAGCGCTGATCGTCAGTATGTGTATCGCTATCAATACTACAGTAAGATACAAGTGTTACATATTTTCAATCATTTGAATAATGGAGTCCATCCATATTTGCCACCAGTTGCAGCGCGCACCCTGTTTTCGGAAAGGTTGGAAAGACCTGATCTAGAGCAGAGATGCCAAACACGGCATTCGGGGTTTCCTTTCCGAATTTTTAAAGTTTCTGGCTTTTTTAAAATGTATTTCAGTCGCTTGAAGGCGCCGTTAAACCTTATGTGGCGCTCTTCGACCGTGACCTTTCGACACCATGGCGCCTTTCGGCTTGAGACTCCTTCCCCCGCCCCTCCTAAAGCTACGCCGCTGAAAAAATCTGCAAATTTTATATATTTTAAAAATAAAAATGAATTCATAAATGTATCAGAAATAACCCACTTTCGAGTTTAATAAATTTAAATTAAATAAAAAATTTTCAAATATTTCAGCTTCGCCTAAAATATTTGGCGCCTTTAGTATTCTGGCGCCTGTGTGCGGTGCACACTTTGCACACGGGGTCGGCGCGCCCCTGACAAAAATCAGGACGTTTCAAAATGTCAGCCACGCTAGAAATTCAAAATGCTATAACTCAGCCATTTTTTAAGATATAGACGAAACAAAAACTGCTTCCGAATCCTTTTATCAAGGTCAAACACATAAAAAAAAATATTGTTTCAATTTTCAATTTTTTGGTACCACATTTCAAATTTTAAAATTTTTTAAAAATTTTAAATGGCCGCCATTTTGAAACAAAATGGCGGATGAAGCTGGCCAACGAACTCGGTCGAGACATTTGTATGTACTATGTATAAACGAAGTTACATCCAAATCGGTTCATAAATACGCCTTTTATCGAGTGACAAAATTCAGGACGTTTCAGAATGTCAGCCACGCTAGAAATTCAAAATGCCAACTCAGCCATTTTTTAAGATATAGACGAAACAAAAATTGCTCCGGAATCTTTGTATAAAGGTCAAATACAAAAAAAAAATACTTTTCCATTTCCAATTTTTGGTACCACATTTCAAATTTTAAATTTGTTAAAAATTTTTAAATGGCCGCCATTTTGAAACAAAATGGCGGATGAAGCTGGTCAACGAACTCTATCGAGACATTTGTATGTACTATGTAAAAAGCGAATTACATCGAAATCGATTCATAAATTAAAGAATAATCTTCATGATATTCAAGAGTTTTCACGTTTTTTTAAATTTAATTCAAGTTGGGAGAGCTTCGATGAAAACTTCACGATTCATGTAAAATCACATTAAAATAATTAAGCATATTTCACAAGAAAGTGGCGCAGGTGTTGTTCAGTATAAGTAATCACAGGAAGATTAAAAAACTTTGATTATTCTATTTACACTTTTAAATATATACAGTATATACAACGAAAACATTTGAATATAATTTGTTATTCCTCGCTGGGAATCCAAGATGATCATATTAAAATATCAGCAATTATATTCTTCTGTAAAGAAGCCAAGAAAATAGCATGATAGTCCAGTCAAATTGTCAGAAAATTGGGCCGATAGATGCAAAAATTCTGCTAGAAGATTTTATGTTTTTAAAGTGTTTATGGGGATGCTAATAACAGGAATTAATTGTTTCCCAACAAAATATCTCGAGGCTAAACTTTGTGGAGCCAAAAAACCACGAAATTTTCGGACTTTTTTTAGTTTTTTGCCTATAACTCGAAAATTATAAAATTTTTGTGTACCATACTTAATTACAAAAAGAAAGAAAATTAAATTCTCTACAAATTTCATACTAAAAACGTTTTTCTAAACCCATTATTAAGCGCGCTAAAACTTTTTGAAAATAGCACATTTTTTTCAACTTCATAGAAAGTGACCTATTTTTCGCCTCCCATCCCTAAAAAAAATTTCTTTTCATCACTAACTGTGGAAATGAAATGCACCTATTGATGAATAAGTAAGAAGGCAAATTTTCAAGAAGGTTAGGCAGAAGGTAGGGTTGCCAGATAGAAACGAAGGGAAAGGAAGAAACACTGGATCCTTCCGAATACCGAAAATTCACAGCTGAAGGCTATTTCACCATACGGCGATCAGATAAGAATTGGTCTGGGACTTGGACTGATATGGCGATTGAACAAACATTAATGAAAACTATGAAGAGCACTGGAGGATTAACGCATGGACGAGGAATGACAGACAGCGTGTTAGCAAGATGGACTCTGGGAATGATTCATAAGCAAAACATATGCGATGATATAGAGGCATACTGTGAAGTAGGCTTTGAAGTTTCTGAACAGCATGTGGATGCCAGAAGTTCCCGCATTGATAGAGACAGTAATGATTCAAAAAAGCTGCGAGATTGGTTGCTAGTGCATCATCCTTTCCCCGAAAATGATTACATGATGTCCATCAGTAGTGGAATTGTTGGAAAGACTGATGTTAACTGCTATTTGGCTGGAAAAGTAGGACAGGCAGGAGTCAGAAGAATTGTTGGCGAAAATTTCAAGAGTGTGAAATTCAAGAAAAAGGATAAGGTAGTACCTTTAGCTTCTGTTGTCAGTAGTTTAAGATTAGGAAATGTTACAGTTACTTCTGTCCATCCATTGACTCTATTCCAAAGGGTTTGTTTAATGAAGCAGAGTGATGAAGACGTGCAGAATCTACTAACTTATGAACTTGCTCCCTATCCGATGTCTTTATTCTCCGACGAAGGGATGATAAAGGGCACAAAATCTTCGTTTTACAGTGCTTTTATCCCATTAGACAATCTGGATCTTATTGGAAAAGATAAGTTTTTTGTTGTTGACGGAGGGTACCTTCTTCACAAAGTAACTTGGCCTCGAAATGTTTCCTTCAAATTTATTGTTAAAAGTTATATTTCTTACATTCAGAAAAATTTTGGATCACAGGTCGCAGTTGTGTTCGATGGATATCCATCTGAGGGAGAACAGAATGGAACGAAAAGTGCAGAAAGAGCACGTCGATCTAGAATGCACACTTCTACTGAAGTCATAGTTGCAGCAGAAATGTTAAGCACAGTGCCTCAAGACAAATTTCTAGCCAATGACAGAAACAAGAACCGCTTCATTTCACTGATTAAAACAGAACTTCAAAATAACAGAATTCAAGTTGACCAGGCAGAAGAAGATGCCGATGTCATGATTGTTACCTTAGCCATTTCAAGAGCCAAAGCCTTTGAAAGTATCGTAATTGTCGGAGAGGATATTGATATTCTCGCGATCATGACAAGCTTGGGATATCAACACAAAAATCTGTTTTTCCAAAAACCAGGAAGAGGAAGCATCGAAACAAAATGGTTTTCAACCAATTCTTACAAATACAATCACAACAATGTTCTTTTCACTCATGCAATCAGTGGATGCGATACAACATCTGCTCTTTTTGGGCAAGGAAAGTCAAAGTTTTGTAACACTTTAAAAAAACATAAGCAGCTTGAGGAAGTACCATGTGTTTTTAATAAACCAGAGTCTACCCGTCAAGAAATCATCAAGGCTGGAGAAAAATTCCTTATTGCACTATACAGTGGATGCGTAGATACCACGCAGACATTGAACAGTTTGAGGTTCCAGTTATTTGCTAAATCAGCCACAAAAAGCAAAGTTCATCTTGCAAAGGCTGCCACCGACGCAAGAGGCTGCGCAGCATCATTTCCTAAGATGTTATCATCCGGTACAAGCTTGGCTAGGAAACAACATGCCCCCTGAAGAATGGGGGTGGGTTCGCAGATCTGACGGTCTTTTTCAGCCAGTTCAAATGTACCAAAACCTAGCACCTGAATCCTTGCTGCATGTTGTCTCATGTAGCTGTAAAAAAGGGTGCACCAAGGCATGCTCTTGCCAAAAATCAGGACTCAAATGCTCGGCAATTTGCAAAAACTGTAACGGGGTCAATTGTGAAAATGTGGATGATATTTATGCAGAAGAAGAGGATTATGAAGCTGATACCTGGGAAACCATCGACCAAACCAGCAACGTCGATGACTTTCGCAGCCAGGATGATGATGTCGCAACAAGCTCAAAGCAGTTCAAAGCTGTTGAAGATCATGCAGCCTGCTCCTTTGCTTCTCAAGCTGAGGTTGACGAACCAAACTCATCAACCCGCAAGCGCTCCAAACGTTACTAAATCCATTAAAGATGTTACTGTAAGTATTTTTTTACTTACATTCATGCTACCTACATTCATAATACCTACTATTATTGTTCTCACCTTAAGTTGTAAATACAAAAAAAAATTACAATGTTGTCAATTTTTTACGGTTTTACCATTGTAATTAATCATTATTACTATCATGCAAATACCTGTAATATAAAAAGTTACATTAAAGAGGATAAAAGAAATAAAAATGGTGTCAAATGTTGGTATTTGAGATTTTTTCACAAAGTTAGAAAAAAAGTATCATTTTCAGGAAGCTGTAGCGCGCTTAATAATGGATTTAGAAAAAGACTTTTATAATGAAATTTGTAGAGAATTTAATGCTCTTTCTTTTTGTAATTGAGTATGGTACACAAAAATTTTATAATTTTCGAGTTATAGGCAAAAAACTGAAAAAAGTCCGAAAATTTCGTGGTTTTTTGGCTCCACAAAGTTTAGCCTCGAGATATTTTGTTGGGAAACAATTAATTCCTGTTATTAGCATCTCCATAAACAGTTTAAAAACATAAAATCTTCTAGCAGAATTTTTGCATCTATTTTTGACAATTTGACTGGACTATGATTTAATATTCGAAAATAAATTTTTCTTTTCAAAATCAAAACATCATTTCTCCTATAAAGACCATGACAAAAAACCTATACGCAGCTTATTACTTGCTGCGTTCAAGATTCACATTCACAATAAAACTAAACTAAAAAAGGAACAAGAAAGAAAAAATGTTTTTTAATATTAATTCTCTAGTCAGACCACGTGATCCGGCGCCCGCCGTCTCGCAAAGAGAGGCCCGCTAGAGAGGTTGCAAAATATTCCACAAACTCCACCCCCCCCCCCCCCCGATGAACAAGGGTTCCTCAAAATGGGGATTCAAAATAATTAAAGTAGAAATAAAATTATCCTAAAAAATTATCAGTTACACTATACATAAATACAATACAAATCAAAATATATACTTACATACTGGACTTCAAATAAAAACTAACTAAAACAATTTAAAATATTTGCGAACAGGTTTCTGCTACTAAAAATAGAAAGAACAGTTTAAATCTATACAACTTTTTCTAGAATAATCAATACAAAAAAATTAAACTAAAAATTAGAAATATTATCAAACATGAAACATTTTTTTTTAAGTGAAAAAAAATGAAAAGTTTTTTTAAAGTCAATAAACAAAAGAGTTCAAGATTTTTTTTAAAAGTAAAATGTCAATGAGAGTTTTTTTTTTTTTTTAGTCCCTAATAATATCAAAGTTTTTTTTTTCAGTTCTAAATTATGCAAAAATTTAATAGGTCTTTTAATGATGGGATTATTTGTCTTCAGTTCATAAGACCTTTTTTTTTTTAAATCTCTGTCCACAAATACTCAACTTCCAGAAAGTTCTTGATACACGTTCATATGCATAAGAATCACATAATATATTTCAAAGTCAGAAGTTTTATTCTGGTCCGTGTAGTGAGCAGATTGTAAGTTGAGAAGGCACTCATTTTTCAAGCGCTTCCAAAAATGATTCAGAAGAGTCTCGCGCAAACGGAAGCGTTTCACTAAGAATTCCTTGGTTGCAAGTAAACACAAGATATGCTTTAGAGTTGCTATAACTAGTTGACCAGGGCGAACGCTAAATTTCTTGGAGATTGCACGTTTGTTTAGGATTGATTTTATGCACTGTCTAGATTTTAAAATACAAAACTTTTCACTAGTTTGTACTAATGTACTGGACATTCCTGAATGAAAAACTTTTTCATGTGCATCTTTCACGATTATTTCAGTCAATTTATGTTCAGCAGGGATCACAACGAGATGATTTTCATAAAATGAGGAATCAGACTTTTGTAACCGTCCTCGTACCAACAGCAAACCTTCATCTGAGAACATAGGATTTAACTGTAGAAGATTCGATTCTTTAGGGATACTCTTGTTACATTTCAAGGATTTTATAACTTCAGGGAAACTTTCTTCCTGCACTAGCTTTAGCCAAAAATTTTCAGCATGTAGCATTTTCTCAGCTGATAATTCTGAAAAATCTCTTTTTTCTACCTTTAATTTTATATTAGAAATAAATCTAAATATTCAAGCAGTTACTCGATACAATTTCTTTAGGGAGCTATACTTTTCAAGATTAAAAATGGGAATTTCATCAGATTTAATTGTTTGAACAGCACAAGAAATGTTTGCTGCTTTTCGAGACTTTTCTTTAGAAGCACCAGGTAATTGTGTTGCAGCAAGTTTAACACTAGACCACTGATCTTCGGGCAAGGAAAGAAATTCAGGAACATACACATTAGCGTTAGCATCAGGAAAAATATGCAACTGGAGATGCTCCTTTTCCATGATCAGGTTGCTAAAATACTGCCAGGGAATTTTCAAGTAAGCGAGAACCGGGATTTCTGAAAGCCAATTTTGTCAATCATTTTCTAGTTCACCAGAAACAAAAGGGGCAATAAATCCGGCTGAATCAAAGAGCGTAGTTGCAATTTTAAAAACATTGCGTTTAGTAGAAGAATCATTATTTAATTTTTCTAACAAGTGTCGTAATTCTAGTCCTAATTTATCTTCTGTATTGTTCCAGATCAATCCTAAAATTTTCACGGAAGTATTTGGGGGTTCGAAACTCGAAACAGGAATGTTTTCATCATCTAAAACATTAGAATTCAAGTTAGGGACATGATACAAACATTCGTTTAATGATAGAGAATCACCATATTTGGAAGAAGCATCATAGACTATGCGCATTTTTGTTGTAGTTTTATCGTCACGGATAACAGGTCTGTGTGGCATGTAATAGGAATTATTAGAATGTTTCTCGATGCACAATTCTATCACACCCTCATTAAACTGTTCTAGCAAAATGGAGTTATATTCGTTAAATAAAGAATCGTTTTTCAAGAATTTATTTTTTAAACTAGAAAACCGCTTCTTTGCTACTTCAAGATTATTTCTAAGCAATTCACGAGAATTTTTCCACAATAATTTTGCTTCATAACGCCCATTTACGAATTTTAAATTTTCTTTAAATTCTTTTATTACCTCATGATCGGTAATGTTCTTTTCATTGCTTTCAGCAATGCCAATAGCTTCTAGATCCCAAAATGAGTATTTATATTTTCAACTGAAACACGCAAACAAGCTACTTCTTTTTTATTCGACTCTATCTGCCCTTGCACCGTATGGCCGAAAATAGTTTCTGCAACGTATAATTCTTTTGTCAATTTTCCCTTGATTCCCTTTAATATTTTCCACAAAAAGTCAGACCCTAGCAAAATATTTATTTCCTGTTCAAGACCTGTATCAGCAGGCTTAAAGCCTCTTGTTCTCATTATGTCTAGAAGTTCTGGTTCTAGGGTTTTCACAAAAGCTCCAGTTATATTATCAACCACAAGTGCTTCGATATTTATCGAGTTAATAGGTTGCACAACACTGGATAATTCAAGAGCAACTACTTCATAACAAGATTCATAAGCGCGTCTCCGCCCAAAAGGATAAACTAATAAATTTTCTCTTCGCAATGGCTTCAATTTTAATTTTTGTACTAGCGATCTCTTCACGAAGCATTTTTCTGAACCACTATCACATAAAACGCGAGCCAACAAGCATTCCTTACCAGCAGACACAGAAACTGCACAAGTCTGCAATAATGTTGCTTTATTTTGTTTATATTTTTGTTCCGACATCATAGATACAATTGCACCTTTCATTTCTTTTTCAGGATATTCTTTCACTGTTTCTTTAAAACAAAACAAATAACTATGGGCATTGTTACCACATTTGGAACAAGGGTTAATTTTTGTTCTACAGTTAATTGATAAATGGGACTTGTAAAAGCATTTGTAACAGCGACCTTCTTTCTTTAATTTATATCGTTTTTGTTCATCAGTGAATTTCGAACAATTTAGTCCTACATGATCAGAAGACTTGCAAAATATGCAAAACTGTTTTGTAGATGTATTTAAAGCAGCAGCTGAAGGTATATTTTTCTTTTGCGGAAAATTTTGATATTTATTTGAAGAATTTTCACATTTAGTTTTAGAATTTTCATAAGCCTTGCTTTGGGAATTATTTACTAAATTAGTAGCTTCACGACATCTTAATTCCGTTTTAATAAAATTTATTAAATCGGTGACTTCACAGTCCTTATCGGGGTCACGTTTTCGATGGAAATCTAGTATCAAATTTTCGGGTAATAATCTTAATAATATGGTTAGTAATAAATGGCCGTAGGAGCCTGATGTCACTCCTAATGCATCAAGATTTCTCATACAAGTTTCAATATTATCATACAACTTTCTTAAAGAAGTAACATTGTTAGTGGATTTCACTGGTTCAAGATTTAGAATTTTGTTCATGTAACAATTTATTATATTTTCCCGCTTACCATACCTTTCTTCTAACAACTTTAAACAACTTAAATAATTTTGATCTGTCAGTTCAAAACCAGCTACAATATTATATGCAGGTCCAGACAACAAGGATTTCAGATATTGGAATTTTTCAATTTTTGATAACGATTTGTTTGAATCTATCGCACTATTAAATAAATTAAAAAATTCTAAGAACTGACTTGCATCACCAGAAAATTTTTCTATGTTAAGTTTAGGAAGCTTCACTGCCGAAACTGGTTTACTACCGATTTTTGAACCGTTACTTGATTCTAGTAAAACTTTTGGCTCAGTTTCGATTTTACATTTTTTAAGTTTCATCTTAATTTTAAATTTCAAACTTAATATTTTTTCAGAATATTCTTCTACCGATTTAGTTCTTTTTCATATTCAGTTTTTTCCTGAATTAGCTCATCTATTTCGGAATCTAATTCCTTTAGTAGAGCTTCCTTTTCATTTACGAGCTCTAACGATTCCATTAAAGAATCGCAATCAGTTTTATCAATATCAACAGATTCATCGGGACAGATTTATCAGATTTATCAACTTAATGTATCACATTTTGTGATTAATTTAGTAACTGCTGCGCGAACAGTAGCTCTTTTACTTTTACGCTTATCAGGCTTATCCATGTTTAAAATTTATTTCAATTTTCAAAATAAATTATCATGAGAAAGTGTTATTTTCAATAAATCAAGAGTCAATAGTCATGCAGAATAATAAAGGTATTTCTTACCTTTTTTCCGGGTTGTTGAGGCACCAAAAAATAAAGAATAATCTTCATGATATTCAAGAGTTTTCACGTTTTTCTTAATTTAAATCAAGTTGGGAGAGCTTAGATGAAAACTTCACGATTCATGTAAAATCACATTAAAATAATTAAGCATATTTCACAAGAAAGTGGCGCAGGTGTTGTTCAGTATAAGTAATCACAGGAAGATTAAAAAACTTTGATTATTCTATTTACACTTTTAAATATATACAGTATATACAACGAAAACATTTGAATATAATTTGTTATTCCTCGCTGGGAATCCAAGATGATCATATTAAAATATCAGCAATTATATTCTTCTGTAAAGAAGCCAAGAAAATAGCATGATTTAATATTCAAAAATAAATTTTCCTTTTCAAAATCAAAACATCATTTCTCCTATAAAGACCATGACAAAAAAACATATACGCAGCTTATTACTTGCTGCGTTCAAGATTCACATTCACAATAAAACTAAACTAAAAAAGGAACAAGAAAGAAAAAATGTTTTTTAATATCAGTTCTCTAGTCAGACCACGTGATCCGGCGCCCGCCGTCTCGCAAAGAGAGGCCCGCTAGAGAGGTTTCAAAATATTCCACATAAATACGCCTTTTATCGCGTGACAAAATTCAGGACGTTTCAAAATGTCAGCCACGCTAGAAATTCAAAATGCTATAACTCAGCCATTTTTTAAGATATAGACGAAACAAAAACTGCTCCAGAATCTTTGTATAAGGTCAAATACATGAGAAAAAAATATTTTTCCATTTTCTATTTTTTGGTACCACATTTCAAGATTTAATTTTTTTTTTAAATTTTAAATGGCCGCCATTATGAAACAAAATGGCGGATGAAGCTGGACAACGAACTCAGTCTAGACATTGGTATGTACTATGTACACACCGAATTTCATCGAAATCGGTTTATAAATACGAGAGTTACAGTGTGACAAATGTCAGATATATATATATATATATATATATCAATTTTGAACGGAGGGTGGTTTCGGGGTCTGGGGGTCATAATCGATGAAAATATACCAAAATTTTTTGAAATCGCTTTCCTCCGAACGGCTGCAATAGGTAGCTTTTTGTAATGAAAGCTACCTAAAATGTGCAATACGACGGTATAAAAATAAAAAATGTGCGATGCTTAGAAGTTAAAAAAAATTCAATTGAGTATTTAACACTACGATGATTCATTTGCTTTGTTTTACGTCTTGCTTATACAGCGGAGCGTTATTTTTTGGAGACTACATTTTAATTGCTGGGAGAAGGAAATGGCATATCGGGGGCTAATAAAAAAATATTTTCAATTATGTCCGTTCTCAAATCCATATTGGCTATTTTCTGAGACACATTTTAATTCAGAATTGACAAATGCTCTTATTCAGACAATATGTAATCCAATAGAATTTTCATTTTCTGGTCAATGCAGAAAACCCGCCAGAAATTTATGTTAAATTCGGCGTTTTGACTTGAACCGAACTTTCAGACGTGACTGAGCGTGATGGTGAAAAAACTGCTGTCATAAGACAACAATAGCTTGTATCTTATTATGTAATTTATTTATCGAAACATAAAAAAAGGAACTTTTGGATAAGAAATCAGTTCAATAGTCATCCCTACAAGTCTTAAATTACGTCACTTAGTTTGGAAAAACAATTCGTTTGGTAGTTTTACAAGCGAAGTGTCGTTTAAGAATGAATGGAACAGCAAGCAATAAAATATTCTCTGACGATTGCCGTGAGTACTAAGAATTTCAATAAGATGTATATTTTTAACCTGTAACAGCTATATTATTATTATTTTGTAAATTATTTATTATTATTTTATACTTTTTAAGTAAAACGTCGAGCTTAAAAGTTCATATTATGTATTTTGTGAAAGGTTTTCTTTTTCTTTTTTATTTCGAATTTTAATAAATGTTAACATCTTTTTGCGGCGCTATTTAGTGACCGTTTGGAAAGTGAAAGAATTAATATGGAATTTTTTCTGAATTATTTCAGCAAAACAATTAAAAAGGAAAGCTTTTTAAAGCACAGCAATATTTTGCTTTTAAACATTTTATATTTTACTTATACCGCTGCTCAATTTTTGAAATTGCTGGATTTAAAAATATTCGGATTTTTAAACTTTATTTAAATAATTATTAAATCCTTACTTCTTTCAATAAGACTATAGATAACAGCACCATTAAATTTAATTTTAAAGTTATTACAATCGGAATATATATTTTTAATCAAATAAAAAAATTCAAGAACTGCATTTAGACAATTATAGCAGCGTATGTTTGCTGCTTCGTGTTTCAGTGGCATTTCTTTATTTTGGCAATTCTATCTTTATTAAATAATTGGCACTTAATTAATAAATCCGAACGGTTATCATTTCTTCTTTACTTTTAATTGGAAGACATATTTACAGTTATATATTACAGTATACTACATTATTTACAGTAAAATACGAAACAGGTTTTCTTAAAATCAACTCTATCAACAGACCCACGCATACACAGAGATGAGCACAGGAGGAGACCAACCCATCGTAAACAATAGAGACATCGCCATCCATTCATCGCTCAATAGGCTTTAACCCTTTACCTATTGACGGTACTTATAAGTACCATTAAAATAACTTGTTATAAAATTCATTTAATACATCAATTACTTGTAATACAGTTTAGAATGAGTTATAGATACATTACTGTATCTTGTTCCAAAAGCATTATTGATTGCACAAACAAAAATATTTTTAAAAGGATGATTTCTTTTGCCTTTTCATCTTTTCAGCTTTCTTGGCGTTGGAGGAGGTGGTAGGAATTTTTCAATTAGGAAATAATTTTATTGTAAGAACATAATATTTGTACATTACTTAATTCTACAAAATACTAAAAAATATTTAAAATAAAAGATTTGAGTGGGGATTATAAATATAACACGAAATCCCTATAAATTCAAATTAAAAAAATCCTTCTAAATCCTTCACTCCTTCTAAAATTTATTAAATGTAAAATTTATGAAGTGTCCAAAATTTATGAAAATTTTGTAATGTTGTTTAAACAATTCACGAAAAATGCTTTAAAAGATAAAATTTTCATGAATTCATAATTCAGTACATAAAGGGTTAAAATATAATCCTTCACAGCATATGTTTGCATATATGGAAAGGATATTTAATTACATGGTTTAATTTAGCTAAAAAAATGCAAAAACGAAACTTTTGCATATTAAAATAAATAAGTAAATAGTAGCGCAAAAGTTCTTTTAATTACGGGACGAATAGGGTTTTATTAGATGAACTAAATCCTATAAATGTATACAAACAAAAAATAGTTAACTATTTCACTTTTGTCTAACACCCGGAATTAGTGTAAAAGACTATACTTGATAAGAATATAAAAGGAGTCTGATATAAGTGGCCATTAAACGATGAATGTATATCGATCGTTTAATGAAGTTCCATTATGTACGTTTTATTATGTTAAGCTGTCTACATACAGACAAGATTCTGTGTCCAATGAGGTTGTCTGAGTGAGTTGTATCGGCTGGTTGTCGCTCCAAAAAGCTCAATTGGCAGAGCGTTAGAAATTTAATTAAGTGTATTGTGTTCATCCGCTGGAAATTTTTTCATTCCACTAGAAAAATTTCAATTCGTATGCTATATTTACCAATCAGTATGATTAAGTTCAAAATAATAAAGTATAAAATTAATAGTTCACATGTCATTTAGAAAAACAACAACAACAATAAAAAAAACATTTTCCCTAATTATAATGACACTGTTCCATTTATAAAAGTAAGTATAGTGTTTTTTAAAGACAAGGATTGAAAAATTTTGGAAAGTAATCAATATTGTTAACATTTTTTGTTTCTTTTTCCTTGTAGCAACTTTATTTCATATAGCGAAATCTTTCTCCTTTACTGGCAACGCTAAGAAATTAGCAGATTACACGTGTCCCGAATCCGAGCTGAGTTTCGTCTACGGTATCGTCGTCAGCTTATTTTGCTGGATTGTTATGGCCAATGCATTTATGTACGTGAACTACGACGTCGCATGTAAGTACCAATGGCATTGTATTAACAAAATTTGCTTTATCAGAAAATGAAATATTTCAGGTAATCAATGTTCCTAACTGAGATTGATACATTAGTAAATATGTTCTTAGTAACTTGCTCAATAACATTTTATTAATGTTATATCCAGTTCGAGAACAGTAGTGAAGAAATGACAGTTCTGCCCCAGGAGGTGGGCGGTGGGCATGAAGCAAGGAGCAACAACTGACCACAGCCCACCGCCCGTGAGCAGCTCTTGCCCTGAGCACACCTCTCGTGAACGTACTCTTAGAGGAGGGCGATTTTAGATGAAATAAGGAATTTGTTTTGGTGAGATAAGGACTTTACCGAATAAGAGTGGAAATTTTTGGAGATTGAATTTTTTTGTCCTATAAGGCAAAATTTTTGGCAAAATTTAAGGAAATATTTTTTTAAGTTAGATTTGCAAGATAGATAGTGTGTTATATTTCAGTAGGGTATTTCTGCAGGTGATTAATTAATTAATTGAAAATAGTATTAAAATATTAATTACAAATATTAATGATTAATGAACGGAAATAATTTCGAGAGATTGAATTTCTTTACCAAAGTATAGTATAGGGTGGAATTTTTTAATATAGTGTGTGTTATAGTACAACAGAAAACATATTATGATGATTAATTAGAAAGCTTAATTAAAAATTATAATTAAAGATATTAATGAAGAAACTTAAATAATTTTAAGCTTCATGAAAGTAAAAGTTTTGACGTTACCATACACAGTTTGAATTTATTTTAGTGGAGTATAGTATGAAGTAGAATTTTCGACGTAAATGAAAAATATTAACTAAGAAATTAAAGATTTAAAATATTAATGAGGAAGTATCTTAATCATTGAACTTCAGAACTTTTTAGAGATTGAATTTATTTTAGTAAAGTACAAATTGAGAGGGAATTTTAGATGTCAATGAAATATATTAATTAAGAAATTAATTAAAAATTGTGATTTAAAGTATTAATGAGGAAAAAAACTTAATGAATGGACTAACAAAATTTTTAGAGATTGAATTTTTTAGCGAAGAAATAGTATGAGGTGGAGATTTTGAAGACAATATGCTAATGAATTAAAAGACTAGTTGCGTAACTTTTAAGCATTTATCGGTTAATAATTTTTAAGTATGTCTCGATTTTGTTAATGATAGCAATGAAGATTTCATACTAATGAATTGAAAGAAATGTTTCGGAATTTTTAGAAATCTATCAGTTAATAATTTTCAAATATTTATCGGTTATGTTAATGAATTGAAAGAAATGTTATGTACTTTTTTAGCCATCTTTTGGTTAATGATTTTTAATTGTGAATAATTAGGTCAATGATACAAATGTATTTCTACTTTTGTGAGACCTAACTTTTTGTTTCAAGAGGCTCCTTTGAGAAAAGTTATTCTAAAAATTTAGAGTGTATGAAAAAATGCAGAGTACTCCCAAAAATATCTTCATCCATAACAATTAAGTATGATGAAATATTAAAATTCCCCCTCCCCCTTTCTTTCTAAAGGAACTTACTAGATTGCCTTCGATTCAAAGTTGAAAAGTGCTTTTCTTCTGATGTGATTGACTCCTTTGAGAAGCCTTTGAGAGGCTTTCATTTTTTTAATACTTCCAGAAAAATATGTGGCTGTATTAGTAAATTATGCTTAAAGTGTTACTACTGGGGAAAGTTTGAAGTAAAATAAATTTCCTGCTAGTCGTCAGTTTTTTAAGCATTTTTTCATTGGCTGTTCGGGAAAAAGCTTTTCCCTCGTTAGTTTTCAAAGCATTTGATTGGCTGTTCCGTGCAACAGTGATTATCAAATACTTAAGCAGACATTGTAGGAGACAAAATTTCTAATCCAATAAAAAGTTTCTTGTTTTTCGAGCAACTCTTTTGAAGTCATAGGTTTAACATGGTGTTGCCCGAAATTAGCAACAACTTTGACGCCTCGTATAATAAATAGCACTGTACAAACCATTAATTTCTCATCTGATCTTTGAAATTATTTTCAAGAATTACTAATATTAATTTCTTTTGTTAACTATAGCTAACTTTATACATGCATTGGTACTTTTGAAATATCTCTTTTATGAAGTCGCCCTCAACAGAATCATGCCTCTGCAAGCATTATTTTTCTTCTGGTAAGTAATATTAATTTTTAAATGAAATACTTTGAACTAATGCTTTAATTTTTGTAGTATCGATATTAATTAAATGGAATTATTTAGATATTTTCACCCTTTGCCTTTCATTGTTTCTGTGTATCGGTAAGTACACAAATTGATTTATAATTTCTGTACTAGAATTTTTTGAATAACGTAACATGTATGTCGAATATTATATTTTCTAAAAAAGTATTAGGGGAGACTAGGGACGGTTGATCATACGGGAGGCTTGACCCACCCATAATTTTTCATATTTAAAAGGATTTCAGAGTTTTATCAGTAGGTGTCAACCAAAGCTACTGGAATGCTCAAACGACAGTCTTCGTTTCATAGAAATAATTGAAATAGGTGTGGAAAAAATCAATGGGGAGGTGTTTTCAACCTAAAAGTTGTGTTTTTTAGAAATATTTTGTAAGCTTTTTTCAGGTAAATTATTTCATATAAATTTAAGTAAGTAGGTTTAAAATAATGCAGAAATATCGAGCTTTCATTCCAGGCATAAAGATTGTCACATAAGTTAGGCTTAACATAACAATGTGCTCTTCTTTAGAAAAGGTCTATGTAGGGACACTTGACCCAGTCAATGTGAGGGAGGGTTGACCAGATGCTAAAGGCTCCATTAATTGAGCGGTTTTATTAATATTTTTATTTGGACCGTGCATAATGAAAAATTAATGGTTATATATATAAAATAATGTAAATTTATTCGGTAAAGCTACAGTAAAATGGTGTCATGGAAAAGAAAATGTTTAAACTGACTAAAGATAGATGTGAAAAAATGCTAGAAAATGGGAAAGTTGATAGGAACTTTTTTCCATTTAAATATTACTTACAATAAATAAATAGAAACAGTGGGAAAGACTAGAAAGGATGAAAGCAACAGTCTTAACCCTTTCAATGATAGCGGTATGCTTATAAAACCACTTAATTTTAATTCCAAAACGTTACAATGGCACTAAAATTTTGCTAAAATCTTTTCCATTTAATATGTATGTGAAATATAGACTTTTCCTTATTTCCAAATAAATTTGTTCGTAAATTCCGATTTTAGTCATTTATTTCAACATTTTAATACTGAAATTACTTTGCCCTTTAAAGGTTTAAATCATGCTAATGATAAGTTAAGTACTCATACAGCTGCAAAAGAACATTGAATCGATCGAAAAACTTTAGGAAGGTATGTAGACAAATTTCACCAGGGTGACTACAGTGAGATGAAGCCAAGCTATGTGACATCTAGAGTGGTCACATAGTTGACATTGTCATGTCGAGTGTCATAAAATAGGACAAGGAGAAAAAAAAGCGGGACAATGGCTCCTAAATCCGAACATAATGAAATGAAACACTATGAAAACGGAAAGTTTCTCTAACAGAATACTGCCTTAAATGTTAAAATTTCATTTTCCCTGCTATACAATTATACCTGCTCAGACAAAATCCTGTTTAGAACAAAATTTTTCTCCTCTGACTTGCGATGGCGTCTCAACACGTTTGTTTAGGCATCATATTTAAAAAATATTTTTTTTTTATAATAATTAAATCATGTAGTATAAAATTATTTTGCATTTTTTAAACTGATTTTATTTTTCTTCACAAATATTGCAATATAAAACAAAGCGGGTCAAGCCTCCCATATAGTGGGTCAACCCTCCCATACGTGGGGAGCCTTGACCCATTATTTTTTCATGATTAAAATCAATCATTTTTCAAATTTCTTATATGCTACACTTATGTCGTAATTTTCTTTTGATAACTGATTGTATATCGAATAAAATGATATATAAAACTTTATTCTACGTTCAATATTTAAAAAATAAAAAATAATTTTGTAAAAAGTGGGTCAACCCTCCCTAGTCTCCCCTACATTCATTATTATGGTAATTACTCTGAAAATTGTAACATCTTAAAACCGTTGTTTTATTTTTCATATATATATATATACGTATATAATAAACATGAAATCATATGTGTGATACTCAACGGAAAATATAATATAAAATTTAAACGGTTAAAATCTGATAACGATTAAAGTAACAACTGTAAAAATAAAAGAAAAAGATAAATCAAAAGATAAACGCTGAATATAATCTCAAAATAAGAAACTAATAATAGCTTATGGAGTCAACAAAGGAGCACATAAGAGTAGTTCATAGTAAAGATATGTTATTTCATCAAATATTGATAGCATTAGGCCTAAAAATGACAATATTTATTTCCTTATACCATATTGAGAAATCCAAAGCATAATAAAAAAAAAACTAAGATAATCAAAAAATAAATTATGATTCAAATGCAATATATAAAGATCATAGCAGCCTTATCCCGCTAGGCTGGTCGGTTACATCGAACGAAATATATAGGTCAATTTGGTCTTGCGTTTTAAAGCAATATTGGCATTTACTGGAATGTCCTTCAGCATTGCGGTAAAAGACACGAACGCCATCACGATTTTATATTTTCTAATGTATCAAACAAAATTTCGACTGCTAAGTACCAATATTTTTAGCTGCTCAATTACAGTAGGATTTTATAAAGAACAATATGTAATACACTAAAATCGTCCCTTAAAAATTACCAATGCATTTCTGACTAAAATCCGTTCAGTAGAGCATTTTATAAAGGCTAATCTTTCATAATTTAATGATTATGAAAGTTTCATCATCATCATCCACTGATTATAGAGCTTTCGCCTATAATTCTATAACTATGCAACGTTGAACGATTTGTGTTATATACTAAAATACCCCCTGAAAAGTTATTTAACTAACATCGCAAGTTCTATCGAAATCTACTCAGTAGAAGCTTTTAAAAAAGGTAATAATAGAGTTGAGTGATTAAAAAAATTCACGCATAACTCTATAATTAAGCAACGATGTGTGTTATATATTTAAAACTTCCCTGAAAAAAAGTATCTAACAAAACAAGTACCATCAAAATCCATTCACCAGAATTCAAGTTAGAAGCGGCCGATAAGAAATTCCTGCTTGTGATTTATATAGTATATAGTAGATACTTAAATATATCTTTCATAATCGCATTAACCTGATTACATAACTTTCAAGGATGTAGTGGAAGGTATATGCCGTATACTTTCTGGATTTATAAAGAAATTCTACAAAGCCTCCATAGCTTTAGCATATATACTTTCTAGTATATACCCTCTGCCTATAACGTTTATCATCTCTTTCTTTACGATTACACCTCTGAGAACTTTTCCACATACCTCCAGAACTAAACAATGTAGAATGACATGTTAAATGTTGAAACAATCCTTTAAATAATATCTAATCAACTATGCAACTCCCATCAAAATTCGTTATGCAGAACTTTAAATAAAAGTAATCTTTTATAAACGGGTTCATCTAATTTTAGAACTTTTAGCTTCATTTAAGATAAAACATAAAAGATTTTATTTTTAAAAAAAATAAATAAAAAAAATGAAACCTAAAACTGGCATCATTGAGATTTTTTCTAATCAAATTTACAGTTACCTATATTGATACTTTCATGTTAGCCAGGCACAGGAAATAAATCAACAAAGAGTGTTTCCATGCCATATTTATATTTCATATATTTTTAAAAATATATAAACATTTCATTCATGTTATTTAAAATAAATAATTTAAAATACATGCCTTTCACTCATTTCATTTAAAATACATACATTTAAAATCCATGATTTTCACTCATTTTATTTAAAAAACTAAAAAAGAAAAAAAATTAATAGGAAACAATATCATAAACGAAAACACTGTATTTTGTACCATTAATCCCCAAGACAACTTTTTCATTAAATAAAAAAAAAAAAAAAAAAAAAAAAAACTATTTCCGAACTATTCGCCAGACTGTAACACCCAATTAAAAAATGGAAGAATGGTGCCATTAGAATTTAAAAAAATCTAAGAAATTTATTAAGAAAGCCTCTCTCTCTCCTTAACCCTTTATCTACTGACGGCACTTATAAGTACCATTAAAATAACTTGTTATAAAATTCATTTAATACATCAATTAGTCGTAATTCAGTTTAGAATGAGTTATAGATGCATTTTTAATGCATCTATAATTCTTGTTTCATCTTGTTCCAAAAGCATTATTGGTTACGCAAAACAAAATTATTTTTAAAAGGATGATTTCTTTTGCCTTTGCATCTTTTTAGGTTTCTTAGCGTTGGGGGAGGGGAATTTTTCCATTCGAAAATATTTCTATTATAAGAAAATTATATTTGTACATTTCTTCCTATTCTACAAAATACTAAGAAAAATATTTAAAATAAAAGATTTGAGTGGGTTTATAAAAAATTGCATAAAATCCCTATAAATTCAAATTTAATTAACCCTTCTAAATCCTTCAATAATTCTAAAATCCTTCTAAAATTTATTAAATGATAATGTAAATCTTCTAATGTAGTTCTAAAAATTCCCGAAAAATGCTTCACAAGATAAAATTTTCATGAATTTATAATTCAGTACGTATAGGGTTAAAGTGTCAGCTATCAGTAACTTTAAACAATAATCTTTACAATATGCATATTAATGAAAAAAAAAACTTATAAAACCAATAGTAATTTATGGTAGTGAAACCTGGACCACTACATAAAAAGATGAAAAGTTATTTATTACTTGGGAAAATAAAAATTTAAGAGAAACTTTTGGATTAAGTAATGAAGGCAATAAATGGAGTATCAGGTCAAATATGGTGATTGAATAACTATATAACGAAAAAGACATCATAAATACCATTAAAAAAAAGAAGAATGCAATAGTTAGGCCATTTAATCAGAATAAGGGGGAGAGAAGCACAAAGAAGATATATAATGGTAAATTAATTGGGGAAAAGATCATTGGTAGACTCAGGGAGAGATGGGTAGAAGAGGTAGAGAAAGACCTATCACAAAACCAAATTATAAATTATAAATTAAAGGCCAGAGATTGGAAGGTCTGGCAAGGTATATTAAGGGAGGTCAAAATCCTTCATGGATTGTAGTACCATTGTGTATGTATGTATGTATATTAATGAAAACAGAAAAAAAAATTCTTGGATATTTATTTATTTACATTATTTTTCTTTAACCCTTTATCTACTGACGATACTTATAAGTACCATTAAAATAACTTTGTATAAAATTTATTTAATACATCGATTAGTTGTAATACAGTTTAGAACGAGTTATAGATACATTACTTTATCTTGTTCCAAAAGCATTATTGGTTACACAAAACAAAAATATTTTTAAAAGGATGATTTCTTTTGCCTTTGCATCAATCATTTCAGCTTCCTTGGCATTGGCGGAGGGGGGGGGGGGGAGGGGATTTTTCAATTCGGAAATATCTTAATATTTCTATTGTAAGAACATTATATTTGTACATTTCCTAATTCTACAAGATACTAAGAAAAATATTTAAAATAATCTATTTCAGTGAGGTTATAAATATTGCACAAAATCCTATAAATTAAAATTTAATTAATCCTTCTAAATCCCCGAATCCTTCTAAAATCCTTCTAAAATTTACTAAACGATTATGTAAATCTTCTAATGTACTTTAAACAAATCACGAAAAATGCTTTGGAAGATAAAATTTTCATGAATTCATAATTTAGCACATAAAGGGGGTTAATTATCCCTCCCGGCTGGTAAATGTTTAAAACGCCAGTTGAAATTGATCTATTGTACGTAAAAATGCATCGCAAAAAAAAAAAAAAAAAAAAAAAAATCAATGTCTTTGTCATTTAATATCATGGCGTCGGCGTTTAAGGACGAAATCGTTATTTAATTAACGAAATAACTAATAAATCAGTAAAAAAACATTAAAAATATTGATAAACGTCGAATTAAAAACAACTTGATGACATAAAAAGCATGTGTAACGCATCTGGCGTCAAATGAATGTGACGCCATGATCATGCAATTTTTGCTTTAAATCCCATAGTTTTGTGATTTGTCGATAATTTTTTTATTGAAAGTGGTCCACGGGATAATGGAAAAGTACCCTCTATTTCAGCATCAAAGAATCGTTTCTAATTTAAATAGGCGAAACGTAAATATTGCTACTGGCGATTTAAAAAATGCTATTGTTGGCGACTTACATAAAAGTAAACATTTTATCTTCTTGTGCTATAGAAAATAATATACCGCCAAATATTGTAACAATTCTTTGAAAATGAAAACAATTTCAAGCCGTACAAACATTGCTTTCAGATTTAAACTAAATATTTTGTTTTCTAATATTAATTTCACATTAAACCCTTCTTCTTTGAATTTTAAATAAAATCAGTAAAAGTTTTTTATTTTATTTTTCCAGGCGTTTATGATTTCTAACTGCTTTTCTAATTAATATAGCATTCTAATTCTTTCACTAAAATAATTTTTAAACAAAAAAATATAACTTCAATTTCATCCGTTGCTACAATGGGTGTACTATGTGAATGAAAATGGATGAATTATAACTTGAAATTTTAGAAATTTTGAAGTTTTGACGCCGAACACATCGCCAAATTAGAAAAATATTAAATAACTCACAAACAATTGGTCGTAGAAGAATTTAGTTGGTACCACTTCATTTAGCATACAAAAATACATTAAAGTTTGTTTTCATTTAAGACATAACCATAACCATAAAATGCGATTTTTATGAATGTTTTTAAAACTATGTTCCTTTTTTTGCAACCCTTAGGGATGGAATATTTGAAAATGCTTTCTTAGTGCGCGTCTATGTTATAATCAGTATTTTCCCACCAATTTTCATGTTGCTACGTTCAGAAGTTGTGGCCGTGCGTTGATTATGAGTCAGCCAGGATATAGTATGGATGGATTATATATGTATGGATTACAAAAATAATTAACAAAACTCACCAGGGCAGAAAATTGCAAATGATTTAAAATAATTTTTAAAAAGTCTACCAGACTTTACATCATGTGATGTTTGAAACTTTGGCAGAGAGAGAAAAGAATAACAATAATAAAAAAAATTGTAATTTAATAGATTACAACGACCATTTAGAATCAAACTTCAGACGACCAAAAACTTCATCGATGAACTCTCCAAGTAACGTTTCGAGAAGAAAAACAGTTTACAAATCGAAAGCAGTTCCACCGAATCATCCACAGATTGCGACAAATTACCTACGTTGAGCTCAATTTTTCCCGGTTAGAATCGACCTATTGTAAAAGTCGTTGCTAGTGGATTGGAGCCCCTCGAGACATGGCCTTTTACTATCAATCGATTAAACATTAGATTGTTTCCTTTTTCGCGTTCGTATTTTATTCTGTAATAGATTTTCATGGGCTACATAATCAGTTGAAGACCTCGATTTTCATGGCCTACATAATGAGTTGGAGACCTCGATTTTTGCTTTACAAGACGATTTTCATTTCGGCATCGCTCTTTGGCTTTGGATTTTTCCGTATCTGATAATTTGTGCCTACCCATTTTGTAACTTTTTCAATTTTTAACGATTTTATGCCTTTCAATTATCTATTCAAACAATTTTTAACGATTTTATGCCTGTCTATTACCTATTCAAATAAAAATTCTTCTAAAAGTAAAGAACATCGTTGAATTTCGTTAAAAAAAATAAAATGCGAGCATCATTTGGCCCCATCCTCGACCGAAAACAACAACCATTTCCAAATGGTTAATAAAGAATAAGAAAGATGCTGGTGCTGCCATCTAGCGTAAAAATAAGGATACTAGAGTAGGCAAAAGCTTTAAGGCTCCTGTCCTTGCCTGCGAAGACGCTCACGAGCTAATGCTAATCCTATGAGAAGGGATTTATCGAATAACTCGTTTGCATTTCGACATTTTTAAATAATTTTTTCAGCATTGGATATAACACGGTCCGTCTCTACATCGCACCTTTTTTACTTTTTCGATTTTGTTCACAGACATTTTTTATAAAGTTACTTTCACTTTCACAAACGGTTCTGAAAATGAAAGTGTCGTTCTAAAAAATATCTGCAACCAACATCGAAAAAGTAAAAAGGTGCAATGTCGAGGCGGATCTCGGCTATCCAATGCAAAAAAAGTATTTTAAGAAAGTCGAAATGCAAACGAGATATTAGAAAAATCCCTTCCCATAGGATTAGCATTAGCTCGTGAATGCCTTCGCTGGCAGGGACAGGAGCCTTAAGAGTCCTGAAACCCCTTAATAAATTCAGCATGGTTTTCATAAATGAAACGCTAAGTTTTCTTAAATTAATTTTGCCAAAAAAAAAAAAAAAAAAAGAAAGAAAGAAAAAAAGAAAAAGAAATACCGTATTCTATCATGCTCAGCATTGATTATAAAAAAATAAGCTAAAAAATAAATAAATAAATATATAAATAAATAAATTGTGGTGTCTCTGCACGAGTTTATTTTATATTTAGGGTTAGAAAGCAAAATAGAAATTGAATTGTTTTTAAGTTTAGATACCAACGCTCGACCGAAGCAAAAATATTCCCATGTGGAACAAAATCGATGCTTTGTTATATTAGATTCAATTGTATTTTATAGGTATTCAATTTATTTGTCTTTGTCCCGTATTTAGTCCAAAGTAATGACATCATCCAGTTAATATATGTTTGTTAATTTTTTCTCAGGCATGCCTTTTGTTATCTTCGATCTTTTTTTACTGTACTTTTGATGGAATAAATGAGATAATATTCTGGATTGACTAGTGTTATTTGCAGATATATTTATCCTTAATTTTTCTTTAAAAGTTTAAACCTGTATCTAAAAAATCATTATGAGGACTCCAGAAGCCGAGGGGTGTAAGTGAAAAAACTAATAAAACTGAGCTAAGTGCACAGGCTATCTGGAAAACAGGGTATTTGTTTGGCGGTAAATAAATATAAGTGATTTTCTAATTATGTTCTACGTTCTAGAGGTCAACTACTTAAGCCCTTTAAACTACTTAAGAACTTAAACCCTTTAATCTCTACTTAAAATTAAAAAAAAATGTTGTACTCCACTTTTCTTTACAGTTATCAAAATATGAGTTCAAACACCTCTATGAAATAAACAACAATTTCATATTTTAATTCAGTCAATTACTATTGATGTTTAACTTTGAATCAATTTACTCCAGTTCTAAATTTTGTCACTTGTATCACTTGGCTTCTGGGGTCTTCATATATTATTTTTGTTGTCAGCAACCCGTTTTTTCAACTAATGTGCAGTGCACAACTATGATGTAGCATTGGATAGGATTTTGTTTTCCACATCTGACATTTCATACTGAATTTAACTAATATGTAGCGTACAGCGAGAAATAAGGTATCATTGAATAGGATTTTTTGCCAATATCTGACATTGCATATTGAATTTTTGTTATAATTTTAAGCTAGGTTATCATCATAAATATTATTTTTTATGTCAACATCCTTTTTCCACGCACCTACAAAACACAAAACGATGAAAGAGGTATTATACGAAATGTTTTTGAACGTGCTTGTGATATAACACACTCATATTTTGTTAAAACAAGTTGTATAATTAAAATAATTGAAGTTAATTATAAATTTCTTTAAAAAAAATTCAGGAAATAAACTTAAAGATTGAAGTGCGAAAGTTTCGCACGTTTATGCTGTTGTAGATTTAAGTACAGTAGAACCTCGATTATCCGAAGAAATTGGGACCGACCCTCTTTCGGAAAATCGAAATTTTCGTATGAACGAGAATGCTTCAATTTTAAGATTAAGGAGAAATATATGCAATATTTCTTATTATGTTAACAAGTGCTTAATAAAAATAAACATTAGCAAAATAGAAACAAGAATACCTGAACTTTAATTTTGAAATTAAGTACCTTTTATATATATCACGAGGATTTGTAAAAAAGGTTTTGTTTGTCGCAGTTTCGATTGCCTTTGCTTTTAAGCTCGATCACGGAGTTTTTTAAATATTATTAGTTCACCAGTATCACAGTCTTTCTGCTGCTTCAACCATGCCAAACCTTTTGCAAAACATTCAAAAGCTTCAGAACTGTTAACTTGTTTGTTTTCTTCATTCCACTCCGCAGCTTACGGTAGCTCAAGTTAAATTCAAAGGAACTCTAAGAAAGGGGATCGAAAATATTTACATGTACTTTCAAAATGGATTTTGCACACAAGGAATGTGATAGTTAAAAAAAAAAAGCTTTAAAAATGGATTTTGCACAGGGAATGTGATAGTAAAAAAAAAAAAAAAAAAAAAAAGAAAAAGAAAAAAAGAAAAAAAAAAGCTTTAAAAATGGATTTCGGTTACCGAGAGTTTCAGTTAAAAGAGTTTCCGATAAAAGAGGTTCTACTGTAATTTAAAAAAGCGAATCCATTGTCGCACATGCATCGCGATTTAATGTCAAAAAGAAGAAATGAAAATGTTAAAGGGGCGAGAACAGGTTAGGAAATTGCATGTAAAACTGTTGACAATTGATGAAGCAGTCTCTCGATAATTGCTGAAGCAATTTCAATGCCTTTTCTAACAGTTTTGGTACTAATCAACATATAAATTAATCCTCTGGCAAAAGAAAAAAAAACTGCAATAATTGCGCGATTTTGTGAACAAAACGAAAATTACATGTACAATTGCTGATATAGAGGTAATTATTAAAGATAAAATTTCGGAACCCAATATGACCTAAAAATGTTTTGTGTCAGCAGAACTGAACCAGATACCAAATATTCGTAGGGTCAATCCATTTCAAGTGGTCCAGAACTGGCTGCTCGACCATTTTTAAAAAATCTGAAATTTTTTGTGCAACAACCCTAACATGATGGAAGTTCAAAATGACTATTATTTTAATTTTATTATTTTTTGTTTGTGTATGGCGGTCATCTTTGTTTCATTGTCTGCAGAAATTTTCTCACATGAAGGGTTTAAGAAATTGTAAATAATTCATCGTTTATTTCTCCAATTCAAGTGCGGATTGTTGCAATTTGTACAGAATACATTGGGCTAAAAATTTGGTAATAGAGTAGTTTCTGAAAATAACTGCTTATTGGTGAAATTTAAGCATAAAGTTTTAGTTTTTTTCAAAAATTTGTCCGTTTACAAGACGAAATTTTTCTAGCAAGGAAAACTGTCAACATGACATAATTTTTTTTTTTTTTACAAATAGGCCAAAAGTACTTGTACTCACACGCCAAGTTCCAGACCTGGAACTTCGCTTCTCTTCGCTAAAAAAATTCCTAAATTTTTCAAAAATGTCAAAAATCGCACTTTTTAGGCTTAGATATCTCTGGTGGGTCACAAGATAAAAATCTGAAGTTCTGGTTTCTGAGAGTATTGTATGGTAGTGGTATGCACAAGAAATTTCAGGATGGAGATTTGACTACAAGCTGAGATATGGCAAGGGCAACATGTCAAAAGAATACTGCCAAACTATTGTTTTGCTGTAGTCACAGTTAAATATTTATCTCAGAGTGCCATTTAAATTTATTTTTTTTTATTATCTTTAAATAATAGTAACAGAAAATAAAGCATTTTGCAAAGCTTAGCAATTAATTTAAAAAATAATTATGCCTAAGGCCATACATTTTGTATGGTTTCAGTAATTTTTTTTTTTGTAATTTTAGTAACCAAAAGAAACCTCAGCACTTTTATATAACGAAAAAAATATTTTTATACAAGACGGGACAAAAACAGAATAGGGAAAGAGAAAGGCTGTTAATGTTGGCATACTTGTTGAATGATCAAATGTGTCAAAACACATTCCTGCTTGTTGGTTTAAAAACCACAATTTTAATGCTGCTTGCCAATCCCTGAAACTTGTTCTTACCATAAGTATATTCCTGTAAATGAAACATCATACGATGTTACCATGCATCAGCCTCAAGTAAATTTTAGAAAGTAAAGATTTCCAAAGCCCTTTCAAAATTTATACTTCAGAAAATGACATTTTTGCAGAAGAAGTAAGCTAGGAATTATTAATGAACTGAGACTTGCACATAGTGATTTCAAAGTTTATTTCTATGAGCCAGCAGGGCCAAGATCTTCAATCAAGTTATCAAGAAATGACAAGACTTGGTTCCTACAAATAAAATTTTGAGAAAGATCAAAATTGTGGTTTTTAAACCAACAAGTAAGAATGTGTTTTGACACGTTTGATCATGTCTCAACAAGTATGACAACATTAAAATCTTTTCTCTTTCCCTGTTCTGTTTTTGTTTCAGGTCTTCTATAAAAATATTTTTTTTTCTTTATGTAAAAGTGCTGAGGTTTCTTTTAGTTACTAAAATTACTTACAACAAAAGTTACTGAAACCATACAAAATGTACGGACTTAGGCACAATTATTTTTTAAATTAATTGCTAAGCTTTGCAAAGGGCTTTATTTTCTGTTACTATTAATTAAAGATAATCAAAAACATAAATTTAAGTGACACTATGAGATAAATACTTAGCTGTGACTACAACAAAACAATAGTTTGGCAGTATTCTTTTGACATGTTGCCCTTGCCATATCTCAGCTTGTAGTCAAATCTCCATCTTGAAATTTCTTGTGCATAGCACTACTATACAATACTCTTAGAAACCAGAACTTCAGATTTTTATCTCGTGCCCCACCAGAGATATCAAAGCCTAAAAAGTGCGATTTTTGACATTTTTGAAAAATTTGGGATTTTTTTAGCGAAGAGAAACAAAGTCCCAGGTCTGGAACTTGGCGTGTGAGTACAAGTACTTTTGGCCTATTTGTAAAAAAAAAATATGTCATGTTTACAGTTTTCCTTGCTAGAAAAATTTCCTTTTGTAAACGGACAAATTTTTGAAAAAAACTGAAACTTTATTCTTAAATTTCACCAATAAGGATTTATTTCCGGAAACTACTCTATTTCCACATTTTTAGCACAATGTATTCTGTACAAATTGCTTCAATCCGCACTTGAATTGGATAAATAAACGATGAATTATTTAAAATTCTGTAAACCCTTCTTCTGAGAAAATTGCTGCAGACGATGAAAGAAAGATGGCCGCCATGCACAAACAAAAATTAATAAAATTAAAATAATAGTCATTTTAAACTTCCATCATGTTAGGGTTGTTGTACAAAAAATTTCAGATTTTTTAAAAATGGTCGAGCAGCGAATTAATGATTTTCTGGACCACTTGAAATGGATTGACCCCGTAGCAAAAAATTGTTAATAACATTTAAATGTTTAAAAAAAAAATAATTTTCTTATCTAAAAATTTCTTCTTAGACAGAAATAAGTATTAATCTGACATACTCAATCATGACACACCTTTTCGCGATTTTCATGTCCCTGAAAATCTGTTTAAAATAACAAATTTTTTATTGATAACCAACCATTGACAGAAACATGCAAAATTTACAATGGTTATCTTTTTAAAACATCATTGTACAACTACGGCGGAAAGACATGGGTTCTGTTTTTCAGTAAATCTGGAAAAAGACTTCAAATATAAAGCGAGGATATAAAAGGGATATCCAAAACAGCTTCTTTATTTTACTAATACTGGCTGTGCAAACGCTTCAGAATCAAATTGAATATTTCTCTTTATAGCTCATTAGAAGTATTTTACTTCAATTTCAAACTTATTTTTATCCCTTTAGAAATTTTAAAAAAATCGATTTTTTTTCATATTTCGAAAATATAATGTCTCGAGAATATATTGGCAAGAAGAAAAATCAAAATATTAAATATTAACAGAGTTATCCCATTTTTAGTCGAGCGCGCCAGAGCCCGCATGTTGTGCTAGCGAAGATTAAACGAAGATCTTCCTCCCTTACTTCCTCAAAAACTTCAAGAGCATCTCCTGCCAATCTATCGACATTTATCTAGAGATGACTTACTCCAAAGATGCTTGGGTGGCCATACCCAGAACGCTAACGAAAGTTTTAACGTAACAGTTTGGCGGTTATCTCCAAAACACCTGCATTCTGGATTACAAATTGTTAAAATTCCAGCATACATCGCTGCTGGGATATTTAATGAAGGCTAAACTTCCGTTCTTAGAGTTATGGATAATTTAAATATTGTTGTTGGCACCTATGCCAAAGTTTTTGCCGAAAACGCCGATGAGGCGCGAGTAACGAGACAGAACCGGGGTAGTCTTTTTCAGACAAAAGGAGCTCGTACAGACCGAAAACAGAAGCAACTCGAAGAAAAACAGTTTTTCGAGAAATCTGAAGCTCTATTATATGCACCTGCGATCGCTGATTGATCGGTAAGTCGCTAAAACCAATAATTTTAACGTACTGAAACTTTAAACGCGGTTATCTTGAAACTATGTTTTCAAAAACTGTTCGTGCTGTAACTCATAAAGTTATCGGTCGATTTGACTGATTTTTGGCGAGACTTTTCTTTATATCATTACCGGAAGGATGTACCTAAAGTTTAAAAGATTTCGCGTAAATAAACAATTTTTTAGGGGTGAAAAATGTCGAAAAAGTAGTACAAAATCCAAACATTGTATTAAAAACCGTACTTAATTTTTTACTTTATATTTTTTTATCATTTTATAGGTTTATCCCCTGCGTATGTTAGAAAAAGAAAAAAAAAATATGTATATATTTTTTTCAGATCTATAGAAAAAGAGTGACGAGTGCAGCACTTTTGGGCCTCGCGCTTGAGACGCCCGAAGAAAAATTTTGCTGAGCCACCATTTTGTAAAAAAAAAAAAAAAAAAAAAAAAAAAAGTACTCTACAAAGATGTAATAAAGTTATGTTACAGTTTCAAAATGATCCGATTATTTTATCACCTATAAAAAAATTAATGAAAAATGACTGATTTTGAGGTGTCTAAAGCCCCCTTAAGATTGGAAGATTTTTGGTAGAAATGAAAAGTTTTGGTGGTTTCCCCTAATTAACAGGATTATATTGAATTGAAAAAAATATTTAAAAAAAATACTCGATGTCAGGTTATGTCAAGGGTGGATCCACGGAATGCTGTGGTTGCGGACTCGACTTTAAATCGCACTAAAAGAGGAAAATGTTTTTTTCTCTTTTTTTAGGATCACCTACACAATTTTGTAGGTCAGGTCTTAAAGGGTTAAAGGTTTGTAAAACACATAAGAAACTTAAACTGTCATATTATTTCTCAAAGAGCAAAGGTTTTTTTTGCTTCTTACTTTTCAATTTTTGAATAAATAAAATTTTCACTTTGAGTCTGAACTCGCTCGAGCCAAAAGACTGGTATAAAAATCGATCCAAAGACCGAAACGAGCTTGGACTGAGCTCGTCTTATCTCCAGCTACCATTTCTCGATATCTGTTTCTTTACTCAATATTTTAAATTTACTCTTTACTCAATAAATTCTCATTTTAATAGACTATTACATTTTTGAGGACTAACACCCAAAACAAACGAAATTGACAAACAAAAACGTGACGGAAAATGCTGGAGTTTTACGAGCAATCAATTTATAGTTCAGCTACTGCTAAAACAATTATATGAAATATTAAATACAATTTTCAAATTAAATTTATTTAATTTACATTTTATAAATTTAAAATGCATGTAAATAATGAAAAAAATAAAAATTATGACAACAATTAAAAGTTAAACAGTAATCTAACGTGCTTTGGAAATAAAACAAATTATTAATGTAAAATTTATTAATTAAAAAATCCAACCAGATCAAATCGAATAAACCTTTTTTTTTTTTTAATAAAAACTTATCAAGTTATTTTAGTGTAAAATCACACATGACATGGCGTGAGTTACAGCTCCGTGATTTCCTAGGTACTTCCCCAGGAAGGTCATCCCCGGATCATGCTCTCTAGGAAGCACACAGGAGTTCCTAAGGATATCATTAAAGACTCTTCCTCAGAAAAGCATGATAGTGTTTGCTAGAACGATTCAAGAATTTAAATCGCTTCACTAGTCCACGAGAAAAAAATCGCGCAGCAAAAATTTTACGTGTGTTGTCGCTCTCTTGAATTATTATTATATTTTTTTTAATTTTCAAGCTAAAGTAAATGATAAAGCTCAAATATGAATGCACAATATTTATTTTTATAAAAATGTCATTAAAATTTTCATGTTTTCTATTTCAGTGGTTTTGTAACAACTTATAGAGTTATGAAATCAGGGAAGCGATTAAATGTCGTTAACTTCATTTTATCGAACTTCTGGAGGTAAGTTTATGCTATGTTTTAATATATATTTATTATTTTTATATAGTTTTTTTTATAATAAATTGAATGCAAGACTTTTCCAAATACTTTTGATGGACTGTTTTAGAAACATAGTTTATCCAAATCGCCTTAATTTAGTAGGAGTGATAAACAAAACATAATAAACTGTTAGAACAAAGGTATGAAAGATTTTCTAATAAGTTTATCCATTTCAGTTTCTGAAGTTATTACAAAGGACCAATTATTAAATAGTTCGCTAGCTGACTTGTTCGTTAACCGATCATAGCTTTTGTGTTGATTTGTATGAGAATTGAATTAATTCGTTCTTAAAAGTTAAATAATGTATAAAAAGTAATATAAATCTTCACTTTATAATACGGTTAATATCCGTCCATAACAGATCGTATTTTAATAGATCGTCCGTGTCGTGGCGTATTTAAAAAATTGACATGTCCTTTGTAAAAACTTTTAGGATTACATTCAATGACTAAGGCATTAAATCATATCAATTTGTTACTTCGACCTTTCAAAAACTCCCCCAGGGTTCGTACACAACAAGGAATTCACGGGATTTTAGATATTTTAGTCCTAGAAATTTCGTCAAGTATACCGGTCGCTTTATCTGAAGATAGATTTTTCCCCCATTAAATAAGGCAAATATTACTTTACGAAAATTCTGGGTAGAATGTCCTTGAAAGTCTTTGAAGTGTACGAACCCTGTCCTTAGTTCTCTAAAAGGCCGTGTTTACTGCAGGGCTCGTAATAATTCGTGAACTAAATTTAAATGAAAATAATTAATTTGCAATTAAAAATATTTCTTCAAAAAGGGACACGAAATATAAAAATTAATCTTTTAAATCTGTTCATTCTAATTTTGGGGCCCTAAAATTTAGGGTCCAAACCCCTTGTAAAACCTTCGACTTAAGGGTGGAAGTGGTAGCGTGGAACTTCAGTCAAGCGGAGGCCCAAGTAGAATTTAAACCAAACAATTTATTGAAATGACATAAAATAAATTAAATTTCTTGGTTATTACTTGAAAATACAACTATATTATTTTTTGGGGTACGTTACAGCTTACGCCAATGTTTATTTAAAAGCACAAGTTTAGAATATGTAGGATTAGCACCCAATCTTCTAATGGATTCTTTATCAATAAAAATTTAGTCCTTTCACAATAGTTCGTACGAAAACTGCTGCCGCTGTTTTCTTGTATACAACAATCCGTTGTCAACTCCTTTTACCTCGCGGTTTCTACCGGAGAAATATTATTCTGCTTGACTGTCGGCAGACTGTTTTTATTTCTTTCGGACCTGTCCGAAATCGCAGCCCCCACTCTGAGAGCAAAAACTCTCCTTGGGATCACAAACATATCTCTACCTTTAAGCCTCTCTTTCTTTGCTCGTTAACTCGCCTTTCTTAAAACAAAGGCTATCTATGGCCCAATCAGAGCCTAGTTAGACATCTTTACCAAGCTTCGATATCATAGGTCCAGAGGGACTCTCTCTTCTAGCGTGAGAAAATTTCGCCTCTAGTTTCATTTTTAAATAGTCCTGGGAAAATACCGGCAAGCTTGCTACTAAAAAGGGATTCCGTAACTCCTACTCTTTTCATTTCCTTGATGTTTTTCAGTCAAAAGGTAAGATTTGGTTGAGATGAATCGATTCTTTTGATCATCTCCTGCAGAACCTTGAGACTTAGAAATATTTTGAGCTGGGATGCTTATACATTCTTTTCTTATATAGAGTTTTGTTTGAATATATATATGTGGTTTTTCTGTGAGTTACATTAATTTCTTCACACCCTGGTAACGCACGAATTAACTATGCCATACGTATATACAACTGTTAAAATGTTCTCTAAGTCGACAATAGATACAATTAAATACAGCTCGGCAAATCTGAAACACAGCATTGCTTCTTGTTGGCTTAATTTTGTGAGGTGTTCGATATCCGAACATAAAAATCTCTCGCGAAAGTCTTCATTAATCGATCTATCCGTACACCGAACAGTTCGTTGACCGATCACCCACTGTACTAGATAATTTTTGGTCAAATTACAAATTCACATAACAAAACACAAAGGCAAATCTAAAACATTTCAGTGTCTTTGTTATTAAACTTATATTATCTCACTAATCTACTTACACTTAGTTTGAATACTAACAGCATATTTGTTTGTTTAAATGTTTTCACATTATCTCAGGTAATTATTCTTTAATTAATATTATATGTATGCATAATGAAGTAGCTAATAAAGATTCTGGCTTTTCAAGGGATCTTTAGAGGGCTTGCCTTGTTCTCTATCGATTGGGAAGACGAGTCCCTGCGTATGCGCCAACATTCCGGTGAGGCAACAAAGCTCGACATCTTGGTTTAATCTCGATGAATTTACCCCTTTGGCCGTTTTATGCATAAAACTATTTATTTTTTAAATAGAATTTTTTCATATTTTTTTCTGGTAATAATTGAATAATAAGAATACAATTTTAATGATTTTATTGCTATTTTTTTTTAATTTATGGATAAATTCAAGCACATTTTAATTTATGATGCTATGAAGATTTAAGAAAAGGTGTATGAAACTACACCTTATCTAATTTGATTTGAATCAAAGAAATCAATTATGGTGTTGAATGTGGATGTTACCAAATTAAAAAAACAAAGTTGGTACAATTTTTAATATATATAACGGCATTTATTTTGAAAATTGAATTCTTATTCTGGAAGAAGATATTATTTCGAGGCCGATATTGGGATTTTATTAAGAATGATCTGTGAATAAGAGCGAATGTAATTTTTTTTCCCCAAACAGTTCATAATGATCACTTACTAGTGCAAAAATGACGATTACAATTGACAAAAGCTTCATTGAGACTCAATAGTACGTGGAATTCAATACGTTGCAATTCAAACTTTTCAAAAATCTGTGTTTCAATCTCTTCAATATATCCACCTCAACAAGTTTAATATGTTGGTTGGCACACTATGCCAGGCCTGTTTTCGTCCTAGTGGGAGTTGTTGGATCTCCTTTTATTTTGTTTATCTTAACAGTAGTCAAATTCCTAAACCTATGTCTTAAAACCTATGTCAAGTAAAAATGATTTTATTGGACGAAATAAGTTTTCTCTAATCAAACATCAGACGCCTCCACTTTACTTATAACCCTCTTGTATAAAAATATTTTAGAGTGAGAAAATTCATTCAAAATCATAGAAGATATATAATATTTTTTCAGTAATTATTATATAACAAGTGGGTAAGTGTGATCACAGATCTCACAGTGGGTTTCGTTTAATATCTCTTTTAAAATACTTTATCCTTAAATTAATAAATCAAAATTGTTAATTTATAATTATTAAATCTTTCATAAATGGCAGCATCATTACTTTTATTTTAAAATAATTCAAATAACATTTTAAAATCAAATAAAAAAATATGGAAGTAAAATTATTTAAATAAAATTAAAAAATCCGAATATTTTTTTAATTCAGCAAATTCAAAAATTTAGTGAAAGTGTAAATAAAATGTAGAATTTTTAAAAACAAAATATATTTTAAATGTTTGAATAATTCAGGGAAAATCAGGGTTGCCACGCTTCAGGTAATTTTCCCTGAAATATATCAGAATTTCTTTATAGAAAAATAAATCTAGGCTAAATGCACGAAATTTCACCTTATTTAGACAGAGGTTTTCTATAAGAAAATACTGGTACCGAAGAATTTCCTGGTCTGGAAATTCCCTGAAGCGTGGCAACCCTGAAAATAGATATTAATTCTTTCACTTTCCAAACGCTCATTAGATGGCGCCAAAAAAGGATGTTAACATTTATAAAAATTCGAAATTTAAAAGAAAAAACACACTTTCAATTATCTAAAAATGCTTATAATGATAACTTGAAAAAAATTGTCCACTATTATTTCTAAAAATTGTCAGTAGGTGGCAGCCGTAAACAAATCTAAAAATATTGAGACTGGAAAAGTCTCCATATTTTTAAAAATTGAAATTCCAGAAATGACAGATTTTCTCTGTTTGAAAAAAAGAGATTTAAAAAATCACCGATGCGTCAAAAAATAAAATAAGTCTTTAATATGGCCATCTGAAAATGAAGTGTAATAATAATAAAATTAAAAATTTTAAAGTTCGGCATGACAGATTCAAACCCACAATTTTCCGCGTGGAAGACGAACGCTTTACCATTTTGCTATGGATCATCTACTAAATATGCTGGAAATAAAATTATGTTTTGAAATTGAAAAAGAAGAAATTCATTTATTAATATAAAATAACATAACATTTTCTAAATTTTGTGATTTTGTGTATGATTGGTGGTATTCAGATACAATAATGATAATAATAATAATAATAATAATAATAAATCAAGCCTGTAACTAAAATTGTTTCCGAGTACGAGCGCTGAGACGGACAGCCAGAGAACCGATACTATAAGGGTTTCGTGAGATGAACGAAACCCTAAAAATGAAATTCCGTTTAATAACTGAAGCTAGTCTTAGAAAATTATAGTTTTATATTCAGTTCAATAAATCTTAAAGAAAACACTTCTAAAACTGCAGCATAATTAGTATTGCTCGGTTTAACCTTGCTTTATTTAATTTCCTTTTATTTTCAAGGTACACTCCAGCTTATGCTTTGCTGCTTGCTTTTATGTTATTAACTCCAACATGGGGATCAGGGCCAACTTGGGAAAGCCACATGAATCCAGTGTACAATCGTTGTAGAGACAACTGGTGGTACAATATCCTCTACATCAATAATTTCCTTGGAGCAGATAAATTAGTAAGATTTTTTTTTTAATTTTTATAATTTCTTTAAAAGCGCATGATTAACCTTTAACCCTTTCGAGCCCGACGGCGGAATGCTCGGAAAAAACTCGGAAAAGTTCGAAATTGCTTTTTCAGTTTTTTTTTCCGAAGGCTTATTTTTCAATATTTCCGAACTGGAAAAGTTGAAATTTCATTTATAAAATAATGTATTCAAAATTTTGTAATAACTACAGTCTGATACGTTTTATTTTATTTATTTTTATGTTAAGTGTCTCACGTGAAAACATTAATGTGAGAAATCTGATCTGTAAGAAGGCTTGAAAAGATCCTTAAAGAATCCTTCATTTTTTTGTACTTTGAAACAGAAAACCCTTCATAAAACCCTTCAAAAAATAGCATTTCTAAAAAAAAAAAATAATGATAATCTCCAAATTGAATCTTTCACAAATGCAATGATTGAAGGAAAAAAAAATCTCATGTCATATAACAGCTAAATTTTATCAAATTGCATGTATATGTATATATGTATGAAGAACTTTATTAAAAATGTCTAAAAAGGAACCTAAATGTAACGGTAATTTCTAATTCACAAATTCTGATTACATTTTGTACAAGCATATGAAAAGTTCACAATTCCATAAAAACAGGATTACATGAAAAAAAATCTAGATATATGCCTGGTAAGATAATTAAATGCAACTTCTCTTGTTAAAAATGTATTCTTGTGCAAAATTATGTCAATAATATTCCGATTAATGGAAATAATAAAATTGAAATTTGACATAAAATTTTAAACATGCATTTATTTTTAATACTATAGATGCAGTTAATCATGTTAATTGGTAATTAATAAGAATATTTAACTAATACAAAAATATTAACAGCATGCATTTGAGATATACTCTTTTCAAGCTCTTTTCCTAAAATATAGATTTTCAGACTTATCTAACTATACATATTTTTTAAATACATAAATGTAGATTAAATAAACTTTTCGAAGAAAATATGAACAACTTTCTGTACAAAATTTTGTTGAAGGAAGTTTTTATACTTATTACGTAAAAAAAAAAAAATACTTTCATATTAGAGAGAAGAAAAACAAATTTTTTAGTTTCCATTTTTTCAAACTTATTACAAAATTTATATTTAATTTTAGTAAAATCTTCATTCTGAGTCAGAATCTGAAATAGCTGATTCTGCACTGCTAACACTGTCTGTCTGAGGTCTGAATTAAATGTGTGGAAAGTACGTATAAAAAGTTCTGGTTTAATTTTATAACACAGGTCTGCAGAAAAATAAATTTTTTCAGCTGCATGGGATATTTTTGGTTAATTGTGTGTATTTTTAGGGCGCTGAATTAAAAAATAAAAATGACCTCCATTTCCCTCCATCACATGCCGTATTGCTGCAAAACATGGGGAGTTTACATTAGAAAAGCACAATTGCAATGAAAAAAATCAATATTTTATTAAAAGCAACTATGTTCCAAATTATACTTTCCCTCTTGACTACACTTTCCATTTCAGTTAGTTGTATGAATCATAATAGCAGCTTATGTCTGTGTGTAACTGCATCTGTCTGTTCCACAAATTCCTTGCATTTTCTATTTGTAGTACTGCGTTTTGTAGTTCATATCTCTTACGTGTCACTCTTAGAAATATGAAATTAACATAGGAAAACATTTATTAGATATGGTTTTTTACTCAAGAATAAGATACCAGATTTCAGGCTAAAAAAAAATACGCTTAATTAAACAAAAAACATCATTTTAGCGGGAAAACTTGATGTGATGGATTTTTTCTTCCCCCGGTTTTAGTGCGTAAAAATCTAACAGTCAATAAATCCTATGCTGGTTTTTCGTTGCAGACCTGTGTTGCTGACCAAACTAAAACTTAGCTTTGGTTTGAGTTTAGACTATAAAACGAAATCAAAACTTTTTATATTTGGTTTGAATGGAAAGCTATACCAAAACTAAATATATTTTTTACAGGAAATGAAAATTATAACTGTATAAAGAAAAATGTAATATTGTAAAAATATACATTTTTTAAACAATGTAAGATTTGAATACGGATATTTATAATAATGAATGAACTGCAACAATTTTATTAAACTAGCATCATTTACATACTTAAAAATCAATACTATGTAAACCGGAGTATAATATATTTGATTTCAAACTGCAGCGATATTGGCTGTGGTTTTTACATTAGTTCAATTGGTTATTAAACAAATGTAACTAAAAAAATCATTTCATCAGAGACATGATATAATAAACAATAGCGTTAAATAAAGCGTAAATGCTACTATGAAAATTTTGAGACTGAAAAACTAAACTTTTAAAAGCAGGGAGAGTTTGCTTTTTTTAGGTAGAATTCGTATGAAATACTACCTATTGGGATCGTTCCTATGTTGGAATTTCTGAAAATATTTTGCAGATCTACACCGATCATGACTCCTAGAACCCAAAACCACCCTCAGTAAAAAACTTTATCTATCTATCTATCTATCTATCTATCTATCTATCTATCTATCTATATATATCACTTTCTTCTGGACACGATAACTTTCGTAATTCTGCACCAATCTCTTCCAAACTGATACATAAAATCAAAGGGCATAAAATCTCGGTCAAGTTCGTTAATGGGCAAAATCGGACCAAGGGGATGGAAATAGGGAGGGGTTTTGTGAAAACCGAACACCCCCCATAACTTCTTAATTTTTGTACATATCAAATCAATTTAAAGTTTTTATTACTTCTAAAAATAGGGCCAAAATTTTACGTATCACAGATTTTTTATAAAGTTAAAAATGGGCTCAAGGGGCGCAAAAAATAGGGTTTTTGGGAGAAAAAAATTCATAACTTCGTCAATTCTCAATATATCAATTCCAATTAATTTTATTATAAATCTCCTTAATATTATCTACAATTTTCATATTCACCAGTTTTTGATAGGACAAATTCGTACCGCAAAAAAAAAAAATAAATAAAAACGAAAACAAAAAGGGGGTTTGAAGAAGTAAAAAATCCATAACTCCGTCAATTCAAAAGATATAAAATCCCCATGAATTTATCATATATCTTCTTAATATTATCTACAACATCTATATAGACAAGTTTTGGATAGGACCAATTCTTACAGCAAAAACAAATTAAAAATATATAGCGGTTGAAGAAAAAAAATCATCTAAGTAAGGGTGTATTCAAATCCAAACTGCGTATTTTCTGACTCATTTTACAGTTCATTTTTGCTCTCAAAGGGTTCCAATTGGTACGTTTTCTTACTCAGAAACTATATAATGTACCGTAATGGTTGATTTTTTGATAGAGGCAGAATATATTTTAAAAAATGCTTTTAAAGTGGGCATTTTGAACCGAATTTCCGAAGCGGATTGTGTTGGAAAAATCATTGCATTAAGGATGCAATCAAATCCAAACTGCTTATTTTCTGACTCATTTAATTCATTTTTGCCCTCAAACGCATTTAATTGGTGTATTAGCTTATTCAGAAACTATATAATGTACCGCAATGATCGATTTTTTGACAGAGGCAGAATATATTTCAAAAAATTCTGTCAAAGTGGGCATTTTGAACGAAATTTCCCGAAGCAATTGTGTTATCACTTTCTTCTGGACACGATAACTTCCGCAATTCTGCACAAATCTCTTCCAAACTGATACATAAAATCAAGGGACATAAAATCTCGGTCAAGTTCGTTAATGGGCAAAAGCGGACAAAGGGGATGGAAATAGGGAGGGGTTTTGTGAAAACCGAAAAAACCCCATAACTTCTTAATTTTTGCACATATCAAATCAGTTTAAAGTTTTTATTACTTCTAAAAATAGGACCAAAAATTTATGTATCACAGATTTTTGATAGAATTAAAAATGGACTCAAGGGGCACAAAAAAATAGGGTTTTTGTTGAGAAAAACATTCCTAACTTCGTCAGTTCTCAAGATATCAAATCCAATTAATTTTATTATACATCTCCTTAATAATATCTACAACTTTTATATTCACAAGTTTTTGATAGGACCAATTCGTATCGCAAGAAAAAAAAAAAAAAAAAAAAAAAAACGAAAACAAAAAAGGGGGGTTGAAGAAGAAAAATTTTCATAACTCCGTCAATTCACAAGATATAAAATCTCCATGAATTTATCATATATCTTCTTAATATTGTCTTCAACATTTATATAGACAATTTTTTGATAGGGCCAATTCTTAAAGCAAAAACAAATTAAAAATACATAGCGGTTGAAGAAAAAAATCATCTTATTAAGGGTGCATTCAAATCCAAACTGTCTATTTTCTTACTCATTTTTAAATTCATTTTTGCTCTCAAACGCATCCAATTGCTAAATTCTCTTACTCAGAAACTATATAATGTACAGTAACGATCGATTTTTTGATAGAGGCAGAATATATTTCAAAAAATGATGTCAAAGTGGGCATTTTGAACAGAATTTCCCGAAGCGATTGTATTAGAAATGAAAAATATTGCCCTACTGAGAAAATAATTGTTTATTAATCAAGTTTTAATTAATTGAAAGAAAAATAAAAACACAGGTCGCTTATAAATCTTTTCAAAAATCACGTCAGCATGTTTCATATTTTTTTTTATTAAAAATTAATCTGAAAATGTGCCAGAAAATTTCGAGTTGTTGAGTATGGAAAAATATTTTTTAATATCGCCTTAACATGATTCTCATAAGCTATTTTATAAAAAGGAAATAAAAACTCGTCAAAAGCAGACAGATAAAACTGTTAAAGTGGATTTATATCTAATAATGATTTAGTTTTTGTTGGTAAAATTAGTATACATAACTTCGAAATCTATTTCTGCCTGTAGGCCGGGCCGGCAGGGATTTTTTTCTTTCGTAATGTAGCATATTGAAAATAATTTTCTTTTAGTGTGGATAAATGAAAAAAAAATCTTTACTATTTGATATTCAGTAAGAAAATATAATTTATTTGGGAGAAGCATTTGTCAAAATCAATTTTTCCCGGAAAAATCCGGAAAAAAACGCTTTTTTTTTGCTACTTCAATTTTTCCGGAAAATTTACATTTCTAATCCCTTACACAGATTTTATTTGGATAGCACCGCTTTTTTTTAAACATTTCTCTTTACTTCTGATATACCAAGCAATACTCTAATTAAAAAAGACAAATATTACATTTATTTATTAATGGTGTCAAAAACAAATTACACGTGCACCTTTTGACGATGCATGTACAGTGATGGTCAAAATTATAAGGACAAGGGAAAAATCGCCAAATCTTGGCTACATTTGGCCGGAAACTTATGCAAATTTAATGGATGAAAACGAAAAGAAAAATGAAGAATATTTTTATAAGTTTTTATGGAAATATTTGGAAAATCCATATTCATAAAATGTATTATGGATTTATACAGCCATCTGATATGGACAAAATTATAAGAACAACTGTATTTGTGTGTTCTAAAAAGTAAAATTTGCATGTTTTTTGCTCTGAAAATGGAACTCAGCGACGATATAAATGCATAGTAAGCGTTTGGGATCGCCATATTCTGTTTTTCAGTCATGCCGCTAGGTACAAAGCTTTCGGAGTTTCAGAAAGGGAAAGTCGATGCATTTAAAAGTTCAGGACTTTCTCTACGCTAAATTGCGACAAAGCTTAATAGATCAAGAACGGTTATTTACAATTATCTTAAAAATCCCGGTAAATATGGACGGCAAAGACATACAGGTAGGCCATCTCCTGTTTCTGTACGGGAGAAAAGAATGATAATAAGGCGAGCTTGCTCCAAAAAATAAACGTCAACAGAAATAAAACGTGAATTGAACTTAGAATGCAGTGCTCGAACTGTTCGACGTGTTTTACCAAAAGGAAAAAAGGTTCGCTATGGTAAACATACGTCACGACCGCCTCTTACAAAAGCTCATAAGAAACTGAGGATGGAGTTTGCCAAAAAATGCATTACTATGGGGAAAAAAGTGGGATGATGTTGTCTTTTCAGATGAGAAAAAGTTTAATTTGGATGGACCAGATGATTTTCGCTACTTTCTGGTTTGATCTCCATAGAGAAAAAGAAATTTTCTCAAAGCGTGCATTTGGAGGTGGTTCAATAATGGTCTGGGGAAGTTTCGCAACTGGTGGAACTACTCCAGTAGTTTTTGTGCAGGGTAGCATGAATTCTGAGAGTTATGTTGATGTATTGGGTGATAATCTTTTACCGGAAGCACCGTTAATAACGAGTGGAGACTATTTTTTCCAGCAGGACAATGCCTCAGTACATGTTTCCCAAACTTCAAAATCGTGGTTCGAGGCTAATTTCGTGAAACTACTTCATTGGCAGGCCAGAAGCCCTGATCTGAATCCAATGGAAAATCTCTGTGGGGTATTCTGGCACACGAAGCATACAAAAATGGTATGCAATATGAAAACAAGCAAGAACTCGTGTCCTCCATTGAAAAAGCCTATTCAAAAATTTCCAAGAATGTTCTTAAGGAGCTGTCAAACTCCATGACATCAAGACTGATCAAAGTGATTAAGAAGAAGGGGGAGATTATTAATTACTAGTGTGTTTCAGGCAAAAACATTCATTGTCCTTATAATTTTGTCCAATTTTTAGAATGGCATATTTTGTTAATTATAGCAAAACATTCATATTTTGCATTTTCCAATGTTTTGCATTCTATAATGATTTCTAGCATAAAAAAGCATTTTATGTATAAATTTCACTTTATTTAGTTCAGAAATAATTTTTTTTTTGTGCAATTTTCAATTGTTCTTATAATTTTGACCACCACTGTATGCATCACAAGTCCCGAAAGGGTTAAAGATACGAGCTGTTTGCACTAGCATAAAAAATAGCATGGTAAGTAACATGAGCGGCACACTGTATGCCAATTGCGGTACTATCTCGATTTTTCTACTCAAAATGTATAGACATTCTTTAGTAGCATAAACTTTAAATAGAAACTGCAAATGAAAAAGGTTGGATAAGAAAACCATATAATTTTGTCAACTGTGGTGGGAAGTATATAACAAAAAGTTACTAAGCTTTTTGTTAGCTGCATCTTTTCCAATGTCTCTCTCCCTGTACGAACAAGGCTTCTTAGTACTTTTAGAAAAGCGGAACGCTGAATTTTTCCAAAATCTCATCACGTTGTTTACATAGGTAATCAGTATAGTCCTGAATTTTTGCCTCAAAATATGGACCACTCTGTGACACAGGCGTCCATAAATCGATGCTGTCACACAATTTTTTTGCTATTAGATATAGTACGTACAGGTTGCGTGAAATATAATACTTCAGCCGTAAATACAGGGTATCCTAATCGGAACATAATTATCGTTCATAATTTTATTCCAAATAAAGCTTCTTTAACAAAACGTTCACCAGAATTTCGCTATGTGTGAAATAAAATGACATCACAAAAAGCGCTGGAAGTATACAGTATTCCCCAATAGTGAGACCTTATTCATGTTATTTACATTTGGAAATATATGAAGTTTAATTCAGTGCTATTTGGATGTAAAATGGTGCCCCTTCTACCGCTTTTTGTGATATTATTGCATTTCGCACAAACAAAGTTATGTCTCTTGCTATTACTGTTAAATTATCTTCTTTATTGTTAAAGTTATAAAGAAAATTCAGAGTTAGAATCGATGTGAGACATCTTGTACTTCTGACTGAATAAATATATTTTGGTTCTGGCTGCCTTTAAACAAAATATTTGTTATAGTGTGTTTTATTGCATCTTAACATTTGTCTAAAAACCTTTGACTCACGCTTGATCATTAATCATAATATTAAAAAGCAATATTTATTAGTGATTTTACTAAAGACATTTTCCCTAATCATTACTTAAAATATTTTAATCTTTTAAGAATTAAAATTTATGCGTTTTGAAAAAGTGCACTAAAGCATATAACTTGTTGACTCATCAACAGTATTGTTAGACACTTCATTTTCCATACGACATTTCAATTTCACTGGAACGTTTGATAGCTATTCAGACGGCTTCAACCCGAGCCCGGACCCAAAACGGATTCGAAATGAATATTTTATTTATTCACAATTTGAAATATAAAAAAAAAATCAAAACTTAAAGCTGTTTGAGAAAAAATAATTGTGTCTAAGTTTTCTACAGTGCTTTAAAATCCTTTTGAAATCAGCTTGAAAGGAAATTTAATTGGTATTAATGCGACACAAAGAGAAATATTCTACCTGATTCTGAAGCATTTGCACGGCCAAATGTTAATGACATAAAAAAGCCGTGGAACATCCTTTGTCTATCTTCGTTTTTTCTCGTTAAAGTTCTTTTCCAGAATTAGGGGCTCTGCCCCCTAAGAGCTGCACTAGCCACCCCCCCCCCCACCCCCGTTCAGACACCGCAAACTTTAAAAGCACGCTAATTTGATCGGTTTTAAAAAAATTTCGGAAGGCTGAATTATTATTTAAAAAATGATCTCCCTGTTAACGAGCTGTTTTCGTCTATGATTAAATCAGAACAGTGAAAAATTTGAAAGTAACCTAATATAAAATTAAGTGAACAGAGTCTTTGTCTCCCGGTATTTTTTAACAACGCTATAAGAAAGTTCTTTTAAGTAAGACATTTTAAATGAATCGTTTTAAATCTGACGTAATTTTCACCAAAGATTTCGTTTTCTATTTAATACTCATGTGAAAATACTTTTGTTGTTATAAAGGAAATATTAATTGCGCTGTCTTAGAATTCACAACAATAGTTTAAAAGATTCTCTCAAAATATGAAATAAGCGTCTTGCGCAAATATATTTTTAAATTTAAACTATTCGGCAATATTATTGTTTGCCCATTTTAAATATGACGCACTTTCCTCCATTTATGACTTTTAATGCATATTAATGAATTTATTATTTTATAATTTTCTTTCTCTTTTAAAATTCAGGTGTAAATATAGTTTTTATTACTTAATTTTCTATATTTTCCTGCTTTTAAAACATAATCATTTAATTCTAATTTGAAAGTTTTTGTTCTGTTTATAATAGTCACGTGTAAATAAATTTTTAATTTGAAGGAAATATTATTCTTTGTGCTGTTTTAAAAATGGGGAATAATTTAAAATAGTACCCTTTTCTAAGAGATGTAAAAAATATTTCTCGAAATGCTGAAATTTCGAATATAAAATGGAAATAAATCCTCAAAAAATGAATCAAATTAAAAAAAATAATAAATGCAGTCTGCACACCGCGAACTTCTAATGTATAAAATGATCTAAAAATGATTAAATTGCTATGTATAGTTTTTGCTCCTATAAAATTTTTTTAATGGAAAGATTTTGACCTGCTTTAACATTAAATACCTCTTAAAATAAGTATTCAATTTGAAAACTCTTCGTCAGCGTGTTTATGAAACATTTCTCTATAATAGCACCGATTTTCATATTTTTGTTTGCAGTAGTTTTCTTAATATTAACGAAGAAAGACCCCCGGTCACAAAAAAGTCATAAACAGCGACGGTGACAGCGTTAGTTCCTTTTTTTTTTAGAATAGAGAAGTAACTGGAAAAACAACTCCTGTATCTTTGCCATAGTTGTTGAATGATATTTTAAAAGAATAAGAATCGTGGCTTTTGCATATTTCTGCCAGTGATTTCTATTTTAATTGTTTTGTATTCAAATTTGCTATTTGAAACAGATTTTCAGGGCATGAAAACCACGAAATGTTGTAATGATTGAGTACTAGCTGTTACCCGTGACTGCGTTCACGTAACATTTAAAGAAGAAGAAATTCACCAATGAAGCAAAAAATTTCGATAATGAAAAGCATATATAATTAACCTTTTATCACATTTTATAGTAGAAACGCTTCTGATGATCCCAAGTTGCTTATTTTTGTTTATATACATAGGATCATTTAAATTTCTTTTGTGAGCATGGAATTTCATACACCTTTTCTATGATTAAATGAAGAATAAATTTACATCTCTGTTATTCTATTTTAATATTTATATTTATTCTATTTTATATTTATTCCGCTCAAGGACATTGATTTAATTTATGTTTTCGAGACAACGAATATTATTTAAAAAAATATATTAGTAAATATTTTTAAAGGAAAGTGGTTATTAACAGGTCACTTCAGACGTGACTTTGATAAGATTAGAATAATCGAAAAATCAACATGCAACATTATGTTTATACTCCAAAAAATCACATCTTGGAAGAAAAAAAAGATAAATGTTATTAAAAAGTAATAATCAAACGTGGTGAAGCATGGAAGTTCAAAAAGAAATAATAAGAGTACGAGAAATATCTTTAACTTTCAAATATTTATTACACTTTAATTTCACGGTACCACACTTTTATTAACTGTAGATCTATCAATAATATCAAAATATTTATCATGCTCCGAAGACTCTTGAGCCTAAATACTTATTATTTAAGCAATAGAGTTGCTTATTGCTTTCGCGGAATAAATCTATTTATGGAAAAGCACTCCAATTATGAATTAAAATTTTCATATCTAACGTTGTGCTGTAATTTTGGCTTTTGAAAACTTTGAAATTTGCAGGAATATGCTCCAATGGGGGGGGGGGGGCAAAGATTGTGTTTCAGAGAGATTTTTAACTATAGATTTTGATATTTTAAAATCGAAAGAAAATTTCCCTTCTTCCTTTGCCCTTTTCGATAATCACGGTGCCTTTACAAATTAGAGGGATCTGAGGCAAAAGACAAATTTATTGCTTTATTAATGGTTTTGGTTCTTTTTTACACGTAAATGATGTCACATGTAAAGCCTAATCTCAAATTAAAATTACTTGCTAAACTTTTTAAAGTCGACTTTGATGTGCCATTTATTAAATTTTATTGAAACCAATGTTCCTGGAGATTGTACGGTAAAAGAATGTTAAACTTATGTATTTGCTATTGTTAAATTCTTAGCAAATTACGCCATTTTGTATAACTGCTATAAAATGCTAACATTTTCTGAAAGAAAAGCAGCTAATGATTTAAATATAACGACGCTTTCACTAGGTTAGTTTATCTTAAGGAATGATATTTGTCGAAATAAAAAAATATATATATTCTTTCACTTTATGAATCATTTAAAACTATGCATTTCAATTTGTTTAAAACATAGAATCGATTAATGAAATCCAATATTATTGTACATTTAGAAAAACATTGAAACATTATTTTTAATAAATATACTAAATTTCAAGTAATAAAATATATTTAAAATGTAAGCTAAAATTTCATTTTGAAAAAATCGACTTTTGGTGCAAAATTTTATTTCTAAAAGGTATATTATTATTTTAAGAATTCGTTTTAACTTTCGAAGCTGGTGTAACGAAAACGACATCGCTTTGACGAAATTGAAATAAATATATGTTAATGTTGTCGTATTAAAATGAATGCTTTCCATGAAAAAATATTACATCATTTTTACCCGATAAAGCTTTTACTAAAATCGCCTTTGTGACACGTTTTAACTGCCATCTTTAAAAATAATTATTTAAAATATTATATGACTTTTTAAAACTTAATTCTTATGAATAGTGGGCAATAACTATCCACTTAAAATGTACAGAGTTCAGAAAATATATTTACACCCGCAGACGATTTTAGCTTCTGTGGAATAAATTCATTCATGAAGCTTCGATGTGTGTAAATATGTTTTCAGTTTTGGAAAATTTACTTTAATCATGTTTTTGTACCATTTATACTAATTGAAATTCAATTCTTTTTAATTTTAATGAGGAAATATTGTCAAAAAATATATTAATCCGTTTTAATTCCCCTTTCTTCCACCAAAAATATCTTCTCCTTATAATCATAGCGTGAATTTTGAAAGAAAACTCTCATTTGTTTGTAACTTATATTCAAACTCTTTAATCAGTATGAATAGTATTCTTTTGACGTCACAATTTAGTAAAATGGTTGTTTTATAGCCTCGAACTGAAAGCGAGAATAGAGTCCATTAGTAAAAAATATTTCTGTTATTCGTTTTAATATGACGTCATTATTTATCTATTTTCATTATTTACTGATATTCATGTCCCTTGCATTTTTAACGGATACATGGAAATATCTGTTTTATTTCAAATATGACGTCATATTTTTCCAAGCGAATAACTTTATAAATAATATGATTCTTTTTCATTCTTTTCCCTTCTAATTATGACTCCATTTTTTGCAGAAAACCCCTTATTAACGTATCTGATATTTATCCTTCATTTATAATAAAAAATACATATTTTTCGTTTCAAATATGACGTCATAAATATTTTCTTTTGAATTCTTTTTATTTTAATTTTTAATTAATTGTAGAGGAAAAATTATTATTCCAGATTTAGAATTTCTTGGCAACGGGAAAGAAAAATGGTCAAATTTTATCGGAAAAATGTCAATTGATGCTGTATGAAAAAGTATGAAATTTTGAATTATTAAGTGAAATATTTGGATAAAATAAATAAAACATAGCCTATGTTCTTTTCCGTTTCATAATCTATCTATATTCAAAGATACAAAAGCATTAATCCATCCGTTTTGATGTTCACTTCATTCAAACATTCGGACACACATTGACATTTATAATATTATAAGGATAAGGATTTAAGTTCAGTACCTACGCATCTTTAAGAAGAGACTTTTAAAGGAAAAATTAATTAAAACAATTTTAAACTGATATTAACAATTTTCTACTACTTACTTTTGGTATCGAGCCGAGCTGTGTGACACAAATTTTTCAGGCTCAGATTTCAAATCATAGACCTCGTACTCCCCAAAAATGCCCCCGAACTCATCTCTAATCTATATACATGATCAATCCAAAATGAATATCTAATCTCTTTCAAAATAATTTACGTTAAGTTATTTATAACACTTATACAGGTGAACAAAAGAGTCGGAGAAATATGTGCACCCCCTTCCCTAACTTAAATTGCATAAAATTTTTAGGAAGTAATGGAGTCAAATAAATGTCTCCAAAATTGAAAAAAAAAATTTTGAGAAAATTAAGTACGATTATTTTCATCTCGATTTCTATATTTTTTACCGAATTTCTCAGCTCAGCGGTAATGTGTTTGCTTTCTGTAAACTATGTCCGAAGTTTGCTGGTTTCGATACGCGCGGCCATCCCGCCTTCCGTCTTTTAGAATACTGACAAAACTAATTAGCTAGTGGAACAATATCAAACATCGAGCGCTTTTTTCGTACTCTTTAGCATCTGAAGTAAGCACTATTGTGCACGATGGGACAACATTGATTGAACTGTTGATAAAGAGGTAACTACGGAATTAGTGCAGCCAGATACGGAAGTTACGGCACTGAAAAAAAAAAAGAAAAAAAAAAAGACTGCATATTCATGCGAAAGAAAGTGTATTTGCACCAGCCCGGATTCCCAAAACATCAGAGATGGTTGCAGAAACAAGTATTATATTTTATTGATATATAAAGAAATAAAGTGTGTAGTTAAAATGAAACTGAACTGTTTTTCAGTGCTGTTGTTTTATACAGTTTCTGAAAATATTTATACATATTAAATTCGTGTATTTGAGAAGAGTAGTACAAAATGAATCATAGACACTTTTAAAATAATGTTTCCGTTTACTCCTCTAGATGTTGGCTTCTACAGTTTTTTTTAACATATTCGTCGATCACATTTCAAGCACTTTTATGTTAGGAAAAGAAAGTATGTATTTGGACCTGAAAGTTACTCATTTAACTAGATTGCGAATCATATATCTCCAGTCTAATTGTATGTAGTGTTTCAATTCGTATATCATACATATGTTGTATTCTTTCTCCAATAAAAAACAAGGATTAAACTCTTGTAAAGTCGAAAAAATGAAGTACATAACCTTCCACAGATTGGCTTTGTAGGAATTGACGTGTGGTACGTTGGTAAGTATGACATCAGATAAGTGCGTTTTAAGATGATATTTAAAACAAATATAACCGCATACTGTTTGTAAATAAATAACTTAAATAAAGAAATAATGTAAACCAATCAAAAACTAGTGATAAAAAATTAAACAAACTGGTATTTCCATAATAATATCTTTAAGAGAAATCACAACACTTCTTCGAGAAAAATAAGTAGAAAATTTTAATGATGTATCATAATATGTAATACTGTTATGATATATTGTATTTCAACATGTATAATAATCACTTCCAAACAGATTAAGTTAAATAATGCTATAAAAAGGGATAACATATCTTTATTAAGATTGACGATCGTTTCATCGCACAAACGGTGACATTTTCAAAATCATTCACTATAGAAAATATTTTCACATAATTTAAAAACAATAAACAATGTCACGAAACATGATACACAATGAAAAACATTGCAAACATTAAAATGAAATTAAAATTAAAATTAAATTAGCTATTTGCGAGCGTGGATTAATTTTCATTTAATTTAAAACAATAACATGGTAAACAATGTCACGAGACAACATGCATAGTGAAAAACATTGCAAAACATAAAATAAAAATTATCTTGGCTATTTGCGAGCGTGGATTAATTTTTATTATTGCTACTAAAATTACATAGCATCTCTTTCCAAATTTTAAGTAAATCAAGGGACTTTGAATCATTACAAATATTCTCGTTGCGTAAAAATATCTCTATTGATTTCCGGATTATGGATGGTAAATAAAATCTTGATGGATAAATTAACTTGTTATTTTTAAAATCGATCTGTAAAGGTTCTTTGCTTCCTAATCTGGCCAAAGCTGTGGTTCTTCTGTGGCCAGATTATGCAGCGAAGAACCTTTACAGGTCGATTTTAAAATAGCAAGTTAATTTATCCATCAAGATTTTATTTACCATCCATAATCCGTGAATCAATAGAGATATTTTTACGCAACGAGAATATTTGTAATGATTCAGTGTCAATTGATTTACCTAAAATTTGGAAAGAGATGCTATGTAATTTAAGTAACAATAATAAAAATTAATCCACACTCGCAAATAGCCAAGATAATTTAATTTTTATTTTATGTTTTGCAATGTTTTTCCTTATGCATGTTGTCTCGTGACATTGTTTACCATGTTATTGTTTTAAATTATATGAAAATTAATCCACGCTCGCAAATAGCTAATTTAATTTTTATTTTTATTTCATTTTATGTTTGCAATGTTTTTCATTATGTATCATGTCTCGTGGTATTGTTTACTATATTTACTGTTTTTAAATTATGTGAAAATATTTTCTATCATGAATGATTTTGAAAATGTCGCCGTTTGTGCGATGAAACGATCGTCAATCTTAATAAAGATATTTTATCACTTTTTATAGCATTATTTAACTTAATATTGTATTTTTTTTTTTACGTTTTATAAAATGCCTAAATGTAATGTTACATTTCTGTTTATTTCAGTGTCTCAATCATACTTGGATCTTTGCAGTGGCTGCACAACTACATGTAATTGCAGCATGTATTCTGTTGCCACTAACAACGTAAGTTTAGACAATATGAATAGCTTGAAGTTATTGTGGTGCATTTGCAAGAAATACTGTTTATAATAATAAGCATTACTGCAGAATTATTTACATTATTATTATTATTATTATTACTATTATTATTAATCTTGTAAAATAACCGCTTTATGAAATATATGTTAGCCATTCTATATCATACCAAATTTCCAAATTTTACGTCTTTGTATTACGTCTTTGTTTTGTCTATCTGTTTATTACTTGCTAAGTTTTGCTAAATTACTTACGAGGCCATGAAAAAAATTAGCCCGATAAACCAGTAAATCCTATTTCATTTTTTTATTTATTAAGAGTTTAGATACACCCTGTATATAAATACAGGGTGTATCTAAACTCTTGGGCAAAACTTTAAGGGATGATAGTGCACATCAAGACAAACAATATTAAATGGGAAACTAAGGGTCCCAAACGTCTTCCGAAGGAGGTAGGCGCCATTAAAGTTTAGGGTCCATAATTTCAAATGATTATAAAAAACGGAAAAATTGGCCGATTCGTTTGCGGTTTTCCATAAAACTATTCTTTATGTCAGTATTTTATTGAAAATAAATATTAAAGTTAAGTTCAAAAAATGCTGATAGAGGGTGCTTTAGACTTTGGAGTAACGAACAACTATTTTGTTCCGTTATTTTTTGTATCTCATTCAATGCTTTCAAAAGCTTAGGCTTTAACTTAAATTTTGAGCTCAAAATCTGAATCGTTGGAAGTGAACTGTGTTCAGGAGGGTGGCTCAAATTTCAACTCCTGAACACAGTTCAAGAAAACTGAACAAAGATTATCCTGAAAAATGTTCGTTCTTTTAAGCATTTAATGAGATACAAAAAAAACGTTAAAAAATGGTTATTCCTAACTCCAAAGTCTAAAGCGCCGTCTATCGGCATTTTTAATACTTTATCTTTAAAATTTATTTTCAAGAAAATACTGACATAAAGAATAGTTTTAGAAAAAAACTGCAAATGAATCGACCAATTTTTACGTTTTTGATTATAATTTCAAATGATTATAAAATCATTTGAAATTTTGGATCTTAAACTTTAATGGCGCCTATCTCCTTGGGAAGTCGTTTGGAAACCTTAGTTTCCTATTTAATATTGTTTGTCTTGATATGTACTATCACCCCTTAAAGTTTTACCCAAGAGTTTCGATACACCCTGTATATATATATACTAGATATACTTGGCTTGCTCTGCCATGTGATTATAAATAAGTCTCAGATTTGTATGATTTTATATCTTTAACCCAATTTTGTCGGAATTTATATTTTTAAATGAAAAAGTATCGAAAAATATTGATATTTAATGCAAAAGCCACTCGTAAGAAGACATTTCTTTTTTTTCCCATAGAGGGTCATTTCATAGATAAAAAAAAAAAAATGTTCCTTTTATCCGAACTCTTTGAAAATTTTATAGATTATAAATATAACGGTTGTACAGCTCCTGCAAAAATTTTGTGAAAAGAAATATTGATATTTGGTTGCAAAAGAAATAAGTTTTCTTCTCGCTTTTTTATTTTTGTTTTATTTATTTATTTATTTATTTTGTGTGTTTTAGCTTTTTAACAATAATTAATTTAAGTAAACATATTTTCGGCTTGTCAAACCCAGTAATTCCTAGCTCATTTCAATTGTCTAAAGACTAATATTAAGCTCGAAGTAGCAGGAGTAGTTCGGTAGCTTTAGGGCCCGTTTCCTCCCTTCTCACTATTCGGTGTGTTTAATTTTTGTAATTTCTCTTTTAAATTTGTCCGGTTTCAATTTTTGACTTTTTTTTCTCCTTCAACCTGACTTTCGCTAGAGTGTCTTTTACTCGGGACGTGGCTAGGACATATGAACGTTGCTTCCGCAAAATAGTCGGAATAAGTAGAAGAATAAAGGGCTGCGAACGAAAAGAGGCCGCTCGCTGCGGCGGTTGACTCAACCACCAACCGAGACTAATAATAAGCTCGAAGTAGCAGGAGTCGTTCGGTAGCTTCAGGGCTTCTTTGAACATAACAACAACAACAAAAAAAAACTTACTGAAATTCGTCCAAACTGCTTAAAATTTCAATCGTTTTAAATATAATTGTAAGATCTCTTTAGAATATCGTGAAAAAATTTGCAGATTCTGTATGCAGATATATGAAGAAAAATTTCGTAGTGAAACATAAACGGAAGCCACGCCGAAAAAGCGTTCAACGCTTTCAACGAAAAATTTTCAGATTTTATTTTTTCCAAAACTTCTACTATTGCAAAAATTTCAGAATTTTTTTGCAGTTCTTTTAAATCCGTTACGCCGAAATTCTCTAAAAAGTTTGCGCCTAAATACCGAAGTTTAGTTACTGATAACGTAGAAAAATGATCTTCTTTGGGAGTCACGAAATGACCTGCATTCACGAAATTTTTAGGAAGAATTGAAATTCGTATTTTTCAAAACTGATTACATCGTCAAAGAGTCGGAGATCCCAGTTTTAATTTGGTATTTTTTTAAAGGAAATCTCTGAAATCAAGTTGTAAAGGAGGTCACCGATATGGAGAAAAAGCCATCCACGAAAATGATTTTAAAAGATTAAAAAAATAAAGGGTTAAGGGGTCTCAGGACTCTTAAAATTGGAAAAAATGAAAAAAAAGAGACAAATTTCAACGGTTAATATCTTAAAATGTATATAATTTAAAAACACAACTTTTATTGGGAAGATTTAAAAGATACAAGTATATTCTTTGATTTCATGTGTTTAAAAAATTGCAAAATGTAGAATTAGTATTTATAGGGTGCTCCAAACTGTCAGACATTTGTCGAGCAAAAAATTGGTATAACAGCTTATGCGCAGGATTACAAAATAAATTTTCAAACAAGAATGAATTTTTTTGTGCCTAATTATTCTTCAGATTAGAATAATTACCCTGAGCCTAAATAAATTTGCATTGAAAGCATTTTTATATTTTTAATGCAAAGTTATATTTTGCTGATACAAAATTTTGAAAATGTTAACTGTATAATCACCTGAAAAAATATATTTTTTTGAACAATAAAAATGAAATTTTACGTTCAGTTTATACAAACTAACATTAAACATAAATTTTGAAATTGTCATGAAAATACATTCAGAAGTTTTTGAGATATTCTGCGCGTTATACCAAAAAAAAAAAAAAAAAAAAAAAAAAAAAAAAAAAAAAAAAAGTCATTTGCAGAAAAATGACTTCAAACTTTCGGAAACGTCTCTTTAGCTGTAGAGCGGGTATAATTCTAATAGTCATAACTTCTGTTCTCATGGGAATTTCAAGGAAACAATCATACCAAAATGTTCAGAAAAGATAGAAATTTAACATAAAAAAAAATAATAATTTTGAAACTTTAAGAGTCCTGAGACCCCTTAAATCAATATTTTTTCGAACTGATTGCGGCGTTTAAGACGTAAAAGTACAAAATTTAAGAATATGTCTTCCCTTTTTTTTGTTTCCCGAACAGTTTGGTGGATGGATGCTAAAATATTCGACCAAAAAAAAAGTATTTGTTTCTTCCCTTTTATGTCCTCCAGAAAGCAGCAACTAACCACTTGCCTATCTTGCTGATTTTCAGAAAAAAGAATGTGATATCGGAAAGTTTTTCCCACACTACATTTTCATCACAAACACACTATATTTTGAGATTTTCTCTTCACTGAGAATAAATAATTTTGATGACTGATTTAATTATATGAATTGTTATTTGATTGTATCAATAAAATTCATAATATGAATGTTTAAAAACATATTTTGACTATTGTTTTACCGAATTATATCTTTTGTTAACATAATTATGCTCACGCGACAGAAGCCATGACTAACAGCAATTAGTTCACTTTTGATTACTTTGTTAGAACAATACTGATTTCGGACAACATGATTATACAAGAGTGGTTCAATAATTATTGCCCCAAGTGTGTATAAAATATTTTACTGCGATGGTTAATGTGGAATATTGAAGCCTAATGCCTTATATGATTCTATCCTCAATTTCAGAACCGTAGCTGCTACAATAACATATTACTTTTTCGCTTTAGGTGTGAGAGATGGCACCTAGCTTGAAAGGGTGTAGGGTGATACGGGGTAAGGCTAGTTAGGAGCTTATGGGGCGAGATTTGTGACAGTGGATGAGACGTGGCTACGTCACTATGATCTCGAGTGCAAACGACAGTAGCCACGTCTCATCCACTGTCACAAATCTATCCCCATAAGCTCCAAACCAGCTCCTATCCAGCTTTTAAGCTAGGTGTCAGTAGGTGTCACCTCTCATAGCTAAAACGAAAAGAAATATGTTAATATAGCAGCTACTGTTCTGAAATTGAGCATATAGGAATGTAAGACATTAAGCTTCATTATTTCATATCAAAACCATCGCAGTTCAATATTTTATACACACTCGGGACAATAATTATTGGACTACCCCCGTATTTTTACATTATTTACGAACTATGATATTTTTACAGCCGTCCCAAGATTGGCCTTATGTTGAACTTTGTTCTCACTATTACAAGTTTAGCGTCAATAGCACTCACAAATGTACATTATGATCTTCCACCGAATGAAATGTCTTCACTATTACATGAGAAGTAAGTATTAGTTATTATTGACTCTTTTTTTTTCAATTGCTACTATTAGTTCACACTCTCCCTATATTTATTTATTTATTTATTTATATATATATGTCTTGTTCAAATTTTCAATCGTTAATAAAATGCTTATTGTTTATCCTGTCAAGTTGAAATAATTTTTTTAAAACTTGTACTGGATGACAATTGATGTTAATACAGTTTTTCAAATATTAATTCATTAATTAAATTTTAGTTAATTAATTTTAGTTTTACACGGGAGACAAAATGGCGGCCATTGGTTATTGAAGCATTTAATGCATCTTCATATTTGTAAGGGGGGTTACCATAGGGGGGACCCTGTTCTGTCGCCAAATACCGCCAAGTTTGTCGCCAAATGTGACGCCAACTTAGCGATTCTTTTTTTTTTTGAAAGAGTAATCATTTAAGATTCCATATCTGTTTTTATTTCATTCCTACGATTACTAGAAGACGAGATAATGCCAATTTAATAAACGGGAAATAATGAGTCAAATGCCGGAAGTGAGCCGAAAGGCCAGGAGAAATATAAACAATGCTTCTACGCATGATTTTCCTACTTTTTTACATAAAAACACTAATAAACTTTAATTATCACGTATAGATCGATTTTATTGATATGAAATAATATGGGTAACAAATCTTTAAATGCGATTTCTGAAAATCAAATTTTCCGTCATTTCCATATTACTAAACTTCATTGCATAAAGTGTTTTAGACAAATGAAACGGCATCTAAAAACTGGCGATAATCCACACTTAAATAATAAAACTTTTTTTAAATCTCCATAAAAACATAAAGGGCGCATTTCAAGAGGGAAATTATAACAGGACGTCTTCTTCCGAAATAAACAAGTGTCCATAAAGGGGCACGTTCACAAATGAGCTGAAAGCTATTGAGAAGTTTCCACAGAATGCGACAAGTAGCGCTAGCTGAAAGGTAAATGCCAAACACAGGAGAGCACATACAGAAGAGGAAAGTGTTGCCAAAATGATAGAAAAAAGAAAATAAAACAAATAAACAAATTAAACTAATATATAAAAGTAAATAAAGAAATAAAATAAAACGAGAAAAACAAATATTATTTCTTTAAAACTATTTTAATTCTTTAAATTCTACTTTAAACTCTAGAAGACGGATATACACATAAGTAGATGAGTTGTTTTGTTGCCCTGGCTGACCAATGTATATATCAGAAAATATTTCAAAACCTTATTCTGAAATAGATATTTTATTTAATAATTTTAATAATATTATTTTCCTTTAAAAAAATTGTTTTATTTTAATTTTATAGTTTTAAATTTTAGATATTTACTTGGCATCTGAAACGCAATAGACATTAAATCTAGAGTTTATAGAAATATTTGTAATGCAATTCTCTACATCAAATAAATATACTTCTTTTTCGACAAATAAATTTTCATTTTTTTTTCAGCATTATTTTAAGGTAAATTTATTTATATTGTATTTATATTTATAAACAATGACAGTTTGAAACAATTATTTATAATTTTTATATTATGTATTTAATTATTTGAAATTTCTATTGTTTACGTTAGAGATAGGGATTTCTATGCTGAGCGTTCGTACTTTCGGGTTTATACACATGTAAACCTCTACTGCGTTGGAGTATTTGTTGGATATTTTCTAGCCAAGAATCGACATTTCACAATATCAAGAGTTAGTATACTATTAATATTTTTTTATTTTTTTGTAGTATTATTTATTGATTTCAAATGTGCCATGATTAACGTTATACAAATCGTTTCTTGTCACGACAGCTCAACATAAATGAAAAATACAGTGTTATAGATATATTAAGTCATGTGTTTACATTTTATGCCCTTATTACACTAACTGATGTAGCTGCAAACATCCTTAGTATTCTGTATTTACGGTAAATTAATGGGGGTCTTTTTATTGAAGGGGGGACCATTTTAATGTCAGTTCAAAGTTATTTGAAAAATAATCACATATGTTGGATGCTGATGCAGAATGAGCTCTTGAAAATGAAGTGTCCAATTATGATACTGATAATGAAAGCGCAATAGATGGTGTGCTTGGCCTTTTATCTACTGACGGTACTTATAAGTATCATTCAAATAACTTGTTATAAAATTCATTTAATACATCAATTAGTTGTTATAGTTATGCAGTTTAGAATGGAGTGTAGCTGCATTACTTTATCTTGCTCCAAAAGTATTATTGGTTACACAAAACAAAAATATTTTTAAAATGACGATTTCTTTTGCCTTTGCATCTTTTCAGCTTTCTTGGCGTTGCGGGGGGATTTTTCAATTCGGAAATATTTCTATATTTCTATTGTAAGAACATCATTTTTGTACATTTCCTAATTCTACAAAATATTAAGAAAAATATTTAAAATAAAATATTTGAGTGGTGTTATAAATATTGCACAAAATCCCTATAAATTCAAATTTAATTAATACTTCTGAATACTCCAATCCTTCTAAAATCCATCTAAAATTTATTAAATGATTAAGTAAATCTTCTAATATACCGTAAGATGTGGTTACTTTGTGACAGGTCCTCTACGTAGTTAGAGGCTATTTACAACTTTCCGCCACTTTGTGACATCCGGTCTACATTTATTATTTCCCATATCCCGCTCTGCCCGGTGTTGTAGGAAGGTAAACAGCACCGCCACCTTCTAGTACGGTGTGACACGTCACCTAACGACCATTTCCCGAAGCTCTATCACGAAATATGCAAACTAGACCAGGTATCACAAAGTTACCCCACCAATCACAAAGTAACACCCCATCTTACGGTAGTTTAAACAATTCACGAAAAAAGCTTCAGGAGATAAAACTTTCATGAATTCATAATTCATCACATAAAGGGTTAAATGAATGGGGACGATAAACAAATTTGAAATTCATTTTGCCGAAAACATAGAAGTTTACGTGTTTTTATAAAGCATGAGAAGAACTTTAGCGTTATATGGATGACTTTATACGCAGTGCTAAATGGTGAATCTCTTTGATACGCAACAGTATGTATGCAACTCCAGTATGAGTTTTCAATAGTTGATTCCTACGTCCCGTCAGCAATGTGTTAATGCAATAATTTCTGAGTTTTTACAGGAATGGACTTCTTCCGCCAGCAGTTATGATTCATAACACACTTGTGGCTCCAAACCTTTTTAGCATTTCCTCTAAACTCAGAGCACACCTTTTTTCAATCCCCTTAAGAAATTATATTGTTTCAATACATATGATTCATTTTTATTGCATTGATAACAGATATTTTAGCATAAAAGATCTGTCTTTCAAAAATAAGGACATCATTAATTTGCAACAACAGAACACTTTCACAAAAAATACCCATCAAAGAGGGAATTGCTGGCCAGCAGCAAGATCGGTGCTGGCCATGATGGAGAAGTGTTGGCTAATGGTCTACCACTGCACAACCACTGCTGGACAGCTTCAGTCAATTTTGCTGTTGGAAATCATCAGATAAAATTCTGGTGGGCTTCCGTTTTATCTCATGCGCTGGCCCACCACTACATGGAAGTGCACGAACTTTTGCAGTATTATTGCTGGGAACCCTTATGCTAGGTGGCGTTGCGAATATCGAAGACATTGAGTATTTGAACACAAATCTGAAATGAATATCTTAACACAATTTAAGCTGTGAAGCTAATTTTTTTAAACTGTAAATAATATAGCATCACTGCCACCAACAAAATAAATAAGTAAATGAATAAATAAATAAATTCTTTATTTCAACGCAGTTTTTTTTTTGTCTCCTTAAATGTGGTTTTACTAAGTTACAAAGGATTTAGGTTTTCATAATTTACACATTTCTGAATCAATAATAAAAAAAGTGTATAAAATATATAGGATTTCGATACAATACAATAATTTCTATACCAGTTTAATGTTTAGGAACGTAAATCACAAAAGAAACAAACTTGAAATAGTGTAATGAGAGCTTGAAAACTACGAGCGGTCGTAGCATACGCTGAAAGTACTTGTTCATGTCCGATCACGAAAACCAAACAGCATCGAGCGCGGTTAGTACTTGGGAGGGTGACAACATGGAAACCGCTGCAAGTTCAAATATTTCTATAGACATTTCTACAGATGTCTCTATAGTTCTTGGCGAAACTCGCTTATAGAAAAAAGAGCCGTAATACATTGTTTTTTTTATAGAATTCTATAAGAAATTTTTGTAAGGAAAAGTGCTGGGACAGCAAAGGAATAGCAATGGGATAGGTGTTAGCACTGCAGGAAAAATTCCAGATTGAAGTAATGTGATGGCATAGCAATGCTGGCTTGCTGTTGGCCATCAGTGATGGGCCAGCTGCATTCCGCATGTACACTTTTTGACTGGTTTAAGTAATGGCACCATTGCACTTTACCGCTGATGGCAGTGCTGCCTGCCATATTTTTTCCAGCTGATGGCCCACCGTTTCTTTCTTTGCTGGGTAACCACAGCTTTATACTGATATATGTAACGGATCGATGCGAATTTATAAATTTGCATTTTTCATGCAGTAAATCATTAAGATAAGCCATTAGACATCTTAATAAATACTGTGGTGTTTATATATCGAAAATACTTGATCTTGGATGCAGCATATATGATCTATTTCCCCTGCTGGTGATGTTTTCAATTTACAGTTATTATTATTATTATTATTATTATTATTATTATTATTATTACTATCATTGAAGGATATAAAATACCATATCTCATTTATATTATTTCGATGTTATAAAGTTTTGGTTCAGCAATATGCACTTTAGCCGCTTGGGGGCGGTGGGTATTTTTAATCAAGATTTGAAAAAGAAACTTTTAATAAAGTTTTACTTTTACAACTTTTTTGGAAAAAAGTTGTAAAATTGCTTTTCCTTGTTTTGAAATAAATGTTTTTTTAATTGAGGCTTGCGCGCATCATTATAGAAACGCAATTACTTGCCTTTGAAACTGATAAAGGGATTTGAAAGGCAAATTTAACTATCATCCTCTTGGTCTTCAGTTTTTACCATTGGAAAATTTTGTACGAAAACTAGTTGTATTTCATGGATTTTACTATAAAAGAACTACATTGTTTCAAAAGTAGATATGTTATTCTCCGTAGTCTCATATTTTATATTCGTTTCAAAAAAGGATTCGGTTTTTTGTTGATTAAAAATCAATCATTTTATAAATTAATTTCTTAGTTGTAATGTACAATATTTAGATAGTACAGTCAGCACTGTCTAACCTGTGACTTTTGGGCGCATGTGCCAAGTGCTGTAGTGATAGATGCTCTTTTGGGAATTAAAAGTTTTTTTAAGTACTGAGATTTTCGGCATTTTATAAATATGTTGATTCCACAATAAACTGATTGAAAATATTGCTGTGATAATGCGAACTTAATTTTAACGTTCGATGATTGTTTTTATTGCATTAAAGATGTGTTAATTCTTGTATTTCACTGATCAAACAAAACGTTAAAAACGTCCAATATAGTGAGTGCGACTGCTATTACTTGATGAGCGTTTGACAAGAATAGTTTCAAGTATTAATTTTTGACTGACATTTGACAATTTCCGAAAGGTATTTAAGAGACTAGCTCACAGATCTATAAAACTATTATTTTGAGAAATCAGAGTAGATATAATAGGGAAGGCTTCTGATTTTTGTTTGAAATACATCAAGCTTATTGTTAATCGGCTGCATTTCAAACTGCAAAACGTATATTTTGCCAACAGTATCCTTGAAAACTGGGAATTGGCGTATGATCAGTAGTGAATGTAGACAACCACTTCATGAAATGCCTAACTTTTCGCAATTAATTTTGTAAAACAATATAGACATTAATCTACAGCTGAGTTTTCGCTGATTACTGTGCATGCTAAAGTACATGTTTTTTGAGCATAAAGGCAATATTAGTTCAGTGCATGTACAGTCAGAGGAAGTCAAAAAGTTCGATACCCCTGGTGTAGAGCGTAACATTCATTGCATTAAAAATTTGTTAAAAGACGTAATTTATACACCAAAATTGGGAGGAATGAAAAGTTCACTCTTTGAAAGAGTGGCAGGCTTTTTCCCTCTTTTTGGAGTGAATTTTATAAAAATACACTCCTTAAGGAGCGGAATTTTCAACTCCCTAGGAAGGACTGAAATATTCCACTCTATTATAGAGAGTGAAATATGTCATTCCGTTGTCAAGAACGAAATATCTCACTCCGCTGACGAGAGTGAAAGCCTGGCATTATGCACTTTAAAAATTTCTGTTCAACTTTGAACCAATATATGGAGTAAAATAATAACAAACACCAAAATATGTCATTCCTTAATTTTCAAAAACTCTATTTCATAATGTATCCTTGGAAATTATGCTGATTTTGTACTAAAACGTACTCTTTTTCAAGAGTGAATAGTCACTCCTCTGAAAGAGTGACTATTCACTCTAAGCAGGAGTGACTATCGTATATATTGTTATTACCCATCAGCTAATCAGAACAGTCTTGTCTACGACGCTTTTTTAAGATAGGAGAAAGACGTCCGCCGTTTTAGAATTAAAATATACAGATATTATGAAAGGAATTATTTATGGAACGTAACGGTAAGTCTTATGCAATTTTAATCTTTTATTCCTGTAGATTTTTTATGCATTTCTTATAACACGTGGCAAGATTTTTGAGAAGTTGTTAAATCTGATAATGAATTTAATTTATCTATTGCTGTTTGTTGTTGTTTAACAGTACAGGTATGAAATACTAAATATTATTTTTAATGTTTTTCAAATTGGTATATTTATTTGTTTCTAATTGTATGTAAGCATTTTTCTGCTGTTTACGATTTTAATCAAAACATTTAAGTATAGATATTCTGAATCAGTTATTAAATTTTCTTCTATTGTAAGCGCATTTTCACCGTTTATGATACATGTAATTATTGGCACTAAAAATTAAAACATGATATTGAAAAAAAGGGTTTTTCATATTCGATATGAAATTTATAGATAAAACTGCTTTAGTATATTTTTTAAATAGTTCATAGTATCACTCATATAACATAAGATTGAACATGTTTTAACTCCTTCGGGACCTGCGGCTATTACAAAAATTTTATTCAGTTGGCAGCACTTTTTTTTAAAGTTACTTTTAATTAAACAATCACGAAAACGCTCTGATTAAGGAAACTAAATATTACTTTTCTTTTTTACTGGTGCCTAAAATAAATTATTTTTGATGGTGCATATATGCACACATGGTCCCGAACGGGTTAAAGAGATAAATAATTACTTTTTACATTAAAAATATTTTTCAAACATTAAGAACAGTACATATGCAGTCATTTTTTTTTCTTTTTATGTTTCATTCATTTTTCTATTTCCCAGAACAATATTTTCCTATAAAACATGCGAAATCTATTTAGCTCATATTCATAAAATACAATATATACGAGAATTAAAAAAATTATATTAAGAAATTATATTATGAAATTATATTATGAAACTTGAAATTTGATTTTCATTTGAAATATTGTATGCAAGGCGAATGTTTCTCTCTGGAATAATTTCCATGTATTAATATAATTTCTATCGATGCTGGATTTAATTGTGTTTCGTGTTTGTCCCAGGTCGGTGACTCACGATAAATATTCCATCTTGTGCTGCGTTTGTAGCCTTGCCAACATATAATAGTGAGAAATTTTCCGAGTTAGGTATCGTTCCAAGTGGTTTAGTCGGTAGAACGTCAGTGCGCTATACTGATGGCCCGGGTTCGAGTCCCGGCTTGGAATCTTTTTCACTATGTTGGCCTTTGCGCCTTTTAAGCAATTACTCTGAAATTTGAAATTTGATTTTCATTTGAAACATTGTATGCAAGGCGAATGTTTCTCTCTGGAATAATTTCCATGTATTAATATAATTTCTATCGATGCTGGATTTAATTGTGTTTCGTGTTTGTCCCAGGTCGGTGACTCACGATAAATATTCCATCTTGTGCTGCGTTTGTAGCCTTGCCAACATATAATAGTGAGAAATTTTCCGAGTTAGGTATCGTTCCAAGTGGTTTAGTCGGTAGAACGTCAGTGCGCTATACTGATGGCCCGGGTTCGAGTCCCGGCTTGGAATCTTTTTTGTTGGCCTTTGCGCCTTTTAAGCAATTACTCTGAAATTTGAAATTTGATTTTCATTTGAAATATTGTATGCAAGGCGAATGTTTCTCTCTGGAATAATTTCCATGTATTAATATAATTTCTATCGATGCTGGATTTAATTGTGTTTCGTGTTTGTCCCAGGTCGGTGACTCACGATAAATATTCCATCTTGTGCTGCGTTTGTAGCCTTGCCAACATATAATAGTGAGAAATTTTCCGAGCTAGGTATCGTTCCAAGTGGTTTAGTCGGTAGAACGTCAGTGCGCTATACTGATGGCCCGGGTTCGAGTCCCGGCTTGGAATCTTTTTCACTATGTTGGCCTTTGCGCCTTTTAAGCAATTACTCTGAAATTTGAAATTTGATTTTCATTTGAAATATTGTATGCAAGGCGAATGTTTCTCTCTGGAATAATTTCCATGTATTAATATAATTTCTATCGATGCTGGATTTAATTGTGTTTCGTGTTTGTCCCAGGTCGGTGACTCACGATAAATATTCCATCTTGTGCTGCATTTGTAGCCTTGCCAACATATAATAGTGAGAAATTTTCCGAGCTAGGTATCGTTCCAAGTGGTTTAGTCGGTAGAACGTCAGTGCGCTATACTGATGGCCCGGGTTCGAGTCCCGGCTTGGAATCTTTTTCACTATGTTGGCCTTTGCGCCTTTTAAGCAATTATTCTGAAATTTGAAATTTGATTTTCATTTGAAAATAATAATAATTCCAAAAATTGTTCAGATATAGATTTATGTCTTCAAAGTCGCTTAACAGCATAAACAAATCAAGATAATCAGTTACAGACCGTTCGTTTTGTACAATATCTACGAACTACATACAATCGCTCCTCGGTTTATATTTCACACGCTCAAATATGATATAGATAACATAAATCACGTGCTTAACTATCTATCGTCTATACAGGGTGTCCACTCTCAAACGTGTCCAATGGATAATTCCTAAACCGTTAGTCATAGACTTACAGTTCCAATTGCAAAAATGCTTTAAATGAGGTAAAGAAATATTTTAAAAGCTATTTTGGCCAATGCCAATACATTAAAAATGCAGGACTTATACCACTTTTCTGCAACTGAACACAAATGAGTTCGGCCGTGCTTTGAGGGGTCATATATCAAGTGCTTAAAGTATTCGAAGAACTTATTTCATGTGTATCTGCACTTTGAAAAAAAAATCGTACAAGTATTACGATTGAGTTAACTGTTATTAAGTTTCAGATTGGCTAAGATAATTGTATTTTGACATATGTTTTATTTTGTAAGGATTAGAGACAGTTTCTTTTCATGATTTCTTTTAACAAAAATTATATTATGTTTGTAAAATTTTATTTAACTTTAACGATCGTATGTATGTTTTTCCCATACAAAATTTGCATTCGAACTTTAGTTCACTTTCAAATATCCGATCAAGATTAAATTTTACATACTGACGTACATCCGATGGCAATCTAATATTAGTATTATTTTCGGTGGTTACCATTTATAATTATTTTACAGGATAACACAAAATATTTCGGATTGATTTTCACCTAGAAGTTTAAGAAAAAGTTTTAGATTAGATAACACAAGACAGCGATAGTTGTGTTTTTTAACTTTTATGTATTTTTTAGCACCGAAAATTACCTTAACTTTTAATCATCACGTCAGGATTTTTCGAAATCATAAAGTGTCAAAGTTAAAAAATAAGAAAAATCGGATACTATAAAATAGAGGATATGGCAGTGTTTTTTAACTTTTGATAATTGATTTTTATGTACTTTTTAGTACTGGATCTGAAAATGACCTTCATTTTTAATCATCACGTAAGATTTTTTTTTTTTGCAAATCGTAAATGTCAAAATTAAAATATAGCGAAAATCTTATACTATATAACAAATGTAAAACTTTTTAAATTTAATTTAATTTAATTTAATTGATTAATTGATTTAACTTTTTGGCTTATAATTATAGCTTTAATCTCACAGCTAAACAGCGGAGTGATCGGATTAGATAGGTGATGAGTTTCAATTTTAAATTTAAACTTTTTGACTTTGAAATTTATAGATTTCTGATCCTGAAGTGATGGTTAAAAAAGAAGGACATTTTCGGATTCAGCGGTAAAAAATACATAAAAATCAATTATCAAAAGTTAAAAACACAACAATCCCATCTATTTTATAGTATCAAATTTTCGCTATTTTTTTCTCTTTTTAACTTTAAAATTTACAATTTTACAAAAAATCTTTTCGTGGTGGTAAAAAATGAAGGTCAATTTCGTATTCAGCGGTACAGATTACATAAGAATCAATTATCAAAAGTTAAAAAACATGACATAACCCAACATTTGCAGGCCAGTGTAATCTAATAACATTTTAAAATATGTATCATTTTGTAAAGAATTGAGGCTGTTAAATTTCTCCTAATTTTATTTAACAAAAAAATTCTGTTTTTTTCTTGTTCTCATATGTTTATTACAAATTGTATATTTTGCATTAATATGCCAAAAAGATTTCAAATTTATATTGCAATGTTAATTTTACTCTCAACCATTTTTTTTTAATATATCTGACGAAATTATATTTCAACTAAATTTGCGAATGATCCCTAATTTTCAACAAAAAATATGCTGCAACTTTAAACAGCTATTACTCCGTCAATTTTAATCGTAGAATAACGGGATTTTTTTTTTTTTTTAATCTTACTTGTCAGTGTAACAGGAAAATTTTACTAAATATAACTTATAGGACAGGGGGGGGGGGGGGCGTATAATAATTTAAATTTAGTAATTTTTTAAGAAATGTTGTTATTGATCCAAATTGCTTTTAAAATATTTCTTTACCTCATTTATAACATTTTTACTTTCTTCTATCTTTACAAGAAGAAAGTATTGGATTCGTGAAAATTTTCGACTTTCGGTTTTTGACGGATCTATACGTTTTAGAATGCCCAGAACACGATTTGATGGTTTTTAGAAAATGTATGTCTGTGAGTCTGTCTGTCACTCTGTCACTCTGTCACTCTATCAGTCTGTATGTGATAAAAATTTTGTGGGCGCTCTATCTCAAGAACTAATGCACGGAATTTCACAAAACTTTATATTTAGTTAGACCTTGATATAAACTGGACCTGATTAGTTTTTGGTGAAAATCGCCCAACAGGTGGCGCTGCTATGAGGTATTTTTCACGATTTCTTCAGTAGCTATATCTCAAGAACTACTGCACGGATTTTCACAAAACTTCAGATTCAGTTAGTCCAGGATATAGTTTGGTGCTGATTACTTTTTTGTGAAACTCGCCCAAAAGGTGGCGCTGCTATGCTGCATTATTCATGATTGTCGCAATAGCTCTAACTAAAAAAAAAATGCACGAATTTTCATCAAACTTCAGATTTAGTTTGTCCCTGATATAAATTAGTGCTGTTTAATTTTTGGTGTAAATCGCTCGACAGGTGGCGCTGCTATGCTACATTTTTCCGAATTTCCGCTATAGCTCTATCTCAAGAACTAATGCACGAATTTTCATCAAACTTCAAATTCAGATATACTTTGATATGAATTGGAGCTAAATTCATGTAATTTCTTGTACTATTTAAATGATTTAATTGACGTGATTTATATAGAAGAAAGTTTTGTGATGGCCACAACATACTAGTTGTAATTGGAACTATACATCTTGATTAACGATTTAGAAATTAGCCATTGGACACCGTTGAGAGTGGACACCCTGTATCATAAAGGACAAGCGTGTCTGTGCGTAACGCTGACGTCATTTTGACGGTGTCAACATCAAACGGATAAATTTTAATTTTAAATTTTAAACATCGCACATTTTAAATTTTTACACCGTCGAATTGGGAAAAAACGTATTTTCAAATGAAATTTATTTGAAAACTGTATCGCAATTTATTTGAAAAATGTATTGCTATACACTAAATATTTATTGTTTCTAAAAGAGTTACAGAGCATGATTTTTTTAATAATCTATGCCTATCGTGCAGACCATTACGTAAGATAAATCCGTTTGTACTTAAATTATTATAAATAGCTCGGCATTTGTTTCCAGCTTATATGACATAACGAAATTAAAACATTCACCAATTAATCAATAAAACAATAAAATAGAAATAAAATACAAATTTAAAACATGTGATTAAACCATGCTCTTAAACCACTAAAATGTCAGAAGGAAAAAAATGCTGATTTTAAATAGTGATCATCGGCGATTTCTTCGGCTGTTAATTCATGGCGCCAGGACAATACAAAACTATCAATTTTAATACATTTCAAAACATTATTTAAACTAATTACAATTTTTCATAAAAATATGATTTTTAGTATAGTTAGTGCGTATTCTAAAAAATATATACAGGGTATTTCTAAATGAATATCGGGATTTTAACGCTTGGTAGTATTTATTACATAAAATTTAAAATTATAATTAATACATAAATTGAAATAGAAGCTCTAACAGTTTTACCTACAAGTTTAAAAGTGTTCAATGTGAGCACCTTTCGTCACACAGCACACATCAAGTCGATAGCTCAGTTCTTCCCAAACGCTGATTAGTGTTTGTGGGGCAATTGTTGCAGAGGCAGTCGGTATTTTCAAACTGATGATACCATCTACGGATATTATTATCACTTGGGGGATCACATCTGAACTTAATCCGGGACGCACGTTGCACAGTAACTACAGATTCGGTCTTTGCAAACTGCAGAACACAAAATGCTTTCTATTCACCAGTCGCCATTTTTTGCTACTAGCGCTTTCTAACGGGTGACGGAAGAAACATTGTGTGCACATGCGCATGCACAGGTACCTAACTGTTTGAGTTGCTCTTTCATTTTATGTAATAAGTTTAATTTTAACTTTTATATAATAGATACTACAAAGCGTTAAAACCGCGATATTAATTTAGAAACACCATGCATATTAAAAGTAAAAAATCTAATACAGTTATCAAATTTCAAATTATTTGCTTAAAAGCGCAAAGGCCAACCTAGTGAAAAAGATCCCATGCCGGGACTCGAACCCGGGCCATCAGTATAGCGCAATGACGTTCTACCGACTAAACCACATGGAACGATACCCAGCCTGGATCTTCTCACTATTACAGGTTGGCAAGTCTACAAACGCAGCACAAGATGGAATATTTTCCCGTGAGCCACCGACATGGGACAAACATAGACTCATAATTAAATCTAGCATCGATTGAATCTACATTAATATATTTGGAAATTTTTCTTTTTCACTAGGTTAGCCTTTGCGCTTTTTAAGCAAATGATTTGAAATTTGATTTTCATTTGAAATATTGTATGCAAGGCGAATGTCTCTCTCTGGAAAAATTTCCGAATATCAAATAAATAGTTTTCCTCTATTCTGTAAGCCGGGAATCCCGGGTATATCCCTCTGTATTTAATGTGACTGAAATGTGTGTTTTTCATTTCCAGAAAATGAGCTTTTTCTTGTGGCTTGTTACGGGCATAGGCCTAACCGCAGCATTAGGCGTGGTGCATGAATGGCGTCAAGGTTATATTCTCAGCCCTCTTCTTGCAGCTCTCTACGCAACGTTTAGCAAAATAGCAGAGGCATCTTTCTTGTCTTGGGTTACAGTGGCATGCATGACTGGGCATGCAGGTAAGTATTAAATGCAGAAAAAATAAGCACAACAAATAAATATTTGAGGAAATTTCGAGTTATCCCTACGTGGGTCAGTCTCAGATAAATGTAAATTTTGGCATTCAAAACTTCATTAAATTCTGTTTTATTTTGTGATTTTCAACCAAAATAACTGTATATTAAAATAATACGAAAATTTTCACAGGAATAGCAATGGGTCAATTTATTTCAAGTGGTCCAGAAAATCATTTATTCGTTGCTTGACTATTTTTAAAAAATCTGAAATTTTCTGTACAACAACCCTAACATGATGGAAGTTCAAAATGACTATTATTTTAATTTTATTAATTTTTGTTTGTGTATGGCGGCAATCTTTGTTTCATCGTCTGCAGCAATTTTCTCACATGAAGGTTTTACGGAATTGTAAATAATTCATTGTTTATTTCTCCAGTTCAAGTGCGGATTAAAGCAATTTGTAGAGTATACATTGGTCTAAAAATTTCCGAAATTGAATGCTTATTAGTGAAATTTAAGCATAATATTTCACTTTTTTCCCAAAATTTGTCCGTTTACAAGAGGAAATTTTTGTATCAAGGAAAACTGTGAACGTGGCATAATTTTTTCTACAAATAGACCGAAAGTACTTGTACTCACACGCCAAGTTCCAGATCTGGGACTTGCTTTCTCTTCGCTAAAAAAAAATCCCAAATTTTTCAAAAATGTCAAAAATCGCACTTTTGAGGCTTTGATATCTCTAGTGGAGCACGAGATAAAAATCTGAAGTTCTGGTTTTTGACAGTATTGTATGGTAGTGTAATGCACAAGAAATTTCAGGATGGAGATTTGACTACAAGCTGAAATATGGCAAGAGCAACATGTCAAAACAATACTGCCAAACTATAGTTTTGTTGTAGTCACAGGTAAGTATTTATCTCAGAGTGTCATTTAAATTTTTCTTATTATCTTTAAATAATAGTAACAGAAAATAAAGCCTTTTGCAAAGCTTAGCAATTAATAAAAAAAATAATCATGCGTAGGCCATACATTTTGTATGGTTTCAGTAATTTTGTTGTAAGTAATTTTAGTAACTAAAAGAAACCTCAGCACTTTTACATAAAGAAAAAAAATATTTTTTACAAGACCTGAGACAAAAACAGAACACGGAAAGATATCAACAATTGTTGAGAAGTGATCAAACGTGTCAAAATACATTCTTGCTTGTTGGTTTAAAAACAACAATTTTGATCTTTCTCAAAATTTTATTTGTAGGAACTAAGTCTTGTCATCTGTTGATAACTTGATTGAAGTTCTTGTTCCTGCTGGATCATAGAAATAAACTTTGAAATCACTATGTGCAAGCCTCACTTCATTAATAATTCCTAGCTTACTTCTTATGCAAAAGTGTCATTTTTCTGCAGTATAAATTTTCAAAGGGCTTTGTATATCTTTACTTTCTGAAAATTACTTGAGGCTGATGCATGGTAACATCGTATAAATGTTTCATTTACAGGAACATACGTATGATAGGAACAAGTTTCAGGGACTGGCAAGCAGCATTAAAATTGTGGTTTTTAAACCAACAAGCAGAAATGTGTTTTAACGCGTTTGATCATGTCTCAACAAGTATGCCAAGATTAACAGCTTTTCTCCTTCCCTATTCTGTTTTTGTCTCAGGTCTTGTATAAAAATATTTGTTTTTATGTAAAAGTGCTGAGGTTTCTTTTAGTTACTAAAATTACAACAAAAATTACTGAAACCATACAAAATGTAGGCCTTAGGCATAATTATTTTTTAATTAATTGCTAAGCTTTGCTAAAGGCTTTATTTTCTGTTACTATTATTTAAAGATAATTAAAAAAATAAATTTAAATGACATACTCAGATAAATACTTACCTGTGACTACAGCAAAACAATAGTTTGGCTGTATTGTTTTGACATGTTGCCCTTGCCATATCCCAGCTTGTAATCAAATCTCCATCCTAAAACTTCTTGTGCATAACTCTACCATACAATACTGTCAGAAACTAGAACTTCAGATTTCTATCTCGTGCACCACTAGAGATATCAAAGCATCAAAAGTGCGATTTTTGACATTTTTGAAAAATTAGGGATTTTTTTTAGCGAAGAGAAAGCGAGTCCCAGATCTGGAACTTGGCGTGTGAGTACAAGTACTTTCGACCTATTTGTAAAAAAACTTATGTCATGTTGACAGTCTTCCTTGCTACAAAAATTCCCTCTTATAAACGGACAAATTTTGAAAAAGAACTGAAACTTTATGCTTAAATTTCACCAATAAGCCTTTAGTTTCGGAAACTACTCTATTACCAGATTTTTAGCCTAATATAGTCTGTACAAATTGCTTTAATCCGCACTTGAACTGGTGAAATAAACGATGAATTATTTACAATTCCGTAAACACTTCATGTGAGAAAATTTCGGCAAACAATGAAACAAAGATGGCCGCCATGCGCAAAAAAAAAAAAAAAATACAATAATAATAATAATAATAATAATAATAATAATAATAATAATAATAAAATTAAAGTAATTGTCATTTTGAACTTCCAACATCTTAGGGTTGTTGTACAAAAAATTTCAGATTTTTTAAAAAAACGCCTAAAATTGTCATCACAGTGCGTTAAGACCACTAACGATTTGGTACACTTTTGAAGAAGCATACACAATATGCAAGTTTTTAGCGCGTGTAGTTAAAATTGATCGTAGAACGTTTTCTGTTATAATTGATACATTAAAATTTAAGTTACATTTTATTAAAATCTTCTTTTTTTTAACGTAAATGAGATGACTGTTAAGAAATTATAAGACCACCTGAGGAAATTAGCATATTATGCATGACGAATCATTATAAAATGTACGCATTTGTATATCTCCCGAGAAGCAAAGGTGCAGGTTTAGATAGCGTTATTTACGATATATTTGAAGATACCGCGGGGTATAGAGTTGTCTGCGACCGAAGAAAAAAATTTTGATTTTATAAGGATGCTGGTAAATCTGAACGAGAAATAGCTTGTTTAATGAATCGTTCTAAAACTGCCACAACGAAATAATTAGAAAAAAAGGATTCAAATAAAATTAAACGACCTGGAAGAAAAAGGATTTTGACATCACGGGATGATAGACAAATATTTCAATTATCAACTCAGTAAGGTCTTTGAACTCGAAAATTTCGGACCGTTTCAGCAAAAGAACCTCATACGTAACAGTTTGGAAGAGTCTGAAATTAAATAGTAATGCAAAATGTATTAAACTGTTGAAAAAACCGAAGTTTACCAAGTCGAAGACCAGACTTGAACCCTATGGAAAATCTTTGGGGCGTATTAAGTCACAAAGTTTCTGCTAAAAGTAAACAGTTTTTATCTGCCAATAAACTAGAAGTAGCCATTGTAAAGAATGTCACAATATTTCTGAATCTGTTCTTAATCACCTAATCCCTTCAATAAAAAACAAAGTGTTTGAGGTTATAAGGAAAAATGGAGGACCAATATCGTATTATTTACATATAATTTTTGTTTTTAGTGAAATGGTCTTATAATTTATTAACAGTGTATTTCCCATTTATTTCTTATATTTTTGTTAACATACATACTTATTACATTATTCAAAATTATTGCAAATTAATTTTAATAAATATGCTGTATTTTGATATCTCATTTGTTTAAACTATAATTAGAACCTTTATTTACTTCATATTTTCAAAATCAAAGTGGTCTTATAATTTCTTAACGCTTTTCACTATGTCTCTAAAATCATAAATCCAAAATCGTCTTCATAATGTCCATGGTAATAGCAGTTTTAACGTTAAGCCCATTTTAAAGCTAAATTGAAATCTTATGGGGTACTTTTTCTATAAACAGTCTCAAACATTTTTTAACACTTTCCAACATGGTTTAAAAGTGCAAACGGTTTGGCTTTCCGTGCTCTAACTCGAGAAAATGTACTCGGATTGCTATGTGAATGATATACGTTATTGCGGTTTATTATGTCATGTTCGGTATTGCAATGAAGTGTGCAGCAATTATGGTTTATTCACAGAGACACTCAAAAGAAAGCCGTTACATTATGGTTCAGGAGAAAATTATTTTGCAATGTATATTAATAATGTTATACTATTTCAAACATATTAAAATTAGTATACATCACTGACGTTCACTATAAGACGCTTAATATAGAATTTGGGATGTGTATCACTTATAATTCGTTTACAGAGACATTCAAAAGAACTATGTTGTATTATGGTTTATGGGGAAAAATCATTTGTTGTGTATTTTAATCACGTTACACTTTCAAAAGTAAAGATATCCATATGAGATTCTGAGGTGCACCAAAACACAATTTCTGTAAAATATTTATTATTTATATACAGGGCCACACAAAAATTAATTCGGTTACATAATGGGTTAAGGGGTAAATCTCTTTATAGCGAATTTTAATTATGTTACATTATTTCAAATATGAGGGAATGACAGTAAATAGGTCACAAACCGAAATCAGAGGTAGGAAATTAGCAGCAAATTGTTTCTAAACATGCCAATAGTGGCAGCACTGTCAACTGTAAAATGTCAATTTCGAATTTATGAGACAACAGTTGTACAAGATGAGCAGGGACGTTCAAAAGTTATTGACGAAGAACGAAGTAGTCGTCCTGTTGAGATTGCGACAGAAGAATTGGTGCGGAAGGTTGAGGAAATGGTTAGAGTTGACAGACGAACAACAATAGATAGCATTAGCAACTGCAACAGGGTGTTCACGTGGTTTAGCCTACAGCCGACTGATGCAGACATTGAACGTGAGGTAGACAGACGGATGAGAGTGCAATCCAAAGACTTTTATGCAGCAGGTATTAGAAAACTCATAAAGAGATGGGACAAATGTATCATTATAAATGACGATTATATAAAGAAAAAAATATGCCTTTTAAATATGTATCTTGGTTTTCCCTTTTTTATTGGCTTTAGTGACCTACTTACTGACTTGCCCTCCTATAATAAAAAAAAACTGATATACATTACTGACGCTTACAACAATATATTTGGTGTAGAATATGATGCTCAGAGTTTATCGTTCATTTACAGGTCACACAAAAGATTTTAGTATAGTATAGTATCCGAAATGCTTTGCTGGATAATTGCTGGAAGTGTGTTTTCAGCCATGATAAGAATCATTAACTAAATTTTTGCATAGTATGCATAGTGCAAGCTGTGTATAAATGCTATAAACCATAGGTCTACACAAAATAATTCTAAGCATTACGAAGGACAAGCGTAAATTGCTTAAATTTTGGTTTTAATCGGGTTATTCTTTTTTAAACTGAGGCACATTTAGTATAATAAGCGATGTAAAATATAAACAAATTCATATAGTATCAGTATTTCGCAAAGTATTAGACACTAGATACATACTACAATATATAGATACATACATAGATACTAGATATATACAAACTATGGATGATAATTTCTGGAAGTGTAATTTCAGTAGAATTAAGCGTGTTTTAGCCTGGATTAAATATTAACTTATTATGTAGCCGTGTATAAAAATCTGTAGGTAATATACACAGGCATGAAGTGTTCAACTATGCTTCCGTCTGTTCGTAGAAAATAGAGAAAGTAATTTCAACCTATTATGCGTTTTCTTACTAAACTATATTTTAGCATACTATATAGAATATATACAAAATTTGAGACCGGATACTGCACTGTTAAAAATTTGCAGCATTCTGGCAGGTCAGTTGACCGTTTTTTTCGAAAACGGTTACACAACCGTAATTTTAACACTATTGTGACCATATTATTGGCCATTTTATGGTCAGAATATAGTTAAATTATGGTTATGAAACCGTTTTTTCAAAAAACGGTCGAATGGCCTGCCAGAATGCTGCAAAATTTTTAACACTGTGGGATGCGGTATGGATGCGTTTTTATATACCCTCTTTTACAATGCGAATTTTTTACAATTTTTCTATGCGATGACATAGCAAAAAGTATTCTTTGCTTGATTATCATTTTAATTAAATGTTTTTATGTATATGTTTTAAATTTAATTGCTTTTTAAATGTATTCAAGTCTGTCTAATGTTTCATATTTAGTTTAAATAATACCTTACGTATTTATACATTTTTAACTTGGTGTATGGTTCCCATTCACAATGTTAAATGTTCCATAACTCATTTAGTTTAAAAGTTTTGCATTATTTTTTCTGAGAGTAAATTTGTTGCAACAAAAGAAAAAAAATATAAATGACCAATTTTGTCAAGAGATGTCGTATACATATTTAAAAAAAATCCCTGCCGGCCCGGCCTACAGGCAGAGGTAGATTTCGAAGTCAAATATACTAATTTCACAAACAAAAACTAAATCATTATTATAGATAAATCGACTTTAACAATTTTATCTGGCCGCTCTTGACGAGTTTTTATTTCGTTTTCATATAATAGCTGGTTTTATCAGAATCATGTTAGGGCGGTATTCAAAAAAATACTTTTCCATGCTCAACAACTCGAAATTTTCTGGCATAATTCCAGATTCATTTTTAATTTAAAAAAAAAATATGAAACTTGCTGACGTGATTTTTTATAAGCGACCTGTGTTTTTATTTTTTGTTCAATTAATTAAAACTTGATATATAAACAATTATTTTCTCAGAAGTACAATATTTTTCGTTTCTAACACAATCGCTTCGGGAAATTCCGTTCAAAATGCCCACTTTGACATCATTTTTTGAAATATATTCTGCCTCTATCTAAAAATTGATTATTACGGTACATCATATAGTTTCTGAATAAGCGAATCTACCAATTAAATGCGTTTGAGAGCAAAAATGAATTTAAAAACCAGTCAGAAAATAAGCAGTTTGGATTTAAGCGCATCCTTAATACAATGATTTTTCCAACACAATCCGCTTCGGTAAATTCGGTTCAAAATGCTCTTTTTAACAGCATTTAAAAAAATATATTCTGCCCCTATCAGAAAATCGACCATTACGGTACATTATATAGTTTCTGAGTAAGAAAACGTACCAATTGGAAGCCTTTGAGAGCAAAAATGAATTGTAAAATGAGTCAGAAAATAAGCAGTTTGGATTTGAATGCACCCTTACTAAGATCATTTTTTACTTCAACCGGTATGTATTTTTAATTTGTTTTTGCTCTAAGAATTGGTCCCATCCAAAACTTGTCTATATAGATGTTGTAGACAATATTAAGAAGATATATGATAAATTCATGGGGATTTTATATCTTTTGAATTGACGGAGTTATGGATTTTTTTCTTCTTCAAACCCCCTTTTTGTTTTCGTTTTTAATTTTTTTTGCGGTACGAATTGGTCCTATCAAAAACTTGTGAATATAAAAGTTGTAGATAATATTAAGGAGATTCATGATAAAATTAATTGGATTTGATATCTTGAGAATTGACGAAGTTATGGATTTTTTTCTTCTTCAAACGCCCTTTTTGTTTTCGTTTTTAATTTTTTTTTGCAGTACGAATTGCTCCTATCAAAAACTTGTGAATATAAAAGTTTTAGATAATGTTAAGGAGATTTATAATAAAGTTAATTGAATTTGATATCTTGAGAATTGGCGAAGTTATGAGTTTTTTTCTCCCAAAAACCCTATTTTTTGCGCCCCTTGAGCCCATTTTTAACTTTATCAAATATCTGTGATACATAAATTTTTGGCCCTATTTCTAGAAGTAATAAAAACTTTAAACTGATTTGATAGGTACAAAAATTAAGAAGTTATGGGGTGTTTTCTGTTTTCACAAAACCCCTCCCTATTTCCCTCTCCTTGGTCCGATTTTGCCCATTAACGAACTTGACCGAGATTTTATGCCCATTGATTTTATGTATCAGTTTGGAAGAGATTGGTGCAGAATTACGAAAGTTATCGTGTCCAGAAGAAAGTGATATATATAGATAGATAGATAGATAGATAGATAGATAGATAGATAGATAGATATATATATATAAAGTTTTTTACTGAGGGTGGTTTTGGGTTCTAGGGGTCATGATCGGTGTAGATCTGCAAAAATTTTTCAGAAATTCCAACATAGGAACGATCCCAATAGGTAGTATTTCATACGAAATCTACCTAAAAGAGTAAATTTTTGAATGTTTAATAGAAGAACTACATTATTAAAGTAATCCTATTTCTACATTTTTGGAGCATTTTTGAAATTTAAATTGCCTACTAATGTCCAGTAGGAAAAAATATTAGAACCCGTTTCAACCGTTATAGCACGGCTGTCCAACGCGGCGCCCGCGCGCGCAATGGCGCTCTTTGAAGATTTTCTTGGCCCCTTTTGAAGATTTCCTGTTATTAGACATTTTAGAAGTAAAATTTCATCAAAAGAATACCTTCTTTAAAATTATTAACATTTGAATCAGAGATCATTTCAAAACCTGTGAAAATGCATTAAAAACCAGAAACTACTTGAAAATTTAGTCATACAAATTTTGCATATTTTAACGATTTATAAATATTGTTTAAAAAGTGTAATCATGATGGTTAAATTTGGTAACAATGGGAAATAGCTTCTTTTAATACTTAAGAAATAACAGAAAAATAAATGTTTTTCCCTTTCACCCGTCCATTTGAAGACATATATACATGAAATTTCAGCTTTTTTCTTTTTGCTGTTGTCACACTACCCCATTGACTTTTTATACGAGGGATAAAGGGGCTTAAAGTTTTTTTTTTTCAATTAGCTTAAAATATTAATAAACACTGCAGAATGATTTCCATCTATGCAAGCACTTCCAGACTATCTCTCTGGAACCATCCACATGGATTGGTCACAATCATGCCTGCCTTTGTTTTAGTCCTTTTGATAAAACTAAATTAAGCCTTCAAAATAAATCAAAGCGTATTTTCCTATCCTAGATGAAATCTAGCAATATCTCAGCTTTGCACGTTTATTATTATTATTATTTTGACATTGTTGTTAATATAGGCGCGTTTAAAGCTTCTGGCAAATATATATATGTATGTACTAAGTTTTGTCCGCACGATAAAAGTTGCAATTATGCACGGATCGTCTTCAAACTCGCCAACAACTTTGATATGGCTAATATCTCGGCGGGGATTGAAAATGGGCGAAATTGGCCCAAGGGGGTGGAAATGGTGAGGGTTCAAAATTTTGAAACTATCTTAACATGATTGTGATGAAACCAGCTCTTACACAACAATGATAGGAAAAAATAAACATTTTTCATTATAGCAGTTGCCAACAATTATATAAGAAAAACCAATAAAATTTTCAACCCAACAATTACTTTTCTATTGCAAGATTTTCATGTGAAAAATTAAATAAATAGTTTGAAAAATTGAAAACAAATTTAATATTACGTCATAAGTTTTCTAGAGCAAAATTTCCGCATGAAAACTCAAAATAAAATAAATAGTTTGACGAATTAAAAAAAATGTGTATATTGCGTCATAGTGGAAATATATTGGACCTCAGCAGGTGAATATGTAATGCCATGTGAGTTTGAAGAAACGTATTAAAACATGATAAAAACCCGACTATGGAAATATTAAGATATTTTTATACTTTGAGGTTCTCTGAATTTTTTGTATCCATTTCTAAACCTATTCCATATACATGCGTGTGTGTATTCGTGTATATTATAATTTTCACAAAAAGTTCAGCTCCCCACAGCTCATTCTTAGTGAAGAAACTAGGTTTATCTCTAATCTTGATTTAAATTTTGTTGGTGAATTTAGTACTTAACTTCGAAATTTACCTCCGCCTGTAGGCCGACCCGGCAGGGATTTTTGAGATAGACCTCTCATAGAAAAAATATATAATTTGAAATTTAACATATGTAATTGCAGAATCGTAGGGACCTTTTGTCTCCGCTGTAAGATTCATTTGCATTATGTTAAGATGTGCGTGTATACTAATACTGTGCGATAATATTGCCGCATGTTTTCCGTCATGGTAATAATAGAGCCTTTCATTGAGTAGCAGGAGATAAGATGCGCCCCTGCTAGGTGAAAGGTTGAACAGGCCTACTTTATAGAACACCCTGTGTTGGGATGATTAAAAAATGCAGAGAAATTGTAAAACTAATTTTTTTTAATCTATATTTTTGGAGAGACATGTGATTTGTAAATTAATAAACAGCGTGGTATGAGATTTTGTGTAACAGGGAAAAAAATCTCAAACTTTCAACAATAAATAGACGCTTCTTCAAAGAAAATAAAGAAATATATCAATTGAAAATTCATGGATTTTATTTCAGCATGCTTTACAGCGTGAAGTTCTGAATGTGTTCTCCATCACGTACATACAAATCGCGATATTACGTTTGATATAGCATGAAACAATGCACTAATGGAAATAACTTATCTTTTGCCTATATAGTGTCTTCCAGTGCTGATAAGGAATGAAGATTTTAACGATAGATCCTTGATTTTTGGTACTCCATACCCCAGCAGTCACAGGGTGTGTTTTTCTGTGAAACTATATTAAATAGTGTGCAAAATATATGTAAATGTTACTTTCATGGTATTAGCTACGACAGCGCGCTCAATTGTCACTTTCTTTTTTTCATCGCATACAAAATTACTAATTATTGTGGATATTACCTTGAAACTTGCATGCTTGCCTGAACCGCAGAATTTTTACGCACTTTACTTTTGTTTGGAACTCGACAATGCAAACACGACATCCATATTTAAATTAGTCATACGTTTTGATTGATACATTTTTACTATTATTATTTATTTACTGAATGATATGCTTCATTTCCCATTAACAGTTCACTCAATTTATGAATTTGAGTTATTGATGTGAAATATTATCTAGCAGTGACACATTTAATCCTTTACAAGCGGGATTACCTTTGAAAAATTAGCTTTGTGTTCAACACGATATAATGTTCTATTGTATCATTCTCGCTGTATTATTGCTATATAATAGCATGCTATTTTATAACAGTATTGTTTACAAAAACAATTAACAGGAAAACTGTGTACGCACGTGTTTCTAAATTTTACATTATTTACCCATTTACAACGAAAGTACATCAATCCAAAATTATATTTTTAAATCGACTCTGATTCGTTTAACCATGTATCTCGAGTCCTGTTAAGAATTTCTAAAAAATTCCTTCAGATTTTGAAAGATTATATTTTTTCGCCAAATATAGTCAAATTTGGCGACATTCTTTCATTTGGCGCCAAGTAAATGTTTTGGCATTCGTAATTTTGAAAGTCGATTCTTCAACCACATATCGCCAATATTTCATCAAATATTGCCAAATTCGCGGTTTCATGAACCTCTGACCCGTAGTTACCCACTATTCAAATCTGCTCGAACATGTGACTTAACTTAATGGACTTCTGGTAATCAAAAACGGTAGGATGCAAAATTTAGTCAAAATCGTTTAAGCTGTTTTATAGATAAAATTAGTTTGAACCGCAGTGACCCCAAAAGACCACTAATTTATTTTCTTGAACATGTGACTCAGCCCAGTGATCTTCTCATGACCAAAAACGGTAGAATGCAAAATTTTGTCAATATAGTTTGAGCAGTTTCTTAGATACAATTAGCTAGACCCGAACACATAGTGACCCAAAAGGACTCACTAATCAAATTTTCTCGAATATGCGAACTAACCCAATGGTCTTTTCGAGCCCGAAAACAATATAATACAAAATTTAGCCAAAATCGTTAGAACCGTTTTCTAGATAAAATTAGCTACACCAGTAGTGACCCAAAAGGACCAACGGATTGAAATTTCTCGAACATGTGACCTAGCCCAATGATCTTCTCGTGCCCGGAAACTGAAGAATACAAAATTTTGTCAAAATCGTTTGAGAAGTTTTCAGATACAATTAACTTGAACCTGATTTATTGTGACCCAAAATGACCCACTAATCGAATTTTCTTGACCATGCGACCTAACCCAGAATACAAAATTTATCTAAAATCGTTAGAGCCGTTTTCTAGATAAAATTAGCTTGACCTACAGTGACCCAAAAATGACCCATTAACCTAATTCTCTTGAACATGTGACACAGCCCAGTGGTCTCCTCAAGACCTAAAACGGTAGAATTCAAAATTCAGTGAAAATCGTTAGAGCCGTTTTTAGATAAATTTAGCCTGACCCGCAGTGACCCAAAAATGACCCATTAATCGTAATTTCTCGAACATGTGATCTAGCCAAATTATCTTCTCGTGCACAAAACGGTATAATACAAAATTTTGTTTATATCGTTTGAGACTTTTTTTGTATAATTAGCTTGACCCGGACTCATAGTGACCCAAAATGATCCACTAATCGAATTTTCTCAAACATTCGACCGAACCCAATGGTTTTCTGAATACCGAAAACGATAGAAAACAAAATTTATTCAAAATCGTTAAAGCCATTTTCTAGATAAAATTAACTCGACCAGTATTGACCCAAAAATGACCCACTAATTGAAATTTCTCGAACATGTGACTTAATCTAATGATCTTCTCGTGCCCAGAAACGGTATAATAGGAAATTTTGTCAAAATCGTTTAAGCCGTTTTTAGATACAATTTGCTTGACGCTGACACATTGTGACTCAAAATGACCCTCTAATAGAATTTCCTTGAACGTGCGACCTAGCCCAAATGATCTTCTCGAGCCTGAAAACGATAGAACATTAAATATAGTCAAAATCGTTAGAGCCGTTTTCCAGATAAAATTATTTTGACCCACAGTGACCCAAAAATGATCCACTAATCGAATTTTCCCTAATATGTGACTTAGCCCAATGGTCCTTTCGTAATCCAAAACGATAGAATACAAAATTTATTCAAAATCGTTAGAGCCGTTTTTTAAATAAATTTGGCTTGGCCTATAGTGACCCCAAAATGTCCCACTAATTGAAATTTTTCGAACGTGCAACCTAGCCCAACAGTCTTCTCGTGCCCGAAGTGGTTGGATACGAAATTTAGTCTAAATCGATTGAGCCGTTTTTTAGATATAATTAGCTTGACCCTGAACCATTATGACCCAAAATGACCCCCTAATAGAATTTTCTCGAACCTGTGACTTAGTCCAATGGTCTTCTCGTGCCCCAAAATGGTAAATTAAAAAATTTAGTCAAAATCGTTAGAGCCGTTTTCAAGATAAAATTTACACACACACACACGCACACACAATTTTTGCTCGTATTATAATATAAGATATTATTTTAATTACAGCCAACAAGAATTTCAAACATTTTCTCCTGTCTCCATAATAACGATCAGTAAATTGCTATAATCCACTACTAAAATAAATTACGTAAGCAAGCAAAGAAGTGAAAAGAACTGTGCGAGACAGCCATGCATGGGCCTAAAATACAGAGTACACGTGTATTAATGCGAAATACAGAAAAAAGACGCAAAAAAATTGTAAAGCATCTTCAATTCTTTGAAACGATTGAATGAACATGAAAAGATGGTTTAGGGGCAACAATTTGGTTACACGTAAAAGACAAATAAGTATTGTTTAGAAACGATTCAAGATATTTGACATGGCGTGTAGTCTCATCGAACAAATAAGACTGCTTCACACCTGTTTTACATGGATGCGTTGAGGTTATCGAGGCTTTGAGGAATACAATTGCACTCCTCATGAATTGCAATTTTCAAGTCTTGGCCTGTTAAAGGCGCCCATGGTCTTGCTGCTGCAATGCATCCTCTGAGTGTGTCCCAAACATGCTCGTTCGGATTCAGGTCAAGAGAACATGCTGACCATTACATACGCTGTATTTTATTAGCTTTAAGCATATCCTTAACAAGACGAACTATGTGCGGTATGGCATTATCATGCATGAAAAAAAACTAATCACGAATGGCTGCAGCGTAAGGTGCGACATGAGATCCCAGTATCTCGTCTGAATACATTTGGGCCTTCAAAGTGCTATTCCGAATGATATGCATATCCGTATGTCCATCTATTCTGATTCCAGACCATATCATCAACCCACCTCGTCTGTAATGTGATTTTTCATGGACGAATATTTCGAGTGTCCTTCCCGCTTTATGCCAAAAAACTTCGGGTGTCACACTTCAAACTGAATCGGGACTCGTATGTAAAGAGCACTTGACTCCAATCTGGATGTTCAGAAGCCCACCTTCTTCGTGTCGCACGTTGACTAGAGGTCAGCGGAATACAGACTATTGGCCTACGTGTATAGAGACTACCCTGAGGAAGCCTATTTTAGGTTGTTTAGCTGGATACCTTTCGTGCTGTTGATAAAAGCAACTGTTTTTACAGCTGAGTAGCATTTGCCTGTTCTGTCTCGACGAGCTGTTAACAGGGTATATTTGGCATGAGTTGCTGTGGTAGTACGTGTTCGTCGTGGTCGACGTCTAACATTCCTTGTTTCTTGGAATCAATTCCACAGCCTTGCAAGGACACTTCTTGCAACTCCTACAGCGTCCGCTATACTTCGTTGTGTTTGACCAGATTCAGTCATCCCGATAATACGCCGAGACATAGATTCCAGTAAATCACGTTGTTGTGACATTTTCAAGTTACCTTTTTTCAAAACAGAATCTAAGCAACTGAATTTTATAACTGAGACAATGAAACAGACGTTTCTGCAAAATCCCGATTTTTTCACTTATATATTTTTTCTGGTTTTGGAGGTCATGAACTCTGATTTGCATATGAAGTTTTCTTCTTCTGTTTTCTGATACAATTTTAAATATGGATGTTTCATTTTACGTTATTTATCGGCGCAAGTATTTACTTAATTTCGTTAAAACCATGATATAACGAAATAACGGTTATATGTATAAACAATTCAGCTATATGGTTTATTGATATTTTCAGGTAAATAAAAGTATAATATGTACTTCTTTTTGTGTCATGCATAATAAAGAACTGTTCTTTACCTCTTCGTAGGTGGAGTGGAAGATATACTGGGCTGGCGGCCGTTCGTTTTCTTTGGTAGGCTAACTTTCATAGCTTACATAATGCACGTTCCCATCTTAAGCATGGTAATGAATTTTAAGAAGTCTCCACTCTTCGTTTGTAATCTTGAAATTGTGAGTATGAAGCTTAAGTTCAGATATCCTTACTAGCTGATATATTTATATAAATATCTTACGAAATGTCATGTACACATATTTTGCAATTCTAGTAGCCCTGAATACAGACATTTCTAGGGAAATCATATTTTTAAAGTTGAGGCTCATTAAATTATCTGTAATTTTAAAATAACATGATGTAACCATATGTAAATTAGACAATAAGATAAAAATACAAAAAAAATTTGTATGTGTACTGTAATGTTGTACTGTCTGTAGTTGCTGCGGAATATATATAAATATAAATTTCAAGATTTTAAAACATTAAAAAAAATTATTTATAAATAAATAAGCCAAATTGAGTGCCTTGGATCACTTTCATCGGCAGCTATTTGAAATCTAATCAGAAATCTCTATTGAATTACATTTGAAAACTCTAGCAATAAGGAGTATTGATGAACGTTAATTTTATTAGAGGTATAATATAATATTTGAATTATCTATCAGTTATTGCTAAATATTTTAAACAAATATCAGCTAATTAAAGAGTTTTAACACAGTAAATAAATTAGTTATGTATCTTATGTATAACGTATTTAAAAATAAGGTGAATGATTTCAAACAATTTATATTTTATTCATAATATTTAGGATTAAGATATAACTTCAAAAACATGTAATTTAACAGACTAAGTTTAAGTAATTATAATTATTGTAAATTTAATTCGCAACTGTTAATAATTAATATTTTTTTCAATTTTAACTTCATTTAAATGTACTTTCACAATGTGATGTCTCATTGTCTGATTTTTATGTTCTGTGTAGATATGTAATTTTTTCACTTAAGGCAGTATTACGTTACCAGGCAGGCTCTGTTTTGCTATTTTCTCGGGTTTTACTGTATAAATATACATTTTAAGGTTTTCATAAAGTGTAAAATTTATTTATAAATAAAAAAGTAAAATTTTGTGCCTTATCCCACTTTTATCGATAGCGATTTTAAATTAATTAAAAGTCAAAATCTCAATTATATACTTGGATAATCTGAAGACACGGAATATTGATTAAAGTGAATTTTATGATACAATAAAATATTTCAATTATCTGTCAGTTATTGCTAAAAATTTTCAGTAAATTTACAGTGAATTAAATAATGTTTATTTTACTACATTGAGTAAATTAGTTAAGAGCTTTAAGGGATCTCAGGACTCTTAAAATTGGAAAAATTGAAAACAAAAAGACCATTTTCAACATTTAATATCTTAAAATGTATATGATTAAAAAATACATTTTTTTAGATTAAAGATATTAGTAAGTTCTTTCATTTCGTATTTTTAAAAAAATGTAAGATGCAGAATTAGTATTTATAGGGGGCTCCAAAATGTTAGATATTTGTAGAAAATTGCATAACAGAAAAATTGGTATGTTTTTACCAATTTTTCATCATTTAGTAAAAGATGAAAAACAGAAAATTGGTAGAACTGATTACGCGCAGGATTACAAAATAAATTTTGCAACTAGAATGAGATTTTAGGGCCTAATTATACTTCAGATTATAATAATTACCCTGAATCTAAATAAATTTATATAAATCATTTTTATATTTTTAATACAAAGTTGCATTTAGATAATATAAAATTTTGAAAAAATCAACAATATAATCATCTAAAAAAAAAAAATTATCAATAAAAATGAAATTTTAGGTTCAGTTTGTACAGACTAACGTGAAATATATGTTTTGAAAATTTCATAAACAAATATTCAGTAGTTTTTGAGTTATCCTTCGCGTTATGCCCAAAAGCTTCATTTGGAGAAAAAATGATTTCAAAGTTTCGGAAATGGCGCGTCAGCTATTGAGCGGTTATAATTCGAAAAGCCATAACTTCGGTTCTAGTGAAAATTTATGGAAACAATTATATCAAAATGTAAAAAAAAAAAAAAAAAAAAAAAAAAAAAAATAGGAGTTTAACATTTAAAAAAATTAAATTTTTCAAAATTTTGAAGCTTTAAGATTCTTGATTCCCCTTAACAAAGTACCGGGTATCCCAAAAATGACTGATGGATTTTAAAATTGAATAACTTGCAAACGGTGACAGATATTAAAAAAATTCTTGCAGGAGTGTTATGTAAGATGTAAGGAGTTTTTATGCTGCAATTCTCAATTTTAGTTACAAATAGCATTGATAGATGGCGCTGCAAGCAATAACCGCCAAATCCAGGCGCGACTTTTCGTCCTCTCTCTTCTTCTACACGAAAAAAAGAGATTAAAATGTATTGAATGGATCCCGAAGTACCAAAAAATCGGGTCTGGACAGAGCGCCTATTGCTCTCAGCGCCATATATTGTTTGAAATTTGAACTAAAATCAAGAATCACAGTACAAAAACTCCCGACATCATACATAACCCTCCTGCAAGAATTCTGTAAATATATGTCACTGTTTGGAAGTTATTGAATTTAAAATCCATCAGTCATTTTTTGGGACACCGGGTATATGCATCATTTGAATGATTTCAGCCTATTGCAGTATTTTCTTTATAATCTTTCAAAATAAAAAAATGACTTCGAAACATGTAATATAACAGTCCAACTTTACGTAGCTGTTGTCAAAAAATTAATTCACTAATGTTCACTATGCGCTTCTTTACTCATAACGTCATTTAAACCCACTTAAACGTGCTCACAGCGTGATGTCTTTGCATTTGATGTTTTTCTTCTGTAAAGGACATTGTCTACAAACACCTATTCCCTAAGATATACATAAACTTCAAGATCGCATTAGCGTTGCGATGCAAATCATTAATAAGAAAACTTCTATGTGATGTCTAGATAAAATTTACGTATGCAAAATAACGAAGTGTGCATAAGCATTTGTGAGTAAATATTTTTATACCAATAGCCAATTAAATTTTGATGATTGCATATTAGCCCAGTGGTAGGGGAGCAAAAAAAGGCCCAATTCAGAAATAATTAGGGAAAAGCTGGAAATTGTTTTAATCCCTTCAGTTTATGTCTGGAATGAATATGCTACGTTTTCCCCCTCGTATTAGGAGACCGTTAGGAATTATACATCGATTTATAGTAAAAAAATACGTTTTTTTTTAAATTCCATAACACTATCTCGAAATCACTAACTTTTTCACAAACATTGTCAATACAAATGTTCTAGAGCTTAAAATTCTGAATAAAATGAGTGCCTACATTTAATACTTTTGTTGAATATTAAGGTCATAATTCTATATTTTAAAGTTTTAGCCCCGTGGTCAGAGGGTTGAACTCAGAATTAATTAGGGGAAAACTGGAAATCATTTTAATCCCTTCAGATAAGGTCTAAAATGAATACTCTATGTTTTTCCCCTCGTACCAAGTGAGCGTTATATAAATATGTACACATTTACATTCGAAAAAACACGTTATTTTTTAATATTTTAACAATATCTGAATTTGCGACCTTAATTTTGAACAAAAATATTAATGGGAGTATTCATTTTATTCAGAATTTTAAGTTCTACAACATCTGTATTGGCAATTTTTTGATATAGTTAGCTGTTTTGAGGTATTGTTAAGGTAATCTGGACTCTCCTATCTTGAAGCTCTTGATTAGCGATTAAGGCAAAATTTTAAAATAGAATTGTGACCTTAATTTAGAACAAAAATATTAATGTGAGTGCTCATTTTATTCAGAATTTCATGCTCTACAACATTTGTACGGACAATGTTTTTGATAGACTTAGCCGTTTTGATGTATTCTTACTTAACTTGGTCTCTCCGGACTTCAAGCTCTTGATTAGCGATTAAGGCAAAATTTTCAAATTAAAATTCTGACCTTAATTTTGAGCAAAAATACTAATGCGGGTGCTCATTTTATTTCAAATTTTAAGCTCTACAACATTTGTATTGACAGTGTTTTTGATAGAATTAACTATTTTGAGATATTGTTAAAAATATTAAGGAAAAACATGTTTTTCGAATGTAAATACGCACATATTTCCTAATGCTCACTTGGTAGGAGGAGAAAAACATAGCATATTCATTTAAGACGTAATCTGAAGGGATTAAAATGATTTCCAGTTTTCCCTTAATTAATTCTGTGTTCAACCCTCTGACCACGGGGCTAAAACTTTAAAGTAGAATTGTGACCTTAATATTCAACAAAAGTATTAAGTGTAGGTACTCATTTTTTCAGAATTTTAAACTCTACAACATTTGTATTGACAATGTTTTTCAAAAAGTTGGTTATTTCGAGATAGTGTTTTGGTATTTAAAAAAACGTGTTTTTTGACTATAAATCAATGTATAATTCCTAACGCTCACCTAGTGCGAGGGGGAAAACGTAGCATATTCATTCTAGACCTAAACTGAAGGAGTTAAAATAATTTCCAGCTTTCCTCTAATTATTTACGAATTCAACTCCCTAACCACTGGGCTATATGTGTAAAATAAGATTTTTGTTTGAAAGTTTGTGAACAAAATAATAATGAGTTGAAATCTTTAAAATTGTTTTGAAACAAGATGGTGTTGTTTGTATTAATATTTAAATAAAACATTTTAGCTTGTAGAAGCTACATAGCAATAGTAATAATGACTTTATTGTTACAAATAGTAATAAAATAATATGAAAGAGGTTTAAATATATTGATAAAAAGTAAAATAAGGCGCAAATTATATTTTGTAAAAATATAATTTCTTTTGATTTGAGAAATACATTTTATGAAATCTTTACTTTTAAAGATAAATTAAAATTTCTGAAAATATAAAACAAGGTTAATATTTTTAAATATTTTAAAGTACTTTCTATTACAGTATTTTGTATTAAAAGTAAAATGCATAGCAAAATATAATTCATTCAGATCAATACTAATTTGGACTTTTTTTGTTGTAGTTCTACATCGTTATATCCCATGTTGTTGCAACTTACATTATATCCTACGCCCTGCACTTGTTCTTCGAAGCACCTTGGATATCACTGGCAGAGTTTCTGAGCCGCAATTGTAAAAAACATACATTCAATAGTGAAATGCCACAAGAAGGGCCAATGACAGAGAAACCCATAAAGTACTCAGAAAAGGAACGCATCGCAACCACAAAATGCGTGAATACTTTGGAAAAGGGCCATTACTAAGTCGTAAATCAGAGTATGATAGGCGCATGGCCGACTTTATCCCACTTGTAAACTGAACGTCATGACTGAAGATTTGCTCTACTCGAGATTATTCACATATGAAATTAATATGTGTCACATTGTATGGTTTAGCAATATTTGGTATTCATACTGATATTAATAATGTAAACTTTTCCCAGTACTTTTCCACTGTAAGGACATTGGCTTTTATTTTTTAAGGTTGGAGCAATTCGGGCTTCAGAAAGAGAGGTTTGTTGTTAAATTATATAAACAGCTATGAAAAAAAAAAAAAAAAAAAAAAAAAAAAAAACCTTGTGAACTTTTATCCCTGCTCATATATGTATTTATACATCTACCCTACATGTATAAAATGCCAATGAAACAAATTTATGAAACAAATTAATGAAACGATTTTATAAAACTATTTTATGATACGGCTGCTTATGTTTCGCAGCTATTGCTCAAAAAATATTGAACGTTTGGCGTTGAAAATAACACCAATTATCCCTATTGATGCGCATGTGTCAAAAGTAGTATTATAATTTTGAAATTTGAATAAGTTTTCGAGATATTCTTTTTTTTTTCTAATTTTAATGACATTTTTGGAATGTTAGAAACTAAATTACTCCATTTTTGTAGAAAAAAAAATTTACTTTTTTTTTTTTTTTTTTTTTTTTTTTTCCGTCATTGTCAAATTGAAAATGAAATTATCTTTTATTTTGATCGATAGTGTGAATATTGTGAATTACGTTGTAAATAAATTATGTTTTTCAGGAAAGTTTGAAAAAATAAAAACTTTTTCACATTTCTATCGTCAGGAATCAGTTTATTTTAGTAACTAAAAATCCTCTGTCATCTTCAAATTACATAGACGTGAAAAAATGTTTTATTTTCAATTTTACAGAGAAAATGATATCAATAATGCAAAAATGACATCATTTACCATTTTCTCTATCTCTCATCTAAAATAATAATTTTATTTTTTGCCTCTATTAAAGAAATTGCACTAAAATTTCAAGCAAATTATTATTTCAATAATATTACTTTTTTAATATATTTACATTTAGAAGTTTTAGCAGTTACTTTTGGAACTGTTCAGTAATCTGAAACGAATATATAAAATAATAATTGCCCAATGGAGTGCAAAGAAAATAGAATTTCCCCTTTGGTTTTCTTTTAGTTTTGATGAGAAAATGACATCATTTACACTTTCCTCTCGTTCATTCGCAGCAAGAAAAATAAATGTTGCCGCTATTAGAGATATGTTATTAAAATTTAAAACAACTTATTATTTCTATAACATTATTTTTTTTATTATTTCAAATTTAGAAATTTTAATAGTTATTATGAGACTTTAGGAACCAAGCGAATAAGTTATTATAGAAGTCACAGTAGACATTGAAGTAGAGGAAACCTCAGCTGGTACTCAAATAAAAAATAAATTTGCACGTGACGATTAAAAAACAAAACGGAACATTATAATAACTAGGGGATCGTACCCGGGCTTCCTGGGTTAAATTTTATAGGTGAAAACATTTTTCTTTAATTGAAAACTAATAATTTTTTTATATGCAATAAATTTTTTAAATTGCCCACTTACATTAAAAAAATCATTTTATCATATGGAAAATACGAATTATACAATCAAATATATTTTTTAAATTTATCAAAAGCGATATTTTCTTAGTAGCCGCATGCTAAGCGTTATTTGACCAAGATTTTGCTACTTATGGCATCCTTTTATATTCTGATAATTTCAGAGCTTATACATGTCTGCTAAATTTGTGTTTTATTTATATTATTTTATTTATATAATTAGAAGGAAGTTTTTTCTAAATGAACATTAGCCGTAAGAAAATGATGAACTCTTTATTTTGTTTTAAGAGCAAACAGATTAATCTTTTGTAATCGAGCTCCGCGCGATATAGATAAATTAAAAAATATTTCATGCTTTAAAACTGTTTTTAAAACCATAGACAATCAGTAATTTAAGATGAATTTTGCAAACAAATTCCATTTGAAAAAAAAAAAAATCCTATTTGGTGATTTAAAAATTTAAATTGTACAATTACAAATATGTTAGATGTGTGTTTTTACAATATTCTTCTTCTATTTGTTTATAAAAGAAGTATTAATTTCGTTAATTTGTCTTTCACAAATATGTTAGTTGGTAGTTTTTTTAATATTATTCTTTATAAAGGAAGTATTAATTTCGTTATGCAAAAATAGTCAGAAACAAATTCTGAAAAATGTTTGTTGCTTTATGTGCAAAATGTTTATTATTATTATGTATTGAAGCCGGCACGTGATAAGATAAACTTTTTAAAAAATCATGCTTAAAAAATATTTTAGAAAATATAATACATCAGTCAATTAAGATGCAGTTTTTAAACAAATTGCATTTGAAAGTAAATTTTTTCCCTATGCGACGAAAATTGAAAATGTACGATGGTCAGAAGATTAAAAAATAGCAGTAGTGAAAATTTCAAGACGGAAATTTGATCGTGAAGTGTTGCCAATCGCAGGGGTAGAAGTGACCCATCCATAAAATATAGGACATTTTTCGCGAAAAATATAGGACATATATAGGACATTAAATTCGCGCCCTTTGATGAAATTTGCGGGTTTTTCGCGATCTTTTAACGAAATTTGCAGTTTTTCGCGATTTTTTGACGAAATCTGTCCTTTCTTTGCGTTCTTTTGAAGAAATGTGCCTTTTTTCGCGTTCTTTCGACGAAATTTGCCGTTTTTTCGCGTTCTTTCAACGAAATTTGCCAATTTTTCGTGTTCTTTTGACGAAATTTGCCGCTTTTTTGCGATTTTTCGAAATTTTGTGACGAAATTTGTGGGGGGTTTTGCGATTTTTTGACGAAATTTACCGTTTTTTGCGATCTTTTGACGAAATTTGGCCTTTTCTTTCACGATCTTTTGGGGGAAATTTACCATTTTTTCGCGATCTTTTGAGGAAATTTGCCGTTTTTTGCGATCTTTCGACGAAATTGACCCTTTTTTCGCGATCTTTTGACGAAATTGACCCTTTTTTCGCGATCTTTTGACGCAATTGGTCGTTTTTTTCGCGATCTTTTAATGAAATTCGCCGTTTTTTTTCGCGATTTTTTTGTCGAAATTTGACGTTTTTTCGCGATTTTTGGGAAATTGACCTTTTTTTCGCGATATTTGGGTAAATTGACCCTTTTTTCCGCGATATTTTGGGGAAATTCACCCTTTTCAGCGATCTTTAGGGGGAAATATGCCGTTTCTTCGCGATTATTTGACGAAATTTGCCGTTTTTTCGCGATTTTTTTTACGAAATTTGCCGTTTTTTCGCGATCTTGAATTTTTGAAATTCACGATATAGTTTATGTCTGAATTTTCATTACCAAATATATGAGAAAGTAGAGAAATATAGGACAGTTAGAGAAATATAGGACAATATAGGACATTTTTGAAGGTTATTTTATAAATATAGGAAATATAGGAAATATAGGACAACTGCGACCCCTGCAATCGCAAAATGACGTCAGCGTTACGCACAGATACGTTTGTTCTTTATAATATAGATACTTAATCAGTAAAATATAATAAAGATCAGTTATTGGGATGTGGTTATCAATTGAGGCTCTTATGCTTGGTATTCCGGAATGAAAAACAGTAGTTTTCACCTTCTCAAAATTTGCATGTGCACTTCTGATATCCATATTCACATCATTTAAAAAAAAATTATTTTGTTTGATCATTTCAAAACTATTTTAAATTAAAACTTGAAGTCACGATTGTCAGCAACATCTTTTATGTAAACAGACGCACCCTTTACTTGGGATTCTAATCTCAATTCCGGAGAGTAAAAATTTCCGTAATTGATGTTTTTTATACGCATTTGTGTTAAAATGTTTAGTTTTATCTGAGAAAATTATAATTTCTTTTAAATATGACTTCATTTTCACTTAAATAAGCATTTCGCCTAGTGTCTGAAACTTAGTACACATGCAGAAGGAAAAGTAATATAGAAAATTTATGAGGAAAAATACGTGTTTTCAAAAGCATTATGTCATTTTCCGTTATTATGCCCCTAATATAATATTCTGCTCCTAATGGGATTTTGCGACACTAAAACCTATACAACAATTTTGATCATCAATTTTGAATTTTTTATCAGAAAATAGCATGAATAAAGATAAAAGTACCTCATTATTTCTCTCTTGTCTGCAATAATAAAAGCTATCTAATTTTCACCATTTTGAAGAAATTTCATAAAATGCTTTTAAAATTAAAATATAAAAGTGGGGATATTTAAAAGAAAAAAACAGATAGTGCGATCACATCTACAAATGAAGAGCTTTCAGTTAAAAAAAAATATTAGTAAAATTGGTTTAGCAGAAAGATCAGGGCAGATAACTAAAAAACACACTTGTGTTTTAAAGATATAAATTATATGTAACATTAGGAAAAATTAAATTAAGCAAATTATGTTATTTTGTAAAATTATAGTAGAATGTCCTAAAGAATAGTATTAAAATTTTATTATTCGAGAGAATTTTCAACAAAAACTTCAGGAACACGATATTATTTTAAACCACGAATTATTTGTTTGCTAGTCTAATTCGGCGAATCAAATCCATCCAGGCGAAAATCATCAATTTCTGTAATATAAATCGCTATTATGTGCATGTCACCTCTCTTTTATAAAGACACTCTAAATTTTTGTAAAACATTGCGTTTTATCAGTGTGTGATTTCGATTACATTATTTTCAAAAGTGAACCATTTTCACCTGTGAAGAATTTCAAAGCAGCTGGGCTGTGAAAATGACGCACTTCTACGAAACATAATTCAGGTTTAAGAATAAAAACACACGCTTTTTTTTTTAAATGACGTCATTTGCATCCGCTAAAGCAATCCACTTTTACAATCCACTCTTAAACTTCATCTATAGAAAAGTATGCATATGACGTCATTATCACGGAACAACAGGCAATATTCTTGACATAGCCCCTATTTTAATTTCAACTTTTTTTTTCCAGGTTTTATGAGAAATTGGCAACAATAAGATACAGTATCTCCTATTTTCGACTATTGTCCGTTTACTTTCAATGACTTTCAATAGAAATGGGGTACTTTTGTTGCCACGATAAGAAAATGGTATTAAAAACTGCAAAAAAATTAATATCTCAAAAATAAATTGAGATACAGCTTTCAAACAAATTGTATTTAATAGAGTAATTTTTTCCTTGTTTGACGGTGTAAAAATTTTAAATGTGCGATGTTTAGAAGTTTAAATTTTGCAGTAGTTAAAATTGCAAAATCAAAATTTTATTTCAAATTTCAAAGTGTTGCCATTCGCAAAATGACGTATGCATTACGCACAGATATGTTTGTCCTTTATAATATAGATAACAAAATAACCACGTGTAAAAAGCAGGAAATAGCGAAAATTGCGCCATAAAACTTAAATTTACACGTGAATATAAAAAAAAAATAAAATAAAGAAGAATACTTAAGGGGTCTCAGGACTCTTAAAATTGGAAGAAAAGAAAAAAAAAAAGACAATTTTCAACAATTAATATCTTAAAATGTATTTAATTTTAAGACACAATTTTAATGGGAATAAAATATATAAGTATGTTCTTTCACTTCATGTATTAAAAAAATTATAAGATGCATAATTAGCATTTACAGGGGGCTCCAAACTGTTAGATATTTTTCGAGCAAAAAATCGGCATAACAGCTTACGCGCACAATTACAAAATAAGTGTTGCAACTAGAATGAAAATTTTGGTACCTACTTGTACTTCAGATTATAATAATTACCCTGAACCTAAATAAATTTGTATTCAAAGCTTTTTTATATTTTTAATACAAAGTTGTATTTAGCTAATGCAAAATTAAGAAAATTTCAACAGTATAATCACCTAAAAAAATATTGTTTTGAAGAATAAAAAGGAAATTTTAGGTTCAGTGTATAGAGACTAACATGAAACATATGTTTTGAAAATTTCAGGAAAAAATATTCATAAGTTTTTGAGATATCGTGCGCGTTATGCCCAAAAACGTCATTTGGAGAAAAATGGCTTCAAAGTTTCCGAAACAACGCTTCAGCTATTGAACATGTATAAATGTAAAAGCCATAACTTCAGTTCTAATAGGAATTTCAAGGAAACAATTATATCAAAATGTTAAAAAAAGATAGGAGTTTAACATCTAAAAAAATTAAAATTTCAAAAATTTTAAAGCTTTAAGAGTCCCGAGACCCCTTAAAATCATTTAATTATGACACACGAAACGCATTTAATGGTGGCAATTCCGTCATATGTAAAGTACTCAAATATTAATATCGTAATATGTAAAAAATGCCTAAACTAATTAAATTATTTCGCGTGAAAAACTTATAATGATGAAAATTGGGTCATATTTAAAAAGCTGAAATAATAATAATTTTCCCAAATACTTTTATATTGAATAATATACTTACACGTGATTCTTATAAGTGAAAAAAAAACCTTTAAAATAATTAAATTATTATACGCGATATGCATTTAAGGTGAAAATTACGTCATATATTAAAACTATTAATTTAAAACGATTATCTTATGGGCAATTTTCATATGACGTCTCATTGGAAATTATATTGTGTAAAAATAACCCTTCTGGCGAATTTGTTAATGTATATTACATCAATTGGTGCAGCATAAATACAGATGAATGCATGCACAAAATTCTTTCGATTTATTTTGTACAAATTCGATAGAAACATATTAGAAAATTATTATATACACATTAATAGAAATAAAAAAATTTAAATTTAATAAATAACATAAAAATATGCATTAGGGTCCATTAAAATAGATTTAAAAAATTCATGCATAAGCTATACCTTTTCCTGAAACTATTTAAAACTGGTTCAAAACATAAAATATAAACGTAAAACTTCAAAACACAGTGCCATCTAATACCGGGTTTATGAATATTATTTCCAAGCAGACGGAGTTTTTAACCTCGAACTAAATGGAGGAATATTGTCGATGGCGTCGTTATAAAATTTCGCGAGGCAGCAACATTTTTAACGTAACTATTTTTTACAAACTGTTTTTCAATTGTGTAACTGATCTTACTTATCAATCCCAGAATCAGACGTCAGCTGTCGCGACTGCTGTGAATGAGGCTATGGTAAACGAAAAATGCCCCATTCAAACTGAAAAGCATAACAATCCGATTATAGAAGATAGTCGACTTTTTTGATAATATCAGCTTTCTAGTATATATATATATATATATATGGGGCATTCTCACAACCTTTTGACTTTCATGTCCCTGAATAATAATTTTTATTTTAATACACTTTTTTTTATTTATTTATTTCATATACTGGGGAGCATCCCATCGTATGATTGCACAACAATATTAACGAGATAAATAAGTTTTGGATGATGTTGGGGGTCCAAATACCAGGAAAACTCCTATACTGTTCCGTGTTCCTGATGCTGATTTTTAAGTTCGGAGCTGTCTGTATAAAATTGTTTCAATAAAAGTAATTCGATGTAATTTTTTTCCGAAACTGGGACAGTTGTTTTATATAAATATGTAGTAAAACATTAACAACCTGCACTCATTTTTACGGTTGATATTATTTTTTTAACTCTGTCCCTGGATTTTAGATTCCTTACCTCTCCTCTTGCTAAACTTATACAGAAAATCACTTCAGATGCAGCCACAGACTTTTTTTCAAGTTTTTTCTCATGCAGAAGTATGCTAGAGAAATAATGTCTAAAATTCTTTGACAGGAAATTTACTGTGGAATTTAAATCAACATTTAAATATCAATTTCAAGCATCGTGGCTTTATTGGTAGTCTCATCGTCCCCAAGGTTTATTCCTGCACTTTTCGAGGTAAATTAAAAAAAAATTAATTTAATCCAATGTTAACAACTGTTTCTAAAAATCAATGAACATTGTGGCTATCGCTTAGTCTTAACATGATTTTCCTAAAATAGGTGGTAATTTTCCTTACCGTTACATCCTTACCGTCCCTTTTTTTACCATTTCGTCCCTTTTTTCCAATACCATTCCCTTTTTTTACCTTACCGTCCCTTTTTTAACACCCCATTAAGACAATGTTATACAAAAATTTTGTATTAAAAGTACTACATTGTTATTATTTCTTATTTGAATGTCTTGTGGGTACTATGCAAATTCATTATAAGTAAAAATTTAGAAGAAAATAAAAAGTTATAGGGGTAAAATGGTAAGGAAAATTAAACTCGCAAGTTTAGCTTAAACCTCAGTTAAATAAAAAAATTTTTGCTGCTGACCATTTTTTCTTTATTTTGAATCATTAAGGCATTCGTCTATCAGATTAAAATGTTGTTTTAGCAAGTTTAATTTTGTCAGATATTTTCCCCAAAAGTCAAAAGGTTGTGAGAATGCCAGAGATTGAGAGAATATGTAAACATTTTATTTAAATATATATATATATATTTATATATACAATTTAAATTTGTTTGTATATAAAAATAGATAAATGGCTGTTCTGTATTCAATAAATGGTATAAATATAAAAAAAAATGTTCGTGTGTATGAGGCTGTGAATATATTGCCATTGAATATATTGCGTTCTCTCTTCATGGTCATTTATTTATCTCGCCAAGGCCTCTATACTGGAAAAGTAACCTTTTTTCCAATGCTGTTAATCATCATATTGTTAATATTTTAACGGCTGGAGTATAAATCATGTTAATTGACATTTTGAACTTTTTCTGATTCGCATGTAAAATTCTTTTCATGTACTATTCCTTTTAAAGTACGCGGTTTATTTTTGCTCGATATCATTTGCTCAATTTAATTGAAATTCAGTATGCCTAAAAGTATAAAATTTATCTATCAGACAAAACTTTTTACATATAAGATAACTGAATGTTCAGTCATTGCAAATCAGCTGTTTCAGAGAAAACAATAGCAATGATTTTAGTTATAGTTTTGTTTACAAAACTTGAATCTATATTTAATATCCATAATATTCAGTAACTTTTCATTCCGCTTCTGCTAAGATTCAAGTTCTTCATCTTTCCACGGGTACAAGCATTTTTGGTATCGTTACTACTGTTACTGTTAATGATTTAATGATATTGTTGTTCCAGGAAAATGAAACAGAAATTAATCCATCCGCTGAAATATAAGTTTTATTTTTCTTAATAATTTAATCCTGCGATATAAAAAATTTATTTGAAAAATTAATTGCTAAAAGAAAAAAAAAACACTTGTCCAAAATTTGCAGTTTTTAAAAAGAGTTGTGGACAAAATGGGGATGTGATAAAACGTTCTTAGTTTAACCCATGTCACGTTTATATCTCCTATTTAAAAGCAAAATCTCGGGTCTAAGGAAGCTTTGAAATTGATTGCCATTTTAACAACTGGTGGCTTCCTGCACTTTGTTTCGTGAAACTCCAACTAAGCAATCAATTTTAGTTTTAGCATGATTTTGAAGAAAACAATCAGCAAGCCTACACTGTATATTACAGATACCGTAAAATGGGGTAACTTTGGCCCAAATTTCTCCATGTCATGGAATGTTCTGCATCTCCATCCTCTTCTTTTATTTAAAAAGTGAATATCATGTTAATTTTTTGTCTGTTCAGAACATATGGAACCACACCATTATCATAAATTTGTCGACATTAACTTTTCTTTTAACAAAAAATGTTTTTGAAAGTTTTGGACCAATGTTACCTTGAATTGGGGTAACATTGGCCCATGTGTTAAAAATAATGTTATAGGGCCTACAATATGATACTGGACCTTAAAAATATGTATTCACATCAAATACAACATGCTAAATGGTACGCACGACAAAACAGTGATTTCAGAAACAGAGTTTAAATATTAAGATCTACGTTTCGAATCGCTTCTGCGATCGTCATCAAGATAAAATGATGTTACACACAAGTCTGAAAGTTCAAAATGGACATAAACGTCTAAGAGTACAGAGGAATTCTTGACCGCAGAGTACGCAAAAGTCATCAAGTTCCCAGCGTTACCCAATGGAGCAAACCACAACAGTAAAAAAAAAAGGGGGGGAGGTGGGAGGCAAAATAAACAGACTGCATTAATTGATTATAATTATTATGTGGATAAATGTTACCCTATTGAAAAAGACAGCGGCGGGGGAGGGGGGGGGGGGGCTAGATGGTAAGTAGTGTATACATGTAGTGTATACATATAGTGTATACATATTTTATACATGTAAAAAGACAGTAAATTAGCATATAATTTAATTAAAAAAAATTACAAAACTCATAAATATTTCTTAACGCGGATTTTCGAGGCCTGGGACTGAATACTGGTTTCTCTTAGACAGAAGTTTAGGTGGAATAATATTTGCATCAATATCGTTTCATTCAAACACCATGGAGTCCGGTCGCTGTGGCCAAAGCCAATACTTTAACTTCTCTTCCATGCCGTCAATAACACAACCATTCTTTGATTTAAAAAGTCGTTCCGTGTAGATATTGCCATTAAACAGCACAAGTACAAAATTTCCAACGTTACTGTCTTCTTTGTAATAGCTTTCTTGTTTGGTGCAGTTGGAACCAATACACTGGATGAATTTCCAGCAAAATTATTTTTTGTATAAGCAGAAATGTCTAATTTCATAAGTATACCAAAAATAAACAAAAAATTATTTTTAAAACATCAAAAGGGTCCCCAGTTTACGGTACATGTTTCGTGAAAATTCCTTGAATCCGCCCCCTCCTTCCTCTTTTCTCTGGCCATGATTTTGGCTGTCGGTGATGTTATAAACAAAACTAATATGGTGTTAATTCATTTTCGCGATTTTCAACGGCTATTTTGTTCGAAATACTTCAACTCCACTTCCCCCCCCCCCCCAAATAATTAGTAATCTTATCATTTGCAGCTGCTTCAGTTCAGAGGAAATGGCTATTTAATGAATGCAGTTAATGCAATGATAATGCTTTACACAATATTTTTTAAAAGATAAAGAAATAAATATTAAATAGGTTATTTTTGTATGGTTTATTCCATTTTTAATAGCTCAAAATGCAGTTTACATATTCTTTATATAAGCTGCCATCATCACATAAACGTTGTAAAGAAAGAATGCACGTAAAAACAGTGCATCGAAATGAATTGGAAAGGGATAAATTTATATTCAATTGAGGTAATTTGATATTTCTCTTACTATAAATATATCAATGAAAAATATTTCATTATATTTATATCTTCATTTTTATTATTTGATTCAGAGTCATTTTTACTTTGTTGCATTTTTATAGTAATGTTGATCATTTTACTGTGGTATGATATTTGTATTTTTATAATAAAATATTTAGACAACATAAATGACAGTTTGAAGTTTTTCATTATCATAAATTACTAAAGTTTCACTTTTAAAATAGCCTCATTTTCTCCCGAAATGAATTCACAAAGGATTACAAATTTCTAAATAAACTTAGAGAATTGAAATGAAAATAAAATATCTTTAATACTTACTATCTTTTCAGAAACACTTTTCATTTCTGTTTGGTAGTTTTTCTAGTTAGCGCACTTCTAACAAAATGGAACAATTAGAACAGATTTCATCCTTAAGGGAGCAGTTTACCCCAAAAATTGGAAGTGAAAAAAAAACAAAACAAAAAAAAAACACATTCCATATTGACATCGAGCATCGATGGCTAGTTTTTGTTTTTATAAATTGAAAATGGCGGTACAGACGAAAAAAAATTTTTTTGCACCCTATTTAATGGCAAATCATTGGATAGGTCTTTCAAAATGAAGACGATGTTTTATTGACTATTTTACAGCCAGAAGCTCCGTTTAAATATTACACAACCTGGAAGTTGTGTAGGTAGGATCTCTGGCTTTACTGCTGCTCTAATTATCATAGACATCTATAGGCCTCGTCAAAACAGTGCTTATAGATAGGAACTAACAACTAAACACAACTTAAAAGTCATTAATACAAGTAAATTAAAAAAATAGATAAGCAATATAAAAAAAAATAGTTTCACATTGATGAGAAATAATTAGTTCGCTTTTTACGCAGTCGGGTTTTTGAATTTTTTAAATTTAATTTTTACTTGTTGAATATATATCGATTCTGGATGTTAATATGGAATGTGATTTTCTTAAACGAAGGTACAAGTGCGAATGTTTACGAATTTTTTTCCTTTGAAAATGAACATGTGTGCTTTCGAAAGATCTCGGGATATACTAACATCTTTATAAGTTTCAGCACCTTTTAAGTAATTTTATGAATTTTTTAACTTTTTATATTAAAACAAGGTGAAAATTCCTTCACAGCATCAATTGATACAGTGTTTTGATTTTATTGAATATATATCGATTCTGGATGTTAATATGGAATGTGTTTTTCTTAAACAAAGGTACAAGTGCGAACGTCTACGATTTTTTTCCCCCTTGAAAATGAACGCGTGTGCGTTGGAAAGATCTCGAAATATACTAACAACTTTACAAGTTTCAGCACCTTTTATGTAACTTTATGCATGTTTTAAATTTTTTACACTGAAATGCAGTGAGTTCACCAATTGAACTATATTTAAAAAAAAATGAACAAAATTGTTGAAAATGTAAACTGTCCCCTATATTAGTAGGACATGAACATTTTTATTTTAATAACTTTTCGCGATATCATACAAATTAATTTTATCAGTAGTTTTACATCGTGTTTGAAAAAAAAAATTGTACAGTTGCTATTCCGATTAACAAGATCCCTCACATATCCGAAATGTACTACTCTATTTTAAAGGAAAGTTACTAACGCTGCCACTGATGTAATTGAATTTATTGTGACCCCTTTCACTTTATCGGCTTATCCTGCAAAAATTATTGCATATAATAACATTCAAATTGTTGGACTAATAGGGGAATGTATGGTAAACGGTAATAAGTTTTGAAATTGAAGAAATTTTTTAAGCGCTATTTAATGTTGAATTGATTAAGCTGAGATTTATCTGGAAACTTATTAACCTTTTCAACGATGCGAACAGATATATCTGTTCATTAATGTCAAATTTTAACTGCAATAAAAGCATTATTTAAACTAAATAATTCTACAGATAATGCAGTTTTAAAACAATGTGTAATCTATACTAATAAAAGAAAGTTTCTCTCTCTCTCTTTGTGTGTGTGTGCGTGCGTGTGTGCGTGTGTGTGCTATGGCTAGTGAAATCTACGGTACGTACAAGGCTTAAAATATTTTTGAAGGTAGCTCAAAGTGTTTCCTGATGCACTTGTCTCAGACTTTTAAATTTCTAATAATTAGTTGTGTTATTAATTAAACATCTCAACTCACACTAATAAAAGTCATCGATTTGATCCCCAGACAAGGACAGCACTTGTACACGTAGAGCGAAGAGCAGGCCAGCGAAGAACCTATTTTCGACGTTATTTGTGTTTTTTAATAGCATTGATTTAAGCTAAATTGTCTAAACCGCTCGGTACAGTTAAAATTGAAAGACATATACCGAAATACCATACAGTTACGTCTGAAATGCTGCAATCAATTTGAAAAAAATGTCGCAGTTAAACTTGTATAAAAAAAAACTCGAAAAGCGTCAATTTTCCGAAAAACATTTTCCCCTTTTTTGCTCTCCCTTTTTTCCTCTGGGGCTTACTTTTAGAGTCACTGACAAACAAAAAAAAGTTCTTAAAGCAGAAACGGTTTTCTAATCGATTGTATAATCGGTCTTTAATAGTATGAATTTTAACCCTTCAAACAGACCGGAGAACGTAGGTGTCTTTACGCCAGAATTTTTATGAAAAAATGCATGGAATTTTGGAACAATATTTTTAAATTCCCTATAAAAAGTGCATATCTTAAATTTTAATCGATTCCTCCCGGATAACAATCTTTTGTAGTGAGCCGCTGAAAACCAGATTAAATAAAAAATTTGACACCATTATTGGAAAAATTCTATGCTTTTATAGAAAAAGGGGAAACACTGCTCGATTGCTTTCTATCAGAATCTCAGTACATTGCAATTATATCTACTTATAAATGAAGGTGACTTCGTACATGTGCAGAGCACAGCTTTAGCATGATCAGCGTTCATGGTACAAAACAAATAGAAAAATCACTAACGGGATTTTTATACTCGTACGCAATAGAAGACAAAAAACTTCAAACAAACTAAACAACAAGCTGATACTCGTTGGCTAAAACCAGAAAATAATATTCTTTTCAAGTTAGATTTAAATAATAATAATAATAATAATAATAAAACAAATAAAATTATCCTATTGTCACAAAAGAAGATCGAACTGAAAGCAAATTCATTGTTCAGTCTATGGACTGGCACTGCATCAACATGTCACTGCCATCAATGCCATCAGACATAAATTTGCAAATATCACTAGAATAGAAAAACACGATTTCTGTTTTCCCTTCATTTTGATCAAATAGCAAATTAATAAATAAAATTTTGAATGTAAGACATACTGAGCTTGAGTCCGTCCAAGCCCAAAAACTAATATAAAAATTGAGTCCATTTTATCTCCATCTCCTACGTGTGCGACACATTTTGTCACATATAAGTGCTTTGGTAAGAAAGAATGCAAAAGCTTGGCGATGGGAAGGAAAGGAAAGAGTAATTTAGGTTTAGGTTTTTCGGAAGAGCTATTTCGCTGGGCTCCGGAGCCCGGTATTTATGAGCTCCAGTGAATTCCAACCAATATTTAAATATTTACTAAGAACAGAGAAGTACCGGAGCTGGGCTCCGGTGGGCTCAGGCGCAAATTAAGCCCTGGAAAAGTTACAAGCGATTAGAATGTTCAATCCATTTCAACTACACAAATTATAAATAAATTAATAAACAAAATAAAATCTATTAATAAAACATGTTTTGGATATATTCTTCAACTCAGGTACTGAAACTTCATATTTATAACAATCGAAATATCCAAATTCAATAGGTATTTTTTTTTTTTTTTTTGCTTTAAAGTTTTTTTTTTTATTGTAGCAATAGCCATTATTGCACACGTTGTATCACACGGATACACACCACTTTTTTCTTTATTTCTAAAAAAATAAAAAAAAATATTTAAATCACAATATTTTTTTGTGCACAAAAAAGTCTTTCGAGGAGAGTAAATGAAAGCATTTATTCAAAATAAAATTGTTTTCTTATATTTCTCGTATCTTAAACTAGAACTCTTAACTTTTCAATTAAGCATCAAAAAACGAATAATTTGTCTCTGAAGAAAAAAATAAAAGTAGAACTCACGGTCAGAAATAAGTAAATAACGTTTTAATTATTCGCATATTTTCTATGATAAAACGCTCGGATTTATCTTTTACGTTTATAACTTATTATTATATTTAATACTATAACATATTGTATATACGTTTACGAATATAAAAACAGATATATTCCATAAAAATTATTCCAATTTTTACATTTTAAAGATTTCTGGTGGGAAAATAAAATATATTCCCGAATGCAATTAGGTACTGAAATTTTCCACAGACCATAGTCAGCAGATTAAAAAATATCTTTAATAAAGCAATTAGTTCCATGTTTTCCCCAATTAACATTTAAAATTTAAATTTTAAAGATCTCTAGAATTAAAAAAAAAAAATCTATCATCAAATCTTGTAAATAATATCTCTTTTCAATCTGATAAACTCAATGTTTAGTGCAAAGTAATTCACCAGTCAATATGTATCAATATTTTTATTTTTTCAAAAGAGACAGTTATTATTGGATGTGTTAAAAGTATTCAAATATTTGTATTATATGTATAAATACATCGTTGAAAGCAAAATATATATTTTAAATATATATAAACTCATACATACTATGTTTATGATTTCATTGTATTCAAAGCTCTTTCAAGCACTGAGATTCATAAAGTGATTTGACAAGATTTAAAATAGAAAAACGCATGAAGATTGACAGATTCTGAAGCTGTTCTTACTGAAACTTGTGTGAAGTCATAATTTTCTTTAGTAAGTATTCCTCATTGTTTTATAAACAAGTGTCTCTCACTGATGGTGCTGCGTTGTCTCAAACTGTAACAATGTCATAATAACCTTTTAATTTCTTAACGAAACTGCTTTTGTTGGTGTTTTTAAAATAGCTAAACCGACTGTTGGATGAAAAATGAGTGAAATTTGATCCATCCTTATACTTTAGTTTAAAAATTCTTACAGTTCGAGAGCAGTGCAGTGCCGTTTGAGGTAACATTTAGTAATCAACAAAGCTACTATAAAAAAAAAAAAATCTCGAATTTACACATTGTTTTTGAGGAAGGATAATTTCCGTAACTGTCTCAGTTTTCTTGTGTCATCAATTGCCCTTTTAAAGCAGTCAGTTTAATGACACAGAGTAGAAAGGCGTTTCATTCTTCTTGTTTCTATTCTGATTCTTTCTATTATAATAAAGCAACAATCATCACACTGTGACAACAAAACCATGCGCACTATATGTTGAATACCATTATAATCTTTTTCCAAAAGCATATCTACAAACGGTAAGCATGCTTCCAAAGACGTCGAGGATATCTAGCAGTGTGATTCCAAGCCAACATCCCAAAAAACCACCGATTGAGCTATATACTTCAACCGTCTGGAATGAAAAAGAAATCGTTTTTTGTAGCAGCAGTTGATATTGGCATATACTGAAATACTTAAATAAAAATAAATATTTGTTAAAAAATACAAACTTACAAAATTTATAATGTAACAGCTGCGTACCAGCAGGCCGACTGTTAGCAATAATATTTAATAGTTTCCTACAGCTTATTAAATCTCAGAAATTCTGTCATTAAATAAGGAAAATAATTCTATTTAAAATTAGTTGTGACATTGGCTCATTGCACGCAACAGTTCCATCACCGAAACATTTAACATTTATTTATTTATCTTTTTAAATATCAGATTTTGGCAGAACATGGATGTTATCAAAAGCAACTTTTTGTAAATGGACTCGACAAACCACAAGTTTAAAAGGTCAGTCATTGAAAAAAGTTATATCGCATAAAAAGAAGTGATAGAGACGTTCATTCTTCGAATGCCGTGTAAAAATCTATCACTAGTCATAATTTTTAGAAAGAACTTGGAGTAAAGCAGTATGCGAAAACTGCGTGGCGATTTGCAAATCTTTATGAAGAATGTGTATACCTATGACGATATGTTTAAAACCTTACTTATTTTATTCCTGATCACCTGAAAATGTGAAAAATGTAATTACTGCAGTAAAGAATGCTTAAATTGAATCGTAAAGGACTAGAGAAAAATCTGTTTTAGATGGTTTTCAGTCAAATAATATAACTCTATCATATTACTTCTTTTTAGAACATGATATTTACCTTTTAGGAACTCTTTGAATTCCGTTGTAAACAAGTTCTATTGTCACAGATTTTACTGAAATTTTCAAAACGTGAATTAAGCGTATTCTTAAAATTTAAAAGTATATTAAGAAATATTGGAAAGTATGTTTGTGAGAATGCATTGTTTGGCGCAGCATGTCTCTTAAGGGATTTCGCGCCATAAAACCTCATTAACAACCAGCATTATTACAACGCTTATATGTCATTTCGTGAATGTTTAACATTTTTTCTCCTCGCACAACTGTTCATCAAATATATGTAATGGGAATTTAAATATTTTTGTACATATTTTCAAAAGTAATACACTGCATATATAGTATGTACGCCTGCAGATTGTGTACTATTGATTTGCTTTATCCTTTTTTAAGATAAATTGATTTAAATTTTAAATAGTTATTTTGTTTGTCAGCCGTATCAGTTTATAGTACTTTGCGAGGATGCAAAAACGCAGGCCATGACAGTGATTCAGATAAAAGGTCAAAAATACGTATGTGGCATTTTATTAAAGACAAGCAAGCAATGTAATATTCTCGCGGGCTGATCCCCGGTATACAGGAGATAAATAGTGTTACATCTTTACGGTAGTGTGGCCAGAGATAGAATGCCGCCCGACAGCCTTGACTGTAAGTGCATCGATCCGCAAAACTTTGAAATTTGCAGAATTTTAACCCCAAAGAATACGTCACTTAACGGACATTTTGAATTCAAAATCAGCCCAACGATTCATTAGTCTAAGTAACTGAAATTTTAACGAATAATATGATATGCCAAGGCTGGGCAATGGGTAAGTTACATTTAGAAGAAGTAATGCAGATGCCAGGCCACCGATTTTAATATTACCAGGATATCTTTCAGGCCGAAAAGGCATTTATATTGACTATCAAATTACAATGCGTCTTTAAGTTACTGCTGAAACAGAAGCATATGGTCAAAGATTATCTTTTTTATATATATTCATTAACAGCAGGAAAGTATGCTCGCACAGTAATGCTTTTAAGATGAGAAAGTAGCTTTGTGTTTGATTTATTTTATTGGCGGTTTTGAGTAAGCCTGAGATATAAAGTGAATGTAATTTATTAAGCGTAAAGGAGAAGAAGTAGATATACTTTTTTGAAAAAGAAAAGAAGTATCGATTAAATTTTAAATTGTAAAAAGGGGAATTATAATTTTAAAAGGGGGATAAATAATTATGTGTGATGATATGTTAATTCCATCGTCACAGATTGCAAAATAGTCTTCCCATACTGCACCTCATTCCGATTACTTTGGAAACATTATGAGTAGAGCCGGATTTTTTACTCGGAGTATGCACATTTAAATAACTTCTTTTTATGTATTTAAAATTATTGATCTGACTAAAGTTTTGCGGATTCTCATTTACAACGAGTTGTTTTTGATAAAATATCTTTCTTTTTACGATGTATTTTTTGCGTACAATTCAATTCAGAAAGAAAAATAAATAACATAAAAATCTTATAAGGATATAAACCGCAATATACCACTCTCTTCAAGAGTGTCAGCCCATAGCAATCTCTAAGGCTTACATTTAGCCTCCTACTAGCTGCCTTTGTGAACAGATCGAATGGGGATCCGGAACTGCTGGTAAATGATCCAAGAGTACCGAATTTTGCATTTCAGATTATTGCTATCTCCTCTTTAAGATGTTTCAGAAGTTCAATAAAGCACGAATGGTGTTTATTTTTAAATACTACATACACCAAGACTCAATTATATATATTATATATATTATATATATATACAGAGAGACATAGTATAGCCCATTTTAAAACGGAAACTATATAATATAATGCTTTTAACGAAAAAATTCTTGGTAGAGAAGAACACTATATCATGCAAAAGTAACGTGCTAAGACGAAAACTTATCTATAATACATTTTTCTCTTCCTTGATATTACTTTAAAAAAGGATTTTATTTTCTATTATATAAGCATAATAATTAAAGATTGTTTTAAGATTGTCAATAAAGATTTTATCTTGGATGTGCATTTATAAACAGGCTGAGCATTTGTAACTAATTTAAAAATAGATTTTCCTGAATATTGCAAAAATAATACTTTATTTCAAAGAGACGTACCATATATTTCGGAGAATGACTTAGTACTTTGGATACATCACTTGACAGATATATTTCCACAACTATATATCGATGGCTAAAGTAAACAGAAGAAAAAATACAATATTAAACAAAATGACATTGGACATATATGGTTGATTCTAAGAACATCTTTGGTTTCTTTATCGGAAATGTCAGGTCAGAGTTTGTATTTGCATAAAATATACCTAAAAGGTGTATAAAGTATTTATTAAACTTATTCTCAGGCGCGTAAATCATAATTGTGAATAATGCAGTTTTCTTATACATTAAACACTTTAGGTTTTCCCTTCTAATGCTTTCTAGGTAACTCGGTCGACGTTTGCCGGAACCGTGATAGTAATCATAAATGTTCCTAAGATCAGTGTTGAATGATTTTGTATATTTAAAAAAAAAACTTTCCAAACAATCCTAATATTGGGGTATCTTCTGTCTTCGGCAGAGTACGCCTCATGATTTGTATATTTTTACATTTTAAAATGAAAATCTATGCAAGCGAACCTAGAACTGGGGCCGACTGCATTCGGCAGCGTACATTGGAAGTTCTGCGCACTTTCCGGTCTGTTTTGATTTTATATTTTTAAAAGAAATACCAACCTAACCAGGCCTCGTGATAATAAATTAAATCAGTTTCGGATAAATTTGTAAAAATAAACGAATATCTTTAGCAATAAAATTAATGTTGAAAGCGCCATAGACTTCGGCATCGTATTGATTGAGGATTTCGTTCCTGATTTTTAGATAGAGTAAACTTTCAATTTTGGCAAAAAGTTCCTTAGAAAGCCTAAATAATGTAAAACTCTCCACACTCCCTCCTTTAAATTAAGAAAGATATCTCTCGTTGCAGAAAATGTAGGTTTCCCAAAGCAAGCACTGAAAAGAAAATGTTTTAAGGAAGAATTAAAACTGCAAACATTTTCAAAGGTTCTGCAAAAGAGAGAAAAGTGAGTTTCGGTAATTTTTTTTTGAAAGGTTTGATATTGATATTTTTTTTAAACCGAAGACGTCATTTAAAATCCAAGTGTACTGTTGTTAAGTGGTTATTACTTTTTTCGTAGTTCCGACAAGAAAATGTGTGCCGTTCTTTAAAAATTGCTAAAAATCGAAACTGGGGAACATAGGTGTTTGAATGGATATTTTTTGAAACGTTTAATGTTACATTTTTAAAAAGTGAAAATGTCATTTTAAAGGAAAATGTAGAAAGGTGTGGTTTGGAATTAAGTTTCCAAAGCCGATACAGACTTTTAAACATCTCAGAAAAAACAGAAATCGCTAAAGTGACTTTTCGAAACGAATGTTTTTAAGTGTTAATATTAATACGTTTTAAAAATGAAGACATGTTCTTAAAAGAAAAGGAAAGAAGTTGGGAAATAGTTTGGTATCTTCTATTTTTCGAATTTTGATTTCCGAAGCCAATCTAGAATTTTAAACATTGTAGAAAAAAAGAAATTTGGAAAGTGACGGAAACGATTTTTTAAAGTGTTATTATTAATCTCTCTATTCTAAAAAAAAGTAACTAACGCTGTCACCGCCGCTGTTTTTAAATTTCATCGTTAATATTAAGAAAACTACTGCATAGAAAAATGTTAAAATCGGCGGTGTTATAGAGAAATGTTTGATAAATACGCTGATGCAGTTTTAAAATCGTATAATTATTTTAAGAGATGTTAAAGTTGGTCAAAATCGTTCATTAAAAAAGTTTTATCGGAGGAAAAAATACACATAGGAATGTATTATATTTTTCAGAGGATATATATTAGAAGTTCCCGGTGCGCAGACTGCATTTATTTTTTTATTTCACTCATTTTTTAAGCTTTTATTTCAATTTTAAATTGAAATTTTCAACATTTCGAGAGATATTTTTTATATCTTTTGAAAAAGGGAAATTTTAAATTGTTGCCAATTTTAAAAACAACGCAAAGAATAATATTTCCTTCAAATTAAAAATTTGTTTACACGTGACTGTTATAACCAGAAAAAAATTTTCAAATTAAATTAAGTTATTATGTATTAAAAGCAGGGAAATATTGAAAATGAAGTCATAAAAAACTATATTCACCCGTGAATTTTAAAAGATAAAGAAAATTGTAAAGTAAAAATTTCATTAATATGCGTTAAAAGTCGGAAATGGAGGCAATTACGCCATATTTAAAATAGCCAATAGATAATATTGCCAAACAGTTCAAATTTAAAAATATATTTGCGCGAGACATTTATTTCATATTTTGAGATAATCTTTTAAACTATTCTTGTGAATTTTAAGACAGCGCAAATAATATTTCTTTTCTAACAACTAAAGTATTGTCCCGTGAATATTAAAAAGAGAAAGAAAAGTTTGGTGAAAATTATATCAGATTTAAAGCGACTCATTTAAAATGACTTATTTGAAAGAACTTGTGTTTACTTAATTAATTTTATATTAGCTTTTTTTTTCAAATGTTGCACTGATCTGATTTAATTAAAGATAAAAACAGCCTGTTAACAGAGAGATCGAAACTTTTTTTTTTTTTTTAATTATAATTCAGTCTTCAGAATTTTTTTTAAAGCTATCAAATTAGCGTGCTTTTAGAGTTTGCGGTGTCTGAACGGCGGTTGGCGAACGTAGATCGTAGACAGCAATGTCCCCCCCCCCCACACCACCACCAGTATTTAAAAAAAAAACTAATAAAACATTTCAAAATGAAAATAAAAGTATCTGATCTGGCAGTTTTCTTTGTTTCGTATTTTGATGTGGGATATAGATTTTAAAACATTGGAGAAAAATGTAAAACCCCCAAAACGGATTCGGAAAAGGATTTTTTCTATAAAGTGTGAATATTATTCTTTAAAACTGAAGACATCGTTTAAATGTCAAAAGCACGTTAGTAAAGTGTACATTTTCTTTTTTCGATATTTGATTACTTCAGCGGATTCGTGCTTTGAAAAACGCGAAAAACAAACATGAATTCGAAGTTTCTAACTTTTTTTTTTCAAAGGTTATACCTTTAAAAAGCTTAAAGTATGTAGATGTAGTTTCGTATCATTTATTTTTCGGTATTTTGAATAGTTAGACAGACGGTGTCTTTTCAAATAGGAAAAATTGCGACATTTCTCCCCATCGGATCTGACTTTGCTTGACTTTGCTTTTTTCTGAACACGGACAGAAGGCTACGGAGAAGCGTACACGCGCCAGTTTGCTATGTTCATTATTGTTTTTAATTGATATTTCGGATAATTGTGAAAAAATGAAAAATCTGAACCTCGAGCTCATTTGGTCCTGCTTTTGACTGTCCTCATTCAAAGTTTCCCCCACATACACATAAAAAAAAAATCTTTGTTCATTAGTGGGTTTTCATTCATTCATGTATATTTTTTGAAAAGTTTAATGTTAACATGCTTTTAAAAGCGAAGGTGTCATTTTAAAGGAAAATATAGAAAGAACAGGTTTGGAATTTTTCTTTGTTTCGTATTTTAGTTTCCAAAGTCAATCCAGAATTTTAAAAATTGCAGAATAAAACGGAAACAGCTAAAGTGACTTTCCGAAACGAATTTTTTGAAAGGGTTAATATTAATACGTTTTAAAAGAGAAAGCATGCTGTTAGTATATAACATAACATATTAAATGATATTAGAAGTTATTAAATGTATGTCAAGCAATTAAGTACTTTAGACTTGTTGCAATAATCATGGATGAAACCAAGCTTTTTGAGATAGCATTTGTCCATTTTCTAACTGACTTCTGAAATTTCAGAGGTTCATTAAAATCAGGTCTGAGGAAAGATGATAATAAGGATGGAAAATTCTATCTAATTGGTAAACAATTGGACATTATCCAACAGAGTAGATAGAAAAAAAATGTTTATAGCACTTAAACGTATTAATCCGCTGCAAACTAGTTTCGTCATCAATGATAACGCTACGTTGATGCTATTGAAACTAGTTTGCAACAGTTTAATACGTTCTGATGCTATAAACGTTGTTTTCCACAAACTTATATTGTACTGCGCTAAGTAATTTCTTACTGTCATTATCGTTTGGCTTCAAGATGTATAGATAGATTTACTGCAATAAGCCTGAAAGTAAAAACTAAATAAATGCACATACACACACATATATATATACAGATATTGGTATATAAGAAAAATAATAATGAAATTATGAAAAATTTGAATTACTTACGGGTTTTCATCTTTGATCTGAAAAATAAATAGAAGAGTTATTATAGTATGATGCATTTCCAAAATATATATGCACCAAAATTTTCAGAAAATTTTGGAAATCTTTTTTAAAATATTGCATGCGAAATATAATATTTAATTCTTTATTGTCAAATTTTTTAATTTGTTTTTTCATTTTCAAAATGTCTACTGAATTTTCTAAATCTCTTTATTGATTTGTATGTACATCAGATATACATATCCAAATTCTTCAATAGTTATTTTATTCCGTTGCTTTTAGCATAAATTTGAAACGAATATTATTTGAGTTCAAATGTTACATATTTTCAAGCATTACACATTTCTAGAAATTTTTTATTATACTTTATGAAATATAATAAATATTTCATTTAAACATCATTTCTTCATTTTTTTTAATACGATACATTTCCTATTCTCATTGATTTCAAAATAGTTTGACTTTTTGCAGTAGACACAACATTAAAATGATTGTATTTCTAAACATTATGAACAACATAATATTCATTTGTTTTAATATAATTAACAGTCTAATCTTTTAATAAAATTGTTCTGATTATTTAAAATACATTTATTGTATAAACTCAGCATATTTAATTTAACACTCGCTCAACAAAAATGCTATCTGTGTGAAAGCATTTACATTTAGTAAAATTCATACAAAAACTCCGTCCACCAGAAAATACTACTACAAAAAAAAATTTAAAAAAAATCGTGGGACTTTTTATTAATTATATGTTTAGATCCTAAATCTATATCGTCAGATTTTGACTCAATCCTAACTTGGTAAGTTTTAGTCATAGAAGAATGTGATTTTTAGTGTTTTATTTATTAAAACATGGAGATAAATTCTCTCTATATAAATTATAGGTTGTAATGATCCATAAAATACAATTCTCATAACTGTTTAAAAAATATTTTATTTCACGTAAACGGTTTTCGGTATTATGAAGAACAACATTTCAAATACTTCTGCAATTGGAAATAACATAATAAAATTAACGGTTATTTAGCAAAAGAGACAACAAGTTTATATATCTGTATAAATATCTATGTTATCCGTAGAAGCTTATACATCTGGGTAAACAATTTGGTTTGAATTTTTAAAAATATTTTTAAGATAAAAATAAGCGTCACAATTTATTATGCAAAACAATAAATAAAAAATTTTCTTATATATAAATTGTAAGGATTTCCAATAACTCTTCTCACAATTTTCAGTATTATATCTAAAATGAAGCTCCCTGAAGTCATTTTGAATTATTTGATTAAAGTTTGTAATGTAACTTTTTATGCGATTTTTAGTGATTTTCCTACTACGAATATTGTCCATTGCGACTTTTATATTCTTTGCGATCTTCCTACTCAATTGTTAGCTTTTTTTTTCTTTTTTGTGTTTTCCCACAATTTTTTGACATTCGTAAAATGAATCCAATTTCAATCTTTTAACCCAGGATAGGAAATTTTGTACTTTATAATTTTTAAAATGTTCCAGAAGTTTTTTTTTTTTTTTTTTTTTTTTTTTTCTTTCCACAGCGATTATTTAAGAAGTTTTTTTTTCCCTTGAAGGGATAAACTCTACTGTACATTTTGATGCTGTTATAGTTAAATTCAAGTTTATTAAACACAAAATCAGGTATTCAACCTTGGCGCTCATAGGCCATATCAGAAACTTCTTACTGTGGCTAAGGTAGTATGTGGTACTGTGGATCCATAAATAGCAGTAAAAATTAGCATCACAAGCACATGAAAAAGTTTCGAATAGTACTTACAGAATCTACTTGATATCTTACTGAAACTTCTGTCGTATACTTTAATAATCTGAAATTTAAAAACAATAGTTACTAAGTGTGCAAAGAAGATAAATTATTTATCGATTTTCATATTTTTAAATTCAACTTGTGTTTGCATCTAAAGTAGTTGAGACTCGTTTGTCGTTCTATATCAAGCGTGCGTGCCAGCGGGCCAAATGTTACTTAATTCCAGAAAAATGTTGGGTAACATAATTCCATTATTTAAAGAGAGAAATTCAGTTAGTAAATAATGCGAATATTACTTATGCGTAAATATTGGTGGCATTTGAACTATCTCTTCGTCCTTGTTTTACGTCAATAATCGCTTTATAGACAAAACCTTAAACTTCTCAGCCAACACTAATTCAACTACGCTCTTAATCCTTTATGTACTAAATTATGAATTCATGAAATATAATCTTCTAAGGCATTTTTAATGAATTTTTTAAACTATATTAGAAGGCTTACATAATCATTTCTTAAATTTTAGAAGGATTTTAGAAGGATTGAATGATTTAGAAGGATTAATTAAATTTGAATTTATAAGAATTTTGTGCAATATTTATAACCTTACTCAAATCTTTTATTTTAAATATTTTTCTTAATATTTTGTAGAATTAGGAAATGTACAAATATAAATGTTCTTACAATAATATAATGAATTATAATTAATAATATCTTAAATAATGTTCTTACAATAAAAATATAGAAATATTTCCGAATTGGAAAATCCCCCCCCCCCCTCCCAACACCAAGGAAGCTGAAAAGATGCAAAGACAAAAGAAAGCATCCTTTTAAAAATATTTTCGTTTTGTGTAACCAATAATGCTTTTAGAACAAGATAAAGCAATACACCTATAACTCATTCTAAACTGTATTACTACTAATCGATGCATTAAGTGAATTTTATAACAAGTTGTTTTATCGGTACTTATAAGTACCGTCAGTAGATGTGTATTATACCTCTGAAGGTGGCTTGCCAGGTGAAGGTCTCGTCTGATCAAGGTTCTAAATTACGAAGCCAACTTGAGTAGCGAAGCGCAGGTACAAAACAACAAGATCAAAATGTTAAGTAACCGAATTAACTAAGGTCACATCTAAGCAATAGGCACAGCCAATAGGATGAAGATCTAGGCTATCATCAGATTTATTGCCACTACGCGGCGATTAGGCGGTCATCTCCCAGATACCAGGTATCAAACCCGTTAAGCTGGGGTGACCCGGCAGGTAGTAGCCTGGTGGTAATCGGTTAGAAAGAAAAAAAGAGTTAAATAGCTAAAATTGTCAGAAAAAAAATTGTTATCATAGGTAGTGATCTTTGGTGATTTATTTTTTTTTTTGTTATTAACTCTCGGAAAAATGCCAATACTAAAGTATCACTTTTAATAAATTTCAAAAGTTTATTTGGATATCTTAATGATATTTTTCACATGAAAATGATTTTTGCTGTTTTTAGTGGTTAAATAAATATATAAATAAAACAATAAAACTAATTATAAAGAAATATTAACGTTTTTAATATTAATTAAAAAATGGCTTTGCCGTATATTATGTAACCTGTTTGGATACCCCAGTATTCAAAAAAGAAATGTTGTTAAATCTTTTAGCCCAATATAGTAAATTTTGTTCTCTTTTCAATAAATTTTATTTGGAATAAGTGCAGAGAATTAATAGTTTTTTCGCGTTTATAGTCCAGGCAATGGAGACCGTATAGGGGCTCTACCTAGCAAAATTCATGGTAGTTCTGGAAAACGCTTATTATATGTTTTTTGGGTAGCTGAATCCGAATTTTTAACTTTCCACCAAAATTTCCCCCGGCAACCCCCCGCAAAGTTTGGTAAAATGCCCCCCAAAAAGGTTACTATTAAAAAAAAAATCAATTTTTTTATTGGTTTAAGTTAAAAGTATCTAGAAATTAAGAAAGTAGACGAAATTTGCAGCAAATTAGATATATGACATTATGACTTAGGATGAAGGGGAAGGGGGGGATCTGCCTCGGAACATGTGCGAGGTGCTGCGTGAACTAAGTTGCGCAATTCCACTTAACCACTCACACGTTTACATTCGCCCTCCCATCTCCTCTCCGAACTTTCTCTATAAGGTTTACTTTAAGTTTTTTGGGTCGCTGAAACAGAATTTTTAACTTCCCCCCGAACCTCCTCCACCCCCAAATAGTTGTTTTTAACTTAAATTTCCTATTGTTTTAGGGGAAAAGCATGACGAAATACAGAAACTAGACAAAATTTGCAACAAACAGGATATATGACATTATGACGTAGGATGAAGGGGGAGGGGGGGGGCTGCCTCTGAAAATGCACTGCGGCACTACGTGCACTAAGTTACGAAGTCCAGGCAATAGGGGATTTTATCTGGAAAAATTAATACTAGTTCTGGATTTCGACTCACATTATGTTTTTTTGGTCGCTGAATCCGAATTTGTAACTTCCCACCAAAATTTCACCCGGCAACCCCCCACCCCCCCCCAAAAAAAAAAAAAAAAAAAAAAAATTGATTTTTTGAAAAAATTTGTTTTTTGAGAAAAGCGCGCGGGGAATGTTCCGAGGCAGTCCCCTCTCTCTCCGTTTATCCTATGTCATAATGTTATATATCCTATTTGTTGCAAATTTTGTCTAGTTTCTGAATTTCGTAATGCTTTTCCCCTAAAACAATAAGAAATTTAAGTTAATGACAACTTTTTTGGGGGGTTTCGGGGGGAAAATTTTTGGGGGTAAGTTAAAAATTCGGATTCAGCGACCGAAAAAACTTAAAGTAAACCTTATAAGGAAATTTCGGAGGGGAAATGGGAGGACGAATGTAAACGTGTGAGTGGTTAAGAGGAATTGCGCAACTTACAAGGAGAGGGCCAACCTTGTTAATAGGTTAATTTTTAACTTCCCCCCGAACCTCCTCCCCCCCAAATAGTTGTTTTTAACTTAAATTTCCTATTTTTTTAGGGGAAAAGCATGACGAAATACAGAAACTAGACAAAATTTGCAACAAACAGGATATATGACATTATGACGTAGGATGAAGGGGGAGGGGGGGGGGGAGGGCTGCCTCTGAAAATGCACTGCGGCACTACGTGCACTAAGTTACGAAGTCCAGGCAATAGGGGATTTTATCTGGAAAAATTAATACTAGTTCTGGATTTCGACTCACATTATGTTTTTTTGGTCGCTGAATCCGAATTTGTAACTTCCCACCAAAATTTCACCCGGCAACCCCCCCCCCCCCCCAAATTGATTTTTTGAAAAAATTTGTTTTTTGAGAAAAGCGCGCGGGGAATGTTCCGAGGCAGTCCCCTCTCTCTCCGTTTATCCTATGTCATAATGTCATATATCCTATTTGTTGCAAATTTTGTCTAGTTTCTGAATTTCGTAATGCTTTTCCCCTAAAACAATAAGAAATTTAAGTTAATGACAACTTTTTTGGGGGGTTTCGGGGGGAAAAATTTTGGGGGTAAGTTAAAAATTCGGATTCAGCGACCGAAAAAACTTAAAGTAAACCTTATAAGGAAATTTCGGAGGGGAAATGGGAGGACGAATGTAAACGTGTGAGTGGTTAAGAGGAATTGCGCAACTTACAAGGAGAGGGCCAACCTTGTTAATCACAGATTTTGATTATTTTAACATATGTTGTAGGGTAGGGGGCCCTTAGTGTCAGGTTCAACGGATTTTATCCAATGCTTTTTAGTTCTTGAGAAACCGGGGGGGGGGGGGTCTAATATTAGTACACAACTTAAATACTTACTTTGCTACAATAATGATAGGTCATTCGTAGCTCAGTTGGTATGGTGTTGATTGGCGGGCCCGGGTTCAATACCTGAATGCGCTATATTTTTTTTCTCATTTTTTGTTTTTTAAATTTACTTGTAAGTATAACTTAATAATCTCATTGTCAATTAAAATTTTTAATATTGTATATCAATTATAATTTTAACCTATTTAATTTTTTACTTTTAACTGAATAGTTGTAATAAAACATCATAAAACTATTAATTTTTTAAAAATCACTTTTAAAATGTATTTCATATATTCTTTATCGATGCAATGATATTAAGCAATTGTGTCAATTCGTGATTTTAAAGAAACATCTTTTACGCACTGCTTTAACAAAGGAAGTCAATGAGATAATACTATTATTCTGTTTTTAAAGTAACAAGTATAATTATATTAAAAATTAGCATCAGAATTAAATTACAACCGATTTTTTGCATATTAAAGATTTTAAATTTGTAATAAGTATGCTTGCGCTTTCAATTATTTTGCTTTCCCCTTTATCTTTTTTCTGCTTTTATTTTATTTGAATATTCCTTTTTTATCATAACTAGATGGCACCACAACAAAATTTGTCACTATTTTGGAATTTTTATCATTCAATAATAGATCCAATTTCTTTTTAAACCTCTTTAATGGATGAGAAATAATAGTTTACAAATAAGAAATGATAAATTTAAGTTTGTTAACATTATAATTAATGTTTGGTGTTAAAATTTTTAATTGAAATTATTAAATTATAATTACAACTATATTTATAAAACAAAAAATGAGAAAAACAAATGTAGCGCATTCAGGTATCGAACCCGGGCCCTCGGATCAGCCGGCAAACGCCATACCAACTGAGATACGACTAACCTGTCATTTTCGCTGCGAAGTAAGTATTTAAGTTGTCTACTAATATTAGACCCCCTGGTTTTTCAAGAACTAAGGGGCAGAGGATAAAATCTGTTGAACCTGACACTAAGGGGTGTCTACCCTACAACATATATTAAAATAATCAAAATATGTGATTAAGAAGGTTGGCCCTCTCCTTGTTAGTCGACGCAGCACCGCGCGCATGTTCCGAGGCAGATCCCCTCTTCCCCTTCATGCTAAGTCATAATGTCATATATCTAATTTATTGCAAATTTTATCTACTTTCTGAATTTCTAGATACTTTTTCCCTAAAACAATAAAAACACACTTTTTAAACACTTTTTTTAATAAAAACCTTTTTTTGGGGGGGGGGTTTACCGAAATTTGTGTGTGTGTGGAGGGGGGGGTGCCGGGGGAAATCTTGGTGGGAAGTTACAAATCCGGATTCAGCGACCCAAAAAAATATAAGTAAGCCGATTTCCAGAACTACCATTAATTTTGCTAGGTAAAATTCCCTATTGCCTGGACTATTAGTGCTTTTTTAGGGTTTCGTTCATTCGGCGAAACCCTATTCGATTCGCTCCTCTGTCTGCCTATCCGCCACAGAGCCCGTTCTCAGAAGCTATAAATGTTGGAGACTTGAAATTTTGCTTTTTTATAGCTGAACATCTCACATTAAATGAGAAATCATAAAATTTTGTGTTTTGTGTAAATTTTGTGTAAAAAAAAAAACATGTGTATTTTAAGCTATTTGTTCTAACTGAGCCCCTAATTAAGTTGAAGGCTTAAAATTTTGCATACTTATAGCTGAATAACTCACATCAAACGACAAATCATAATATTTTGAAAAAGTCCTATATTTAACCCTCTGGGCTCTAACCTGTGTATTTTAAGCTTTTTGTGCTACCTGAGCCCCTAATTAAGTTGAAGACTTAAAACTTTGCATACTTATAGCTGAACAACTCACATCAAACGACAAATCATAAAATTTTGAAAAAGTCTTATATTTAACCCTCTGGGCTCTAACATGTGTATTTCAAGCTTTTTGTTCTAAATGAGACCCTCTTTAAGTTGAAGACTTGAAATTTTGCTTTCTTATAACAGAACACTTGCTATCACACAAAAAATCATAAAATTTTCAAAAAGTCTTACATCATTTACCCCTCCGGGCTGTAACATATATTTTAAGATATTTTTCTAACTTCCCCCCATTTCACCCGGTGGGTACTTTTCTAACTTTTGCCTACATCCCTGTGACCATTCTTTCATATTATGCACATAGCCTTACATATTTCAGTTCCACTTTTTACCGCCAGGGGGCGCCTACCTATCTCAGGTGCTATGGGTCAGATCCCCTCGACTAATATATCTACGGATAGGTTGTAAAACGGAGTTTCGTTCGGATAGAGGTTTGTGTAGAATAGAGTGCGCCCCCTGGTTGCGAAATATGGAAGTAACAGATTTCGCAAAAAGATAAATTGCTTTGAAAGAAATATTAAATGAAACCATCTGTGCGATCTGTTATCACACTTACTCACTTGTTTTAAAGTGACGGGGTCAGCGTCGGTAATTATAAATGATATATGATATGATTATGCATTTTAATTAATATTTACCTACAATTGTCTCGACAACTTTTTTGACACTTCTGAACCCATTGAATTGCTCTCTTAATGTCACCAAGTGTACTGTTAGCATAATCATCTAAAAAAAAGCACATTAATTACTGAGAAGAAAAATCTAATGTATAAAGTATTAACATAGAGCGTAACAACTGAGAAGGAAGTAGACCGAGACGGCAGCACAGACAATCACCTCATCGAATTTACGGCTGAAATTCTAAAATTAGTTGACACTCGATTCGCATATTAAAACGCAATGTCTGCCAAGTCATATCTTGGTTGAGACCTTGATTTTAGCGGTTGACCCTTAGGTTTACCATTGTGTTTTCCTGCACCCAAAGGTATGAAAACAAGAAGGACTGGGAGCAGGAAAACGCAATGATAAAAAACTAAGAGTCAACCGCTAAAATCGGGTTTTCAAGGGTTTTCCACAAAGATATGACTTTGCAGGCCAATTGCGTTTTAATATGCGAATCGAGTTTTAATTAATTCTGGAATTTCAGACGTGAACTCGATGAATTAATTGTCTTTGCTGCCGCCTTTGTTTAAATAGTTACTAGAAGCAGGAAGCGTTACCAGCTACATATTTTCAATGCTTTCTAACAATGTTGAATAGGATCTTATTATTCATATTTGTTTCCGTGCTGTCTTTCCATGCTCTAACTCTCGTATATAAACTCGGATTGCAATGCAATTAATATATATTATTAAGATTTAATATGTCATATTTGCTATTTAAAATGTAGTGTGTAGCATTTATCATTATTAATTAAACAAAATTTCGGATTGTCAAATCTACTCATACCTAGCTCATTTTGTTCGTATGACTTTTTACTACCGAAAAATTTTCATCTCCGCGGCCACGGTGCTTTCGATGTTACCGGCTCCAGGAGTGTAAATATACGTTTAGCAATAATGACCTGTATCAACATATGTTGGTATAATATAACTTAGAGGGAGGCGCGATACTTCACCATAGTGGTATTACCACGTCATCGAGTTTCAGGATGAAATTTCAACTTGTTCTAGATCAGGACTAGAACAATACAGCTACATCAATTATTTCGTGATATCATACTAGTACGATAAGAGCAGAAGGGGCTCCAATTCCTCAATTTTCGGTTTTATCTTGTCTTAGCGTTTTAATATAGAATGTTTACGCATTAAAGATATAGATCGGTACAGTTGAAATATTTTAATCTGTTTGGTGACTTACTGGTATACGGTTTTCGAGAATTCGTATTTTAAAATTCGCTTCACGCTGACTACACCCGTTGTCTACAGCTTTTCTCGTTATTTGCAGGTTACGCTTATTAACATTAACAACGTGAAGCTGTTAAAATATGTATTAAAGTGGATTAATCTGCTGTCGGATGAACGATTAAATTTTCCAATAGTTCCATGATTTAATACAATAATAGAATTTACATTACGACTATATAGAGATAATGAACTGAGAAAAAAGTGCGTCGTACAACGCACGAGTTCTCGTGAAGTAATAATGAAAATCAGTTCATTTCAGTTCAAGCAAAGCAGTCGCGATTGCCGTTAGAGTTAATAAACAGTTTATGTTATCTTTCAGCTGCACCATGGAGTTAGCAGAGTTGGACAGTTCAGTTAAGGACACTGCAATACTATATGAGAAAACATGGCGCCAGTTCTTCAATTTGGCTGTACTAGCACCTCTTCTAGTTTCGGCATGAAAGTTTAAAACATAGATATAGAATAGAGATATAATACTATTTCAGCCATCCTTGTCTTATATATCCATATCTTATCAATATCTTATCCATCCATATGTCCATATCTTAATATTATATTACACAAAGGGGGGCACCAATTCATAATTATCGCGAAACTAACACATCATCCAGTTTAAGAATGAAAATGTAACATGTTCTAGACAATGATTAGCATAATATCGAAATTGAAGCATACCTCGCGATATTTTGGCACGATATGAGCAAAAGGAGATGCGAATTCGTCATATTCGCATATTAATTAACTCTGAGACACCTTACTACAGCCAACATTAAAAATATGTGTATTGTTCAGTTTCTATCGTACAAAGATACAACGATGTAGACTGGATAATTGTATTGTACAAATCTATACATTTAACGATTAAAAATTTAATGACGGAAGTCGATTGTCAGTAACGCAAACTTTTCAACTTTGTTGGAAAGTGTTAAAAAAGAAACTTAAAAAAAATTACAAAATTAAATTTTTCCTCTTATGTATGTGCAAAAAAAAAATAAATACAGGAAATGTCTGACATTAACAATAATGCACAGACATAAATATCAATATGTCCATGATATGCTCAAAAAATTTCAAGATTGCCTTTTGACACCTAACATAACAAAAATGGGTTCAAAAAGGTAATATTTGTTACATTCCATGGGCTATATCTCTTCGAATTCAGGCACGTTTCTTAAAATATTGCATGATTTCAAATGAGAAAATTTAGTGCTGTCGTCTATTTTTTTTTAAATCTGGATTTAGGATTAATATATAATCTTTATTCAACTGAATCATATTATTTCTATTATAATTGTAAATATTCTTGAGGCAAAAATAAACTGAAAGCAAGAAAAGGTTTCTATATTTAAAACTAGCAATCCCCGCGGCTTTGCTCACATAATAGTTGAAATATGCCAAGTGATATTTGTATGACTATTTTTTATTAGAAGGGATAATTCAAAAATTACAAATTAAGCCACTGTTTGACTAAACTTCATTATAAAACTGCAATAGACAGAAATAAGATTTTAATTAATAAGAAGAACCAAAATTAATTCTAAATAAATGGTAATTTAAAAAGTATTTTGAGACTTTCATGCTCATTTCATACGGTCATTTCAGTATTCATTTGAAGTTTTGAATTTTTTAGAAACCATCTTAACACATTTACATCTTAAAATTTACCATCATGTCAAATTCCAAGCTCCTTGTCTAACAGTCTACCACCTCTCTGCTGATAGTGGCACAAACATAAAATGCCGAAACAGAGCTGAAATAGAATGTCTCAAAAAATGTTGAAACAGAGACTGTCACCATTAATTTGCCAACATCAACCTTGAAATCGGTCGGTATTTCCTAATATTCTATAGAAAAGGGAATTTAGATGTTTTTAAAGGCTTTCTTGTTGATCCTGCCAACCAGGTGGTAGTGACAACTGCATAAAATATAGCCCGTGTAGGATCAGGGACTATCACACTTGATTCGTAACTAATAACTTTTGTAATCGGTTTATTATTTCCTGAGATTCCGAAGAAATCGTGATTTAGGACTGTTTAAAAATGCTTTTCGCTTCACCCCTTTTGAATTCCGAATTTATTTTCGATAGTTCTTAGAGGACATTTATATTTTATAAGTAACTACCATGCTATATTTAAAGATTCTAGCCTCTTCCGTACCGCAGGAATCGCAATTTAGAAAGTGTTTTGCTCCTGCAACCTTCTAGGGATTGTGGCACCGACATAAAATATAGCTTATGTTTGAGAAGGTTCTATCACCATCAATTTGCAACCATTATGTTTGAAATCGGTTTCTTATTTCATACAATTGCATAAAAATCGTAATTTAGAACGCTTTTCGCTCATTTCATCCTTTTAAATTTGGAATTTTCTTTCGACAATTCTTAGAGAGCATTTGCATCTTCTAAGTAAATACCATTCCAAATTTCAAATGTTAGATCCCTTCAGTAACACAAAAAACGCAATTTAGAACATTTTTTGCTCCTTTAACCCCCAGGTGGTAGTGATAAAAACGTGAAATACAGGCTATGTTGGAGCGGGGACTGTCACCATCAATTTAAAAGCATTACTTGTGAAATCGGTTTAGAATATTTTTTATCGGTTTTTAGAACGCTTTTCGTCCATTTTCACCCCTATTAAACTTTAATTTTTAAGAAACTGTTCTCAAGGAATATTTACGTCTCATAAGTAATTACCATGCCAAATTTAAAGTTGCTAGCCCCTTCAGTATCACAAAAATCACAATTTAGAACGTTTTTTAAAATGCAACCGCAAGGTGGTAGTGACGCCAACATGAAATAGGGCCTATATTGGAGAAATCATCATCAATTTCCAACCATTACTTTTAAAATCCGTTGGGTACTTTCCGAGATTGCGTAGAAACGACCATTTAAAACGTTTTTCGTCCATTTTCACCCCTTTTAAATTTCGAATTATTTAGGAAATTTTCTCAGAAATCATTTATATCTTATGTATAACTACCATACCTAATTTCAAGTTGCTAGCCTCTGCAATATCACAAAAAACGCAATTTAGATCGTTTTTTGCTCTTGAACCCCTTTTGGGGTAGTGGCACCGACATTAAATACAGCCTACGGTGGAACGAGGGCTGTCACCATCGTTTTCACACCTTTATTTTTTAAATCGGTTCGGTACTCCCTGAGATTGCGTTGAAATCGCAATTTAGAAAGTTTTTTAGAATGCTTTTCGCTCATTTTCACCCCTTTGAAATTTCGATTTTTTAGGAAATATTCTTAGAGATCATTTGTATATTATAAATAACTGCCTGCCTAATTTCATGATTCTAGGCCCTTCAATAACACAAAAACCTCAATTTAGAAAGTTTTTTGCTTCTAAAACCCCTAGGTGGTAGTCACACCGACATGAAATAGAGCCTATGTTGAAGAAAGGGCTGTCGCCATCGTTTTCACACCATCATCAGCAATTTCCAACCATTACTTTTGAAATCTATTGGGTACTTTCTCAGATTGCGTAGAAATCGCAATTTAAAACGTTTTTTAGTACGCGTTTCGCGCACTTTCATCCCTTTTAAATTTCGAATTTTTAAAGAAATGTTCTTAGAGATTATTTATCTCATATAAGTAACTAGCATGCCTAACTTCAAGTTGCTAGCCCCTGCCGCATCACAAAAACGCAATTTAGAACGTTTTTTGCTCCTTCAGCCCCTTTGGGGTTGTATCGCCGACATGAAATAGGACCTATGTTGGAGCAAGGGCTGTCACCAACGTTTTCACATCATTTTTTTTAAAATCGAATCGGTACTTTCTGAGATTGCGTAGAAATCGCAATTTAGAACGCATTTCGCGCATTTTCATCCCTTTTAAATTTCAAATTTTTTAAGAAATGTTCTTAGAGATCATTTATATCTTATAAGTAACTGCCATTCCAAATTTCATGTTTCTAGGCCCTTCAGTAACACAAAAATAGCATTTTTAGAAAATGTTTTGCTCCTGCACCCCCTTTTGGCGAGTGGCACGGACATAATATATAGCCTATGTTCTAAGTGGGACTAACACCATCATTTTGATACGATTACTTTTGGAATCGGTTCGGTAGTTCCAGAGATTACCTCCTGCAAATAAACAAACAAACTTTACTTCTTTATAATATTATTATAGATATACACTTTTATCTATAATATCAAATAATTTAAAAGTTTTAAGAGCTTTCTTTCATGTTCAAGCAAGTGATAGAAATATTGGATTTTCCCCTCAAATTTTTTATTATTTGTTTTTTTTTCTCATTAAGAAATAAGAAGGCAAGAATGGAAGTTTCTAAATTCAAAATATATATTTTTGTCTGTAACGTAAAGAAAACAAAAAATTGCGACAATTCCTTCTTGTTCAAATGAGTAATAGAAATATTCAGTTTTTCCCTAAAATTTTTTATTATTTATTTTTTTCAGTACGGAATAAAAAAAACAATTACTAAATTACGTCAATCTATTACTTATTGTCATTCTTACTGTAAATGATTTTAATATAGTCTTTCCGTTTCTAAGGCTAATAATCGAAATTGAAATTTCAAGCATGCACAGAAAGCCACGATTTTGTATTAACATTTAATGTAAGTTTTTATACTTAAAAAATGAATCCTGAAATCTGTTATTTTGTATTTACGCATAAATGAGTACGATCTACATATAAGATGATTTTCATTAATATCTGTGACATGTCAGCCACAGCTAATTTTTTTTTTTTTTTTTTTTTTTTTTTTTAATGGAAACACTCAGAAGCAACTACAACTTAGCCTTTGAAAACCACACCTCGCGACGGACCAATAAATGTTCGCTTCGCCATTTTTGTTTGAAAACATCTTCTTAATTATTTTATTTCTCTGATTATTCATCTCTCTCTCAACTACTACAGTTTCTAGCAACCATATAAAACTTGACAGTTATCTTATTGCAAATAATTATTTCTGTCTATTTCAATAATGTAACTGCTTTTGTTCAGAAACAAGTAATATTAAAAAAAAATTAAGTCAATTCCTACTTAAGTCACCAAAGAAAAATTTAATGAAATCTCATAAGCTAATATTAGTTTTTGTTGCATTAAAATATCTCAATATCTTGATTTTCTATAAGCAAGTACACCCTACTGGTTTACAATGGAAGTCTATGGGAATTTAGCGAAATGTCAGAGATATCGCCAAGTTGGAGTCACTTTTGGCAACTCATTTTAGTCGCCAAATTTGGCAATATATCGCCAAGTTGGCAATAAACTTGGTGGTATTTGGCGACAGAACAGGGCCCCCCAATGGTAACCCCCTTATGCGTATGAAGATGCATTAAATGCTGTTCAATCATCAATGGCCGCCATTGTTTCTCCCGTATAAAACTAAAATTAATTAATTAAAATTTAATTAATGAATTAATATTTGAAAAAAAAAACTGTATTAACATCAAATGTCATCCACTACAAGTTTAAAAATTTTTATTTGAACTTGATAGGACGAATAATAAGTATTTTATAAACGATTGAAAATTTGAACCAGATCTATAATAGGGAGAGTGTGAGCTATAGTAGGAATTGAAAAAGCAAAAATATTTTTAACATGTCACTGTGATAAATCTAAAATGAACTGAATTTGTTGTATAGATGCACTGATTAGCCTGAAATCGTTTAAGTCGAAGGTGTTTTAGATAGATTTCGTAAGAAGTATTTCCTATTACATTCTGCCCTATGTTGGATTTTCTGAAATTTTTTTGCAAATCTACGCCAATCATGACCCCTACAACCAAAAACCATTACCAGTTCAAAACTTTATTATTTATCTATATATATCTATCACTTTTTTATGGACACAATAACTTCCATAATTCTGCACAAGTCTGTTCCAAACTGATACATAAAATCTTGGCCGAGTTCGTTAATGTGCAAAATCGGACTAAGGGGTGGAAATAGGTAGGGGTTTTGTGAAGAAAGCAAACAAAACTTAATTATAATGCATATCAACTCAGTTTAAAGTTATTATTACTTCTAAAAAAAGGTCCAAAAATTTATGTATGACAGATTTTTGATAAAATTAACAAGTTGGAAATTGCACGTCAAACGTGGCAAATGTGGTGCGTACGTACTATAACTATTTATAGATATATTTTTGCTCCGCATATTGCACTTCATATATATTTTAGTGCACTTCATAAGTACATATCAATTTCATTCTGTTCGAAAGGCTGTAACATCATTAAAATGCACTTGAAACAATTTTTTTTCCCATTGGCCGTAATGTAACGGAAAAATTTTGACAGCCCCTGTAATCAAACTATGCATCCGAATTTCATAAAATTTGAAATAAGTCGACAAAATTGTTTAAAAATTATATATTTAAAATTTCAGACCATTCGGTTGGGTAGTTTAAGCTCTGTTATATGCGGACAGATGGTCACACAGACGGGCCGAACGGCGACCATAGGTGTTTCGTATTTATATAATTAGGAACGCACCTAAAAATGGGCTCAAGGGGCGAAAAAAATAGGGTTTTGGGGAGAAAAATTTCATAACTTCGTCAATTCTCGAGATAATCAAATCCAATTAAAATTATTATAATATTTTTTTTAATATTACCTACAACTTTTATATTGAGAAGTTTTTGATAGGACCAGTTTTTAACGAAAAAATAAAATAAAATAAAAAACGAAAACAAAAAGGGGTGGTTGAACAAGAAAAAATCCATAACTTCGTCAATTCACAAGATATCAAATCCGCATGAATTTATTATATATATTCTTAATATGATCTGCAACTTTTATATTGACAAGTTTTCGACAGGACCAACCGTTATCGTAAAAACAAATTAAACAAAAATCAGTGTTGAAGAAAAAATGATCGTATTAACATAATTTTGAAAAAAAAAAAAAAAAAAAAAAAAAAAAAAAAAAAAAAAAAACAGCTCCTACAGAAAAATGAAATTAAAAACTCTTCAAAAGCGGCCAGATAAAATTGATAAACTGGCTTTATCCCTAATCTTGATTTAGTTTTTGTTGGGGAAATTAGTACTTACCTTCGAAATCTACCTCCGCCTGTAGGCTGAGCCGGCAGGGATTTAGTTAGTAAAAGATGTTATTTAGTAAAGTGCATGCGAGGATAGGGTGACAGGGGAAGGTGATTTTTACTTTCGATGTCATTGTGTTTTAGTAAAAGTAGTGCGAGAGATATCTTTGGCAGGCGTAATTAGTTTGCATGTGGCGGTTTCCTTGAATTTGAATGTTTAAAAGGGATACTGCTACATTGGAGTTTAAACAGGGGAGTTCCTTTGTTTCTGGAGCTAAAATTTTTTTTGGCGATGTGTTTTATTTTATTTTATTATTATTATATTTTTACTTTGCCATTACGTCGTTTTAAAAAAAATGAGACGTGGAAAATATTTTTATTTTCGTGATTTTACTTTACTGAAAAAAAAATGTACGAAAATAATAACATTGTATAATTTGGGAGGGCGCTTAATTTGAATACAAACTTAATTAATTAAAAAAATTATTTAAAATATTGCTTGGATGAATTGCATTTGATTAAAAATGTATAAATAATATTTTCATGTTTTTTTTGAATTCTCCTTTTTTTTCAATTCATGTAGTTAAAACTGCGTTCATTTTCATACAGAGTGTCTCTTTTAATAATTTATCAATACCTAATTTTTAAATTGTTATTATTAGAGGTATAGTTCAAATTGCAAAAAAGTTTAAATTTTTGTTCTACACCATATAAAAATAGATTTGCGCCAAAAATAGTTAAAAAACGTAAATTATTATACAACGCCTGTGTCATAAAAGTTTTATTTAGAAAAAAATTCTCCATTGTCTAACAAGTAAAATAATGCTATTTATAATTTTATGTATTTTCAGCGTTTTAGTCACCAAGAATGCAAAAACTTGTTTTAAATGACAGAAAATGCTTAAAATGTATGCAATTTATAGCAAAACAAGGTAAGCTTTTGTCGTGCAACAATTGAGTTTTAACCATAAACTGATTTCAGCGGAAAAAAAAGTCCTTTCGGCGTGTGCCGGGAGGAAAAGGTAGCTTCCTTATTTCTGGGTTTTAAAATTTGCAAATTTTACTCAAAGCTAATTTTACTCAAATTTTAAGACACTAAAACGCGACAAACCCGATAAAAGAATATTCCTCAATACTGAATTTCAGTGAGAATTGCACCAAAGTAGTAAGCAATAGACAAGTTGGCATCCTAAAGGATGCCAACTTGATGCTACTTATTTTTGGTCGCCAAATTTGGCGATATTTCGCCAACTCTTATTAAGCTTGGCGAGAATTGTAAGCTGACGCATACGTATTGAAGAATTGCGCGGCAGTGCAACGATTATTTATTTCCAGTTCTTGTTGATTTTAATTTGCTCTGCAAATTATGTTTTTGTTTAATAATTTTAAGCATACGATTAGGAAAATGGTTACAACAATGAGAGAAAGTTCGCGAGAAAAGACGTTCACTTACACTCATAAATTAATACGAGTATTTTTTTTAAATTGTTGTCTTGTTTAAAAATGTCAACCCCCCCCCCCTAGAATTTCAAACTGCTATATCTCAACCATTTTTTAAGTTACAGGTGAAACAAAAATACTCCGAAATCCTTGTATCAACGCCTAACACTTAAACATACAATAAATTTGTATTTCTAAATTTTTTGTGTATTTTATTTTAGTTTTAAATATTTAAATGGCCGCCATTTTGAAACAAGATGGCAGATGGCCAACAAACTCGGCCGAGACATTTGTATGTACTATGCATACAATTAATCTTATCCAAATCAGTTTATAAATACGAGTGATATCGCATGATAACAATCATATATATATATATATATATATATATAAGTCACATCTGAACGAAGGGTGATTTTGGTATCTGGGGGTCATGATCGGTGAAAATATACCAGAATTTTTTGGAAGTACTTTCCTCTCGACGGCTGCAATAGGTAGCTTTTTACTTTTTGTTATGAAAGCTACCTAACAGTGACAACACTTAATCCATAAGATTATTTCAAACCTTTTAATTAAAGCTCTTTTAATTAAAGCGTCCGGTGACAGCATACATAAGGACTAGTTATACTCTGCAAAAATAACATGTTGTTGAAATCTGTTGCTAATGCTACGATGCAACCTGTTAGCAATTAATAGTATAGATCGCAATAAATAACGTTGTATTTTGGCCAATGTACTTTCAAATATCTATTACGAACATTATCTTTAAAATTTTATACAGGGTGCAAAGGAAAGTCCCTTTAACCTGAAAATACTTGTGAATGGAGATAGCTATAGCTATGAAAGTGAGGTAACGGCATAGCAAAGCGACTCCGGCCTATTTAATGCAACCAACAGCAGCGCCCTTTGTAGCGAAATTTGGAAGATAGCCTTTGCAAATCGAAAACGAAAAGAGATAAAGCAAAATATCAGTTAGAAAGTTTAAGAGCATCAATTAATTAGTACGAAACGGCATTTGGTTTACATGGATAAGATAAAACTACGCCTGTATACTCTAAAATGTCCGTAATCGATACACTCTATTTTGTGTAAAAGTTTGAATGAAATAGCCGGAAGTATGAAGAAATACGCACAATTTATTGTATAAATACGTACTTATCTCAATAAATTCTGATAACATCACACAAAAAAAACAAAAAAGACAAACTGTCTCACAGTGATAAAAAGTTGATATTCGATGTATTCGAAAAGTTCGCCATTGCTCACGATACACGTTTGTATTCGTAAGAGTAAATCTGCATGTACATTTCTCAACATGGAACGTCTATTGCGAGCTTCACTCTGTAAAACATTTGTGTAAATTTCCTCTGGATTATAAGTGTAACCTTACACAAAGTCTCGAGTGAACCGTTCTGATATTTATAAAACTGACATTATTGGAGGTTTCTTTCACAAAGTTTGTGGGACCTCTGTGAAAAATGGTTTCAACTTAGTCGATTACGTCACGTGAGATCTCCTGCCGTGGATTTCTTTTTCCTTTGCAATGCAACCTGGCACTCACTTCACTGTTACTCTGTGGTCTGCAATTCACCCACATGTCGATGCAAGAATAACACGTGTTTGTTGAGATTTTAATGTTATTTTTCTTATTAAAAAAATTATCAAAAGTACACATACAGCACCGTCTTGTGTGATATACTGATGTTATTCTAATTACAAGAATAGAGGGAAACACAAGGCGTATTGTTTTACGTCTGACAAAACAAAGATCATTTAAAAAATGGATATAATTAATATACTCTCAAAGTACAGTAAGGTAGGAAAACATATAGTTAATTTATTTTTCAAAGTATTATATCTATTCAATTTTTCATTTATTAATTTGTATCGCATTATTTCTTTAAATATTAAATATCAAAAATGTTTTGTTTTAGCATAGTATAAAAATTTTTATAAAATCCATATTTGCACAGAACGTGTAAAACCTGAAAAAAATAATGTATACATAAGTATATGTGTGAATTATATTTATTGTTGTAGATTAATCCGTAGAAAATACACTATATTTTTATTTGAATAACAAAAAAAAAATTATTATTTAATATATAAATATTTGAATAAGTAGGTGTAACTGTTTTAATTGTTGTTTCTATTTTTTTAAAGTGTTATATTCAATTTCTCATTTTAATAGCTTTATTTCATTACGGTTTAAATAAAGCAACATTTAAAGAATTTTTTTTTCAAATCCTACTATTAGTTCACCCTCTCCCTATATTTATTTATTTATTTATTTATTTATTTATTTATTTATTTATATATCTTGTTCAAATTTTCAATCGTTAATAAAATACTTATTATTCATCCTATCAAGTTGAAATAATTTTTTTTTTTAAACTTGTACTGGATGACAATTGATGTTAATACAATTTTTTCAAATATTAATTCATTAATTAAATTTTAATTAATTAATTTTATTTTTACATGGGAGACAAAATGGCGGCCATTAGTTATTGAAACATTTAATGTATCTTCATATCTATAAGAGGGGTTACCATAGGGGGGACCCTGTTCTGTCGCCAAATACCGCCGAGTTTGTGCCAAATTGGCGACCAAAATGAGTCGCCAAAAGTGACGGCAACTTGGCGATGTCTCTAATATTTCGCCAAATTCCCATAGACTTCCACTGTAAACCTACTTGCTTATAGAAAATCAACAAATTGAGATATTTTAATGCAACAAAAACTAATATTAGCTTAAGAGATTATATTAAATTTTTCTTTCATGACCTAAGTAGGAATTGACTTTAAAAACAAATTTTTTATATTACTTGTTTTCTCTTATGAAAACACATTTTATTTTAGTATAGTAATGTAGTACAGTGATAATAAATAACCTTTTATGAAATCCATGTTTACAAAGAATATGTAAGGTATAAGAAAATTATATATGCGAATTATACTTTGTAATAGTATATGTTGCAGATTTTTTTTTAAATATTAGTAATAATAATTGAGTGAAACGAATTTGTTTATTTTATTTTTTGTTAATAGTATAAAGTCGAGTGTTTTAGTTATTCCTTTTTATTTCATTACAAGTTAAATGAAGCTTATTTAAAAAAAAATATTTTTTAAAAAATACATTTTGTTTTAGTATGCTAATTTAAATAAACTTTTATGAAATTCATATTTACACAGAAAATTAAGAAATAATATATATAATACGCATGGGAAATATATATTGTTGTAGAATATTCTGTAAAAATATAGCAGATTTTTATTTCTGAATAAAGAAAGGATACAGTATTTATTTTAATTATTAGTGTATCAATATGTAAGATTTTATACTTATTAATATTGATAACTAACTAAGCTTTTTAAATTATTATTTCTTATTAATTGAGGTAGCTATATAAGTTTTTAAGCTTTTAAAATTATTATTTCTTATTAATTGAGGTAGCTATATAAGTTTTTAAGCTTTTAAAATTGTACCTTTTTGTAAACATAACTAAATAAGTATAAAAAAGGAAACACGTAATACTTTTAATTAAAGTGAATATATATAATACTTTAAATACCGTATTTACTCGTGTATACCGCGCATGCGTGTATAACGCGCACCCCGTTCTTTGCAAGAAAAAATGGAGAATTTTTTTATCTCATATATAACGCGCACCATGAAAGATTGGATTACCGTTGTGTAGGAACGTCGACTAGGTGCTTTACGTCCGCCATCGATGCTGGTCCTGGAAAGCTTCCGTGCACACACACCTGAAGTAAAAGCGAAAATTCGTCGCACAAGTGATTTGATTGTGATACTAGCTGGGATGACGAAAGTGCTGCAGCCCTTAGATGTTGTCATCGCCCGAACATTTAAGGTTGCATTTCAACATGCCTACAATCGGTGGATGACAACAATAGATCACAACTTCACTCCAAGTGAAAGAATGAAGTGTGCCCCTTTTTCAAATGTGTGAGTGGATTTGTGAAGCTTGGAAATCCATCTCAGCCGAGATTATAATAAAGGGCTTCAAAGTGACTGGAATTTCCACTGAGATGGATGGAACTGAAGACTACGTAATTTACGAGGATATTGACTGTGCCAGTAAAGACGAGGATAACAGCCGTAGCAACAATGAGAATTGCTAATTAGCATTTAATTAATGTTACTAGCGCTGTAGTATAAAAAGTGTAAGTAGTGAAATAAAGATGTAGCAATACTTCTATTAAGTATTTTTCCAGGTTGTAATGAAAATCGTCTAATTATATACAGCAGTAAAAAATTATTCCGTGTATAACGCGCACCTGGAGTTTTTTCCCTGAATTTTTGAAAATAAAGTGCGCGTTATACACGAGTAAATACGGTAATTAATAATATGTTTTCTTATCGTATTGTACTTTGTGAGTTTATAATTTGTAGAATGAGCGGCATTTAACCGCTTTTGATAATGATTCAGAAACACCAAAGCACTCAAAAATAGAAAAAAAGGGGGAGAAGGGAGGGGGGGGGATATAATTTTTTTGAAATTCTGTCTTATTATATTCTTTCATCAGATTTCTGGAAAAACTATATTAAAATACTTATTCAGAAACATAAAAATTCTTCAGGAAATACAAAAAAGATCACTGGGGCAGGAAAGGGGGAATTTCTGTGGAAGATTTTAATTCCAGATGTTTATAAGTGTACTTTAGTACGTATTTGTCATTTTGATTGCTAAATTTTTCTTGCACCTATTATTGATCATCTGGTATTAAAATATTATTTGCCTAAAATAATTTTTTCACAAAATAGTAACAGCTTTTAACAGCGAAAAAAAAATTATCAAGAACACATTTTATTAAAAATTAGTATATATTAATAAACAAGCTAAAAAAGCACACTTTTAATTTATTTTGCTTCAATAAAAAAATATATTTTTAAAATTTTGAAATAACTATTTTGTGTTTTTTTTACTAAGATAGATAAGACTATAGAAAGAAACATTGTAAAATTGTAAATTTAACTCAGTTTTTAGGCTGTGTTGACAAATGAATAATGGATGTTGAAAACGTTCATCTAATAATGTGTAATATTCCTGGAAAGCTTACCCCTACTAACCTTACACACAATTACTGTGTAGGTTAAATTTGAAAAAAATGTATATTTATTGAAGCAAAATAAATAAAGACTGTGCTTTTAAGGCTTGTTTATTAATATATACTAATTTTTAGTAAAATGTGTTTTGATTTTATTTATTTATTTACTTATTTATTTATTTTTTTGCATTTAAAAGCTGTAACTATTTTGTAAAATAATTATTTTAGGTAAATAACATTTTAATACCAGATGATTATTAATAGGTACAGGAAAAATTTAGCCATTCCATCAAAGCTCACTAATACTGGTGTGTAACCTTACACACAATTATTGTGTAAGATTACAGACAAATGTGGTGAAAACGTACACCTAATAATGGGTAACCTTATTCCTACTGCTGTGTAACCTTACACACAATTACTGTGAAAGCTTGCAGGCAATTGTGGTGTAGCTTTACACAGAAATTTATGAAATGTTTCACAATGTTATGGTGTAACTTCACACAAGAGCTGTGTAATGTCACACCAGTTATATCAATTAAATATCACCGTAAGATTGGAGGCAGCAATGATGCCTCCAGTTTTATGGAGTAACGTTACACCAATTTTTTTTCAGTGATCAATACGACGACATAGATTTAACCTTTTCAAGGGCGGCGGCTAGATGGTCTAGCCACCTAATTTTAATTCCTAAACTGACAAATGACACCAAGAATATTTTAATGAAATTTTGCTTTTGTAATGAAGGTGCAAATTAGCGGGGTTTTTATTTTCTTAGAAATTCGTTTGAATATTCTGGTGTTAGTCAAATATTCCATCATTTTACGAACAGATTTCCTCTGCACCTGAAAGGATTAAACTAAAATTTTAAATGCATTAGAATTTAAATTTTTATAGACATTACAGTACAGTACAACGTCACAATTTGCAATTGCGCACTGCTACATTTCCGAAGCGTGAATATGCAAAATAGAATCTTCGCTCATCGATTTCGGACATTTTTGGGTATACAGGTGGCGATTTATCTTATCCGTGTGAAAAAAATGTCTTTTCGCACTAATTAGTAGATGCTCTAAAACTTTCTAATTGGAAATTTTGCACTATTTCTTTTCGTTTTCAATTTGCAATGTCTTCCAAATTTCGCCACTATGGGCGATGCAGTCATTTGCATTAGGTGGGGCGTAGTCGCTTTACTATACCGTTACCTCATTTACATAGCTATAGCTATCTCCGTTCGCGAGTATTTATAGGTTAAAGGGACTTTCCTTTGCACCCTGTATAGCTTATCACTTTTTGTACTAAATGAGACTACATTTCTTACTGTGTTCACACATCCTCTCGTTTGAAGGGTAGAGAGTAGTATATTGTGCACACTGATATTCCGATAGGTAATTGTCCAACTCACATTTCTCTTGACACATCTGTTAAAAAAAAAAAAATACAAATATTGGTGAATAACAACAAACTTATTAAAAATAAATAAACTGAAATGTCAATTCAAGTGCATTTGTTCATAATTTGTTTTATACTGAGATGCGAATTTCAAGCCCTTAAGTAATAATCAGACTAATAACGTTAAAACGAAATTATTATAAACATACTGCAATGTGTTAAGAAATTATGAGACCATTTTATCTTCATAAATTATGAATTAAACTGGAGTTTCAGTTCTAATTTAAACATAAATAGTATGATGTTAAAACATAATTCTTAAAATTAGGCTTCAATAAATTTGGATAATGTAATATTTGATTAAAGTAATTAAAATATCATAAATCGAATATAATGTTAAGAAAACACAAAGCCACTCATCCAAAAAAAAAAAAAAAAAGAAAGAAAGTTATTCTGATGTGCCACTCCCAAAACTTTCTTCTGTCTCATACATGTTAATAATTTAAAATTCGCTCTCACAGTGCCAAAATTAAATGACAATATATGCCCATCATGAGGATTGTAAAGGTATATAGGTTCGTTGAATTAGATGCATTTAACAGGGAAATATGAGTATCGCATTGCTTCAAACAAATCATTGAACTTCAGAACCCACCCTCTTGGGTATCCTCAACTAAAATTTCCAACCCAACGAGCATAAAATCAACATATGTTGTTCAATATACACCCAAGTCTAATAAAGATCTATTTACGCGATAATGTAACAGAATATTATGTTTGATTAAATTGTGTGAATCAGTTTTTGAGATACTTTTGCGAAAATTGGGAAAAATTATGCATACCAGAGCAACCTGTTGTACGTATCTCACCTAAACCTAATCAATAATAGCTCACGTCAACATCTAACTGAATCTGAAGTTTGATGAAAATCCGTGCTGATGAAAATCCGTTCTGGACATAGAGCTATTGCGGAAATCGCACAAAATGCAGCCCTGCAGTGCCACCAGTTGAGCGATATACACCAAAAATTAATCAGCACCAGTTTATATCTAGGTCTAACTGAATCTAAAATTCTTTTAAATTCCATAAATTAGTTACTGAGATACAGTTTTTGCTAAAATCGTGAAAAATGTAGCATAGCAGTTCTACCTTTTGGGCGATATACACCAAAACCTAATAAGCAACAATTTAAGTCCACTTGTAACAAAATCTGAAGATTAATGAAAATTCGTGCGTTAGTTCTTGAGATAGAGCCTCCACAAAAATTTTGTCACATACAGACAGACTCACCGACAGACATTTTCTGAAAATCATCAAATCGTCTTGAAGACGCATAAAACCATCGAAAATCGGAAGTCGAAATTTTTCACGAATCCAACACTTTCTTCTTGTAAAGATAGAAGAAAGTAAAAAGGAATGAAAATAAATATGATATTGTTCCCCCGTTTTTTCAACCACCAGTCAGTAAACTTTGCCTTTAATTCAAGTGACAATGTTTTCCAATTCTCTTAGGAAATTACTGTATCATGCTCTTAAAGTGACAACTTGCAGTTCATTCGCAGAAGAAGCAGATAATTATTAGCGTGCACTCTTGAATTAAAAGTGACCTCTCTTGTGTTCTGCATTAGATTTAAATTTGGTCTTCGACTGGGCCATGGCCAAACATAAATCAACATTTCTTTTTAAAAACATTCGTTAGTGGATTTAGGTTGCTGGCGAGAATCATTACTCTATACAAACTTCCACGAAGAACCACCTACTAATGGCTGAAACAGTATGTTATGTTCGTGCAGCATAGGTTGATATTTTACAGAGTTCATACGCCCAGATATTCGCTATAAATCGTACAACACATGATTATCAAACTATATCCAAATAAATATGCAGTCTTTGCTCATTTGTAGCCTGAAACATTCTTTTTCTCCCTCCAATTATGCGAATAGTATTTCTCTATTCTGAGTCATCAAGTTTATTTTTTATAATCAGAAAACATAAATTGTTTCGATTGATCGTCCCATGATGCTGTTAGACCACTTTAGTCATTACTACCGATGATGCTTAAATAACTTTACTGTTTTCTTGATTTTGCTAAATTAAGAAAACTTCAAAGCATATCTCAAAGCATATCATATAGCATTTGATTTAAGATTCAATCAAAGTGCGATTTTTTTTTTTTTTTTTTTTTTTTTTTTTGCATAAATGTTTTGTAATTTCACGAGTGAAGACTTTTTTTTGTAAGTAGCCGAAACACTTTGTCAATTATCACGTGCTGCTTCTAGTCGTATTACTTCGAGACCATTTTATTTTGTGAATATTTTTAACACTGTTTATGAATTAGGTTTGTCTGTCCATCTGTTTGTTCACACTCTGACTCGCGTAAATATATACGGATTTTCAAGCAATTGATATATGTTAATGATGTTTACCGTGACATTTCGGTTAAATACGAAGTGTGTAGCATTAATCTTTAATTTACAGGGACACTCAAAAGAATTCCGTTGTACATTATGGTCAATGGGGAAAAATAGTTTGCAGTGTATTTTAATGACATTACGTTCTTTCAAGTGCATTGAAATTTCTATAAATCACTGAATTTCAGTACAAGACGATTATTATGGAATATCGCATTCATAGTATTTATCGTTAATTTACAAGGGTGCACAAAAGAAATCGGTTACAGTACTGTCTTTAAGCGATAATTATTGGAAGTGCGTTTTCAAACCCAGTATGCGCTTTTAAATTTAACTGATCTTTTGCATTTTTTTTTTTTTTTTTTTTTTTTTTTTTTTTTGCGTTGTGTATAAATCCTATACCTCGTATGCAGGGCTGCACAAAAGAATTTACGTACCATTCTCCTTTTTATAGGAAATAGCTGAAAGGGCACTTTCAAACTCAATATGCGCTTTTAAATTTATCTGATTTTTTGCATTGTCTTTTGCGTTGTGTATAAATCCTATACCTCGTATGTAGGGCTGCACAAAATAATTTACGTACCATTCTCCTTTTTAGAAGAAATTGCTGAAAGGTCATTTTCAAACTCAGCACGCGCTTTTAAATTTAACTGATCTTTTGCATTGTCTTTTGCGTTGTGTATAAATCCTACATCTCGTATGCAGAGCTGCACAAAAGAATTTACGTACCATTCTCCTTATTAGAAGAAATCGCTGAAAGGGCATTTTCAAACTCAGTATGCGAAATTTAACTTATCTTTTGCATTTTCTTTTGCGTTGTGTATAAATCCTATACTTCGTATGCAGAGCTGCACAAAAGAATTTACGTACCATTCTCCTTATTAGAAGAAATTGCTGAAAGGGCATTTTTAAACTCAGTATGAGCTTTTAAATTTAACTGATCTTTTGCATTTTCTTTCACGTTGTGTATAAATCCTATACCTTGTATGCAGGGCTGCACAAAAGAATTTACTTACCCTTCTCCTTTTTAGAGGAAATTGCTGAAAGGGCATTTTCAAACTCAGTATGCGCTTTTAAATTTAACTAATCTTTTTTTTTTTTTGCGTTGTGTATAAATCCTATACCTCGTATGCAGGGCTGCACAAAAGAATTTACTTACCATTCTCCTTTTTAGATGAAATTGCTGAAAGGGCATTTTCAACTGTGGTATGTATTTCCTAACTGAATTAAATTTTTGCATGCATGTAGTTTATAGATACAAATACGTATATCATATACAGAGATCCTCAAAGAATTCAAACAGTTTTTCGATTGCAGATGGGAATTGCTTAAATTGGGTTTTCAAATGTGTCATGCGTTTTCAAATGGTTCAATTAGACATCCTATTTCAGTTTATTAAACTATGGATTTTGTTACATTATTCTGAGTGTGTTGGAAAGGGTTTCATAATCTATTCTTGATGTAAGATATTTTTTTTAATTATGGGATCGTGAGAGGCGATTTTGGAATGTTCCATTAACGTCTCTATTTCTCTTTTGTAATTATCAGCACGCGTTATAAATCAATTTTTTCTCACCTCACACTCAGATGACATTTTCTTCCGCAGTATCTGTAAGTAAATCGTGCTTATCACTATAAAAATATACACTTTACTTCTCGGTTAGTGATTTTACAAAATACTAATGCATGCGCTTTATGATGTTTCTCATTGACATGAAATATGCAAGTTTTCTCAGGGGGTCTTGTAAGAGATCTCCTTTGTAGTTTATAGAAAAATTAGTGAATTTTATTAAAAATTAATTTTAAATTTATGTATTGAAAATGCTTCACTATTATTATACAAAGTAAAATTGCATATTAGTCCATTTTCTTCAAACATTCACGAGTTCATCGGGAGACTTATAATTTTTTAACGCATTGAAAAATTTATTATCAGTAATGATGGGTTTGTTGAAGATTTTAGAAAGATATTTATTTATAGAAATCTATATTCAAGCAACTTTTACTTTTAACTATAATTGCTAATTTTTTATATTTAGTTTTAAAATATGTTTTGGTTTTGTGATATTTATAACTTATTTAATAATATAAAGCACTGATAAATTTAAATTTCTATAATGACAATAATTTTTTTACACCTCCCTAGATAGTTGAAAAGTGCTTATGAATTTCAGTTACCTGTCTGTCTGTCAGCTTGTCTTCCCCTTGTTCTATCACTAGTAAATATACTCAGGCTGCCATATAATTCGTAAAAATTATTCATTTTTACAATAAAATGTTCAGTATTAGAAGTGTATTGCATTTATAACCCGATTACAGGGTACTCAAAAGAATTCCCTTACTTTATGTTCTACGGGGGAAAATTTTTCAGCTTATTATAATAAAGTTATATGCTTTAATCACATCGAAATTCATATACGTCACAGAGGTGTACTACAAGGCCCTTACTGTAGAATAAATTATGCATAACACTTATCGCTTTATTTACAGACATACATAAAATAATTCATTTATTGTGTGCTAGCTAAAGGACCCGACGTTGCATGGAATTTTAAGAATGTTTGTTTTGAAAAATCAATTTCAAAATTAAACATTCAGTATAAAACAAATAATAAAAAAAGCAGTAAAGCCATCTTTATTTCAGTTCTTCTGTAAGAATGAGCTCTAGTGACGTAAACATCTGTGGAAATTCTAATATACAGGCATATACACATGAATTGTATATATATATCGAATAGATTTAAAAATGTCGAAAACATATTCAGAGAACATCAAAATGTTAAAATAAGCCACGATTTCCATAATCGGGTTTTTATCATGTTTCAATACGTTTTTTCAAACTCATATGACGTTATATAGTCACCTGCGGAAGTCCATTATATTTCCAATCTGACTTAACATTAGCTTTTTTTTTTTAATTTGTCAAATTATTTATTTCATTTTAATTTTTCACGTGGAAATGTTTCAACAGAAAAGTAATCGCTGTGGTAAGAAATATATTGTGGATTTTTAATTATTGGCAACTGCTATAACGAAAAACTTTTAAATTTTATAAGAAATTGATGTTAAATTGGTGGTTTTTTATTAATTGAGAATTAAGTATACATTATTCCGATTCCGGATTGCTTTAGTTAATGTTTTGCATATTGCTCAGTGTCGATAAATTCTATAGATTACATATAGGTGTGCATATAAATAATTCAATTACATTTCCGCTTTTTGATGGCAATTGCTTGACTGTAATTTTCAAATATATTATGGATTTCCTAAATTAAATACATTTTTTCATACTACGCAGTATATACGCAGATCTGTAGATATTCTACAGAACTGCAAATTCGGTCGGATATTGTTTCGAATATAGGCAGTAATTTCTCAAATTGTGTTTTTCACATGTGTTAAGCGTATTCCAAATTATTCAGTTAGACATTTATTTTAATGATTAAGAAAAAATATGTTTAGAGTTTTGGCCTGGACTTATTTAAAAGCCAGTCCAAGTATAATTCGTTTTTAATCATTAATTCATACAATCCAAGAGAAATTTGAATTTTTACACAAAGATATTTATAAAAAAAAAAACCCACAATACTGAAGCGTAATTTTTTAAAAAATGTATTAAATAAAATTGTAGAATTGAAAACCGTTTCAGTAAATTTCTCGAAATTTTCTTTCTACGTAGAATTTGGAATGCATTTCATATATTGAAGAATGTGTTCAGAGGTTTCTCTGTACTGATTTTATTTCAAGTATTTTTTAAACTAGTTTTTTTTTTCTAAATTGACTTTATAAATAAAAATTTGATTTTTTTTTTTCTGTAGGGCAAAATTTTGGTCAGCCTATTTTCCTCGCAGTTTTAACTAAAGTAATCTTAAAAGTATTTCAAAGATTAATTCACACTATAAGGGTTTCGTTAAATTCCAAAAGTCAATATCTGTTTGTTTCAATCATAATATTGTGATACCAAAAATACTTATTACCTTTTGAGTTCTTGGCCCAGAATGATTATTTTTTTTCCAAAGTTCTTCGTAATCCACACAATTTGTTTCAAAAGGTTCTTTCAATAAAATTTCTTGTTCCTGTATTTAAATGATAAAAAATGATGCTCTTTTGAACACATTTAATGCAAATAACTAATATAATTTATGGTAAAAAACACATTACAACATAGTAATATATATATACAGGTGACTCATAAATATCGAAACAATAGGCTATTTCCTTAAGTATTGCCTTTAGACCTATACTTCCAATTGCAAAGTTTCATTAAAAAATATGCAAAATTTAATGACATAAGTTGAGACTGCATGGGGGATCTATTTTAAAAAACACGAAAATTAAATTCTTATACGGCCCCCATAGTGTAAAAATTTCAATCAGGTAAAGTTTCTTTATCCATTCCTGAATTAAACACAACAAATTGCATCTTCATATCTGAAAAACTCGCAGAGTTATGGCCGTTTAAATAATTCACCAAGTTTTAAGGGATTAGACACAAATTGAAATGCGTGTAATCCAAGGAACAATGTTACTTTAAGAGTTCTAGGAAACATGTAAAAAATATATTTGCTGAGTTTGAATTTTGATTTTTTTTTCTTTTTTTGTGATGGTTAACCATATAATTTGCAAACAAAATTACATCCTAATATTTCCCATAAAGTTTTTAAAAAATTTTAATGATTAGTATTTTTTAAGCGGATTTAATTTAAAATCTTTAGAGCTCGAAACATTATTCTCCGGATTTCAATTTTTTTTTTCATTTATTTAAAGAGGAAAGTATAACTTAGTTTTGTTTCAGGATTTTTTTAAATATTAATTTAAAAAATATTAACAATATTAATTTAAAAAATTATATAACTTATTTAAAAAAAATCATGTTATCAAAAGTAATTTTTTTTAATATGTCAAAACAAAATTAAAGTCAAATGAAGAATAATTTAAAGACGAAAAATGGTAAAAAGTGGAAAAAAACATCACGCAGAAAAACGCATTAAAATTTTAAACATTGATTGGCTCCTAATAAAATGTTTAAATGCTTTTTAAAAAATTACAGGTGAAAAAGTATCTTATTTCTGTAACTTAAACTTCCGATTCAGTTTAAATTTTGCCGTTTCCACCTCCTTTTTGTACTATTTAAATATCCATAAATAAATGTTAAATGCGCAATTTGAAACAATGCCTTTTTCTAACATGCCGACTAAGCCAAACCCGGGATTGGCGACTTTTTTTCTGAAGACTCGGCCAGGCCGGGCCTAACGTATTTTTGCATACCAAACCGGGTGTTGGTATGATTTATGACGGCCAATTATCTACACGAGGAATATGGACCTGAAGGGGAGTTGCATTCTGTGGAGGTCTTTCTAAGGAAACCTAACCCGTATTTACGCAAGGATATCCAAGGTTCGAAGAAAACCACTGACAACTCCGAACGATTGGGTCAAAGGGCCCGATTGGGTTTGAACTTAGCACCTCCCGTCTACCAGTTTTGAGAGCAGAACCTCTCGGACACTGGTTATACCGAACTGGGACTGGTTCCCTTATTCCTAGGTCTCCCTGGGCGAAATTTTCAGCCCCAGTCTCGAGACAATCCGTATTAATCATTATCACTGACTGACCTAATCCGTGCAAAAATAACTAAAATTTGGCTCAGCCCCAAAACTTTTACAACAAATGCATATATTTTAAAATGGCCATTATTTTACAATAAAACTTTAAAATTCATATTTTTAAAGGATAGTAGATTTTAAGGCAAAAAAATTAAAATGCAGTAAAACTAGTGAAAAAAAATCTGCCTATGACGGAATCCTTTCTTAACCGGAAAAATCTGTTCATCCATGGAAAATGAATATAATAGTTCCTGAGAAAAATAGACTACATTTACAACTCCTAAGATGGGAACTTGCCTATAACTCATTTTTTCTTTCCTATGTGATTCCATCTCAAAAGATTTTACTTTATAGAATTTTTCATTGTCTCCAACACATGGAATATGGATTAACGATATTAAAAGAGAAGTGAATAATTTACATATAAATAGAGATTCATTAATAAAACAAATAATCACAGCTTTTGGCGCTTCTTTAAAAATAATAATTATAAACATGAAAAAAGAAAATAATATTTTTGGTCTGAACTCCTCCATACGAAACAACTTTTAATCATATCAATGTAAAAAACTATGTAGAAATTCAGTCAGGCCGGGACAGGCTACTATTTAACTTTTTTCCAGGCAGGGCCGAACTTTATTTCCTATGGGTCGGTTCGGGACCGGACCTAGATAATTTGGCCCGTACAGACCTCTAGTGCAGATCACCAGCATACTTTGAAAACAGGTTTAATGTAAAATGCATACGCTGCCTATTTTATGTTCAAAGGAGAGGCATTGTCTTATATAGACTTTTAATAATGTACAATTTGTGGATGATCCCTATCTTGCATTCAAAATGAGTCAAAAACTTGGCGCTCAGAGGCGTGGATAAATGGTGTAAGTCACGAATTTTGGATTTTGATATCTATGCGAGTTTTGCAGATATCGAGATGAATTTTTTTGTGTTTAATTCAGAAATGGATAAGGAAAATTTTCCTAATTGGGAATTTTACTCTACTGGGTCCGTATAAAAATTTAATTTTTGTATTTTCTCATATAGACCCCCCATGGAGTTTAAACTTATCTCATCAAATTTTGCACCTTTTTTTTAGGAAACTTTGGAATTGGAAGTATATCCCTAGGGGCAATATTTAAGGAGATAGCCTATTGTTTCGATATTTATGAATCACCCTGTATATATATATATATATATATGTGTGTGTGTGTGTGTGTGTGTGTGTGATCTTGATATTGTAGCAAATTAAAAAAATGTAATCGATATTAAAAAGTATTATGCATTTTAAATTATAAATATTTGAGAAACTAGCTTTAAGTCAGCAGTAAATTAGGCTCCACTGTTGTTTTTATTGAAACGTGAATAGGGTAGAGAAACTAACGTAGAGGGAAGAGACAAATCAGTGAATACGTGTATATGTCCTGTAATAAGCATGAGTCCATATTTTGATTTCCAATATTCCATTTTATGTCATCCTGAAATCGCACATTTATTGCTAATTACGAAAACTTAATTATTGAAAAAACGGGAATTAAGGAGGAAAAAAAAAGAAAATTAACTTATTTTAAGAAATTTTCAAGAATATGCTCTCTACGATTACATAATAAAAAGCAGAAAACCAACGTTTTAAAATGCTCAAGTAATACATAAAAAGCAGCAAACAACTCTTTCGAATCTACTAACGAGATTATTTTTCAGGGCAAGATAAAGCAAGGCACATTGTGCTAGAAAAAGCAGGGCTCGGCAAAATGACAGAAGTCGGCTTATATACCCCGTACGGGTAGCGAATACGCCAAAAACAACCAATGAGACAGAAGCAGATGAAACGACTGAGTAGACAGATAATGTTCTTCTAACCTTGATCTTGATTTTTGGGAAGCTTACCACATCATTAAAATTCTCACTCTTTAGTCAATGACTTTTTTAGTACCCCTGATTTTCCAAGTATTTGCTATACATTAATTTAATTTCCCCCTTTAATTTTTTCTTTTTCTTTCGTTCTCCAGTAGATGTCGCTACTTGTTCTCTCGGTCGTTTCATCTGCTTCTGTCTCATTGGTTGTTTTAGGCACATTCACTACCCGTATCGGGTATACAAGTCAATCTCTGTCATTTTTCCCAGTCTTGTTTTTTCTAGCAGGCTGTGCCTTGCTCTATCTTGCACTGTAGAAGAATCTCGCTAGTAGATTCGAAACAGCTGTTTGCTGCTTTATATGTATTATTTGTGCATTTTAAACATTGGTTTTCTGCTTTTTAATATTCTTGCACAAAGGCTTTATTTTCCATTTATATGATTACATAATAGTTCTCAAAATTTCGATATTTTGAACTGTTGGGAAATCTAGCTTTCTTGAAATTCTAACACTGTTATAAAAATGATGCGGATTATAGAGTTTTAGGTATCAAGTTTCCTTTGCGATGCTGTCCGGATTTTCAAACTAATCCAAGGGACATTAAAAAAATTTCTGTCGAAATTTTTTTTTAGCTCAAAATGTCATCTCCGAATATCGTAGTATCTCGCGCATTGAAAGAATAAATACAGCAGTAGCTTCTGGAAAGAAATTTTGAATGGAAAAGCTAAGGTAGAAAAAAAAACTACAGATTTTTTTAATAACCATTTTTATTCTTTTAAATGAAATATAACGCTAAAATCGAATTTATACATCTGTTTATAATTAACCCCCCCCCCCTCTTTTTTCCCTGTGTAACTTCATCCAAATCCCTGTGATTTTAATTTTAAAAAGCAGGAAAAACGTAAAATATTTGGGTCAGAGTTTCAGGTGTTGAGAGATTGCTCCGCTACACATCCCTTTTATGGGGGAGGTGCAGGCAGCAAGGAAAAATGACAGAGTCAATGAACGATGGGAAGAAGAGTGGTGTTCACAAAAATTCAAGCGGGCAAAGGGCCTAATTCAGTTTTGCCCGGCTCCTAGAATTCAGTTTTATTCTAGAGACTGCATCTCGAATGGACGTACGCGGACGTGAAGGCAGAAAGTGAAATGCGGGAGGGAGTTTTCGAAAAGTGACCGGTTTGTCTTTGATACACAGCGAAAAGATTACTAGCCCGTTCCGATATAAAATGTATAGGAGTAATGGTTCGACCACGTGTTTGAGGAAATGTGAAGACGGCGGAAAGCCGGACAATTTTGTTGCAACCGAAGCGGACATGATTCCTCTTTAAAAATTAAGGAGAAAAAGCATATATTACGTTTTGGTGCTCCATAAATCCATGGTGCGGAGGTATATTTGCTCAGTGAATTATAAAGATTATAACCATTTTATCCATAAATAATAACATAAAAGTCGACGCACACCCTACCGTTTACGAGCGGCTAATGATTTTCAATCACCAATCGCTCATAAAGAAATCTGATAAAAGAAAAAACACCGTAGAACTCACTAATCGTGGATTCCTGATGATCTTTGATCACCTACAGCTCATAAGGAGCATTGATAATAGGAAAATCAGCGTACAACTCAGTTTTGACATTATTGTAGCGCGTGTAAGGAATGAAAAATGAAAGAACCGTAACAACAAGCGTAAATTGGATGCACCAATATTATTAATTTTTATCAATTTTTAATTATCATTTAAACATTTATTAATTTTTAAACCTGTATTTTTGTTTTAATAATGGATTGGTTTCTTTTGACTAAAGAAAATGAATCAACTATTTTAATCGGTCCCGCGATATCAGAAACGACTAGTTTTTTTTTATCATTTTTATTGAAATGCAACATTAAAGCGGCATATATATATATATATATATATATGTATTTATTTATTTATTAATATATATATATATATGACCATTAAAAAAAAATTACAATTTACCAACAAAAATTGTGAAATTATAAATAGATAGAGATTTGTTCACTGACAATTAAACTGTTCCCCTTAGCATATTCACCATAGATTTTAAAAACATAATAAAAAAAATAAAATGAGCAGAAATTGAACAATTTATATTTGAAGAACCTAGACAGAATCTTCAGTTCCCAAATGCCCAGAGTTCCACAAATAAAGTTTGTGGTTTCATCTTCATATTAACCATAAAAAAAGCTAAAGAATATGAATTTGGGACTACCAACACACAAAAAATAGAGAAATAAAATACTGAAAAACAAATAAGTTTAAAATAAAACATAAAATTCACATTACCAAATTGAAAGCACTGATGACTAAGAATGAGGCAGCATTAAAAAAATGTATAGGAGATTATTTGCACATGTTGTCAAAAAAACCATTATAAATATTGATGGACCAAGGTGTAATAATGTACAGTATAGCAAAGCATATTCCTCAGTATATGCGGCCAGAGCTCTCGACAGATAATTTAAAAATGAATACCACTATGTATTCCAAGGAATCAGTGAAGTGCTGCAAACTTAAGTATTTAGTATAATATCTTGATTTGGAATAAAAATAAATATATAGTAAAAACTATTTATATCCATTAATGAATCATGCTTTAAAGCAAATACAGTCTAGAGACAAATAAATAATAATTAAATAATATGTAAGTATATGTTAATAAATTTATACCATTATATTAGAAAGAATAAGCAAATGATATATTAAAAAAAATTAATTTCATTAATTAATCTTTCACATAAATCAATGTGCCTAACTATAACATATCACTATCTAAATTCCTTTGATTACAGTGCATCAACATTTAAACAGATATATAATTAGATATAAGTAAATAAAGTATTACAATTATGATGCTAATGAATTAATATTAATAATAATAATAAAATTTTGAAATTAATTTGTTACATTTAATGTGTCCACAAGCTTTCTTAAAAAAATTAAATAAACAGGTATATATACTTACATACATATGTATATAAATCTTTACACGTGAAATGGAAATGTTAAAACAATCATTGAGGTTTACTGAAGTAAGGATTAAATTTTAAAAATGAAAAGTAATGGCTAATAAATAATTAACTAAATAAGCTGCTAAGGTAGTAAAAATGATGATTCATAACTACAAGGGGTTTTTCTTTCTTTGAAGGTAAACTTTCCTGTTTACAACTAACAAAATTCCATCCTGATTTAAACGCACGCGGTACTACGTTATTCAGAGACAACATTTTGTATTTCAAAAAATTTTGGCGCCAGTTTTTTTAGTACCCCGGAGATTAGCTCAAAATGCCGATCAGCATAGAAACGGGAGTTTGTTATATAAAATTCTAAAATTCGCATTATTTTAATAGTATCCGATTTAGAAGCATTGCGAGATTTTCCAACTGTTAAAAAAATCTGAATTTTAAGAACTACATATTACGCAATCGTAAATAGCATGTTCTTGTAAATATTTGAAAATATATTTAAACTAGGGGGCTCTGCCCCCTGCAAGCTACGCTCGCCAACCCCCGTTCAGACACCGCAGAATCTAAAAACACGCTCATCTGATCGGTTTAAAAAATAATATAGAAGATTGAATTATACTGAAAAAAGCTGTGCAGATCTCCCTGTAAACAGGTTTCCATTCAATTTCCTTTGATTTAAAAAATTTACGGCCGAATCAGTTGCTGTTAAGACATCCAATGGTTGTTTTCGTGTTTGATTAAAGAGGATCAGTTAAACGTTTGAAAAGAAGCTAAAAATAAAAGGAATTAAGTGTACAGAATCTTTGTGTCCCGTTATTTTAAAATTTATGTAACAATAGCCTAAGTCGTGTGACTATCATCAAGAGTTCCGGGCGAACCACTTCGCTTTTTATATGCCTGGTGCCATTTTGGTACTTTAATATTAGCCAGGTACAGGTGATAAGTCGCCAAATATTATTCTATCACCATCATTTCATCTATATTATAATAGTCCAAGTCATGTAACTGCCATAAATAAATACGATCTGATCCCTTCGCTTTTCATATGAAAGTTTGGCCCAGATATCATATACGGCCCCATATTGGCGCGATTTCTTTCCGACGCTAATTTGGGGAAAAGATCAACAGCATAAACAACAACATCCGGCTTATCAAATCAAGCAAAATAACGATACTATGGCTCCCGTTAAGTACCCGTTGCGTATATGACATTGCCGTCAGAAAAAAATAGCGGCAATATGGGACCGTATGTGGGATCTGTGCCGAAAGTTTTCCATTTCGATTAAAAAAATCATTTTTTTTTTCGAATAATACTACATAAAAGCATTGTCGCAAAGAATTCTTGGTACTGTTACGCTAGCCGAGTGCAAATCTCGCCAATAATTATTTTTCAATTCGCCAGTTAGCATTTTTTTTTTCGAGTAGTAAATTAAAACATTGCTTTGAAGTTGAAATTAAATGTCATCGTTTGTTACATCATTTAATATTTGGCCAGATGCCATATACGCACCCGGTTTGGCGTGATTTTTTTTTAACGAAAATATGGCAAAATCCTCGTTTTCAAATACCAGTTACATATGTATTTTTGGTACTACTTCGTTATCCCGTCGAACAAAAATCTATCACCAAACTATGAGATTAAATGCCAATAATGGTTGATAAATGTCACATTCACTTGACTTTAAGCAAGTTACACGTCTTTACGTCATCAAGTGATTTTTATTTCGACGTTTTATTTGTATATTTATTAATGTTATACTATTTTCTTTGTTCTTTCGTTATTTAAAATAAAAATTATGTCAATTTGTAGAATTTGGCGAGTGGTTTGGCGATTTATATAATTTGGCGAAATGGGTCGATGGAATAACTAAATAGTATCGTATTTTTTAATTATTTTCTATTATTTTTTATTTTTAAAGGAAAATAACCAAAAAAATAATTAACTATAGAACAAAACAATTTATGTAATTTAAAAAAAGAAAATAAAGTAAATAAACACTTATTATTAAATAAACAACAATAGCCGGGTTATCATGTCAACCAAAATAATGCCATTTTGGCATTAATTAGGTACCCCGGTGCGTATATGATATCTTGTGCCTAATATTTTTCTTTTCATTTCGTTTAAAAAAAATAAAGAAGTGAAAACCATTTATTTTAAATGTTTCTGTTTGTATTAAATAAATTGATAATGAAATACAAATTGAATTATGAATAAAAGTAACATGATACATTTCTTCATTTAAGGGAGACCAAACTTCTCGCCAAATTAGTTTAAAATAGTTACCTATTCTAAAATCTGAAAAAAAAATATCTGTTTGATTAAAATTTGAGTTGCCATCATTAGAAAAATGTATATAAAATTAGAAAAAAATTAATATTTCGAAAACTAATTCGAATTTAAAAATTCTAATACCAGTTTTGAAATCTGCGGATCAATATTGATTTTTGGTGTTAATTTCATCGCAAAGTATTCCATATTTTAGGAGAAATCGCCGTGAAACATAATCAGTTGTTTAATCAGTCGATTCAAAGAATCGTTACATTTCAGCCGTTTCATATATTCGTTTCATAAGTTCGTTTCATTAGGATTTTATATATATAGGGTAGATTTATTTGATCTCCTCTTTCTTCCCGTTGTTTCAATATTTATGTTTCTGTAATTAGCAATATATGTGTAATTTCAGGATGACATAAAATGGATTAATGGAAAAGATATGGATTAAAACATATGCCTATTACATAACATGCACACTAGGGTGAGCCGAAAACCTTTTTTTCGATTTTCGATGGTGGGTAGTGCGGAAATGTTGCCATCGGGGGCACAAATTTTACATTAAAAATTTGAGATTTTTCTGACAATTCCTTCATTTGCCGCAAAGGGCTTTTAAGTTTTGCTCAAATGCTGATTTTCGATCTTTTTTAGCAAAAATGTTTAAAATGTTAAATTAAATTTATTTTTACTGAATTTACTTGAAATGTCATGTTTAGTGTACGAAATGCTTAAATAAGCTCTGATTATATATTAGTTATTAGTTAAGTGTATTTTGAATTAGGTTATTTTTATAGCCTTTTCCCATACAACTGAGCAAAAATTTTAAGTATTGCTTGGTTCGTTCGTCGGTTCCTCTCTTTTGTCTTTATTATGTTCCTCGCTCTTCTTTCGGTTTTTCGATTCTTTCAGAGTGCCATATTTGAATACTTGACCACTATTGTCAGAAGATTCAAAAGGTGGGAACTTTAAAGCAGGCAATTCGTCTGAATCAGAATTAGAACCAGGGCTTACAAAAGCAGACACTCCCAAACGCATATCACTATCTCACACAGCGTTCTCCGGATTTAGAACTGTTATATCACATAGGTAAATTGCGTTAAGAGCTTCATCTGTGCATGATGCAGGAATTGTGATAACCAGGAATAAGGATCTCGTCATCGATAAAGACTTGGTCAGGAGACTGAAAAAGAAACTTAAAAAAAAAAAAGATACAGGTCTAGGAATATCTTGGAGGATGAAAAATTACAACCACATTTTTTGATGGCAGAAATAATAACACGATGTTTATTGAAAAAAGGGAAGAAAGGAACATATGGCATAGTCGAAAGAAATACGAAGCACATGTTACTGATGACGTGCGAAAATGTACGTGTCCATTTCTACGAGCCTATTCCTATTTCATGAACATCAGAAATGCGGAAAGGCTGATGATTTGAGTACTCTATTAATCTAGCTCCGTTTTAGTTGGTAAAGGTCTTAGGTCAAGTGGTTCTACCATCTAGTTTAAACAATTGATGTTGCTGTGAGAGTGGAAGCTCGTTCGTTTGAAGAATACTCTGTTTACGTTTCAATAAAAACATCAGTAGATACCGAATTACGGCTGATTTAAAGCTGATTTTTCAAATATGTTTAATTAAATATGTGAAATTCTTTGTAGAATGAATTGAATTTATTCATTTGTTGCAATATTGAAGTCATATATATATATATATTATATTTAACAATATTACAGTAATATATATTCCTTAAACTAAATTAAAAAATCGAAGTTCTTATCATTTTAAAATTGAAATGATTGGTGAAAAATAATTATTAATTACTAGTTGTAAGAGACTATATAATTTTAAATAAATTCATTTAATATATTTTAATTTTATCATTATTTTTAGGTAAATAAAAGAAAAGCGAAAATGAGTTTGTTATCTTAAATTCCAATATCCATACAATATTACATAAGAATTAATTTATTACGCAACAGGTTATGATTAATAGGGTACAAAAAACAAATGATTTGTTTAGCTGCATCTATTTGTAAAATTGCAATGTGTAATAAATTTACAGCTTATCAAATTAATTAATTATTAGTTAATTAAGCCCTTTTATGTTGCATTAAAATGCCTTATAATGCATTATATATCCAAGACAGTTTTTTTTATTACATACTTCGATCTTACTCTCTATTTTACAATTTCAAGTGTTTTTTGTTTTTCTAAAAATCCTATTCATTGGCTTTACTCTGAAATTCTCAATATCTTTTGTCATTTATAATGATCTGGAATTCTTACACACAATTATAATAAAGGTGCTATCTCCACCAACCGCCTTTTGTCTCGTTTCTATATTTCAGGGTAAAAATTTAAATAGTATTATTTGTAATTATCTTTGACTTCCTTCCATGCACCTTTATAAGAATACATTGTTGGTGATCTTCTTCGCATAATTTAAATATACAAATATGTTATCTGTTTGAATTCTGAACCTAATTTAGTTTTAATATATTTAATTTCTGATTAATAAGCTGAAATAGTCTGATTTTCGTGGCATTTTTGACAGGAAAATCTGAAAATTTGTTATGAGTTGTATCAGAATGAGTATACAATAGATAGGTAACTCATATTCCAAAGATCCCCAAAATTATTTTGTAAGCCTATATATTATTATTTTTTATCTTATTTTTGATATAGAATAACATATCTTGCCATTTTGGATCTTCACTTAGACATTTTTTTATTACGAAAGTTAATTGTAATTTTAGAATATTGTATACAGAAAAAGTATGAAAGAGAAAAATAACTGTTGTAATCTATAGATAGTCATCGTCATTGGAAGGTAAATTTGTCCAAAAGAGCGTAACTTCAACATATTTTGCTTTAGTAGACTAACTAACGTTCCAAAAAATTATATGATTAACGGTCAAATGCAAATGATTATAGGAATACCTTATATACAATAGTCTAAATATTCGTTTTAAAGATTGTTGTCTTGTCTAGATATGAATTCTGGGAACTTACCATTTCCAGAAAAATTTTATATGTTCGGCCACCTTGTAAAAAAATTCCCCTTTCAAAAGGATTTACAAATTCAAAAGGAGAATGAACAGATAATAAGACGCCAGGTTCACTTGTTGGATTCATCATTTCAGTTTCATTTACATAAAAGGTTAAGATTTCAATAGGAAAATGATCTGAAATTAAAATGTAAATTTATTTGTGAAAATAGAAAAACAATACATGGAAACGTAATAATTATTTTGAAAAATTTAAATTAATTATTTTATTTTAAGAAAAAATTTCTAGTCCAGAAATACCATTCTCCACAATGCAAATTTAAATAATATAAATTGGGAGTGCTACTGGCAATACTTTCTACACTTTTAGACCGGGCACAAACAATCATCTCACTGGGTTGACGGCTGAAATTCTAGCTTAAGTTAAAACTTTTTTAATACACCTATAAGAAAATGATTTTAAATCACACGTTTTAAATCTGATGTAATTTTAACTAAACTTTTTTTTTTTTTTTGTAATATTCACCTGGAAATATTTCGATTATTAGAAAGGAAATATTATTATTTGCGCTGTCTTTGGCAACAGTAGTTAAAAAGATTATCTCGAAATATGAAATAAATCTCACGTGTACATGCAAATATACATTTTAATTTAAAGTGTTTGGCAATATTATTTGGCTATTTGAAATAGGACGTAATTCCACCCGCATTTATTGCTTTTAATACATATTAAAGAATTAATTGTTTTATATTTTATTAACCATTTGGAAAAACGGCTATTGTCCTCTGTCAGGGTAGGAAATCAAAAACATACCTGAAGCGTTTTATTGGTTGAATACGCATTTTATTCGTTTTCTGATGTGTCTATACAGTAATCTGTATTTTCCCTTTACTTTCAACAGAGATGGATACTTCTGTTGCCACTATGACAAAAAAGTAATAAAAACTACAAAAAAAAAATTAATAAATCAAAAACAAATTGAGATACAGCTTTCAAACAAATTGCATTTAAAAGTACATTTTTTTCTCTATACAACGGTGTAAAAAGTAATATTGTGGGATGTTTAGAAGTTTAAAAATGAAATTTCATTTAAAATTGGTCCAGGAATATTAATGTTTAATCCATGGCATACGTAATGAATGATCAGCTCCGTAGAAGTTTAAAAATTTACAGTACCTGACAACATATTTACACACATCGAAGCTTCATAAATGAATTTATTCCACAGAAGCGAAAATCGTCTGTGAAAATACTGACATTTACAACCAAAGATGTAAATGGAACTTTTGTACATTTAAGCGGATTGTTATTGCCCACTATTCATACGAATTAAATTTAAAAAAAATCATATGCTATTTCAATTAATTATTTTTAAAAGATAGCAATTAAAACATGTCACAGGGCGTTTTTAGTAAAATTTTATATTGGGTAAAAATTATGTAATATTTTTGCATGGAAAGTATTCATTTTAATACGAAAACATTAACATATATTTATTTTAATTTCGTCAAACCGATGTCGTTTTCATTACACCAGCTTCGAAAGTCAAAACGAAATCTTAAAATAACAATATAGTTTTCAGAAATAAAATTTTGCATTAAAAGTCGCAATATTTCAAAAGGAAGCTTTAACTTGCATTTTAAATACATTTTCTTATTTAAAATTATTATCTTATTAATAAAAATATTGTTTCAATGTTTTTCTAAATGTACAATAATATTGGATTTTATTAATCGATTTCATGTTTTAAATAAATTAAAATGCATAGTTTTAAATGATTCAAATGGCGTGATTCGCAAAGTATTTAACAATCGCAAATACATATGTTTAGCACCCTTTCACCATACAATCTCTAGGAACACTGGTTTCAATAAAATTTAATAAATGGCACATGAAAGTCGATATAAAAATGTTTAGTAAGTAATTTTAATTTGAGATTAGGCTTTACATGTGACATCATTTACGAGTAAACAAGAGCCAAAACCACTAATTAAGCAATAAATTCGCCTTTCACATCAGATCCCGCTACTTTTTATAGGCACCGTGATTATCGAAAAGCGCAAAGGAAGAAGGGAAATCGAAGTCTATAGTTAAAAAACTCTCTAAAATACAGTCTCTGTCCCCCATTCGAGCATATTCCTGCAAATTTCAAAGCTTTCATAAGCCAAAATTACAGCACAACAATAGATATGATAACGTTTATTCATAATTGGGGTGCTTTTCCATAAACAGATTTATTCCGCGAAAGCAATAAGCAACTCTATTGCTTAAATAATAAGTATTTAGGCTCACTTATCTTCGGAGCGTGAAAACGTTTTGATATTATTGGTAGATCTACAACTGATAAAAGTGTAGTACCGTGAAATTAAAAGGTAATAAATATTTGAAAGTTAAAGATATTTCTCGTACTCTTATTACTTATTTTTGAACTTTGTTGCTTCACCACGTTTAATTATTATCATTTTAATACCATTTATCTTTTTCAAAGTCACGTCTAAAGTGACCTGTTAATAACCACTTTTCTTTAAAAATATTTACTAATATATTTCTTTAAATAATATTCTTTGTCTCATACATAATTTAAAATATAAATTAAATCAATATCCTTGAACGGAATAAATATAAAATAGAATGAATATAAATAATTAAATAGAAGAACAGAGATGTAAATTTATTCCTCATTTGATCTTAGAAAAGGTGTATGAAATTTCATGCTCACGAAAGAAATTTAAATGATCCTATATATATAAACAAAAATAAGCAAGTTGGGATCACCAGAAGCCTTTCTACTATAAAATGTGATAAAAAGTAAATTATATTTGCTTTTAATTATCGAAATTTTTTGCTTAATTGATGAATTTATTCTTCTTTAAATGTTACGTGAAAGCAGTCACGGGTAACAGCTAGTATGTATATATATATATATATTACGCTTTCGCACGTGGCACAGAAATCGCGATATTTTGTTAATCGTTTAATTGCGATGCCTAAATGAAACGCATCTCATTGGTTACTGAACAGCATTTAATGCATCTCGATACCTAAAAGGGGGGTTACCATAGGGGGGACCCTGTTCTGTCGCCAAATACCCCCAAGTTTATCGCTAAATTTGGCGAACAAAATTAGTCGCCAAAAGTGACGCCAACTTGACGATATCTCTGATATTTCGCCAAATTCCTATAGGCTTCCATTGTAAACCAATAGGGCTTACTTGCTTACAGAAAATCAACAGATTGAGATAGTTTAATGCAACAAAAACTAATATTAGCTTAAGGGATTATATTAATTATATTTAAGGAAGTCCAAGTACATTAAATTAGGAATTAAAGTAACATGATGCAATGCTTAGCATTCTTCCCCAAACATAAATTTTAAGGGAAACCAAACTGGTCGCCAAGGGTGGATAGTATGTTAATAAACATTATAGTAAATTAAAAAATTATCTAAAAGTAAAGATTTTTATAATTAAAAAGGGGAAAAAAAGCACTTCCATTGAAATGCATTTTTAAACTTACCAGACACCTTTCTTCTTTTCCTCTGTAAAGGCTGTTGATTATTTTCAACAACAGAATGCAAACTATGACAGATCATTTTCGCAGTGATTCCGCGATTTTTTCGTAAATATGGACCAGATGGATTCTCATATTTCCTTCTTGTATGTTTGTGGTACCTACAAAATAAAATAATGTTACTGTTCCGAAAACATAAATACGTAATTACATTGAATACGTGGTTGACCAAAAGTCTTTGAGATATTTGAAAATTCGATAAATACCAATCAACTGGGGCACGAAGGTGTGGTTTGGATGAAATTGCTTCACATTTTAGTAAATACTCTTAATGCAAATTAACATATTTAATTCAAACTAGTCGTTGGCGGCCACCTTACCCATCATGGGTAATCCTTTCCCATCATGGATATGCATAATATAAAATATGAAATAAAACATGTGAAAACTATTTAAAAAATGCATTGCAATTCCAAAATAAAATTTAAACGTATATTCATATATTTTTAATACATACTATTGCTCTATTGCTGAATTGCAGGGACTACTTGATTATCCCGTCGACCAATTTCGACAAATTGTATAAATCACCAAACTACTCGCAAAATTATACAAATTGTTATAATTTTTATTTTAATAACGAAAGAAGAAATAAATTAGTAAAAGATTAATAAAAATACAAATAAAGCGTTGAATTAAAAATCACTTGATGACGCAACAAACACGTCTAGCGTGTTTAATGTGAAGTGAATGTGACATTTGGATAAGCCATTATTACCCACCATCTTTTTTCTTTATTGGTCATTAATAACCACTTTACGCTCATTTTTTGAAAATTTACAGATTAAACATAAACAACAACAACAACAAATTTTTAAACACAAAATCAGCACTTCAAACATTATTTGCAAAAAAGAAAAAAAAAATATTAGAAGAGGGGCAGGGGAAATTTGTAATTTGCAATCCGTAAATACATAAATTTTGAAACAGTAGAGTAATGCAAATGTTCATTTTTTAAAATATATATTGCAAAATTACAGCCAAAAAAAAAAAAAAATCTGAGAAAAAATATTTTAAAAAACAACAACAAAAATAAATGAAGAAATCCAAGTGAAGAAATTTAAAATCGGCGAAAAAATGGCCACCATTTTCGGGCGAATACGGCAGGGTAGTCTTATAAAGCTAAATATTCAAAATTATGGAAACTTTCAGAATTGTAATTGTACACCCCATTGAAAAATATTATATCCACGAAAGTACGTTCCTTGTCATCTTGCCATTACTTCATAAAAAGCATCTGAAAGAAGTAACGTTATTTGAAAGCTCAACTCGTGTTTCCGTGGAATATTGGATAAGAGTGCCAATCTGGAAGATGACAGTTCCCTAGTTCGAACCCCGCCGTAAGTGAGTGTTGTTTTATTACTGTTATTTGGATTAAAGAGAGGTACGCTGACCTTGATAAACGTGTCCGTAAAAATTGAAATTCATAAAGATGCAAGTGTCTCGAAAAGTTACACTTTTTTTTTTTTTTGTCTTTGAAGCAAAAATTTTTAAATACGGAAGTAAGGAGGAAAAAAAAAAACTGAAAAATTTCTGGAATGTACGGAAATTTTTTTTCGTTAAAATACGGAAATAGTACTGCCGTCTAGATTGCCAGTACGACTTCCGTTTTTTAACAGATTTTTTTTTTTTACGCTGTATTAGCAATGTGTTTAGTAATGGCATATGAAAAAAGAATATAATTTTTTAAGGTGTCAAATAAAGTGACATCAATTTTAAATGATTTTATGAATTACTAAAAATACAGTTAAATACTGGCATGATTTAACAATATCCTGATTTTTCTAAAGAAATAAAGTCCTATAATTTTTGCAAGCTCTTGGACACACGGATATAGAAAAACCGTGGTATGGAAGAGTTTTTTACAAAAAATCTTTGGGTACAACTAAAGATGAATTTCACACTTTAAAAAAAAAAAAAAAAGGCACGGTGCTGCAACTTTAAAAAATTGCCTGGGTAGAACAGTAAGTAGTAACAAAATTAATAAAACTACAAATAAGCATAATATAATTAGCTACTAGCACAGATAACAAAACAATCAAATATAATTTGCAGCTCGCTTTGAATTTGTACTTAGAAAAATTACTGCTAATCGCCTAAATCTAAACTTACGCACATGTATGTGTATGCTAACAAAAAAAGAAAAAAAATGAATTACACCCATTTCTACACAAACAGAGAGTAAATCTATAAAAATATATAAAAATATTTGAAATCATCAAAATATTAAATTGCAGCATTATTACATCTCACAAGAGGACCACCAAAAGAGATGCACACCGATTTTAATGAATTTAAGGTATGTTGTAGAGTTATTATACATAATTATTTCTGTGAAAGGAATTCTTCAAATAAGCCTCGCATTTTGAGAAATTATGGGTCAAAGTTCAGAATACGTTTCAAATACCATTAGTTTGAATATTTCAACATGTTGCCAAACGTCTAAATGTGTTTATCTTTAGAAGAATAAAATGGACAAACTATATTTCAAAGTATTTTTCATTCTAAAAATTAACGATAATAAAGGAAAAATTGCCAACTGGGAATGTAAAAATCGTCTACGGATAAAACATGAGATATAAATTATGAAACACACACACACACACATACACATATATATATATATGTATTAAAAAATCGTCAGCTAGACTTTCATAATAAAATAAGAATAAATCATTTTTCATAGATATTTTTTAACTTCTTTTGAAGACAAGTACTAGGTAAGAAATTATGCTCTGTATAGGAAAATTTTCCGTATGAATATTCCGTTTTGAATAGTTTTACAATATATGCCGCCCGATTAATTGTATATTTATTAAACTTAAATATCAATGTCAGTAATAATAAACATTTTTGTATTTTATCAATTGACATATTTTAATATTATTTAAAACAAACCAAGTATTAAAAATATATTTGTTTTGTTATTTTTTTCTAACAAAATACTATGCATTATTTCAGACTTGTATTTAAAATATAAAAAGGTAAATAATATTAACTTTATGAAAAGAAATTTTCTGCACAAATCAAACACAAATTAATTTGCAATTCTGCCAATAGAAATGTTAGTTTAAAAATTAGAGAAAAAATATATGGTTCCATGAAAAATCATAAACGTAAATTGAATTTTTTAAGAAAAATGTCAAAATTACAAAGGTGTAGAAATTCATAACTTTGATTAAAATTAATAAAGTATCGAAAGTATGAAATTAATTTAAAAAAAAAAAAGTGGGTTGCCAGCATCGAACTCGGGTCCTCCGGCTGGCGGACGAGTACCATGTGGTCACGCCACGCAATACTCGTTGAATGTCGCAAACTAATGAGTATTTGAAACGTATACTAAACTTTAACGTCCAATTTCTCAAAATCTATGTCCCATTTGAAGAAAACCTTTCACCAGAGAATTAGGGATAAAAACACTACGATATACTTTAAATGCATCAAAATCGGCAAGCATCATGTTTGGTGGTCTCCTTGTCAGTAGGGCATTGGGTGCTTCAAATTTAAAAAGAATGGAAAGTTTTGCTGTCTTTCCAAGCCCTAACAGTGTATATGAGTGTATATGAGTTCAAAATAGGGAGAAAAAATACCTTTATTCAACCGAGGAAGCTCTTTCTGTGCTTAAAATTTTTATACCAATTAGTTATTTTTTCACTGATACAATCTTTTATAATTGTTGAGCAGATGTCATTCTTCTTTAGCTCCAATCTGCTATAAATTTATTATTGTAAAGCTAAAATTAGAAAATAACATACTGGTTACATATTCTTTTACCTGCAGAAATTTATTTGAAATGTCTATTTTACACAAACAATAATAATTGAATTACTTAAAGGAACTTATGGCATAGCAAATTATATTAGATTTAAGATAATTTTGAAAGGAAACTGCTTTTATGTCAGATACAAACTTTCTTTTTACAGAGTTACTGTACTTAATTTTTACAAGTCTAAGAAATAGTCTAAGCTTAAAACAATTACTTAAAGCTTTATTTTTGCTTATTCAAAAGGAAAAATACCTATAGAAATTTTCCAAATTATGTTAATCTTAGATTTTAATATTTCTTTATGTAATTTTATGTATTTAAAAAATTTATGATTTCAGTCAAATTTAAAAAAATGCCAATTGATTAAAATCACGATTTAATCACTGATTTAAATCATCTGATTAAAATCGTTGACACCCTTCTTTATAAAATTAGGAATCAACTATTCTAAATTTAAAATAATAATCTTTCAAATATTAAAAAAAAAAGAAAATGCATTTAAAATTCTTTTAAACGTTTGCTTCATCAAAACGTTGATTTAAACGTTAATTTCTTCCCTTCCTTTTGGCGTTAAAATGGCGTGGACAAAATCTGAAAATTTTACTTCATATTTATTTTTCTGTTACTTATTTAGGTGTGCCACTGTCCCTCTGATCTTTCATTTTAGAAAGCAGATAAGAGATAACTGAGAGCTAATTTTGGTATATTTGAAATGTCGTTATTCAATATTGGAGGGGAGGTGGATATACTGGTAATTTAGACCCCAAAACACTATTCACAATGAAATATCTTAATATCATAAAAGGAAATATAATTCTAATATTGAAGAACAAAATACAGCTAAATGAGAGCTAAATTTTAGCACCTATGAAATTTCGATATTCGAAAGTGGAGGGGGGTAAGTTAACGCTTGCTCCCACTACTTGAATTTCAAATATATCTATAAAAATACCGGAGCAAATTAGAGCTAATTGAGAGCTAATTGAGAGCTAAACATTGGCAACTTTGAAATTTCGATATTCAAAAGTGGGGGTTAACGCTTTCCCACTTACTTGAAATTCAAATATCTCCATAAAGAAACCGGAGAAAATTCTACTATTGGAGTTCAAATTAGAGCTAAATTTTGGCACCTTTGAATTTTCGATATTTGAAAGAGGAGGGGGGTGGGTAACTTAAGGCTTATCCCTTAATTGAAATTGCAATATCTCGATAAAAAAAATAATAATATTAGAAAGAAAATTAGAGCTAATTGAGGGCTAAAATTTGCCACTTTTGAAATTTTGATATTCGAATGGGGGGAGTACATACTCACCCCCATAAATTAGGGGGAGCTCTCCTAATTTAAATTGAAATATCTCGATAAAAAATCCGGAGCAAATTCTAATATTAGGCAAACATTTACAGCTGATTCAGAGCTAAATTTTGGCACATTTGAAATTTCGACATTCGAAAGTGTGTGTGTGGTGGGGGGGGGGGGGTAGTTAACGATTGCTCCCCCTACTTGAAATTCAAATAACTCCTTAATAAGAACTAGAGAAAATTCTAATATTAGAGAGCAAATTACATCATTGAGATCTAAATTTTGGCACCTTTGAAATTTCGATATTCGAAAGTTGGGGGTGAGGCTATTTAAGGCTTGCTCCTACTTAAAATTGAAATATCTCGATAAAAAAGCCGGAGCAAATTCTACTATTAGATACCAATGAAGAAGTTATTAAGAGCTAAATTTTGGCTCCTTTGAAATTTCGATATTCGAAAGTAGGGAGGGCAAAGTTGATGCTTGCCCTCTGCTTGAATTTGAAATTTGTCGATAAAAAACCGGAGCAAATTATAATATTAGACCGCAAATTAGTGATAATTGAAAGTTAAATTTTGCTCCTTTGAAATTCCAATATGAGGAAGTGAGGGTGCTATTTTAACGCTTGCTCCTTGCTTGAAATTGAAATATTTCTATTAAAAAACGGAAGCAAATTCTAATATTAGGGGAAAAATTGGAGCTAATTGAGAGTTAAATCTTTCCTCTTTTGAAATTTCGATATTCGAAAGTGTGGGTTGGGGCTAAGACAACTCTTGCCCCCTGCTTGAATTTGAAATATCTCGAAAAAAAAAACCCCGGAAGAAATTATAATTTTAAAGAGCAGATTAAAGCTGATTCAGAGCTAAATTTTGGCTCCTTTGAAATTTTGATATTCGAAAGTGGGGGCGGCTAGCGTTAGCCCCCTCACCATTTTAACTAAAATATCTCTATACCATAACCGGAGCAAATTCTAGTATTAGAGATCAAATTAATACACCTAAATATTTTTTTATTAGAGTCACAATTCACTTATCAAACATGAAATACACTTATCGAATTTTTCATCCAGATGAAGTGTGGCTGAAAAAAAAATTAAATTCATGCATAACAAAAAATACAAACCTGTCAAGTAAAAAGAAATCTGTTATGTCACCTCCGTATTTTAATATATCAGCAAAAGACATCGCGTTTTCTACTGCATAGAACTTTTCCATTGGTATCTAATAAAATTAAAATTTTAATAAATTAGAGGAATATAAAATAAGAAAATAAAAATTATTACTTCATATTTAAAAATTACGTGAATTTTTTATTTACCAAAGGCTCAGGAAATAAAATATTTTCGACCAGTGCTAGAAGGTAACATTTTTTGTTCTATTCCTTCTATTTAAGATTTCAACTAATGTTACTCAAACACTCGAATCCAGAAATTTGTCGTATAATGTTATTGAAGTTTCTCAGCTTTTGTCTACGCTGAATTTAAATGCAATGTAAAAAAAAAAAAAAAAAAAAAAAAAAAAAAAAAAAAAAGGCACGTTAGCTTAAATTATTGCGACCAATTTTTAAGCTGGCGGATATCACTATGTAAACTGTGTAGAAAAAGCAGAAAGACACTCGATTTTTTAATTTATATAACTGTGATTTAGATTTACTGACTGATTTTTTAAAGGGTATCATTTTATACTCATACTTTTGTTGTGAAATAATAAATAAAATACTACAACAATTAATTTATAGAAAAATGAAGTTAACTAATATCACACTGTAAAAAAGTAGAAAGACGGCTGCGGAAAACTGAATTTGTAGGAACCTTTTGCTATAGATAAGGTAAGTAAGCATTACTATTTTTTGTTTATGTCAAAATAATTTTATTTCTGAATTTTTAGTTTGATTTTTTTAGAATGTCTAAAGGAGTACCTTTAAATAATTTTCAAAAAGACCCAGCCATAGCATTTAGAAAAGTGGATAAAATCTTTTACATTACTACATTGCTAAATTGCTTAATGTTTGTAAAACTGCAATTATCAAACTATCTTACAAGGAAGGTCTCCATACGGGCATATTCAGAAAAATCTGAAAACATTACAGAGTGTTCTTCTTATGTGGATATATATGTTTATAAAAAAATTTCTGGCGGAATCTCGATAAAACGTTCATAAAAAAATAATGAAAATTTCGTTTATTTGGCGATTTATCATCGGTTAACAATGAAATGAAATTTCGAAAAATTCTTTTTCATGTCGAATACTTTTTAAGATAAAAATGTTTTATATTGAACTTGTTAAAATAAATTTCATGTAAATAACTCTAGTTTTGTCAGTTTTAGTTTGATTTAACTATAATTTTGTCATATATATATATATATTTATAATGAAGTTAAATATCAAATTTTCTGAGTTAAAATAAAATTAAAATATATTAAAATTGATTGAATACCTCAAAAGTCCAATTGAGGAACCTGTCGATTCAATTTTGTTGCTATGGAAACGAAGAATTCTTTTTGTTATTGAAATGAATAACTGGTAAATGAATCTGGTCTTTATTTTGGAATACGCTTAAATATATGAAAGTATTTTTTATACATGAAATTGTTTTTAAAGTAATAAAATTAAATAACAAGCAATATAAATATGTAATTCGGAAAAACGTATTTATTAAACTCTCTCATTGTTTATGTTTAAATTCATTAAATACTTTTCACCCGCATTCCAAAAATCAATTAACAAACAATTTTCAGATGCATTAAAATCGTTTGCTTTTGGCGAGGAAAAGTACTGCTCGCCAAATCGCGAGACGCTTTCGTCTTTTCGCGCCAAATGCTCGAAAGTATTTTATTTTTTTTTTACGTCTTTCTACTGTAATTCCGCCACTAAATTTTATTGATCCTTTATTACATACATAAGTAGTTTAATTGGTATTTTTTTCAAAATATTCTGGGTATGCCCAGTAAGGAGACTTTCCTTGTTAATAATCCAGAGCATCATGGAACTAATAAAAACAGGAAGACCTAAAACACTGACGCCTCGTTATGAAAGAAACATTATCCGAGAGTTTGAAAATAAAAGATTTTACAATTTCATAGTTCCAAATACAAGCAAGACTAACATATGTGTTACGTCAAACTGTATATAGGTATATAAAAAAGTCTAATTTCTTTATTTTGAAGAAGAAACAACACCATCCAAAATGAACAAAAATGCATATAGCTATCCGCTTATCTTGTGCAAGAAACAACATTTCTTAAACCACGGTATGGACTTCTCTCCCATTTTCTCAGATAAGGAAAAGTTCTATTTAGATGGTCCTAATGGCATTGTATCAAAATGAGGAAGAATTTTATTTCATTCGACGCATGGGACGGGGGAGTTTGATAGTCTGGCTAGCAGTCGAATATGGTGGAAGGCGAATCTGGTCTTTTTGATTGGTAGACTGAATCATAAAGATTACATCCGATTGTTGGAATATAAACTCCTTCATTATGGTACAGAATTAGGTGGAGAAGATTAGATATTTCATCAAGATGGAGTAGCGATTCACATAGCTATTGGTGTTAAAAAATGGTTCCACACAAATAAAGTCCGTTTTTGCAATCGCGAACTAAAAGCCCTGACGTGAACATGGTTGAAAATATATAAGCGATATTAGTTCGTCGCCTATACAATGGAGCAAAACAGTATGAATCTGATGCTGAGATTCGAAATTCTTTTTAACGGTGTTTGTGACAATTTTTGCCAAAGGGAAAAACAAGCACTTTAAAACTCATTGCCAGAGTCTTTCAAGTAATAAAGGCAAATTGAAAGAAATCTTCTTACTATTGTTTTAATTTTCATATAAAATACTTATGTGTCTTCTACTTTACCTTCTCCTTTTTTTTTTACAGAGTTTCATGTAAGCAACAGAAACTATGCTATGAAAAACAAATTCTCTTCGTAATTTATTTTTGATTACTATGTTTTTATATTTGTTTAGTCGTAAAATGTTACACAAATAAAGAATTTAGTGCTAAATTACCCATTTTAGGGTTCTGTACTTAAAAAGTGAAAATGGAACCATTATAAAATCAATCCTATGTCTGTATATCCGCCTGTCGAGGCCATTTTACTCGTAAACTATGGAACGTGGAAAGTTCAAATTGCGGGAAGTAATAAAGACTATTAACCCAGATATTTACAGATTATTAGACGTTCACAAATATATTTAGGAAAAATATAGAGGAGCTAATAAAGTTAATTGCAAAAAAATATTTTCTTTCTATATCGTGTGGAGTATCGTGTAAAAGCTTTCGTAATGCTGAACTGTGAAATACATTTCTTTAAATTTTTGGTATTATAATTTAAGAGATATCGTCGAAAATATAGTGGAACAATATGTCCCCCCCCCTCTATTTCCGAATCTAATAAAACTGTAATTATGAAAAAAATTAGAGGTCGTAGACGTCAAATTAAGCCTTGCAGGAAAATTATAGTGAACACCCTAGGTCACGTAGTTTTTGAGAAAGGTGTTTTTTCCGTTTCTCAAAATTTCGATTTTTGGGCATTCTAGAAAAGATGTTGTAGAGCGCTGGAGGTACCTATCGTAGCAGAAGTCTAAAAGCATTGTTGAGAACGATTTTTAAAGAAACGTCGGTAATTAGCCGAAATATTAAACCTTAAAGACACGGACGGTTTGAACATACATAATGACAGGGGCGGCGTACTCTATGTACCTTCGGCTTTTAAATCGTAGATAACAAATTTTAATGATACATTTGTGTAATGTAATTCCCAGAAGCAGTATAAAAGTAATAAACGTCAAATTGTTAAAAATAGACTAATTGAATTAGAATTAATCACATACATACTATGGGATTCACGGCTAGTTTGCATTGAGTGGATATCTTACGCCTCCCGTGTCTTTAAAAGTTAATTAAAAACCTATCTGCAGAACGCGGCTCGGACCAAGGCGTCGTTGAAACTTTGTGACCTCCTTTGCGACCTCCTTTCGACCCTCCTTTCGCTTAGCAAAATGCCAAGTTTAAACTTTGAACAAGAGTTTTGATTCAGATACACTGTAAAAAGAAAAGTTTTTTACTACGCTGAATTTAGTTTTATGAAATGCCAAATGAAGTTTAAATATGCGCTAAATTTATTGTCAGTACCGAAAATTAAGTTTATCGTAAACAGATTAGGATAAAATTAAAAAAGGAGTTATACAGAATAGCAGTATTTGATATTATTTAGGCTTCATGTCTCTTTGAACTTTTATTGTATACCCATTCATACTTTTCTAGTATATACAGCTATACAAAACTGTACGTTGCATAGTTTTTTACAAAGTTTTATTTTTCTTTTAGCAACAAATATTTTAATAATACATTTAGTAATTCATATATTTATTGTACGGAACTCTCAGAACACGAGTAATACTCGCACTTGACAGTTTATTTAAGATAGAGGCGAAACAAAATTGCTTCGGAATTACACCTAAGCACCTTACTGCCTATAAAGAACTAACACCTAAGAAAAAAAAATTTCGAATTTCTAATTTTTTGCGCACTTTTTTTATTTGAAATTTTGAAGTGCTCACCATATATAAACAAGATGGATGATTCAGCTGGCCAACAAATTTGGTTCAGAACATAGTAAGTCCTGTACGCATGTTCAGGTCCATACAAATCAGTTCATAAATATGAGTGCTATGACAAAAATGAGACCTATAATATATGTAGGATTTGAATTTAAATGTAGTTTATTTTCCTTATGACGTGCGTGATCATTAAAATAACAGACCCTCTGGCATTTTATAATCCATGATTTGAGAATATGAGCTATGAAAATTCACGAACACGAGCACAAGGTTTGGGGATGTTCAAAATACGAAAAGGGTCAGTCTATTAATTTCTGTCATTCATGAAGCATAGCATCGACATTTGAAATGTCAATAAAGGTTTTAGGCCTAATCGGACTGTTCGAAAGAAAGTGTTACGTTTTAAGTGAGAAGTGTAATATTTGAAGAAGCTACCAACAGAGCATTGTGAAATTATCTTTATAGAATTACTAAGGGATCTGCCCTCCGCAAGCTACGCTCACCAACACCCGTTCAGACGCAGCAGAACCTAAAAGCACGCTAATCTAATCGGTTTTAAAAAGATTAGAGAAGATTGAATGAGAATGAAAAACACCTGTAGCGATCTCCCTGTAAAGAGATTTTCATTCAATTCCCTTTGATTGCGAAATTTTAAGGCCGAATCAGTTGCTGTTAAGATATCCAATGGTTTTATTTTTTCGTGTTTGATTAAAAGAAGATCTGTTAAACATTTGAAAAGAAAGTAAAATAAAATGAATTAAGTAAACAGAGTTTTTGCCTCCCGGTATTTTTTAACAGCGTTATAAAACAATTGACATAATATAATTTACTACAATTTACTGCTTTAACCCCTTCAAGGGTGGTGGTTCATTTTTGGACCACTTAATTTTAATTCTTAAATGCCACATTGGCACCAGAATATTGGAATGAAATTTTTTTATTTTTTTAAGTAAGTGAACAAAAGCATATTCGTATTTCGAAATTTGTTTGTAAATTCTTGTGCCATTCACTGATTTCAGCTTTTTACGAACAGAAGTACCTTGCCCCTGAAAGGGTTAAACGCATATTAATATATTTATTGTTTTAAAGTTTCCTTTCTCTTTTAATATTCACGTGTAAGTATAATTTTCAAGGGATAATTTTCAATATTTTCCTGCTTTTAACACGTACTCATTTAATAGTAATTTTAAAGTTTTTTTTTTCTGTTTTTAATAGTCCCTTGTAAATAAATTTTTAATCTAGGAAATATTATTCATTGCGCTGTTTTTAGAATTGAAAACAATCTCTATAATAATAGCCTAAGTCATGTGACTACCATCAACAGTTCCTAGCGGATACCTTCGCTTTTTATATACCAGGTGGCCATTTTGGTACTTTAATGTTATCCAGCCACCGGTGATAAGTCGACTAATATTATTCTATCGCCATCATTTCACCAATATTATAATAGTCTAAGTAATGTAACTGCTATAAACAATTACGGGCTGATCCCTTCGCTTTTTATATTCAAGGCGTCCATTTTGGTACTTTAATGTTAGCCAGCCACAGGTGATAAGTCGCCAAATATTATTCTATCGCCATCTTTTCACTTATATTATAATAGTCCAAGTCATGTAACTGCCATAAACAATTACGGCCTGATTCCTTCGCTTTTCATAAGAAAGGTTGCCATTTTGATTAAAGAATCAAAATTATTTTTTCGAACAAAACTACATAATTGTCACACATTTTTTTTTAAATAATAAGAAAATAAATGTAAAAAAACATTTAATAATAAATAAGCAACAATAGCTGGGATAGCATGTCAGGTAAATTAATGCCATTTTGCGCCAATTAGGTACTTCTTAAATGCCACATTGGCACCAGAATATTGGAATGAAATTTTTTTATTTTTTTAAGTAAGTGAACAAAAGCATATTCGTATTTCGAAATTTTCATAAAATAAGACATCTGTGGCTAATATTTTTCTTTTCGTTTCGTTAAAAATGAAGAAAGAAGCGAAAGCCATTAATTTTAATTGTTTCAGTTTTAAATGAAAGTTTTGTTTTAAATAACATGATAATAAAATACAAAATAAATAAATAAATAAATAAATAAATAAAAATGCGACGGGAGAAATTTTTGGCGATTTATCACCTGCGTCGTTCTAACATAAAAATACCGAGTTCTTGATTTCTCTATGAGGATCTTCCGATTTGGCCAAAGATTGTTCAAGTAAATTGAATTAGGAATACACTATGACGCAAAAGTTTAGACAATGAAGAAATTCTTACATACTTTGAAAAATATTTATTCAATTTTCAAATCACTGCTTGAAATTAATGTACTGTACATATAAACAATATTTATAACAAAGAAAAGTGGAATTATGCATATTGCAATAAATTAAATGGTAACAAAAATAAACTGCTGTCTCAAAAGTTTAGACACAAATTAAATAAAATCGAAATAAACAATTTTTAAAACCTGGCTGCGCATCCATGCTTATGTATTACGTCATATACACGAGATTGCATGGAAGAAACTAAATCTTGCATAGTTTGTGGATCGATATTGTACCATGCATTCTCAATAGATGTCTTAAGTTCCTTTTCAGAAGAGTATTGTCTAGCGTTGCTATAAACTTTGCGACACATGATGCTCCAAAGGTTTTCTATAGGGTTAAGATCTGGGCTACATGCTGGCCAGTCGAGAACTCTTATATTATGGGAATTAAACCAAGATTTTGAATGTTTTGCAGTGTGAATTGAAGCATTGTCTTGCTGAAATTCCCACTGAGGACCCCCTAGAAGCTCAGCAAATGGCAGTAGGTTTTCTTCTAATGTCTGTGTATAATGCTGTGAAGTTTTACGACCACTGGTGAAGGTCAGAGATACTTGTCCATTATAGCAAAAGGCTGCCCAAACCATCACCGAGCCCCCTCCTTGTCTGCGACTAAAAAAACGTCGAGGTTCCTTCCGCAAGTCATGCCAATACGATAAACAACCATCTGGACCATCCAGATTCCACTTTTTTTCATCGCTAAATATGACTGACTGCCATTTCTCTCCATATGACGTATGCTTTCGAGCCCACATAAGTCTTTGTAACTTATGATATGGTTTCAGAGCTGGTTTCTTCTGCATTTTGCTATAAACGATTGTTCCTTTTTCCAAAATTCGTCTACGAATCGTATCCTTTGATACAGAGAGTCCCGATGAGCTTTGAACTCCACGTACGCTCATTTGTTGAGTACTCGCTAGTCTTTGTATCAGGCGATCCTCTCGTACATTTGTAACACGTGGCCTCCCAGACCGACATTTTGCTTTATATTCGGAACCACTCGATAAAACTCGATAAATAGATTTTTTTGACCTATTAATAATAGCAGAAATTTCAGAAACGCGCTTCCCTTCACCTTTCAACTGCCAAATCCTTGAAACCTCATTCACTTGAATTTCTTTAGCTCTCGGCATGTCGACTATGAAGCGCAATCGTTTGCAGAACTTAAGTACTCCAAATTTGTGACATCATCGATTCTAAATTTGCATATGCCAGCGAATATTCAAAGAAATTTAGAATAGTGTCTAAACTTTTGCGACAAGCACATTTGAATTTTTATGAAAAAAATTAGTATTATAGCAAATAAAACGACTGTCTTTTGTACATAGCATTTTAAATCAGTTTTTGAATATATTTACAGGTTTTTGTAATTCTGACGTCATAATTCTACATTTTAAAGCTGAATGACGTCATTGTCTAAACTTTTGCGTCATAGTGTATAAGTAACATGATACATTTCTTAGCATACATTTAAGGGAGGCCAAACTGGTCGCCAAATTAGTTGAAAATAATATCCTTTTCTAAAATAGGAAAAAAAAATATCTGTTAAGATTAAAATTCGAGTTGCCATCATTAGAGAAATTATTTAATATTAGAAAAAAATTAATATTTCGAAAACTAATTCGTATTAAAAAATTCTAATACCAGTTTTGAGATCTGCGGATCAATACGGATTTTTGTTGTTAGTTTCATCTCATAATATTCCCTATTTTAGGAGGAATCACCGTGAAATATAATCAGTTGTTATTCAGTCGTTTCTTAAAATCGTTTCATAAATTTGTTTCATTAGGATTTTATATATATAGGGTAGGTATTAAAGTTCATGCATTGTTTTTTCAACGACTAGTCATTCAAATTATTCAATAAATTAACTTTTTACATGTCACCTTCTTACAAATTTATACATGTATATAATATATACAGGGGTTGAACAAAAATATGGAAACACCTCGTGAAATGCATGCTTGAATGTAAATATTGATTCTACCCAATCCTGTAGGCGGCATTTGTATGGCTGTTCTATTTTATCACTAACGCTGCCTGTACAAATTTCTCAATACGTTGCAGTTGTCAACCGTTGCCAGAACAGTATTCTGTGTAGTTGAGAGTGTATTATGTCTGAGCTAATTGAATTCGAACTTTGACAAATTCTTATTGCTCGTATCGTGTGTACTTTCGTTACTAAGGTAGCCGAAGTGTTCCATGTTTCAAGAGGGCTCGTATCGAAGATTTATAATGCGTACAGGAAAAGCGGAAAACATCATCCGCTAAGTCGCAATGCGGACAAAAGTGTTGGATGATCGTGAGAGACGTTCATTAAAGATGATTGTAAACCAAAAATAAGAAGGCGACAGCTTCAAATGTCACTGCCGAACTGCATGCCGGTCTAATAAAGCCTGTCAGCACCAAAACAATAAGAAGTGAGCTTCATAAGCAGGAATTTTCAGGGAGAGCTGCAATTTCAAAACCACTCATCAGTGATGTAAATGCCTGTGAGAGGAAAACGTGGTACATAAGCCATAAAACCCGGACTATGGAGCGATGGAAGTCTACGATGCAGCCTCGTTGCTGCTAAGAGTAAAACATGGCAGGAATTCGGCCATGATTCATACAGCCATATCATAGTATTCCATGGGAACCATGATTACTGTGCAAGGTTGCATTACTGGCTAGAATTATGTGAATATTTTTGCCTATCTTGTCCATCCCATGGTACAGTGTATGTTCCCTAATGGTGATGATGGATTCTAAGACGACAACGCCCCTGTTCACAAATCTCGGATCGTCCAGCACTAGTTTTGTGAGCATGAGAGGATTTATCGCATCTCTCCGGCCACCACAGTCACCAGATCTCAATATTATTGAGACTTTATGGTCTACTTTGTATAAAAATGTGAATAATTTCTATCCGCCTCCATTTGGTTTTCTGAACTTGTCTCTATTTTACAGGAAGAATAGTATAAGAGATATGTTTTTCTTAGTTGTTTCCATATTTTGTCCAACCCTTGTATATATATATTACAAAATTTACATTTTTTCGACAAAGTTAAAAGTATTCTATATAAATTTTCTTTTTAGTAATAATTCCGTATGTTATACCAGCTTATTAAGTTAAAACCCTAGTCTATTAATGTATATAAGATCCTAATTCATCTAATAATACTTATTCCAAATTGCGTAAATCAAAAAATGGCTCTAACTATTTATATTTCGTCAATAAAACCTTTTATTATTTAAATTCCTATTAAAATTCTCTATTAAATCCCGATACATCAAATCCCCTAAGTTATTTATTTAATTGCTAAAATATTATAACTTATAATTTATCCCGTCTAAAACCTTTTTCTTTTAAATTCATTCTTTTATTAAAAATTATACAGGTGTCAAATAGAATATTTCGATGCTTAAAACTTTTCGTCGACAGTAAATTCATTTTCTTTATCGTCTGGAGGAGAGGAAAAGCTATTTTTAGAAGCAATTTCGACGTCAGAGACTAATTTTTACTTATACCATGTGTGTCTGGGGTCAGGGATATGGAAAGTTCTGGAACAATGCTTCGCGCTAAGAAAGTTGTTTATCTCCAAATCAATCCGACCAGAAATTCTAAAAGCTCGTCTAAAGCCCGATTATGATTGGAAAGCAGAATCAGCTGATTTTTTTGTAACCTTGCGCCATTAAAGTATAATACTGATTGCGGTAGCCAGGTGCATGTTCAACCAGAATGAATGTTCAGCTCAGAAGTCCAGAAAATGCAGATAGTGTACAGACCGTGTACAGAAGTGTGGACAGAGCAGCGTGCAGAATGTATGAAGCCAGCGAGGTATGGGTATCGACGTATGTAAAAAAATGTAGTGTATAATACAGAGAGAATAAATGTGGGAGGTTAGTGTTCAGATGGGAGGTGTTGTAAGACTTCTAAAATGGACGTGAAACTCCTTTTTTCTTCATAAATTTCGATTACCATCTGGAAGTAAATCATAACTTTTTCATCGGTTGTTCTGAGAATTTCCACCTTAAGTCAATTCTGAGTATGTCAATAAAGCTGGATTACTTTTCAATCGACTGCATTTTTTATATTCCTCGACTGTTTTATTCTCAACAACTCAATCGGCCTAAAACGCCTGTGCTATTTAAACTGGAAACCGAATTCATTTCGATAAACGTCACTGCTTTTGTTCATATCGTCACATATATACAGGGTGATTATAATTCAAGTTTTCCTTTCAAAAGGCTGTAAAAAAAAGGAACCACTGGTCAGAATGGTCTGATATTTCACGTGCGTATACGCGAAGCAATAGGAATTATTTTTACGAAATACAAAAATTAGAAAAGTTAACCGACAGATGGCGCTGTACTCGTCATAAGATGCTAATTGAAAGACGTGACATGCTGTTGTTCTCTTGCTATTGATGTATGCTGTTGTTGTATTGTTGTATTATTGTTGTTGCATGCTGTTGTTGGACTCTTTGTTCACAGCATATCCACCACGACAAAACAGCCGATATGCAAAAATCAGTTTTTAACTGTCCCTAGGGCAAAAAGTGTGGAAATAGCATAAACGAAAATGGGCCTATCGAATGAAGTCGTCTTTTTGACTTTATCAATCAACTTCTTTAGAGTGAATGCAGTCATTAGGCCAGAGCCATCTCTTAAATCCTTTAATATTGGGAATTTCTTCAATTCAATTGCCGCGCAGTCATCGTTCTTCTAAAAAAGGCATCGATTACGAAACACTTCCCATCACTTCCTGAATGCTTCAACAAAACTTCGTTATTTAGGGAAATAAGGTAAATGAGATAACTAAGTAAACATTTTAGAAAATGCATAAAACGCGAAAAACTGATTTCAGCGGTTACCGTCCATAGCCAAAAATGTATTTCAAATTTTTAATAGCCCTGTATTCGATCTGTAGGTAGATATGTATACTATATAATGGGAAAATTTATTTTATCAAGAAAACGCATAACAGGTTGAAATTTCTCTTTCAGCAATTTATACTAATAGATGGAAACATACTTGAAAACTTCTGTATAGCCCTGTAGTTTTCATAATACTTTTATTACACGCCACAATTTAGCTAAATTTTAATTCAAACTAAACCGCGCTTAAAACTACTGAAAGCACATTTCCAGGAATTATCATCCATAGATGGCCATGTATCTAATCCCTTGCGTGGGCCTGTATATCATTTTATCTATATTCTACAAACATTTCAAAGTAAACTAAATGCAGTTCAGAGTAAAAATGCATAACTCATTTAAAAACCACCTTTAAGAAATTTACACTCATACTCAGTAACCCCTGCGATTTCTTTTATATAGCCCTGTATATGAACTATAGCATTTATACACACCATATAGTATGCATAAATATAGTGAAGCTTAAAAGCGCATATCATAATTAAAAATGTATTTTCAGCAATAATCTCTAACATACAGTACTTCGGATACAACATAGTATCTGAAATATTTTGTGTGTCCCTGTAAATGCTATGCACTTCGTATTATACATAAAATAACTTATATTAATCTCAGCGACGTATATCAATTTCATTATATATGAAATGGTTTATCATAATTAAAATACGCCGCAAACAATTTCCTCCTTCTGTACCATTGTGTAATGGAATTCTTTTGTGTGGCCTTGTAAATGAATAATAATTATTTTTTACACCGCTTATTCTACAGAATGCATATTTTAGTGCACTTCATAAATACTTATCAATTTTATTATCTTTTAAAGGGTGTAACATCATTGAAAATCATTTGGAACGATTTTTTCCCATTGGGCGTAATGTAACGGAATACTTTTGTCTGTCCTTACAAATGAACTAAACATGCTACAAACTTCATTTCTAATAGGGATTGTGGTATGGTAAATGTCAATAACATTCAAAATTTTCAGGGCAATCCCAGTATATTTACGAGAGTTGGTGCGCAGAAAGACGGGTAGACGGTCAGACAAACCAAAGTCATAAACACTTTTCAACTATGTTGAAAGTGTTAAAAAGGGCCCCAGCACAATTAAAATATGAGGGTGTTGGCCCAGGGGAGAGGAGTCCAAGCCTCAACTCTAAAGATTTGTACTTTGGAGGTGACACTATCAGGTGTTTGAAAAATGCGCGCCGTACAGTAAGATCAAGGATCACTGGACCGGGCCCTAGAGGGCCAAGATCTTAACTGGAATGTAGAAACGGGGGAATAACTGAATGAAAAAAGAGCGCCAAAAACGAACATCGGAATTAAAGGAGGCAATTTAGTAACAATCTAGGATACAAGAACTTCAAGGGGCACTGTATCGGGCCCAGGAAGTCAGGATTAGTTTATAAAGTACCCGGAAGACCCTAGAAATGTTGCGTGTTCGAAAAGTCGTTTCAATTTGGGAAAATTTATTCGTACCGGAAAATTCTATCATTTAATTATTAGGCATTAATTCCGATATCTAATGTCCGATAATCATGATCGAAAGATCCAATATGTTAAGGAAAATTGGAAGATAATCAGATTATTTTAAAAAAGCTCTACCAAAGACCCAAAAAAGACAATTGAACGTTGGTGGTATGTGAAATGTGTTGGTGGTATGGTCCGAGAATATTTCTTGTCGTTCATGTAGTTTTGGAGGACATGGGAAGTTGTTAGAAAAAATAAAGCTCATGAATCGGACAATTTTTAAAGAAATTATAATATGGGACCGAAAAGGGGCCGACTGATAATTGAGAGCAGGGTGATAAGATGAAAGCATGTTCAAAGGTTCTAGTATTTAGATCTTCAATTATACGAAAATAAGCATAGAATATTAATCATTGGGATATAATTTTTAAAAAAATGAGAAAAATGCTTTAAAAATGACCCTAAGGCCCAAATAAAAATATGCGGGTGTTCATCCGGGAAGAGGAGTCCAAGAATCAATTTTAAAGTTACGCATTGAGAGGGTGCCACAACTAGGGGTTGAAAAATGCATGATGCACAAAAAGTTCAAGTGACCCTGGATCGGGCCCCAAGCAGCCACGACCTTAGCTGGAATGTAGAAACAAGCGAATAGCTATAAGGAAAAATCCCCCCAAAAAAGTGATCTGATTAAAAGGGGGCAATTTATTAACCATTTTGGGCACAAAAACTTCATGTTTCCCTGTACTGGTCCCCAGGAGCCAATCGTCTTAACTGGAATGTAGGAAGAAGGAAACATAACTAAATGTAGAAAGGTCTCCAAAAGCAAAGAAAATCGGATAAAAAGTAAGCAAGTTGCTAACAATTTAAGTCATTAAATCTTAAAGGTACCCAGGGTGCCAGGGTCTTAAAAAATAAAAAAATGCTTGCTTGGATCATCCTCACCCAATTTTTTAGACTTCTACGTGCGATAGAGTTCACTAGCCATCGCACAGAAACACACGCACTCACTTAGACACACAGATAGAAACTTCTTTATTATATTATAGACATTTATATGGAGGACAAATTTTAACAAATGATAGTGCGCCAGAGAATAGATTAAGCTAACAAAATCATTTGGTTACTCAAACCAAGAATTATATTGGTGCTATACCAACTAATGTAGTTCGTCCAACTCTTTTTACTTTCTTATATATTTACAAGAATAAAGCAATGAATTCTTGAAAAAATTCGAATTCTGGATTTTGACGGATTTATACACATTTTAGAAGGTCCTCAACACTATTTTGTTGTCTTTAGAAAATGTCGGTCTTTGAGTCTGTGAGTCTGCGAGTCCGTCTGTAAGTCTGTCTGTATGTGACACAAATTTTGTGGAGGTTCCATCAAAAGACGCAAGAAAAAATGTACAGAATTTAACAAAATTTTAGATTCAGTTATATCCTGATATAAATTAGTGCTGACTAGTTTTTGGTACAAATTGCTCAACATGTAGCATTGCTATGCTGCATTTTTCACGATTTCCGCAATAGCTCTATTTCAAGAACTAATGCACAAATTTTCATCAAACATCAGATTCAGTTACACCTTGATAGGAAATGGCTCTAATTAGATTTCGGTACAAATCGACCTACACAGGATGCTGTATACTGCATTTTCACGATTTCCGCAATACCTCCATCTCAAGAACTGATTTTTATCAAACTTCAGATTTAGTTAGATGTAGACATAAGGTGTTGCTGATTAGGTTTTGGTGAAAATTGCCAAACAGATGACGCTTCTATGCTGAATTTTTCACGAATTCTGCAATAGCTCAAGAACTAATGCACGGTTTTTGATCAAATTTCAGAGTTAGTTAGCTACTGGCTAAAGTTGTTGATGATTTGTGTTTGGTGCAAATCGTCTAACAGATGGTGCTGTTAAGCTGCATTTTTGGGGATATACATGATTTTAGCTATAGTCATATCTCAAGAAAAAAGGCACGGCATTTCATCAAATTTCATATTCTGTTAGACCTTGACATAGGTCGATGCTGATTGGGTGTTCGTGTAAATCTTATAAAGTGTTGCGCTGCTACGCTGAATTTTTCAAAATTTTTGGGATACCTACATCTGAAAAACGAATGCACGGAATTTAATCAAGCTTCATATTTTGTTACACTTTCACGTAAGTAGGTCCTTATTAGGCTTATGTGTATACTGCACGACAGGTTTTGCTTTTATACTCTTTGGACTGAGAATTTTGGTTTTAGACATCTAAGAGGGTGGATGCCGAAATTCAATGATTTGTATGAAAGATGCGATGCTTATATCTCCTATTTAAATGCACACAATTTAACGAATGTATACCTTTTTAGTACGAAAACCTTTAGAATCCCCATGATGGACATAGTGACTTTCACACTGTGATAGCGAATTTGGAAGTATTATGCACTAGATAGAAGAAAGTTTTAGAATTGGCACATCCCGATTATTAGGACTATTATTTTTCTTGTTTTAACTAGTTTTTTACGAGCATAAAACAATTTATCATAAATTTGTAAAACATGTTACATATAGAAACTTAATTCCTTCGTTATTCAAACTTACGAGTGTCTTATTAGATCCACAATAGGAAGAGAATTTCTTACAAAATTCCTCTCTTGGCTCGATGCAATGATCGGGATACATTCTGCAGAACACACTTCTTTTGATACTGCATGAAAAACAAAATGATGCATTTCAGAATTGTTTATTTAAGTATTAAAACTTACATTTAAAGTTATACAAAATCGAAGTTTTGTCTACATGATTGAAATTTCAATTTTGGTTATTATTCTTAGGAATGGAAAGACTGCATTAAAAATTATTTATAATTAAGAATGTATAATAAGTTACAGATTGGTGCAGTTTTGTAATAGCTTTTCCATTCATTAATGAGAAAGAAGAATGAATAATGAAAAAGTTTGAGGGAAAAAGGCAATATTTCAATTACTCGTTTGACCATGAAGGAAAGTTCTTTAAATTTTAAAATTATTTGACGTTATAGATAAAAGTATATATTTAATTTTAGAAACTTTCTGTCTTACCTTTTTATTCCTTAATGAGAAAAAATAAATAAGGGAAAATTTTGAGGGTGAAATGCACTTTTCCTATCACTTGTTTGAGCATGAAGAAAATCTCTTAAAAATTGTAAATAATTTGACATTATAGATAAAAGTGTATATTTTAAATATAGAAACATTTATTCTTGCTTTAAGTTTATTTTTCCCTTAAGAATATTTTAAATTAGAGTAGAAAAATTGATTGAGTTGATGAGAAAGTTATATATTTATCTTAAATTAATATAGATGGCAGCACTATTTTTTTCTTGAAATCTTTTTCAATATCGTAAAAAACCCGTACAAATTTCAAGTGAGATAGCCCATAGAGTGCAACAATTTTTTTCTTTCTTTTTTAACCGAATTTTCTTATATTAGGAATCAAAAGTCAATCTTGAAATTTTTTAAGCAAATCATGGGCTTATTGATCTTTATGCCTATGCAATATTGCTAATGTCTGAATTTTCGTTTATTTAGTTTTTTGCTCATGCGAAAGAGGAGAGATTGTGATTTTGTAATTTTTTAAATTTCTAAGCTATTTCTAAGATGAAAGAAATAAATGGCAACTTCCAAACTTGGGTAATTCGATCTTGTTTTGAAAAACTACATCAGGCATCAACTTCACAGACGTTTTTGAACTCCCTTGATTTTTATAACGTTTTTAATTTTCTCAAAATTGCCAAATTTTATGTTTTTACAGCGCATTTAAGATTAATCAGGGTGTTACAAACTTATCATTACTAATTAAATAAGAAGATAATTTTGCAAAGGTTACAGTATCATAAAAATTTTGAATTTATGTTAAATAGTTTTCAATATATGGAATTTCAAACTTGCAATTTTGAACGATTGCACACATGACATTCATATCACAATATTAAAATATTTATTTGCTTAAAAGACGTTGTAAAAACACATTAAAAGTAAATTAAAATCTGTATTTACATGTTTCAACTCATTTTCTGAGTCGTCATCAGAATGTGTTACATAAAATTACAAATGCATATGAAAAATGGAAAAAAATCATCGAATATAAATAAGTAATCATATAACGCGCCCTACATTTTCGCGATTGCTCGTGTCCCCTCTATGTCACGACGCCGTAAGTTGTCCAACCATTCAACCCCTAAATTCGGGATACGAAAAGATAATGTATCGTTTCAAACTCCTAAACCTCTTAAATAAATTTCAATTAAATTAAATAGAGAACATTAACATACTTTTTAATGAGAGTAAAATAATCTATAGGTCTAATTTTTATTTATAATTATTCATAAGAGAGTCCATTGAAATTTATTTAAGAGGTTCAGTAGTTTGTAACGATACATTATCTTTTCGTATCCCGAATTTAGGGGTTGAATGGTTGGACAATTTACGGCGTCGCGGCATAGAGGGGACACGGGCAATCGCGAAAATGTAGGGCGCGTTATATGATTACTTATTTATATTCGATGATTTTTTCCATTTTTCATATGCATTTGTAATTTTATGTTATACATTCTGATGACGACTCAGAAAATGAGTTGAAACATGTAATATAGATTTTGATTTACTTATAATGTGTTTTTACAACGTCTTTTAAGCAAATAAATATTTTAATATTCTGATATGATTAGCAGTGGACGTAATTTTTGACTTACTACTCGCACTTATTTATATTTGTCACATGACATGCTTTATTATAAGTTTTGTAAATGTCTGGAACTGCCAAAATATTTTATTTTTGTGAAGATATTTTGTAAAGCTCCATTTGAATATGAATTGAAGCTGAGTACCAAATTTTATTAAAATCGGTTACTATGTGGCTAATGCATTTTTTTAGTTTTTGCTCATTTCGTGTGGAATGACCACTTTGTGAATGTTCCAAAAAGCGGTTTCCTTACAATCTGTGACGGTACCCGTGTTAAATGATGTTTCTTCTCGCCAATGCCTACATCAGGCTTATGCTTGCTCTGTATTTTGTCCTTACTTGTTTGTTAATCTTGTCTTATGAATGGATTGTTGAGGTTTTCGTGAATGTGGTGGTTCGGTTGGCTCGTGTAGAGACACATTCCGTTGCTATTGAGCAACAAGTAGTACTATGATACCAAAACAGGATGTATACATATATATATCCAAAACTAATAAAGTCGATTGTAGAAGTAAGAATTGTGGTAAACTTCTGATAAAAGCCTGGTCAAACTGGTGACATTGTTCAGAGTCTCTTTGATATCGAACTCTCAAAACTTAGTATGGAATTTTTACAAGTTTTTATTTATATATATGTGTTGAATTTGCTGTTAAATATTATGTATTTCTACTTCATAAAGTTAAAAAATATATATATTTATCTAAATATGAATTTATATATTCGTAGATGTATTCCAAGAGACAGAAAATGTCTAATTTTTTCGTGACAATGGTATAGGCACGGTACACCAAATGAATATCTAGCTACATACGTCTCTTTGTCTTGTTCTAGTCCTGATTGTGGTATAGTATTGAAAGCTAGAAAAATGCTTCAAATACGAAACCACGCTTAAAATGTTTATCAACTGAGAGGTTATGTGTTTGATATACCTGTCATTAGAATCTAACAACTTAACCTCTTCAGTCCCTAGTTCCACATATATGGACCTCCGTTCTGCCCCGTTTTATTAATGATGCTCGATCATAATTACAATTTCGATATCAGAATGATATGTTTCGATGTCTAAGGTTTGAACTGATGCAAGTAAATTAAAAATTTCGATCTAAATTGAAATGGGAGAAGAAATAATTCAGTAATAATCAATAATATTGCATTAATACTCAGTAACGAAGAGGATAATGTATTGTTATGGAGAATATTATAAGACCAAATACAAACATTGAGAATTTTAATACGTTTACACAAAAATACATTCAGCTCTAAACATCAAATGAATTACATAATAAAACAATTTTGGCAGTTCTTTGATGTGGATCAATTCTAATTAATTCTACCCCAATTCCAATCTGTAAATCTGGTTTCTGAGATATTTTCCTATTTACAAATAGTCCAGTATGCGAACGCATAAAAAGTAATGTTAACAGAAAGAAGAATTTTTTTTTAAATCTAAGAGTAGAAATAGTATCAGCTAATTATTTAAAGAGAAAATTAGTACCATTTTCGGTCTATTTTTAGAGACTTATACAAAGTTGTGTAATACAAGAGTAACAAAATATGGAAAATTTTACAATTATCTCGTGCTATAATAATATCCTGGTCTGTCTTAGCAACCACTGCCAAATACGTGGCAGAAGTATTTTTATAGTACTTACTTTACAGTTTTACTTATATCGAATACAAAGATAATTTGTATTTTAAAATCAGTCTTTTTACGAAAAATTGAGGTCTGCCAGCGTTCAGCTGTCACTGCACCATCAGCAAAAAAATTATAAATATAAATTCAATATTATTTTGCATTGATATTGTTGAAAAAATTGCGTCATTTGAAAAGTTTTAAGTAACTTTCTTGATACCATGGATAATGTAGAATGCTTGTAAAAATCTAATGCTGAACACAATCTTACATTTTTCAGCGAGAAAAGTTGTTGGTTGCCATATAACTGCTGCCGTAAAGGAAATAAATTGAAAAGTGAACGTGCTTTATAATTTTAAACAAATGCGAAAATTTGTATCGAAAAATATTTAAATAATTATAAATATATGATATATCTATATGTTGCACTAAATTCCAGATTAATCAGAATAAAAACCTGCTATCCCATTGGGAAATTTTGCATCCCTAATGAGTCATTTGCATCCTAATGACTGGTACAATTTGAAAAACAACTGAATTTTCATTTAAAAAAAAAAATATGACGTTAAAGAATATATTCTGCATTTTTAAACTTTATTTTTGTCGTTTTTTAATGCAATGTATTAAACGTATGTTGACATACTGCAGATTTACTGCGATGGACAGTTACGAGGAAGGTTCATTTAAATCCTGGATTAGATTTAACCTCGAATTTATAACTCTTTTAAGTAACGAACTTTAAGATAATATATCTTTTCTTTATTATACTGACTAATAAATTTGTTAAAATGAAATACCTAAATATTTTCCCCTCGGATGCCACAACCATGAAAACTACAGTAAACATAAACTTAGTATGACGGCAAGCAAACATGACGACATAGGTCAATACTAGATTTTCGGATTTTATTAAATTAAAATTATATCTCTTTAAAATTTAATCATCAAAAATAAGAAAAAACACGCTATATATTTGTATAAAAGAACTATTCCAGGGGTTCAGATAAATATTTTACTAACACTGTTTTCGAAACGAGATTCATCTATCATGGCATACACTTTTACGAACTATTTTGTCATTTCAAAAGTTTTTAAAAATGAATGTTTGCAATTGGTCAATCTGGGTAGAAATTAGCAACAAATCAATCTGGATGTCTATCTAAATACGTTCAATGTTAAGTTTCTAAGCATTCAACATAATCCTTGCTATTACGCAAGACTTTCCAAATGACATAGTTTTTTGCGATGAAATCGGTGCAAAATCATATTAACAGACAAACACACAACACACATTATAAATTGTTCTGACGAAAGTCTAGCAACAGCTGAAACTTGACATTCTATGATTTTCCGAAATGAGGCTATCTAACCTTAATTGTAAAATACAAATTATTTTTGTATTCTATAACTTATGCTAACTTATGATAATAATTATGATAAACATACTTCTGCCACGTGTTTGGCATCGGTTGCTAAAAGGTCGGCCGAAATAGTTTTACTCTACTGGATGAAGGCAACATTTTTCATACTTTGCTATACTTGTATTAAAGAACTTCGGATAAGCCTCTAAAAATAGACAAGAGTTTATAGATATGACTTCATTTTCGTCAGCCTTGAATCATTAGATCACCTATTTCTACTTTTAAATAAGGTATATATCATTTTCCTTTCTATTTGGAAACTTATACGGCCGCCTGCCGCACTAAAACGTCCCTAGCTAGAAATGTTAAGAAACATCTCGCCTTTGTAATAGCTAATAGCCTAAAATATATTTATCTTGTGTGCCTATTAAATAGAAATCAACAAAATTAAACGAGTGTAGTGTTAAGATTCCGTTAGAAAATATGTTTCATGTATATTGGAATGAAACTTACAAGGGAACCACTTTTGGTGTTGCTCGCACCTAGCATCGAGACCTAGTGCATTTTGTAGCCCTATACATAAAAGTTAGAGAACCGATAAAATTTCTCTGTTAAAATCATATTTTATATACTTTTTTATACTTTTAATTTTTTATTATTACATTTTTATTTATTTATTTCACGCCAAAAGTGAGTTACGTCGCCAAATAGGGCGCTACAATTTTTCCGACCGCTTTATCCAAAGAGTAAATATACAGTTACATATTACTGGTATACAGATTGCGATTTTTTTTAAAATAATTGATAGCATAAGAAACAAATATTATGTTTTTATTTCTTTTTCTATGCAGACGATAAATATATAAGTAATAAATATAATTCTATAAAAGCTTCGAAGATCATTGAAAACTATTTTTTAGTGAAATGGAAAATAAGCAAGCAATTTTCTTTTGAAATCGAATGGAATAAAGTTTCGAATGTTTAAAATGAAATGTTGCTGTATTAAATTGTCCTTTGGTAAAAGTAATCATAAAGTAAATTAATATTTTTACACAATTTGGAAAAATTACTGTTGCTAAATATATCGGACATTGCAATTTCTAGCCATTACAAATTCAGCTATGACATTTGGCTAGGGTTGCCGTAAAGCTCTACTTTTGAAAATAAACGCCAACTGTTTCCCCGCCAAAAATATGAATATAATGTTGCAATTTTTCAAAATCAAATTCTTGAGTTTTTGAAGGAGTTTTCGAACTTTTAAAATATTTTATACTTATTATTAACTAATTTTTATTTTTAAATGCTTTTCTTTAAAAAAAATTCAATGTTAATAGTCCAATAAGTGGTCTCGAAAATTGCATTTTCTGAAAGTTATGCTGCTGTAAAATCAAGAAATATTATTTTAACAGAAAATTTTTATCGATTCTCAAACTTCATAATATAGGGCTTTAAAATGCACCAGGTCTCAATGCTAGGTGCGAGCAACACCAAACGTGGTTCCCTTGTTAGGATAGAACATGAGCTCTACACAAAGTTGTTTGTGTTCGTGTATAGGATTTAATAATGCTGCCTAAAAGTAAATATAAGTTTTGAGATTTGGTACTACAGCAGTATGGAGGATGTTTAAGTACAACACTATTAGAGGAATTAATTTTTAAAGGAAAGTAGGGGAGATGGGGGATGATTGGGACATTTTCACAAAAATATTAATTTTAATTTTTTCATTTAAGTTGTTATCAATATTATATATTACATTTCACACATTATTTGACTACATCTATGCACAATATTTATTCTAAATTATTATTATACAGAAAAGTATTATGAAATCAAAAACACGTTCCTCCCTGTCCCAATCTTCCCCACAGCAGGGATGAGTGGGACACTAATAGGGATGGATGGAACACAAAGAGTTGCCACCCCGTATTCAATTTTACCAGCTTAAAATTTATAATTATAAACTTATATATAATTATATTTGTAATACATGATTTTATGTATGTATGTTCTATCAGGAAATAGATTAAAAACAATCCTATCTCATCTGCGTTAATGATGTCTTTTTTGAGTAGTTACACACAAGAAAGGGCAATGTTTTTTCCAACAACTCTTTAACGACTGCAATATTTACTTCATCTGCCTCACCACAAATAAACTTGTAAGACATACTATGCCTCTTCTTCAATCGGTCGATCCAACCGTTGGATGCCGTCAAGTTCTGCATTTCAAGTCGAGAAGAAATTTCAAGCGCCTTTTCTTTCAAAATCAAGCCATTAATTGGAATCTTGGCTACACGGACTTGTTTAAACCACACGTTAAAAATCTTTTCCAGTTCCTCAAAAGGAGAGGTTTTCAATGTTTTTCTTTTCTTTTTTTTTTTTTTCAACAAATTTTCCAGTTTTTCAGATTTTAATTCCACAGAGACGTCTTGTTTTAGAACGGTCTGCAACGTAGAATAAGCGACGCCGAACGATTTTGCGAGATCAACTTTAATTCCTTTGAAAACTTTGGATTTTTTGATAATTTCTGCCTTTTCGGCTATAGAGAAACATTTTCTTTTAGATTTCCTACTTTTGACTATCAATCACTAACCCGGTAATTCTCCGTCAACTTCAACCTCGCGTTTCGGAGCTTAACTCTCGGTTGAATGCGAAATCCAATTCTCCGTTTACCCAACCTGACGAAATTCGAGGTAAATACTAACCTGGGGTTGACTTACTCAACCAAGCTCTGGTAGGTAGGTTAGTGAACCGCGCATGCCTATTAGAAAGAAAGATGGCGGTCGTTTTAAATTGTGCGCTGATGCTTCTTTTTTAAAAACAAAGCTTTTTGGAATTTACTAATTAAACGAAGCATTAAAGATGGAATTATAAAAGAATGTGTCACTTACATTTCCCCCCCCTTTTTTTTTGGATATTTTTGCTCTATGAATGCAAAATTATACTAATTTGTGTGTCGAAAACGAAGCTTCAAATTTTATTGATTTACAAACTATTTTCTGGTGGCGCCATCTAACAAATCTAAATGGAAATATGTTCTTTCAATACCAATTTTGTAAAAATATATGATTCAAAACTCTTTCTTTCTCTCTCTCTTTTTTAATAATAATGAAAAAATAGAAAACAAATTTTCTTCCATTTGAGTCCCTCGTTCATAGTTGCTTAAAGCATGAATTTTCTACCGAATTGTGTATATGTGATCAATTGTTCATAATATATAAATAATTATTTTTTTATTACATACTTAGTAAGTTTGAAATAATGATTTTTGTTTTAAAGAAACATTTTTTCAGAAGATTTTTTTTTTTTTAAATTTCGCAATACATCAAGAATATTAATACATGTTCTCGGCCTTCTTCTAAAGTTATTAAACATGATCTCTAAAAAAATGTGTAATAATCAACACAGGATTTTCTAAGGCCTCGTCTTTTTTTTTTTTTTTTTTTTTTTTTTTTTTGCTACCGGCATGCTATTTTATCCAAGATATTTTAATTGAATCTGTACAGACATTTGTTAATAAAATGTATATGCATTAGAAATAATTATATGAAAATATCTTCATATCTAATATTCATTGTAAAAAATAAATAAATAAACCTATTGCATTATTTACTTTTATTCTACTTAATACTACTAGTTTGATCAGATAATTGTTTATTAAACTTACATTAAAGAAAATGATTTTTTTAATCAAGATATTTTTTAATCAACTGTTTTTTAAGAATTTTATTGTTAAGAATTTTATTGAAACTTTTGTTCTGTAAACGAACAAAATAATGAAATCAAAATGGTAATTGCACATTTACTTATAAGAATTTTTTATTTAAAAATTAAACATGATAAGTATATGCATTTTGTTTATTAAACTTACATTAAAGAAAATGATTTTTTTAATCAAGATATTTTTTAATCAACTGTTTTTTAAGAATTTTATTGTTAAGAATTTTATTGAAACTTTTGTTCTGTAAATGAACAAAATCATGAAATCGGAATGGTAATTGCACATTTACTTATAAGAATTTTTTATTTAAAAATTAAACATGATAAGTATGCATTTCCAATTTCAATACTGCCTTTAGTTTTGTTATTGAAAAGAAACAGATTAAGATGGTGTCAAGGAAGGACAGAACTCGCAGAGAGGATTGCTAGGTCATGTGATTCCTTTGGCCAATCAACTACGCAGATTTCAAGCGAGAGTTGACTAACTCAGGTCGACTAATCGCGGCTTGAATGTTATCGATGAATTCAAAATATTAACTGGCGGTTAGATTTGTCAACCGAAGGTTTCTCAACTGAGAGTTGAACCGCGAGTTAAAGGTTAGTGGAGAATCGACCGGTTAGAGATAACATAAAAAAAGCTACTCCACTGCAGGTTGAAATGAATAAACGACGTAAAAAGAATCCCCCCGATATCACGTGATGGAGCTTTGGTCAAGTGCTGGTGGACGAATAACAGTTCATCGTTACTTTCTCACGGGTTACTAACGGGGAGGGAAAGAACTTGTTTTGATAACAAACAACCAGTTGACCACGTGGAAAGCACTTTTGTTCTTTTGGAACTTTTTCAAACATAATTCTAGCTATTGCGCAAGACTTTCCAAATGACGTAGTTTTTTGCGATGAAATCGATGCAAAATCATTATGAACAGACAAACACACAACACAGATTATAAATTATTCTGACTAAAGTGATATATGGGATCTTATGAAATGTGATTTATAGATGAAAGTATGTTATATAATATTTACTTGTTCCTTTTAGCACCCACTTCACTCTAATCATCAAAATACTTATTATTTACACATAATAAGAATAAATTGTGTATTTGATTGTGAATTAATTATAATAATTAGTACAATTATGAAGAGCTTGAATCAAGGCAACAGGTTGACGCAGTTCTTTTAATTTTTCATTACTATATTCTTTTACGTCTTTATTCGCTGAAATAGCGGGAATCGTTGAGAGTAAATAACGTAGAATAAATTGTGTATTTGAATAATTGAAATAATTATAATAATTAGTACAATTATGAAGAGCTTGAATCAAGGCAACAGGTGGACGCAGTTCTTTTAATTTTTCATTACTATATTCTTTTACGTCTTTATTCGTTGAAATAGCGGGAATCGTTGAGAGTAAATTACGTAGAATAAATTGTGTATTTGAATTATTGAAATAATTATAATAATTAGTACAATTATGAAGAGCTTGAATCAAGGCAACAGGTTGACGCAGTTCTTTTAATTTTTCATTATTATATTCTTTTACGTCTTTATTCGTTGAAATAGCGGGAATCGTTGAGAGTAAATTACGTAGAATAAATTGTGTATTTGAATAATTGAAATAATTATAATAATTAGTACAATTATGAAGAGCTTGAATCAAGGCAACAGGTTGACGCAGTTCTTTTAATTTTTCATTATAATATTCTTTTACGTCTTTATTCGTTGAAATAGCGGGAATCGTTGAGAGTAAATTACGTAGAATAAATTGTGTATTTGAGTAATTGAATTAATTATAATAATTAGTACAATTATGAAGAGATTGAATCAAGGCAACAGGTTGACGCAGTTCTTTTAATTTTTCATTATTGTATTCTTTTACGTCTTTATTCGTTGAAATAGCGGGAATCATTGAAAGTAAATGACGTAGAATCGAGGTAATTTTAACATTATCGGAATGCGAATTGTTCGGAACGGACGAAAAATAACGAACGGAGCAGAATAATGTTTGAAACGGGTTACGTAAAATCGGGATTCCACTGTATGCAGAAAAAAAATATATTACCTACATTGCTTAAGGATAGATGCTAAAAAGAGAAGAAGTCGAGAAGGGATAGATGTTAAGATATTTCATTCAGTTGGTTCTACAGTTAATGTTAAATTTTTGTATTAAATATGTTTAAAGCAATTGAACTTGATATAAATAATAATAATAATGAGCAAAAGACATGATTTGTTTGGATTCGCGAAGTATTATTTAATAAGATAAATATTTGAAAGTAACAATATTTTTTTATTATTATTTTTGCATCTTTATTAAGCAAAAACTTTATTTTATGTTTTGGCGCATTTTAAGTTTAGAAATGTAAATTCAGCCAAATAACTAAGAATTTCCCAGGTATTTTTTATTTATCATATAAAGAATTTAATAATTAATTTTATTTGTTTACAATTCCTTTGTTGCCACTTTACAAAAAAAAATTATAATATAATTCTCTTAAAATGCGTAAGTATCGTCTGCGTAAATGATTTCACATAATAAGAATAAATTGTGTATTTGAATTCTTAATACTGAAAAATACTTTTATAATTGAATGTAAATAATTGAATGTTCACAAATTTTAATTCATTAAAAATATGCTATAATTTTCATAAAAAAAGGCATTTTAAAAATTTCATAAAAGAACTCATGAAACTATTTAATTAATCATGATTCTATCTATAATTACTAACTCCATAATTTATTTTTTCTTCTGAAAATATACGTGTTTCATTTTTTATTTGCAAAAATGCGTCCGTAATGGAAAAACATGTAAAATAAATGAATTAAAAGAAATAATTTTTTTAGTATTATTCTGTAAAAAAAAAATAATAATATTGTGCAAATCTACAGATCATAATTCATTCTTATGTTTAACTTCAAGTCAAAATACTGAATAATTTTTTTGTAAAGTGTACGACAAAATGTAATTTGTGTAGCCTAGTAGAAGATTCGCTTCGCTTATCCTAACTGGGAAAAGCCATGCTTTATTTGGATTCGCAAAGCATTATTTGATAAGATAAATATTTGAAAGTAACAATATTTTTTAATATTATGTTTGCATCTTTATTAAGCAAAAACGTTATTTTATGTTTTGGCGCATTTTAATTTTAAAAATGTAAATTCAGCCAAATAACTAAGAATTTCCTTGGAATTTTTTATTTATGATATAAGACTGGTATAAATAAAAATATTTTCGAAGCAAAATTTTGCAAAATATTTTTTAATTTTCAACTAAAAGCTCTCTTAAAGATGTTTTTACATTTTACAATAGCCACTAGTGTTTTCTCAAGTGGTTTGAAATTGGTATGCTTCCAATCTTTGTAATTCACATCAAATAATCTTTGATAGCAATTTTAGAATAATATATTCGACGAGAGTTTGAAGAAAGTTACTTCCTTAAAATCCTATTTTCTGGAAAAACATTTGAAACCTGCTCTCGTTGATACTAAGAATTATTAAATTTAAAACTTTTCATTCTAATTTCTTCTTCTTTTCTTCATGTTAGCATATGAGAATTCTTGATATTGTAGAATCTCTCGTAAGGAAAATTTCTATTGAATGCTAAATCTTGAAGGGTTTTCATTCTCGACAACGCTACGTACGTTAAGCCAACTGATGTCTCTTTATCCCCAGTATCTACGGCTGCTTTGTCTAATGTTAAAAATTAGGATTTATGAATTGTAACTGCAAAATCTAACTGCAGAGGAAATTGTTTTCTTGATCAATTTATATTTCCATTTTTTTCCAGAATTTAGTTATTGGTGGAATCGAAACGCAGCCGTTCTCATAATTTGAATGACTGTAGTTTTCAAATTTAACCATGATTATTCGCAGAATCTGGTCTGGTGGTCCGTGATTTTCTTCATAAATAATATCTGCAACATAGCCTAAAGCCCTTTTACTAAACATTTTTCAGTCTACTACTTAGAATGTAATATTACTTTAGACCCAATTGATAAAGTAAGGAATGGTTCAAGTCCGTTTGTCATTTCAGAATCGGCCAACTTTGCTTTAGTACAATTATGAAGAGCTTGAATCAAGGCAACAGGTTGACGCAGTTCTTTTAATTTTTCATTATTATATTCTTTTACGTCTTTATTCGTTGAAAACAGCCTAATTGTATCTTTAAGTAAATGCTGTTCGCTTTTTAAAAGAGAATGAAAGCTTCGATTCATTAATATATCTTAATCTTCAATAGTGCATTCTCCATTGCTTATTCGATCAAGTATGCTACAAAATATTTCTTGAGTTTCATCTTTCAGGAAGGATCATGATGAAAAAAATATTTTTTGAATAGTCGAAGAAAATAACAATTGTCCTTCCAACACTTCCTTGATTTTTGTCACTGTAAAGAGGCCTGTAGTTTACTGGAGGTTCTTGTTTGATATCTCCAAATATATATAAGAACATTCCATCAAATGGTTCATCTTGTTTCGATAGCACAGCACTACGTAATCGTAAATCTATTTTTCGCAAAAGACTGCATTCAATCATACTCTTTCCATCTATAATTATAAATTTACAATTTCGAAACTCCTCCTGAAGTTGACTAATCGAATATGGACTAAGATCTTTTTGCTGTTAATTTAGTCCCAATAAAAGTTTTGGATGAATCGTTGATCCATTTATATTGACTGCGGCAACACCAGTAGGTGCAAGCAATTGAAAAGGAGATGGACCACATGTTTCCTTTAATCGAGTGGTGAAGTAATGTATTAAAGTACTTTTTTCAGAACCTGCTATTCCTTGGACAACAATTCATTTTTTTTGGCATTTCTCGCCTATGACATTGCAAGAAATTGAGCTGTTCTTCAAAAATATTTATTATTTTTTTCTGTTCATGGGAAAAGACAAAATTTGGCGAATTAGAAGGAACAGTGACACTTTTTTTCACTCTCTTTCACTTTTTCATTTACAATAAAATTCTGTAATTTATTAAGCAAATCTTGACTTTGAATGGTATGCCAGTTATACTTTATATAAATATCTCTTCTGTCCAAATATAATTCATTCTGTGCATTATTTTGTCTTGAAGCGACATTTATCCAGTCAAATGGTTGATCGATTTCAGTAGATTCTATTTCTTAAATTTCTTCTTCATCTTCTAAATTTTGCAAAAGATATTCCAAATCCAATATCTGACTTTTATTATTTTCAAAGTGCTGTTTCTATATAACTTTCAATGAAGCATTATTTGGATTCATAATTTGAAAATCACGCTAAGGAATATGCAGCATAACTTGTTACTTATAGAAATCTTCACTATTTACATTATTGGGATTATATTTCAATTTCGGTGTGATTCTGGGGATAAATGGTCTTTTTCTGATACTGAACTTTTCACCGCATTTATAAACGTTTGTAAAATAATTCTGCAAGACATATTTTCAAATCTCAGTGGGCGTTGCTGTTACTTTTCCAAAATATTTGAAACGGATATGCTTCCATCCTCCTTATACTTTCTAATTGTTCTCATGCGCCCCTTGCTAAATTAATGGTGACAAACTGACGAGATGACTTATACAAAGGCCATCCCATTAACATCCAAAATATTTCCTGGGCAGAATAATCACGTTCAGCACACATTTTTATTAAAATCTTCTGAATTATCTGCTAAAAATTGATATTATCGCGTGATTCTTGAATTGTTTGTCTGATGAAATCTTTCATCCCTTCTGACCTGGGTTCACATTTGCTAGCATTTTAGCAATATATTTTAGAACTGCATGAAGGGAAATCACTGCTTGGGAATCCATGTTTGCTCGCCAAATTTTAAAATTTTGTAGGCTATGACTGTTTAAATAAGGACTATTTCTTTTTTAAATGTATTCGGAATCATTATTATGGAACTGAATTTTACATTCGTGAGAACATTCTTTGGGAAATTTGAAATGGCATGTGACTTTCGAAGAACCTTTTTTCTTTCTCTTAAAATAAGCTTTAGAGCAAAATTAGCATTTGTACTGCACGTATTAAGGGATTATAGTCAGCAGCTCTATCAGGCACATCCGTAAAATGAAATTTAGATTGATTTATATCATAAACTTGATTAGGATCTGGTTGCCAAGTCGATATGAATTCGTCAAAGTATTTTACAATTCTACGTATCTTTTCATCATCATTTGAACTAAGATTGTTTACACCAAGAACATCTTCAAACCAGAAAAGACCATGCATGTGAGGACTACTTTTATGTTGAAACTCAATATGAAACCAAAAGTCCTTGGGAATAATATGGAATATTTTTTTGAAAAAAATGTTCCATAAAAAAACCGCTTATGAAAAAAGTAAACAACGATTAAAGGATTACAATCCAACAATTTTAATTTTCTGATGAATTCAGAATTTTGTTTACGATTAGTGTAATCATACTCTGCATCAATGATACAATAAATTTCAGGCCAGTATAAATCAGCTGCACTAAGTGTAATGAAAACAGTAGGAGGTCCCAATTCCTCAACCATGTCTAACAACTCACGTGATCTGATAAACCAATAAGAGCTCGAATAGCACTGAAAGATAAAATCGACTTGTACAATGTAGGATCTTTCTGCAACCGTTCCTGGATTTTTTCAACTGTTTCAACATCATATAAGCGAGAATTTGCTTTAATACAAATAATTTCATTTTGTAATGCTGTCCAATGCATTATGCTATTGAAAGCAAAAAACCTAAATCTTGGTTGTTGCGCAAATCTTCCATCGTCATATATCATGAGAAATTTAAAGTATCCTTTTGGGGTAATTTTACAAACTCTAGCATCTCTAAGATAAACTCTTCCTGTTGAAAATAACGTTTGAAAAGCTCTACAAATATATCCATCACATAAAAATTCATTTATAGGCTTAGTATCTATCTGAGGCCAAGGAATGACACTGCATTCATAATTTCATTCTTTAATACCTAACATACTATTTATTGCATCTCGATTACATCTGAAAGTCACATTTGGGGCTCTGGATTCATATATATTATTTGTCCATGGACATTGATCATCTACAGGATTCAAAGTTTTTTCAACTGATGATAAGTAAATCTGCTGTTGCTCTTGACTGAGTATTATTCGCTGAAAAATATTTTCATTTTCGGGTAAACTCTGCACATTATTTTCACCAGTAGTAATATAACGATGCCAAGAATTATTTTCCTTTAGATATTGTAAAGCAGACTTAACGCTTTCACGATTTACTATAAAATCTTTAAATTCTTCACCATCTTCTCTTCTAACAAAGATGTATTGTGATATAGTATCTATCGAATGAGGTAATAAAGTATAAAATTCTGTAATATCTTGATGAAAATTAATAACTTTCCCACTGTATCCAAGCAGACCACCTTTAATGCGATAAACAGTAATAACTGGATGAACTTGGGCAATTAATTGCTCCTCAACGAAAGTTAAATTCTTCAATATTTCCGGTTGTGGGCCTGGATCCGTATTATTAGCTAGAGAAAAAAATATTTTGTTCATTATTTACTATACATTTATGGCAAGTCTTACAAGATCAGTCAGATTGAATATGTATGTCAAAGCAACGACGATGACGAATTTTATAAAAATATAATTGTAATTTTCTTTTGTTTATCTTCGAAATTTAAAGCATATTTCCGAGCACATGCATTCTCTGTCAGAAGAGGTTCGTCATGTCGTCGTTTTTTACGCTGATATCTAGCCTCTTGTCTTAAAGCTAAATCATGTTCGCGTTCTTTTCGACCAGCAAGTGTACGTTTTTTCGGCATTCTTTATAATAAAACTAATACATTCCATAAACTGTTTTTAAACGGCAAACATATTAACAATAATACTAACATTGAAATGCAGTAAACCAACGTTTAAAATGCACAAATAATGTGTGAAAAAGCAGCAAACAGCTGTTTCGAATCTACAGCGAGATTCTTCTTCAGTGCAAGAGAGGGGAAAAAAAAGGAACAGCGTGCTAGAAAAAAGCAAGGCTGAGCAGCTTTTTTCTAGCACGCTGTTCCTTTTTTTTCCCTCTCTTGCACTGAAGAAGAATCTCGCTGTAGATTCGAAACAGCTGTTTGCTGCTTTTTCACACATTATTTGTGCATTTTAAACGTTGGTTTACTGCATTTCAATATTCCTGCACAAAGGCTTTAATTGCTATTTTAATAATACTAACAGTAATTAATTCTTAATAGTAAATATGCTTCTTTTGTTAAAGTTTCAACCTTCGAATTCGAATAGCACTTTATATAATGAATTTAACAATTAATTTTATTTGTTTACGATTCTTTTGTTGGCACATTATAAAAAAAAAAAAAAAAAAAAAAAAAAAAAAAAAAAAATACATAATATAATTCTTTTATAATGCGTAAGTTTCGTCTGCGTAAATTATTTCACATAATAAGAATAAATTGTGTATTTGAATTCTTAACACTAAAAAATACTTAATGTAAATAATTGAATTTTCACGAATTTCAATTCATTAAAAATATGTTATAATTTTCCTAAAAAAAGTATTTTAAAAATTTCTTAAAAGAAATCGTGAAACTATTATATGATTAAAAGGAAAGAGCACCAAAATATGCGGCATCTCCAACAAATCTTAATAAAGTATTCTATTAAAATGTATATTTTTCTCTCAAATAACATACATTTTTAATATAAGAAAGTTTAATGTAAGTAAAGTTTTAAGCTGTAGCGTGTATTCCGATAATTCTTTTACCTCACATGCAAATAATTAGAGATATACATGTTACGTACGCCACGCTGAAATACTAAAAATTCCAGCGGGTATTACGATAATTTTTTTACCTCACATGCAAATAATTAGAGATTATTTAATTATTACAATTTTTTTAAATAAAGGCAAGCATTTTATCACAAACATCAACAAAACTTTTAATTCTATTTATTCCTTATTCCAAAGATACAGTTTTATCGGCTGCTGCCATAGTAGAGGTCTTCACGGGCCCGGGCTTGGCCCGAGGCCCGTACCCGGCCCGGCAGAATTAGGACATTTTTTTGAACGGGCCGGGCCGACAGACAAAATTAACGGGCCGGGTCGGGCCGATAAAAAAATTAATCGGGCCTATCGGCCCGATATAAGAATTCAAGCGAAGCAGATAAAATACGAGCTATTTTCAATGACTATGATTTTCTCGAGAAGTATAAATGTGTGTCACAAGCCGATGCGAGTTTAACAACATCAATACAGAAATGTAACATGTCCATCGTAGAGATCGGCATCGGACAGTTACTAGATTGCTGAAAAAAATTAAACCCGGAGACAGACGACTCGTACCGGGACGGAACTGGTCTTAATCGATCGCAGGATGTGTAGGACAGGCATTACGTTTTGTAAAACAAAGTGTTAATAGTGATAATGAACTTATGTTAACAGTATCTTTGGAAATATACCTTAAAGTGGTTCTCATATTCACTGCTCAACAATGTAAAACTTTCAGACACATTTTCTGACTCATTTTTAACTATAAAAGCATAAAAGCAGGCCTGACTATTGAAGGCATTTGGAAACGAATAGCTTTCTCCATATTTGAGAAATTACTTACAGAGATAACAGAGATTCTTGTCACGTGACTGTACGTTTTTCTCCTTTCCTGTGCTATCGCTTCCGGAAATTCGATTCAAAACGCTAACTTTGGCAGAACTTTGGCTTTTTTCAGAAAGATATATTGCTTTTATCTATGAAAAAACGGCATTTACATAGTTTCTGAATAAGAATACCTGCCAATCTTACGCGTTTCCGAAAAGAAATGAATTCATAAATGTGTCGAAATGTAGCTCCTTTGGACTTCAGAAAAGCCTTAAAAAGGAGAGAAATATTTTCACAAATCTACTTTTTATTATACAGCTTCAAAAGTTATCATGTTTTTAATCCTTTATTCTCTACTGCATTTATCTTTTAATGAATCCTTATTTGAATTTTGAAATATCTGTAGAGACGATGACTAAAACACTGTAAGTAATCGTTAATGTTTACTATTGTGTGTTTTCTGTTTTGCGAACACATAGTAATCTAAAATATACTGTAAAGTGTTCCCATAAATATGTATGTAGTATTCATTAAAAGAATCTTAATTGTATGTTAAGTAAAAACGGATTTATTTTGTAGAAATTGAGTCGGGCCGGGCCGGGCCGGGCCGAGAATTGTAAAAATGCAAACGGGCCGGGCCGGGCTCGGGTCGAACTTTCAATTTTTACACCGGGACCTGCCGGGCCAAGATAGCTTTCGTTCGGGCCGGGCCGGGCCGGGCCCGGGCCTGGAAATTCCGGCCCGTGCAGACCTCTATGCCATAGTAACATGATAAATTAATTTTATTTAAAAAATGCGCAGTGGAAGAAAAATATTTTACTAAATCGAATAGTTATTTTTAATTTTGGTTTTAAAATTAAATTCATGAACTCCGCCCCATAGAACGGGTTAAACAGCTAGTTAAATTTAAAAACAGTCTTTGAGATATTTTGGCGAATAATGAAAATATATTTTATTTATTTAATTAATCATGATCCTATCTATAAATACTAGCTCCATGATTTATTATTTTTTTCTTCTAAAAATATACGTGTTTCATTATTTTATTTTTTTTTTTTTGCAAAAATGCGTCCGTAATGGAAAAACATGTAAAATAAATAAATTAAAATAATAATTTTTTTAAGATTATTCTGTAAAAAAAAAAATAAAATTGTGCAAATCCATTTATCATAAATTATTTTTATGTTTAATTTCAAGTCAAAATACTGAATAGTTTTTTTGTAAAGTGTACGACAAAAATGTAATTTGTGTAGACTAGTAGAGAATTCGCTTCGCTCATCCTAATAAATAATAAATGATAATAAAAATAAATTCTAAACAATATGACACTTAAACTACAATAAAAGCTTAGATTCAGTTTAAATGAAATGGAAATAAATCTTAGGGCTTTTCCTATTTTTAAGTTTCACAAGCTGCAAATATTTGTAATGCAGATTTTGTATTACAAAATGATAAAGTACATAAAAAATACAAACCTTTAAAGTAGTCTAAGATTTAGTTCTATTTCATTTGAATGAAATCTCAGATTTAAGTTGTTGTTAAATAGTATATTGTTTGAATTTTATTTTTATTTTTTAAAGTTCAGTTGTTTTAACCATATTTCTTAGAAAAATTTTATATTAACTGCAGAATTAACTGAATGAAATATATTAATATCTATCCCTTCTCAGTCGTAAGCAAAGCAGGAATATTTTTTTTTCTGGAAATTATGTTTTTTGTTTAATATACATTGCTTTGAAAGTTTTTTTAATGAAGTAGAAAATTTGGATATATATTATGATTATTTTGATTTCCATTTAAAAATCTTTATTTTTTACTTTCGTGAATTACGTAGCTTTCCGTATTTAAAGTAACGAATGGAAATTGAATATCAGCCTTTATACTAGTCACACAAAACGGTATTTTAACAGAACAAGCCGTCCTTTTGCAAAATTTTAATAATGATCTAAAGTTACTTAAACAGTTGTTTTTAAACAAAAATCTATAAAAGCTCAATTTTCTAATAGAAATTATTACTGGACCCAAAAAACCCGTTAACTTTACTTTATTTACTTTAACTACTGAATATTTATTATGTAACTTTTTGTATATTTAATTTTTAAATTTTTATTATCCTTTCTATATGCTTTTACTACTGAGATGGATCTAATTTTCGTCCAGTTTTCATATTTCATAATTTATTATATAGAATGAACTTTATGATTTTAGTAGCTATTAAGTGTTGAATAATCAGTTATTCGAAAAATAGTGTTCAATTAACTCTATGTTTTATTCAACGAAAAATTCTAATATAAAAACAACATTTCAATACAACATTATATTGGAATAAAGATATTAATTTTTCTCCTTAAGATGTATATTGAATTCTGTGTATGTATTATAAAATTATTAAATGTAAAATAATTGCTAAACTTACACATTGTTGTTACAAAATGTATAGGCCGGCCTACTGTAGGTATCCGATCTGTCAACAGCAATGTTTATGACCGTTGGATACTCAAATACATGGTTCAGAAATGTGATACACTGATATAAAAATCCTGTAATACACAATGATGAAAGAAATATTTTGAAAAATCTTCTGTATTTGCTGTGCGTTGTAACAATACTGGATACTATGCCAATAGTGGATTCTTGAAATACTCTGGATGCATAAGATTTTACAGATTGCTTTTGAGAAATTACAGTCTTTGCTTTTACATCGATATCTATGCTTACTGAGGGCAAATTAGAATTTATGAGATCCATTTTCCCTGTAATATAGAAAAACACAACAATATTAAAAGTATAAATTACTTCTGTATATTAATATAATTAATGAAAGTATTATATTGCATTATATTATATTTTATATTATAAACAACATACTGCTTAATTTTAAATTTTATTCTATTTATTCTGGCCGAACAGAACTTGAATATTACTATTGTAAATTCTAGAACTAAGCGTACTGTAAAATTTACAATAAAGGATGATAAAAAAGAACTTCTCCAAGGACCTCAGGGATCTTAAAATTGGAAAAAGAGACCATTTACAACATATAATACCTCAAAATGTATATTATTTTAAAACATAATTTTTAGTGGTATTGTAATATATAAGTACTTTCTTTCATTTCATGTATTAAAAAATTTAAAAGATGCAAGACTAATATTTATAAGGGCTTCAAACAATCAGACATTTGTCAAGCAGAAAATTGGTATGACAGATAATGCGCAGAATTACAAAATTAATTTTGCAACTAGAATTAAAAGTTTGGTGCCTAATTATATTTCAGATAATAATAATTACTATGAACTGAAATTAATTTGTATTTAACACATTTTTAATGCAAAGTTGCATTTAGCTAATAAAAAGTTTTGAAATTTTCATCCGTATTATCACTTAAAAAAATATTTTTTGAACAATAAAAAGAAAGCTTTAGGTTCAGTTTATACAGACTAAAATGAAACATATATTTTGAAAATTTCGTGAAAAATTATTTAGAAGTTTTCCAGAAATCCTGCGCGTTATGCCCAAAAACTTCATTCTGAGAAATTGACTTCAAAGTTTCGGAAAACCACTTCAAGTAATCCGCGGTTATAATTCTAAAAATCATAACTTCTGTTCGAATTGGAATTTCAAGTACATAATTATACCCAAATACACTGTAAAAACAAACTCCAGTAAAAAAACGGAAAAGGTACTGGCAGCAGAGTTGCCGTATCTTTTCCGTTAAATCACAGACAATCAGTTAAATGACTTTTCCGTTTTGGAGACTGAATAGTTCCGTTTTGGAGACTGAAAAGTTCCGTTTTGGAGACTGAAAAGTTCCGTTTTGGATACTAAATAGTTCCGTTTTGGAGACTAAATAGTTCCGTTTTGGAGACTGAATAGTTCCGTTTTGGAGACCGAATAGATCCGTTTGTGACTGAAAAGTTCCGTTTTGTAGACTGAAAAGTTCCGTTTTGTAGACTGAAATGATCCGTTTTTGAGACTAAAATGCTCCGTTTTTGAGACTGAAATGCTCCGTTTTTGAGACAAATATTGTTTTTCAGAATGAAATTTTCCATTCCGGAAACAAGTTTTAGATTTAAGCATGGTTTTTTCCCCTTTTACAAACTGACATTTTCAAATTTCTCCTTACTGATCGAAACCTATTGGCGCATAATAGATTCTTATTTATGTCAGCAAATAACTATTTGTAACCAATTTTTTCTGTGTAAAGAATGTTTGTCAAAATATTTCTAAAATAATAATTGCATGTATATCAAATCAAAGTAATACTCAAATAAAATTATATATTAGAAATATTTAGATAACAAAAAGAAAAAAGCTATTCAAGAAAAAGTGCAGAGAAAAAAAGTTGAAAATATTAATTTTATTATAATGTATGCATTACACATTCATTGGTTTAACATTAGAGGTAAAATAGAGATGTCACCAACATTGCAGCTGATATTTATGTACATATTTACTCAAGAACTAATATTTTACTTATTTCTGGCAATATAATTTGCTATATTTAGATTTGGGAAAAAAAATACATACATATCAACTGTTTTCCATTGTCACAAATTATGTTGCCCATGGTGATTTTGGTGCGAATTCAACACTGCAGAAGTGCAATTACGTGCCCCGAAAGGGGTAAATATGTAAATTGTTGCCATTTTCTTTGATTATTTATGTGTATATAAATATATTTAAAAAATAAAAATGCTTTCACACATGTGCTACAAATGTAATAAAATAACTAACGATTTTAATTTATTTTCATATTTAGAGGAATATTTTGAAAAATTATTGAAACTTTACATTTCAATTGCATATAAAAGTAGTTTTAGTGTAAATAATTTAAAGTATTTTGATTTACTGTCTACAATTAACTTTGCATTTACTTACATAAACAGAACTCATTATGAAGAAAAGAGGCGGGGGGGGGGGGGATAGCTTAATTGCTCTAATAATGAATAAGCTGTTTTGACATTTGTCCTTTAACACGTTGACGGACACTTGCATCTATTAGCCGTCAAAGTGAAGTTCACTATGTGACATAATGATTGATTGACACCAGGATTTACATGAAAAAATATATGAAAATAAGTAAAAGCTTCACGTACATTAAATAATGCAAAATTTAATTTTAAAATACTGGTGCCAATTTAGGAATTAAAATTAAGTGAACTTCGCTTTGACGGCCATAGATGCAAGTGTCCGTCAACGTGTTAAAAAAAATCCTAGCTTGAAAAATTATCGCTTTTATGTTTAATACATTTTCTAAGCTTTAAATATGAAATCTGATAGTATAAGTTTAACTGTCATTTTTTTTTCTTTTTTGCAAATTTCTCCATAACACAAACAAAATAAGTATATTAAACATTTTGGCCATACATAACCTTGGCAAATTGAATGATTCAGACATATACAACAATAAGAATATGCTGCAATAACTACAGAAGGTATGCAGTTATCCAGATTTATGTTACATATTCAGTAGAGAAATGTATTTTACTTCCTATAAGAGAGTATATTTTCTTACATGGCAAGTGTATTTTTAGTTAATCCTTGAAAAACTTCACTTTATATAAGGTATGCCAAAAACATTTACTTAATAATAATAATTTAAAAAAAAACTCATTTTGATTTCTGTTAATTTTAAATGAGTAAAACATTCTGTCGACATTCATGGATATGAAGAACTACCTTAAAAGTATAATAGCTCCAAATCCTTTCTTTTAATTAAATGAAAGCAAATTTTATTATTTTTTGTTTCAATTTAAAAAGCAGCATTTCTTTATTATAGTCCATTCTGAACTAATTTTATCTTTACATGTTGAAAGCTTCAGGTTGAAATTCACATTATATATATTTACATATTAACTTTCTGATAAAGTAAAGCATTTTAATTTTATTTTAAAATTTCACTATTATTTGTATCACTGCTATTTGCAACTTTAGAATCAATATGAGATACAGACAGACAATTCATGTGAAGAAATATCAGTATGACACTATTTCTCTGCTGCTAAAACTGTCCGGTTTTCAATTTGACTCTTGAAGAACCCTGGTAAATGCAGACTTTATTATCAAGTAGGGAAATTTTTCTAAATCTTTAATACTGTAGCTTATAATAAAACCATAACAGCTGAATGTGTACAGATTAATATACAAATGAAAATGCAACTATTTCAAATAACAAAATTTAGACTTTTTGTATCACCGTACAAGATGACAAATATCCTGATAAATTCTCTGTAATTTCTTTACTTCCTAACAGTGGCATTTGTGAGAAACAAGATCATAATCATAATTACCCTGGTAAGATCAAACTACATTGAAAATATGAGATAAATATAAAATTAGCAGTAAAGAAAACACTAAATAAAACAAAAAAATTTATTGATTGTTGCATTACAAATTAAAATGACTTTCAAAGTATCTAAGTCCATTCACAAGATTTATGATTGGCTTGTCAACCATATTACTTCTTTTCCCTTTCATCCTAGGTGCTTTGCTACCTTTATCCGGATTAATATTGGCAAAGATTCTGAAAAATGAAAATACGAAAGTTTGTAATAAAAGACACTGATAAAGTTAAAAGATGTAAAAAGATATAAGATACACAATTACCACAGTTATACTTTTAATTTTATTTTACAGTAACCTTTTGTCACATAAGAAATCTTGCAGGCAATATAACAGACAAAAAAAAAATCTTAAAAGATGACTTACAATAACTCATACTCTCACATATAAGGATTAGAATTCACACCATTATATATAAATTAATTTTGGGGGAGGAAAATTACTTAAAATTAATGACCAAGCTCAAGAGTTAATGCAGCTTTTATTCTTGGGGCCCATTTTGTGAAAAGTAGAAGTTACTTTTTGTGAATTTTATTAAACATTTTGTAACGTTAGTTGAAATCCAATTACTCAAATTCGAACCAAAAATTTATTAACAAAATCTTCTTTACATCCCCTTGCTAAAGTTTTTGTTTTTCAATCGTTTATTTACAAATTACGCATTTTAAAACACTTTTTATGATAAAGAATTTTACGAAGGGAGCCTATTTTATAAAAAGGAATTTTGTGAAGGGGCCTGTTTTATTAAGTTCATTTTTGTGAAAGGGTCCTATTTAATAAATTTATTTTTGTGAAGTGGCCCTAAATAGGTCCCAAATTTTGGCTGGATCGATCCTTGAAGCTGCACTGCATTTATAAAGAAATTAATTCACCATTTGGGATGGGTATTTTCTGATGTTCAAATTGATTCTTTGATGATTAAACAAGCCTACGATGAAAGAATTGCCGGTATTGTAAGTAGTATTTCTTATAGTATTTTGGATGCTGATTACTAGTAAAATAATGAAAAATTTCCATCACGTACAGTTTCATCACAAATCGCAATCTATTTTTTTTTTATGAATTGAGTATATTTCGGACCAAAAATTATTATTTATATGAGTTTGGTAAATAAATTTATGGACTTAAAACAGTAAATTGGTGCATTAAACTAATAAAAAATAAAAAATAAACTATTTCAATACAGAATATTTCTCTTAATCGGTAAACTGCCTATTAAATACAATATTCAAGACAAAGGAAACCAGTTGAAATCGGATCTCTCCTGCTTGCAGGTATCTGCTCGCCACCCCTTCTTCACACTCTTTTCCACTGACCTTTGAATCAGTGTCTTTCTTTACTCTGTGCTATGCACATATGTTTTTATTCTACCCTGTGAGTTATAAGTTATAGTAGTAATTTTTACTTCTAGTTTTTGCTGCATTAGAGAGCATGGCTTCTAGAGGATGTACTAATTCGCCGAATTGCTTCTGCTATATTTGTGGTAACTATACAGTGAAAAAACAACAAAAAAGCATTTCTAATTTTGTAAAAAGTTTATGTCGCTTATTTTGGCATAAAATTGGGTGATCAAAACAAGTCTTGGTCTTCACACAAAGTTTGTGGTATTTGTGTAGAAGAATTAAGGCAATGGTTTCAAGGTAAAAAGCAATCTTTTTTGGTTTGGTATACCAATGGTTTGGAGAGAACCTAAAAATCACAGTGATGATAGCTATTTTTGTATTTGTAATGTGAATGATTTCAGTTTAAAGAACAAAAAGGAAATATTTTATCCTGACATTCCGTCTGCCATACGTCCTGTCCCTCATGGACCTGGTAAAGAAAAAAAAAATGTTGATCCAAAAAAAGTGTTACTTCCACCGCTTCATATAAAATTAGGTCTTATAAAACGATTTGTCGAGGCTTTACCAAAAGGTGAGTGTTTCAAATACCTTTGTGAGCAGTTCCCGGGTTTATCTGTAGCAAAACTGAAGGAAGGTGTGCTTGCAGGACCAGACATCAGAAAAATGATGAAAGATGAAAATTTTAAGAATAAAATGAAAACAAACGAAAGAAAAGCCTGGAAATCTTTCAAACTAGTTATTACTAGCTTTCTTGGCAGCAAAAAGGACCCAGACTACAAATCTATTGTAGACGAGATGGTAAAAAATTTCAAGATTTTAGGGTGTAATATGAGCTTAAAAGTTCATTTTCTCGATTCACACCTACACTATTTTCCTGAAAATTTAGGTGCAGTTAGTGAGGAACAGGGTGAAAGATTTTACCAGGATATAAAGGTAATGGAGAGCGATGTCAAGGCAAATGGAATGTCAGAGCATGATATCTGATTACTGCTGGATGCTACAAAGAGACAATCCCTGCAAAATTCACAATAGGAAAAGCGGCAAAAGAACTTTTGATATAAAGAAAAAACATTATTCAGAGGACTTGTAACCTTCTACATATACTTAACGATTATTTGAACTCAGATATAAATGTAATTTATATGGATTTATATATAAATGAAATTTAAATGAAATGTCAAAATTTCGTGATTTTAGCTTTTTCTTTAAAAATATGCAATCATTTTGTGAAAAATCCTTACGTGATAGAAAAAAACGGATTTCATTTTCGGAATCAGCAATAAAAGAAACATAAAAATTAGTTATCAGAATTAATGCAATTTTCAAAAAGTATTTTTTTAAAGGTCTGTGTTATTACAATACATAACCACTCTTTTTACAATTAAATTCTTATCTTTCACTTCCTATATTTCACCATATGTTATTTCAAATACACACACACACATAATATATACAATCAGTATCGGATATATGGTCACCCATGCGGTCCTGAAAATTATGACCATATAAGCGGGGTGACCTTATATGCGGTGTAAACAGGAATTTTACTTTGACAAAATATTATTGTATTAGTTGTATTAGTAAAATAATGTACAAAAAAATATGAAAATATAATTTATAAGAGAAGAAGTTTAAATAAGAATTTCTTTGCACTTAAATTTTCGAATTGTTGAGCATAATATAGAGTAAAACTTTTTTTTTTTTTAATTTAAAATAATCTTTTATGCAGATTTGTTTATTATCATAGTTGTTAAAACTACTTTTCTAATTGACGAACGTATTTAAAATATTCCTCTGTATCAACGGAATTGGTTAACACATTGAGTGCACGGTGACTGACACTGTTTTAAGTAATTTTTAAGAAAGTATAATCCTGTAATAAATAAAAGGTAAGTAAATTTTAAATAAATTTAAAGTAATTACTTAGAACAATATATATATTTTTAGTTTTATAACATATTTTAGACCGTCAGTCATCGGTCAATGATGGGTCCTAAACGGAAAGTTCAGTATCAGTCACCGGTGACTGATGTGGCGCTTAACGTGTTAAAAAACATCTGAGGATATTTAGTGTTTTGAGAGCTTCTGCTCGCGTTCTCAGTTCAGCTTCAGACTCACTCTCTTTATCATAGCTTCCATCAGTGTTAGGTAGCTTTCTTTACAAAAAGCTACCTATTGCAGCCGTTCGGAGGAAAGCGATTTCAAAAAATTTTGGTATATTTTCATCGATCATGACCCCCAGACCCCGAAACCACCCTCCGTTCAAAATTGATATATATATATATATATATATATATATATATATATATCTGACCTATGTCACACTGTAACTCTCGTATTTATGAACCGATTTGGATGTAATTCGGTGTGTACATAGTACATACCAATGTCTCGACCGAGTTCGTTGGCCAGCTCCATCCGCCATTTTGTTTCAAAATGGCGGCCATTTAAAATTTTTTAAAAAATTTAAAATTTGAAATGTGGTACCAAAAAATTGAAAATGGAAAAATATTTTTTTCTTATGTATTTGACCTTTATACAAAGACTCCGTAGCAGTTTTTGTTTCGTCTATATCTTAAAAAATGACTGAGTTATAGTATTTTGAATTTCTAGCGAAGCTGACATTTTGAAACGTCCTGAATTTTGTCACGCGATAAAAGGCGTATTTATGAACCGATTTGGATGTAACTTCGTTTATACATAGTACAGACCAATGTCTCGAACGAGTTCGTTGGCCAGCTTCATCCGCCATCTTGTTTAAAAATGGCGGCCATTTAAAATTTTAAGAAAAATTTAAATTTGAAATGTGGTATCAAAAAAATGAAAATTGAAAAAATATTTTTTTCTTATGTGTTTGACTTTGATTAAAAGATTCGTGAGCAGTTTTTGTTTCGTCTATATCTTAAAAAATGGCTGAGTTATAGCATTTTGAATTTCTAGCGTGGCTGACATTTTGAAACGTCCTGATTTTTGCCACGTGATAACAGACGTATTTATGAACCGATTTGGATGTACCTTGGTGTGTATATAGTACATACAAATAACTCAACCGAGTTCGTTGACCAGCTTCATTCGCCATCTTGTTTCAAAATGGTGGCCATTTAAAAAAATTTAAAAAAAAATAAATTTAAAATGAGATACCAAAAAATTGGAAAATGAAAAAGATTTTTTTGTATGTGTTTGACCTTAATACAAAGATTCCGGAACAGGTTTTGTTTCGTCTACATCTAAAAAAATGGCTGAGTTATAACATTTTGAATTTCTATTGTGGCTGACATTTTAAAACGACCTGATTTTTGTCACGCGATAACAGGCGTATTTATGAACCGATTTGAATGTAACTCGGTCTGTACATAGTACATACCAATGTCTCGACCGAGTTCGTTGGCCAGCTTCATTCGCCATCTTGTTTCAAAAGGGTTGCTATTTAAAAAAAAAAATGTAATTTAAAATTTAAAATGAGGTATTAAAAAATTGTAAAATGAAAAAGATTTTTTTTATGTGTTTGGCCTTGATACAAAGATTCTGAGGCAGTTTTTGTTTCTGAAAATTTGTTCTTTTGTTTATATCTTAAAAAGTGGTTGAATTATAGCACTTTGAATTTCTATCATGGCTAACACTTTGAAACGATCTTGTATTTGTCACGAAGTACCACACTTATTCGCCTATTTCGAAGGCATGTGGGATGTGGGATAGTATACATCAATATCTCGACCAAGTTCGCTGGCCAGCTTCATCAGCCATCTTGTTTCAAAATGGCGGCCATTAAATTAAAAAAAAAATTATATTTAAAGTGAGGTGCAAAAAATTAGAAATTGAAAAAGGTTTCTTTCTTAAGTATTTGACCTTGATATAAGGATTCAGGAGCATTTTTTGTTTGTCTTTATATTAAAAAAGTCCTTCCGGCCAGTGCCGGGAGGAAGAGGTAGCTTTCATAATCCTTATTTAAAAAAATCCAACTTATATCATGCAAAAACACGAAGCTCAACTTAGTGGAAACCGAATATAGGAGATTCAATACTAATTTTTATCAATATAATGAATGAGAATTTCGCGAAATTAGTCAGCTTTATCCAAGCTGCTTTTCTTTAAAGTAACTTACATTTGACTGCCAAATTCGGCAATTTCTTAAAGTGCCTGTCATTTTAAGACAACATGGTGGATGAGGCTAAGCAGTGAACTTGGTCGAGACCTTAGTAATTGCTGTGCACATGCTCACTCACATCGGAATCGGTTAATATATAGGAGTGCTGTCGCATGCAAAAAATCAGATTTTTCAAAATGTCACCCACAATAGAAATTGAAACTGCTATATCTGAGCCATTTTTTAAGGTAAAGACAAACAAAAAATGCTCCTGAATCCTTATATCAAGATCAAATACTTAAGAAAGAAACCTTTTTCAATTTCTAATTTTTTTGCACCTCAATTTAAATATATATATATTTTTTAATTTAATGGCCGCCATTTTGAAACAAGATGGCTGATGAATCTGGCCAGCGAACTTGGACGAGGTGTTGATGTATACTATCCACATGCCTTCTTACATCGAAATAGGCGAATACGTGTGTTATCGCGTGACAAATACAAGATCGTTTCAAAATGTTAGCCATGCTAGAAATTCAAAGTGCTATAAATCAACCATTTTTTAAGATATCAACAAAAGAACAAATTTTCAGAAACAAAAACTGCTCTGGAATCTTTGTATCAAGGCCAAACACATAAAAAAATCTTTTTCATTTTCCAATTTTTTAATACCTCATTTTGAATTTTAAATTTAAATTTTTTTAAATGGCAACCCTTTTGAAACAAAATGGCGGATGAAGCTGGCCAACGAACTCGGTCGAGAGATTGGTATGTACAATGTACACACCGAATTACATCCAAATCGGTTCATAAATACGCCTTTTATCGCGTGACAAAATTCAGGACGTTTCAAAATGTCAGCCACGCTAGAAATTCAAAATGCTATAACTCAGCCATTTTTTAAGATATAGACGAAACAAAAACTGCTCCGGAATCTTTGTATAAAGGTCAAATACATAAGAAAAAAATATTTTTCCATTTTTAATTTTTTGGTACCACATTTCAAGTTTTAAATTTTTTTAAAAATTTTAAATGGCCGCCATTTTGAAACAAAACGGTGGATGAAGCTGGCCAACGAACTCGGTCGAGACATTGGTATGTACTATGTACACACCGAATTACATCGAAATCGGTTCATAATTACGGGAGTTACAGTGTGACATAGGTCAGATATATATATATATATATATATATATATATATATATATCAATTTTGAACGGAGGGTGGTTTCGGGGTCTGGGGGTCATGATCGATGAAAATATACCAAAATTTTTTGAAATCGCTTTCCTCCGAACAGCTGCAATAGGTAGCTTTTTTGTAAAGAAAGCTACCTAAAATGGCTCAGATATAGCAGTTTCAATTTCTAAAGTGGGTGACATTTTGAAAAATCTGATTTTTTGCCTGCGACAGCACTCGTATATATCAACCGATTCCGATATGAGTGAGCATGTGCACAGCAATTACTAAGGTCTCGACCAAGTTCACTGGTTAGCCTCATCTACCATGTTGTCTTAAAATGGCAGGCACTTTAAGAAATCGCCGAATTTGGCAGCCAAATATAAGTGACTTTAAATAAAAGCAGCTTGGATAAACTTGACTAATTTCGCGAAATTCTCATTCATAAAGATTTAGTATTGCTAAAAATTAGTATTGAATCTCCTACATTCGGTTTCCACTTAATTGAGCTTCGTGTGTTTGAATAATATAAGTTGGCTTTTTAAAAATAATGAATATGAAAGCTACCTCTTCCTCCCGGCACTGGCCGGAAGGACTTTTTTATTTAAAACTTCCGAAATAATTTACGGTATGGAAGCTTCACCAGTAGTAGCGACCTCATTATCAATAACTGCACATGTCAGTTCGTCTTGTATTGTGCAGCCGGCATTCCGTAACTTTTGTGCAAGTAGGAGCACAGCATCATTTTATTGTTGTCGTCTTCGAACGATAATTCTTCACATTCTGGAAGCTCTAGGCTACTTAATACATGGCATCTAACACAGACACGTAAAAGTTATCTTTTTGATCAATTGCAGCAAGGAAGTATTTTAGAAGCAGCTTTCGTATATTTATCTTACAATTTTGAATAATTCCTTGATCTAAGGGTTGTGCAACACTAGTGCAGTTTGGAAGCAATAAAACGAATTCAATCTAATTTAAATTGCGAATTATACAATGACCAATATAGTTGTCTGCGATGATGGAGAAATCCAAAGAGCCATAGAAAGTTTCTCTTATCTCCTGCGACAGGAGTAGCCATATCAATCTTCGACTATGGACAGCTTTGACGTTGGAAATGAGTTATTTCGTCCTCTCCCACGTCTGCGATATTTGAGTGACCGACAGCAGTCAAATCAGCAGTCTACAATGCAAGACTCGGCTAAATATGACGGGCGCAAGAGGGCGGTATGAACGGCATCAAATGACGTCATTTATGACTGCTTCATCTTTTGGAATCCCCTTGGCTGCAACCCACAAGAATAGATATTATTCGGTCAGCTGTGCCTTCTTTTCCACAGTGTGTATACACTCATCGAAGCCAAGTGGTATGCAATATTATCACAATCTCTAAGGCTGAGTTTAGATGCTTGATTTTCCTTCCTTCAAAACTTGTCCAGAAAACGCTATTGACAACCATTCTTCTCCAATCGTTTGCAGTCATTCACAAAAGGATGGGGAGATTCAACAATGGAAAGAAAATTGGAAGATTAGATGGACTTGACGCAAAGATTTTCCTCTTTCAGAATGTCTGTTTTCTACAAAAGCTATTAAAGATGAAAAGCATCACGTGATCACAAAATAAAAAAGCTAAGAATTGACTTGCGAAAAGTGACCTTATAAGCGGGGTGACCATATACGAGGTACACACTGTGTGTGTATATATATATATATATGTGTGTCCATTTTCACTGTTTTAGCTTATTTTAAATTAACTGTAAATGATTTCTTGTAAGATTTAAAATTTAGAAACATGCTTAGTTCTTTAATATCTGTAGGTATACTGGTAATTTATAATAAGATTAACCCATAAGATTCAGGACATATGATGCATACAGGGTGTATGTCCTGTTTTGTTTGTATCTGATCTGTTCACCTGTCAAAAGGTAGAACCTCACTAGAAAATGAAAAGTAACAGTTCAAATATGAATAAAATAGGACAAACATGCCGTACGGCTGGTATCATCTACAATAAAATCAGGACTTACACCATACGCACATATCACAATTCTTATAAAAACAATGTATCAAATTACATGTATTATGATCCTCTGTGTAAATAAAATTTTTACAGTTTTTTTTTTTTTTAGCTTTAACCGTTTTCTCTACGCTTTCTAACTTTTATTGAGCAGAGTATTTTATGTGTAAAGAAATATAGCATTATTAATAGACTGAGTAAGTACATTTTAGCTTAAATTTACTTCAATGGTACTTTAAAATACTATTTAACTGCGAGTGCATAAAGGATTTACTCAAAAATAGAATTATTTACTACCACTTAAAATAATTACATATAGAATGAAGCCATTTCATATCTATCTACTACATGTGCGGCTGGGGCTAACGAAAAAGGCAGGCTATGGTGGCATTACATTTTTGAGTTCGACCAATAAAACTCGAGGTTTTTAAGCACTAGAGTGACGAACCTCACAATTTTTTTCTGCGATCTATTGAAAAATTAGGATTTTTTTTTCAGTTATTAATCAACGAAATTCACAGGCCACAAGTTAATCGATCATGGGCCACTTTACCTAACTTACAAACAATTGCAAATGCTGTAATCAATTATTGTTGAATGTTATTGTCAGGGTTTGCCCAAGTGGGCCTGCCGGGTTTTTTCGGGCAGGCCTCACTTGAAAAAATCCATTGTGGGTTTTTCAAATTTTCTCGTGCTTTCACAACTGTATCATTATTTAATCTAAGTAAAATAATGAATATAATTTTTACAAGAGTTTATTAAAAGAAATTTGATTTTTAATTAATTAAAGAATATTTTTAATTAATCAATTCTAGATTTAATTAATTAAAGTTTTAGAGAATGAAAAAATAAAAGCAAATTTCAGAGTTTCCCCTTGATTTAAAAAAGGGCACTTTTTTTATTCTTAAGGGCATGTTTTGGATTCTTAAGACCACTTTTTTGATTTTTAACCACTTCACTGGCTGCCCTGAGTCGGGGGTAAAAGCACTGTTTCTCCATACCTGTCGCCGGTGAAGTGGTTAAAGTAACTTTTAATATTTACAACTTAGATACAGTAGCCTCCCGCTTAACCGGCCTAAACGGGACCGAGGGTTAGCCGATTAAGAGAAAAACCGGTTAAAGTGGAGAAGTAAAAAAAAAAAATAAAAAAATAAATATCTGTATAATTTAATTAATTAAACCGTGTGATGCATTTAGTTTTTTCAATTTGTGTAGTTTTAAAAAAGTACATATTTTCTGAAATGTACTTTCTATTTATAATGTAATTTCTATTTATACTTAACTGAATTGACAGAAAAATTATCACTGATAACAAATAATGCAAAATATTTACCGCAAATTAAATTGTTGAAAATCGTATCACACACCTTTATAAGAAGTTGAAATTATTCTACATTATGTATATTTAAGTTAATCAACCATTAAAAAATCAGTGACCTTCTTCTGTTGAAGGCAAGATGGTAAACAATTTGCAGCATAATCTCTACATTTCTTTAGCATCATAAGTTTAACCGAGGAAGCTATTAGCCGTTGCTCAACATAGAGGAGCGCCAACTCCAATGCTTTTATCCCTTCCGTATGTGGAAATTTAGCTGTGTCAACTTCAACTGGATCATCATAATGATCGTCTTCGTATTGAACAACATCAGTTATCAAACAACTCTTATACATTTTCTACGGTGATCTATTCGCATCCCTCAAGCTTTTTAAATTTTTGTACAAAACAGTTTGCAAATAGATCAGAAATTATAGAGTTCCGGGTGGGGGGGGGGTGCACTTTTGAATATTAAAAACACAAAATCTTCAATCTTCTGGGGGGACATCTCATTGTTCCTAGGAGGGAGGAGGGATGTCCCCTCACCGGGCCGCACCCTGAATTAAACGTGTATACATTTAGAACCGACGTTCTCCTTTCTGAAATTTGTCTCCCTCCACTCGGGATTGCACTTCAACTCGAAAGCGTAAGCTGAGTTCCCGAGGCCGTCATCCCTGAATTTTGCCTGATGTTGGGGGAAAAAAGTCGGCCGGTTAAAACAGATTTCCGGTTAAGAGGAAGGCTACTGTATCTCATTTCAAAACAACATTGAGTTAGATTTTACTATGCAAGTAAATTTTTTAATGCAAAAAAGAAAAAAGGCACTTTTTTTTAATGGAGAGGCAAGAAGGGTGCTATTTTGTAAACCAAAGGGCAGGCAAGGTGCAGCACCTTCCTGAAACTGCCCGGTTGAAACTCTGCAAATTTAAATATATTTCATATATAAATTTAAATATATTATCATAATTTATGATATAACAAATTTAATTATTAATTTTTTTTTTTTACAAAATGTTTCTGTATCCAAAATCATAGTTTTTTCTTAGTTTTAAAAATTACCTATTTTTATTTGTATATTAAAACTAAATTTTGAACTGCATTGGTTTTTCTTAACTTTTCTATATTTTGTAGACATTTTTATATACTAAGTAAATAGTTTTTATGAATAATTACATATATTATACATTTATATTCAAATAACTTTTACAGATCGGTTATCAATTCCTTTTGTCTTCAATAATGACAATAAAGCTTAAAAAATGAAATTCTTACAACTACTCGGTATTGTATGCAGAGTACCGAGTAAATACCGAGTACTCAGTACAGTCCTAGAAAAAAACTTTTTCAAAGGGTTGTGGAAAAAACAAGAAAAAACTGCCGGAAGAAAATGTGAACAGCAAAACGTCGCGAGAAAATGCGATTTTCATAAGCGCAGTGAATTTCTTCAAATGGGAGATTCACAACCTGTGGCCCGCGATGAGTTTAACTTAGGACCCAATTAACTTTTGCCAATTAATAACTGAAAATAATCAATTTTTGGCAATAGGTCGCAGGAAAAAAGTGCAAGGTTCGTTGTTCATGCACCAAAAAATCTCAAAGTACATCAATCGAGCTCGGAAAATTTCCGAGTTTCGGCGATGGGGCTCGGAAAAATTGTGAGGTTGTTGATCAGGTGCGAAAAAATCGCGAAGTTAGTTGTTCTGGTGCTAAAAAATCACGATGTTCGTCAATCGAGCTTAGAGAAACCACAGGTTGGTGAAAATTTTGCTAATCGGCAGTTGAAAATTACAGTGAAATTTGTCAATCAGTCATTAATAAAAAAAATTACCCTGAATTTTGTATAATCATGTATCCTTGTCTACTGAATCGGGTAAGCTGACTGGATAGATTTTAGAGAATAAAACTGTCCCACTTCTGAAATCATATTTTTAGTCTTATTACACACCACAGATTCCCCCTCCAATCCCAGAGGGCCGAAACTATGGAGGGACAGAGGAGGCATGGCGTCCCGGGCACCAGTACATGGATGCAAGAAGTATATCTCAGTCAAGGCTGAAAACTTTTCTGGGTGTTAGAAATAACCAAATGAAAATGGGCTAGAAGATTTCTATGCCTTGCATTATGGCTAACAATTGATCTCTTACAATAAAAGAAAGTGATTAAAAACACTTGATAATAAAATTGCTATTATTTAAGTATATGATGTAGAATTTTCTATGATTTCTAGAATTACTATGTTTATTGTTTTTAAATTATGTGAAAATATTTTCTATCGTGAATGATTTTGAAAATGTCGCCTTTTGTGCGACGAAACGATCGTCAATCTTAATAAAGATATTCTATCACTTTTTATAGCATTATTTAACTTAATCAGTTTACAAGTGATTATTATACATGTTTTTATTGTAGAATTTTCTATCAGACAAAAATCTCTTCAGGATAAGGTCTTGCACCCAAGGCGCCAGAACCAAGGGGCGCCAAATAAAGGACTTGTGTGGCGATTTTTCTCATATCTATATTTAGAGCAGTATTGTTAAAATCGTCCTGTCTGAGGTATGCCAAAGCATAGAAAAATCTAAGGATAATATGGCATAAAGATACTGTATAAAGCGGAGTTGTTTTTCGATTCTTTTTGATTTCGTTTACGAGATTTTAATGAATCAATATTTGACAAATCAGATTACGTAGTTCCGTATTAGGGATTGACTGAAGCAGCAATTTTGCCAAATACTGAAGTTTCGGTCAAAGTATATACCGAATAAATTTTCAATACATATTTTTGCATATATTAACTTTTTAATAAACTTAATTAAAATCTTAATAATTTAATTCAGTTACATTTGTGTTGTTAAGTGTAATTACACAAAAAATTTAATGACTTCTTTCCCCTAACCAACTCATTAACTCATCACCTATTTTTTGTTATTTTATCACTAGTCATTACCCAAATTAACCTATGAAATTATTAAACTGTACAGTCTATTAATAAGGATAAGGATTGTCAGAAAAACAAAAGTTCGTTCAAATAAAAAGAAAAAATGTTGTCATTTAGCTGATTTACTGATTGTCTAAGTCTAATTATAAACATATTGAATAGGAATGTTCTCAAATACAAAAGGTATATCAATTTGTACATTTAACTATTTTCTGTCAAATTATTGATACATATTTATATTTGGAGTAACTTCTAACTAATGTTACCGGTCTCTGACCGCGGCTTTTTTTCAATTTTTATAGTTTAACTTGCAATTTTCAGTTTAACTACAAACACTACCGAAATTTTGTTCCGTTTGGAACTTTAGTACTATCACCAGAGACTTTTGAATGGGTGAATTTTAATTATAAAATTCCTGTGCAAAATGTTTAGTATAAAAACACCATCCTATAAGTCAATAGTGCCTTTTATTCATCTTTCGACGGAGCGGTATCACAGACCGCTTCACACTAGAGATGTGACAATTTCTGTGACATCAGTTAGAGGTTAATATTTTAACATTGTGGTGATGAAGATAACAAATTTGAGTGATTTTAATTTATGGTTATAAAAGCTATAGGATAGGCATAGGAGTATAATTTTACTTGTGTATTTTTTTAATATACACCTTAGATATACAGAGATGAACTTTGGTATACTTATTTGAAATATATATTAAAGAAAATACACATTAAATAAATTTAAATTAAGAAAACTAATGTAGAAATAATTAAAATTAAATGATAAGGGAATCAGCTGAACATAATATTAAAACTCACCATTTAGCCTATTCTACTTCTAAGTAAAAGAGAATTCTCCTACTTCTAAGAAAATACTTATCCGCAATTATTCGGTTTACAATGCCGAATCACCGAACATCAAATCGACTATTTGGCATTCGGTCAATCCCTCTTCAGTATTACATATTTTAAATTTTAAAATAGGTCGGCTATTAAAAAATGAGTAAATTACTCTATGTAAATATTCTTTGCGGAAGAAGGGGGGGGGGGTGAAATCCATGTTTGCCCCGGGTGCTAAAAATGTTAGTTTCGGCCCTGCACCCATCTACCCGAAATATAAATTGATGTGGCTCTCGACAACCCAGACATATTTGCAGGTGGACCTTCTCGTGAAAAGTTGTTCATAATTAATTCCGATGAAAATCCTCGTGATTGGCTCATTTTCTTAAATAATACTTAACAAACAGCAAATAAATAATGTAAAAACATTATCTTTTATTTAAATATGACTCTGTTTCTAATTATTCTGAATATCTTTATAAGTTAACTGTTAAACGTAGAAGTTGTATAAGGTTTTTAAAAATATGTTTTAAAAGTTTTTTTTTCAAGTATTCGGCAGCATGGCCAAATATCGAATATTCGGTGCATCCCAAGCGTGTTTTAAAAAATATATTTTGCACTTCTTTAAAAAATGAAATTGCACTAATATTTCCCCGTGTTTTTATTTTTTATTCCGACAAAACATTTTTGGAGCAAAAAAGTTTATTGCAGAACATTGCAAAATATTCTGCTTGGGGACAACAGACTAGTAACAAAACTAGTAAATCTGCAAATCAGTGGTCCTAAACATCAGTTCTGGAATGTTATGAAAGTTAGTACACAAAAAAATTCAACCTGCAAATACTTCTCCACCCCCTTTCCTCCCAAACACTGTCTCAGTTTGATAACTTCCTATCATATAGTATTTTAAACCTCTGTCTAAAATAATTTATAGATCTCGAGACAATCTGAATAATTAAATAGTGAATCATTCGCAAAAATATAATTTTAATTATTGATATTCTAATTGTTAAATATATTATATTTGAAAATAATTTTACTAGTGTACTTTTATTAAATTCTGCTAATACAATCATAAAAACAATTCGGTAGTACTTTTCATTGGATGTTCCATTACTGTAATTTTGATGTATTTCTGGAAATGTATGTATTTGATATATTAATGGAAAATGAACTATGAGAATGGCTAAATATTGATAGATCAATATAATATAGGAAAAACTGGAATATGATAATTATAACAGTAACTAAAAAATAGTTTTTAAAAATTCAATGAACTTAAGCGATTAAAGAAAAAAGTTTCAATTTATAAATTTTGTTTCAGTAAAAATTAGGGGAAAAAAGAAAAAGAAAAAAAAGCTTCTCTCATAAATATGAAAACACGTGTCCCACTTTACATTAAACATGCTATCGGCTAACAAAATTCATAGCCTACTACTATAAAAACAAAAATATTGCAAATAAATAGAGGTATAAAATGGTTAAGTAAAACTAATTCTCAATAAAATTTTCATCGAAAGAAGATTAAACGTTTTCTGCTTCCTGTCTGGTAAAGATTGCTAATGATAACCCAAATTAGTAAACATCCCACAGAATCTTTTATACTAGCGTTAACCCCTTTTTTATATCTGTACAGAAAAAAATTTACTTGTCCCTCCTAAGAACGAAAACATTATACCCGCCGATCTTGGATACCATGTACCGTGTCTTAAAATGTATGCTCTATAGGCCTAACGTGCAATCGTAGAAATAAACAAGGTTTTATGTAAAACACTTATTTAAAATAAATACAACGTTCATTATAAAAAATAATTACAAAATAAAGCTGAATAACTTACCTCTTTTTCACAAAAGTAACAGAAACATGGAGCAGATCAGGAAATAACTGTAAACGAAACAACGTGGTTAGCGAGCGCGGAAAGGCAAACTGCTTTTTCAATGATTTCAGGAAGAATCAGCTTTTTCTTTGCTGCAACTAAATGTCAGAATGACATCAAGTGATCGCAGAAATTCCTTCTAAACGTAGCCCGAACATTGATAACCGATGATAACATAAAATCAACATGGCTGTCGCCGGAGTTCTTGTTTAGATACGGAGACGGAGATATACCGTTTTTGGTGCGTTGACTGCCAGATACGGGATTTCTGAGAGTTCAAGGCCAACAGAAAACGGAACATTTCCTGGAATTCCAGGAAAAGTAAGAGTTTTATCTAAAACGGAACTTTTCAGTTAAAAAAGGGAAAATTCACAGAATAACACCTGTTAATTTCAGGACATTTTTTTACAGTGTACTCAAACAATATAGTAGTTTCACACATTAAAAAAAATTAAAATTTTTAAAATTTTGAAGCTTTAAGAGTCCTGAGACCCCTTAAAATCACCATAAAAATTTTAATAAATGCACAAATAAATAAGAGCATCTGCCTATTTCATGTATTTCTGAATAAAAATGAATTCAGGAATATGTTAAAAAGTACTCAGTTTGAATTTGAGTTTAATGCAATTAAATCTCATAGACAATGAAACATAGATATCATACACATTATAAAAACAGTGGAACAACAGCATACCGTATTTAATTTCCAGATTTTTAAATTTACAAATATTTCCTACACTGTAAAAAAAAGTCTGTAGTTCTACAGATGTAAAGTTACATGCTTACTAAACTTTCTTCTGTAACTGTACAAAAAAGCTGCAAATCTACAAAACTAGTTTTTGTAAAGCTACAGAAATCTGTAACTTTACAAATGAATCTGCTAAAATTACAGTAATCTTACTAAAATTTTATATATAACCCTGGTTGCAGTTACATGAAAAGTTCTAGGCATCCCAGTTTCCTAAAAATTTCTTAGTAACCTTATAGATTTCTTGATTTTCGGCGCAAAAGTGTGTCTGTTGCATGAATTTTTGTTGTTGCCATTACATAAAAAGTTCTAGGAATCTTAGTTTCCGAGAAAAACTTTAGTAACTTAACAGATTTTTTTTTTTTTTACAGTGTACCTACCACGTCACATTTACCTTAATAATCTATGATCTCATGTACTGATCATATTCCTAGTATTTGAAATGAATTTTCAGAAAAGAAAAATATATTTTTTGCATGGATTATACTGGATTAATTAAATTATTAATTAATTAATAATCTGGATTAATTAAATGTTTACGTTATCATCAGCATTCAAACGTGCTCAAATTTGCTTATGTAAATAAAAGAATAATTCCAGTAATTTGAAATTTTAAATTCTGAATAGTTGAATAAATATTCAACTTGGCCAAGAGACGTAAAACCACCAAAGTGAAAAAAAAATAGTGTTTTTAAGAAGTTATTTTTATCTTATCATTACACATAAGCTTATTCAATTACTTAATGCGTTTAAAGCTGAATTAACTATATTAGCTCTTGATAAGCATTGTTTGAGAAATAATTGTAAAGTTTTCTGCATTGGGCCATAGTGGTTTTCAAAACCACAAACCCTCTGAAATTATATATTTGTGGAAACTTTCGATATTTATATAAAAACACAATAATATACAAATAATATATACGCTATTTCCTTCTACCCAGCTCTCACCTTTTCAAATCTTATATAAAATGATTCTTTAATAGTTCTCTTTTTTTCATGCTGTTTTCAGACGATGATTTTTCCTAATTTCTTTTTAGCCAGAATTTTCAGACTCGCTAGTTTTGGTTTGGACATGTTATCTTACTTGGAGCAGAAATTAACTACCTCAGGGTGACTAATTTTGAAAAGGTTGAGACTAATGTCACGTTATTCGACATTATGTCTATAACGAGAAAGAAAAAATCATGCGTGATTATGAAACATTTTCCAACACATTAAGAATAATGTAACAAAATTCACAGTTTAATAAGTTGAACTAGTATATCTAATTGAACCATTTGGAAACGTATTAACAAATTAAAAAACACAATTTCCGCAATGGCCATCTACATCTACAGTCAGAAAATTATCCGAATTCTTTGTGCAGCACTGTACATGATGTATAGATTTGTATCTATAAACTACATGCATGCAAAAATTTATTTCAGTTAGGAAATACAACAGTTAAAAATTACCCTTCAACAGTTCCCGCTAATAAGGAGAATAGCACGTGAATTCTTTTGTGCATCCCTGTATACGAGGTACAGAAGTTAGACAAATCGAGTAACTTGCAAAAAGTTAGTTAAATTTAAAAGCGCATACCGAAATTGAAAAACGCACTTTCAAAAGCTGTTACTCAAAGACAGTATTGTAATCGATTTATTTTGTGTACCTGTAAATAAACGATAAATGCTATGAACGCCCTATTCTATAGTAATCATCTTGTAGCAAAATTCAGCACTTTATATCAATTTCAATACATTTGAAATAGCTTAATGTCATTAAAATATACTGCAAACGATTTTCCCCCATTGATCATAATATAACCGAATACTTTTCAGTGTCCCTGTAAATTAACTATTATCGTTACACACTTCATACTGAATGCCAAACATCCTATGGTAAACTTCATTAACATATATCGATTGCAAAAAAATTCAAGTATATTTATGGGAGTTAGAGCGTGGCCTGCGGACAGACGGACATACAAACCGAATTCATAAGCCAAATTCATCCGCCTTTTTAATTTATTTTTCGAGAGGCATTATTCTTTGAAATAAGAGTATAATATACAATTAGTGTGAATAGCCTTTTAGCTCAATGCCGTTCTGTTTAACTGGGCACTTTTTTTTTATTTAAAGTGTATAAAACTTTTCATTTATAATTTATTTTCAACATTTTTGCCTTTAAGGCGACGGTGGACATTCAAAATCACGAAATTTGACAAATAATTTTTTCTTATCCTCTGTTCAATAATAACAAAATATTAGCATAAAAAGTTGCATTTCAGGAATACTTTAACGTTGAAATTTATGTGAATATGCAAATATATAGCTACTTTTTTGGAAAAACGAAGCATAATTATCAAAATATTTTTTTTCTACTTACGTATTCAGCGAAGTTTAACAATTCATGCGAACTTCCACTGTAATATATAACGAAAAGAAAAGTGCCCAGTTAAACTGATGGCATTGAGCTCACAGGCTATTCATACTAATTGTATATTATATTCTTATTTCAAAGAATAATGCTCCTCGAAAAATAAATTTAAGGAGGGATTAGCCCTCTTCCTTTCCCCTTTTAGGTAGCTTTCTTTACAAAAAAGCTACCTATTGCAGCCGTTCGGAGGAAAGCGATTTCAAAAAATTTTGGTATATTTTCATCGATCATGACCCCCAGACCCCGAAACCACCCTCCGTTCAAAATTGATATATATATATATATATATATCTGACCTATGTCACACTGTAACTCCCGTAATTATGAACCGATTTCGATGTAATTCGGTGTGTACATAGTACATACCAATGTCTCAACCGAGTTCGTTGGCCAGCTTCATCCGCCGTTTTGTATCAAAATGGCGGCCATTTAAAATTTTAAAAAAAAATTAAAACTTGAAATGTGGTAACAAAAAATTAAAAATGGAAAAATATTTTTTTCTTATGTATTTGACCTTCATACAAAGATTCCGGAGCAGTTTTTGTTTCGTCTATATCTTAAAAAATGGCTGAGTTATAGCATTTTGAATTTCTAGCGTGGCTGACATTTTGAAACGTCCTGAATTTTGTCACGCGATAAAAGGCGTATTTATGAACCGATTTGGATGTAATTCGGTGTGTACATAGTACATACCAATCTCTCGACCGAGTTCGTTGGCCAGCTTCATCCGCCATTTTGTTTCAAAATGGCGGCCATTTAAATTTTTTAAAAAAATTTTAAATTTGAAATGTGGTACCAAAAAATTGAAAATGGAAAAATATTTTTTTCTTATGTATTTGACCTTTATACAAAGATTTCGGAGCAGTTTTTATTTCGTCTATATCTTAAAAAATGGCTGAGTTATAGCATTTTGAATTTCTAGCGTGGCTGATATTTTGAAACGTCCTGAATTTTGTCACGCGATAAAAGGCGTATTTATGAACCGATTTGGATGTAATTCGGTGTGCACATAGTACATACCAATCTCTCGACCGAGATCGTTGACCAGCTTCATTCGCCATTTTGTTTCAAAATGGCGGCATTTAAATTTTTAAGAAAAATTTAAATTTGAAATGTTGTACCAAAAATTGAAAATTGAAAAAATATTTTCTTCTTATGTGTTTGACCTTGATAAAAAGATTCGGGAGTAGTTTTTGTTTCGTCTATATCTTAAGAAATGGCTGAGTTATAGCATTTTGAATTTCTAGCGTGGCTGACATTTTGAAACGTCCTGATTTTTCTCACGTAATAACAGGCGTATTTAAGAACCGATTTGGATGTACCTTGGTGTGTACATAGTACATACAAATATCTCGACCGAGTTCGTTGGCCAGCTTCATTCGCCATCTTGTTTCAAAATGGCGGCCATTTAAAAAAAATTAAAAAATTAAAAAATTTAAATGAGATACCAAAAAATTGGAAAATGAAAAAGATTTTTTTTGTATGTGTTTGACCTTAATACAAAGATTCCGGAACAGTTTTTCTTTCGTCTATATCTAAAAAAAATGGCTGAGTAATAGCATTTTGAATTTCTCTTGTGGCTGACATTTTAAAACGACCTGATTTTTGTCACGCGATAACAGGCGTATTTATGAACCTATTTGCATGTAACTTGGTCTGTACATAGTACATACCAATGTCTCGACCGAGTTCGTTGGCCAGCTTCATTCGCCATCTTGTTTCAAAAGGGTTGCCATTTAAAAAAAATTAAATTTAAAATTCAAAATGAGGTATTAAAAAATTTGAAAATGAAAAAGATTTTTTTTATGTGTTTGGCCTTGATACAAAGATTCCGGAGCAGTTTTTGTTTCTGAAAATTTGTTCTTTTGTTGATATCTTAATAAATGGTTGATTTGAAATGGCACTTTGAATTTCTAGCATGGCTAACATTTTGAAACGATCTTGTATTTGTCATGCGATAACACACGTATTCGCCTATTTCGATGTAAGAAGGCATGTGGATAGTATACATCAACACCTCGACCAAATTCTCTGGCCATATTCATCAGCCATCTTGTTTCAAAATGGCGACCATTAAATTAAAAAATATATATATATTTAAAGTGAAGTGCAAAAAAATTAGAAATTGAAAAAGGTTTCTTTCTTAAATATTTGATCTTGATATAAGGATTCAGGAGCATTTTTTGTTTGTCTTTGCCTTAAAAATGGCTCAGATATAGCAGTTTCAATTTATATTGTGGGTTACATTTTGAAAAATCTGATTTTTTGCATGCGACAGCACTCCTATATATTAACCGATTCCGATGTGAGTGAGCATGTGCACAGCAATTACTAAGGTCTCGACCAAGTTCACTGCTTAGCCTCATCCACCATGTTGTATTAAAATGACAGGCACTTTAAGAAATTGCCGAATTTGGCAGCCAAATATAAGTTACTTTAAAGAAAAGCAACTTGGATAAAGCTGACTAATTTCGCGAAATTCTCATTCATTATATTGATAAAAATTAGTATTGAATCTCCTATATTCGGTTTCCACTAAATTGAGCTTCGTGTGTTTGCATGATATAAGTTGGCTTTTTTTTAAATAAGGATTATGAAAGCTACCTCTTCCTCCCGGCACTGGCCGGAAGGACTTTTTATACTTAACCAATGAGCCTCCAAATATCACAAGGGAAGCGCCTTATCGAAATAAACCGGTATACCACATTTGAAGCAAATCGGATTGAAAAACCCATTTATCTAAATTAAGGGGGTAATTAGCCGCCCGTTCCCCCTATATATTTAACCAATGAATTTCTAAATCTAATCAAGGGAGTGCCTTTTCAGAATAAACCGGTGAACAAAATTAGCCGCAAATCGGATACAAAAAAACATTTATCTAAATTAAGGGTATTAACCACCCGTTCCCCCCTTTAGACTTAAACAATGAACCTTCAAATCTAATCAGGGAAGCACCTTATCATAATTAAGAGGCTACTTCAGTCAAATGAAAAAACGCATTCACTAATACTAATCCTATGGTAGAAATTTATAAAGATATCTCGGTCGCATTTCAATATTTTTAAATGATTTCTTTTGCATTCAATAGTTGAGATCGATCTGTATGCAGGCCGTTTTTTACTTTTTCGATTTTGATTGCAGATATTTTTTATGAAGATGTTTTTATTTTCGAAACCGGTTCCGAAAATAAAAGTATTCTCATAAGAAATACCTGTAAACAAAATCGAAAAAGTAAACAACGGCCTTTGTACAGATCGATCTCAACAATTGAATGAAAAAGAAATCATTTAAAAATATTGAAATACGACCGAAATATCTTTATAAATTTCTTCCATAGGATTAGCATTAGCGAACGGGTCTTTTCGTTTGACTGAAGTAGCCTCTTAACCGGTATACCAAATTAGAAGAAAATCTGGTAATTCAGCATGAAAAACCCATTTATCTAAGTTAAGGGGGGTTAGCCACCATTCCCCCTTTTATACTTAACCAATGAACCCCCAAAACTAATCAGGGAAGCGCATTATCAAAATGAACCTAGAAAAAAAATTGAAGTAAATCGGATATTTCTATTAAGAGTTATCGCGTTACGTACATGCGTACTTTACAGAACCGGTGGTGCATTAGCTCTGAGGCTTTGATAGCCTGTGAACTAAAAAGTATCTCATGAGTAAATATTGTTGTATTTTGTGCAAAAGAAATGTGCAGGGGTGATTTTAAAATATGACAATTATTCGTTATTTTAAAAATTTAAAAACACTTTATTATTTTATCACCAAATTTTCAATATATCTATTTGAGCTTGGCATTAACAAGACTGCCAATTTTCAAATGAATCCGTTGAAAATAGAGGGATTTCGTTTTTAATGTCCAATGTGACCTTAAAATATTTCATTGCTACTATTTCACATCCATTTAACTTATATTGGCGAGCATTTATTGGCGGATAATTAAATGTATTGTGGTTTCAAATTGAAAAAATCTCTTGTACAAATCACAGAGAATATTTGGCGATATATTACCTGCGGCTGGTTAATCGAAAATATGCCTTAACATTTATGTATTAATTTTTAATTAAATTCTAAAACTATTAAAATGTTGCATTGTCATCGGAAATACACTTAAGAAAGTAATTTGTATTATTCTAGCTTATCATGAAGTGGGTTAAAATCGATTTTAAAATTTCATCTTTACATACAAAAACCAAGTTGCGTTAAATAAAAGATTGTAAAAAAAGTCCTTCCGGCCAGTGCCGGGAGGAAGTGGTAGCTTTCATATTCCTTATTTTTAAAAAGCCAACTTATATTATTCAAACACACGAAGCTCAATTAAGTGGAAACCGAATGTAGGAGATTCAATACTAATTTTTATCAATACTAAATCATTATGAATGAGAATTTCGCAAAATTAGTCATCTTTATCCAAGCTGCTTTTATTTAAAGTCACTTATATTTGGCTGCCAAATTCGGCGATTTTTTAAAGTGCCTGCCATTTTAAGACAACATGGTAGATGAGGCTAACCAGTGAACTTGGTCGAGACCTTAGTAATTGCTGTGCACATGCTCACTCGTATCGGAATCGGTTGATATATACGAGTGCTGTCGCAGGCAAAAAATCAGATTTTTCAAAATGTCACCCACTTTAGAAATTGAAACTGCTATATCTGAGCCATTTTTTAAGATAAAGACAAACAAAAAATGCTCCTGAATCCTTATATCAAGGTCAAATACTTAAAAAAGAAACCTTTTTCAATTTCTAATTTTTTTGCACCTCACTTTAAATATAATTTTTTTTAATTTAATGGCCGCCATTTTGAAACAAGATGGCTGATGAAGCTGCCCAGCGAACTTGGTCGAGATATTGATGTATACTATCCACATGCCTTCTTCCATCGAAATAGGCGAATACGTGTGGTATCGCGTGACAAATACAAGATCGTTTCAAAGTGTTAGCCATGATAGAAATTCAAAGTGCTATAATTCAACCACTTTTTAAGATATAAACAAAATAACAAATTTTCAGAAACAAAAACTGCTCCAGAATCTTTGTATCAAGGCCAAACACATAAAAAAAATCTTTTTCATTTTCCAATTTTTTAATACCTCATTTTAAATTTTAAATTACATTTTTTTTTTTAAAAATGGCAACCCTTTTGAAACAAGATGGCAAATGAAGCTGGCCAACGAACTCAGGCGAGACATTGGTATGTACTATGTACAGACCAAGTTATATTCAAATCGGTTCATAAATACGCCTGTTATCGCGTGACAAAAATCAGGTCGTTTTAAAATGTCAGCCACAATAGAAATTCAAAATGTTATAACTCAGCCATTTTTTTAGATGTAGACAAAACAAAACCTGTTCCGGAATCTTTGTATAAAGGTCAAACACATACAAAAAAAATCTTTTTCATTTTCCAATTTTTTGGTATTTCATTATAAATTTAATTTTTTTTTTAATTTTTTAAATGGACACCATTTTGAAACAAGATGGCGAATGAAGCTGGTCAACGAACTCGGTTGAGTTATTTGTATGTACTATGTGCACACCAAGGTACATCCAAATTGGTTCATAAATACGAGAGTTACAGTGTGACATAGGTCATATATATATATATATATATATATATATATATATATATATATATATATATATATATATATATATATATATATTGATATCAATTTTGAACGGAGGGTGGTTTTGGGGTCTGGGGATCATGATCGATGAAAATATACCAAAATGTTTTGAAATCGCTTTCCTCCGAACGGCTGCAATAGGTAGCTTTTTGTAAAGAAAGCTACCTAAAAAAGTCCTTCCGGCCAGTGCCGGGAGGAAGAGGTAGCTTTCAAATACCTTATTTTTAAAAAGCCAACTTATATTATTCAAGCACACGAAGCTCAATTTAATGGAAACCGAATATAGGAGATTCAATACTAATTTTTATCAATACTAAATCATTATGAATGAGAATTTCACGAAATTAGTCAGCTTTATCCAAGCTGCTTTTATTTAAAGTAACTTATATTTGTCTGAGATATTGATGTAAACTATCCACATGCTTTCTCACATGGAAATAGGCGATACGTGTGTTATCGCGTGACAAATACAAGATCGTTTCAAAATGTTAGCCATACTAGAAATTCAAAGTGCTATAATTCAACCATTTTTTAAGATATAAACAAAAGAACAAATTTTCAGAAACAAAACCTGCTCCGGAATCTTTGTATCAAGGTCAAACACATAAAAAAATCTTTTTCATTTTCCAATTTTTTAATACCTCATTTTAAATTTTAAATTTAATTCTTTTTAAATGGCAACCCCTTTGAAACAAGATGGCGAATGAAGCTGGCCAACGAACTCGATCGAAACATTGGTATGTACTATGTATAGACCAAGTAACATCCAAATCGGTTCATAAATACGCTTGTTATCGCGTGACAAAAATCAGGTCGTTATAAAATTTCAGCCACATTAGAAATTCAAAACGCTATAACTCAGCCATTTTTTTAGATATAGACGAAACAAAAACTGTTCCGGGATCTTTGTATTAAGGTCAAACACATACAAAAAAATCTTTTTCATTTTCCAATATTTTGGTATCTCATTTTAAATTTTAAATGGCCGCCATTTTGAAACAAGATGGCGAATTAAGCTGGCCAACGAACTCGGTCGAGATATTTGTATGTACTATGTACACACCAAAGTACATCCAAATCGGTTCATAAATACGCCTGTTATCACGTGACAAATATCAGGACGTTTCAAAATGTCAGCCAAGCTAGAAATTCAAAATGCTATAACTCAGCCCTTTTTTGAGATATAGACGAAACAAAAACTGCTCCCGAATCTTTGTATCAAGGTCAAATACATAAGAAAAAAATATTTATTCAATTTTCAATTTTTTGGTACCACATTTCAAATTTAAATTTTTCTTAAAAATTTAAATGGCTGCCATTTTTAAACAAGGTGGCGGATGAAGCTGGCCAACGAACTCGGTCGAGACATTGGTATGTACTATGCACAAACGAAGTTACATCCAAATCAGTTCATAAATACGCCTTTTATCGCGTGACAAAATTCAGGACGTTTCAAAATGTCAGCCACGCTAGAAATTCAAAATGCTATAACTCAGCCATTTTTTAAGATATTGACAAAACAAAAACTGCTCCGGAATCTTTGTATAAAGGTCAAATACATAAGAAAAAAATATTTTTCCATTTTCAATTCTTTGGTACCACATTTCAAATTAAAAAATTTTTAGAAAATTTTAAATGGCCGCCATTTTGAAACAAAATGTCGGATGAAGCTGGCCAACGAACTCGGTCGAGACATTGGTATGTACTATGTACATACCGAATTACATCCAAATCGGTTCATAAATTCGAGAGTTACAGTATGACAAAGGTCATATATATATATATATATATATATGGATATATATATATATATATATATATATATATCAACTTTTGAACGGAGGGTGGTTTCGGGGTCTGGGGGTCATGATCGATGAAAATATACCAAAATTTTTTGAAATCGCTTTCCTCCGAACGGCTGCAATAGGTAGCTTTTTGTAATGAAAGCTACCTAAAATGTATGAAAGAAAGGAAAATACGATTGAATCCATGTTTTTTTGAAAAGTAGAATTTTAAATTCCCGCACTTTTTGCGGCAGATAACATCGTTTAATATGTTATATCATGGAGTGAAAACTTAATAAAAGTAAATGTTTACAAACACCATGTTTAAAGATTTTTTCCCCTAAAGTAATACATTTTTATTTAAGGGGACAGGGGACCTTCAAATTATTTTTTATTGCACTTTAAATGCTATTCAAGGGCGCTCTTTATGAATTATAGTATACATTTATTGCACAAGAAATTAAAAAAAATATTGAGAAAAATAATGAATTTACCTGAATTTTTTAAGCGTTATGCAGAACATTCTAAAATGCCCCTCGCATTTCATATCAATTAAAATCCTCAATAGTTTTTATGCCAGTTATTTTAGATATAGAAATAAAACTGTGCATCAAATTTTATATATTTGATTATAAAAGTAAGAAAGGAATACTTTCTAAATTGTATGAAAATTTCAACATTTTTGCATCCTATTTCTGTACTTAACTACATTTAACTTGTCCATTATATTTAGTTAAAAAAAAAAAACTATGACCAGTTTTATTTGTATATGTAAACCAAACTGGAATAAAAAATATTGGGGATTTTAATTGATATGGAATGCGCATGGGAAATTTTGGAAAGTTCTTCTAGCACTTAAAATATTCAGGAAAAATCTTTATTTTTCTCCAAAAATATATATTTTTTAATTCCTTGTGTGATAAATATATGCCATAGTTAATATAGTGCACCCTTGAATAGTATTTAAAGTGCAATAATAAGAAAAAAAAAATAATTAAAAAGAAAAAAAAAGCAATTTAACAAATTACAACGACCATTTGGAAAATGATTTTTTCAAAGACTAAAATTTAAGACATAAAAAATCGCACGGAGTTGATCATACATTACGTATGCCATGAATTAAACATTAATAGTGTTATTACACGTAAAAATTCCAAGCGACAAAAATCGCCTGCGACTCGTACGTATTATCCACCTGAAACTTACGGATTATCCAAGCATTTCATTGGCTGTTCGGGAAAAGACTTTTCCATCGTCAGATTTCCAAGAAATCTGACGGCCCATTTTAAATGAAATTTCATTCTTAAACTTCTAAACATCCCACACTATTACTTTTTACACCGTCGTATAGAGAAAAAAATGTACTTTTAAATGCAATTTGTTTGAAAGCTGTATCTCAATTTGTTTCTGAGTTATTAATTTTTTTGTAGTTTTTATTACTTTTTTGTCATAGTGGCAACAGAAGGTATCCATCTCTGTTGAAAGTAAAGGGAAATACTTATGACTGTATAGACCAATCAGAAAACGAATAAAATGATGATTAAACCAATAAAAACCTTCAGATATGCTTTTGATTTCCTACCCTGACGAGGACAATAACCATTTTTCCAAATGGTTAATAAATAAATGAGTCTGAATGTCAGTTGTTCCCTTAAAGGTTGAAAATATGAATTTGGTGTTTCTTACACTGTTAAAAGTTTGCATCAAACTGTCCAGCCATTCCAATGTTTTTATAGAAAATGTTTAGATAATCGTATTTAATTTAATCTGACCTAAATATAGTGATTAGTATAGTCACAGACGCTTCATAATACGTTCAAGCAAGCCTTATCTTTAAAATTTTTCAAATGGCTGGACAGTTTACTGCAACTTTTTAACCGTATAAATATGCATATTTATAATTCTGCGATTTTCGCCATGGGTGTCAAAATATTTGTAACCCTTAAATGCCTGATTTTTCAAAAATCATTGTAATAATGTTTTTCGGCTTTCACTTTTAGGTAGCTTTCTTTACAAAAAAGCTACCTATTGCAGCCGTTCGGAGGAAAGCGATTTCAAAAAATTTTGGTATATTTTCATCGATCATGACCCCCAGACCCCGAAACCACCCTCCGTTCAAAATTGATATATATATATATATCTGACCTATGTCACACTGTAACTCCCGTAATTATGAACCGATTTCGATGTAATTCGGTGTGTACATAGTACATACCAATGTCTCGACCGAGTTCGTTGGCCAGCTTCATCCGCCGTTTTGTTTCAAAATGGCGGCCATTTAAAATTTTAAAAAAAATTTAAAACTTGAAATGTGGTACCAAAAAATTAAAAATGGAAAAATATTTTTTACTTATGTATTTGACCTTTATACAAAGATTCCGGAGCAGTTTTTGTTTCGTCTATATCTTAAAAAATGGCTGAGTTATAGCATTTTGAATTTCTAGCGTGGCTGACATTTTGAAACGTCCTGAATTTTGTCACGCGATAAAAAGCGTATTTATGAACCGATTTGGATGTAATTCGATGTGCCCATAGTACATACCAATCTCTCGACCGAGTTCGTTGGCCAGCTTCATCCGCCATTTTGTTTCAAAATGGCGGCCATTTAAAAATTTTTTTAAAATGTAAAAATTGAAATGTGGTACCAAAAAATTGAAAATGGAAAAATATTTTTTTCTTATGTATTTGACCTTTATACAAAGATTTCGGAGCAGTTTTTGTTTCGTCTATATCTTAAAAAATGGCTGAGTTATAGCATTTTGAATTTCTAGCGTGGCTGACATTTTGAAACGTCCTGAACTTTGTCACGCGATAAAAGGCGTATTTATGAACCGATTTGGATGTAACTTCGTTTATACATAGTACATACCAATGTCTCGACCGGGTTCGTTGGCCAGCTTCACCCGCCATCTTGTTTAAAAATGGCGGCCATTTAAATTTTTAAGAAAACTTTAAATTTGAAATGTGGTACCAAAAATTGAAAATTGAAAAAATATTTTCTTCTTATGTATTTGACCTTGATAAAAAGATTCGGGAGCAGTTTTTGTTTCGTCTATATCTCAAGAAATGGCTGAGTTATAGCATTTTGAATTTCTAGCGTGGCTGGCATTTTGAAACGTCCTGATTTTTCTCACGTAATAACAGGAGTATTTATGAACCGACTTGGATGTACCTTGGTGTGTACATAGTACATACAAATATCTTGACCGAGTTCGTTGGCCAGCTTCATCCGCCATCTTGTTTCAAAATGGCGGCCATTTAAAAAAATTAAAAAATAAAAAAATTTAAATGAGATACCAAAAAATTGGAAAATGGAAGAGATTTTTTTTGTATGTGTTTGACCTTAATACAAAGATTCCGGAACAGTTTTTCTTTCGTCTATATCTAAAAAAAAAGTGGCTGAGTAATAGCATTTTGAATTTCTCTTGTGGCTGACATTTTAAAACGACCTGATTTTTGTCACGCGATAACAGGCGTATTTATGAACCTATTTGGATGTAACTTGGTCTGTACATAGAACATACCAATGTCTCGACCGAGTTCGTTGGCCAGCTTCATTCGCCATCTTGTTTCAAAAGGGTTGCCATTAAAAAAGAATTAAATTTAAAATTCAAAATGAGGTATTAAAAAATTGGAAAATGAAAAAGATTTTTTTTATGTGTTTGGTCTTGATACAAAGATTCCGGAGCAGTTTTTGTTTCTGAAAATTTGTTCTTTTGTTGATATCTTAAAAAATGGTTGATTTATAGCTCTTTGAATTTCTAGCATGGCTAACATTTTGAAACGATCTTGTATTTGTCACGCGATAACACGCGTATTCGCCTATTTCGATGCAAGAAGGCATGTGGATAGTATACATCAACACCTCGACCAAGTTCGCTAGCCAGATTCATCAGCCATCTTGTTTCAAAATGGCGGCCATTAAATTAAAAAATATATATATATTTAAAGTGAGGTGCAAAAAAATTAGAAATTGAAAAAGGTTTCTTTCTTAAGTATTTGATCTTGATATAAGGATTCAGGAGCATTTTTTGTTTGTCTTTACCTTAAAAAATGGCTCAGATATAGCAGTTTCAATTTCTATTGTAGGTGACATTTTGAAAAATCTGATTTTTTGCATGCGACAGCACTCCTATATATTAACCGATTCCGATGTGAGTGAGCATGTGCACAGCAATTACTAAGGTCTCGACCAAGTTCACTGCTTAGCCTCATCCACCATGTTGTCTTAAAATGACAGGCACTTTAAGAAATTGCCGAATTTGGCAGCCAAATATAAGTTACTTTAAAGAAAAGCAGCTTGGATAAAGCTGACTAATTTCGCGAAATTCTCATTCATTATATTGATAAAAATTAGTATTGAATCTCCTATATTCGGTTTCCACTAAATTGAGCTTCGTGTGTTTGCATGATATAAGTTGGCTTTTTTTAAATAAGGATTATGAAAGCTACCTCTTCCTCCCGGCACTGGCCGGAAGGACTTTTTAAATAAATCATGGGAAAAATACTTTAACAAATCATATTTTGTTTTAAGTATGGTTTACGGCTAAAAAACAGTTTGTTACTAATCGGCAATATTGGTCTTTAATTGAAAATATAATTTTACTTTATATAATTCTATAATATTAAACACACAAGAATTTTAGGAACTGTAATAAGAAATAAATTTTACTTGCTCACTGCAGAACAAAGTAGGGTATTTCGCAAGCTTCCAAACAAAACAAAAAGAACAAGTAGCAACAATTGAAAAAATAAATCTATCTTTATTCTTAAACAGCACAAGTGTTACCATCTACATGTTGAAAATCGATTTAATAATATTTTCAGAATATATTTTATTGGAAACATTAGACAATACAGCTTCAATAGTATTCTAATAGTATTTTAGAGCCTAAATTGGGTATGTTGCCGAAAAGCAACATAATTTTTTAAATATTGAAATGTCGTTAAGTTTAATCATTTGCATAAACCTTTATGAAATAGCATTTTACTTTCAATCATCCAAATGAGCATTCGGATTGAATATAAATCAATTAATGAATATTAAATGGAATTACATTGAATTAGAGTAAATATTTTTTAATCTATTCATGTTATTGCTTACTAGACCAGTATATCCACCACTGAAACACTAAACAGAACATACTGCAGAGTAAAAATTACTAAACTGATAAAATCTGAACATGAGGGAAAGGCCTGATACATTATTGATCGGAAAGTAATTAAAAATTTAGGAATGATATAGAATAAAAGTAACTAAATAGGACGCAATGCAGGACGCTGTGTCTCATCGTGAATCATTACTTATTTAATACTTGTAAAGTTAAAACAATAAACAGAAACTATTAAAACATTATGAACCCTTACTTAGACATTTAGTCATGCTGAATTTATGTTATTGAAGAAAAATAAAAGTTAAACGTTTTAAAAATAAGAATAAACAGAATACTGTAAAATGGTTTACACTAAAAACAAGTATTGAACTTTTTCTCTTTACCTGACTGAAAAGAAGGGTTATGTGTTTCACGCGTATCTGTGTATGTGGATTTTTTTGTACCCTCGAAACCTCCCAACGGCTGGATGGATTTTAATGAATGAGGTCTCTATATATTCGTCTTAACGGCCCGATGGTTATAGGCTAGGTTTTGTTTTTATAAATTCAAAATGACAGCCGTAAAATACAAAATGGCGGTAGAGACGAAAAAAATTGCGCACCCTATTGAGTGGTATATCATTAGATAGGTCTTTCAAAATGCAGACGATGTTTCATTGACTATTTTACAGTCAGAAGCTCCGTTAAAATATTATACAACCTGGAAGTTGTTTATGTAAGATGTCTAGATTTACTTCAGCTCTAACCATCATAGATATCTATAGACCTCATCAAAACAGTGTTTATAGATAGGAACTAAAATTAAACACAACTTAAAAGTCAGCAATAGAAGTAAATAAAAAAATAGGTAAGTAATATAAACAAGTAATATAAAAAAATATTTTAAGTCAGTTCCTACTTAAGTCAATAAGAGAATTTTTTTTCTCCCATTCTTCTTTCCTCTTGAGTGGCGCTTAAAATGCCTTCATCAAGAAGAGGGCTCTCTCGATTATTGAAAATTAATTAATTTAATTTAATTAATGAATTAATAATTGAAAAAACTGGATTAACATCGAGTGTCATCCACTACAAGTTTAAAAAACTTATTTCAGCTTGATTGGATGAATAATAAGTATTTTATTAACGATTGAAAATTTGAACAAGATATATATAGCAAGAGTGTGAATTAATAGTAGGAATTGAAAAAAAAATAGTTTCGCATTGATGAGAAATAATTAATTAGTTCACTTTTTATGCAGTCGGTTTTTTTTAATTTAATTGTTTATTACTTATTATGATTTATTCTTCACGCACACGAAAATTACAGTTCTTCATAAATCGCCGCTCATTATTTATAATGCACTTTTTTTCAAATATATATTCGTAAATCATCGTAGCACCACTGTACACTAAAACGCAAATTTAGTTACATCATTTTTTTAAGGAAAATGAATACAGTATTTGAAATACGACCTGCTTTTTACCAATGATAAATATATTTATTTAGTAGCAAACTTGTTTGTTGTTGCCCACAGGGTTAAAAATCTGCAGTAGTCTGTCTAGTCATTTGACCATTTTTTAAGAAATGGATATATAACTGAAAATAAACTCTGACCATAGCAGCAAGAATATGGACAGAGTAGAATTTAATTACTGTTGTTGAACCGTTTTCTATGAAAACGGTCAAAAGGATGGACAGATTACTGCAAATTATTAGCAATGCAAAATTGTTCTGAAGGTTTAGACTTTCGCTCATGCAAAATTACATCATACTTATACATTCTTAATATTGTATGCATCCATCGTTAAAAACAATACACACAATGCACATTTTTACGCCACCAAATTTACAGTTAAAAAAAAATTGAATTTTCATTTTCATAAACATTAATGATGCTACATATGAAGCTATAAAAATGTATAAAATTATGATTTGCAGTTTAATATCTGTAATAAGTGCAATAGGCAGATTCATTACATGAAAAAGAACTTCTAGTTTTAATACAAAACATATGCAAAATTAACGATAGTATATCATGTAATAAAAATGCAAGATTTAAATAAATTGTTATAATTTGTTAAAATATTTTATAATACTACATTGAACTGAAATAAACATTTAAAAATATAATCATGTGTATTACTTACGAGAAAGGTATATATTTTTACTGTGACACTCAAGGGAACATCCTACATAACAAAAATTACTAAACTGCTGAATTTTGCGCGAGAGTGAGAAGCATAATACTTTAGTGGACGGAACGTAATCAAATATTTAAGACTCAGTTGTACTAAAAACTACTAAGTAGTGTCCCGGGAGTTGTATAAGGCCATGAATAATTATTTATTTAATACTTATGTGGTGAGGGTAGTGAACATGAAATATTAGTATTTTATTAATAATAGTCTGTGTCTAGTCATTTTCAACTTATGCCATTTTTGGGGAGGAAATTAAAAACGTATTTAAAAAAAAAGCAAAAACAGAAAGCCTTATAAGAATTTTTCATACAGAGTAATTAATAATTAACCGTATCTTAGTACTTATTTCGATTAAATTATTCAAGCAAATACAAATTACAGTTTTTTAAAAATCATCTATCATTATGTATGTATACGATTTTCAAATAACTTAATAAAATATCGTAAGTACTGCTCTAGAATACAAATCAAATCTAGTTACATCGTAATTTTTCAAGGAAAACAAACGCAGTAGGGGAATGACGCTCACTTAAGGAAAAATATGAATAGCTAGTCAAATTTACACAGAAAAATCAATATTTTATTAATGAAGTATAACTCCAAAGCATAAAGAACAGTTTCAAATCAGCTAATCTGCATAAAAGCTTTAGAAATTGTTTTTATTGTTTTATTTAATTAACAATGGATTGAGCGGGAATGCCCGACATGGTAGGGCATTTGCATTCAAAATTTGAATGCAACATTTAAGTAAATAAATAAATAGAAATGCTTAATTCATTTTTAAAAAGTTAAAGTTAAACTTACACTATGTGTAAACTACTTAACAGATGAGACAATATTTAAAAAATATGTTAATAACAATAGTATTTCTTGTATTTCTCTGACGAAGGCTATGTTTTTATAGTTGATAGTACTAAGGATATTAAAGTAATTTAATATCTTTTTTAAATATCTAAATTAAGTGGGGGGTATTAGCCCCGTTCCCCCCTTTAGACATAAACAATTAACCTTCAAATCTAATCAGGCAAGCGTCTTATTAGAATTAACCAGTATACCAAATTTGAAGAAAATATGATAATTCTGCACGAAAAACAAATTTATCTAAGTTAGGGGGATAAGCCCCCGTTCTCCCCTTTATACTTAACCAATGAACCTCCACAACAAATCAGCGAAGCGCCTTATCAGAATGAACCTAGAAAAAAATATTGAAGCAAATCGGATATTTGTATCAAGAGTGATAGCGTTACGTATATACGTACGTACACACATACATACAGAACCGGCGAAAACAGGAGCTCTCAGACTTTGATAGGCTGTGATTTAAAAATGCATATAATTATGATTTTTAGTTTAAAACTTATAGTAAAAACAATGTGTAGATTTATTAAATGAAATAGAGTTCTTAGTTTTATTTAAAAATATACGCAAAAATTACAGTATAAAATATAAAAATATATATAAGAATAAAAAAATATTATTAAATGCCTTATACAATGAAAAATATTTTCTTTCATAGCTTGTACAAAAGTAAGTAACTGAAATAGTAAAATATAATTTGATTTCAAATGCATTTTTCTCAAAAAAAAAATTTCTGCAGTCCAAATTTTCAAAATATTTGCAAAATATTGCGTTTTTTAAATTTCAGAATTCTTCATATAGCTAACCAAAATCTGTATATATACTTCTATAGAGCTTTGTGCATAAATTATTTGCACGTTTTTTTTTTTTTTTTTTTTTTTTTTTTTTTTATCTGATCCTCAAATTAGCAAACAAATTCTACTCTCAAATTCTATTAACATGGGAATCTTTAATAAAAATCCAGTTTCGCACCAGTTTTTTGTGGTTTTTCTTTCGGGTAAAATAACACATGCAGTAAATCCTTGTAGTGCGTTTCAATATTCCCCTTAAAAATATTGAGAATTTTGAACGAAAAACGCGGTTGAAAATTTTAAGATGTGTAGACTGCGGAAAAATTGTTCCAAGAAAAATGCATTTCAAATGCATTTTGATAAAGAATTTTCATAATCTACTTTTTAAAAAATATGTAAATGCACGTTATACCAAAAAAATTGCAACATATTTGAGTTTTTGAACTTTAAAATAAATTTAGAGTCTTATTTAGTAAAATTTAATGACAAAGATCATATAATTTACATTACCTATCTTTTTAATTAAGTATGAAAATTAAGTGAGTATGAAAATAATATTCTGACAAATATTTTGAAATTTGTACTTTTTAAAATTTTAACGTCACATTTTCGCACAGAAAGAGAAATTCGTGCTTTTGCTAAACATTCCAATTTTCCATTAGTGAAATTGATGTACACCAATCATTTTTGAAAAGACGAAAAATAGCGTTATTGTAGGAAAACAACAGAAATGCTAGTACTTACAAAAGTAATTACAATATAACCTGGCAATGCAACATATCCTGTAAACTCAACTATCATGTTAATGCAACATATCCTGTAAATGCAAATATCCTGTTAATGCAACATATACTGTTAAGGGGACAGTACACTTTTAAAATTTTCAAAAATCGAGTTTTTTTTATTTTTACATCGTTAGAAAGGTTATTGTATTCTGAATAAGTTGATCCAATCTTTTAACTGTGTGTTAATTATTTTCTGAGATATTAGGGAAAATGTAGACATCACCCCTTCATTTCCGAATTAACAGCCCTGCGACAACTGCCATGGCGGCTTGTTTACATTTTGTTTTCGCGCTTTCACCTTATCGTAATTTTGAAAATATGCTAAAATGCAGCAATTGTTATTGGTTAAATACCTTAAACAATAATAAAGCTTTAAAATATTAACTTCAACTTCCACTTTCGCCAAATTTGTTTACTTTCATGGTTTTTCACAGCTTTATTTGCTATTAAGTGCTCAAATTTGAAACAAAACAGTTTTTTTTTTCCTAGAGCAATACTTTCCTGATTTTATAATAGTATTCTACTTCTTAGTATTTGTTAGCTTTTTAATGAAAAAGTATGCAAAATGAGCTTCAGAATAGCTTCGATGAAGGAGTCAGTTTAATGGTAATCGCTATACAAAATGCGATGATTTAAATATATTCTAAGGTGCCAACTCATGTTATAGAAAACTAAAAAGTAGTCAATTTGTTAGTGATTTTTGTTTCACTTGACAGTTTAGAATACGGATTTATTGACATTAATATATATATTTTTAATAAACTATCCGAATTTTCGGGCAGCAAAGTATGTGAATCAGATATCGAAATACGAGAAACCTTTATAAGCAAGCGTATATTTTACATTAAATAATTTAGTTTTATAAAACGTGCACATTTAATTCACTTTACAATCAAAGCTAAACAAAATTTAAAATTATATATTTAAAATAAATTTTTTGCAATAGTAAATGCTACATTTTTACAAATTACATCTATTTAATTTTTAAGCATATTCCTATATTCTGCAGCAATTTACAAATAATTTTATATTTATCATTTTAAACTAGCATCTAATTTTATTTTTAATACAGAATACGATATATAATTAGTAGTTTTGTTTCCTTTATTATATATTTTATATTAAAAAAATACAATTTAATCTTTAAACGGCTTTTTTTCAAAATGGCATTTATTACTCTTGCTCGCATGATATCTACAAAACTATTTGAAGTACAGCTAGAAAAATTTTCCCTACATAAATATTTATATTATCATGAAAATGAACTAGGAATATAAAGCTGTGTTCAGTATGGAAAAAATTATGCGATTGAATGCATGTAAAAATTCATAGTCTTTCTAATATTTCTAATTAAATGTTACTTACTCTTTATTTAATTAACCAATTACAAATATTCCAGTTAAAATTATAGACCAGAGTGTTATCTTTAATTTAAGATAAAGTTTTTGGAAATAAAATGAAATTAGCATGAGATATCGTGCGCGAAGTGAAATGTTATCTACTGTAAAAATTTTAAAAAAGCATTTTGAAATTGACCCCTTAAATTTTTTAAAATTATAATATATCCAATTAAAAAAAAATTAAACGTAGTTCAATATCACCTAAACATATCCTGAAAATGTTTTGCTTCTAGAGTAGTTAACTTTTTTATAAAAATTTGCTAAGCGCATGACAAATTTTGCAATTTATGACAGTTAAAGGTGTACTGTCCCCTATGCAAGTATCCTGTTAATGAAACATATCCAGTAAATTCAACTATCTTCATAATGCGACATATCCTATAAATGCAAATAGCCTGTCAATGCGACATATCATGTAAATGCAAATATCCTGTTAACCCTCTTTAATAAAAAGCTACGCATTGCTGGCGACTGGCTTTTTCGCTAATCGTTGTCACAGATTAAACTCAGAAAATGAAACATTCGAAGTCAATGAAGGACTTAACATCTCGAAAAGTATTTGTCAGAAAAGTTTTAGACAAACTGCTTTAGAAAGGTAAAAAATTGTATTTTTCTACCACAATATATTACCGATATAATCAAACGAACATTTCAGAAATTTTAATTAAATTTACAAATATAAACAATGTGTAGTGAGACATTCATTTTTGAAAATCCATTGATAAAAATTTAAAAACTTTCGTGCATTGATAATTTTAACTCTTGTAGTATTAATATGTCTTTGACGTCATTCGCCTATGAACCAGTGAAATAGTTTTTAATTTAAAAGCGAAGTCTTAGAAAACTAAAGTCTATTTTCGGTACTTTTATGTTTTCCGGGGGAAAATCTCTCCAACAAAATAAGGGTAATAGTAGTTATTTTTTCGCGTGTGTGATTTAGAAACAATGCTTTAAAGTTGAAATAAAATGCAATGGGATTTATTATTATTGTTAAGTATTTTAAAGGAAATGAGTGAAACGCATGTATTTTAATTGTATGCAATATATGCATTTTGAATGTTTGTATTTTAAATAAAAGTTATGCTTTTTAAATGAAGTGGGTTAAAGGTTTATATTTTAAGGGAAATTAATGCAATACGAATGATGTCAATGGGAACAATATTTGGAGGATTATCACATCTCCAAGCTAACATAAAAGTACTCTATTTTCTGAGTATTAATGTAATAAACATAGACTTTGTTTGTTTCAGGTTTGTATGTTTAATTTGTTTTGGAAAAATAAATTTGATGAATAATTAATCCATTTTCCCCTTTTTTTGTTAACTTAATTATTTCTCAACATTACATAATTTTAAATTTTACACCGTTGAATAGGGAGGATTACATTCAAATGTAAATTGTTTGAAAACTCTATTTCAATATACTGACTTTTTATGATTTTTTAACCAAATATTTCTTACGGAATAATAATATATTATAAGTATTTTTATCAATTATTTTAAATGTTAAGGAAAAACCACGATTTCTACCCACCGTGCTAGGACAGGCGTTTAGACTACTTAGTACAGCATATCATGTAAATGCATATATCCTGTTAATGCAATATATCCTGTAAATGCAAATATCGTGTTAATGCAACGTATCCTGTAAATACAACTATTCTGTTAATGCGACATATCCTGTAAATGCAAATATCCTGTCAATACAACATATCATGTAAATTCATATATCCTGTTAAAGCAATATATCCTGTAAATGGAAATATCGTGTTAATGCAACGAATCCTGTAAATACAAATATCCTATTGATGCAATATATACCTGCCACTGTGGGAAAAATTGAATCAAAGCGAAAGTTTTTCATATGCCAGTTTTTCATATGTACCTCAAGAAAAATTAATGTAATCGATATAAATAACTCCAGTTATATTTCCTACAAAAAAAGAACAGTATGGTTTCAATTCGCATAAAATTAATTATATCTTAATTATATTAATTAATTATATCTTTCATTTTTCAAACGGTAATACCCGATTTTGACACTTTATGTGAGTTTCTTTAATCAAAAAATTCCGGAAAAGTGTATACTTATCAATCTTTTCTTAAATCTCCTTTTTTAGAAGATGTCATACATTAAGTAAGCTAATTCTTAATCCACATGACAAACATCAATTCTCTCTATCAAGCATCCGATTGAAATATTCCAATTATAATGAAATACACAAAACGGACACCAACGTAATCTACGTCCTTTATTATAAAAATAAATATTTTATTTGTAAAAATGATTAATGATTCAAAATATTTATGAACTATGACTTACAATTGTTTTATCAGAGCAGGAAACAGAATCATCAAATAACATGGCTATGTTCTTTTACAGTTCATTCGTATCGCGAGTTTTTTACATGTAGAGAAGTTTAATTTTTAAACGACTTGAAGAGGTTATTTTCCATTATCTTTTGCATTCGCAGGTAGAACGAAAAATAAAAAGTACCCCGAAACTTCTATGCACTTCTTTTCAAATTGAATTAATTTATTTAATATTTAGGTTTTTTATGCAATTTTTTGGTTACTAATTAAACATTGCAGGTGCTTTTACGTGTAGTAACTAAATTTTCTTTTTTCTAAATATTTGATATATCCGTGACACATTATCTTTTACAAGTCTATGAAGAGTTAAAGAAAAGTCGTAAACTATGACTATTTTTATAACTAATACAACTTTAAAAAATTATAAATTTCATAACTAAAGTAAAATAAGAGTGAAATTAAATAGTTTATTTAAAAAATGTTATAAGTATAGTTACTAGGATTGAAACTTATAAAACAAAATTTAGTTTATCCTTTAACTGATGTGACAGAAATGGTCACATAAGTACTGTGAAGCGGTCTATAAGACCGCTCCATCGAAATATAAATAAAAGGCGCGATTAACTCATAGGAGGATGTTTTTCTACTAAACTTTTTGTACAAGACATTAAAATTCACCGATTCAAAAGTTTCAAATGCACTGGTGATAGTACTAAAGTTCCAAACGAAACACATTTTTGGTAGTTTTTGTAGTTAAACTCAAAGTTTCAAGCTAAACTACAAAAATTAAAAGAAGCAGCGGTCCGTGAGACCGGAAATATCAGTTAAAGGTTATCTCTGATATAATGTGATACATTTCATCTGATAAAGTATTTAGTGATACATTATATTTATGTGAATAAATTCGCATATTTGCATTTCCCATGCACCTCTATTTATATAATAAATTATCTTTTGCTAAATTGTAGAAAACAAATTACATGTTGATGACATCATGTGGAAATTGTAACATCCAGAATTTCGTTTGTTCATAGTTACAAGTTTATTAATCATTTGGAAAAATGGCTACTGTCCTCGTCAGGGTAGGAAATCAAAAGCATATCTGAAGGTTTTTATTGGTTTAATCATCATTTTATTCGTTTTCTCATTGGTCTATACAGTAATCTGTATTTCCCTTTACTTTCAACAGAGTGTTGCCACTATGACAAAAAAAGTAATAAAAACTACGAAAAAAAATTAATAACTCAGAAACAAATTCAGATACAGCTTTCAAACAAATTGCATTTAAAAGTACATTTTTTTTCTCTATACGACGATATAAAAAGTAATATTGTGGGATGTTTAGAAGTTTAAGAATGAAATTTCATTTTAAATTGGCCGTCAGATTTCTTGGAAATCTGACGATGGAAAAGCCTTTTCCCGAACAGCCAATGAAATGCTTGGATAATACGTAAGTTTCAGGTGGATAATACGTACGAGTCGCAGGCGATTTCTGTCGCTTGCAATTTTTACGTGTAATAACACTATTAATGTTTAATTCATGGCGTACGTAATGTATGATCACCTCCGTTTTAATTTTTAAGTCTTAAATTTTAGTCTTTGCAAAAATCATTTTCCAAATGGTCGTTGTAATTTGTTAAATTGCATTTTTTTTTTTTTTTTTTTTTTTTTTTTTTAGTTTTTTTTATTTAAATATCTGGGGACCCATGGGTAACATTCCGTTTTGAGTGTTTATAGTCATCAGTTTTGTGAATTTTCATTTACAGGCAATTTAAAAATTTCTTGAATTAAATCAATATTTGTAAAATACAAACAATCCTTTAATATATCCAAAATATCGTCTAACTTATGCAAAGGACATATTTCAAGTTTCAAAAAATTATTTAGAGATACTCTGAAATAACGACATAGACACACTTTCGTATTATGTTTAACAATTGGAATTCTGGGAGTGGTCACTTACTCCTACCGACAAGATTTATAATACATTCATCCTGTAATGTTTCTAATTCTTCTAATACTGCAGTACATGATGCATACGTTCAAGCTCTAGCTTTACACGATATCGGAGTAGCATCTCTTTACTTTTTCAATATTTACAAGAAAAAAGTACTGGATTCATGAAAATTTTCGAATTCCAGTTTTCGACGGACTTGTATGTTTTAAGCATCAGAGATCCCTAAAAACATGTTTTTACAAAATGTCTGTCTGTGAGTCTATCGATCTGTATGTCTGTATGTTTGTATGTCAAACAAACTTTTTTGGCGCTCTATCTCAAGAGCTAATGCACGGAATTTAACAAAACTTTAGATTCAGTTTGTTCCTGATAAGTTGGTGTCGACTATTTTTTGGTGTAAATCGCCCAAAAGGTGGAGCTGCTATGCTACATTTTTCAGGATTTCCGCAATATCTATATCTCAAGAACTAAATGCACGGATTTTCATAAAACTTCAGATTCTATTAGTCCTTGATTTAATTTGGTGCTGATTACGTTGTAGTTTAAATCGCCTAATAGGTGGCGCTGCTATGCTACATTTTTCACGATTTTAGCCATAGCTCTACCTCAAGAACTAATGTACGAATTTTCATGAAACTTCTGATCCAGTAAGTCCTTGATATAGATTGGTGCTAATTTTTTTATGGTGTATTCACGATTTTTGTAATAGCAATCTCAAGAACTAATGCACGGATTTTCATCAAACTTCAAATTCATTTAGACGTTGATATATGTTGTTGTTTATTGTTTTTGGTGTAAATCGCACAATAGGTGGCGATGGTATGCACCATTTTTCATGATTTCTGCAATACCTCAAGAACTAATGCATAGATTTTCATCAAACTTCAGATTCAGTTGGACGTTAAAATAACTTGTTGCTGATGAAGTTTTGGTGTGAATCTCGTAACAGGTGACTCTACTATGTTGCATTTTTCACGATTTTCGTGATAGCTATATCTGAAGAATTAATGCACGGAATTTAATCAAACTTCATATTCTGTTACATTTTCACATAAATAGATCCTTGCTTTGGATCCTTCCTTTGGTGTATGCTGTTCAACAAGTGTCGCTTTTATGCTCTTTTGGTTGCAGACCAGACATCCAAGGGGTTCGGTACCGAAATTCAATGATTTGTTTGAAAGGTGCGATGCTTATATCTCCTTTTTGAATGCTCACAGTTCAGCAAACCTATATGTTTAGAATACTCATAATGGATAAATAGTATCATTTAATTTTGGCTGTGTGATAGCAAATTTTGATCTATCAACATGTAGGTGATAGAAGAAAGTTTTGGAATTGGTACATCCGACTAGTCTTAGATGGAGTTGGTCCATCATACCTTTTAATTTCCCCCACCTTATTAGAATGCAAATAAGAAAATTCAGTTAAAAATGCTTCGAAACTGTTAAAAAAGTTGCAATTTCATTTAAATATACAGACTTCAATTTATTGGGAAAGATATTATATTCAGAAATTCAATGTATACAGAATAATAATGGAAAATTATGTTGTGTCATGAAGTGCAACTTGACATTTTTAGCTTTAACATGACAAGATACATCTACATTTGCATATCTAGTAGATTTAGAAATTTCACCAATTGTTCTGAACCGAACATAAAGCGGGAAAATTTTATGATTTTTAAAAATCTGCGAAATCCTTTAATAGGTACAGCAGAATTTTCTGATCTGTTATCTTACTCTATATCAGCTCTCACCTTATTTTGAATTAATACAGAAGAAATTATTATGGCAGTTGTAGCTTTATCATAAGTCACACATGAAATATTAACTGCATGTAATGTATTTATTTGCTTCTGAGAATTACTGCCTTTGCATTTACAAACTTTACCTAAATAAAGTCGCCTTTTACATAAACTAGGGGATCGTACCCGGGCTCCCCGGGTTTAAGAATATAGGTGAAAACATTTTTTTTAATTGAAAACTAATATTTTTTTTTATATGCAATAAATTTTTTCGATTGCCCACTTACATTAAAAAAGCATTTTTCATATCAAAAATACGAATTATACAATCAAATAAATTTTTGAAATTTATCAAAAGCGATATTTTCTTATTATAGCCGCACGCTAAGTGTTATTTGACAAAGATTTTGCTACTTACGGCATCCTTTTATATTCTGATAATTTCACAGCTTATGTATGTCTGTTAAATTTGTGTTTTATTTATATTATTTTATTTATTCATTCATAGGGAAGTTTTTTTAAAAAGGATATTAGCCCTAAGAAAATGATGAACTCTTTATTTTGTTTTAAGGGCAAACCTATAATCTTTCGTAATCGAGCTCCGCGCGATATAGATAAATAAAAAAAAAATATTTCATGCATTAAAATTGTTTTTAAAACCATAGACAATCAGTGAACTGAGATGAATTTTGCAAAAAAATTCCATTTGAAAAAAAAAATCCTATTTGATGATCTAAAAATTTAAATTGTATGATTACAAATATGTTAGAATTGTGTGGGATTTTTTTACATATTATTCTTTTATTTGTTTATAAAAGAAGTATTAATTTCGTTAATTTGTCTTTCACAAATATGTTAGATTGGGTTTTTTTAATAGGATTCTTTTATTTGTTTATAAAGGAAGTATTAATTTCGTTATGCAAAAATAGTCAGAAACAATTGCTGAACAATGATTTTGCTTTATGTGCAAAAATGTTTATTATTATTATGTATTGAAACCGGCACGTGATAAGATAAACTTAAAAAAAATCATGCTTAAAAATTATTTTAAAAAACATAATACATCAGTCAATAAGGATACAGTTTTTTAACAAATTGCATTTAAAAGTATATTTTTTCCCTATGCGACGAAAATTGAAAATGTACGATGGTCAGAAGATTAAAAAAATGCAGTAGCGGAAATTAAATTTGATTGTGAAGTGTTTCCATTCGCAAAATGACGTCAGCGTACGCACAGGTACGTTTGTCCTCACTGCAAATAGAAGCGTCTTAAATTTAGACACATATGTGACTGAAAAAGAATTTTAGACACTTAAGTGTCTTAATCTGAAAATTAAGACACTATAGATGTCTTAATTTAAGATACATAAGCGTCTTACTATGACCATGGTGTAAACGAACTGAGAATAATGTCTAAAATATCCGCAAACGTCTTATTTTAAGACACTTCATTGCTTTAAACGTGTCTTAATTTTTGATTCTTCCGACGCAATAACCACCAGGGGGCACTAGCACTCCCAGTTGCGCATGCGTTTTAGATGTCTTCGTTCGAATTGGTATACGTTGTAATTCAAACAAAGTTTGTTTTTATGTACGCGTGTATTTTAATTCGTTTTTTGCGAAATGTGAAGTACTGTGATTTTAATTCGTATTAACTTGGATTATGTATTTATTGAATACATACATCTGACGTGTGTGCTCGGCATCAAATGTCTCTTAGAAGCTGTCGTCGATACAAGGGCGGGATAGACACAGAACCGAAGTAGACGACGGTTGAAGATTACACCCGGAAATTCTACAAAGCGTGTGCAATGGGCTTAGTGTTAACTCGTATCAATTTATATCAATAATATTGTGTTATTCATCTTCGTCCTGTCGAAGCTGGCAAAAAAAAAAGAAACTTTTATCTGGCGGGTCCTGTTTTTAGGATGAAACATCTCATCCTTTAAATATGGCTAGTCGGATGTATTATGGATTACCTTTTAAACTGATGAAAGTTTTTCTCCCTCACTGTGGTTGTGGTAGTTTTTAAAATTTCAAATCGAGGAATATTTCTTACCTCTTGCAGCAACTCAAGTAAGTTTCTTTATAGTAGTAAAATTAGTGTATTTTATGATTTTATTTATTGTACTAAACAAAATCCTGCATGAAATTTAATTAGTTTTGAATCTGTTCGCAAAAAACCCCACTAATTCTAGAAGTATATATTTTTAAACTTATGACGTTCTTTTTTATTACGAATTATATATTCAATGTCAGTTCTTAGTTTCAATGAATAATTTTTATCTCGCAGTAAATGACGGCCACAAGGAAGTAAAGATAAAAAAAAACTTTGAAAGATGACCTAATGCTTTCTTACTTCCTGGCATAAAACCGCAGATTAAAAAAAGATAAATAAAGTAAATGAGACTCGTCTATTATATGAAGCTGCCTGTAAAAATATACATATGTATTTGATTTGCAATCAACTCTAATACTGATTTTTTTATTATTTTTAATAAAAAAGTAATTTGAAATTTATAATGGGAAAAAGTAAAAACCTCTAACTAGATTTCGTATTTAAAATTGTGGTAACTTTATTTATATGCACTTATACGAAAAATACAAAAATGACAGATGTTACTGTATATATTTAAGACGAAAGAAGTTTGGAAATCATAAGTTATTTTTTCCTCATGTTTTTAATATAGAATATGTACTTATTTGTTTTTATTGATAGTTGAATAGCTTTTGTGAGTACCCTCTGATCTACATAAAAACTTGCCCATGTGGAAATATAAATTTTTTAAAAACATAATTTTTAAATAAGTATTTTCATTTTTGGGGGGGGAGGGGGGGGATTTTGCATGAATTTTTGTAAAGCTGATATCTTAAATCTTGCACTGATTATAATGAAAGTTTTGAACTTTTAGAGTAGGACAAGTTTAAAAACGCAAATATATTTAACAAAATACCAAAGTCATTTTTTCCCCAATGTTATTAAAGTAGAATATTTATTTATTTATTTTCATTATTCATAGTTAAATGGCTGTTGTGATTATCAAGTGATGTATATGTAAAATTGCCTATGTGGCAATATATTTTTTTATATTTTCATTTTTTTTTTGGGGGGGGGGGGATTTTTGCAATTTTCGTACATCTGATATTTTAAATCTTTTTCCACATTCAACCGAGTATAATAAATATTTTGAACTTTTAGAGTAGGACAAGATTATAAAATATATATATATATATTTATCTATGTACCTTATTAGCCCTTAATAGCGAACACTTCGGGAACGCGGAATTTGTCCGATAATTGGAGATGTCTACTTTTTTGAGGTAAAAATATACAAATATGTATGTCTGCTGATTTAAAAAGTATTCGTTAAATAGAGGTGTTCGCTATTCGAGAATGTTCATTAACCTCCACAACGGATACTCCCGAATATCGGACATCTCAATTTAGACAACTATAATGCAGGGTTGCGTTTTTTGCAAAAGTACTTCTTGATTAAAGGAAGGGCAAACTGGGAAGTGCCCCGTCCCCCTACGACTGTAGTGCCCCCAAATTTGATGTGCAATGTTTGTAAAGCTTATATTTTAAATCTGTTTCGAAATTGTACTGATTATAATCAATATTTTGAACTTTTAAAGTAAAATAAGGTTAAAAACAAAATAAATTTAAAAAAATCTAATATTTAGATAAATATTTTTTGTTTTTTAATCTTGTTCTACTCCTGAAGTTCAAGATATTGATTATAATCAGTACAATGTCGTAAAAGATTTAAATTATCAACGTAACGAAAATTGTATACCAAAACTGAGAGCACCAAAAAAATCAGGCTGTATTGGGGGGGGGGAGGGGCAGGACCACAGCCAAATATTTTTCCAGGATTCAACGTGGTCAAACATGGCTACGTATGATGCTTAGAAAAAAAAATGGATGCGATTCAGACGTTTGAAGTGTCTGAAATTCAGACGCAAAAAGTGTCTGAAAAAATTCAGACATTTTAAAATGTCTGAAAATTGAACACTCCATTTCAGACACTTAAGTGTCTGAATTTCAGACATTTTAATTTAGAGTGTAATAGTATACCGGGTGTCGTAAAAAGGGCTGACTGATTTTAAAATTCAATAACTTGCAAACGGTGACAGATATTGTAAAAAATTCTTGCAGGAGAGTTATACATAAGGTCAAAAGTTTTTTTTTTTTTTTTTTTTTTTTTTTTTTTTTTTTTTTTTACAGTGATTTTCGATTTTTGATCGAATTATAAATAATAGATGGCGCTGCGATCAATAGACGCTAAATTCAGGCTCGATTTTTTGCACTTCGGGACCCACTCAGTACATTTTAATCTCCTTTTTCCACGTGGAAGAAGAGAAAGGCAAAAAAAAATCGAAACTGTATTTAGCGCCTATTGCTTACAGCGCCATCTATTGTTTGTAATTAGAATTAAAATGGAAAATCACTCACTGCAAATAGAGGCGTCTTAAATTCAGACACATATGTGACTGAAAAAGAAATTCAGACACTTAAGTGTCTGAATATGAAATTTCAGACATCATAAGTGTCTGAATTTAAGACCCTTAAGTGTCTTACTGTGATCATGGTATAAATGAACTGAGAAAAATGTCTGAATAATGATCATGTGTCTGAAATTAAGACATGTAGAAATTCAGACACTTATATGTCTGAATGTAATACAATTGTATCATATGTATGATGAAACGACGATTGTATATGAGGACCCTGCGGCTAAAGAATATAAGTGAAAAAATTTAGATTTGGAATAAATTGAATTTAACGATTAACATCAATAGTAAGTGACTGACTTAAAATATGAAGCTGTTGCTAATTTCATAGCGGTCTTTCAATTCTTATTTCAATAACTGTGGAAGGAAAGTGAAGTACAATATATTTTTTAAATTTTAAGTACAGATTAAAGAGGTTAAGTAGTTTATAGAGCTTAAGTAGTTGACCTCCAGAATGCAACACATAATTAGGAAATCTCTTATATTTTGCGTTTTAGTTTAGCAAACAAGGCAGGGGACTTCAGGCACATCTGTCCAACGTTTCCCCTCCCTATATTTTTCTTCTGAGAGCAATCATAAAAGAAATAGCCTTATTTCCAGATAGCCTGTATACTGATCTCAGTTTTTTCAATTTTGTCACTTATAGCCTTTCGCTTCTGGTGTCCTCATATGTAATTGTATCGCAATATATCTGACAGCACCGTCAGAAAACGTTTTCGAATGGATGGAATGCTTTGCCATCCACTAAATTTGGTATTAGTGTATAAAATAAGCAACTTAATTTGACCATGGGGACGTCTGCCAAAATTGTAAATGCCCGTTTACTAACTTTCGAACTAAATTATTTTTTGTGTAAAAGTACAAGCTAAAGAAACTTTTCCCAAAATATAAATTTCTCAAAAACTACTTCCACTCATAGGTATGCTCATGGCTCACTCATAGGCCGTTCCCTAAATACAAAGAGATATAATTGTTCTTAGAAAAAAATGTAGAAAGAGGAGAGGATGGACAGATGTGTCTGGAGTCCCCTACCTAGTTCGCCTAACTAAAACGCAAAATATAAATATGAAATAAGCTAAACCAAGAATCTTTTGTGAGAACACCTTGTACAAGATAATTTTTATATAAAAGGAATATAAAAAAATTAACAAGTAAGAAGTATTAAATATTAAATAGATGTATAAAAATAAATTTCTAATAATATTTTTCAAAATGCAGAACATTTCTTTCCCTCTAGTGGAAGGTAAGGGGTGCCCTTCTGAACACCCCTCATCTAAGATAAATTTTAAATATACGAACGTCAAAAGGAAATATTTAAAAATTGATTTCTATTAGTGGTTTAGGAAGAGAGGGGGGGGGGGCGGTGCTACTCTTACGAAAATTTCTGAGTTCTTTTTTCTCTTAGTGTTCAATTATGTAATCATTTCGAAGAATAAATGTTATTTTTTTAACTAGCGTTACGACGATTTTTTTAATTTATAATATGTTTTTTACCCTCTTACTGAAAGAATAAAATCTGTAATAATTATATTCATATAATTTATAAGTGTAAACATTGCGAAAAAAGCCAAATAAAGAAAATAAAATGCTTCTGATTTCTTCTTATACAACGTTCTACTTTTCCCGCTGATAAAAAAAAAAAAGTTTTAACAACTTATCATACTGTAACCCGTAGACTGACGTAATGAATAAAGCCATCTGTTTCCAATGGAAATGCTGACTCGCAGCTTTTTTTTACTTTGAGAAGCGAATCTGTGTTGTGAGTCCGGAGTCCGTTGTCGTATTCAAATTTAAACGTTCTTCAACAGTTCGCGTCTTTGACCGGTCCGGATTTTTTACTGTGAAAAATGTTGTCATTATGTTATTACTGCGGCTGCGTTATTAGTGGAAGCGTTATATTTAGAAGTTTCTTGCATTCTGGATGGCTGGAGGGATCTTATGTGCTTCATATATGGATATAACGACTGAAATTACATCCGGATAACTCTACAAATAGTTCCCAACAGAGACAGTATTACTTTTCATTGCTTTTCGTCAAGAATATAGTTACTCATCTCGTTAAACAAGAAAACTAACCCCAGACCTACAAACTAGTCCCGCGGGCTCTGTTTTCAGAATGGAAAATTTCCATTATTTTAACAGGGCTAGCAGGATATAGGAAGGGGTTTTCTTCCAAAAAGAAGCAAGTTTTTGTCTCTCTTTCACTATGACAGTTATTTTAAATCAAGTCATATCGATATCAGTAAGTGTTTTTGATATTTTGTTTATAGTACCACATAAAATGTTGCATGAAATATAACTTATGTTTGAATTTGTTTGCGAAAAAGAAAACAGCTAATTCTAGAAATATATATTTTTACATACTTGTAATTCTAGAACTGCAGGTCCAGAATTATATATTATATTTTTTGTGTGAGTGTAGGCTAATTTGATTATGTAAAAACATCAGTAATATTATGTAAAAAATTGGTTAACTTAGAATGTCTATAAAAATAAAGCAAAAACGTAAAATTGTCGAAACTTTTGTTGAAGAAGAAATACTTTGTTTGGATTTAAAAGAAGCAACAAAAAAAAAAAAAAAAAAAAAAAAAAAAAAAAAAAAAAAAAAAGTTGTTTTTTAAAAGGTTAATTTAGCGTTTTGATGAACATGTTGAATTCCTTGTAACGTTTTCTATCGCAGTTATAACCACATTTTATTTTAAACTTACTTTTAAATTAATTGTTTGTTCGCTATGAAGGATATGCAATTCACTCGAAGTTTAATATTTGATAAAAATTGGAAAATTAACAAACATCTATCGTGATTTATTTTTTATATAATTAGAGATGTATAATTTTCGAGGAAAACCTTTTTAGCCAAAAATCTGTTTTTGGCAAAATTGATTTGTGTTTTGAAATCCGATTTGTCAAAACTTTTTTGTGTCACCTTAAATATATATATAGATATATATTCTGCATGATATTATTTGGTTTCAAAGCAGTTTTTAATTATATGGCACACCCGTATATTCTCTAAACTATACAGGTGAAAGGAAAAAAAATACTGCAATTTTGTGATTATTATATGTAAAATTAGTTTTCGAAATTTTCATTTTTTAATAGCACATTGTATAGAATATAAATTATTTACAGCTATAATTCCATTTCCTCAAAAAAAAAAAAAAATCCTTATTTACTTTGATTTTTTTGTTCAAAATTTTTAATTTTGGATTTGCAAAACATGAGAAATTGAAAACTAAGCTTATTTTATTTTAAGGCTGTTCTCAAATCCAAAAGGGCAACTTTATGACGCAAGTTTTAATTTATTTTTGTTGGGAAATGAATGAAAATGGCTGGTGTTGTTGTTCAGAAACTATGTTATCGAACTGTTTTCTCCGTTTTTTTTTTTTTTTTTTTTTCAAACGCAACAGGTCTTTCAGAAAATAGTGTCCAAGTGGGCGTTTTGAACCGAATTTCTGCGTGAAAGAAGAATAACCACTCAAGAAAGGGCGAAAAACGTGTTTGTCATGTGATCAAAATTGCTTATAACTCAATAGGTAATTTATGGATCAAAAAATGGAAAACACAGTTCGATTCCATGCTCAGGCTTTCCAATTTTATACCTTTCCGTTAAAAAATGAATTTGTAAATGTGTCAAAACGTTTTGTGCTTGTTGAGCAGAGCAGTTGAGAACAGCTTTAAGTTAAAAGGTTATTACAAGTTTAAAATGGAAATTAGAAAACAGCTAGAGTTTTGTATATTTCCATGCATAACTACATTTCGCACAAAAAATTGCGGTTTTCCTCAAAGTTCATTTATACAAACAAGGCCAAAAAAAAATGTATATTTAGGCAAAATAGGTTTTGAAATTAGAAGTGACTTTTCCTGTATGTTATTATATATGTGTGTGTGTGTGTGTGTGTGAACATGAAAACAAATCATAGAAGCATTAGAATGAAGCTATCGTGAAATTCTGAATATTTTATAATTAAATTCTCAACTTTTCTTATGGTAAATAAACACCTCTTAAAAAAAAAAAAAAAAAAAAAAAAAAAAATCGAATTTACTCTTTAAATGAAGAGTTTCATACTCAATTTTTTTTTAATATTGGGTTCTCATATACTGCAAATTTTGGGGAATCTAGTATTAGATTTTATTTAACACGGAAATAAAAATGCAAAAAATGCTTAAACTGGGAATTGCACTAGGAATATGTTATTTAAATAGGAAAAAATTGAACTACAAAGCAGGGATGGAATTCTTTCTGAAGGAGTGAATTCTTTTTTATAAATGGGAATAATTTGTTACCATAAAGCGGAGCTGATTACAGCATGGGCAAACTGGGCTGTTTCTATGGGCCTTTAGCTTTACGGGCCCCTAAATTCTGTATGAAATTTCCATAAAGCTGATATTTTAAGTTTGTTTTGATCTTATACTTATTTTAATAAATATTTTGTACTTTTAGAACATGATTAGGTTAAAGAAAATGATATATTTATCCAAATATGTATTTGACGGCATCAAATAGGCTTAATTTTTTTTTTTTTTTTTTTTTTTTTTTTTTTTTTTTTTTTTTTTGTAACAGTGTACGAAGGCAGTGGGGGAAGGGGGCGAATGAATACTAGGTCTTCGGACTAGAATTAATCTGAAGTTCACTAAAAGTAATAAACATTTTTGATGCCGTAGGGCATATATATCACATAAATACATATTTATATACATATACATATAATTATTCTATTCTAAAACTACAAAATACTGATTACAATCCTCATAAGGTCAAAACTGATTTAAAATATCAGCTTTATGAAAATTTCATATCCAATTTGGGGTACCCTAAAATCAGGGGGTAGAGAAGCACCCCCATTTTTCCCACGCTGCAATCAGCTCTGCTTTATGGTAACAAAGTATTCCCATTTATAAAAAATGATTCAATGTGGTCAAACATGGTTGCGTATATGGCTTAGAAAGAAAAGTGGTCAAAGATGGCTTCATATTGGCCAAAAAAAAGGGAGGGGGTTCAAAGATGGTCGCAATTAAGACATTTGAAATGTCTGAAATTCAGACGTAAGAAGTGTCTGAAAAATTTAAGACATTTTAAAACGTCTTAAAATTGAACACTCTTGTTTCAGACACTTAAGTGCCTGAAATTCAGACACAAGAAGTGTCTGAAAATTTTAAGACATTTTAAAACGTCTGAAAATTGAACACTGCATTTCAGACACTTAAATGTCTGAATTTCAGACATTTCAGTTTACAGTGCATTTTGAAACAAGATGGCTGATGAAGCTGGCCAGCGAACTTGGTCGAGATATTGATGTATACTATCCACATGCCTTCTTCCATCGAAATAGGCGAATACGTGTGGTATCGCGTGACAAATACAAGATCGTTTCAAAGTGTTAGCCATGATAGAAATTCAAAGTGCTATAATTCAACCACTTTTTAAGATATAAACAAAAGAACAAATTTTCAGAAACAAAAACTGCTCCGAATCTTTGTATCAAGGCCAAACACATAAAAAAAATCTTTTTCATTTTCCAATTTTTTAATACCTCATTTTAAATTTTAAAATACATTTAAAAAAAATCGCAACCCTTTTGAAACAAGACGGCGAATGAAGCTGGCCAACGAACTCGGTCGAGACATTGGAATGCACTATGTACAGACCAAGTAATATCCAAACCGGTTCATAAATACGCCTGTTATCGAAAGACAAAAATCAGGTCGTTTTAAAATGTCAGCCACAATAGAAATTCAAAATGTTATAACTCAGCCATTTTTTTTAGATATAGACGAAACAAAACCTGTTCCGGAATCTTTGTATTAAGGTCAAACACATACGAAAAAATCTTTTTCATTTTCAAATTTTTTGGCATCTCATTTTAAATTTAATTTTTTTTTTAATTTTTTAAATGGCCGCCATTTTGAAACAAGATGGCAGATGAAGCTGGCCAACGAACTCGGTTGAGTTATTTGTATGTACTATGTACACACCAAGGTACATCCAAATCGGTTCATAAATAGGTCTGTTATCACGTGGCAAAAATCAGGGCGTTTTTTGGCATCTCATTTTAAATTTAATTTTTTTTTTAATTTTTTAAATGGCCGCCATTTTGAAACAAAATGGCGGATGAAGCTGGCCAACAAACTCCGTCGAGACATTGGTCTTTACTATGTATAAACGAAGTTACATCCAAATCGGTTCATAAATACGCCTTTTATCGTGTGACAAAATTCAGGACGTTTCAAAATATCAGCTTCGCTAGAAATTCAAAATGCTATAACTCAGCCATTTTTTAAGATATTGACGAAACAAAAACTGCTACGGAGTCTTTGTATAAAGGTCAAATACATAAGAAAAAAATATTTTTCCATTTTCAATTTTTTAGTACCACATTTCAAATTTAATTTTTTTTTAAAAATTTAAATGGCCGCCATTTTTAAACAAAATGGCGGATGAAGCTGGCCAACGAACTCGGTCGAGACATTGGTATGTACTATGTACACACCGAATTACATCCAAATCGGTTCATAAATACGAGAGTTACAGTATGACATAGATCAGATATATATATTGATATATACATATATATATATAAAAAATAAAAAAATATATATATATACATATATATATATATATATATATATATATATATATATATATAAAATAAAATAAAAAAAATATATATATATATATCAATTTTGAACGGAGGGTGGTTTCGGGGTCTGGGGGTCATGATCGATGAAAATATACCAAAATGTTTTGAAATCGCTTTCCTCCGAACGGCTGCAATAGGTAGCTTTTTGTAAAGAAAGCTACCTAAAAATGCTCTTTTAAATGCAATTTGTTTGAAAGCTGCATCTCATTTTAATTTTAAGATATTAATTTTTTTGTAGTTTTTATTACTTTTTTTGTAATCGTGGCAGCTGAAGTACTCCATTTCTGTTGAAACTAAAGGGGAAAAAATGAAAATAGTAGATTGTTGTATATTTTAGTTGCCATTTTCTCATAAAAACCGAAAAAAAATTGAAATTAAAATACGTGCTATGTCAATAATATCGTCTGTTATAAAACCCAGTAAGTTTTGACTTTATTTCGTTGTTATTTATCAATTAAATGATTTTGCCGTGCCGGCTCCATTGTGAAATATTAATAAACAATTTGCACATAAAAAAAAAGTTCAGAATTTCTCTCCCGCTAATTTTCTACAAAGAAATTAAAGCTTCATCAATAAATAAATAAAAGAATAATATATAAAAAAGCACAAATTTAACATATATGTAGTCGAACAATTTAAATTTCTAGAGCCGAATTGGGAAAAATATGTGCTTTTAAATGTATTTTGTATGAAATGTATGCTGGCTAGGCAACTGTTAAAGTAAAAGAGAAAAAAATATTCTATAGATTGAAAACACAAGATAGCTTTTTTAGACATCTTCCTTGAACTTTCTACTGTGCCAATTTTGCTAATAATTCTTTTTTTAAATGAAAGCTGTTCATTCGTAGATGTCCTCGCACTAGCTATTTTTCTAAATATTTTCACTTTTATATATTTAATTTAATTTGAAAAGATTTTTTGAAATTTCATCAAAATGGTAGCAATCGTATTATTTCCACTGTTGCAGAAAAAAAGAAATATTGGGGTTTATTTATCCTTATTGATACCAATTACTCATTACAATTAAAAATAACTTTATTTTAAGTCTGAACAGAAAATGACATCACTATTTAAAAAACATTTTCGCTCATAAAGCTAATGTTACAATATATTTTCATTCGGTTGATAACAAATTTGAGACACTTGGCGTAATGCTTCAGTAATTGCCATATTTAAAAGAAAACAATCCTTTTATTTGATAAAACTATATATTTTTACACGAATACATCTAAAAGACATCAGTTTCTGGAATTTGTACTTCGCGGTACTGAAATTAGAGCCTCAAGCCAAAAGAATACATTTTCACATCCAAAGTTTTAGCTGACAAACGGAACTTCAGTTTGAAAATCCATCTATATTATAAAGGAAAAATATGTCCGTGGGTACGGCTGACGTCATTTTGAGAATGGCAACACTTGACGATTAAATGTCGGATTTGCAATCTTTGCTACTGCAATTTTTTTAATTTCTAAACATCGCGCATCTTCAGTTTTGACACCCGTTATAAAGGGAAAAAAATCTACTTTCAAATGTAATTTTCTTGAAAACTTTATCTTAATTGATTTATTTATTATGTCTTTTTAAATAATTTTCAAGAATAATGTTTTTTTAATCTATATCCATTGCGTACAGGCTCCATTAAGGAATAAGCCATTTGCACTTAAAATAATATAAATAATTCAGCATTTGCCCCTGACTAATTTTTTATAGCGAAATTAAAACTTCATCAATCTATTATATTAAAAAGTGACTGTCCATTTATATTTCACAGCTGTTCCTCCTAGAATATGGAATGTTGAGTGATCAAATTAACGTCAGTTATCCGCATGGGTCCGAGGATGTTAAACGTGGTCGTAGAATTTTAAAATTTGTTTAGTTTTCGAGATATAAATTTTTACGTCATTTTTGATGACATGTCTGTAATGATGGAAACTAAAATTGCTCCATTTTTGTGGATAAAAGAGAGAAAAGAGAAAATGACAAGGATTATTAGGTATCATTGTTTGAAATCCTTTTTAAATTGAAATTAACGTATATTTGAATAAATAGTGAAAAAATAATTGTAGTTTTCAAGAAAATTTCACGAAATACGAACTCACACATATTCAAGCTTCAGGAATCCGTTTATTTTAGAAACACAAATCCGACTCTCGACTGGAACATTGAGATAAATTCTGTTGACGTCAAAAGAAAAAAAAACATCGTATGTTATTTTCATTTAATTTAAAGTCGTAAAGTAGATTTTCAACCATTGCCTTAAGATGGCTAATAAAACATTTCAGAAGCGGACATTAAAAATGCGAAAAAGCGAGAATAAAAGAGAAAAGTTTTAGAGAGAAAAAAAATATTTTTTAAATATTTATTTTTAATTCATAAATATAAAATGCTTCTGAATAAATTCGTCCAAACAAATTCATTTTTGTATATGTTGACCCAAATGACATCATTTCTACGAACTCCGAAATTCGAAGCAAAATCTTGGAAGAGCGAAAAGCTCTAGGCAAATAAATTTATAGAATATGTGCATTTTTATTAGGAAATTTTTGACTTAAATTGCAAATATAACTTACTATTTGAAATATTGTACTTAATAAAATTAATATTGCAATATCTTTCTAAATTTACAATAAAGTTAAGATTTCATTTTTCGCAAAAAGATCGATTGTCTCATGCAATTCAAAAGCAACACAACGGGTTGCTACGCAACTAGTATTCTTAATGGCAAATTATTTTATACCTGAAAGAAAGTTATGGGTTAACAGTTTCATTCATTTAAGCTGGGAAAAATTTCTGATAAGAAACTATGTAAGAAGCTTACAAAAGTATACAAAACTAATTAGAGCAGTTCTTCGTCGTAATCTTTAGTCAGTCCCAGAGGGGAAAGGAAAACAAGATTTAGTGATGACGCTAAATATAGTTTTCTTTCGGTTATTTGTATATTTTTTATGGACTTTACTACTACTAGATATATGTTTATTAATAGAGTTACACGCATGACAGCGTTTGATATGTTTATTATTAGAGTTAAAATGTAGCACATTAGGACCAAATTGTGAAACAAATTAAAATTAATAAATGTGAAAATAATTTTTTTAAGGTTATAATCTAAGATTTTTAGTGAAGATTACACAAAGTGAGAAATAAGCATTATATATTTTATTTCTTTGTTTTTACGAGTTTGGTAATATTTTTCAGATTTTCACATTATTATTATTATTATTATTATTATTATTTTAAGATTTCGTCTTACTTTTAATGGGGAAATTTTCTAAAAATAATTACCATGTCATTTCGTTTCTACATTTTAATTTTATCTGTATTGTTCATTTATTTTTTTTTTAATTCTTTTCAACAAAATTAGTAGCACAAATTCTTTTATATTTAAGTTAAAACAACACAATAACTTTTATGATGATATTCTCAAAAGAGCAATTCATTAATTTAATCATCATCATTGTGAATCGTTTACAGTTCTCTGTTGGATACTTTTCAATATTTGACTACTGTTTTCTGTTAATACTACTATGATCATCCAATAATTTTAATCCACTTTTCTTATTTCTTCACTCCATTTTACCCATGTTCGTCTTCTCTGTTGCTTAACACACCTGGGGTGCATAACAACGCTGTATGATATTTGTACACCATCTGTCTTATCATCTTTCTCTGCTTGTGTCTCTCCTAGTTATTCCCAGCAGTCCATATCTCACTGTGTAATTTGTAAACTTTGCATCATTTATTTTGTTTATAGCTATGATAAAGACATTCCTTTCAACAAAAGTTCCCTTTTGTAAAATTAAATATATTCAATTTTCAGTATAACAATTTGTTATACAGCTTTATTTTCCTTTTATATTAATATAACGTAAAATTTGCTAATATTTTCTTTTAGATGTTTGAATTCATAAAGTAGGAGAAAAGTAAACTGCACTGGAATTAATTTTCCCTTTTACAAAAAATAGCCCATCTGATCTGAAAATCTGCTGAAAGGAACAGGTCAGTTTTCCTGGCAAAAGAAGGGATACAAATTAAAAACAGTAAATACTAGAGGGGAAAACAGTGAAACAACGACGTTGCAGAAGAGTCTAAAAAAAAAAAAAAAAAAAAAACACAAGACGCTGGTTATTGCAAGGATTATCATTACCTAAATGGTCTCTTTACGTTTATATATATAAAAAAAGAAACACGATGCAGCAACAATTTATACAACCGTATCGAAATGCAGAAAACACGGTAATGATTTGATCATAAGAATACATGAATGTGATTTTCACGCTCCTGAAAAAATAATAACTGGATGTAGCGAATTATTATTATTAAGGGGACCATGCACCTTTATTTGAGCGTAAGTGGACACAAAAATCGAAAATTATTTTTGTGCATATTATAATGTGCGATTATGATTCTCCAGTTTGTTCTGAGCCATTTGCGAAAAATCGCATGTAGATGCGATTATTTTTCACAAAGTTATAACCATTTTAATTTTGTAGTCAAACAATTTATCTGCCGTTTAATGCACTTTAAATCTGCTTTTCTCAAAACTGATTTTTCAACGTTTTTAGATTTTTGAAATGCTCCAGGCGTCAAAATTTTTGTTGAAAATTCATGAAATTGATAAGGAAGATTCCTGATATTACTTTCAAAGAAACTAAGCATGCATTTTGAAATTCGACTTCATTAAGATATTAAATTATAAACAGAAGTTCTCTTATACGTACATTAAAAATATTTCAAAAATATATATTCTATAAACACACTCAAAATATATATTAAATATTTAATTGCTAAAAAGGACGTCAAATGTTAATAAAATACATTAAAAGATCTTAATAATTTGACATGTTTCATTTGAATTTACTCAATCATCATCAGAAAACAAATAAACACTAAGATGAAAAATGGCAATAAACTATTACAAATGAAATTTAAAAATAAATAAATAAAAATCACGCGCGTAATAATTTAACATGTTTCACGTTGCCCTATTTTATTTTCAAATTATCTAACAATTCAATCCAAGTATTTGGGATTTGAAATGACAAGGAATCATTGCAGACCATTGAGTTTCTGACGTAAATTTAAATGATGAATTAGATAAAATTAAAACAATAGCTATTAACAACGGATATGAAGTTAAAATAGTTAATAAATTAATTAAAAAGTTTATTAACAAAATGAACGATGCAGTTTTTGAGAATAAAACCAACAGAGAAAATAACATGAAAAGGGTGGTTATAAATTATTATCCAAATTTCTTCGAATCCGCTAAAACTCAACTAAAAAAGTTTGATTTAAATTTAATTGCTAGACCCCCTCCAAAATTAAAATCAATTTTAACCACTAGAATTGACCCTATTGATAAATTTGACCTTTCCGGTGTTTATATCATTCCTTTTCTTAAAGAAGGTGGTTATAGAAATTATTATATTGGCATGACTCAGAGAAAATTCAAAGTGAGATGTAAAGAACACATTGCAGACATAAAATTTAATAGAGGTAAAGCCCATTATCTACGCTAAATAAAATAGAAAACATAAATATTTTGTTTAATGAAAGTAGATTAATTTATAGGTCAGATTTTTATTTGCAACTTTTTATTAGAGAATCTATTGAAATTTAGGTCAGAAACTCAATGGTCTGCAATAATTCCTTGTCATTTCAAATCCCAAATGTTTGGATTGATTTTTAGATAATTTGAAAATAAAATAGGGCAACGTGAAACATGTTAAATTATTACGCGCGTGATTTTTATTTATTTATTTTTAAATTTCATTTGTAATAGTTTATTGTCATTTTCCATCTTAGTGTTTATTTGTTTTCTGATGATGATTGAGTAAATTCAATCGAAACATGTCAAATTATTAAGATCTTTTAATGTATTTTATTAACATTTGACGTCCTTTTTAGCAATTAAATGTTTAATATATATTTTGAGTGTGTTTTTAGAATATATATTTTTGAAATATTCATTAAGATAGTTAAATTTGACTTTTAACGTATTAAAAGGCAAAATTTTGATGAAAATCGATTTGAAATTCAGAAAAAAACTCTAAAATATTAATTATACAAGAAATTAAAAAATCGATGCTCAGATTTGTTTGCGATAGAGTCTTAAGTGATTAAAACGCAAAAGCAAGGACATATCTAAAAAATTATGACACCCGAAGCATTTGAAAATATCATTTAAAAATTTAAATTTTTTTTAAAAAATTTAAAATTTTAATAAGATTGTAAATTTTTTTTAAAAGATGTTTTACATATGATAAAATGTATATATGCACAAAATTTGATATTTCTATGATGAAAATTAAAAGAAAATTTTTTTAACGGTCACCGTCCTCTTAAGCAAAACAACTACTACCATATTAGTAGGATTTTTTAAACCTTATTTTCTGCCATTTGGATAGCTTTTCTCATTTGTTTTTTAAGTACAAAGTAATTTCTCCTCAAAACTGAAAAAAAAAATCATACTGAAGGAATTTAAAAAGTGCGTAAAAACTGAATGTAAAGAAATACAAACTACATACAGAATTTTAATACTCAGTATATTATATTATTTGAACTTCAGACAGGGCATAGTTAATTTTTATTGCAACATTTTTGCTAAAAGTATGAAATTTAAATGATAAATAGTATAATACACCAAGCATTTTGCTTTAATTTTTCTTAATTTTTTTCCTACACAATTCCATTAAAATTTATAAATTAAGATTTTCACCATGCAATTAATTTCTGTTAAATATCAGATTTTTCTCATCCCCCCCCCCCCCCCCAAAAAAAAAAGTTAAGAAATACTCTTTCAACATTAATTGGTAAAGATTTAGTCCGCTTTAAAATTCACAGCTTTTCTTTTTTTTTTTTAATTCTATTAATTTTTACTTTGTTCTAATTTAGGATCTAATTAATGACATTTTAGAAAATGTGACGAAATTATAAAAGAAAAGTTCATGCGATATTACATAACTCATTATCCTCGAAAGCTAATTTAATGTATTACTCATTATCATTATTACTTTATTTAATATCAATTTTGTTATCATAAATTTTAACAAGACTAATTATAAAAACGGTTTTAATTATCTAAGAAGATTCGCTTAAATAGGTGCACATACTAATTTAATTAGCATTATCTTAAAGGACGGTAAAATATTCTGTAATATGATCGTACGAAGATTTTACGAGTTTTTTTTTTTTTTTTTTTTTAATTATATAACAATCTCATTTTCATTTTTTTTTACATTAGTCTCATACACATATAGTATAAGAAAATCAAATAGAAAACATAGCTTGATGTTTTAAAGCTTTCCTTTAAAGCTTAATTGAAAAATAATTTTTCCTTTAGATTTTATTTCAACCATCTGCGATAAAAAAGCTGCTTTTTGAACGGTAAGGGAAATGCTAATTCCTAAAATTTCTAAAATGTTTTACTACTAAAACTTTATCCTTATAACCAACATTTTAAGATTATATGTTATTTTCATGAGTTTCTTTTAAGGTGCGTTCGTAATTATACAAATACGTAGCAACTATAATCATCGTTCTGTCCGTCTGTCCGCATATAATAAAGCAAAAACTACCCAAGCGAAAGGTCTGAAATCTTAAATACACGATTGTTCCAAAATTTTGTCGAGAAATTTCAAATTTTTATGAAAATCGGATGTATAGTTTAATTACAGGGACAGTCAAAAGTCTTTCGTTACATTAGGGCCAATGGGGAAAAATATTTCAAGTGCATTTTAATGATGTTATAGCCTTTCGAACAGAATGAAATACATATGCACTTATGAAGTGTACTGAAATATACATTTAGTACAATATGCGGTGCAAAAAATATTCATAAAACTAGTTATAGTACGAACGCACCTCCTTTTCTACATTTGACGGGGAATTCCCAACTTATTTAAATTTTTTTATCTAAATGTATGCAAATTTTAAAGAGGTAAATAAAAAAAAAACTTTTTTCAACACAATTTAAAATGGTTATTTTAAAATGCAAAAAATTAGACTATCTTTTTGATAATACCTCGCACTATTTACAAAAGCAGAAGATTTTTCATCTTGAAAAATCGGCATATTTTCTGAAATTTGTTTGAGGTTAGGAACGAGGTAGAAAATAATGGATTTTTGTATGCAAAATCACATATTTTAAATTTCAAAAACAAATTTTTAATTATTATTGAAAAATAAGCTTTTGGGTTTCGCGTTTCTTGGACATATAGCTGTACAAGGGATTTCCCTGAGTTGTTTCATCTGTAACCAATAAAGAAAGTCCTTTAAGATGTATCTAATAAATCAGAAACATTTCTGCGAGAATATTTAACATCATATCGACGTTGGTAACAACTTGGCCAATAAATTTCAACATTACTGTATAATTTCTGAACTTCGAATTATTTCAATTTTTATAGCATCAATTAGAAATAAAATGACTTTCATAAGTAATTTGCGTGAGAACTGCATCCTAAATTACAGATTTTTTTATAGTTTGTAAAACAATTTTCATGCACGAACTTTTTAAGGGACATACACACAAAAAAATCTCCCTGTAAAATTACAGGCAGAGGCCGCGCAGCAGAGATTCCAGTCATACGCAGTAAAAAAAATTCCATATCCAATTACCAATCCGTATATTTGCTAACAGATAACATGTAAAAATATGTGGATTGCCCTTAATTTTCTATGTATCTAAGGGATAGGGCCGCTTATTTAATGGATCAACCCGTTTTTCCCCAAATAAGGCTGATTCCCGTGAAAATTGAAGGGCAAACGCTCGTAAATTTACAGTTTTTTCCGAGAGTGTACGACCCTTTAAAATCTTTACAAAATCAATTTTTTGCTTTTTAATTCATTTGACAGCTAATGCTTTTCTGAACAATTTTCCACAAACCGCATCAAAATATTCGTAAAATTACGCTCGTTATAGTAAAAAATTTAAATTAGCCTTGGTTTCTTTCAAGCGAAACATTTATGTTTAAAATTGATTTTTCTCAAAATCGATATTTTTTACTTGCGCGCACGATAACTCCAAATGTATTTAAAGGTAATGGTTCAAAACTTCATATTTATGTTTACAAGATCATTTTCTTCAAATTGAACTAAAATCTAAGAAATTTAAGGAAAATTATTGAATGTATGGGTATTCGAGTGACAGAAATTATTATAATTTTCATTTTTTTTTTTTTTTTTTTGAAAATCAAAAGATTTAGAATTTTTTTGTTTATTCATTAGATTTTAGTCCATTTTATTTTTGTAATATTCTTAAACTTATATTAAAAGTTTCAAAGTTCTAGAGGGTATATTTCTTTTTAATCATGCACGCACGCTATACACGTTATCATTAATTTTTAAAAAAGAATACATTAAGGAATAATTATTATCAGATAATTATACAGTGTTTAATGCAAATTATATATTATATTTCACTGAGAACAAATTATAGTATTAAAAAAAACTGAGGTGATTAGTGCAAAAAGGATTACTTTAAATATTTGTCTCCGAAATCAAATTTTCCATCTGTTTGAAGAGTCGTATGTCCCCTTAAAATCTATCTCTACTCACACAAAAGTATTCTTGTAAAATTACGGGCAGAAATTCCGGTCATACTCCGCAAAATAAAATAAAATAAAATATATATATATATATATATATATAAAAATCCTTATCTAATTACCAATCCTTATTTTTGCTAAAAGATGGGCTAGAACTGTAAAAATATGTGGATTGCCATTATTTTTCGAAGTATCTAAGGGATAAGGCCGCTTATTTAATGGATCAAACCTTTTTTTTCCTCAAATAAAGCTATTGCCTGTGAAAATTGAAAGGCAAACGCTCATAAATTTACAGTTTCTTCTAAGAGTGTATCGCGTGCAGTCCTATTACGACGGATTAATTGTTTTCTATTAAAACAATACAAATATTCAGAATTTATGTCGGGCTGATATTTCATTACGAAATTAAAACTTCATCAATAAATAAATAACATAAATTTCACAGATATGTAATCAAACGATGCGCAGAAATAATCAGAATAAAAAAGGCTGATGTAAATAGTAAATTCTTTGGCGATTTCTTTGGCTATTAACCCTGACATGCAACTAATACAAAAATATTCACCGCTTTTGAAAATTTCACAATATTTTTTTATTACATGATTGATATTTTAAAAATAAAATTGCTTTATGCTGTTGTGAGAAAGCAATCTAAAAAATATAATAAATATAAAAAATCTGTCACAGTTTACAATTAAATTTTGATTTTACGTACGTTCTGTACACCGCACTGTATATTTTGTATCCAGAGAAGTCCTAGTTGGATCGTCTTATATCCAAGGACAAACGTGTCTGCGCGTAACGCTGACGTCATTCTGTGAATGACAAGATTTCACGATAAAATTTCCCTCTTTCAATTTTTGCTACTGCAAATTTTAAACTTCTAAACATCGCACATTTACAGTTTTTACACCGTCGTATAGGAAAAAAAATACTTTCAAATAAAGTTTGTTTGAAACCAGTGTCACAATTACTCATTTTTATGGCTTTTTAAATATTTTTAAGCATGCATTTTTTTAAAAAATATATCTGTATCGCGTGCAGGGTCTAATAAGGAATAATAATAATAATACATCCACACAAAGCAATATAAAGAGTCCACCTTTTGTTTCCATAATTAAGTTAAAACTTAATAAATAAAAAAATAAATAAAATTAAATTAATTTCACATCTTTGTAATCGAACAATTTCAATTTTTACACAGTCGTATATACACTGCTCAAAACAATTAGGGGAGCTCATGGTTTTAACAAAATTACGCAAATATTTACACCGATAAGAAACGTAAAATAAAACATCCATAATTTAAAGCGTAGTAGAAAACAGATTAAAAAAAACTTCACATGCAAATTAAAGTTTATGACGTAAAAATCTAGAAAAAGGAGATAAGTGCAGAAATCGGGATTTTGCAGAAACGTCTGTTTCACTGTCTTAGTTTTAAAATTCAATTGCTCAGCTTGTGTTTTGTGAAAAGGTGACTAGAAAATGTCACAACAATGTAATTTAACGGAATTCTTGGCTTGGCGTGCTGTCGGGACAGTTGAATATAGGGAAACACAACGAGATGTAGCGGACGCTGTTGGGGTAGCAAGAAGTGTCAATGCAAAGCTTCGGAATTAATTCAAAGACACTGGGAATGGTATACATCAACAAGAGCAAGGTCGGCCACGCGCTACTACAGAAACTAATGACAGATATAGCATGTTACCAGCTCGTCGAGACGGAACGGACAATGCTACTCTGCTGCAAATACAGTTGTTCTTGGCCACAGGACGAAGTGTGTCCAACGAAACATTCCGAAATAGGCTTCATCAGGGTGGCCTCTATGCACGTAAGCCAATGGTCTATACTCTGTTGATCTCAAGCAACTGTGCGGTCCAAAGAAGGTGGGCAACTGAACATCGAGTTTGGGGGCAACGTTGTTGGAGTCAAATTCTGTTTACAGACGTGTCCTGATTCAATCTGGATGTGACATCTGATGTGTTTTGGCATGGAGAGACAGAGGCACTCAAAATAATCCCACATTCGTTCGCGAAATATCACATTACAGACAAGGTGGATTGATGCCATGGGCTGGAATCAGCATAGATGGACGTACGGGTCTGCATATCATTCGGAATGGTTTTTTGACGGTCCGAAATTATACAGACGAGATACTGAGACCTCGTGTCGTATTTTATGTTGCAGCAATTAGTGATTTCTTTTTTTCCGTGCATGATAATGCCATACCTCATACAGTTCGTCTTGTGGAAAACATGCTTCAAGCTAAAACAATACAGCGTATGGTATGACCATCATGCTCTTCTGACCTAAATCCGATCGAGCATGTTTGGGACATACTCAGACGACGCATTGCTGCGAGACCTATGCCTCTTTTTACTATCTGGGACTTGGAAATTGCAATTCTTGAGCAGTGGAACAATATTCTCCAAAGTCTTATCGATAACCTCATCGCATCCATGGAAAACAGGTGGGAAACAGTCTTAGCTGTTCGAGAAGACCACACGCCATATTAAAAATCTTGCATCGTTTCTAAACAGTACTTTTTTTATCATTTACATGAAACAAAATTACTACCCCCAAACCTTCTTTCTAGTTCTTTCCGTCTTTTCAGAGAATAAAAGCTCCCTTACAATATTTCTAGCTTCTTTTTTTTCTGTATTGCGCATTGATACACGTGTACTATCCATTTTATGCCCATACATGCCTGTCTTGCCCTGTTCTCTTCACTTTTTTGCTAGCTCCCCTAATTTTTTTGAGCAGTGTATATATATAAAAAAAATACTTTCAAATGAAATTTATTTCAAACCAATATCACAATTTACTCATTTTTTATAGCATTTTAAATATTTTTCAAGAATGATTTTCTTAAATCTATCTCTTGCGCCTGCACGATCGGATTACGGAAGAAGAATAATAACCCATATACACTTATAACAATATATAGTTCAGTATTTGTCTCCGGCTAATATTCCATAAAGAAATTAAAAGAGAATAAATAAATAAATAAAATAAAATATAAAACATAAATGCAATCAAGCAATTTCAATTTTTACACCATCAAATAGGAGAACTAACGTACTTACAAGAATTTTAATTTGTTCTAAAACTGTATCATTTCACTGATTTGGCGTTTTTAACACGTATAAATAAGTGATAAAAACGTCAAAGAAATATAATCAAAATCAAAATAGAAAAAAAAAATGAAAGTTAACCCTTTTGCTTGAAATGAATGAAGAAATAATAGAAAATAAAGTTTACAGACTAAAAATAAACCGTCAAGCCGTATTACTCGCGCTCGGAGGGTTCCGTACAGTAACTATATGAATTAACTGTATTATTAAAAAAAATTGTTGCTTAACTCGTTGAATGCCAAGTCTATTTTGTCTGTCTTTCCATTTGGGCCACGAATAAGATTCCCGTTACACAATCTATAAGTGTCAGTCATCGATGACTGACGCGACCTAAACGGAAAGTTCAGTGTCAGTCACCGGTGACTGACATGGCACTTAACGTGTTAATGAATAATAAGACCCTGTAAAAAACTATACAACGTAGGTTTGGGTATGGGTATAGATGTCTATACTAGAAATGTATGAATGGGTATACCATAAAGGTTCAAAGAGATATGAAACCCAAATAATATCAAATAGTATCCAGCACGCATAGCTAGAAGGTACTATCGTATTTTCCTGGAAGAAGTTTTACCAGGACTACTTTAAGATGTTCCGAACGAAACTTAAGCAATTGCGGTTTCAGCATGATGGTCTGGTAGCTCATTGCAGTAATGTTGTGAACAATTACCTGGATGCTACTTTTGGCGGCGCGATGGATTGAAGGCGCACGTTTATGCGACTCCAGGAGGATCTCGTCCTCCGAATATCCATTGCTGCTGCACGTGAGCGTGAAATACCTGGCATCTTTGAATCTGCATGTCAGTCGCTCCCTCCATGCTGCCAGGCACATGTTACTCTTCGTTGACGCAATTTAGAACATTTATTGTATTCATAATACTTTTCAGTGACGATGTTAATAAACATTCCTGACTTGTCTGTTTCCCCTGTTTGACCCTCAGCACGTCACTTACGCCCATACATTCCAAAACAATAAGTGATTGTTACAGTGTCTGTACAAACCCTTAAAGTTTGTACCATGAATTCGGTATCACGCTGTATAAGCAGGCTATCAGATATATACACTATGACGCAAAAGTTTAGACAATGAAGAAATTCTTACATACTTTGAAAAATATTTATTCAATTTTCAAATCACTGCTTGAAATTAATGTGCTGTACATATAAACAATATTTATAACAAAGAAAAGTGGAATTGTGCATATTGCAATAAATTAAATGGTAACAAAAATAAACTGCTGTCTCAAAAGTTTAGACACAAATTAAATAAAATCGAAATAAACAATTTTTAAAACCTGGTTGCGCATCCATGCTTATGTATTACGTCATATACACGAGATTGCATGGAAGAAACTAAATATTGCATAGTTTGTGGATCGATATCGTACCATGCATTCTCAATAGATGTCTTAAGTTCCTTTTCAGAAGAGTATTGTCTAGCGTTGCTATAAACTTTGCTACACATGATGCTCCAAAGGTTTTCTATAGGGTTAAGGTCTGGGCTACATGCTGGCCAGTCGAGAACTCTTATATTATGGGAATTAAACCAAGATTTTGAATGTTTTGCAGTGTGAATTGAAGCATTGTCTTGCTGAAATTCCCACTGAGGACCCCCTAGAAGCTCAGCAAATGGCAGTAGGTTTTCTTCTATTGTCTGTGTATAATGCTGTGAAGTTTGACGACCACTGGTGAAGGTCAGAGATACTTGTCCATTATAGCAAAAGGCTGCCCAAACCATCACCGAGACCCCTCCTTGTCTGCGACTAAAAAATCGTCGAGGTTCCTTCCGCAAGTCATGCCAATACGATAAACAACCATCTGGACCATCCAGATTCCACTTTTTTTCATCGCTAAATATGACTGACTGCCATTTCTCTCCATATGACATATGCTTTCGAGCCCACATAAGTCTTTGTAACTTATGATGTGGTTTCAGAGCTGGTTTCTTCTGCATTTTGCTATAAACGATTGTTCCTTTACCAAAATTCGTCTACGAATCGTATCCTTTGATACAGAGAGTCCCGATGAGCTTTGAACTCCACGTACGCTCATTTGTTGAGTACTCGCTAGTCTTTATATCAGGCGATCCTCTCGTACATTTGTCACACGTGGCCTCCCAGACCGACATTTTGTTTTATATTCGGAACCACTCGATAAAACTCGATAAATAGATTTTTTTGACCTATTAATAACAGCAGAAATTTCAGAAACGCTCTTCCCTTCACCTTTCAACTGCCAAATCCTTGAAACCTCATTCACTTGAATTTCTTTAGCTCTCGGCATGTCGACTATGAAGCGCAATCGTTTGCAGAACTTAAGTACTCCAAATTTGTGACATCATCGATTCTAAATTTGCATATGCCAGCGAATATTCAAAGAAATTTAGAATAGTGTCTAAACTTTTGCGACAAGCACATTTGAATTTTTATGAAAAAAATTAGTATTATAGCAAATAAAACGACTGTCTTTTGTACATAGCATTTTAAATCAGTTTTTGAATATATTTACAGGTTTTTGTAATTCTGACGTCATAATTCTACATTTTAAAGCTGAATGACGTCATTGTCTAAACTTTTGCGTCATAGTGTATATATACACTGCTTTAATAATGATAACTAAATCTAATATTAACCAATATATAAATTACCATGAGTGACTTTAAATTTAAATTATAAACAAAATAATGTCATTATTTATTTTAAGCTCAAATCCATTATTGACCTTTTCGTAGATCTGCAAATATTTTAAATTTATAGATCTTGTTAATTCATCCCCAAAATTTAAGAATAATAATAACAAATAATTGATTTTGAAGTGAATGGCCTGAAATGCCACTTATTTTTCAAAAGCCTTTTGCACTTCAATTAATTAAATGACAAACTAAAAATACAGCCGCTAAATAATAGATGACAATACTTCAAAAATACGGCAGAATAAGAGTAATGACTCTTTTAATATTTTGACATTGTTGGGGTTTTAAACAATTAATTAAAGAGCTAAGTGAAAAGAGACATTTATTTTATGTATGCAAAATATTTATCATAATATCGGCTCTTAGAGATGCATATTAATGTACTTCAATTTTGGAAAATATCACATAAATCAAAATGGTTAAAAGAATTTATAATTAATATTTCATTTAATTTAGTAGCCTTCGAAAGAAGGCACAATCGATCAATTTAGTAAACTGATATCATATTTCAAATTTATAAAGATCCTTCATGAAAAGAATACTTTTACTAATGATGTTTAAATGTAAAACGTAATGAAAAAGTAGATTATCATAGGTGAAAACTTTAAATGAAAACAGAAAAGAAAAATCCTGTGTCAAGCACAAATTATTAAACACTTTCCAATGTATAAGAAATACAGTAAAAAAAAATAGATGATGTCTAATTAAATGATTTGGAAAATTCATAACTTAGTATAAAATCCAATATTTCAGCTATTACCATATATTGTCGAAAACTATCTAAATATTTTTGTGCAACACTGTATGTTATCTATAGATTTGTATGTATACTAATCTAGTATGCAACAATCTGTTTTAGTTCTAGCAAGAACACAGACAAATAATTCTATTTAGAAATTTTAATCTCCAATTGTGCTGGGTTTTTTTTTCAATCCTGTAATGATCTATAGCAGCGGTTCCCAAACTTTATTGATACGCGACCCACCTAATATGAGGATGTATGTAATATCAGTATGGACCTTTTGTACGTCCGCTATCCTATCCTATGAAAAAAGCAAATTTTCGTATGAAGGATGCCTTATCAACAAAACAAGATTCGGTAATTCCAATGTGTGTAAGCTGCATAATAATTAAAACAACAAATCTATATATATATTACGATAACGTACGTGGCACAGAAATCGCGATTATTTGTTATTGTTTAATGGCAACGCCCGATAAACACATCTCATTGGTTATTCTGAAAGTCATTTGGCAGGATCTTAGTAAGTCTATGGGCAGGATTTAAGCGGAGGTAAATCCGGTTTATTTACGATCCGGGTTTATTTACTGTTTCTCTTTCGCTGCAATCATTGAACTTCACAATATAATTAGAAATGCCCGTAAAAGATATCGGCGAATGCTTGAAAGTGAACAAGAAGCCGCATTAAACAGAGCATAAGCGATCGCCAAAGTAGGCTTAATAACCATCGCATGGGCGAACGCGTTGCTTCTGAAATCCAAATTACTGATTTAAACGTTCCGGAGCATAACTATGGATATTATTAACTATGGATTATATTGGCGTGGTGTGTATATGACGTCTGTGCCAAATAAATATTATTCAGTGTTTTTTTTTATGAAGTCCACTCCAGTTTTATATTTTTCAATGACAGTTCCGGCACAGTTTTTGGCCGGGCAACGCCGGGCGGGTCAGCTAGTATAATGAAAAATACGTTTAATTATTATCAAACTTCATCTTTACAAGTAGTGAGATTTTTTTGTTTTTGTACTTGTTTTCCAAAAAACAGTAAAAAAAAAAAAAAAAAAAAAAAAAAAAAAAAAAAAAAAAAAAAAAAAACGTTCGCACAAGTATGTTGTGTTGAACCCAATCAAGGACCTGAAACCTGATTTAGACATTTCTAGATATTCTGCTCCTATCTTCAACCAGAAGGATATTAATGATTTTTCCAGCGTTCCTATAAAGACTGCGCGACTACTGGCATATCTCACAACAGGTCATAACATAATACCAACTGACTGTTTAAGAAAACACTGTCTTCTCACGAATATTTAGTTTCATATAGCTTTTATGATTATTACGGTTGTAAAATATTGTATTTGTTATATATTTTTTAAACAGATGAAATAAAAGATATACTTTTGTGAAAAAACTCGATTGTTCCGAGACCCACCAAAAGATCCGCCGACACCCATAGGTTGGGAACCGCTGATCTATAGAATTTAAACACATCAAGCAATATTTAAAAAAATTGTTAAGGGCCTCAGGACTCTTAAAATTGAAGAAAAAAAAGGAGGACGATTTTCAACATTCAATATCTTAAAAGGTATACGATTTTAAAACACAACTTTTATTGGGATAAAAGATATAAGTTTGTTCTTTCATTTTATGTATTTAAAAAATTGCAAGATGCAGAATTAGTATTTACAGGAGGCTCCAAATTGCCAGATATTTGACGAGTCGAAAATTGGTATCACAGTTTATGCCCACGATTACAAAATAAATATTGCAACTAGAATGTTAATTTTGGTGCCTACTTCAGATTGTAACAATCACCCTGAACCTAAAAAAATTGTATTTAAAGCATTTTCATATTTTTAATACAAACTTGTATTTAGCTAATGCAAAATCAGTCAGCAGTATCTAAAAATATTTTTTGAACAATAAAAAGGAATTTTTAGGTTTAGTTTATACAGATTAATATGAAACATGTGTTTTGAAAATTTCACGAAAAAATATTCAAAAGTTTTTGAAATATCGTGCGCGTTATGCCCAAAAACGTCATTTAGAGAACAATGACTTTAAAGTTTCGGAAACGCCGCTTCAGTTATTGAGTGGATGTAATTCTAAAAATCATAACATCTATTCTAATGGAAATTTGAAGGAAAAAATTATATCAAAATGTTCAGAAAAGACAGGAGTTTAATATCTAAATAAAATTTAAATTTCGAAATTTTTGAAGCTTTAAAGAGTCCTGAAATCCCTTAAATTTAAAAATCTATTCAACAACTGAAAACGCATTTCCAGCAATTACTACTCATAGACAATACTATGTAATCGAATTGTTCTGTACGACTCTGTAAATGAACAATAAATATTACGCATACCATAGACTATAGTAAGCATTGTAATACACGTCAGTGATGTGTATCAACTTCAATATGTATGAAATAGTGTAATTTTGCAAAAATACACAATAAAAGATTTTTCCATGTAAACCATAATGTAACGAAAATTTTTTGAGGGCCTCTTAAATTAACTATTACACTGTAAAAAAAGTATTTGTTTTTACTGAAGAATATTATAGCAGTTACTAAATAATATTACAGCAGATATTATAGCAGTTACTAGAAAGCATACTCACTATAGCAGTTACTCACTGCTAGTAATATTACAAAGAAAATAGCTGTAACTGAATGTTTATTTAATCCCTCTGTGTTCTTAAAATCTGTCTTAAAATCTTAATCCCCGCCTGAAATTAAATTTATCTGAAATTTATTCTGTCCAAATTACACTTCGAAATCGTTTATTTATCTGCAACAAATAATTCAGAACATATTCAAACCATTTATTAAGCAAAGAAAATTCCAGTCAATAATTACATTAATCAAGCCATGTTCTAATCATTCATTAGCCATAGAAAATTCTTAATAAAAAATCAGCTTATTAATTGAAACTTGGAGGAATTATAATAGCACCAGTAAATGTACGCTCAGTCCTATAAAAAGAACAACACACAGCATAATCAGCTTCCTCACCCATTACTCGCATTTAAAATTGTTTACAAACACGGTTCCTGTAGCAAGGTATGTAGAACTATCGGTTTCCAAACCCCAGATAGTGAGTTCTGTCCTCCGCAGTGGAAAAAAACTCGACATAAACCTCCTCCACTAATAAATATAGGTGCTTCCGAAGTTCTCCAAAGATGGCGCCACCAGCGTCTTCTTCCACCTTTGATACAGAATTCAGTTCACACAATTTCTTTGTGAAGATACAAGAGAAGTGTCTGTAATGCTACTAACCACTTCTTAGCATCCATACTAAAAAAGCACCTGTAATGGCTACTAAGGATTTTTTAGTATGTTCACTAAGGAAGTCTATTTTATGTTTACTAAGTTAAATACAGTAATATTACTTAAGAAGAAGCTGTATTGGTTACTAGAAAAGTTTATGTAATCCCAGCTGCCTTGCGATTTTCAAGTAGTACTACAGATTTTTTGTTACGGTGTAATGCTGCACAATCTATTTTCCATGCCGAATATGCCTTGCTAAACCCAAATAACATATATTAATGTCATGACAATCCGAGTATATATACAAGGGTTAGAGCACGGACGGACAGACAAATCGAATTCATAAACACATTTCAACTATGTTGGAAAGTGCTGAAAAGAATTAGATATTATTTGAATTGCATTTTTCGAAAAGTGACAAATATATTTCTTTTTTCATTTTGTTGTTAACCCATTAGACAATCTTCAAAATAATAATGATAAATAATGAATTTTGTTCTAAATGGTCTAAAATTCCACCCATCATTCAAAATGTCTTTTCTTTTTCCCTCTATGCTAAACTAAAATCATACTGGCGCGAAATATTGGGTGACTATACTTCAAGAAATACTGCAGAGTATGTGTAAGGCCTCTATATATCACACTGAGAAAAAATATATACCGCCTTCACATAGAATGAATAGTTAGTCATTTTCTGAATCTCTAAACTACACCGCTAAAAATTTGCAGCATTCTGTCCAGTCATTTGACCGTTTTTATCGAAAACGGTTACACAACCGTAATTTAACACTATTCTGACCATATTATTGGCCACTTTATGGTCAGAATATCGTTAAATTACGGTTGTGAAACCGTTTTTTCAAAAAAACGGTCGAATGAATGGACAGAATGCTGCAAATTTTTAACAGTGTAGAAATATAGGGTTTCCGCGCTATACGAATAGGCTAAACAACTAAGCTGAATAGATGAAATGATCTAGAATTCCCAGTCTCTTGTCTTCTAGGTGGTGAAACGATAATGGATCGTTTCAGTAGTAGAAATTATCGCTTGATTTCTGGAATGGTTTCATAAAGTAGAATTATAGTTACTAAAACTAACCTCTTGTGTTCTCATCTATTTACAGAGATTTTTAAATAAGTTTGACCACGAGAATATAGGAAAATGCTCTTGAATTCTTGAAAGAGACTCTAGAACTCTCTAGTAAAGAGAACTAGAATTTATAGGTATGACATGGAACTATTTTTTCTAGAGCCACAATTTAGATTCTAGATGCCACAACCACATTTTTTCTCAGTGCAAGGCGAAACATTATGTCTGTTGCAAAATTGTTCATGATTTCGTTTAAAAATGTAGCAATCACTTACAAAGAAAGTATAAAAGCAAAAATAGTTTTAAAAGAGGACTCTTTTTATAAGCATTCACTGTTCATCTTGAAAATCACGCTTAATTTTTAACTGTAATTCATGTTTTTTTCTCAAAGTTTCCGTTGCAATATATTAATTTGGCCCCGTGATCACCGAAATTAATCATGAAATATTCAGTGCTTTTATTCAGCGCTTAGATTAGTATTATCCATTCACAATGCTATAGCATTGTGAATGGATAATATTTAAGCAAAAAAGCAGCAAAAAAAAACGCCCGTCTGACATTGGTCTTAGTAGAAAGTGCAAGCACGTCAATTTATTGAAAAAGATATAATTTTTGACATTTTTATTTTTAAGATAGGGCAATAAAAAATAAAAAATGAAACATTATTTAAAGTATCTTTTTAGAATATCTGGACTGAGTTGCCAACGCATAATCGTAAATGAATTAATATAAATCAATAAAAAGTTTTCTTTTAATATTAATTTTTTATTTATTATTTTCTACTTTATAGCATATAAATTGTTTTATTGTTGTACTTTTACAGCGATTTGCCACATTTTAGCGAGCGTTTATTGGCGGATTCGTTAAATCTATTCCTTTTTTAATTCGCATAGAATTGTGGGAGTTACAGATAATACTTAACTATTTATCACCTGTGGTAGGATATCGTAAAAATACCTTAAACGGAATTTATTGGTTTACAATTAAGTGCTAAAAATATTAAAATATTGTAGTGACATCAAAAACATATTATAAACGTCATTTTTGTAATTCTAGGCTATCAGGATGTGGATTAAAAATCGATTACAATATTAAAACATTAAATATAAATACCAAGTCCAGTAAAACAGAAGAGGGCAAAAATAGCTAATTTAAGTAGCAGTAGATTTTGAATATCGAAAATTAGTGTTGTTTTCTAAATACAAAATTTTGAAAGTTTAACTTCTTATTAAAATTACCGTTAATCTGCAAACTTTCTTTTATAAGATTGATGAACATAACCGAACTTTAGAGTTCAGTACATTTATCGGTCACCGTATGGCTGTCCCAGCATACTCGATAGACTTCTACCATTATAGAATAATCTTGATGCAAACTTTCTACCTGTTTTTTGTTTAAAACCGAAATACCTTTAAGAAAGCGATCTAGGGAAAGGCGGTCTAAAATAATTCCCTTACGGGGAAAACTTGTGTAAAATAACATAACTGTTTAAATGAAACTTTGGCCTTTTGCTAGTAAGTTTTACACTATATTTTGTATATTATTATTATTATTATTATTATTTTATTATTATTTTATTATTATTATTTTATTATTATTATTATTTTATTGCAAGGCGAATGTTTCTGTCTGGGAAAATGCCCAAGTATTAATACTATATTTTGCATTATAAACATATTTTAATGCTATTTTAAATCCAAATTGAGTAATGAAAAAAATAGATTTTTGAAAAAGTGCCCAAAGGAACATTTTACCTTAAGCAAAAAGCAAAATTATCCTTCAGTTGAAACAGCACCAAAAAATGTCGATAAATCACAATCAAAATAATAAAACTTTATATATGATAAATACCATAAAAATAATACCATCAAAGCAAATCACAAGACGCGTTTCGAACTGGAAAATATAACAGCCCATCATCAGTTACTGTAAAAACTTTTCCGTAAGGGGACAAGATCACAAATAAACAGAAAGGGAAAAGAGGTCAGCTTAGAAAGTGTGCGACAGGTGGCACTAACTTTAAGTTAAACACCAACCGCAGAGGAGCACACGCAGAATTGGAAAGTGTTGCATTTTACCCGGCACCATGGTCGGACATTTTAGGTCATATTACTAGATGGTGCTCAGAAATATAAAAAACTTAGCAAGTGTAATTCATATCAAAAAACATACTTCATTAAGTAAACCAAGTCATATTTCTGTACATGAGAGACTGTATGTATAAATAAATATGAAATTTAGTGCTTACCTTATAATAGATGTTATTAAACCCTCAATTTTTCAAAGAATTCTATTCAGACATGTAATACTGCGATCACTTTAATACCTCCATTGCTTCTTTTACACTTGGCACAACTAGTTTATGTGTTACCCGATTGATAGCATGACCTGTCTGGAAGAAAACACACGTGGATCGTTTTGCCCTCTAGGATCAGTTTAGGACACCTTCCCCTAAATAATTATGTAAAACGGAATCTTGATGCTGATATTGCATCCGAGTTTTTGGAAATTGGTTAACATGCTTTTAAGCAAATGGGAACAATTTTTTGCTTTATGAAATTTTGTTCTCACATATCAACAATTTTTTCTGTTTCAATTGGAAAACTAGTCAGTAAGATGCAATTTTTGACAGATTAAGATCTTTTTCTCAGTCATTTAGCTCATTTTAGGTGAGTGGATGAAGTAAATTGTGAGAATTTTCTAAAAGGGAAACGCTGTCTTTACAGTTAATTTGCTATGAATTTTGGCTGCCATTCATTTTCATTGAAGTTATTGGTTAAAGTACAATGTAATTTGCTAGATTTTAGAACTGACTTTTTCGACGATGTAAAATTAGGATAGACTCACTATTTATATTTGTAACATACACTGTTAAAACTTTTCAGCATTCTGGCAGGTCATTCGACCGTTTTTTGAAAAAACGGTTTCATAACCATAATTTAACTATATTCTGACCATAAAATGGCCAATAATATGGTCAGAATAGTGTTAAATTCACGGTTGTGTAACCGTTTTCGGAAAAAATGGTCAAATGACCTGCCAGAATGCTGCAAATTTTTAACAGTACATATTAGTTAAAACAAACCTTTTTTATAAATTTCGATACCTTGTGATGGTTTTCTTTGAATATTTATGCAAACAAACACTCTGGGATATTTCCACATTACCACAATGATAGAACATTTAACCAGAGCATACTTTAAGGAATTTTCACTGGGCGACAAACGGTTTAGTCTGTTGTACCAAGTAAATGTTCTTAAGTCAAATTTTATTCCTGATAAAAGCAAACCAAATAATAAGAATATCGACTGGCTGACAAAATGTTATATATTATTAGTTTTGTCTATTGTACTTCTCCTGCTGCTGGTTAGTAAACTACACAATCGTCATTGAAACATGTAAACCGCCTTATTTATAGTTAGGTAAAATTAAAGAGGCTACATTTTCGTTTCATACAAGTTTTTAATTGTTAAGTTACTAATGGACCAAACATAACATCTAACCTACCAAATTCGTATGCCTAATTAAAACTTTATGTAAGAAAATTATCATTTAAATTCAAGTTAAAATATTGCTTACCTTTTATTAGTTTGTACACTTTGCTTTTGTTCATAACCATAATATATCAAGCTAATTAGGTAATTGAAGCAAAGAATAAATTCTGAAATTCAAAAACAAATTTGACTTGAATCATTAAATAGTACCTTAACTATAGTTTTAGACCCAATGTTGAACTAATCAAGAAAACATATTTTCCTCTTGATGGATGAAAATCATCAAATTTAAAAATAATATAAAATTATTATGCTAAGTTTTACAACATGTTTCCAAAATGTAAACTGAATAATAATTGTAGTGGTTAAACATATTTTGACTTTTACAAGTTACTATATTTTGCAAACACTGGAACTAAACAAGGAATCATATTTTATTTTTTTGTTTTAAAAAATCAAACTGTACCAATAAAATATTTCCAAAATGCTACAATAACAGTTACAATGGTTTAAAATTTTAATACAAAGGACTGTCTAGAGTTGTATAATATAGACGCACGCCATGTGCGGAAAAATTTCCGCAAAATTCGGAACTTTGCTGAAATTTTTAAAAAGGAAAACGTAATTTTTGTTCTTGTAACTTTTTTTTTTTAAATATCGAAAAATTAAAAATATTCCCCAATTTTATGTACGATATATTTATTGTTTGGCAGCGGTGATCAGGCATTCGGTTCCGAAAATTTAAAAAAATCAGCCATCAGTCCGAAAATTCAGACATACAAAAATATCATTGAAAAATATTGCGAATTTCAACAAATGGTTGTCGAAAGAAAAACCAATTTCATCAATCGTACTCAGAAAAAATCACCAATTTCGTCAAAGCATCGGAAAAAAGCGAATTTCGCCAAAGGACCGCGGAAAAAACGCGAATTTCGTCAAAAGGATCGTAAAAAAAAGATAATTTCGCCCAGAATAGCAAAAGTTTTATGTATGATTTATTTATTGTTTGTCAGGGGTGATTCTGTTCCGAAAATTTAAAGCATTCGGAAATTAATTTTTTTAATCGGCCACCGGTCTGAAAATTCAAACATAAAAAAAATCGCTGAAAAATATTGCGAATTTTAACAAATAGTCATCGAAAAAAAAAACCATTTTTGTCAATCGTTCGCAGGAAAAATCACCAATTTCGTCAAAGCATCAAGAAAAAACGCGAATTTCGTCAAAAGACTGCGGAAAAAAGCGAATTTCTTTAAAGAATCGTAAAAAAAAGATAATTTCGTCAAAGAAGCTCAGAAAAAACGCAAATTTCGTCAAAAGAGCGCAGGATAATAAAACAAATTTCGCAAAAGCGTAGTGGAAAAAGGCCGAATTCTGTCAAAGGATCGCGAAAAAACGCAAATTTCGTAAAAGAACTGCGGAAAAAAAATTATTCCGTCAAAGGATTGCAAAAGACAACACTAATTTCACCAAAGGGCCGCGGAAAAGTGCGAATTTCGTCAAAGAAGCGGAGGAAGAAAATGAATTTCATAAAAGCATAGCGGAAAAAGCGCGAATTTCGTTAAAGGTTTGCGGGGAAAAAAACGGATTTCGTCAAAGGGTCGCGGTAAAAACTCATTGGTCTCTTTAATGATGATATCTATGAGTGGACCGTGGATCTCTCCCTACAAAATGTGATTCAGTTGTTTCAGAAACAATGTCACATTATTTCTGTGAACAGAGTAACTAGCATTTTGTACGAAGAGGTCACAATATTAAGGATTGGGCTGTTTCTAAAAGTATTGACAAAATAATTGATAAGAATTCACCCTTCTTACCATGGATTTTTAGGTTTATTATTTTTAACCAAAATAATTATTCTTTAATTAATATTAATTAATTTTTAATTTAAACGGTAATTATTTTAAAACTACTGTTTTTAATTAATATCGTCAAAATAATAAAACACGTTATTTTATTAAACGTTAAATTAATTTAGAGAAAGTTTTTGACCCAATATTTATTAGCACAGAAAGTTTTTGGCTTTATACAAGTCTGAGACTGTCTTATGCAAATAGTAGAATTAAGCAAGAGAAAACAATTTTGTTCATGTATTAAAATTTTTAAACTTTATTAATTATTTATAATGTTTTCAAAATCCTACAATAATAATTATATTCGTTAAGTTATTTTACAAGTAACTGCCTTTAGCAAAGCATTTTTTGACAAACTCATGTTTCTTATAGGTTTCTTTATCTGGAAGTGTTCTACTTTTACTTTGCTCTCTAGGAATCTTGCAATAACAGGTCTTGGATCATAAAAAGTTGTTCCAATTCCATTAAGAGAAATGAACATCCTTGTGTTTAAGACTTCTCTTTATACTAGTTCCGACTGTTTTTTGGATTTAAGCGTTGTATGTATGGACAGTGCCATCACTAAGACTTTTTATTTGTGGGGGAGAGAACCTTGAATTGCCAAGTCAAATTTCTGTATTTGCCAACTCGTTTTATAATTTTGCCAACTTACAGTTAGAAAATGTAATATAGTTCTTATTTGTTAAAAGTTTAATAATATTCCCAATTAGTTTTGTAATTTTTACCAAGTCTATCAGAAATGGAAAATACATTACAGTTTTTATTAAAGTTTAAAAAAAAATGAAACTAAGTTTGTAAATTTGCCAAGTGTAATAACATTCGCGAATGTTTGGGAGGGAGAGGTTCCCCCCTGTCCCCCCTTAGCGAGGCCTCTGTGTATGGACACAACTCCATGTGCCAACAACTTTGTGTGCCAACAGTGGGTGGTGTCAAAGAAAGATATGATAGCACCAATTTGTTTAAAACAGAGTGAGGTTGAGATGCCTTAAAGTAGAAATAGTCTTGCTCTCGATGAGAAGGACGTAGATTTTCAGCTGCGCACAAAGCCATCACATCATTATTAAAATAGGCGACTTCGTCTTTACCAAAAAAGTTCTCAATATCAAGGTGAGCTGCACTAGCAACCTCTGTTGGTCTTTGTGCATTTAACAAAGCATCTATCCTATAGGAGATGCTCACTTTTTCCTCTTCCAATCTTTGAGAAACAAATTACTTACAACTCAATATAGTTTCTTTTCTTACTGCAGACCCGCATCTCATGGTAGAAAGTAACGAGTTATTTTTACATCTGCGAGGATTTTCTTCAAGTTACTAATCACTTTTAGATTCCTAAGTGCCTTCATTTATTTCCATCAACTTTCCTTTGTATGCCTCAGGACTTACCCATCTTTGATAAGCGTAATACCCATCTTTGATAAGCGTCAAAGAATTTGTAAAAAATTTTCTTTGACAAATTCTATATCAATTCTTTATCAGGCAGTGTAATGAAAGACCTTTGACTGTCTGCCTCAAGTTTTTCAAAGTGTATCGGAACATCTAACATTAGGAAAGGCAGGTTGTTAACTTTTTTAAAAATCTATTTATAATCGAATGAACACGCGAGTAGAAGTTTGTTCAGTCTTTTATGGGAAAGGTTGATGGTTCACAATGTTTTTGCGTGAGAGGGAAATTGTGCCGTACTGCTTTGCCAAGTTTTTTAAGTGTTTCAAAAACTCTACTTCAAAATATGCAGAGAAACAACAAGCCCTTTGATTTTCCATTTCAGCTATTTCTTCGAGCGCTTTAACGCGTAGAGCAGAAACTCGATAAAATGTTGCTTGATGATTCAAGCGCTTTAAAACGTAGAGCAGAAACTCGATAAAATGATTCCAACTCTGACACAGTTAAGTCAGACATGAGCAAAGCATCAAACGCAAAGTTAGTCTTTACCCAAGTACCGTTTCATAACAGCACAGAGACCGCTGTTTTTGCCTGTATTTTCCTTTACCCACTTATAGTTAAGCCTGTCAACTTATTTTTTTGCGATATCCTCAGTAAAAAGAGTTAATACAACCTTGACAAAATCCACGAGGCCTGCTGCTCCTTGCTTACTGAATTTACATTGTCCTAGAAAAACTCATTGTATGTCCTGTTCTTTTGAAAAAAATCGTGCTCTAACAAATTTCTTATCAACCCATATTTCTCAACAGAACCTACTCGGATAGCAAAACAAACAGCATTTTGTAACTGTGATACGGTGCTTTCTTTTACTGCTATGACATCTGTGGCCATTGCTTCATCTCCTGAATCAAAGAGTCAGCTTATGTTATTCGCCTGTTTAAAAAAAAAAGTTGCCGGCACCATACCCTGTCACTGGGCGACAATATTGCGGTACTAGGCGAAACTAGTGTCGCCTACTTTATATGTTATTTTATGCTCTGCATTTAACTATAAACTATACTCCTTTTTTCTATTTACCAAAACTTTTTTAGGTAGCACGCAAAAAAATTCGGACAACATTAAATTGTGATTTAAATTAATTACATTCATAGACTTACTGTGAAATGAATATCCAGTTGTACAATTTTTTTTTTTATTGCTGCTAGTGAGATAGCAGAAAAGTAAATGAAACACAAATGAATAAATAACACGCAAAAATTTCGGACAACATTAAAATTGTGATTTAAGTTAATTACAAGCCTGATCTTACTGTAAAAATAATATCCAGTTGTACAGAGTGTTTTTTTAATTTTGTTGATGATAGTGAGACAGCAAATATATTAATGAAACACAAATAAATAAATAACGCACAAAAAAATTCGGACATCATTAAAATTGTGAATTAAATTAATTACATTCATGGGCTTACTGTGAAAAGAATATCGAGTTGTACAAAGTGTTTTTTTTTATTCTGTTGACGCTAGTGAGATATCATAAAAGTAAATGAAACACAAATAAATAGCACGTAAAAGAAATCGGACAACATTAAAATTGTGATTTAAGTTAATTACATTTATGGACTTACTGTAAAATAAATATTTAGCTGTCCAAAGTGTTTTTTTTTATATAATGAAGGGAACGAATATTTTTTTCTAACTGGATTAAATCATATTCAAGGCTGAAAGTAGCACAGTTGAAGTTTATTCCAACAGAGCGAAAAATATCTAGACCAGGAATCGAACCTGGATACTTGGCATACCGTGCCGTGCCGTGCCAATGACTTACCTGTTAGGCTATCTGGATGATACCTGACTTACATAATTCACTCTTATTTGTTGGACTTGGCTGCGAATTGCAGCGTTAGTTTCATTCATCCGAGCTATAACTATAGCATTTACATGATGAAAGTGTGTTTTAACACGGTTTCCTGTTTTGACCACCCTAAATTTTTAAAAATCAGTTTGGTTGTAGATTACTATAACAGTTACAAGGAAAAACTCATCACGAAGCGAGTGTTTACGAGATTTACAATATAAAAATATAAAACGAATTTTTTTGTAAGGAAATGGTGATTGTCAAAATTTTCACTTCGTTACTTTTAAAACAGACAGCTCCGTGACTTATGCTCCCCATTATTTTACCCATGAAAATGAAGTCCTGAAAATGTATCGAAACATAATTGCATCAAACGCTTGTGAAACAAACTCAAAATAATGCAACAGTTCTCTACTTTTAACATAAATCGAAAGGTCTCTACAACTTGTATGGAAATTATGCTAAAACGTTATGATAAAGATATCACTACCCCGCTTCAAAAGCATGGGTTCTTCAAAAAATGTCATTTCTAATACCATAAATCTTCCTGAAAGATCTAAATACGATATTGAAATTAAGTTAATATTCCAGCTTCACTTAACAAGGTGCTAAAAATTTGCGTATTGCAATCAGCAACGTAAAAGTATATTTTAAAGTAAAAGTATCAGAATATTATTGGTTTATTTACATGTAAATTGAAAGAACTTTGAAGGTGAAGTCAAGATTAGAAATTTCTACGTGTTTCCGCTTCCAATGCCGTTTTAATCAGCTCACTTAAGAGGCCACACTAGTCACGGCTTGAAGTTCGAACGCTAATGATAAGTCTATGGCAACAATGTTTTCAAATATCTTGCTTGATTTTTAATATTTTTAAATGATTTTTTTTGCACAGGATAGCTGAGGACTATCTGTTTACGGGCTATTTTTTACTTTTCCGATTTTCGTTGTAGTTTAATTCTCAGGATCCTGTCAATTTAGGATCCAGTGAAATTCGAGGTATTGTGTCCTTTTTAGTCTTATAACATTCATATCAGCAAAATTCAGGAAAATTTTTTTAATAACAACGAAAATATAGAGTTTAAGCTTTCCAATAACATGCTTTCAATAGTTCTACTACAATTAGGCTGAGCAAAATATGCAAAGATTTTGATGAAAAATGTGTCAAAAATGGCCTCGTAATGTTATGCTCTCCGCCTCTACCAAGACGATTAAAACCACGCCTATTAAAAATATGATTGGCTAGTATCCAAACACTTTAGCAAATGGAAACGATTTAATTGTGATTGGATTATTGTATCGTGTTAAAATAGATCACTCCTATTTCAAACCTTGGATTTATTTTTTTCTAAAATTATTGTTTAATTTCAACAAAAGACTCTTGAAAGAATGAAATATTTTAAATTCTATATTTCTATGAATAACGAAGGAAATTATACATTTCGTTTATATAAACAATTTCAGAACCACGCAGAGGGAGTTACAACATATAGAAGTTATTAAGGAATCAAATTTCAGTCCTAGTTTATTAAGTAAAATGGTAAAAAAATAGACGAGTATTTTTTAAATTATTTTTTAAGTTAAAATAGTTAACAAATAATTACGAAGTCATAATTTGTTAGAACATATTTGTGGCCTGGCCAGGAGACTGGTTTTCAAGCCTCCTATTCTTGTATATGTATAAAATATTCGACAATTTAACATTTTACGTTCGAAAAACAGTTTTTTTAATTAAAAATCAGCAGAATTTAAAGTTAATAAGTTTTAAAGATTGTTAACTTTAAAATTGTAAATCAACTTATTCAAAATTTTAAAGAAATATTTTTATAATTCATTACTTTAATATTTATTATTTTTAAGGGGACAGTACACCTTTAACAGTCGGAGAACGAAATTTGTCCTGTGTAACAGATATATTTTTTAAAGAGCCCACTTCAGACACGGAGAGAAAGTAAAACGAAGTCTATGGGGGCGTTAATTTAAAATTTCTCGCTTTGTTTTAATATGATGTTTTTTACATAGGATAGCTGAGCACGATCTTCAACCAGGCTAGATTTTACTTTTTAGATTTTTATTTTATATATATATATATATATATATATATATATATATATATATATATAAAGCCCAGTGGTGTAGTGGTCAGGGCATCTGACTGCCGCACCGCAGGTCGAGAGTTCGACTCCCGACTGGGCAAGGTTCACTCAGCCTTTCATCCCTTTGGGGTCGATAAAATGAGTACCAAGCTTGCTTGGGAACTAAACACCGAGGGTCTCGCGTTAGGCTGACCACCTGGCCGGGACGCATGCTGTATAGCACCTCGGGCCTAGGGTCAAGAAAACAGAGATGGGCACTGTCGCCCCTGATCCTCATGGATTGTATAGCCGCAGAGTTTAGTTTAGTATATATATATATATTAGGAAAGTTTCAATTTCAGGAACGATTCACCCCTGTTCCGAAATTAAAAGTATTTTTTTTTAAATATCTGAAACCAAAATCGAAAGAGTAAAAACTAGCCCGGTTGTAGATCGTCTTCAGTTATCCTATACAAAAAAAAAATCATTTTAAAATGTTAAAAAGGAAGTGAGATTTGAAAATAACGCTTCCATATATTTAACATTAGCGTTTACATTTTTTCCCCGTAACCTATGTGGGTTCTCAAATGTAACGCAAAGATATTTTTTTTGCAACGGTTAGGAAACGCGAAAATTTATCATTAACTTTAATAATGTAAAACTAAAAGTTATGAAACTGTAAGATAAAATATAGCATTTTATAAAAATATACTAGCTAGCAATTTTTTTTTCTAATACGTATTACCTTTTAATATTTTATACTTCACTTACATGGACATTCAAAAGTATTTTATATTATGGTCTATGTGGGAAAATACATTTGCGTGTATTTTAATGACATAAAACAATTTTAAACATACAATTTATTCGCATTATTGAAGAGCATAGGTACTTGTACTGGGGAATTAAAAAGTATATTTCGTTACATTATGGACTACGAAGAAAAAACGTTTGCGGGGTATTTTAATAACGTTTTCTGTTACAACATAATGAAATTGATATGAATTTATGAGGCGCAGTAAAACATGCTTTCTGAAGGGATAGCAAAGCATTTATCATTCATTTACAGGGTCACAGAAAAGGGTTCAGTTTTATTACAGAAAAAACTGCTTGCAAAGTGTGTTTTAGTTATGTTTCACGATTTCAAACAAGATGGAATTCATATACGTTACTGAGGTTTAGAATATGATGCTTACATTATAATATGATGTGCATCACATTTTATTTAATTTACAGGGGCACATAAAAGATATTGGATACAATATTGCATATGAAGTATTGTCTATTAGGGATGATTGCTGAAAGTGAGATTTCAGCTATACGTTTTTAACTAAATTTCTGCATACTAGATTATATATATAAATTCGATAGACTACGTATAGGGCTACGCAAAAGAACTAGGAAGAATTGTTGAGAAATTGATTAATTTTATTTTCAAATTCAACTACATTTAGAAAGATATGTTTGGAAAATAAAAATATAATAATATACAAGGCTATTCAAAGAATTGGATGCATGCACGCCTATTTCAGACAGGGGAAGGAATGAAAACGCTAATTTTAAGTCTATGGGGGGGGGGGTGTCATTTTCATATTTCTCGCTTTGATTTTAATATTTTTGAATGATTTTTTCTTTTTCTTTTTTTTTCTTTTTTTGCATAGGATACCTGGTGACTATCGACAGTGAGGCTAGCTTTTACTTTTCGATTTTGGCTATAGTTTTTTTTTATATATATAATAGGATAGTTTAAATTTTAGAGCGGATATGAAAGTAAAAGTAATTTTAAAGAAAAATATCTGAAACAAAAATCGAAAAAGTAATAACTAGCCCGGTTATAGAGCGTCCTCAGCTATCCTAACAGTTTCTTAGCAACAACGAATGATAGCTTAACACTGTCATGATCGGTAAGGTCAAGTAAAGACTATAAACTAAAAGCACTGCTAATTTACCAAATTCCGATATAGGACACAGATTGGTAAAGGATATTACGGCAACTCCTCCTGATTATTAACTGGGAAGTAGAGGAAGAAGATGGAGAATCTCTGGAGATATTTGACTGTGAGCTTTCAACTGACAAGGTAAAAAAAAAATCTCTATCAGCAATGCGGGGAAAATAAAATTGTAACTTAGTCTAAAGATAAAGATGCAGCAAAATAAATTTATTTTCACTGATTTCTGATAAAGAAAAAGAATGCTTTGGTAAAATTGGAAGAAATTCGAAATATTGCTTTGAAATGGAATTCTATGAAATTCATTATCAGAATTGCATATCAATGTAATGAAAAATCCAAGCAGTTTTCAGAGAAAATAAAAACAAAGTCTTTCTCAAACAATTGTAAAAAAAAAAAAAAAAAAAAAAAAAAAAAAAAATACAGCTGTATTTGTTACAAAAATCTCCAAATTCAGAGTAATGAATTAAAAAAGGTTTTTATACACAATCTAGGTATAAAAACACAGATAGGATGTTTTTGTTTCCACAGATTCCTAAAGAGTGATACAAGATTTCACAGGAAGGGATTTGTTCGACGGGTGGCAATTGCACAGACCATCAGCTCATCAAGTTGAAGGCTGAAATTTTAGGATTAGATAGAACTCAATTAGCATATTAAAATGCAAATGGTCTGCTAAGTCATATCTTGATAGAAAACACCTGCACACCGGAGTTTAGTTTTTGATCGATTGGTTTATTATTGTATTTTGCAGCACCCAAATGTATGAAAATATTGAAGTTTGGGTGCATGAAAACACAATGGTAAACCTGCGGATCAACCACTAAATTGATGTTCTGCAGATGGTTTCCACCAAGATACGACTTGGCAGACCAATGCATATAGCTTGTATATAAAATAAACGGTCAAGTACGAGTATTACTCGCGCTCAGAGAGTTCCGTACAATAAATATATGAATTATTAACTGTATTATTTAAAAGAATAATGAAACTTTGTAAAAACCTATACAACGTAGAGTTGGGTATAGCTGTATATATTACAAAAGTATGATTGAGTATACCACAAAGGTTCAAAGAGATATGAAGCCGAAATAAAATTAAATATTGCTATTTTGTATAATTCTTTTTTTAAACGTATCTTAATCTGGATATGGTGAACTTAATTTGGTACTAACAATAAAAGTACTGCATATTTAAATTTCATTTGGCATTTCATAAAACTAAATTCAACATAGAAATATTTTTCTTTTTACAGTGTAGATGAAATAAAATCCTTGTTCAAAGTTTAAACTTGGCGTTGTACTACGCGCGTTTCGAAAGGAGGTCGCAAAGATGCAACTCGACTTTGTCCGTGCCGCGTTTTTTCAAATAGGTCTTTAATTATCATTTAAAGACACGGGAGGCGTATTGAGAGATCCACTAAACGCAAACTAGTCGCGAATCCCATAGTATTTATGCGATTAATTATAATTAAATTGGTCTGTTTTTAACAATTTGATGTTTACTGCTTTTATGCTGCTACTGGGTATTGCATTACACATATATATCATTAAAAGTTGTTATCTAGTATTTAAAAACCGATGGTATATAGAGTACGCCGCCTCTGCCATTATGTATGTCCAAACCAACCGTGTCTTTAAGGGTTAAGGCTCCTGCCCTGCCAGCGAAGACAATCACGAGCTAATGCTAATCGTATAGGGAAGGATTTTTCTAATATCTATTTTGTATTTCGATATTTTAAATTTTTTTTTTGGCATTATATAGCCGAGATCCGTCTCTACATCGCACCTTTCTTTACTTTTTCCTCCCCATCGGATTAGCATTAGCTCGTTAGTGTCTTCGCCGGCAGGGACAGGAGTCTTAATATCTCGTCGAATTACCGACGATTTTTTTTCGAAAATCATTATAAACAATGCTTTTATACTTTTGATACGATAGGTACCTTTAGCGCTCTTCGATACCTTTGCTGAATGCCCGCAAATAGAAATCTGTATGTAACAGAAAAATGCAATTTTATGAAAAACTATGCCACCTAGGGCAATCGCTATAATTTTCCTGCGAGTATTAAATTAACCTCTACTACCTCTAATTTTTTTCATAATTTTAGTTTCAGTAGATTTGAAAATAGATTGGGGGGGGGGCGGGGGGGGCACATTTTTGCACTACATTTTCGACGATATCTCTGAAAATATAATATCTAAAATGAAAAGAAATGTATTTTTGAGTTATGCGTTACGGAATCTTTTAACCGATACCCCAAACGATACACAAAGAAAATATATTTCTTCTTTAAATAACCTAATTATCCCCTCTACGTTTTTCCCACATATATTTGTGAATGTTTAATAATCTGTAAATATGTGGGTCAATAGTCTTTATTACATCTCCCAATTTGAACTTCCCACGTTCCGTAGTTTACGAGTAAAATGGCTGTGACAGACAGACACAGGAGTGATCTTATAATGATTCCGTTTTTACTTTTTAAGTACGGAACCCTAAAAATCATGATTATTGCAACTGAGAAATACAAAAACATAAGAAGATGAATTATTGAAAATAAATAAAACAAGAAAGGAAAACCATGTGTCAAGTATGGATTATGAACCCTTTCCTACATTTTTAGTTCAGTTAGAAAAACACATAACACATTTGAATATACACATTTATTAATTCCTAACAATAGACGGAAACGTACTTCAATTGTTTTGTGAAGCTCTGTATGTTCCTTATAAATTTTTATACACGCCACATACTGAGCTGAAATTTAATTCAGAAATAAATACGCTGAAAATTACTGATATCTCACTTCTAAGGCTAACATTAGCTTAAGAATTGCTATCCATGGACGGCCATGTATCCAGTTTTTTGTCATATCCCTATTTATTTATATGCTACAATGTCACTTAGCCGACGGGACATTTAGCAGACAGCAATTAGACGACAGGATGTTTAGCCGACAGCGACTGTTAGCCGACAAGACAGTTAGCCAACAGAGGACAATTATTCGACATGGACATTCATCCGACAGGATATTCATCCGACTTAACTGTAACGTAACTGTAACCTGATCTTAACCTAATTATAACCTAAGCATAAACTAACTGTAGCGTAACTGTAACCTAACCAATACCAAACTGTAACGTAACTATAATCTATCTGTAACCTAAACGTAACCTAAGTGTAAGATAACCGTAACCTAACTGAAACCTAACAGTAACCTAATTGTAGCCTAAATGTAACCTAACTGAAACCTAACAGTAACCTAATTGTAGCCTAAATGTAACCTAACTGGGACGTAACCGTAATCTAACTGTAACTAACGTTTACCTAGTTATAACCTAATCGTATGCTAACTGTAATGTAACTGAAACATAACTTTATCATGACCAAGCTCTAACCTAAGCGTATTCTAATTATCACCTAAACGTAACCTAACAGTTATTTAACCGTAATCTAAACGTAACCTAACGGTAACCTAATTATAAAGTAACCGTAACCTAATTGAAACCTAACAGTAACCTAATTGTAGCCTAAATATAATCTAACTGGGACGTAACCGTAATCTAACTGTAACTAACGTTTATCTAATTATAACCTAATCGTATGCTAGCAGTAATGTAACTGTAACACAACTTTACCATGACCAAGCTGTAACCTAAGCGTAATCTAATTATCACCTAAACGTAACCTAATTATAACCGAACAATTACCTAACCATAATCTAAACGTAACCTAAGTGTAACCTAATTATGAAGTAACCGTAACCAAACTAAAACCTAACGGTAACCTAATTGTAGCCTAAATGTAACCTAACTGGGACTTAACCATAATCTAACTGTAAATAACGTTTACCTAGTTATAACCTAATCATATGCTAAATGTTATGCAACTGTAACATAACTTTACCATGACCAAGCTGTAACTTAAGTGTAATCTAATTATCACCTAAACGTAACTTAATTATAACCTAACCGTAATCTAAGAGTAACTAATCGCAATTGTAACCAAACTGCAAATTAACTGTAACCTAGCGGGAGGTGCATAATATGAAAGAGTGATCAAAGGGCTGCCCAGTCCAATGATATATCACTTGAGGGATGTCGGAAAAGTCAGAAAAATGCTCCCGGTGATACAAATTGGGGGAGGGGGAACGGGAGGTACATAATATGAAAGAGTGATCAAAGGGCTCCAATGCGATGTATCTCATGAGGGGTGTCGAAAAATGTTAGAAAAGTACCGGCTAATTATACTATCAGCTAAATGTCCTGTCGGTTAATCGCCTTTTCGGCTAAATGTCCTCCCGGCTAATTGCCACGTTCGGCCAGTTGCCTGTCGGTCAATTGTCTGTATTGCTAAAATTATTACTATATGTCCGTTTCGATCAATTGTCCTGTATGCTGTATGTAAATTTCAGCTAATTGTGTTGTCGGCTATATGTACGTATCGGCTAAATGCACATCTCAGCTAACTGCAATCTGCTAAATGTCTTGAAGGCTATTTGGTTATCGGCTAAATGTCTGCGACCGGCTACGGGTCAAACATCTATACTAAAAGTAGTTGAGCTTGAAAATGCATAAATCAAATTAAAAAACATCTTTAAGTAATTCATAGTCATTCTCGGTATTACTGATGAAATCTTTTGTGTAGTGTCTATGCAACGGAATAGCAATAATTTCAGCAATACAGACAATTGGCCGACAGACAACTGGCCGAACGTGGCAATTAGCCGGGAGGACATTTAGCCGAAAAGACGATTAGCCGACAGGACATTTAGCTGATAGTATAATATGCCGGTACTTTTCTAACATTTTTCGACAACCCTCATGAGATACATCACATTGGAGCCCTTTGATCACTCTTTATATTCTATGCAATTCATATACACCACCTATGTGCCTGTGGAAAAATATTAGTTTAACTTAACTTATACCATAACTTATCATTAATCAAACATATCATAATTTAAAACTCACTATCAGCAATCATCCCTAATGTTTCCCTGTAAATGAACAATAAATTCGATGCACACCATATTCTTATCCAAACATCTTGCACTCTTTGTCTCCCCTTCTTCCGAAATTTCGTTTCCCGTTTTGCTTCCCTTACAGTATCAAGGTTTAAAATCTTTAAAATTCCTTAATATTTTCTTTAATTTTCTGTTTTATTTGTTACTTTAAACTAACAATAAATAGTCAGTCATAAATTTCGTTATCAATTTATTTCACCATATTCATTTCATTAAAAGTTCTTGTAAATTGCCTCCATCGAAAATGTCATTTCTCCCTTTTGCTCCCTCATCCACGGTACCCATATTTTAAAATAAAAACCCTCTAAAACGCTTTAATTTTTTTAAATCTTTTCTGCTCAATTTGCCACTTTATTTTAACAATAAACAAACGATCATAAAAATTTCTCCTCCCCCCCCCAACCCCAACTGAAATTGGTATTTCCTCCTCGCCTCTCCCTCTTACCAAGCATCTGAAATTTAAAGTCCTTAATTTTTTTTCGTTTATTATTTTTTTTTTACTTATTTGTAAATATTTTCTAAGGTAAGTAAATAATAAGTCGCCGATAAACTTCCGCCCCCCCCCCCCGCAAAAAAGAACTAATTCTGCTTCTTATTCCTCTTTTTTTTCCCTCAGATCACAAAATTTTAACCTTAAAAGTCATTGCTTTTTTAAAAACATTTTGTACTCTATTTCAAATGAAAATCAAATTTCAAATTTCAAAGTAATTGCTTAAAAGGCGCAAAGGCCAACATAGTGAAAAAGATTCCAAGCCGGGACTCGAACCCGGGCCATCAGTATAGCGCACTGACGTTCTACCGACTAAACCACTTGGAACGATACCTAGCTCGGAAAATTTCTCACTATTATATGTTGAAAAGGCTACAAACGCAGCACAAGATGGAATATTTATCGTGAGTCACCGACCTGGGACAAACACGAAACATAATTAAATCCAGCATCGATAGAAATTATATTAATACATGGAAATTATTCCAGAGAGAAACATTCGCCTTGCATACAATATTTCACCGACCTGGGACAAACACGAAACACAATTAAATCCAGCATCGATAGAAATTATATTAATACATGGAAATTATTCCAGAGAGAAACATTCGCCTTGCATACAATATTTGAAATATTGTATGCAAGGCGAATGTTTCTCTCTGGAATAATTTCCATGTATTAATATAATTTCTATCGATGCTGGATTTAATTATGTTTCGTGTTTGTCCCAGGTCGGTGACTCACGATAAATATTCCATCTTGTGCTGCGTTTGTAGCCTTTCCAACATATAATAGTGAGAAATTTTCCGAGCTAGGTATCGTTCCAAGTGGTTTAGTCGGTAGAACGTCAGTGCGCTATACTGATGGCCCGGGTTCGAGTCCCGGCTTGGATTGGTTGATTTTTTGACGGCCGATTATCTACACGAGGGATATAGGCCCGGGGGGGAGTGCCCTCCGTGGGGGTCTTTCTAAGGGAACCTAATCCATATTTACACATGGAAAATCCACGGCTCGAAGAAAACCACGAAAACTCCGAAAGATTAGGCCGACGGGCGCGATTGGGATCGAACCCAGCACTTCCCGTCTACCAGCTTCGAACGCAGAACCTCTCGGCCACTGGTGGGGCCCCGGCTTGGAAACTTTTTCACTATGTTGGCCTTTGCGCCTTTTAAGCAATTACTTTGAAATTTGAAATTTGATTTTCATTTGAAATATTGTATGCAAGGCGAATGTTTCTCTCTGGAATAATTTCCATGTATTAATATAATTTCTATCGATGCTGGATTTAATTATGTTTCGTGTTTGTCCCAGGTCGGTGACTCACGATAAATATTCCATCTTGTGCTGCGTTTGTAGCCTTTCCAACATATAATAGTGAGAAATTTTCCGAGCTAGGTATCGTTCCAAGTGGTTTAGTCGGTAGAACGTCAGTTCGCTATACTGATGGCCCGGGTTCGAGTCCCGGCTTGGAATCTTTTTCACTATGTTGGCCTTTGCGCCTTTTAAGCAATTACTTTGAAATTTGAAATTTGATTTTCATTTGAAATATTGTATGCAAGGCGAATGTTTCTCTCTGGAATAATTTCCATGTATTAATATAATTTTGTACTCTATCTGTTAATTTATTGTAATCATAAATAATCATATAACTATACTCCTCCCCCACAAAAATTGACGCTTGCTCTGACTCTACCCTTACCAAGAACACAAAATTTAGTCTTTTTTTGTCCTATTTCTTATTCTTTAGTAAGGTAAATAAATAAGTCATCAAATAAAATCCCCCCTTTTTTTTTCTTTCCCTTATTTAAGTTTAAAATCTTTGAAAGTCTTTTTTTTAATACATTTTCAGCTTTATCTGTTTCATATTGAACAATAAATAATCGATTATATAATTTCTTCCACCCCATATAAAATTGACGTTTTCTTTTCTCCCCCCATTATTTCCATGCTCATAAAATTTAAAGTCTCTAAAACTCCTAATTGCAATGTTTTTGCCCTATTTGTAAATCTTTAATAAGTTACATAATCGGTCATCTATTAAATCCCCCCCCCCCCCGCCAAAAAAAAAAAAATGTGTTTCTTGATTTGTCTTACCCTCAACTCATGAAGCTAAAAAATCTAATTTACAGTCTTTAAAACTTTTTAATTTTTACTTTTTTTTCGTCCTAATTATAAATCTTTATTATCTATAATATTAACTAAATCATTTCAACTATGTACGAAAGTGCTAACAATAAAGCGATAGGTGTACATTTAATTGTGCATAAAAAACATTTTAACTGCATTTTTCAAAGGAAAATGTCTTTAGAGAGATATTTGTAAGGAAAATATTGTGGTTTCTCGTCAACGTGCAAGTAAATTCTCAAACCTTTCGAAATCATTTTATTCCGACTAGCTCAGAAAGAACCATCAAACGTAGATACCAAAGGTGCCTGAGTAATCGACTGAACCGAGTATGTCCATAAAGAAAAAAGAAAAATCATGCGTCTACGTCGATACTTTCCAACACTTACAGAACACTGTAACAAAACTTCGCCGTTTAATAAAGTAAAGAAGATATCTAACTAAACATTTGTAATACCTATGACACGTTTGAAAAGCAGATTTCAACAATTGCACCCATAACCTGGAAGGTACTCAAATTCTTTTGTGCAGCTCATATGATATATGCAGCTCATATGAGGCAGTGTATATGATATATTTGTACTGCATATATTTGTACGGATTCTACATACTATGTTAAAATTTAGTTTTGTAAGAAAATACATAAAACAGTTGAAAATTCACCCTCGGCAATTTCTACTTATAGACGGAAACATACTTGAATTCTTTTGTGCATTTCTGTATATAGAAATTTTTATACACGTCAAACAGTATTAAGCTGAAATCTAATTCATGCAAAATCATGCTCAAAATTACTAAAATCACACTTGCAGGAATTATTTTCTATCGGCGGCCCATGTATCCAGTTTTTTGAATATCCCTGTATAGGATTTTATTTGTATGATACAAACATCTCTAAGCATATTAAATGTAGTTGAGCTTGTACATTTATAACTAAAAAAAACCTAACACCTTTAAGAAATTCATACTCATTCTCAGCAATGGTTACGAATTCTTTTGTGTGGTCCTGTATAGGGTTTGTAAAATATGTGCACACCACGTAGTGCGCAAAAATTTAGTTAAACTTAAAAACGCATTCTGTAATTGAAAATGTACTTTCAGCATTAATTTTTAATAGCTATATCGGATACAGTATTGTATCAAAATATTTTATGTTTCCCTGTAAATGAACGCTAAATGAAATGCAGACCATATTCGAATGTAAGCATCTTGTAGTAAATCAAAGTAATGTGTATCTATTTCGTCATGTTTGAAATAGTGTAACGTGATCAAAATACGCTACAAACAGTTTTTCTCGTAGACCATATTGAACCAAGTTCTTTTGTCTGACACCGTAAATAATTGTTAAATGCTCATGTTGTACAGAAAGTAGGCTTAGGACACCTCAGAAATTCATATCAATTTCATTATCTTTGTGACAGAGTAATATCAATCAAATACGCCGCAAACGATATTTCTTCATGGGCTATAACATAACGGAATACTTTTGAGTCCCCTATACTCGTACTTTAAGCATTACACATAACATAGTCTATAGTAACAATTTTAAAGTGTGTCTCAATGTACATAAATTTAACTGTGTTTAACATTGTGTAACACTATTAAAATACATCCTAAATAATCCCCCCCCCCCCACATAGACCATAATGTAGCGAATACTTTTGAGTGCATCTGTAAATGACATACCATGATGATTTTCAATATCGTATATCAATTACATGGCAATCCGACTATATTTACGCTAGTTAGAGCACGGATAGACAGACAGACGGACGGACAAACTCAATCCATAAACACTTTTCAACTTTCTTGGGAAGTGTTAAAAATGGAAAAATGTAATGAAAATAAAAGTATTTTAGTGTTATTTAGATTACGAACCGCTACAAAAAACATTCTTATTTGACCGCATCATTTAAAAAATATTTAGTGCTCAGAAATCCCCCCCCCACACACACACACCTGAACACTTACTCCTGTGCACTTAAAATTTCAAATTGTTAAAACTCCTTTATGTTTTATAACATTCTTGTAAAAATAATCCATAATCTAAATTTTCTTCTGCCTGAAAATTTCACTAAAATTTTTGCCATCCTTCTTTCTGCTAACATCACACAAGTTTTTAATATTTGGAAAACTTTATTTTTTCTGTCGCATATTTTAGTGCTAACAACAATAAATTGTGTACTATATCTATAAATGACTACGCTGGGATTTAGATTTATACCCCCTCTACAGATGTACAGTACAAAATATACAGTTTATTTGTTTAACTTTTCCTCTCCTAATTTTATGAACATCTTATTTTTAACCTTCAATGTTATTTAGCTTTTATAAATCTCATAAATTTTATGTTCTAAAAAGAATTCGCACAAAAGATAGTTATTTTAGAATATTTGTACCTGATATATTTCCCCCCCTCATTCAATATCTCCCCCTTGATTTTAAATGTAATTGCCTTATGTGAAATAAAAGAGTTTTTATACTGCACTAATTTCAATTTTATGTTTGTAAAAGCTGTAAAATAAACCTAAAAAAAGAAAAAAAAAAAAAAAATTGAAAGTCAAATCGTTTTAATTTTTGCACTTTTATCATAAACAGATTAAAATTCTTTTTACGGCTTTTACCGTTATCGAGTCTCCACAAAACAGTGGGCTTTGATCTACGCTTGTAAAGCGAAGACAATTGAAAAAAAAATCCTTTACACCTGAAACCTACTGGAAATTATCACATGTAGCGCTCAGCCGAAGTGGGGTGGGGGTTGGAATCGTGCCAGATAATTGGCCATTTGCTGATTGGAAGAGCTCGCTTGTCAATCATTTGAATTTAGACCATCCTTTCAATTCAGCTAAAATGCCAGCGGCCATCTTTATTTCTTTTTATCTGTGACTGCAGTGAGCTCTTAAAGGAATATGCGCTTCTAACGACTTTTGTTTGCCTCATCTATCGAAGCGTCAAACCCGATTAAAAAATTTCCTATGCATTTTTATCAAATCGGTAATTTTTAAATTGATGGACACATCGTTGGAAAGATATTCTCTAAGCTTTTGACTATAAATGTAGAGTTAAATTACACACAGAACGTACAGTCGTGGAAAAAAAAAAGTAAACACCCCCTACTAACTCCTCAACAAATTATCGTAGAAGAAAGTTACTGGTACCGAACGATTGGAAATAAAGTCTACATTTAAATGATGTATATAAAATTTTCTTAGGGGGTCATCTACATATTAAAACGAACCAGAACTTTGTTTTTTTCAATAGCAGTACATAATTCTGACAGCATAAATGACCTCTACACCCTCCAATTAGCCTAAAAACGAATTTTCATGCAATTCGTACCATAAGTTTCTGAGAAATTAATTATTTTAAAACGAGCGTATTTTAAGGGCTGTATCCAAATTGAAGTTCGGAAATCGATTGTTGACCGAGAGAGCCCCCATCTTGATCAAGGCACCTTAAGAAGTCAATGAAGCCTGCTAGATTACGGGACAGCAGAAGAAATTTCAAAATATCTAGTCGCTTCTATTATAGACGGCCCCTTAAGCAATCATTTTGCCGTTTTTTAAGCATAATTTGAAAACTACTAGGAAGAAAAATGTGAAATTTGGGATTTACATAAAGCAGGACTTAATAAATCTAAATCCATCAAAAAAATTGTAGGTTGTAATTCATATTTTTTTTTATTAATTTCATAATTCATAATTCATATCATAAAATTATAAAAATTGCAAATTCAGCGTATTTATGTTTGGGTATATTAGTATTATTGCTACAAAAAAAAATTAGCTCATTAGGAGCATAATTTCTGGAGATATAACTAAAAATATGAATATGTAATTTAACATTAGAAGCACTAAATTTTGAATGTTTATAATTCAAAAACTTATCGTTCAAATGACTTGAAATTCGGTACCTAGGCATAATTTGAACCGGAGATTTGAAATATCTTGTTAAAATTGGGTATTGTCATTGAAAAAAATGAAGTTTGGATTCGTTTTAATATGTAGATGGCCCCCTAAGCAAATTTTATATACATAATTTAAAAGTAGACTTTATTTCCAATCGTTCGGTACCTGTAACTTTCTTCTACGATAAATTGTTGAGGAGTTAGTAGGGGGTGTTTACTTTTTTTTTTCCACGACTGTACATGTGATATGTACTTATCCTGTGAACTATTAAATTTATCTTTATATACATATTATTTTATAACTGGTTTGTAAGAAAATCTTTTGTATGCATTTTTCAAAAGTTTCCATTTAAACTTGAGCCCACCAGAGATAAATACTACAATTTATTTTATGTTTTTTCGAGTACTTGATGATATCTTTTTTAAAATGAAATTTCTTGTTAAAAATTCGTTTATCTAGTGATAATTTCGGTTTGAAAAGAAATTGTCAGCTTCGTATCTACAAAACTACAAAAATGAACATATTTTAATGAACAATTATATCGGCATTCAATTTTAACAAATTTGCATTTTTCTGGTTCGAGTTTTTCTGTGAACTCTTAAGAGGCCACAGTCGTCACGAGAAAAAACAAAAACGCTATTTTTAAGTCTATGAGAGCGTTATTTTCAAATATCTCGTTTGAATTTTAATATTTTTAAATGATGTTTTTGCATAGTACAGCTGAGGATGATTTACAACTGGGCTAATTTTTACTTTTTTCATTTTGGTTATAGTTTTTTTTATATTTAGATAGTTCCAATTTCAGAACCGGTTCAACCGGTACCGAAAGTGAAAGTAATTTTTTTTAAAATCTGAAACCAAAATCTAAAAAGTAAAAACTAGCCCGGTTGTAGATCGTCCTCAGCTATCCTATGTAAAAAAAATCATTTCAAAATATTAAAATTCAAGTGAGATATTTGAAAATAACGCTACCATAGACTTTAACGTTTTCATTTATTCGCGAGACTTAAGTGGCATCTAACGATCCCACACAACAGTCACGGGAGGAAAGGAAAACACTAATGTTAAGTATATGGGGACGTTAGTTTCGAATTGCTTGCTTTCATTGTAATATTTTCTAATCTTTTTTTTTTTTTTTTTTTTTTTTTTTTGCATAGGATAGCTGCCGGCGATCTAGAACCGGCCTAGTTTTTACTTTTTCGATTTTGGTTTTTTTTTTATTATTTATTAGGATACTTTCAATTTCAGAATATTTTCCCAACCGGTTCCAGGCCCCACCAGTGGCCGAGAGGTTCTGCTCTCGAAGCTGGTAGACGGGAGGTGCTGGGTTCGATCCCAATCGCGCCCGTCGGCCTAATCGTTCGGAGTTTTCGTGGTTTTCTTCGAGCCGTGGATCTTCCATGCGTTAATACGGATTAGGTTCCCTTAGAAAGACCCCCACGGAGGGCACTCACCCCGGGCCTATATCCCTCGTGTAGATAATTGGCCGTCAAAAATCAACTCAACCCAACCGGTTCCAAAACTTAAAGTAAATATATATATATACATATATATCCGTAACAAAAATTAAAAAAATAAAAACTACCCCGATTGTAGATAGTCTTCAACTATTCTATGCAAAAAAATCATTCAAAAATATTAAAATCTAATCGAGAAATAAATATAACGCCCTATTATATAGATTTGCTTATCGTTTTAAAAAGAGGTTGATTTAAATTTTAAATAGTCATTTTATCTGTATCAAATTAACCATATCAATTTTATCTGTATCAAATTAGTCGTATAAGTTTAAGGTACTTTGCGTGGGTGCAAAAACTCAGGTACTACGAGAGATTCAGTTAAAAGATCCAAAATTTGCATTGGCATTTTATTAAAGACAAGAGAGCAATATAACATTCTCGCGAGGTGACCCCCGGTACACAGGAGATAGATAGTGTTACATCTTTACAGTAGTGCGGACAGAGATAGAACGCCGCCCAACAGCCTTGATTGTAAGTGCATCGAGCCACAAATATTTGAAAACAATTATATCCCCAAAGGATACGTCACTTAATGTGCATTTTGAATTCAAAACCAGCCCAACTATTCTGGTTTTGCGTCTTTTACTAATCACTTACACAACTGGTTCGTTCACATAAACACCAAAGCAGACTGTAAACACGAATTTATTTTAACACTAAATATATGCGAGCCAACAGCGGCTTACTGCATTCCATCATTTTTCACATTCCACCACAACAAGAATCAAAACAGAATAAACACAGAGTGTTGCCACATGCGAAAAAAAAGAACAAGAAATTTACATGGTTTTGTAACACTCGAAACCAAGGAATATGCAGCAGACGATACTTACATAAACATTCTGGCCCCCGTTGAAATCCCCTGGGATTTCAACAAGTAGTTAGCTGCTTACAATTTATAACTATAATGAAAGAACAATTAATAACACAAACAATTTAATACAAAAAATAGAAAAACTTTAGACAGTTCTGAGTTCACAGTTTTTAGTTTATATAGGAAGAGGACAGACACAGTTTCACTATTGGACGATCGATGACACAACTACTAGTCTTGATCGTAACAACTCTGACCTTATTGTCTGAACCTGGACGAACAGTTATTATTCGTCCTAATTTCCATTTAAGTGGTGGAAGTTTGTCATCTTTGATGAGGACTAAGTCATTGACTTCTAAATCTCGTTGACTTTTTTACCATTTATGTCTTTGCTGAAGTTAAGACAGGTATTCCCGGCTCCATCTTTTCCAAAATTGCTGAAGAATAAACTGTCTCACATGCCATTTATCAAGATGACTCAAAGGACTGTGACTTAGATCTTGTTCAGGTAGGGCAGTTAGCTATAGCTTAAAATAGCTATAGCTGATTCTGTTTGAATAGTTGGTAAACTTAAAAATCGTTTAATATATGCAAATATTTGTTCTCGCATATTTGAATATCTTTAATAGATTCCACGCAATCTGAAAATTAGAATTCGAAATTTGAATAGACTGAATGACGCGATACGCTTCACCTTTCAACGAAGCCTGCAAATACTGTAATTTTTGAGCATTAGATATACTTGTATTGCTGTTTACGCATGCATTAAAAAGATCCTTAAACGCTATCCATTCTGTTATATTACCTCCAAAAGTAGGTAATGATAACCTAGGTAATTTAATATTCTCAAACACGTTTTCTGAAATTACACTATCGGATTTAATTTCCCTCTTATTTAACTCAGCATTTTTCCACGCAGTATTTTCAACGTTTTTCCACCCTTAAATTTCCACAAATCAATTTTATCGGAGATTTTCTGTGCGCTATCTATCTCACTTTCTAATTGTTTAGATTCTGTAATTAAAACTTCAATTTCCCTATCAAGTTTTTTTAGATCCATCTCTTTCTGTTTTAACAATTCAATATTTTCTTCTAATTCTATTACATTAATGTCATCCCTTGCGATTATACTTTCGATTTTCTTAATGTAATTTGTTACACTTCTCTAGAGTAGTTCTTTTTGTTTTTAAAGATACCAGTTCACTCATTTTTGCTTAAATCAAGCCCAAAACTAGTTCTAAAATATCTAAACTGTATATTTTCAAAATAATTCTACAATTTTAAACACAAATTCTTTTTAGACATGAAATAGAATGTTCAAGGTTAACTTACCTCACAACCTGAGGTAATTTTTCATCACAGACGATACCACTCGGCAGTTCATAAAATGTTCGATTGTACTCTTTTATTTTTCACTAGCGCTCCGGCTAGACTTATACCAACAAATGGTTTTGCGTCTTTTACTAATCACTTACACAACTGGTTCGTTCACATAAACATCAAAGAGGACTGTAAACACGAATTTATTTTAACACTAAATATATGCGAGCCAACAGCGGCTTACTACATTCTATCATTTTTCACATTCCATCACAACAAGAATCAAAACAGAATAAACACAGAGTGTTGCCACATGCGGAAAAAAAGAACAAGAAACTTACATGGATTCGGAGCACACGAAACCAAGGAATTTGCAGCAGACGATACTTACATAAACAGATTCATTAGCTTAACACCCGTATTCTTGCAAGTTACGAAACGAATTTGCGGTGAATTGTGACGTCAGGTGAAAACACTCTTTCGCACCCTATGCCATTTCGCATCTGGCGAAAAGTGCTATTCTGGGATCAGCTTTTCGTACGTTCGAAAGTGATTATGGATGCAGGATGCCATTCGAAAAGGCGGGGATAACTCCTCCCAAATGTAAGTCAATTTTACTGATTACGATGAGCGATATTATGATATAGCCAATGGCAATCCATCACACATTAATCGAAATAATCATTATCGTATCGTAGTTTCATCTTAAACAAACGTAGAACTTTCGTTTCAATGGCAGCTTGCTAGCTAGTGTTTGTAATTCATTTGGCGAGGATAATTTTTGCCGTATAAGATAATTTCAATCGTAAAGAAATTCCTTTTATGATGAAAAGCTTGTTCCAGAATGTCTGCATACTAACTATTGAATTGTAGTGTGTTTACTTGTGCTTACTTTCTTGCCATATAAAACTTTTGACTGAATGAATATTGCCTCATGTATGTGTTGATCAAACGCCACATACTTTGGCAATAATGATTCAGTTATTTCTACAAATGATCCTCCACCCTCCAGCCCCAGGAACAAGAACAAGATAATTATAAAATTGTTCTATGCAGCACTACAAGCAGCACTTGTTCTAGAATTATGCAGACCTTAATAGGTAGGAAACCAGCAATATTCATTTTTATTATTTATTTTAAAGCTGAAAAATGTTATACTGTTATAAGAGAAATTTTTAATTTTACCGTTGTAAATAAGAGTATTTTTTTCAGTTTAGACAAAAAAATGGAATGTGTGAATTATAAACATAATATTACAAATGATCATAGTTATCTACAAAGCTACTTTATATTAAATATAGGTTATTTTATATAGTAAAGGATATTTGTTAAATTGCAGCTAGTATAAGTGAGGGTGTTCATACAACACAGCACAATGCTTTATTTATTTTATGCTTTCAAAAGTAAAAGCGAATTGCTATTTCAAATCCCTGTTTATATTGCTCTATTTTTTTTTATTATATTTAATCTTTATAATGCTTAAAAGTGAATTAGTTTTTTACCAAGTTTAAGTAGTTTTAGTACTAAGTGAATTTTTTTTTTTTTTCAGATTAATTTAAATAAGTTTTTCTAATTATTAATTTAGTTTTAATGATTTAGTAAAGGATATTTGACTTTAAAATTTTGATTTAAAAAAAAATCACAAACCCTGCTTAGAGAGTAAAAATAAACTTTATCAGTATGACTAATATATTTAAATTCATAAAGAAGAAAAACCTTTACAGGAAGTAAAAAATCTAATTCTGAGTCTTAAATATTTCATTAGGAAAAACTAAAAAAAAAAAAGTGACATTTCTACTATTACTGTATTTCTTCTAATGTGATTAAATTTGTAAATTAAATACAGTCCCCCCCATCCCCCCCCCCCAAAAAAATAAATAAATAAAAGCTTTTGAAATCTATTCTCTCTAAAAATAAATCACATAAGTTAGTTCTTTTTCTTTTCTTTCTCTTTTTTTAAAATTTCATTTCTTAAATTTGCATTTTAAAAACAGACAATAAAGAAATGTATTTAATTTATAATGCTTATTTTCATAAATGAATAAAGTTGTCCTTTTTTTTCGCTTAACCTTGTGATGAAAATACAAATTATGTAAAAAATCTTGATTTCTGTAAAAAATCAAGAAATAAAGCACTGAATACATTTGTAAGATAGAAAATGCTTGCAAAATGGTTTTCTAGAAAGCTTTCAATCACTATTTCAATATTACAGCACATCAACAACCACCCCCCCCCCCCCCTACCAGCCTAACATTATATTACATGTGAATAAATGCTTATCAGCTCTTTTCATCTTATTAAAATAGTGATTGATAGTTCTGAAAGTCAAAAGACTCATTAATGCAACTTATTATTTATTTTATATTATATATATAACTCTAATAGAAGGACATATTTCCCCCTGCTAAAGGCTTTAATAAAACCTCCAAAAAATTCAACTTTATATAAAGTAGCAAAGCTGTTTACCTTTATGCAGAGATAATCGGCAGAAGCCTTCAATGGTATTACTTGTTTTCACGGATAAGATAATTTTTATGTTATCTTTCATAAGAAAAATATACAATATTTTGCAACAGTTCATGCTTTTATGATTTTTTTATTTTATATCCTTTCATTTTAATAAATTTCATGTCATTATTTATAAAAAAATTTCAAGTAACATACATGCTTCATTATAAAAGCTAAACTGATCCACAAAATAAATAAAAATGAAATATGTATGTTTATGTTGTGTGTGAAATGCAGTGATACAGTTGATTGAACATGCTTATCATATGTGTTATTGGTGTTACATCACATTGCTTGAGGATAAAATTTGTTTATTGTAAATGGGTGGCAGGAATGTAAACAAGTGCAGATTCAATAGTGCAATTGATATATTGAGATATTTAATGTAAATACTTTAAGAAAGACTAAAGAAAAAACTATTCACAGCATTAAGGTAAGACTGATAATATAAACAGTTGTTTAAACGATGTTTAAATAAGATTAAGAATGCTGACAAAAGTATTGACTAAGTAATTTGCGACATGTTTTCAAAACCAGTAAATAAATAAAGGAGAAACTAAATGTAAATCACATCCCCCCCTCCCAACCCACCCTTCTCTCAAAAAAGAAACATTTGAAATCAATTCTTTGTAAAAAATCCATTTCAAATGCTTCTTTTTTTAAAGATAATAAAGAAATGCATTTCATTTTTAGCTCACAGGTTATCAAAGCCTGAGAGCTAATGTGCCCGCCGGTTCTGTATGCATAGCTGCCAACCTTCCACTAATCTTCCGTAATATCTGGATTAATTTGGCCCAGGTTAACCACTTTCGAACCAGAAAATTTATTTACTGAATCTTTATTTATTTAATTCAAGGTTTCTACGTGGAACCTATTTAATTTCATTTCTTCAAAAAATTTCTGGTTCGAAACGTAATAAACAGGGTTAAATTAACGCACGTATTATGGAAGATTAGTTTGAGGTTGGCACCTATGTGTATGTATGTATGTAATGCATTAACTATTGATAGAAACATCCGATTTGCTTAATTTTTTTTTCTAGTTTCATTCTGATAAGGCGCTTCTGTGATTAGTTTTGGGGTTCATTGGTTAAGTACAAAGGGGGGCTACCCCCCCCTTTTAATTTAGACAAATGGGTTTTTCATGCAGAGTTATTCAATTTGCACCAAATTTGGTATACCGGTTTATTATGTTAAGGAGCTGTCTTCATTAAATTTGGAGGTTTATTGGTTAAACATAAAGGGGTGGTGGGGGCTCCCTCTCCCTAATTCAGATAAATGGGTTTTTCGTGCAGAATTATTCGATTTGCTTCAAATTTGATGTACCAGTTTATTCTGATATGGCGCTTCCTTCATTAGATTTGGAGGTTCATTGGTTTAAGTATAAAAGGGGGCAAGTTCCCTCCCCTTAATTTAGATAAATAGATTTTCATGCAGAATTTACTTTTTTTTTTTTCTATGTTCATTCTGATAAGGAGCTTTCCTTATTAGATTTGGACGTTCATTAGTTAAGTATAAAGGGGTGTTAGCCCCCCCCCCTTAACTTAGCGAAATGTTTTTTTATGCCGAATTATCTGATTTGCTTCAAATTTGGTATACCGGTTTATTATGTTAAGGAGCTTCCCTGATTAGATTTGGAGATTCATTGGTTTAGTATAAAGGAGGGGGGGGGGAATAGTTGCTAATCACCCTTCATTTATTTTTTGAGATGCATTATTTTTTTAAAATAAAAGTATAATATACAATTAGTGTGAATAGCCTGTGAGCTCAATGCCATCAGTTTAACTGGGCACATTTCTTTTTCTTTATATTTATTTTCAAAAGAAAATAATAATAAAGTTTTTTTTTCAACACTGGTGAAAATAAAATTCTTTTTCCTATTTTTTAAGATTTCTAGGAAACATCAAGAGTAAAGAAAAATCTAAATCTTCTTAAATATATCTTCATGAAATAAAATGCCTACAAGTTTAATTTTCAAAGCTTTCAATCACTATTTCAGTATAGCAACATACTATAACTTGCATTCCTTTTTTCTCGTATTTTTACAGGAACATCAATTTATATTTATTTATCATGTATCCTATTAAAATAGTGATTGGAAATTTTAAAAAGTGAAACATATTCTTTTCAAAAAATTAATACCTTCTTAAAATAAATAAATATATATATATATATAATGTAAAAAGCACATTTTCAACTGTAAACAAATTAAATAAATGGCTGTCTCAAAACTCTCATTGAACTTTACTTGTCTGTTTCATATTTACTATGCAGTTTATACATGCAAGTAAGTCATTTCTATGCTTTTGATATTACTTGAAATTTCTATAAAACTAAAATAAAAATGAAATTTCTATAAAATCAAGAATTATTATTATTTTTTTAAAGATTGTCTTAAAGTTCAAACTTTCTACTTTTAGAAATATTTTCTTGTATATTTATATGTGTGTGATTAATGTATAAAACACATGAATAAAAGTTTCACATTTCTAATAAATAAACATTTTGAAAAATTTCTTCCAAAAAGGAAATAAAACAAACTTTCATAAAAGCAATTTTCAAAGAATATAAACCACAAAAAATGAAGTTAATCAGCTAGCAACCAACTTTAATCAAAGAGGCTTATATAACACTTATAGGTATTTTTTTGTCTGAAAATTTTATTCATGTAGGTATGAAATTCATTTTGTAACTATAGTAAAGATTACAATGAAAATTATGTTTTTGGGTATCTTTTCACTGGTATTTTAACTTTTAGATTATTGTAAGTATATAATATACAATATTTAAAAAAAAATAATAATTAAATTCTACCATGTATTTATTATTCAGTTTTAGCCTTGCTATTTTAATATTATTGGAAATGCATAAATATTTAGTAACAAAGCCATTCAAATTTAGTAATAGCAGTACCAAATTGCTACTATATTTGAAAAGATGATTTCATGGGGGGGGGAGGAAGCAGTTTTAGCCTTGCTATTTTAATATTATTGGAAATACATAAATATTTAGTAACAAAGCCATTCATATTTAGTAATAGCAGTACCAAATTGCTACTATATTCGAAAAGATGATTTCATGGGTGGAAAAAAAAGCAGAAGTTGTGTAAGACAGCAATAGATGCATGGTTGGGGATTTAAAAATAAAGAAAACAATTCTCCAACATCATTTACACAGCACTGCCATCTATTTTTGGTACTACTTAGTTATCCCGTCGACCAATTTCGCCAAATTATACAAATTAAAATAATTTTTATTTTTAAATAGCGAAAGAACAAATAAATTAGTATAACATCAATAAAAATACAAATAACACACCGAAATAAAAATCACTTGATGACGCAAACACGTGTAACTTGTTTAAAATCAAGTGAATGTGACATTTACGATCAACCGTTATTGGCATTTAATTTTATAGTTTGGCGATAGATTTTTGGTCGACGGGATAACAAAGTAGAACCTTTTTTTTATTATGTTATGATGATCACAACTATTTCAAAACAATGGCCATGACATAACTCTGCTAATCTTTGGGTTAGATTTTCTTAGAATTTATAGACATTATCTATTGAATTCAAATTAATACACTATTAATTAGTAACAAAGCTTCTTTTTGACTGAGTTTCAGATTAATTTGATAAAAAAAAAAGTATAATTAATGAAAAAATAATTGTAATACATAAATAAAATGAAGTTTAAAAAAACATTTATTCTTCACCATTTTTCAAAAATACAAGAAAGCAACAGTACATGTTTTTCTTACACATAGATATAACAATTTCAAAAATTATATTAATATTAAATAATATTTCAGCCAGTTTGATGTACACCTCAATGCAGATTATTTCATATTCTTGGCAACTTCAAAGGAAGTGGTATACCATAGAAAACATTTTCAGCTAAGCATTCATCAAAACCTAAGGTTATATGTAAAATAAATAAATAAAATCAGATATTAATAGCATGTATTTCTTGAGATAAGTACCTATTATGTTTAAAACTATGTAGCACATAACAATTAAGTTATTAAACTCTTTGTAAAGCTGTATTTATTGGAGAGCATCTACTGCAAACCCTTGAACCTTGAAGTTTATTTATTTTTTTTTAAATTATTAAAAAATATATTAAAATTTATTTTACCCATTTGACTTAAAATAATTAAATATAGATAAAGCAGTTATAATTGCAAGCAAAGTGCTTTTGTTTATTATAATAATTATCATCAATTTGTTGAAAATCCCCCCCCCCCCCCTCTTGGATTTTGATTAGACAGTACCAATGCTATCAGAACATCTCAGATTCTTCATATTATTTAACAAGTAGCACATTTGTAAAAACTATTATCTAACTGCTAAGCATTTTCCTATAGATTAATAAATATTTCAATTGTATTGTATACTATTATTTCACAAAATTAAATTGAAGCTGGCGAAAAAAATGACCGTTCTATAGTAATTAATCTAACGTATTATAGAACTGTAAGTAACATGAGATTTTCAAATGATCATGACCGATTTATGACATTCATGTAATCTTTTCCTTGCTAAAAATAATCCATGAAGATATATTCTATATTTTAATGAATAACTTTTAAACTCTATATAACTCTTTCAATTCATATTTATCTCCCGTAAATATATAACGAAACTTTATTATTTTCAAGCAATTGTCTATAAACACACACACACACAATTTTTATTTTATAAATATATACTATGCATTTCAATCCATGATCTATCTTCATTTAAAAAAAAATTCTACAACTTTAAAATCATCTCCAAACATCTGTTTTTTTTTTTTTAATAAAAGTATTTTTTTATAATGTACATAATTTATTTTAAAATAAATAAATAAACAAAAATTTTGTTTTACCAAACGTCAGATAATTTTGCAAGCAAAATATCAACAAAACCTCCACACATCAAAATAACTGAATAAATACTCATTTTTTAAGCGAACTTTTAACCAAATACACTATAATATTCTTCATAAATGCAATAAAAAAGTCCTAACATTGAAAAATACTAGAAACTTACTTATTTAAATGTCCTATCGTTTGTAAACAATCATAAAAGTTGCGTCCGAAATGGGCTTTTCACATGCTTTTCACCTACTTTGAGATGGCGAAAAGAGCAGCCGAAAAAATGTAAACATTCGAAATAAATTTTCGCATCTAACTTTTCGCCAAATACGAAAAGAAGTGCTCCAGAATACAGTTTTCCCTTTTGTATGCCACGATTACGTCAAAGTGATGTCACGAAGGGGCGTGTTCCGCCAAATTTTCGCATTCGGACGAAGCGAGAATACGGGTGTAAGTATCTGAAATTCTAACGAAAAATATGATATGGCAAGGCTGGGCAATGGGAAAGTTATATTTAGAAGAAGTAACGCAGATGCCAGGCGCCGATTTTAATAATAACAGGATATCTTTCAGGCCGAAAAGGCATTTGTATTGACTATCAAACAGAGAATAACAGTGCGTGTTTAAGTTGCTGCTGAAACAGGAGCATGTGGTCAAATATTATCTTTTTTTTATATATTCATTTACAGAAGGAAAGTATGCTAGCACAGTAATGCTTTTAACATGAGAAAGTAGCTTTGTTTTTTATTTATTTTATTGGCGATTTTGAGTAAGCCTGGGATATAAAGTGAATGTAATTTATTAAGCGTAAAAGAGTAGAAATATATATACTTTTTTGAAAAGCAAAAGAAGTATCGATTAAATTGTAAATTGTAAAAAGGGGAATTTAATTTTAAAAGAGGAATAAATAATGATGTGTGGTGATATGTTAATTCAATCATCACACGCCCCCATAGGGTTAACATTAGCGTTCTCGTTTCTTCGCGTGACTGAAGTAGCCTCATAAAAAAACTTTCACTTCCGGAACCGGTTGGATCCGATTCTGAAATTGAAACTATCCTCAAATAATAATAATAATAATAAAACTATAAGAAATATCGAAAAAGTAAAAACTAGCCCAGTTACAGATAGATCTTAACTATCGCATGCAAAAAAAATCATTTAAAAATATTAAAATGCAAGCGAGATATTTGAAAATAACGTTTCCATAGACTTAACAATTAGCGTTTTCGTTTCTTCCCGTGATTAGCGTATACTCTTAACAGCTTACACTAGTCACGGAACGAAACGCTCAAACTAGTGTTAATCTTATGACAGCGTTCTTTTGAAACATTTTCGCTCGAATTTTAATATTTTTAAATGAATTTTTTGCATAGAATACCTGAGGTTGATTCCTAGTGTTGTGCGTTTGTATTTTTTCGATTTTTGTAGCAGTTTTTTTATAAACGGATACTTTCACTTTTGGAACCGGTTAGAACTTGTTCTGAAAGGAAATATATCCTCATATAAAAAAACTGCATCCAAAATCGAGTATATACAAATGCATAAAAATAAATATCGACCTCAGGTAAGCTATGCAAAAAAATTCATTTTACAATATTAAAATGCGTGCGAGAAACCTGTAACGATTTTTTCCATGGGTATAACATTAGCGTTCGAGTTTCTACACTTGATTAGTGTAGGCCTTAATAAACATAAATCATTTTATTATTATTATAATTGTATTGTAACCTCTCAAAACATCTTAATTTGCTATTTTTAGAATCGGAAGTACATTTCGGTACGTTATTACTTCTTTCGCTGATGCTGAGGTGGATTTTACCCTTTGCCAATTACCGGATGATGAATAAGCTGCAATAAATTTTTTGAGGGCTGTGTAATTATAGAAAAAGCAATTATACAATATACATATATATATATATATATATATATACTATAGAATTATACATTTTTGAGAGATGCCGGCTACGAACATTTCACAGTAAATGACAACCATAATTTACAATTACATGCCTGCAGTTTATATTGAATTTTACTTTATTATTTTACTGTATAATATTTATTCGTTCTTTTACGCATGCATTTATATTGATATAATTAATTAGCTTGTGAAGGTCTGAAATGTTGAAATACTATTTTTTTTTAAATGATCACTTTCGCGCCAAAAATGTAATTTTTTTTCTTCAAATGTTTGGTTTGAAGACAACTATTAGCGTGGTAACAATTGTATTGGTATAATAGAATATTACCGAATATTTTTATAATGGCCGCAACATACTAGTTATCTTTCTCTTCTAAATTAATTTTTTACATTTGATTTATTTTTTATATTTTAGAAAAATCTCCTTCATTAATAATTTTTAATTATTTCATGCTTTTAGACAATTCTTTACGTTATAAAAACATTTTCTACACATCTGTGCATTTACTTATTGTTATTTCTATTGTTATTATTACACATTCCTTTTGCTACAGCCAATCACTTTCAAACACCTTTACAAAAAATAGCCGTTTGCTATAGCCGTATTATTGAACGCCGTAAGTAGCAAATGATAAAATTTCATTTACAAGAAACTATGTCAATAGGTCAAACATTACAGATACTTATTATATGTCGGATATAAAATTAAAAATCACGACAAGATGAGATGCTTCATATTGCTATGAAAAGATCCAGGAAAACAGGTGAATTTCGGTATCATATGGTCTCGGTTCGACATTTGTTGACATTTTTTTTTCTTTTTCTTCGTAATAGTTAATACACTTTTCAATGTTTTTTACTTTATTTTTTCTGTTCTTATCTCATAAAATCTTTTTGCAAAGGAAAGGGATGCGTGTATTACAGCAAATATACTTAAAAATAGAAAAACTGTAGTTTCAATTTTTTTTGTACTCGGTTTACCTCGGAATATAATGTAATATAAATTAATAGTCATTAATGAACGTAATGTAGCATAATTTATCATCATGTTTACTTACTAAAATCATTTGAATTATTTGTAACAATAACCACTTGAAAATAATTAATTCTAACTGTATTAAGCGCATATGATCTAAGTGACATATACCGATGAATAAAACTTTAATGAATGTAGATAATTACTCATCATTGTACGGAAAATCAACTACTGTTTATATATCTGCAAACAAGGAAGTGTGCAAGTGAAATAAATTTCCTGAATTCAAAAAATGTCAATAACATTTTGCTCTTCAAAAACTTTGTTTTTAATATAGATCAGGAAATAAAAAGCCTCAAAACCTTTATTATATATTTTAATAACTATTATTTATGTCAAAATAATAAGGGCACAATGATAATTAAACAGCATCAATTTCTCCAACATACTAATAATATTTAGTCTCGCAAAATTAATATTAGCATAACATTTGTATGCATATGAATGTGAGAATGATTAAGCTGTTAATGGGCGTACTGCTTTGGATATCCTGATCACCCCCGATTTTATGATTGATTGACTGAATTGATAATCATCTAAATCACTTCGGAGCAATATATTACGTATGATACGTTTTGTGATACAAACATATGCTTAGATTTTTTTTAAATTGCAATTGATTGTTATAATACTTGTTGGTATTGTTTGTAATTGATTGTTTAAAATAAACGATTGCTCAAAAGTAGTTTTAACTGTTTAAAATAAATGAGTTAGATGTGGAAAAGAACAATTTGGGTTTTACTGTTTTGATTTACACTCATGTTCAAAATGAAGAGTATATGCATAATTTGTCCAATTTCATGTAAAATACTGAACGAAAGGTAAAACTAATGCTTTGAAACAAAGATGCATTTCCTTAGTGTGAAATACGTAAGCGTACACGTGTGTATGATGGAGTGGGTAAGGAACAGGCTTTATAAGCGAGTGTGGCAATTTCCGCGTTTTGTTCGCTCGCACACCTCTCTAAATATCTTTATTTTCTTGCAACGTTCGATGAAAATCAAAAGAAAATAGTAAAAATAAGTTACCACCCATGTTTGGATGATGGAATGAAGAAGCAAATCGCGGGGAGACTGGAAACAAGGCAGTCTCAAGTGCAGAGTCCTACACACATCAAATGTAACGCTCATCCATCTGTCCAACTTTTGGAAACAGATTAAGGACACTGGATCCATAGAGAGAACGTCGAGGCAAGGTTGTCCAAGAGCTACGACGGACAACGAAGATCGCTATTTGCCCATTACAGCGAGGGGTAACAAGAGTGCAACAGCTTCTCAGTTCTCTCGTGACTTTTATGCCGCCATTGGCAGTCGAGCTTCAAGGGTAACTGTTTTCAGAAGGCTACATAACAGAGCGCTGTTTGCAATAAATCTGCTTCTTGCGTCCCACTCATTTCTGCACACATTAGAACCCGTTTTGCGTGGTGCAGAGATAATCGACATTGGACAAGGGATCAATGGAGGAACATCCTGTTCAGTGATGAGTCTCTGTTCAGACTAACTGCAAATTCTCGACATACTTTCACCTGGATAGAACCAGGGATCCGCTACCTGACTTCCAACTTCCGAGAAAAACACCACTAAGGCAACGGAGGTTTGAAGGTCTGGGCAGTCATCATGTTGGATGGACGCCACGCCTCCCTGTGTTTGGCAAAGACTGTATGACAGGTGTGAGGTGTAGGGATGAATTTTTGGTACCTTATGTTCGTCTTTTCAAAGATGCAGTTGCCCCTGGTTTCATTTTAATGAACTACAACGCGCGCCCTGATAGAGCTCACCTAGGCGACGAATTTCTGGAAAGTGGAGATATTCGCTTGACGGATTGGCCTTACAGATCTCCAGACGTAAACCATATAGAGCATGTCTAGAACGATCTGAGAAGAAAAATTGGAACTTGATTTCCACCTCCCAGGTGATTGAAAACAGCGTTGCTGGGAGGGTAAGACTAAGCGTCATACATAAATGTGCCTGATTTCTAGTATAACTTCACGTTGTGATAGCTGCATAACTGTAAGAGGGAACAACACCCCCTATTCACCCATATTTTGGTTTAATGTTGTAAACTCTGTTTTATACCTTTCAACACTGATGATTCTTACGCACAATCACGAGTGCGCATTATTATTCCTGAATGTTTATTTTTTTTACATTATATCAGCCTATGCACATATCTAATTTCATTTAAATCTGTCCCGTCGTTCTGGAGATAATAGACCAAATCTGAAAATTCTCTTCATTTTTAACATGACCATATTTGTAGTAATACCAGTTTAGATATGAGACATTCTTCTTATTTTTTTAAAATATAATTTACATTATAAGTAACTTAAAAAATATCAGTAATGAATGATTTCTTGGTTTAAAGTCTGCTTTTTAAAAAAACTTTTATTTGGAATTTCGTGATAGTAAGATACTATAATAAGATCTTCTAGTAAAGTACTATATCTTACTAGAAGAAAATATCAATAAAAGCAATTACACGATGGAGTGTGGTAAAAGAAATTTCTAAATAATTTAGAAAAAATCTATCGCCAAACAATAAGATTAAATGCCAGTAACGGTTGATCATAAATGTCACATTCACTTGACTTTAAGCAAGTTACACGTGTTTAAGTCATCAAGTGATTTTTATTTCGACGTTTTATTTGTAAATTTTTTAATTTTATACTAATTTATTTGTTCTTTCGTTATTTAAAAAAAAAAATTATCTCAATTTGTATAATTTGGTGAGTGGTTTGGCAATTTATATAATTTGGCGAAATTGGTCGACGGAATAACTTAGTAGTACCGTATTTTTTAATTATTCTCTATTATTTTTAAAAGAAATTTAACAAAAAAAACTATAGAATAAAACAATTTATACAATTTAAAAAAAGAAAATAAATGTAAATAAACGTTTATTATTAAATAAACAACAATAGCCGGGTTGCCACGTCAATCAAAATGGTGTCATTTCGGTACCAATTGACATCGTATGACAAAATACCAATTATGTGTATACGTATATTAATAAGTATTATGATTTAATGTGCGTATATGACATCTGTGACTAATATTTTTCTTTTCATTTTGTTTAAAAAAAAATCGCCGTGAAACATAATGAGCTGTTTGATCAGTCGTTTCAAAGAATCGTTTCATAAATTCGTTTCATTTCAGTCGTTTCATATATCCATTTCATTAATTCCTTTCATTAAGATTTTATATATATAGGGTAGAAATAAAATTCTCTTAGATAAATAAATATTATTTTAGGTAAAATACGCACTATCAAACTAGACATAATAGTCAACAGCCTCAATTAAAGAATGAATTCTAAAATAAACGTAACAAGGATACGATGTCTAAACAGAAGATAAAATATTATTTTCACATAAATATTTTATTAAATATGCAAATCTTATTAGAAATAAGCATTATTTTCAATAAATGTCTAGACGAAGATTACTATAAAAGCCTCTGTTGTATTTTTACAAAATTAATTATATTTCTGACTTAAAAAATATATTTTATGAAAGATTTTTTAAAGCTTCTTAACTTTTTTAGATTAAGCTATTAATCAAATTACCATTTTAAAGAAGTTTAATAAAGCTTTATTCATTTCATGTATTTGGTACAAATATGCTAAAATTTCATTTTTACATAACGTAAAGGAAATTATCTGATGAGCATAAACGCTAAAAAGTGTACTGTATTCGAATTAGCTATTTTTAAAACTTTAAGATAGTTAGAAAAAGCCCTCTAAATCTTTTAAAAAAATTAAATTATTCAGGTTTTCTTTTCTGACATAAAATTACGATAAGTATAAGAACAAAAAATGAAATAATAGAAAAACAAACATTGAGGGAAGTTACTGTATCAGCAAAATTTTTTAATAATAAGATTCTACAAATTTATTCATTAGTACTTTTATATTATTATTTAGAATATTATGAAACATTCTAAGTAATCATTTAAAATTAGATTTAACCGTTACGTTAAATGAATCTTTCATAGAAAATTTACCAATAGATTATATATCATCAAACTTCCGTATAAATGATGATGTTAAATATTTAAGAAGATTATAAATAATGAAAATAGAATTTTGTGTCATTTTTTAGTTTTGTTTCTCTAGCGTTCGGTTCCAAAGTTTTTAACTAACGTTAGAATGACGTCATTTATGTCTTGCCAGAACAATATTAACATTCTCAGTGGCGTGAACGAATATATCCGTTCACTAAGCTGTAGGTTTCACAGCAATAAAATCATTAAAAAACATGATTATATATATATAACCATGATAAAATTTAAAAAACACAATTTTTAATGAGGCACTGTACTGTAAACGCAAACACACTAAAATTTCTTCTTGAAACAAACAGCACAGTGTCGAGAGAAACAAAACACTAGATTTTCTTGGAACTTTTCATAAAAAAACGCTTTTACACAACCTTAAATATTCATAAGGCAAACTAATAAAAACATCAAATAATGACATAAAAGCACACATTAAAGAACAGGCACAAATAACAAAGTATCGCCTTAAAACGCAGGTAGTGTGGTGTTATTTATTATGGCCGATTAGCTACACGAGGGATGCCCGAGAGGGAGTGTCCTCCGTGGGGGTCTTTCTAAGGGAACCTAACACGTATTTACGCAAGGTTATCCAAGGTTCGAAGAAAGCCACAGAAAACTCCGAATGATTAGGCCGACGAGCGCGATTGGGTTCGAACCCAGCACCTCCCGTCTACAAGCTTTGACAGCATAACCTCTCGGCTACCCTTAAAACGCAGAAAATGAAGCAAAATTAACAATGAAATTGCATAGGCGGATTTAATGCATCACTGAAACACAATTAAATCATTTTGCTTCTAGGTATTTTTCTTCCGTTTCTCTCCTTTTTTAATTACAATTGTAGGAGAAGATGACGCATAACATACAGATGGAAATAGACAGTACTGAGGATAAAATGTGAGAGGTATATTAACTTTAAATGGAACTGTATCATGATCACGTTGAGCGATGTTTGATGACATGACATTTTGATAAATAGAAGAAACAATATATATATATATATATATATATATATGAGCCTTGTGCACTTCAGTTCAAAATGCGAAATATATACAATGTACATATTAATTATTCACCAACAGAATTGCACGCTAGTGCGAACTAAAACGCTTACTGTCATTAGTAGAGGGAAATATCGATCCTTTGAATTGTTTTTAGAATCAATATTAGTACCTGTATCAGCAGCATTTGTTAAAGTATTAATAAAAACGTAATATTTTCACCTGGGCAAGAAATTTTAGAAGTATCTGACAGCATTTTGATAACAGGAGATTATGTATACTATTGGTCAGGTATATTTGACGCAGATAATTATAGGAATCTCAGTTGTATACACCAAGGCAAAAAATTAAATCGGTGAATCACACTCGTTATCGGTTTTCAACATCAGTGCAGGAAAAATTGCTGTAGACCCTCCAGGAGAAAGGACAGAAAGTAGATCATTCGTTAAATTGTGCCAAAGTCACGTCGATGATTACAGCAGATTGTAAGAAACCAGATTTAATAACATAATAATTATTCTGGAAAATATAGATTTTATGCTCGGTGGTCTCTATTATTCTAAAAGCTTTATTATATGATAAAGAAAGTTTTAATTTTAAGGTTGTAATTATAAAGTTTAGACATTAGGTTAGACTTTTTTTATCAGGCGTGCAGGTTTTTATTAAGACGTGATGCTCATAACGAAGGTGAAAAAAAAAGGTTCAAATGCGGGAAATGAGATAAAAACGTTCTACTATTTTATTTTAACTGTGATTAATCTGACACTGTCAGGCCTGCAGTTTTATTAATGGGTATAGAAATAACTTTAAGACGCACATATGCACAATTTATTTTTTCTAATTCGAATTTTAAAAGAACAGCAGAATTAATAATTCGTCATGCCAGTGCCAGATAGGACTTTTCTGAGGAATGGGATGAAACACAAGTACTATTAATTTTTGTAAATTAATTAAAATGATATTAATAAAGAAACATAAATGCTTACTAAGTGAGGAATTACTTCATGTTTAGTGTTTTAGATATAAAAATTACGGTTAAATTTATTAAACCAATGTTTTCCAAGTTATTAATGGTATTTTTATTTTTTATTGTGCATGAACTAACGAGTTCAATATCCTGTTCTGGTTTTTTCTTGGCGATAAATGTTTTGATGTGGCTGTTGTGATTGGTTGATTTCCTTTGGGTTTTTTTTCCTTCTATATATTTATGTGTTTTTTTGTGTAATTTTTTTTTCATTTAACATATTTTTTTTCTAAAAAACTTATAACTTTTTGTTCTCTAAACGTTATTTTTCTGCAGATGTTGTAATATAATGTAAATATATTTTTGTGTATTGTAATATGTTTTAAGCTGCATATAATATTAACATGTATAATGTAATGTTATGTTTTAATTTAACATTTATAATAAATAGATAAAATATGAAATATATAAAATTATAAAAATATATATAAGTACACAGTATTTATTTATAGGTGTACTGTATATTATGTTTTATGTGTGTATATCTCTACGTATAATTACATTATATGTATAATATACATGAAAAATAATACATTATTTATATAAAGATCATACTTATTTTTTTTTTTAATATATGACATAAATAACGTTTATTAAATAAATATATGCTTATAAATACTTAAAAACCATGTTTGTCTGCAATCTTTAAAAATTTGGTAAGAATCTGAAATGGCCTTTTTGGCGCCATTTTTGATTCCTTCGCCAATCCCAGGGTGCCAGAACAGGGTGTGGTACTCTTCCCGGCATCAAAGTTACCAATACCGCAAAAATGAAATATTTGTTTGATTGTAGTGAATAGACGCAAATTATTGAAAAATTTTAAAATTTAAAAATTCATTCGGTGTACAATAACTGATGAACAGTACTAGTAGACTGTAAACTTTTAGAAGAGGGTTCCAACAAATCTGTTGGAATGAAGATTTTATCATTTACTGAAATCTCACGATTACCTAATGCGATACAAGAATAAAGATGCATCAAAGTGCAACTTAATTACAATATTTTAATTAACCCTAGATAGAATTATGTATGAAAATCTTTTAAAATCATCCAAATTAAGCTAAAAATTGCTAAAGGTGGTAAAAAATACATTTAAAAGGCATATAAATACCTTTATTCACACATGTGTAATCGCTCAAGATCTTTGTTGATACAATTTTTTTTTTCAAATGTTACCCCCCCCCCCCCCCCACCCCCACAAGAAATTGGTAAATAAAATCACGAATCCACATTTATAATGAAAAACGAATGCAAGCAAGAAATAAAATAAAAATTTATATTTGTGAACGTGAATTAACTTCTACTATCGTTTTTTATTCTGCAGAAGTTCTCTTCCCAAATTTTACCAATGGAGGTTGAATCATTGTAAATGTTCTGATTGCTTAAAAATATCTCTATTGCTTCCCGGAAAATAAATGGTAAATAAAATTTTGCTGGGTAAGTTATTCTGCTATTTTTAAAATCAATCTGTAAAGGTTCTTTGCTACATAATCTGGCCAAATCTGTAGTTCTCTTATTGTATTTGATGTTTGTTGTACGCTCTTTTATTCTAATTTTAACTTTTCTGCTTGCCATACTTATATAAAATTGCATTGCTCCATCTTCTTTAGTGAAAGTTATTTCATATCCCAACAAAAAGTTTTCGGTAAAAAAAAAAAAAGCGCCAAGTTCTCCTTAATGTGTCGGCCAGAAAAAGTAGTGATATCTGAAGTTCGCACAAGGGCACAAGTTAAAAGCCAAACATCCCAAATCTTTCATTGAAAATGGCTTCCTGCGACTTGGCCGTTAATGCCTTCTACAGCAGTTCAAAATTAATGATTGGAAATTTCGCATTTATGAATTATTTAAATATTAAAATTAATATTAGTATGCAAAGAGGCAAATTCACATAAAGACATTATAAGTAAAAGATTTCTGATAAATACCATTCAATTTCAACAAACAATAGTCTTGATTATAGATCACTTAGTCCACATGTGGTTTAAATGCCATTTCGTACGGTCTAAAGCTAAAGTCATTAACGTAAAACCTAAGAAATAAAACAAAATTAACTTTCTTCAAATCTCACAATATGTTACATTATATTTTATTGTATAATATTGAAATCTTGTGCTTTGACGAAAGAGATTTTTTTCGTTTGAACATTTATTATAGTTTGTTTGCATACATTAAGAGGTATTCGATGTATAAACTGTTAAAAGCTAATACTAATTATGTTTTAGAAATTAGGGATATTACCTTCTGAATACAAGTATTTTGTTATTAAGCATTTAAATAGACTGAAGTGGTTTAAATGCTTTTTTAAAATGTGTATTTTATTTCTGTACTTTGTGCCACAAAATGCCTAAAATAATCAAAAAATGTAGTTGTCATGTAGCTTATTTGTACAAACTTTAAAATTTGAAAAACCCTCTCGAAAGCATTAACGGCCAAGTCGCAGGAAGCCATTTTCAATGAAAGATTTGGGATGTTTGGCTTTTAACTTGTGCCCTTGTGCGAACTTCAGATATCACTACTTTTTCTGGCCGACACATTAAGGAGAACTTGGCGCTTTTTTTTTTTTTACCGAAAACTTTTTGTTGGGATATCACTACTTTTTGTATGTTTTTCTAGTTTTATTCTAAGCTATATTTAAAAAAAAAAACTTAAATTTCAGTACTTTTATGTTAGCCGGGAGCAAATCTCCTAATTAGCATTTTGTTTTTTCGCCAATAGTAGTTTTCATTTTTCACATGTGTAAATTAGAAACAATACTTTGATTTTCAAATAAAATATTTTGGTTTATGTTATTATTTGTTATTTATTTATTTATTTATTTCTATGTTAAATATTCTATTAAATAAAATGAGGGAAATGCATCTATTTTAAATGAGATGACTGAAAAGTTTATATTTTTAAATGAAATGAATGCAATGAACAATAGATTTGGGAACAGCATTTGGCGATTTGCCACTCGCGCCCGGCTAGCATAAAAATACCTAAATTTATTTTATTGAGCTTTACAAATTCATACTTTATTTCTTTTTATATTAAAGTACTAGCCGCCTCTAGCAAGCAGTATATACTCTATTAATTGCATGTTAAACGTTGCATCATGTTACTGTTATACATATTTTAATTTACTTGCCCATTCTTTCGCCAAGTCGGAAGCTTTTGATAGAGAAATCAAGAACTCTTTACGATCATGGAAGCACATCATATATTTTGTGTTGTTATGTATTTCATTCTTTCATGACAAATGTCTCTTAACTCACTTATGCATATTTCCTTATCAGTTACGATTCGTTCTCTAATGCGGAAATTTTTAATCGTATTAAATAATCTTTTCTAATTGGGTTCACTGCCAATTATTGTATTTTAATTGATACGATTGGGTACAAGTGAAATGATACTTATTAAATCCTTTGATAATATCTGCATTTACATTAAACCATATTGATGCAAATATCTTTTTGTTTCATGCTAACCTTTTTAATAGACTCGATTACGGAAGAATAGAAGGTCCACGGGCTCACTGCTATGATCCATTTGAAAATCTATCATTCTTCTCATCTAATCGTGTTGAAGAACTAGCCAATTTGCCATGGTTTTAAGTTTTTAGCTAATTTTATTCGAAACCTGAAAACTAAAATGCGAGGAACCGGAATATAGAAGATTCCTTCTAACGGTACATATCGATTAACAGGTTACATATTATAAAATTATAATAATCATAAGGAGAATTGTCAGTTTCGGTGCTTTAATAGTTTCTGTAAATTCTATTTATATAATACAGAAGTTTCAGCAGAGTAAAGATTAACAACATAGTCACAGTAAGTATAATAACACTACAATATATTAACACTAGAACGGCGGGAAATTTTGCTCAAGTTTTATAAAAAATACTTCACATCAGAATTTTTATTTAGAACTATTAAACTTATTTATTTAAGTTATTTTTGTGCAGCATATATTAATCTTATATTATAAAAAAAATTCTGGTTCGAATCGAAATGTATTCATTCGGCAAGGGTCAAAATGACACCTCGCCGCCGTTCTAGTGTTAACAATAGCAGAGGTTTTGTGCAGTGACGAATCTACTGGCACTTTGGAAATATTAGTACGTTATATTTTTTAACTATTCAGATGATATGCGGAAAAATATAAATAGATGGCTCGCATTAATAATTAACTCATTGAAAAATAGCCAGAAACGTCAAATACTCGCCAAGCTTGGCGACATTTAGCGAAGTGTCACCAAATTTGGTAATATATCATGTCAATTCTCAAATTTGGCGACAAAAAATGTTTTGTTTGTTCTGACGTAATAATGATGCATATGTATTATTTATTATACACATACCTATAATATGTATGATGCAAATGTATTACGTATTATATGCATATGTATAATATGTATGATGCATATGTATAAAGTTCTTTACGATCACTAAAACGCACTTAAAGGAATAGTGTTCCATAAATAGTAGGGATATTTGCCAGATTGACCAGAGTGCTATTGAGATTAGAATTCCGACATTTTTAATAGACCGCGAGGCGTCAGCACACACCATCACCTCATCGAGTTTACAGCTGAAATATTAGGATTAGTTAAAACTAGATTAGTACATTAAAATGCAACTGGTCTGTTAAGTCATACCTTGGTAGAAACAACCTGAAGACCTAATTTTAGTGGGTGACTGATAGGTTTACTATTGTATTTTCCTGCATCCAAAAGTATGGAGACATGGAGGAATGGGTGCAGGAAAACACAATGGAAAATCCACCAATTAACCGGTAAAATCGGGTCTGTAGGTGGTTTCCAAAAAGATATGACTTTGCAGACCAGTTACATTTTAATAAGCTAATCGATTTGTAACTAGTCCTAAAATTTCAGCCGTCAACTCGATGAGGTGATGATCTGTGCAGTCGCCTCCCGGTCTTTAATAAAATTTGTTTTAAGGAAGTAAAAGATAGAAATATGGACAGATAAACTAAAAGATTTGCCTTAAGATTTTTGTAAAAGCATATAAAATTTCATTCAGCTTGAAATCATGTAACACCTTTATAACTCAGGCTAATTTTCTGTAATCGAGTTTTGGCAACCAACATATCTATCTGATCTATAACTATAATCTTTCTTTTACAGATTTAAAATTAACAATAAATTAACAGTAAGTAGGCTAATAATAAAATATAATAACATTAGCAGCGGACTTCGGACACCGCATCTGTCGTACATCGTTAAAGACAGCTTTGTTAGTTACACATTTCATTTAATTAAAAGCAGACTTTTAAACTTTCATATGAGAATTAGGATATTTTTCCACTATAGGGATCTTGGCGTTTTTTAAAAATCTTGGCGCAATTCGGACTTCAGAAACTGAGATATGTTGCCAAATGATATAAACAACTATGAAAACAAACCTGATGAACTTATATTATTTATATATGTATTTATATACATATAAAATTTTATTTATACACGTATAAAATATTGTTTTTTATATACAAATTATTTATGTTGGTATATAAAAATAAATAAACGGGTTCCTTACATTAAATAAATTGTATACATATGGAAAAAATTGCTTGTGTATATGATACAGTAATTGGGTTGCCAGAAAATACGCTATTATCAAATTTCTTTTCTCGTCAAGGCTATTTTCTGTATTTCGCCAAGGATACTATATCGGAAACATACCGAATTGCGGTTATATTTTGTTAAATGTTTTATTGTTTTAATATCGTGAATATATCATAACCTATTCTGATTAAAATTTTTAGGTATATTCATTTTTTTCTATTTAACAAACATCTTTGGAAAAGCATATATATAAAGTTTTATTCTGCTTGAAATTACGTGACCCCTTCAAAAGTGTGTAATCGAGTATTGGCGACCAACATTGGCGAAATTGAATGTGAAGGAACTGTTTACGGCCAAATCAACACCCCCTGTTTTAAGGGTTTAGAGGCGGAAATTCTGTGTTTTCAGATTTTTCTGGTTAATTGTGCTACAAACCCGACTTACTTGTGAAATTTTATGATTCTACGGCTTTTAGAAGTACCTTAGTTATTTGATGATGCGAAGTGAGTCAGTGACAAAAAAGGGCTTTTTCGGAATTTAATATTTCGAAAACTACTAAATACAGAAACATGAAATCGTGGAACCTTAGTTCAGTTTGATCATACGAACATGTGTATAAAAGAAAAATTTCTATATCTCTCCCTAAAACGACATTATGAGAGGGTGAAAAGTATGCTGAAATGGTTCAGGAAAAGGTAGCTTACGGCTTGTGCGAACTTGGCGGACGCACTGCCGTGCTCCCAGATACTATATAAAATTTTATTGCTCCATCGCCTTTAGTGAAAGGTATTTCATATACTCCTGATAATCGGTGAGGTTTAATTGAATTTATTTTGTTACAGGCTATATTGTTTAATATCACAGAAGGTTTTGCAATAAGGGATATATTGAATTTATTGATTTTATATTTCAATCTTTCTAAGGAAAATATTGTAAAGTGGATCACTTCGAATTTAATGCATTCAAGTTTCTTTTTTTTTTCTTATTCTTCAAGCTCATAATTAATCTTCCTATAGAGCTTCCTTTATATCCATTGTTTCTTGCAGTATCAAATATTTTATTTATTTCGCTGTTTATCTAGTCAGGGGTACACAGTGGGAAAGCTCTTTGAATGAAATTTCTAAAGGCAGAAACTTTGTAGGAAAACAGTGCTTGAGTATTATAAGGGTTAATGGATTGACTGGCAATGGATTTTTTGCAAATAGCGCGTTCTATTCCTTTTTGCGTTTTGATTAATAATACATCTAAATAAGGTAGCGTGTCATTCATCTTTCTTAGCAAAGTAAATTTCATTTTAGAATCAAGGCTATTAATGTGGTTTAATAAGTTATTAAATAAGGTACTGTCTGTTGCCATATAATGAAAACATCATCCATGTATGGGGGAGGGGTATAATAAAATTTGCATATATCTTTTAAAAGAGGCCGTAATATTAAAAAATATATTCTGTAAGAAAATAGATCCAAATGAATCAGACAAATAATCAGGAGTAAATAAAATACCTTTCACCAAAGAAGATGAATAATGCAATTTTATATATGTATGACAAGCAGAAGACTTAAAACTAGACGGACATATTCTACAGGTAAACGGACATATTCTACAGGTGGCAGCATCTTTGCATTGGTCACGCGGGGCTTTTCATTTTTTAACACTTTCCAGCATAGTTAAAAGTGTTTATGAATTCTGTTTGTCTGTCTGTCCGTGCTCTAACACGCGTAAATATTGTCAGATTGACTTGAAATTGATACATGTTTCTGATGTTATGTTTACCATGGCATGTTCGGTTTTGAAAATGAAGTGTATAGCGTTTACGGTTCATTTACAGGGGCAATCAAAAGAATTCCGTTACATTATGGGGTATGGAAAAATAACGCTTGCGATGCATTTGAATTATATTACACTATTTTAAACATATTAAAATTTATGTATATCACTGAAGTGTACTGCAAAGAGTTTATTGTAGAATTTGGTATGCATATAATTTATCGTTTATTTACAGATACACACAATAGTTTTTCGCTATAGTGAAGCCTATAGTAGCCCATGAAGAATAATTGCTCGAAGTGCGTATTCAGTTATGGTAAGCGTTTTAAAATTAAACTGGCTTTTACTTTCTTCTATCTTTACAAGAAGAAAGTATTGGATTCATGAAAATTTTCGACTTCCGGTTTTTGACGGATTTACACGTTTTAGGGGTCAGAGATTCCAAAAAACATGTTTTTACAAAATGTCTGTCTGTGAGCCTGTGAGTCTGTCTGTCTGTCCGTCTGTCTGTCTGTGTGTATGTGACACAAATTTTGTGGTCGCTCTATCTCAAGAACTAATTCGCGGAATTTAGTGAAAATTTATATACAGTTAGTCCCTGATATAGATTGGTGCTGATTAGTTTTTGGTGTAAATCGACCAGTAGGTGGCGCTGCTATGCTGCATTTTGCAGGATTTCCGCAATAGCTCTATCTCAAGAAATACTGAACGGATTTTTATAAAACTTCAGATTCAGTTACTCCTTGATATGAGTTGGTGCTGTTTACGTTTTGGTGTAAATTTCCCAACAAGTGGCGCTGCTATGCTGTATTTTGCAGGATTTACACTATTTTCGCCGTAGCTCTATCTCAAGAACTAACACGCACATTTTCATCAAACTTCGGATTTAGTTAGTCCTTGATATGAAATTATACTGACTTCATGTTGGTGTAAATCTCCCAATAGGTGGCGCTGCTGTGCTTCATTTAGAACGATTTCTTCAATAGCTCTATCTCAAAAACTAATGCACGAATTTTCATGAAACTTCAGATTCAAGTATACCTTGATTAATATTGCTGCTGATTATGTGTTGGTGCAAATCGCTCAACAGGTTGCACTGCTATGCTGCATTTGTCATGATTTGCGCAATAGCTCTATCTCAAGAACTAATGCTCGAATTTTCCCCAAATTTCATATTCAGTTAGACGTTAACATAAGTTGATGTTGATCAGGTTCTGGTGTAAATCACCCTATAAGTAGCGCTGCTATGCTGCATTTTGCTGGATTTACATGATTTCAGCGATAGTCATATCTCAAGAACTAATGCACGGAATTTCATCTTTTTAGAATCCTTATGATGAGCCTAGATTGCCACTTAATTTTGGAAAAGTGATAACGAATTTTGAAGTATTGACATGTATGAGATAGAAGAAAGTTTTGGGATTGGTACATCTGACTAGTTTAAATATTGCTTGGTGTGGATAAATTCTATAGATCATATACCGGGCCACACAAAAGATCTCAAATACATTTCCATTCATTGACGGAAATGGCTGAATAGAAATTTTCAACCATGCTATGAACTTCAATTAAACTAACTTTTTGCATACTACGTATAGTATATATACTAGCAAAAGCCATGCTTTGTTTGGATCCACGAAGCATTATTTAATAAGATAAATATTTGAAAGTAACAATATTTTTACTTACTTCTATCTTCAATAGAAGAAAGTATTGTAATCGAAATTTTTTTCGACTTCCGGTTTTCGACGGATTTACAGGGGTCAGAGACCCCAAAAAACATGTTTATAGAAAATGTCTGTCTGTCTGTGTGTCCGTCTGTCTGTCGCCATTGTACCATCCAAAAGTGTATGAAGTTATGCATAGAATTGAACCAAATTTTTTACTTTAAGTTTATGGCTATAGAAAGCAGATCCTCCCTGAATTTCGAAAAAATTCGCCGGTAGGGGGCGCTGTAACAGCGATTTTTGTGCGATTTTGAATATTGTATCATCTAAAAGTGTATGTAGTTATGCATAGAATTGAACCAAATTTTTATTTTAAGTTCTTTGCTATGGCAAGCAGGTCCTTCCTTAATTTGAAAAAAATTCGCCGGTAGGTGTTGCTGTAATAGCTATTTTTGTGCCATTTTGAATATTGTACCATCGAAAAGTGTATGAAGTTATGCATAGAATTGAGCCAAAATTTTTGTGTTTGTTTTTGGTCATGGCACAAAGGTCCTCCCTGAATTTGAAAAAATTCCGCCGGAAGGGGGCGCTATAATTGCGATGTCTGTACCATTTTCATTATTGTACCATCGAAAAGTGTATGAAGTTATGTATATAATTGAACCAAATTTTTTGTGTATGTTTATGGCTATGGCAAGCAAGTCTTCCCTGAACTTGAAAAAATTCCGCCAGAATGGGGCGCTGTAATTGGATCTCTGTGCGATTTTGAATATTGTACCATCCAAAAGTGTATGTAGTTATGCATAGAATTGAACCAAATTTTTTGTTTATGTTTATGGCTATGGCAAGCAAGTCTTCCCTGAACTTGAAAAAATTCCGCCAGAAGGGGGCGCTATAATTGGATCTCTGTGCCATTTTCATTATTGTACCTTCGAAAAGTGTATGATTTTATGCATAGAATTGAACCAAATTTTTTGTGTACGTTTCTGGCTCTGGCAAACAAGTCCTCCCTGAATTTGAAAAAAATCTACCGGAAGGGGGGGGGGGGGAGCGCTGTAATAGCGATGCTTGTGCCATTTTCTTTATTGTACAATCGAAAAGTGTATAAAATTATGCATACAAATGAACCAAATTTTTTGTGCATGTTTTTGGCTTTGGCCAACAGGTCCTCCTTGAATTTGGAAATATCGCGTGGTAAAGGGGCTCTGTGATAGCGATTTTTGTATACTTTTCTTGATTTTTCGTCGTTCTATTGTCCATCGGCGGCTCGTGCAAAGGCGGGAACTCACTTCCTGCTAAGCCGGCTATTCGCAAACATCTGAGGACAACAGAATAAGGAAAAACTATTAATTTTAACAAATATCATGATATAGATTAACTCGTTTTAGTCCGTTTAATTGACTGAAGCAGAAATTTGAGATGAAAATCAAAGTTGGTATAGTATTGAACTAATAATATTGAAGTATTAACATGTGTAACTACTTTTTGAAATATTACGATGTATAAGATAGAAGAAAGTTTTGGGATTGGCACATCCAACTAGTTTTTATTATTTTTTCATCTTTATTAAGCAAAAACGTTAGTTTATGTTATAGCGCATTTTAATTTTAGAAATGTTAATTCAGCCAAATAACTAAGAATTTCCTCGGAATTTTTTATTTACGATATAGCGAATTTAACAATTTATTATATTTGTTGCCACTTTACCAAAAAAAAAAAAAAAAAAAAAAATCATTTTTAAAATGCGTAAGTATCGTCTGCGTAAATGATTTCACATAAAAAGAATAAATTGTGTATTGGAATTCTTAACACAGAAAAATACTTTTATAATTGAATGTAAATAACTGAATTTTCACAAATTTTAATTCATTAAAAATATGCTATAACTTTCATAAAAAAGGTATTTTTAAAATTTCATAAAAGCAATCGTGGAACTATTTAATTAATCATGATTCTATCTATGATGGCTAACTCCATGATTTATTTTTTCTTCTGAAAATATACGCGTTTCATTTTTTATTTGCAAAAATGCGTCCGTAATGGAAAAACATGTTAAATAAATTAATTAAAATTATAATTTTTTTAAGGTTTTTCTGTAAAAAAAAAAATAATATTGTGCAAATCTACAGATCATAATTTATTTTTATGTTTAATTTCAAGTCAAAATTCTGAATAGTTTTTTTTTTTTTTTTTTTTTTTTGTAACGTGTACGACAAAATGTAATTTTTGTAGCCTAGTAGAGGATTCGCTTCGCTCATCCTAATAAATCTACGAATCATATACATGGCTGCACAAACAATTCGAATATTTTTCCAACTGTTGATGGTAATTGAAGTAAGTGGGTTTTCGACTGCATTTTCAAAATTATTTATTTATATATGTTTCACATTAATAAACTCTAAAGTTTTATTGTCGGAGCACAGCTCCGGCTTCCCTTCAAAAATTACACTTATTGTTAACACGATAGCGTCCAAAATATTTGACGAATCGACACAAAAAATGAGCTGGATGTCGGTAGTGCCAAAATCTCGGCGCGTATTGAAAATCATAAATATTCGTCAACCCTAACAGCCTGAAATGTCGGCTCAAAATTTTCCCATAGAGATAACATTGCGAGTTTAATTCTATATATTTAAAAGAGGCTTTCTTTTTTTAGTCATGTACCTTGAGCTTTTTTTTTTTTTTTTTTGCACCAATTTTAATAATTCTTTTTTTTTTTTTTTTAATGAAAGCTGTTTATTTGTAGATTTGCCTGCACTAGCTGTTTTTTTTTTAAATATTCCCATTTTTATATTTAAATTTAAAATTTTAAGAAATTCTATGAATTTGTTTCAAAATGGTAGCAATCGGATTACTTCCATTGTTGTATTTTTCCTTTCTTTACAACAATGGAAGTAATCCGATCGCAACCATTTTGAAACAAATTCATAGGAATTTTTAAAATTTTAAATTTAAATATAAAAATGGGAATATTTAAAAAAAATAGCTAGTGCGGGCAAATCTACAAATAAACAGCTTTCATAAAAAAAAAAAAGAATTATTAAAATTGGTGCAAAAGAAAAGCTCAAGGTACATGACTAAAAAAAGAAAGCCTTATCTTTTAAATATACTAGGGGATCGTACCCGGGCTTCCCGGGTTACAGAATATAGGTGAAAATCAATATTTTTAATTGAAATTGATATTTTTTTACATGAAATATATTTTTTAGACTGCTCACTAAAAATAAAAAAGCATTTTTCATATGGAAAATGTGAATTATACAATAAATAAACTTTTGAAATTTATCAAACGCGATTTTTTCGTATTAGCCGCATGCTAAGAGTTATTAGCCCAAGATTTTGCTTGCTGCTTACGGCATCCTTTTATTTTCTGATCATTTCAGAGATTTAAGCGCGTAGTTCAATTACATGTCTGTTAAATTTGTGTTTTATTTATATTATTTTATTTATTTAATCATAGAGGAAGTTTTTCTTTTGTTTACGGAATATTAGTCGTAAGAAAATGATAATATCTTTATATTGTTTTAAGAGAAAACGGATTAATCTTTCTTAATCGAGCTCCATGCGATAGAGATAAATTTAAAAATTAACCTCTCTTACATGCAATCACCCTTTTTAAAAAATTGGTATTTTAATTTGATCATTTTAAAATCATTTTAACTCAAAACGTGAAGTCACGACTGTCAACAAAATCTTTGCATGTGAACAGTCGCACTCTTAACTCGAGATTCTAATCTCAGTACCGGAGAGTAAAAACTGGGGTAATTTATGTTGTTTTTTTTTTTTTTTTTTTTTTTTTTTTTTTTTTTTTTTTTTTTTGACGCATTTGCTTTAAAAAGTTTAGTTTCATCTAAGAAAATCATCGTTTTCATTTAAATATGACGTCATTTTCATTTACTTAAGCATTTCACCTAGTGACTGAAACTTAGTACACATACAGAAGGAAAAAAATAAGGAAACTTAATGAGGAAAATGCGTGTTTTCAAAAGCAGTACGTAATTTTCCGCTCAACGTATTATGTCCCAAATGGGATTTTGCGCCATTAAAACAATTTCTATCAACAATTTTAATTTTTATCAGATAATCACATGAATAAAGATAAATAAAGCTCATTATTTCTCTCTTCTCTGCAATAATAAAAGCTATTTCATTACCATCATTCTAAAGAAGTTTCATAGAATATTTTAAAAATGGGGTGAAAATGACACACTTCTGCAAAACATATTTCAGTTTTAAGAATTAAAATACTACATGTTTTTTATATAAAATGACGTCAATTGCATCCGCAGAACTCATTCCTTTATATTTTTTTAAATTTCGGAAAACGTAATTACACACGGATTTATAAAATTACATTCTTTCAGATTTTTGATACGAATAAGCAAATGCGGAGAAAATAAGTCACACAAATATTCTGTAAAACTCATTTTTGTAAAGAGAAAGTGTTGTATCGTTTGTAAAGTAAGTTTGCAATAAACTAAAAATCATTTAATTGATAAATAAAAACGAAATAAAGTCTAAACCCATCAGGTTTTGTTACTGACGATATTCTTGACATAGCACGTACACTGCACGTATTTTAATTTCATTTCTTTTTTTCAGTTTTTATGAGAAAATGGCAACAAAAAGATATAGCAATATACTATTTTCCCTTTTTCCCCCCCTTACTTTCAACAGAAATGGAGTACTATTTTCCCTTTTTTCCCCCTTACTTTCAACAGAAATGGAGTACTTCAGTTGCCACAATTACAAAAAAAGTAATAAAAACTACAAAAAAATTAATATCTCAAAATTAAATTGAGATACAGCTTTAAAACAAATTGCATTTTCTTTCCTTATACGACGGTATAAAAATTTAAAATGTGCGATGTTTAGAAGTTTAAAAAAATCCAGTCCAGAAAATTGCAAAACCAAAATTTTGTTTCACATTTTAAAATGTTGCCATTCGCAAAATGACGTATGCGTTACGCACAGATATGTTTGTCCTTTATAATATAGATAGAATTAAACTCGCAGTGTTATCTCTATGGGAAAATTTTGAGCCGACATTTCAGGCTATTAGGGTTGACGAATATTTATGATTTTCAATACGCGCCGAGATTTTGGCCCTACCAACGTCCAGCTCATTCTTTTTTAATGTCGATTCGTCAAATATTTTGGACGCTATCGTGTTAAAAATAAGTATAATTTTTGAAGGGAAGCCGCAGCTGTGCTCCGACAATAAGGTTTGCTTATCTTTATTGATGCCATTTTCTCATAAAATTCAAAATAAACTTTCTGAAAAAATTGAACAGAAAATGGCGTCATGCTTTAATAAAATACTCATGTTTTCCGCAAAAAGCTGTTACAATTCAATTCTTTTTCATTCATTGAGTTTGAGACGCTTGAAGAAATGCTTCAATGAGGCAAAATGACATCATATGCAAATGAAAACGATCATTTTCTCTGATATAAGTAAATATTTTACTACGAACGCCTCTAAAAGATATAAATTTCTGGAATTTTACTCGCCGATACAGAGATTAGAATCACAAGTCAAAAGTGCGAATGTTCACATGCAAAGTCGTAGTTGACAAACTGGATTTCAAGTTTAGAAATATATGTATTAATCACATATTGCGCATTGCAATATTTTTGAAATGGTGAATGTAAATATAAGAGATGCGTATCCAAATTATGAGACGGTGAAAATAACATAAAGTTTACATTTTACGCGAAAAATAATTCCATGATTACCTTAAGGTGAAATCATTTTTTTTTTCAATCGGCAATTTTAAACGGCACAGATGTCATATACGCACCATATTGGCGCGATTTTTTTCATACGCCAATGTTATATACGCAACGGGTACTTAACTATGGCGCCAAAGTGTTGTTATTTTGCTTGATATGGTAACCGGGATGTTATTGTTTGTGCTGTTGAAGTTTTCCCCGAATTGGCGTGGGAAAAAAATTGTGCCAATGTATATGACATCTGTGCCTTTTAAACATAACAGCCTCAATGGGTAATTTCATCAAAATTACATATCTTGATTAGGTATAATAAATAATGCAGTTTAATTTTTTAATATTTTGAACAGTCGAAATGTATGGAATTAGTATTTTGGTAACTTTAAGTTAAAAATAATACTTGTTTTAAGAGACTAAGTAGTATCCTATGTATGAGTTCGTTTTTAAACAATTTCTTTCGTCGAAGTTCGACGAGATTCACCCCATTAATAAAATCATTAGCTCTATTGCTATAAACTATGCATTTTAGCCTCATACGGATTATTATGGAGTCGAATGTTGAAGTCGATGTTCATACATTGGTGACCTGAGATATAGATTGACCCCCCCCCCCCCTTTCAGAAGTATGTAACAACCACTATTTATTTTTCGAACTTTTCATTCTTTGTAAGCTTCTAAATCGATGCAATTCATTTTGAATTTTAAATTAAGAGAAACGAAAAGAAAATCATATACGGAAAATATGATTTTGGGCATTAGTCGAATGACTACGAGTGATACTCAAAGAAATCGAGAAAAATATAATGTCATGTATGCATTACTCATATGTATGTATTCTTATGTATGTATGTTTGTATTCAGACGAATGTATGTTTCTATTAGGAAATTTTCGTAATCGGGTTTGCAGACAAATTCATAATTTACTGAGCATTGTTTGATGCGAAAATTTAACAATTTGGTAGCTGTCAAAATTACTGACGATTACTCCTTTTTTTTTTTTTTTTTTAATTCATCGTAGTTGAATATATTTCAACTGAAATGCAAGTGAACATTCTGAAGTAAATGAGATAAACATTTTTTTTTTTTTTTAATCAAGATGTACACTAGAAAACAGAAATATGTAGATTACAAAATAAAAAATACCTGTACGGGTTGGAAAAGGTAGCTTCCCTATTTCTTGGTTTTAAGATTTTAGCTAATTTTACTGGAGAACACGAAGTTAAAATGCGAAGAACCCGGTTAGAGAAGAATCACCAGTACTGAATTTCAATGGAAATTTCTCCAAATTAGTCAGATACAGCCAAATTGGCTTAATTTGTGACGACCTATTTTTGGTCGCCAAATTTGGATATATTTCGTCCAAATGTCGCGAATCTTAGCGATAAATGCGATGTTAATGTATATGACTATGATCGCTTATGCTTATGATCGGAGAAATGGATACAACAATGAAAGATAATTCGTGAGAAAAAAATGTTCACTAAAAGTCATAAATTAATCCTGATTTTTTTTAATTTGCTGCCTAGATTTAGTGTACATTTTAAGAAATATACATATTTTATATGTGCAACGTTATACACAGAAGTTTCGAAAATGACGGTTAAAAGAAATTAATTCAAATGTATAGAGTTATTCAGCTTAATTCTATGTGGAAAAGTCGCATAAAAATAACCCAGATGCTTCCTAATATTTTCATAATAACGATATAACAACAACTCAGTTGAATAAAGGTATCAAGTTTGATAGAGAAGAATAGCAGACTATCTATGAGTGTGTGTTACATACGTGTTACAAACCTTTACCTGTTGCCATATTAAATAAGTGTGGGCTGTGCCAGACGAGCAAGTCTTTGAAGGAGCTTTGAAGTTTTCTGCCGCTAACTCGATGGATCATATTCTCAAAGATCTGAGCTAAATTTAAAAAATCGAAATCTCTCAAATACATCCGGGGGTAATTCTTTATCTTTACCATAGATTCTCTAATCCAATAGTTTCTCTTTACTTTTAACATTTCTGAATTATTATAAAGAACAACAAATTATGCTGCCTTCAGTTATGCGCTGAACAGCTTGTGTCTTTGCAAACAAAGGTTACAAATTTCCCTAAATCAACTTTTATTATTGGAAAAGGAAGAGCTGTAAAATGAACAAAAATCAAAGAAATTAGTAAAACAATCATAGAGCAGTTAGGGTCAGAAGCTATCATTCTTTTGGCACTAACAGGTATTGCTGAATTCAATGTCAAAGACAAGGTAACTCACTCACTGCTTGAAGAACCAACGTGTTTTAAATAGTTCGCTAATTTAAAAAGTCAGCAATACATCTACAGCTCAGAATGGATACAGTGTTATTTTTCATTATTGAGGCATTTTCAATGATAGGATGTCGTCTTATGACTCACCTTGAACAAAGATATCGCGAAGGTAAAATAGATAGCATTGAGCCTTTTAGAGGCTTATTTGTTTAAATCCTTGGACGTATTAGGTAGTTACATCGCTTAAAAGACATCCCTCTATATAAGAGACATTCTTTAAAAGTCATTTTGATTCTTCGCGGACAATAAATACTTAGAGCTTTTAAAAGATGTTTCACATTAACAAACTCATTGAGACAAAACTACGATCAGCAGACACAATTCCGGAAGACTCTGAATTCACTTTGCGTGAGTCAAGTTTTTCACTACCTCTCACCCCTTATGCAACGACGCAAAGATATACTGCTTTCGGCTAACTTGAATGATTTGAAGGTGCCATATGTCTTTTTCTCAAAACCAAGCAAGCTAAAGATCATAATCAAGAAGTACTTCTTAAATCAAAGCGGGGACCTATAAACAAGAATTTTAGCAGATCACAATGATTAAACAGCAAGATAGAGTGAAGATGATCACGCGTCTGGACTTCAGTCTAGACTTTCTTCAGCAGCTGGATGCAGGGTTATGCATTATGCTGCATACCAATATCTGAACGAAGTGAGAATTGGTAAACGTAAGTACGATAAAAGATATTGTCTATGGCCCACGTTTTCAACCTCGAGGTTTGCCACAGGCCATAATAGTTCATTTTGTTGAGTATCATGAGCCGTTTCTAACTGTAATTGTTTTATCAAACCTATTTGTAAATATTGGAAAGAAGAAAAAGCCTCATTCACACGAAGTTAGTTACCTTTAGCTGTTGCATACCTTGCCACCATACATAGATCCTCGAGTTTAACCCTTAAATGCCTGATTTTTCAAAAATTATTTTAATGATGTTTTCGGCTTTTATTTTTTAAATAAATCATGGGGAAAATACTTTAAAAATTCATATTTTGTTTTAAGTATGGTTTACGGCTAAAAAAACAGTTGGTTACTAATCGGCATTACTGGTCTTTAATTGACAAAATAATTTTCCTCCATAAAATTCTATAATATTAAACACACAAGAAATTTAGAAACTATGATAAGAAATAAATTTTACTTGCTCACTGCAGAACAAAATAGGGTATTTCGCAAGCTTCCAAAGAAAATAAAAAGAACATGTACCAACAATTGAAAAAATAAATCTATCTTTATTCTTAAACAGCACAAGTGTTGCCATCTACATGTTGAAAATCGATTTAATAATATTTTCAGAATGTATTTTATTGCAACATTAGACATTATAGCTTCAAAATTATTCTAATAGTATTTTAGAAGCCTAAATTGGGTATGTTGCCGAAAAGCAACACCCGGCATTTAAGGGTTAACATTGTCAAAAACTGCTGTAGATATCCATCTAAAGGTGTTGTCACATAAAACAACTTATGTCATTTTTACTGTAGTTTGTCATTTAGAGAAAGTTCTAATGGAAGCAATTTTCGCTAAGGACAGGCTTTACCCAAAATAGAAGTATTTGGTAAACACTTGCTGGCAGATTAGAATTTGTGCATTACCCGAGGCAACTGACGACTGAGTTAAAGACTTTAAAATGAGGTATCGACGATTGTTATTTCAAACTTACTTTTATACTATTAAACAGCAATCTAGAAAATAAAACATTTTTTTTTTAAATAATATCTTTTAAGTTTACGCGCCTCCATGCTCCGACATTTCGGCCTGACGGATACTAGTTATTACTATCGTAGGATCGTAATTGGTCAAAAATCTTTATGACGAATCCATCTCCTCTTCTTTATATTGTTAAGATCCCCCTTTCTTTTGTTGATGACCACATAATTCTTTGAAAAGAAAGGGCAGTTGTCACTTTCATTGCTTTCGTAGCCCAGGGAGCACTTTACCTTTTTGCACGCAGTGCAATGCCTTTTTAAATGGTATCAGTAACTTCCTTTTCAGCGGTATTAGAGATCGGTCTGCTGACGGATCGTTTCGACTGGGAGCATAATGCTGCGTTTACACTATGTGGCCTGTCAGGTCTTTTGGGTCTTTCATGTCCAAGAATCGAAAAAATTGCGTTCACATTACGGCATAAGAACTTGGCTTGCGCATGCGTATATTTGCAGGTTGGGGGAAGGGAGGGACAGTCGTGTTTGTTTGTTTACGTTCGTATTCGTATCGAAATGAACGTGTCAGAATTGTTTGCGCGGTAATTTCTTTTGCACAGACATTAATTACGTGTAAATTAATAAAAATTCGGCGTTTTTCAAAGATGATTGCCGACAAGGGAAGCAAGAAAATGCAATTGCCGTTCCCTAATTTTCTTTTTCTCTGACTGTGAAAAAACAAAACAAAATTTACTCTTTTCAAACAGTTTAAAACAATGAAACACAGAGATAAAAATATTCTTTTTTTTTTTTTTTTTTTTTTTTTTTTTTTGACTGGGGGAAGAGGTACTTCCCTCCTTTCCACAAAATAAAATTTACTTTTATTTTTCCTTTCGATTTAAGTGGTCAGTTTACCTTAAAATTGGTCAAGAAATTGATTTTCCTTAATATTAAATGAAAGCCTGTTTAATTGTGAATATTTTGACACCTCATTTTTATCCATACGGCAAATATATCGCGAGGTATTGTACATTTTATTAAAACACTCAGCGCAATTACCCACACAAATTAAAACTTTAAGTGGCTTTTTCTCCATTTTCATATTTTCTTCACTTTTGTGTTTTAAGGCTTTTTCTGTATTTGGGATAGAGATTTAAGTTTTTTTTGTGCATGTTCTTTATTATATATGTGATAAATCTGCGCATGGAATTAACCTTCAGGTTTTTTGTTATTCAAAAAATAAATAAAAGTATATGAAGATGTGTTAGATTTCATCGTTTTGCACCATATATATATATATATATCAGTAAAAAAATTATAATGTAATATTAGATATGTCTAAAAATCCATGTGCAAACTTGTGTAATACACATTTTAAAAATCTAAAAAAAAAAAAAAAAAAAAAGAAAAGAAAAAGAAAAAGAAAAAGAATTAGGCAAAAATATCAATTTTTTTAAAAATAGTAGCGATTTAAAAAAATTCAAATATTTATAAATTTTTTAAAATTTTTAATTAAATACACAGTTTTTTTTTTTTAAATGTACTTTTAGTTGAACATTGAAATTCATTGGGTTCACCATTTGAATCATATTTAAAATAAAGAAAATTTTTGAAAAGGAAGACTGTCCCCTTAAGTTTTCAGAAATTACCTTAAACATGGGCCCAGGAGGTCAGGGACGATTTTTCTTTTTGATTTAAGTCTTCAAAAATTACTTTAAACAGGGGAGGGGTCCAAAAAGGCAGGGACAACCCCTGACAAAAGAGATAACTGCTTCAATTCTTCATTTTAAAAATGGCAGTAGGAGCTTACTTTTGTTTTCTTGTTACATGTATGGTTTGACTTTAATGTTGACATTATGTTTCTACAATGTGAAAGGAATACCAACATTCATGGAAAACCTAATCGAAGACATCATTAGTAATCAGGTTACCACTCATTTCACATTGCAGCAGAGCGTATGATGCTGCTATTGCAACACCACTCTCTTGTGCAACATTTAACTGCCTGTCTCTTTATTTATATTATTGTCATCTGTGACACTACCTTCTGGGATATAAATCTTTAAAACGACAATGAGGAAAAAATTAATTGACACAATAATAGTAAATTCCTGCGGCTTTATAAGGGAGAATACAGAATTTATTTGACACATATAACAGAAAATATTTCATTTCCCTGACAATACATTGCATTGATAAAAATTGCATTAGAAAATAAAATAATTTTTTTTAAAATTATAAACTACAGCAGATGGTTGAAAATAGGGCTGCGAAATCTAATAATTGTTTTAAATTTGCAATAATTTTACTCCCATTCTAAAACTATTGTATGGTGATGTTTATATATAATGTTATCAACATTTAGGTAATTTTAGTCCCCTCCCCCTCACTCACAATGTCATACGTTATCATTCCTCGACTCCCCCCCCCCACACACACAGACACCTTAATGAAATCATCATCAATGCTTAAAAATTCTTTTTATTTTTATATGTTTGCGTTTGCAGTGATATAAAGATATGATTTTACATTTAAACAACTGTATATCAATTAACATCCAAAAGAGGCACTTACTATTTAAAAGGTATAGGACTATATTGATGTAAAGAAAAAATTAAAGCACTAAAACAAAAAATATCGTTTGAATTAAAAAAAAAAAAATCCTTTCCCCAAAATTATCTTATGACAATCAAGTGTCAGACCCCCCCCCCTCCCACACACATTAAAATGATAATTTTATGTATGCACAGCCCTTATATTAAGTTTCATGCAAATTGGTCAAAAAATGTAGATTTGTATAAACACTGCAGCAGCAAAAGAAGGTGGCATTTCAAAATTCCTCCCACAGTATTTAAAAAACTAATAAGTTGTATTGAAAGTACCTTACATTAAGATAAAAATGTGTAAAAACCAAAGTAAAGAAAAGCATAAGTAGCATAAAATGTTTATTGTTTGTTTCAAGGTTTTATAAAAGGGATCTCTATTTCAACACAAATTTAATGAAAACATAAGTTAAGAGCAATAAGGCTAATGTGGGGAGTAATTATCAGTGTGTTATTAATGTGTAAGGGTAATGTGCTAAGTTCTACATATATATTACTGCTATTGTTCTTTCCCACTCTCTTCTTTTTTATCCTTAGAAGATTAAAAAAGCTTTTCTATGAAACCTTTAAACACATAAATGCTAAACTTATTACGTTTGCTTTTGCTTTTCATTACATTGGTTTTTATTTGTCACTATTGTATCACACAAGTAGTAATAATTCCCCAAAACCCCTTACAAATAAGGATACTATCTGCACCATTGGTATAAGGAATATACACACAAATAATAATTATTAAAAATTAGACATAGATTATGAAACACTCTCCAACAGTAGCTATTAAGAAATTTAATTTTTTCATATAATGAAATGAAATATCTAAATGTGCCATTTAAAAATGCGTAACTCAGTAAAAATCCATTTTCAGCACTTGTTGGCCCCATAACACTTTTTGATGCATTATATTTATTGAATTTCTCATTTAAATAGCACCCTCTATAGCGAACATCATTAGCATTTAATAATTACAATGCGATCTCAGTATATTTACAAGTGTGGCCAAACAGACAAACTGAATTCATAAACACTTTTGAACCATGTTGAAAGTATTTTTCTCATTATATATCTTAGCCATTTTTTTATTCAAAATAAATAGATAATTAAAAGCAATTCTTAAATCAAGGTTTACATGATAGACAAAACAAGTAAATACTTGAAATAACATTTATAATAAAAATATATAGTCAAATAAAGACAACAAATTTTTAATAAACTTCTTTTATTTGAAAGTATAAGTTACAGAAACAAAATAAAATGTCTTTATATTATATATTATTGCATAAAAAAATTTATTATTGAATATAGTGATTACTACGTATAATAAATAAAATAATATTAATATGTATCATAATGGTCTATGATGATGACACAATGTTTTGCAGAAAACTTTATTGATCTGAAGAAACAGGTATTTATGTTTCAATCTGAAAGGAAGATAGAGCATTAGTAAAAACTGAGTAAAAATAAACTGTGTAACTAGCTAAATTGTGAACTATTAAGACAGTTTTTTGGAAAGAAGCGAGACGATCATTTAATAGCTTTCAGTTGGTATAATATTTAAGAAGTAATAAATAGTGCATCAAAATCAAAAAGCATGTTCTTGACATACCTAAAAAAAAGGAAAGAAAGAAAATTTCAGTCCATTAATTGAAATAAAGAACAGATAAATTAGTAAATAATATTTTGTGAGACAAAAAGAAATAAGTCTAATTCAAACTGCTAAGAATATCAGTAGATTGAAGATGTAGCGATCTCATCTCACATGATCAGTATAAAGCGAGTTACTAGATTAGACTAACTGGCTTGGCCTTTTGCGCAGACGCTAGCGTTCTCGCCTCCTGATCATGGGATCCGTGGTTCGTATCCCATCGGCGCCACTCCGGCCAAATTGGTGACCCGGAGAAAACACGCAACCTTCAACAACAATCACCTCCCCTCATAACCAACAGATGGCAGCACCAAACAAATCATCTCCAGCAATAAGCCTGTGAAACCAACTGGCTAAACGCTCACAGCACTGGCATGCTGCGCATCACTTACGAGTACATATCGCTGGTCAGACATCGACAAGATGTCTTTCTCCCTGGAGTAGGGAGTGTGTAGCGATCTCATGTCACATGATCAGTATAAAGCGAGTTATTAGATTAGAGTAACTGGCTTGGTCTTTTGCTCGACGCTGGCGTTCTCGCCTCCTGATCATGGGATACGTGGTTCGTATGCCATTGGCGCCACTCGCGCCAAAAAGACATGCGAAATGCCATGCAATCCTATTAAAAAGAATATATTTATTGTTTACACATCAAAATTTCTAAAAATATTACAAGAATGTACCTATTGTATTTACTTCTCATAAATAAGAGAAACTTATTGTGTGGCTGGCAGAACTGCTTGAAAGTCAAAACTCATACTAAATTTATCATACTAACACAAGTTAGAAATTGTACAGCAAATGAGACGTGCATTCATACTATAACTAGTTTTATAAATATTCAGATCTTGGTACAATATCTGTTGCAGTTTTATGCAAAAATGCATGAATACAAAATTTATTATGATTCTATATATTAAATTCAGTAATACGGAAATAATAGGATTCCATCTTAAATATGATGTAATCAACATGGCAACCTAGAATCATTACATGTCATGGGATATCATTGAATTAATTACGTATGATATTATTACGTATGGTATTAAATACGTATGATAGGATTTAATAGAATGAAGAAAACTTTTATTAATATCTTTAAAGTTTTGATTTAATTTTCATAAAATTTGAAATGACTTGACAAAATTCTGCAACGATTATATATATTTAAATTTCTAACCATTTTGTTGGGTATTTTTTGCGCTGTTATATGCGGACAGATGGACGAATCAGATGAAGACTATATGTGCTACATATTTATATACTTACAAACACTATTTCTGTTTCCCTTTCATTCTGATAAAAATAACATTAAAATGATTTGAAATGGAATTATTAATTTGTAAGGGGGAAAAAAGTTCTTTTATTTTTTCTGTATGAGAATAAATAAAATTGATAATTTCAGAATGAATGAGTTCGGGCCCACCCGAGCCCGAAGAATGGTACAAAAATGTAGCCCAAGCCCATATCGCTCATCTCGAGTAGTAACACGAGAACACTGAAACTAAATGTTCAACCAACGGCAATGTTCGTTTCAAAATTCTTATTTGCATTTCAATACTTTGGATTTATTTATTTGTGTATTTATTTATTTATTTATTTATTTTGGTCTGGGTAACCCGAACCTGATGTCCAACCAAATATGTTTACTTTTTTTTCTTTGGTTGCAGTTTTTTTTCTTTTAAGGACACTTTTAATTTTGAAACAAGTTCTGAAACTGAAATTTTCCTCTGAAAAACTGCACCTGAAATCAAGAACAAAAAGATACCCAATTAGACATTGTCCTATGCAAAACAGAAAAAAATATTTAAAAATATTCAAAAGCAAACAAGAAATTTGTAAAGAATGTTGCCATTGGTTTAATATTAGTTTGCAAGCATCTTTCCATGAGAGTTAACACAGTATAATTAATAAATAAATTTAAAATTTCGAACCCGAGATCAAAATAGCGTTAATTATCGATAACATTAAAACTCTTCATTTCACGATTTGCATAGTAATATAAAAAATAATTTTAAAATATGGTACTTTTCTGTTATTGGGCACAGGCGATAAATCAACAAATATTTTTCCTTTGTCATCATTCGCATTGCATTCACTTAATTTTAAATATAAACCATTGACTAATTTCATTCTAATACATATGTCACACACATTTAAATACATGCCTTTCACTCATTTTGATTCAATTGCAGAAAAAAAGATATATCATCAAAATATTGTTTCTAATTTTCATGTGTGTAAAAAAAAAAAAAAAAAAAAAAAAAAAAAAGCTGTTATTGGAAAGATTTGTACACGACTAACATAAAAGTACCAAAAATACTCTGAAGTTAAATATAAGTATTAAATAGCTTAACCAGCATGAGTAATAGTCAGTGAAAAATAATTTAAATAGAAAAAATAAGAGTATGCTTTCCACAAGTGGAAGAATTCAATAAAACACACTTATTTATATTACGCACTATACATAAAGGATATTTTTCCAAAAAAGGCATGGGAGGAATCAACCAAATGCAGCTAATGTGCAATATGTTTTTCTAATAGACATCATTATTTCCCATATGTTATTTTATAAACTGCATTAATTACAACTAAATAAAATAACCAAACAATATAAGCGATAAATTTTATACCTATGGTCATTTAAATTTCTCAAAACACTTTTGAACTAAATTCTGATTCAGTACCTATGAATATTATCATTAACATCTCAAAACTAATCTTTTGAGTTAAAAAAAACATTTAAAAAACTTTTACGTGCTATGCTCATAATTTCATAGTTAATTCATATTTTAAAATAAAGTATGAAGCTGCCGCTTACTTACAAAATATATTACAGGAAAAATGTAAATTCTGTGAGCGAAATCTAAAAGCGTAAAAATCATAAAAGCATGGCTTCCGATTTTTTTATTTTTTATTATTATTTTTTTTTTTTTTTGGTTTGATGAACTTTGACCCAAATATTTAGAAAACTTATTTCAAATTATAGCATTTATGGCACCGGATACGTATTAATTCCAATTTTGTTAGTCGTTGAATACCAAGGTCATTCTATGGTAACTTACGTTATAATTTAAAACAATTTGCAGCGGTAATTTCAGTAACATAACACCAAAAAATTTTCAAATGTAAAGTTGACATGATTTGTTAATTAAACCTATCCAAAGGTCAATTTGGATGAAAATCACCTAGAAAATGAAAATTATATTTTTTATGGCAACTTACGTTACTTTTTCAGTAATGTCAGTTACCATAATAAATATAACTGGCAGAGTTCAAGGAAAAAACACTAAAATTAGGTCATTTTCTTCTAAATTTATCTTTGAATAGGTTTAATTAACAAATCATGTCAACTTTACATTGTGAATTTTTTTTTTTTTTGGTCTTCTATTATTAAAATTACTGAAGTAAATTGTTCTAAATGTAACGTAAGTTACCCTGGAATGACCCAGTAAATTACAAACATTGATTGAGCAAAACAAACAATATTACTTATTTTATTTTCCAGCTCAGAGCTTTATAATTTTTTTTTACAATGTTGACACATTTTAATTGAAGTCTAAAATACACCATATGCTCCTGATAATTTCAATAACTGATACTAATGAAATAAATAATTCATATCACTTCAAAGAATTGTAAATAAACAACCCAAACTACAAAAAAAAAAAAAAAAAAAAAAAAAAAAAAAAAAAAAAAACATTGATAATAATAGCAATGCATTTTAGATTAGTTCAACATTAACAAATATTAAATCAAATACGTTAGATTATAACATATGCAGCTTAATAATTATTAAACAGATAAAAACCATGATACTATCACAGATAATACATTTTATATTATTTCAATATTAGCACAGTCAAACCTCGTTAACACGAACACGCTTAACGCAAATTACTTTTAGCACGAACTGTTTCCGATTGCCCCGTCCTGGTGTATGTAACGTATTAAAGTTTCGATAACAAGAATTACTTTTAACACGAACGAAAATGTTTCCCCTTTAGTATACGTGTTAACGAGGTTTGACTGTAATATTAAATAAAATATATGCAGTTTAATAATTATTAAGCTGATATTAAATTAAAGTTATCCAGGTGTACCATTTTAAAAGTTTTTCAGAAATGGGAGAGGTATGATTTGATCATAGTTCACACCTACGAAGCAATATACATAACCATATTCTCAAATATATACATTATTACTAATTAATTCCTGTGCTTAAATTGCTTATTTAATGCTGTGATCTTATTTTAGACAAATCTGAATAGTTATTCTAGCTTTCGTGTAATTTCTGAATTCTTTTAAGCCTGACGACACATTTTTTACAATATCAAATCCTTGAAAAGTGTGTATAAGGGGCAAGAAGAGGTTAACTGCTTTCCGCTAACAGTATACTCATATTCTCAATATTTATATAAAACATAGTTTACATATTTACATAAGCCACATTTTTTAATTGATCATTTAACGCTATTTTATAAATTAAAAAAAAAACTAATCCGAAGAAAACATTGATTAAAGAATAAAAGGAATTAAATAATAAATATTGTAATAAGAATAAAATTTTCTTAGATACAGATTCATTTTGTGAGAAAAATGACGTTATATATAAAAGATAAAATAATGATAAATAAAATACACAACATGTACTTTTGAGAAAAATGACTTACTTATAATCATCATACATGAATATTATTGAAGATTTATATATTCAAAAAAGCATGCAAGTCTCTTGATAGAATACCATTATAAATGTGAAAGTCAGGTCAACAGGCAATCGACAAACATTCACATAACTGTTGAAAATGTCCCATTGAAAACATTCTGCAATGCAAATATAGAAAAAAGACTATATAATAATCCTAATAAAAACAACAAAAACAATGTAGAATACATTTCAAAATCCCTCGTTCTAAGCAACAGAAAATAAATATATAAAAAAACTACATACTTACAGTCAGTCATATAAGTTAGTAATACTTTATTTATACGACAGTTCCTGATTGATGAATTTTAAGGGAAAACAACAAAAGCAGCACATAGTCCAAGAGCATCAGACAATCCACTTTCTTTCAAAAGATCACAAATGGAAGCCACTTATTATGGAAGACTACACACCTGCGATATAATGAGGACAGTAAAATATGTATTTATCTTGGCACTAGCAGATTCTAATCTCTACTTCTTGTATAACTTTTATAGGTTTGAAAGTTATTCATACTCTTTCTGAAAAAAAAAATAATAATAATTTACGAACTTTTCAATCATAAATCATCCCATGTGGGGAAGTGAAGAGGAAAAGTTCATGTTCTAGATTCTCCAGTTTTAATATACTACTACTGATTAATTATTAAAGAAAATTTCAGAATTATAAACATATACTATAAAATTTAAAAAAAGAATAAGGGATAGTTTATAAATTATTAATAATAATTATAAGTAAAAACTTTATTTAAAAACAAGTTTGTTTAATTTAAAAAAAGTTAAATTTTATGTCATTAGAATTTTTTTAGGGAGAGGATAAGAAGCTAAAGACAATTCAAAGTCTTCATAATACTTTAGATAGTACCGTATCATTGTAAAAATTAACACATTTAAAATGGATTAATAATAATGCAAATCATGTATGCAGAGTTTGCTATGATCAGTTAATTATATAAAAATAATAGAGAAAACTTTGGAGTTAATTCAAAATTAATTCTATGGCTAAAAATTTCTTGCTAATTTTAGGATAAATTTAAAAATTGTCAATACTAAAAATGCATTGAAATAGAATAGCAAATAAATACCTGAAGGAAATCAAACTATTTACTCACAAAAAAGGCATTACCGTACATTATAATAGAATGACGACCGTATTATATTAATTTGTATTCATATACTATCAAATTTGTTTTTAAATTCATGCATATGAAACCAGGTTAAATTTAAAGAATTTGGAAATAAGGAACACAACTATCTATTAATAAATGCATAGGCAGCGTTGTATTTAAATACAGGAAGATGATAATTAAAGAATTTACGAATGCATCGTTTTATAGAGTTTAGTAATATAAAAAGTAACATGGTTAACAAATTAATCTTAGTAGCGTAGTATGTAAATACATGAAAGTTACGATTCTATAGCTTTATAAAAGAAACTTCTACAGTTATTAAACAATGTAGAGAAATGTTAAAAACATCTGAAAAAAATTACGTATCTTTAATTTGTAAATCCCTTATTAATTTCAATGAATCTTCAAAATCATAAGCTGTCGTCTGCTTCTTCGATCTTTTAAAATGGCGGAATACACAAAAATGAAGCACGCTGATTGGTTGGGTCTAGTATTTTAAAGCCAAGGCCTAGACCACAGAGACCATGCCTCTCAGACCACGCAGACTCTCCTAAACCCACGCCTGGCAGACCTCGCAGACCTTGTAGACCTGATAAGCATAAGACAACAAAAAGGAAAAGTCAGGTAGGCTTATAATAGGCTAGTAGTTCCATTTTGTTGTATTTTCTGACTCAAATTCCAAACTCTTTGGTGCTAAGTAAAAAAGACAATCTGTGTGAACTAAAGTGACCCATTTTTTTGTTTACGATTTAGTTTTTATGTCATTTGTTGTTCCATGAATTTTCCGCAGACGAGATGTACGAATTTAAAAATTGAAGATGTTTAAAGATAGTATATGTACCGTTTTTAGTGTTAGTTTTTGTCTATTAAATGTTTTGTTTCGTACAGCAGTGTTTATATTCTTCGAAGTAAATACCTTAACGAGATCAGCCACAATAAAGGCGTAGAACTCACGACTCAGGTGAGAAAGTTCTAGATTTATAAGATACTTCTATATTTTTTAGTAAATATTTTGGCACCCATACGTCGCGCTTTTATTTGGTTGAAATATTATTTGATAAGTATTTATTTCCTTTGAGAATATTAAAATGGAAAATTTAGATGCATTGAAGTCGAAACGTTAAGTTATTAAATCTAGCGCAACGAAGCTCATGAATAATATCAACGATATGTTTGAAAAATCCGATAGTACAATTGATATGTTTTGGTTAGAAGAATCGTTTGCACAAATTAATGATAAAGAAAATCAATTTCTTGAATTATGTAAGAATATTGAGGGAGAAATAAAAGATTTAAAAAGCTTGGAGTCAGATTTTGAATCCAACCAAGAGTATAGGGGAAAGTTTATTTCCGTTAAAACTAAATTAAATCGTAAAATGAAGGATTTACAGAAAGAAGAAAATATCGCTTCAAATTCGGCGGTTGCCCCTAGTGATATGAATGCCTATTTGCCTTTTATGGCCAAACATGGGATTCGCGTTAACCTGCCTAAGTTGAATATTGAGAAATTTGATGGTAATTTAGAGAACTGGCAAGAATTTTACAGTCAGTTTAAATCAGCTATTCATGACAATGATGAAATAAGCAAAATGGATAAATTTACATATTTGAAAAGTCTCCTAAAATCAGAGGCGCAAACTGCCATTCAAGGATTATTAGTTTCCGAAGAAAATTATGATATGGCTCTGAATATTTTAGAGAGTCGCTCAGGGAAAAAAGAAATGTTGATCAGGTCACATATTAATAAGTTATTAAATTTGCCACCCGTCCGTAATTCTTCTAATTTGAAAGAATTGCGCAATTTGTACGATACTTGCGATATACATATACGCAGTTTGAAATCATTAGGAATCGAGTTAGAAAGTTATGGAAGTTTATTATTTCCTATAATAACAAAGTTAATACCGAATAGTTTAATGTTGAATTATAACAGAGAAAATAAAGATGAAGCAGAATCGTGGAATGTTTCGAAGCTATTAGATTATTTGGGAGCGGAAATCGAAACAAGAAATCGCACATTTTCGTTTGGCAAGAAAGAATCAGATGACCATACAAGATTTGGGAACAAAGTAGTTGTAAAAAAAGAATTTTCTGATAGGGATTTTGTTAATAGTAAATCATTTAAGCACAAAATGCCTACGTCGGCTACTTTGAATACGAATGTTGAAAATAAATGCCTATTCTGTTCAGAAAGTCATGATATAGAAACTTGTTCTAAAACAATAGAAGAGAAGAAAAATGCTATAAAGAGTCAAGCAAGATGTTTTCTATGTTTGAAGCGATTTCACCTAGTTAAAAATTGTAAGTCTAAAAATAGATGTAAATTTTGTTTTCGGAGGCATAATTCAGTGATTTGTGAAGAAAGCGAGAATAAAGGGGAAATAACAGATACATTAGTTTCATCAATTCAAAATGGGAACGTAACACGAGATATTTATTTGCAAACCGCTACTGCAGTAGCTATCGGAAAAGAACATAAATCGAAATTACGTCTATTATATGACTTAGGGTCGCAGAGATCATTTATATTGAGTAACGTTGCAGAAAAATTAGGTTTACAAGTAGTAGGAGAAGAAGATGTTACAATTCACGCTTTTGGCTCTAAAGCCGCGATAAATCAGAAACGTAAGCGATACAGAATTCTTTTGAAAAATCCCGAAATGCTGAATAAAAGTATTACGATTGAAGTGTTAGAGACACCTGAAATTAGTGAAGCTTTACTTGCCGTACCCGAGAAGAAAATACGAGATTGTGTATATAGAAATAAATTGCAATTAGCTGATAGAACCTATGGAGATTCAAAATATTTTCGATTATCTATTTTGATAGGAAGTGATTATTATTGGAAAATGGTTACAGGGAAGCTTCGTAGACTTTCAGATGATCTCGTACTTTCTGAAACAATTTTAGGATGGGCTGTTAATGGTTCTACTGCGTCTAAAGATGCTAATATTTTACAAACTTCAATCAGTGTTATGAAAACTGCTTCGGAGCATGTTGAGTTGGATAGGAATACCGATGTAAATAATACTTTAAAGGCTTTCTGGGAGTTAGAAACTATGGGAATAAAACCAGAAAAGGAACAATCTGATATAGAGAATACAGTTTTGGAAAATTATAATAAAACTGTTGAATTTAAGAATAATAAGTATCAAGTGCAGTTGCCCTGGAATGAAAGAGTTGTTGAATTAACGGATAATTATGAGTTAGCGAGAAAAAGACTATATAGTTTAAATAAGAAATTTGAGAAATGGCCAGAATTTTATGAAAAATATGCCAATGTTATAGATAACTATTTAGAGAAAGGAATGGCAGAAGTTGTTAATTCGGAGCCAAACTCAGTATCTTACTATATGCCTCATCAAGCAGTTATACGTGAAGACAAAACAACTACCAAACTAAGAGTCGTTTTTGATGCGTCTTCTCATTCTTCCGAATCTATTTCATTGAATCACTGTTTACATGCGGGTCCAAATTTAAATCCGGATGTACTTGATGTTTTACTTCGATTTCGATTGCATAAAATTGCAATCACCGGCGATATTGAACAGGCATATTTGCAAATTAGTTTAGATCCTGCAGATAGAGATGCTGTTAGATTTTTATGGATGGAAAATTCTCCTAATCCAGTGTCAAATTTAAAGTTGAAAACATTACGAATGACCAGAGTTTTATTCGGAGCGAAGCCTAGTTCATTTCTGTTATCTGCAACGATAAAACATCATATCAGCAAATACAAATCCACATTTCCAGAAACGTTTGATCTACTTAATGATTGTCTGTATGTTGATGATTTACTCGCTGGTGTAAATGAAGAATCACAAGGTTTGAAGGTATATGCTGAGGTTAAGATCATTTTGAAAGAGGCTAATTTCAATATGCGCAAGTGGACTACAAATTCCGAAAGTCTTCAATCGCAATTTGACTTAAAAGAAGAAACTGTCCATAAAAATTCTGCTTATACAAAAGTTCTAGGTTATAAATGGAATACCCAAGAAGATTATTTCAAAGTCGAATTACAGAATCTTTTGAAATTTGACGATAAGAATAACGGTGTAACCAAAAGAGAAGTTTTAAAGATGATAGGAAGAATATATGATCCCATAGGAATTTTGAACCCTTTTACGGTAACTGCAAGAATTCTTATGCAAGAAATTTGGAAAGAAGGTCTGAATTGGGAAGACAAATTGAATGAAGATATGCACAATAAATGGATTAAGTGGTGCAAGCAACTAAGTTCTGTTGAAGCTGCAAAGATTGCAAGATATTATTTTGGTGACTATTCAAAAGATGCGATTCAAGATCTACAATTGCACTGTTTTAACGACGCAAGTTCCAAAGCTTATGGATCTGTTGTTTATCTAAGATATCGTGTTAACGAACAAATATTTACTAGTTTTGTCATTTCCAAAGTCAGAGTTGCTCCAGTCAAGAAATTATCTCTGCCAAGATCGGAACTAATGAGCGCACTAGTAGGGACTAGACTAACAGCCTATGTTAATCAACGTCTTTTCAAAGAAATGAAAATCAGTCTACATTTCTGGACAGATTCAATGATTGTTCTGGATTGGATCAGAGGCAATGTTGAAGAATGGAAGCCATTTGTTCAGAATAGGATTCGAGAAATACAGCAAAAAACAAATTCAAACTTGTGGTCGCATTGCCCTGGCTCAGAAAATCTAGCCGACCTGTTAACCAGAGGTGAAAAAGCAGAATCATTTTTGAAAAATGAAGCATGGTTTAACGGTCCAAAGTGGCTGAAAGAAAATGAAACATTTTGGCCTCAAGAAACGAAAGAAATTGATATTAAAGGTGTCGAAGTAGAGAAAAGATCATCAATGAAAACAAAAATTCTCCAAGCTAGCTGTGTGACTCAAGAAGAAAATACAATTTTTAAAATTGAAAATTACAGTACATTGACTAGAGTACTTCGCATCACCTGTTGGATATTCAGATTTGCGAACAATACAAAGATACGTGTAAGTAAACTTTCAGGACCTTTGAGTGCTGAAGAAATGTTGAAAGCCGAGAAATATTGGATAAAACAGACGCAAGAGAAATGCTTTCCAGAAGAAAGAGAAGCATTGTTTAAGAAGAAATTAATCCCAAGAAAATCAAAAATTCTAAATTTAAATCCGTTCTTAGATGAAGATGGAATCATGCGATTAAAAGGAAGACTCCAGAATTCAAATTTAAGTTATTCAGAAGCACATTCAATTATCCTTCCTAGCAAAAGTCATTTTACAGATCTTCAAATCAGAAGAGCTCATGAAGAAGTTGCTCATGCTGGAGTTGCCGAAACACTCGCCCAATTAAGAGAAAGTTTATGGATTATAAAGGGTAGGCAACAAGTAAAACGTATACTAAGGCGATGTATCATCTGTAAAAATTTCAGCACTAAACCTTACTGCCAAGACATTGCACCCCTTCCTCCAGATAGAATTAAAGAAGCATCACCGTTCGAAATGACAGGAGCAGATTTCCTAGGTCCTTTATACCTCAAAAGTAGTACCAAGATTTACGTTGTTTTATTTACATGCGCAGTAGTAAGAGCAGTGCATCTAGAAATTGTTATGAATTTAACAACGACCGAATTTTTAATGGCCTTTCGAAGATTCATCTCACGTCGTGGTATTTGCAAGATTATTTGCACCGATAATGCTAAAACCTTCAAGAAAGCGGACAGGGATTTACAGCAGATATGGAATTTGATAAAGAATCCTGAGGTGCAAAATTATTTTAGTGAAAAAAGAATTGAATGGAAATTCATCGTAGAGAGAGCAGCGTGGTGGGGAGGATTCTACGAAAGATTGGTATGTTCAACGAAGATATGCCTTAAGAAAATCCTTGGAAGATCTTCATTAGACTACAAAGAATTTGAAACCACTTTACAGGAAGTGGAAGCTGTTTTGAATTCCCGCCCATTAACCTTTGTATCGAGTGATGTAAATGAGCCAACCCCCTTGTGTCCAGCACATTTCCTGGTAGGGAAAAGACTGACAGCTTTGTCACCGGAAAAGATAAGGATCATTCCTTCTACCAAAAGTAAAGTAACTCGCAGATATAGATACAGATTAAACTTAGTAGAAAAATTTTGGTTGAAGTGGAAACAATTTTACCTAATGGATTTAAAATCTGTCCATTATACAGATCACTCCAAAGGCATACAAGTAAAAAAAGGAGCCGTTGTTCAAATTAAAGAAGACAATCAGCCAAGGCTTTTATGGAAATTAGGCATTGTCACAGATATTCATCCTGGTAGAGACGGAAAGGCTCGTGCATGCACTTTAAGACTGGCAACGGGCAATTTCATTCGGCGAGCAGTCCAACACCTATATCCATTGGAACTTGACTATGATAAAGAAAAACTTATCTTTCTGGGCCGGAGGATGTTGTATTTTCTGACTCAAATTCCAAACTCTTTGGTGCGAAGTAAAAAAGACAATCTGTGTGAACTAAAGTGACCCATTTTTTTGTTTACGATTTAGTTTTTATGTCATTTGTTGTTCCATGAATTTTCCGCAGACGAGATGTACGAATTTAAAAATTGAAGTTGTTTAAAGATAGTATATGTACCGTTTTTAGTGTTAGTTTTTGTCTATTAAATGTTTTGTTTCGTACAGCAGTGTTTATATTCTTCGAAGTAAATACCTTAACGAGATCAGCCACAATAAAGGCGTAGAACTCACGACTCAGGTGAGAAAGTTCTAGATTTATAAGATACTTTTATATTTTTTAATAATACATTTAATTAATTTTATTAAAAAGCATGCATTTGAATTTATAAAATTTTATAAGTATTAAAACTAATTTATGCAAAGTTACTATAAAAAATATTGTATAATAAAATTCATACTAGATGATATTTATGTATAGATAGATTCATGCGTCAACACAGATTTAGAGATAGATGTGAATAATTTAAGTTATTTGTATATTAATATTGTTCCAAACTAATATGTAATAAAATATAGTTTAAATTTTAATAAATGGATAATCTAATAGGTACAACAAAATATCATTAATCAGTAAAAGGACTATTGAGTTAAAGTATAAGTACAATATATCTTGTGTTTATTATCTTGTGTTCATTTTAATAGAAAACTGAATAATTATAAAATTCTAATTTAAATTTATGGCTGCTTTAAAATTAAGCGAATGAAGCAATTGTTAAAAAAAATTAAAGAATTTTAAATATTAATGAACCATAAAAATGAAAAAGTTTGTTTTTGAACAACTAAGATTGAATAAACAAAACCAGCAAAACACGTAAAAGTGAGTTTCTAAAGTAAATAATAAATTAGATCATTTTAAGTTAACGAAATTAAGTAAGATTTTAAGTTTATGTTAACTTATTGAATTCGTCCAAAGATTATAGAAAATTAAAAAAATAATAATTCGTTATTGTTTGCACATAAGAAAAAACCTTTTTTATAAGTTTGTTTTAGTTATTAATATCATTAGAAGAATTTGTTTTTTATTGGCTTTTAACACAAAACGCCGACCACACTGTAAAAAAACCCCGTCAATATACACAAATTTTTCCATAAATTTTTATGGAATAGTTTCATTTTTCTAAGAAAACAGTACATTTTCGTAATTGACATTTTGAGATTATAAATCCATATAAATTCTGTAAGTTTTCCCTTAATTTCACGTAATATCACTGTATTGTTTTCAAAACAGTACAAGTTACGCAAATGATGTTTTGAAATAGTTTCTTTTGTTTGGAAAGCAAAGTAATTAATTGTTGTATATACTTGTCTTACATTGATATTATTTTTATTGAAGTCTCATTATTGACTAAATATGGCTCTATATTGAAAATATATTCAATGATTTTCAAATAAAGGCTGAATATATATATATATATATATATATATATAACCATTAATTAAACATTACCAACCATCATCAAAAACTGCAATATTGTGAATGATTGACTACACGCCATAAACCAACAATATAACAACAAGAAAATACATATGTTACATAACTAGAAAGGTAAATTCATGAAATGAAACTTTGCGAAGATAAGAATGAAAAAATTAATGGAAGTTCCTAAGGGAGGTATCAGATAACTACAAGTAGAAATCATATAGATAATACACAAAGATTATGCGCAATTTGCAGCAAGGATCTAAGCGTATAATATTTAAACGATTGCTAAAACATTTAGCTGCCTAGGTATATATAAATATATATAAGATACCAATATTAAGGACAAAATATTTCAAAATGAATTTTCATTCAAAATGAAAAGATATCATAATAAAAAACATCATAAAAAGCTTACATTCATAATTACATGCGCAAATGCAGCATAATAATTTGAATGCAAATATATAACCATTAATTAAACATTACCAACCATCATCAAAAACTGCAATATTGTGAATGATTGACTACACGTCATAAACCAACAATATAACAACAAGAAAATACATATACATATACATATACATATACAATACATAACTAGAAAGGTAAAATCATAAAATCTTTGCGATGATAAGAATGAAAAAATTAATGGAATTTCCTAAGGGAGGTATCAGATAACTACAAGTAAAAATCATATAGATAATACACAAAGATTATGCGCAATTTGCAGCAAGGATCTAAGCGTATAATATTTAAACGATTGCTAAAACATTTAGCTGCCTAGGTATATATAAATATATATAAGATACCAATATTAAGGACAAAATATTTCAAAATGAATTTTCATTCAAAATGAAAAGATATCATAATAAAAAACATCATAAAAAGCTTACATTCATAATTATATGCGCAACGCAAATGCAGCATAATAATTTGAATGCTAATATATAACCATTAATTAAACATTACCAACCATCATCAAAAACTGCAATATTGTGAATGATTGACTACACGCCATAAACCAACAATATAACAACAAGAAAATACATATAAGTTACATAACTAGAAAGGTAAAATCATAAAATGAAACTTTGCGATGATAAGAATGAAAAAATTAATGGAATTTCCTAAGGGAGGTATCAGATAACTACAAGTAGAAATCATATAGATAATACACAAAGATTATGCGCAATTTGCAGCAAGGATCTAAGCGTATAATATTTAAAAGATTGCTAAAACATTTAGCTGCCTAGGTATATATAAATATATATAAGATACCAATATTAAGGACAAAATATTTCAAAATGAATTTTCATTCAAAATGAAAAGATATCATAATAAAAAACATCATAAAAACTTACATTCATAATTACATGCGCAAATGCAGCATAATAATTTGAATGCTAATAGATAACCATTAATTAAACATTACCAACCATCATTAAAAACTGCAATATTGTGAATGATTGACTACACGCCATAAACCAAAAATATAGCAACAAGAAAATACATATAAGTTACATAACTAGAAAGGTAAAATCATAAAATGAAACTTTGCGATGATAAGAATGAAAAAATTAAAGGAATTTCCTAAGGGAGGTATCAGATAACTACAAGTAAAAATCATATAGGTAATACACAAAGATTATGCGCAATTTGCAGCAAGGATCTAAGCGTATAATATTTAAACGATTGCTAAAACATTTAGCTGCCTAGGTATATATAAATATATATAAGATATCAATGTTAAGGACAAAATATTTCAAAATGAATTTTCATTCAAAATGAAAAGATATCATAATAAAAAACATCATAAAAAGCTTACATTCATAATTACAATTTAAATTATTTTTTGTTTGAATTAAATTTTGATTTTCTGACTTTGATATAAACGTATCCTTAAAAAGCGAAGTGGCAAATTCGTAAATTTGTAAGTTTCTCCTTGAAAAATTATTATATTTTGTCTTTAAGTATGAAATATTTAAATACAGAAAAATGAAAAAAAAAACAGGAAAAATTTTGTGAAAAAAAAAGGAATTTTTCTTGAAATTACGGAAAAAAATTTCTTTTAAAATACGGGAATAGTACTGGCGTCTCGATTGACAGTACAATTTCCGTATTTTAACTATTTTATTTATTTATTTATTTTTTTTTTTTTTTTCAGTGCACCTCTACTTTGCGGAAAATGCAGCACGCCGCGGAATCCGAAGTCATTTCATCGAGTTATTGACCGGAACGTAGGCGGAGAAGTTTTAAACTAAATTCGATATGTTTAACATATCAACCAGCGGGATAGGGCGGGATGGGGTACTTAAGGCTGTTCTTAACTGCTCTGCTCAACAAGCGCAAAATGTTTTGACACATTTACAAATTCATTTTTTAACGGAAAGGTATAAAATTGGAAAGCCTGGCCATGGAAGCGATTTGGAATTAAACTGTTTTTTTCCGTTTTTTGATCCATCAATTACCTATTGAGTTATAAGCGAATTTGATCATGTGACAAACATGTTTTTCGCCCGCTCTTGAGTGCTTTTTCTTCCTTCGCTCGGAAATTCGGTCCAAAACGCCCATTTTGGCACTATTTTCTGAAAAATCTATTGCGTTTGCAAAAAAAAAAAAAAAGGAAAAAACAGCTCAATTACATAGTTTCTGAACAACAACACCAGCTAGTTTCATGCATTTTCGAACAATAATAAATTAAAACTTATGTCAGAAAGTTGCCCTTTTCGATTTGAGAACAGCCTTTTTACAAGTTATTCATGTTTGAAAGGTTCTACAAGTTAAACTATCTGGAATATTTTTAAAAGCTTTGGTATTTATACTTTTTAGAGTATGAGGAAACGAGTTAATTCATAAAAAATTATTACTTTAGAAATTTACCGATAAATGCCGCTTAAATGTTAGAGAAGTTTTATTAGCAAATTTTAACAAAAATAACTACTTTTCAATCAATATCTTTTTAGACGACGATATTCTTTCATAGAAGTACTATAATTACTATCATTTTGATAAAAACACTTTATCACATAAAATATTCAATAAAAAAGCTGCAAAATTTAGCTGCCAGGATAATTCTCAATTTTCTATCATACAGGGTGATATTTTTTTAAAGTTGCGAAAGTAAAACCCTATGACAAAAAAACCACTGACACAAATGACCTGAAATTTAACCAGTATGCTTCCAAATCAATGGGAAATTTTTAGGTGTGGTTAAAAAGAACTTAAAATCGCGCCGACAGGTGGCGCTGTAAGTTAACAGAAACAAAGAATATCGTCAGTAGGAGAAAAAAATGGACGGTACTTTGACATACTTTGACAAAAAGAGAACTTTATTATTCAGATTAGGATTAAAAGTCGCAATTTCCCAACAGCCTGGCCAGCTAAAGAATTTACCTAAAGAATACTGTGTATTGTGGTAGTGTTAAGAACTTAGCTGATCTGAAGGCACGCATTGTGCACCAGATCCATAGCATCCTGCAGGATATTCTTCGCTCTGATGTGGAATATGCGATTTCACGTTTCCAACTCGTAGCGGAAAACGTTGGACAGCACACTGAAAATATCTTGCGTTAGTGGCGTAATTCCGTATGAATGCTTTACTCCATATTTGTATTTCGTTCTGTTTCTACGAAAGTGTTAATTTTCCCAATTACTGCATTCTGTATGTTTTTTATATCGTAATAAAGTATTCTTTTTTTCAAAGTATAGTCCATTGTTTTCCTCCTGCTAACGACATTCTCTATTTCTGTTAACTTACAGCGCCATCTGTTGGTGCGATTTTAATTTTTTTTTAACCACGGCTAAAAAACTTCTCATTGCTTTGAGAGTCTACTGCTGAAATTTCAGGTCATTTGGATCACTGGTTCTTTTGTTATGGGGTTTTACTTTCACAACTTAAAAAAAAAAAAAAAATCACCCTGGTACATACTGCCATCTGTTTTATTTATTATTATTTTTTTTTAATTGTAGAAGTTATATGTGAATTTTCTAAACTGAATAAATACAAAAGATTTTTTAAATTTTCCTAATTGTTTAGTTTGTAAATCTCTTGAAACATGCCGACTTTAATTATGGCCATCTGGTACTTAGGACGACTTCAAGCTTAATATAAATTATAATTATGAATGAGGTTTTAAAGTACTTAAGTACGTTTATAGTAGTAACAAAATGTGATATTTAGAAATTTTCCATTCATATCACTGGAAGATCATTTATTGCAAAATACTTTAAAAGTGACAAAATAATATTCATGGAATTTTGAAGCCCTAAGACATACCTTGTTTGCAACTTGTAGCGCTCTTAAAATACAAAGAAAGTAATTAACGTTTGCATGATTCTGTATATGTCTCAATAGTGATAAACATAAAGTAAATGAACTTCAAAAAAGAACTTAAGGATCATTTCGAAAGAAGACTTTTATTAAATTCATGCCTAGTTCCAAAAATATATCAAGGGTACTAATATTAAGAGACCATTATAAAAAGAAACTCCGATGGATCTACTTGAATATCAACGAGTAGGCCGCTTTAAGTTTCTGTTAAAAAAATAATTTGTCCTAATTTCTTGCATCAACAGATAACTTGATTTTATAATTAAATTATAATTAATTTTTCTTCTATTTTTCAATTTTTTCATTTATTTCTCTAAATGCTATTAAATTCATAACTCAAGTGAAATAAAACTACACTGCTCAAAACAATTAAAGGATATTTGAAGTTTTATATAAAATAAAGATATAAACGAAATTTTTTTTGCCGAAAAAGAAGAAGAGAATCACAAATGCAAATTTTTCTGGTTTTCAAACTGTGGAGTATGCAAATTTTGAGTTCGACGTCAAAAACGTCGCTTCAGCGGCAGCGAATGAAATTTGACTTTCAACTGGATAAAAGAGAATGAAGACAAGGATGATCGGCATTCAGTGATTGCTTTGTTTCGATGAGTACGATGTCTCAGCGAAGTCATTTGACAGATTCAGAAGCTTTGAGAATTGTTGGTAGGTTAGAAGGGGGCCAAACTCAAGCCGAAGTAGCGCAAGCCATTGGAGTGTCACAAAGTGTCATTTCCAGGATCTGGAACCGTTTATTGGAGAGTGGATGTGCAGGACGAAGACCAGGGCAAGGTCGTAGACGGGGCAACAACTCCCAATGAAGATCGGTATTTAGCGTTAACAGCTCGGAGACACCGAACCATGAACGCTACTCTTCTCCAACAACACCTTCGCTCGGCTACAGGCACCACGATTTCAACTCAGACTGTCCGAAACCGGCTCCATGCTGTAGGTCTGTATGCTCGCCGACCGATGGTATGTGTTAGATTAACATCAAGGCATCGTCGCGACCGCAGGGAGTGGGCAACCGAGCATGTCAACTGGAGGAGAAATGAATGGAGCAATATTCTGTTTTCTGACGAGTCCCGTTTTTCTGTGCATCCGGATAATAGGCGTATTTTCATCTGGAGGGACCGTGGCAGTAGGAATAATCCTGCGTTCGTGCACGAAAGTGTCAAATTTGGCGGTAGAGGAGTGTTGGTGTATGGTGGCATCTCCATTGACGGGCGCACTGACCTCTACATCATTCGAGATGGAGCTCTGACTGGTCGCCGATATAGGGATGAGATCCTCAGACCTATTGTAGTCCCTTACGCTGCAGCAATCGGAGATAACTTCATTTTAATGGACGATAACTGCAGGCCACATCGTGCAAATCTGGTGGAGGATTTCCTTTTCGAGGAAGGAATCGTTCGAATGGAATGGCCAGCGTGTTCTCCAGACATGAATCCAATCGAGCACGTTTGGGACGCTCTAGGAAGACGAGTTTCTGGCCGCCAACAACCCCCACAAACTCTCCACGAACTGGAAAGAGCTCTTCTGGAAGAGTGGGGCAGAATACCCCGACTCGTCATTAATAGCCTCATTGAGTCCATGCCTCAAAGGTGTTCAACGTTGCTGGCCGCCCGTGGAAACCATACCCCCTACTGAAAATGATTTTCTTTGAAGAAAACACCTTTTCTTATTCTTTTTTTCTCATATGCACAAATTGTGTTTTTTTCCTTTAGTACACAAATGCGCAATAAAATGCATTTTTTCTGCCAAACATGTGTAATTTATTCTCATATAACCTACTATGTCTGTCGACCATGTATCAATCAGCTAAACAGTTTACCAGATACAAAATCCACCTAAAACTGCAATATCCTTTAATTGTTTTGAGCAGTGTACATGCATTTATTAGCATACGGCTAAAGGCTTACTAAATCGACGAATAGATAGAACATTTCGCGAAATATATTTTTAATAGAATGACTTTTTGAAATGGTTACATTTCTAGAAGGATTATCCCAGATTATTATTCCATAAGAATATTTATAATTTTATTTTATAAAACATACGAAATTAAATGACATAATAGGCATTATTCTTTATACATAAACACTATATTAAAAATCGATTCAAATAGCATTAAAGAATACAAAATTTTAAAAATGTATCGATAAGTTAATAATGACATTCAAAACAACTTTTGGAGGTACGTTTCTTTATTAGCAAACAACTAGTTCAGCAAAAACAAAAACTATAAATTATATCCTTACATAAATGTTATGACGAATCCAATTTAAGCATCGAAATTCTATTTAACTGGAAGGCTGAGAAATGTTAAACGTTTGTAAAATCATACAAATTAGTACTTAATAAAACAAGATGTTATAAGATTAGTAAGATTATTTTAATTTTGTCATATAAGACTAGAAAAATATTTAATATTCAGCCTCTGAAAAAAGGAGTAAATTAAACCAACAATTTCTTAATTAAATCGAAATTTCTGTACCCATAAGATAAATAATGCATATGTTATACTGCAAAAGAAAAGAAAGAAAAAGAAATAAAAAAATCCTAGATTCTGATCAATTTATTATTTTAAAAAGTGTTTTTTTTAATTTTAGAGCTAACAAATTAATAATCTTTGACTTCGATTACCGTCTGTTTGACACCTTCCGTCTGGCCATAATCTAACTGTCATAAATATACACGGTTTGTAATGTAATTTATAAATGTTATTTAGGATTACTACTTCATGACACTCACTTCTATTGAACATAGAGTGTATAGCATTTATAGTTCGTTTACAGTGGTATTAGAAATACTTTCATTACATTACTGTCTATGGAGAAAAATCATTTGGAGTGTACTTTAATAATACTACATAAGTTCAGACATAATAAAACTTATATGTATCTCTCTGAGGCGCACTAAGAAAAGTTTTCTGTAGAATATGGGAAGTAAGGCATTTGTCTTTTCTTTACAGAGTCAAGTAAAAAAAAAAAATGGTTTCACAATGGTCTAAAGGAAAAAAACTTATTTGCAGTGAATTGTAATGATGTTACACTATTTAAAACATAATTAAATTTATATACGTTATTCTCGTTCACCACAAGATCCTTACTGTAGAACATGAATTTGTTATTACTGCCAAGGATACACAAAATATTTCGGTTTCAATACCTTGTATAAGTGATATATACTGAAAGTGCTTTTTCAGTTGTGATATGCGTTTTTAAGTTTAACCACATTTTTGCCTTTGTCGTGATTTGTATGAATTCACTAGATCAAATACAGGACTACACAAAATAAATGTTAAGCGTTACAATGAATGAGTGTGAATTGCTTAGGGGTGCTTTTTAAAAGACGTATGTAATTTCCATCTGAACTACATTTAGTATACAAGGAGATGTAGTAGAACATAAATAAATTCATATGCAGGTCTAGACAAAAAACTGGATACATTGTGGTCTATGTATGATAATTTTTGATTGTACGTTTTCAGTTGTGTTATGTGTTTTCACCTGAATTAAATTTCAGTTTAATATGAGACGTGTCTAAAAATCTGCAGATAAAATGCAGGGATGTTCAAAATTATTCAAGTACATTTTCGCCTGTTGTTGAAAATTACTGAAGTAGTACTTTTGACACTGTTATAGGTTTCGTAAAGAAAAGTTTTACCTCACTCTGTAATGTTTATATAGATATCATATAGATCAAGTATTCTGACATATAAAATAATTCGGTCACCTTTCCGGCTATGAAAGGTACACTGTAAAAAAAATTCCATTAACATATGGAAATTGTACTGGCAATCGAGACGCCAGTACTATTTCCGTAAATTCCAGAAAATGTTTCGTTTTTTTACAAAATGTTTCCGTTTTTTACGTATTTAAAAAAATTTTGTTTCAAAGACAAATAAATAGATAACTTTTCAACGAGAAACTTAAATCTTTATGAATTTCAATTTTTTGAACACTAAGGTTAGAATATCTTTACTTAATTCAAATAACAGTAAAGAAACGACACTTACCTCGGCGAGGCTTGAACTGGGGAACTGGCGTCTGCCAGATTAGCGCACTTATGCAATATGCCACGGGAACACGAGTTACGTTTTCAAATAGCATTATTTATTTCAGATGATTTTTATGAAGTAAGGGCAAGATCTTAAACAAGGAACATATTTTCGTAGAGATAATATTTTTCTATTTAGTATGCCAGCGGTTCCCAACCTTTTTAGTTGTGCGGACCACCAATTTTGTAAAAATAACTTTGAGGACCACTAACTACTTAATATACAAGTTAAAAATATAATGACAAATAGACACCTATATAGTATATACAAATGACAAATATATATATATATATATATATAATATACATATATATATATTATGTCAGTAAATAGTAAAAGATGCTGTACATGAAGAAAAAATATTTTTATAAAGAAAATAACTTTATTTATTGTATTCACTTTCACAATTATATAAAAACTCAAAAAAAAAAAAACCTTTAATGGGATTTTTGACACTGTTTATCCTCAACGAGAGTGTCAATATCACGATTGAAACTGGATAGTTTTAGTCCCAAAATTCTCTCAACATTCAATTTATTCCTATATAGGGTAAATGCACCAGTAGTCGGCCACTTTGAGATAAAATACGTTATGATTTGCTTATTTTTGATTTCAAATGAAATATTACAATCCCCCTATATGTAGCCATCCTTTATATACGTCATAAGCCATCAGCAAAGAATTGCGGGTATTTTTATTGCGTTAGTAATCAGACATTTTTTATTTGGTTGCGGCCAAATAACCGTTTTTGCTATTTTTTTGTTAACTGATGACAAAATTTTTAAAAGCCTAGTATTAATTTATTTTTTATTATTTTCTAAAATTAGAAGACTCTACTATTAAAAAGTTTAATAAACTAATGTTTTTCAGTATCAAAATTCAATAAGTGTGTTTGTATTAATTAATTTTAATGTGGCCGACTATAGGGTATTATATTTACTTACATGTTCAGTAATCGGCCACCACGGTTGACTACTGGCTAAAAGGCTATTTCACTTTTTTGAGTCTACTTTTAATAATTTGATTTTTTTCGTAATTTGATTATCGCCATTTGAGATTTTTATAATCTTTTACTTGCATTTTATTTTATGTACACTATATATAAGGTGTTCTGGGGTAATAACGCCACGTTAAGATTCTACCAATTTTTCAGCTTAGTTTTAGATTTTTTTTCCCCAAACAAATATAGGATTTGATACAGTAACCTATTGATTACGTATACAAGGAAGACTAATTTAGCAGATAGCTATTCATAAAATATAGTGGCATGATTTCTTGACCAATGCTATTAAGCGTTATTACCCACCTGTTGGGTAATAAAATAGCGTCTAAATCGCGGCCCTCAAAACGGCTCTTATCACAAATGCACCCAAGAAATTCCCTTGCACTTTGCCCTGGCTCATACGATGTCATTATTATTTACTTTAGTGTTGCATTTTTAGTCTTCATAGTGTTTAGACTTCATAAAAAATGAGAACAAGTAAAAATTTAATTTAAAAAATCAAAAAACTCGACTGCGTAAAAAGCGAACTAATTATTTCCCATCTATGTGAAACTATTTTTATATTACTTACCTATTTTTTTTATTTACTTGTATGGATGACTTTTAAGTTGTGTTTAATTGTTAGTTCCTATCTATAAACGCTGTTTTGATGAGGTCTATGATGGTTAGAGTTGCAGTCAAGCTAGAGATCCTATTTACACGACATCCATGTTGTGTCATATTTAAACGGAGCTTCTGACTGTAAAATAGTCAATGAAACATCGTCTTCATTTTGAAAGACCTATCCAACGGTATGCCACTCAATAGGGTGCGAAAAAAAATTTTCGTCTCTACCGCCATTTTTTATTTTACGGCCGCCATTTTGAATTGATAAAAACAATACATAGCCTATAACCATCGGACGGTTAAGACGAATCGATAGAGACCTCATTCATTAAAATCCACCCAGCCGTTGGAATGTTTCGAGGGTATAAAGAAATCCACATACCCAGATATGCGTGAAACACATAACCCTTCTTGGCAGTCGGGTAAAAAGTCATAAATATCATTCATGCACAAGTTAAATGAAATTGATTTACACCCATACGTTCGTCAGTGACTGCAACGTTCACGAATTTCGTTCGCTTGTGATCGCGGATTTCGCGAATTTAGTACTTTTTTGAGACTGCTGTATCCAGTGAAATTTTTTTTTGTTTTTATGAGTGCTATGAGCTCGGAGACCGCTGACCAGAACCTACCTCCCGGGATGTATGACCCAGGTTAACGGGTTTTTTGTCTGGTGCAACGGGGGCGCTGTAGTGGTACAGCCGCCAGATCGCCGCAGGCGGCCACCCGCCAGCGGAGATCCCAACAAGCACGCAGGCCGGCTTTTTGAGCTATGCTGATGTGTCTTATTTATAGATTGCTCTTTGTTAAACTTTGTAAGGCGCCGCACACCACATACTCGTCGTGCTAAACAGAATGGGGCTGGATAATTTTGTGCCTAATGGGTGGCAGCAGCTTAGCAAGAAAAGGGGAGAATTTTGAGGGAAAATTAACATGAAAACAAAATGAACTAAGTACAATGAACAAAAATGGGAAAGAAATTAAAAAATAATTTATGAAACATGGCCGAGAGTCTAAGGGCTGCCGAAGAAGGGATAAATTTTGGACCGAGATGCAAGGCAGACGAAACGCTGCGGAGGGAGACGGGAGTTCGCCTTTCTACCGTACCCCACCGGGAAAAAACTGGCTCCGTAGGCTATCCTGTTGGAGCGGGTCCGGTAGCTCGTGCGAACTATGTCCAATTGCACCTAATAAAGAGGCAAACTGTCAAAAAGAGAAAAAAAATAATTTAAAAAAAATGGGGGGGGGGTGAAGGGCACCCCCAAGTGGCTAGCCTTGCCAGCCACTCAGGGGGGCAGTGGGAACCTGAAAGAAAGAACATTTGTTAGACATGACGTAATTAATTATTTGAAACTTTATTGCTTACAATTATACTTTGGATGTGGATGACTACTTGTGCTGGCCTGAACGTGACCTGATACTGAGAAAAGAACTTAGATGATATTGAAGAGATACTAGTTTAACTGATTACTGAGATCTGGGCCTTCATAGCTTGTTGAGATGAGGGCATATTTATGGTGACTGATGATAGAATTGCCGAGTAGGTGGGCCAGATACTGAAATAAATTGAGGCGTTTCTGATAGGATAGCTTATGGACTTATCGCCCGTGTTACTGGCCTGGAAATAATGTCATTGATGGACCTTGGGGTTGACTGAAACGCGAGAATTAATAATAAAGTACCTGAAATTACATTTAGAGTTCTTAGCTGGGATAGAACTAATACTGATTGGGACAATGGAGTCATCACCTAGCAGTTCGTTCGTTAGTGTTTGCGGCGTTAACGAATTTCGTTCGTTTGAGATCGCGGCTTTCGCGAATTACCGCTTTTTTGAGACAGCTGCACGACGAGGTTGTTGCACCCAGGGATTTTTTTTTTCGGTTTTCAAGAGCGCTATGCGCTCATACGCTCGTAGCTGATTGCGGCGTTAACGAATTTCTTTCGTTTCTGATTGCGGTTTTCGCGATTTTAGTGCGTTTTCGAGACTGCTGCACGACGAGTTTGTTGCATCCAGTGATGTTTTTTTCGGTTTTCATGAGCGCTTTGTGCTCATACGTTCGTTGATGATTGCGGCGTTAACGAATTTCGTTCGTTCGTGATCGTGGCTTTCGCGAATAATTGCGTTTTATAGACTGCTGCTCGACGAGGTTGCTGCATCCAGTGATTTTTTTTTCATGAGCGCTACGCTCTCACGCTAGCTTTTTTCATGAGCGCTACGCTCATACGTTCGTAACTTATCGTTCACGAATTTCGTTCGTTTGTGTTTGCGGCTTTCGCGAATTTAGTGCCCTTTTGAGACTGCTACACGACGAGGTTGCTGCATCCAGTAATTTTTTTTTTCGGTTTTCATGAACAGTATTCGCTCATACGTTCGTTACTGATTGCGGTGGTAACGAATTTCGTTTGTTCGTGATCGTGGCTTTCGCGAATTACTGCGTTTTAAATGCTGCTGCACGACGAGGTTGCTGCACCCAGTGATGTTTTTTTCTGTTTTCATGAGCGCTATTAGCTCATACGTTCGTCAATGATTACGGAGTTAACGAATTTCGTTCGTTTGTGATTGCGGCTTTCGCAAATTACTGCGTTTTAGAGACTGCTGCACGACGAGGTTTCTGCACCCAGTGATTTTTTTTTTTTTGGTTTTCATGAACACTATGGATTCATACGTTGTTACGGATTGCGGCGTTGACGAATTTCGTTCGTTCTTGATCGTGGCTTTCGCGAAATACTGCGTTTTAGAGACTGCTGCGCTACAAGGTTGCTGCACCCAGTGATTTTTTTTTCGGTTTTCATGAGCGTATTAGCTCATACGTTCGTTAATGATTACAGCGTTAAGGAATTTTGTTCATTTGTGATTGCGGCTTTCGCGAATTACTGCGTTTTAGAGACTGCTGCACGACGAGGTTTCTGCACTCAGTGATGTTTTTTTTTACTGTTTTCATGAGCACTGTGCGTTCATACGTTCATTACTGATTGCGGCGTTAACGAATTTCGTTCGTTCGTGATCGTGGCTTTCGCGAATTACTGCGTTTTAGAGACTGCTGCACAAGTTTGCTGCATCCAGTGATGTTTTTCTTCGGTCTTCATGAGCGCTATGCGTTCATACGTTCGTTACTGATTGCGGCGTTAACGAATTTCGTTCGTTTATGATCGCGGATTTCGCGAATTTAGGGCGTTATTGTGACTGCTGCACGATGAAGTTGCTGCATCCAGTGATTAGGTTTAGTTTTGATTAACGCTATGCGCCCATGCATTCATCACAAAAAAAAAAAAAAAAAAAAAAGATAGCAAAAAACAAGAATTTTTTTTATAAAATCGCATAATTATATCAAAACGACTGTTACTATAAAATCACAAATCTATAATAATAAGATAACTACTAAAATAACAATGATAACAAACGATTGCTTTGTCACATGTATTTAAAATATCGAATAGGGGAAAACAACTGAACAAGAAACTATATTTTCCCTTAAATAAGAATTGGCGCTTCATTCTGCTCATATTGTTCAAAGATACTATGAGACAGACTGTAATATTTGTAATGTACTATTCGAGATATGCAACTTATTAAAATTACATTTCGAAACTCGATTACGAGATAGTAACGCGAAAATGAAGAATTGGCGCCGCGTTCTGCAAATATCTAACCACGAAATCCCAAGATAAACTGAAATATGTGCATTGTACTAGTCGAGACATGCAACATATTAAAATTTCATCCCGAAACTCGACGACATGATAGTAAAGCTAAAATGACAATTTGGCGCTCCCTACTGCTGATATCACAATAAGATATGCATTGACAGATCAGTCATTCATGTTCAGTTAATAATCTTGTCCTACATCATAATTTCATTTTGAAATAGGATGACGTAATAATTTTTTCTCTGCCCGCAGCCTAGTCTACAACGGTTAAACAAGAAATTTGAAAAGCCCACTACTAGATAATTTGGTACTTTTAACTTTACTTTCCATATGAAACAAGAATGAAAAATCTTGCATGAAGAATAGATTATAAAAGCATTTCCCATGACTTGCAGAATTCTTCAACGAAATTGAGCTTCTTTATACCGTAAAAAAAGTAAACATTTTAGAAAAGGCATAATACTTTTGAAAACCAGATTACGGTCCCTAACCGAAAAAGTAGTTCAATTCTTTTGGGCAGTCCTGTATTTAATCTAAAGAATTGTATATCATTCTATACATAGTATGATAAAACTTAGTATAGTAAGAAAATGCATAACAGGTTGAAAAATTACCTTCAGCAATTTCTACCCCTATACGGAAACATACTTGAATTATTTTGTACAGCCCTGTATATTACCAATAGATTTTTATATGCCGCACATATTAAGCTAAAATTTAATTAAGGCTAAAACGTGGTTAAAACTACTGAAATGATACTTCCACACATTATTATCACTGGGAGGTCATGTATTCAGTTCTTTGCGTGGCCCAGTATATGTTTTATTTATATTATACAAACATCTCTTAGTATACTAAATATAGTTCAGCTTGAAAGAGCACAAAAGCCTATTTTAATCCGTTCACCCTGATACTCCACAAAGCTTACAAATTCTTTTGTGTAGCCTTGTATATGATCTATATCAGTTATACACACGGCATTGTAAGTTAAGGTTTAATTAAACTTTAAAACGCATGTCATAAACAAAATCATACTTACAGCAATTATCGCTAATAGAAAGATACAGTACTGTATTCGATTTTTTTGTGTTTCCCTATAAATGAGCGATAAAGGCTATGCATATCATGTTATACAACGAGTATTTTGTAGTAAGCCTCAGTAATGTTGTATATCAATTTCATTCTATTTGATGTAGCATAAGAGAAATAAAATACGCTGCAAACTGCATATCCCCTGACACAATAAGTAAAGGAATTCTTTTGCGGGGCCCTATAAATGAATAAGTTCTTTGGACTCCATATTGTCTAGAATGCGTAGTTAAATGCACTTCATAAATGCATATCAATTTCATTATATTTGAAATGGCCAACATCATTAAAATAAACTTGAAGCATTTTTTCTCATTGAGCGTAATACATCGGGATATTTTTGACTGTCCCTGTAGATGAACTATAAATTCTACACACTTTATTTTCAATAGCGATCGAGCTATTGTTAAAGTCAAAAACATACAAAAATTTCAAGGAGATTCGAGTATATTTGCGAGTGTTAGAACTCGGACAGACTGAAGACAATCCAAATTCACAAACACTTTTAAACTATGTTGGAAAGTGTTAAATACTATTATAATATTTTAAATTATTACAGCAACATTATAAGAAAAGAATAAATTAACACATTTTATCATTAAAATGTTGTTCTGTTTATAAAAGTTATATACTTTAAGTTATTTAAATAACAAAGCATTTAAGTGGCCGACTACTGGTCCAGTGATGGCCGAACACTAGAATTGAGTGGCCGACTACTAGACCTTTGCTACTTTTAAGTTTAACTTTTTATAAATAAAAACTATAATCAGTTTTTTTAAAAACAATTGCTGAAACAGTAAAAGAAAAGTGTACATTTACATGTGTCACTGTTAAAAATGTTGTATTATTTTTTTTTTTAATTACGCTTTAAGCTATATACTTAAAGAGAGCGCTTAAGTGGCCGACTATTGGTGCTTTTACCCTATATATATATTTTTTTTAAACTAAAGTTGAAAAGGCTCCTTCACATAGATAGGTTGTGGAAAACACCATCAAGTGTCTCAATCTTTACAATAGCTGGATAGTCTGGCCGAACTTTTATCCAAAATGAGACCAGTGGTGTTGTCTTATAAAAACTATTTTAAAGTCTGGTCACATGATTGTTCATTTAACGAGTCTTCTTCATTTGAAGCTAATTTTAAAATTTTTAAGTAATTTTCTTCAAAGGTGTTTCTGATCCATTGTATTTCATCTTCAATTTTAGGGAAGAAATTCCTAAGAAATATGAAAAGACTTTTATTACTGCTTCAGTTAGTGTTAGTAGATTTCTCATTCATATGAATGATTAATAAAAATATAAGACAAGTAACTAAAATTTATTAATAATTTTAAAAAGGTACTGTTTGAAAAATTTACTAATTTAAAAAAGTTACTGTTTTAGCAAAGTTAATGTTTTAAATATGCTTATTAAAAAATAATAGAATAAAATTAAGAAAAATAAATAACTTTAAATTACCTGAGGTTAGAGGCCAAAGAGTCGAGGTGTTCTTTTATAGTTGTAGCTGTTGTTTTATCAATTTTGACTTCTTTGGTTTCAAGAAAATCATGTAGGACTGGAAATGTGTCGAAGAAATCTTGCTTCACTTTTTGAGCCCATCGTTGAAGTTTCTTTATCATTGCTTCTATTTTGTCTTGCACAAAAAACATATGAGCGTAACTTGCCCTGCAGAGTTAAGTTAAGAACATTGAAAGAACCAAAAATATCCCCCAAATATGCAGACCGTTTCAACCAGTTTTCATTGGTTACACAGTCTAAGTAGAAATTTGCAAGATGTCCATCATAATCTCCCTCCTTCAAGAAATCCGCGAGTTCATCACGGAGTTCGAACAATCTTGTGAACACTTTGCCGCTTGAGAGCCACCGAACTTCTCAGTGAAGTAGAAGCTGTTTGTGTTCACTGCCCATTTCATCACACAAAACACTAAACAGTCTGGAGTTTTTAGGTATTGCTTTGATAAAGTTAACTATTTTTACTGCATCGTGAAGAGTGTTTCTTAAACTCTCGTCCAAACCCTTAACTGCAAGAGCTTCTCTATGTATGCTACAATGTGTCCATTGAACCAAAGGAGCAACTGATTTAACTTTGGCGAATAAACCAATAAGAATTCCAGACATAGCACCTGCCCCATCCGTTGTCAAACCTACACACATAGTCCAATTTGTTTCATTTTCTTTTATAAAATTGTCAACAGATTTGAAAAATTCTTCGCCATTTGTTTTTGTCGGAAAAGATCGACAAAATAACATTTCCTCAATATTGCCATTCAACTCAAAACGACTAAAATCTAATAAATTAGTGTGTACTCTCATCAAGTTTCAACGAAAATATTAACTTTGTTTCAAAAATGTAACGACAGTTTTTTCCACATTTTCCGACATTTCATCAATTCTTCTTTTAACCGTTGTACTTGATAATGGAATTTCGCTTTTTTTGTAAATTTTTCACCAAACAAAGCATTACTTATTATTTTTGCTGCGGGTATAATAAGTTCTTTTCCCACGGTGGGAGCTGAACCCTTCTTTGTGATTAACAAAGAAAGCTCATAAGAAACTCTGGTGCTTAGTTTGTTCTGTTATAAAGGATTTTCCATGGTAGTTTTAGTCACACAAAAATTTCTTTTTTTGATTTCAAAGAAATCCAAAGACTTTCCTACACATTCAGGATGTTTATTTGATAGTGTCGTTCAAGTTTTAAGGGTTTCTTACATTCGTTGGTTAGCATTTCGAAACAAGTCACACACTGAGGCACAGGCTCTTCGCCAGAACCAGAAAACACAAACCCACATTTAAAAAAATCAGGGTTATATTTACGAAAATATGTTTTAGTTTTCCTTGTTATTTTTTTTACAAAGACTGGATTTCGCCTTCATTTCAAACTCATTACTTGCAGAACCAAATGTAGAAGTCCCTTCATCACTTGCCAACTTCGTCTTACGACAAGACCCCATCCGAAACCAAGCATGCATCTTGACGTGAAGTAATAGTAGCTCACAGCACACACAACGATATCACATCAACAGAAAATTACAGCCACTGACAAAGGAGTCAATAAGAAAAGTGCGGAATGTGGACGTAATGGGGAGAAAGGTGAAGAATGCCGGAGGGAGGAGAGAGTTGCCATAATGCATGCCGGCGTCAGAGAGGTACGTGAATCGGAGGCGCGGAGTGGCACGCATGCGCAACATCGCCAATTCGCTCCAAAGCCTAGAGAAAAAGATCCCTGGGTGCGATTGATCCCCAGTGATCAACAGCCAGCGCTTCTGTAGTAAAGCGTCCAGAAAAACCAGTATTAGACCACAAGATTCCACGGCCCAGTACCACGGGGCTCGCGGCCCATGGGTTGGGAACCGCTGGAGTATGCAATTCTGAGCGTTTCCATAATTTTGGATAGTTAACTTTTTCATTTTATGCTTTATAAAAGAAAAATTTTAAACTTTAAAATATTACATGCGTGAAAGAATGTGTTATAGGTAATAATTGCTTTTTCTTTAAAGATTTTAAAAATTTTACTGTAATATTATATTTATTTATTTATTTATGTATTCATTTATTTTTGCAAGAATACCAATATATATTTTTTTTCAAACATGTACTTTTAACAATTATTTGTGTGATGATCTATTGTAAACTCAAATAAAGGAAATTACTACATGGCATTAAAATAAATTTCCTTTATTACTTATTATTACTTAGATAAAAATCAATTTTATAAAAATTTCGTTATTATATTTCAGCTATGTTTTAAGTTCTATGTGCGAATCTGTTAAAGTGAATAAATTAAAAAATCTTAAAATTAAAAATAGATTTTTTCATTTTAAAACATCCTACAGAGATTTAAAAAAAAAATAATTAAACTTTCTAAGAATAAGTCAAACAATATTTTAAAATCATAATAAAAAATAAACTGTAACTCTTACTTTTTAACTGTCTCAAACTTAAAAAGAATTAATAAGATTTTAATTTTTTTAAATATCGTAAAATTTTTTAAATCTATTTTAAAGCTTTTTATTTAAAAAAGAAAGAAAAACACTATAACAATTTATTTAAATTTACATACATAGATGGCGTCCTAACTTTTATTGGTTTTACTTGAAAACTCATGTAAAAAATCAACACTATTTAACCATTGGGAAATCATTGGACATTGGACATATTTTCAACATAGCCACATTTAGCCTGTATTGAGGTTTTATTGAAAATAATATCACTGCAAGACAAACACATACAACAATTAATTACTTCGCTTTTCAAACATAGCGATTATTTCCGAACATCATTTACGGATTTTGTACTATTTTGAAAGCAATACAGAAATATTTCCTAAAATTTATGGAAAACTTACTTGCCATTATACGGATTTATAATCTCTTAATGTCAGTTACAGAAACTGAACTGTTTTCTTAGTAAAATGAAACTATTCCGTAAAAATTTACGGAAAAATTTGTCTATACTGACGAACTTTTTTTTTACAGTGAACTGCTGAAATCTAGTTTTCAAATGCATTATGTGTTTTATCAGTTATTTAATTTTTTATCTTCTTTTAACTTACTAAACGGCTAAGTTCTGTTTAAGTATTCTTAAACTGATAGAACGTGTTTTGCACTATTTGCTTAACATATCATTTTCTTCCTTGTAATTTTATTCCTATCATTAAACAATTTTTAGGGCAAGTTCCATTTTTATTAAAACAGATCATATTAAAGAAAAAAATTAAACATACATTATGATTTTAATTTAAAAAATGGAATTTGAAGATTGCTTTTATAAGGAATAAAAATCAAATTTCTCAAAGTACTAAAGCATTAAAACCAAATGCACTTGATTATCAAGTAATAATAATCATGTAATAATCACAAAAAAAAGAGAAAATATTAACCCATTGCTTAACTATATGTATTTTTAAATATTTTTAAAGCCTAAAATAAATAAATAGCAAAGGGATCTTTGAAAGCATTTCAGAATAAAATACGTAACAATAAATTTATGCTCCATTGCCATACTATAACAAACAATATTAAGAGGCTCATTATGTATTAATCCAACAAATTTCTGCATGGATGACACAGAATAGTCAACTTGATGTTTCGATTAAAATAACAGTTTATCCCAGCACCACCATATAGCACAAATAGATTATTTGTTTTCTATGATTTTGTAATTTCATTATTTACTTCATTTAAATGCTATTCAAATGATAGCGCATGATATCAAAATTGCATGAATTTATTCACATACGTTAATGCCTGAATAAATAGATGAGTACATAAAATATTTCATGCATTAAATTTTTTTGATAGAATGATTTTGAAATGCTTCCAGTTCAAGAAGAAAATAGTTATTATTTTATCTGCAGAATCATGTGGAACTAAATTGCACGTTATCCATTTTTATCCCTACGCAAATCAATATATTAAAATCTTTTTCATTAAAAGAAAAAACTGAAAATATATGTGTGGGTTATTAATGATATTCGAAATTCATTTCGTAGAAAATTGTCTACATTATCAAAAAGCAACTCTTGAAAAAATGTAAAGAATATCCTAAATTAATGTTTGTAGCGATTCTAATATAGTTATCGGAAAGAACTTTTTTATGGATTGTCAAACAGTTGTAACGTTTTAGTATCGTAAAAGTTAGTATTTTTTCTTTAACGAAAATTAGATGATCTTTTAATATTTATATTATAAAAAATAAAAACAAAAGAAATATTAACAGATTGAAAATCGAGTCTTCAAAATATACAAGAAATTCAAAACTTCTACAAAATAAGATAATGATGCACATTTTATTACATTGAAAAAATATCATTAATAGTATGCATTTTTAATTCTATATAACGTTTTCATTATTTTTAAAGCTAAAAATATTCCTTCATAATATAAATTCCTAAGCGCAATGGCGTTTCTACCGTTTCCAGTAATGTTGAAGGACATTGCCGGTAAAGGTCCATATTGCTATAGAACACAAAGTCAAATTCACCTATATATTTCGTTTTATCAAAGGTTCGTTTAAAGAAACGGAGGCCCTTAAGGAGGCCCTCGAAAAAATAATAAAGGTGGCGAATTATCCTCCCCCCCCCCCTGTTTCACATCTTTATACTTTATCAATGAGTTTCCAAATGTCATCGGGGAAGCGCCTTATCGCAATACACCGGTATATCAAATTTGAAGCAAATCGGATAGAAAAACACATCTATCTAAATTAAGGGGTATTAGCGCCCCTTTCCCCCTTTATACTTAACAAATGAACCTCCAAATCTAATCAGGGAAGCGCCTTATTAGAATAAACCGGTATACAAAATTTAAGCAAATCGGATAAAAAACCCCATTTATCTAAATTAAGGGGGTCCCCCCATTCCCCCCTTTATATTTAACAAATGAACTTCCAAATCTCATCAGGGAACCGCCTTATCAGAATAAACCGGTATACCAAATTTGAAACAAATCCGATAGAAAAACCCATTTATCTAAATTAAGGCGGGTATTAGCCCCCCATTCTCCCTTTATACTTAAACAATGGGCCCCCAAATCTAATCAGGGAAGCCCTTATCGGAATTAACCGGTATACCAAATCTGAAGCAAATTTGATAATTCTGCATGAAAAACACATTTATCATGCAGAAGCGAAGAATGATTACTTTATAAGTACTTTATTATTACTTTACTCTATTATTACTTTATTATAACAATGATTACTTTATACATAGTACTACATAGAATAAGAATGGCACAAGTAACAGTGCATGACTTTTAAGATTGTCTTAAAATGAATTAAGTGTTCTTAAAATGGCAAATGTTGCTATTCGCAACGTTTATAGCTACTTAAAATATTCTTGCGTGATGTCAATGTGTAACAGAAAAAAATTCTTTGGTAAAAATGAAATATTGTATTATAAACTGTATTTCTATTAGGTTGAGCAAAAAGTTCTGGGAAATTTTTAATCTAATAGTTACCAGAATTTGTATCGTATATGATGGTCGTGCCATCAATGTCGCGTTTACGACAAATTGGTGCAGAAGTATCCAAGATTGGTCCGCCGAAAGCGCGCTTTGTTTCAGCGGGTTAATGCTAAATCGCACGTGGCCCAGAGGACCAAGGAGAAGTTTGCACAGTTGGACGACGCGGCGTCGAAATTCTTCCACACCCCACCTGCAGTCCAGACGTGGCTGAATCCGATTATGGCCTCTTTCGATCAATGCAACACTTTTTCAAGGGCCATCGATTTGAATCCTTCAATGAAGTTGAAGAAGCATGTCAAGAGTTTCTCGATTCCAAGGAGCCGCCATGGTACTTCCAGCAAATCCGGAATCTGGCAGAATGATGGTAGAAAGTCGTTGACTATGATGGTCTCTTCTTTGAAGAATAGTCCTTGTTGCTTTTGTTGTTAATTTGCACATAACAACGCAACTTTCACAAATTTCCCAGAACTTTTTGCTCAACCTAGTATTTCCTAGATATTGATTGTGTTTCTTCTTTTGTGTGACGCTATGTGATGCACAATGTGGTAAAAATCATACAACACTTGATATGGTTTAAAAATTTGCCATAGACATATTTCTAAAAATTTCAAAACGTAAAAAATACATGAAAGCGTTTTGGAACGCTTGTTCTAGAACTAAGCCGAAATATCTGAGATCTATTTTATATCCAGTTCTATTATAAATTTTACATGGTAGATTTTAACCAAGAATACAGACGGTATGCATTTTATGACTTCAAACGAATGGAATTACACAGGTTATTTGTATGAATTTCATTGTACTGTTTGCAACTGTTTAAATATTTTAGAATAAAATGTACATCTTTTGCCTTGCTTAAATTATTCGCTGTGATATTGCATTTATGCTTGCAATTTGCATTAACTGTGCTGTTTCAGTATTTTAGTATATCTGCGAGTATTTTTAAAACTGTATTTTACTACGATAAGTGTATAATTGTACAGGTTATTTTATCCTATGATAATACAATACTGACATACCTGTCAATCACTTCAACCACTATATCATTTGTCCTAAAATTTGGATAAAAAAGTCATGTATCAAAATACACATGAAATGTAAACATAGCTATATTTGAAATCCATGATTCTAGTATATCTGCGAGGGTTTTTAAAACTGTATTTTACTACGAAATGTATCTTAATGTACAGGTTATTTTATCCCATGATATTGCAATACTGACAAACCTGTTAACAACGAAACATGTACACTTCACAAAACAATTAGGGGAAAAACAACGAAGTGTAGTGGACGCTGTTGGAGTCACAAGAAGTGTCCATGAAAGGCTATGGAATCGATTCCAAGACGCATGGAATGGTAGTCATCAACAAGTGCAAGGTCGAAAATGTGCTAACACAGAAACTGATGACCGATATATCCTGTTAACAGCTCGTTGAGATGGAGCGGACAATGCTACTCAGCTGCAAACACAGTTGTTCTTGGCCACAGGACGAAGGGTGTCAAGCTAAACAGTCCGAAATAGGTTTCCTCAGGGTGGTCTCTATGCACGTAAGCCAATGGTCTGTATTCCGTTGATCTCAAGCCACTGTGCGGCCCAAAGAAGTTGGGGAACTGAACATCGAGTTTGGAGGCAGCGTTGTTTTAGTCAAATTCTGTTTACAGACGAATCCCGATTCAGTCTGGATGTGGCATCTGATGTGTTTTGGCATGGAGAGAAAGAGGCACTCAAAATAATCCCACATTCGTTCGTGAAAGATCACATTACAGACGAGGTGTGTTGATGCTATTGGTTGAAATGAGCATAGGTGGACGTACGAGCCTGCATATCATTCGAAATGGCACTTTGACGATCCGAAGTTATACAGACGAGATACTGAGACCTCGTGTCGTATTTTATGTTGCAGAAATTAGTGATTTCTTTTTTTCCATGCATGATAATGCCAGACTTCATACAGTTCGTCTTGTGGAAAACATGCTTCAAGCTAAAACAATACAGTGTATGGAATGGCCATCATGCTCTCCTGACCTAAACCCGATAGAGCATGTTTGGGACATACTCAGACGACGCATTGCTGCGAGACCGAGGCCTCCTTTTACTCTCCGTGACTTGGAGATTGAAATTCTTGAGCAGTGGAACAGTATTCCCCAAAGTCTTATCGATAACCTCATCGCATCCATAGAAAACAGGTGTGCAGCAGTCTTAGCTGTTCGAGGAAACCACACGCCATATTAAAAATCTTGTGTCATTTCTAAACAATACTTTTTTTATCATTTACATGAAAACAAATTGTTGCCCTAAACCATCTTTTCATGTCCTTTTCATCTTTTCAAAGAATAAAAGCTCCCTTACAAATTTTTTGCGTCTTTTCTTTTGTATTGCGCATTGATACACGTTTACTGTCCATTTTATGCCCATACATGGCTGCCTTGCATTGTTCTCTTCACTTTTTTGCTTGCTCCCCTAATTTTTTTGAGCAGTGTATATTTCTCCTAAAATTTGGATAAAAATATCATGTAACAAAATACACATTAAAATTTAAAGATAGCTTTTATTTGAAATCCATGATTCTAGTATATCTACGTGTGTTTTTAAAATTGTATTTCACTACGATAAGTGTCTCATTCTACAGGTTATTTTATCCTATGATAATGCAATATTGACATACATACCATTCAAACACGAAACATATGAATTTCTCCTAAAATTTGGATAAAAATTTCATGTAACAAAATACACAATAAAATTTAAAGATAGCTTATATTTGAAATCCCTGTTTCTAGTATATCTACGTGTGTTTTTAAAATTGTATTTTACCACGATGTCTCATTCTACAAGTTATTTTATCCTATAATAATGCAATACTCACATACCATTCAACCACGAAACATATGATTTTCTCCTAAAATTTGGATAAAAATTTCATGTAACAAAATACACATGAAAATTTAAAGATAGCTTATATTTGAAATCCATGATTCTAGTATATCTACGTGTGTTTTTAAAATTGTACTTTACTAAGATAAGTGTCTCATTCTACAGATTATTTTATCCTGTGAAAATGCAATACTGACATACCATTCAACCACGAAACATAAAAATTTCTCGTAAAATTTGGTTAAAAGTTTCATGTAACAAACTACACATGAAAATTTAAACATAGCTATATCTGAAATACATCTTTTTATCACTTTTGTCTGAAAATTCCAGTTTTGTTAGTTTTTATAGAAAATCAAGAGCCATTATGCAAATAAATCCAAATCCCTTTCGATACAAGAAGCACACCAAAGTCCCTTTTGCTCATGCAAAAAAGTCTTTTGAGTTTAACGTATACTATACTCTCAGAAATGCTTTCTTCAATTCACGGAAATTTTCCTGGCAGCAGTGCAACGAGGATTTTTCCATTAATAGACGAATATCCGTTTCTTCTCTTTTCCGTTACAAGAGATAAAATATACGTCAATTGTAGAAAATCGGGATAAAATAAAAGTTGTTCACCTTAGGATTGAACCAGCTATCTTAGTGTCACGAGACCAGTGCACTAACAACTCGGCTAGGGCTACTAGAGATACACTAGCGTCTCGGTGTAGCTCCGCTCCCTATGGAGATCGTAGTGACTGGATTCAACTAAGTCCAATCGAAGCTAGATTTGGCGAAGTATTGCTAGTTTAGCGAAGTGTTGCTAGTTCCGCGAAGCATAAATGTTATATCGAAAACAATTTACTAGAAATTTTGAACACAGATAGAACCTGAATAGTGATGATACTTATTATATATTCCGATTTCGATAACTTCAATTTGTGGATTCCTAAGGGTTTAGCCTCTCCTCCCCCCCCCCCTAACGGAAAAATAACGTTTTTGATAATGTGTCTTCTAATTGTCATAAATACTTGTATTTTGTAGGCAGGCACATTCTGAATAGAATCATACTTACATTTGAAAAATTCTAAAAATATATATATATACCTTTGTTTCAGAATTAAAACAGTCACAGACACTAGAAATTTTGAATGAACAAATAACCTTAATAGTGATGCGAAAATACTCCAATTGAAATTTTAATGAGTGGGGTCCAAAGAATGTTTTCCCCCTCTCCTCCCCTCCCCTGATAAAAAAGTAACACTTTTGTTTATGACCCTTCAAATTTCCTTAGCATATATACTATTAAGGATTTACCTGCATACAAAATTTAAAATACCTTTGATTATTCGAAGTCATACCACCAAAACTTTTTTTTTTAATCAAGGAGGGGGGGGGGGGTAGATTATCTTCTCTTAAAGTTTTCAATAAAGTAACACTTAAACAGGATTACTATTCAAAATGTATCTGCCTGTAAAATTCAGGTATCAATGTCAATCTAAAGAATAAAATTGCATTTTTGGGGAGGTGGGGGGAGGGGGGTTGATATCCAAGAGCCTAAAATGCAGGCATGAAAGAGGGAAATAGGAAAAAAGGGGGGGGGGGAATCTTTTCGGTCCATATGATGGCGCCAAACTTTTAAAATTTAGACACATTTTAACAGTTATTTATGGGATAAAATGAAATATAACTGTACGTTGTTATTTTCTTTTCATAGCTTAGAAAGCATTAAAAACAAATTTAAACTTTTAAATAAAAAGTGTTGCATAAATAGAAGAAAATATTCTATTCCAAAAAGAACATTATGAAACTTCCTTTTTCTTTTAAAGTCTAAAAAACTTTCACTTTGGAGAGATACTTCAATCAAATTTATTTACACGACTTTCATATGATTATAATATAAACTTTCCTTTGATTTGATAGATCTTTTGCACAGCAATTCAGAAAAAAAAAAAAAAAAAAACCCTCCAAGGATTTTAGTTAGACAAAATGTCTGATTATTAAATTTTCAAGATTTCACCCCCCCCTCCCCCACCTTATATGCTTCCAATATTTTTTTTGCCTTTTTACATCAATCCAGAAAATGACGAAAATTATTTTTAAAAAGGTGGAATTCCACCTTTAGGAGGAGCACTTCATGCCTGAAAATGGTATCATTTTTTAGAAGTGTTTACTGTACTTTATTAGAAGAAATATGCGATTTTATTGAATTTTTATTTGTAGGTACCACGGTTCACATAATATTTTGAGAAAATTTTAGGAAAGAATTTTTCTAATGTTTAATAATGCACAAGAAATTAAAATCCTATCTTCCAACCTACAAAGATCATGCCGCATACAATTGTTTTTGCTGTTTATCTATAAACATGCTAATTTGCCCTGTTTTAAAAAGATTACCCAATTACGGAAGATTAAATTATAGCATTTTAACTATTTTTAACACAATCAACTGATTTATAAATAAATAATGAGAGTAGAATTGTAGTATAGAAATAGTAGAATGTGTAGAATTGTATTAGTGAAAATTTGTGAGTATGAAATTATCGCTGTATTATCCGCCATCGCCACCTTCGCTCAAAAAAACAACAACATCTAGCCTAAACAGACTTTTCAACGACAGCGCGAGCGAGCGCTTGTGCTTCGTCTGAAATACAGCAACCTCAGAAATAACTAGCGCCAATTCCTCAGCCAAGAGGTAGGAGAAAAATCACCATAGGGAGCGGAGCTACACCGAGACGCTAGTCTAGAGACACGAGCTGAAGCATCCGCCATTGATGTGCCTTTGGGTTTGCCATATGTAACCAGCGCCCATTAGCTTCAATGTAAACTCAGAGCAACGGTGCTACATTTTGACAGTTATTTTTTATTAATTACACGTCATAATTAGTTACGAAATTTATGATGGGAGGTTGCTTCACGATGAATTGTTCAAACCATTCTAGAAAAGGACACAGAATGTTCAAATTTCCTGAAGAAAAGACAAAAAGAACAAAGTGGATATTAAACTGTCGTCGTGATAAATGGCGGGATTTATGAAAGCGCTAAATTTAAAAGTCTGTCAAATCGTGTAAAAATGATTGTTGATTACGATTCTTTTTAAATTTAATTATTTATGTATATAATATTTACATAAGTGTATAAATATACATAAGAGACAATGATTATTTATACTCAGTTTTAATTTTTTGCAAACATTTGAGAGTTATTAATCAATATTTACGAGATTTTGTATTAATTATTTTCATATTAATCTCATTATTTATTTATTTTTTGTCACTACTAAGTCCCAATAAGAGCAAAAAAAAAAAAAAAAAAAACTTCATGTGTCGGAGAGAAACAGATTTTTCTTACCTTTGTTTACGGGGGGGGGGAGTTAGATTACTTCATTTATTTATTTTTGCTATAAAAAAATATAGGGCATATTTTATTTAAATTACAATTTTAAATATCAAACTGTTTATTGAGACGAAGGGGAAAATCGGGAAGCAGAATTTTATGAAAATTATTTTTATTTAACCCTAGAACTACCGGAAATTTTACTCAAGTTTTATAAAAACATTCTACACCAGAATTTTTACTTAAAACTATTTAATTTGTTTATTTAACTTATTTATACATTTAGTTTGTTTTGAAGAAATTTCTGGTTTGAATAAATATTTTGAATGTACATGTCGGGTCCATTGGACCCTTCTGGTAGACAGAGGGTTAAGTGATGCTTATATAATTTGAAGTCTTTCTGCACCGTTTTAATTCTCTAAAACATTCATAAATAACTCAAACAGTTTGTTATTATTATTACTATTATTTTACAGATTGAGAAATTTATAATACGGAATAATTTGCTTATTTTTTTTTATTTAAAATATTTTAGGAGGGTTTCATAAATTAATCAATTATTAATATAAAAAGTGAGTTAATGTAAAAAGGAGAGATATAAATGGCAAATTTCAGTTAACAGCTATAAGTACACAATATGTAAATACTTGTTCATGAAATAATCTATAATCTTGTTGATGTTCAGGAATTTAAGTTAATGTGGTATAAAATTATTTTGGATAACTCGTAGAGATTAAGAACTTGATGTCTTTGCCCGAAATGTTAACCGTTTTATTCATTGAAAACACTGGTGTTGGAGAAAAATTTTAAAGTTTAAAAGATTTTAAACTTTGTAAGTCTAGGAAGATGGGGAAAGGATAATTTTATTTATTTATTTTTGTGGGGGAGGGAGGAGAAAGAGGCTGAATAGTTATTTATCGACTCGCAAATGGGGCAGAAAGAAAAATTAAAGTTTTGAAGACATTTTGCATGGTAGGGAAGAGGTAGTTTCAGGTGGTGGGAGTATTTTAAATGATTATTTATTGTTATTGTTACAATAAAGTAATAAATAGATCAAAGAAAGTTTTAAAAAATAAAAACATTTGAAGATTTTTAATTTTGTTAGTAGGAGGTGCCAAATGAAGGGAAAAGCAAAATTTTATGGGGGAGGGTTAGTAAGTTCATTAGATGACTTATTAATTATTGTTACTAAAGATTTAAAATAATACAGAAAAAAATCAAAATTAAACAGTTTAAAGATTTATTTTTTTGTGCTAGGAATAAGGGGGGGGGGGTGCTATAAAGGGGAAGCGGCCGTGTCAGATGGAGGGAGGATTTTAGATGATTAATTACTTATTATTAAAATAAAGGAACAAATAGCAGGAAAAAAAGAATACTTTTAAAGATTTTCAACTTTATGAACAGGGGGGGGGGGGGGTCAAGAGGAAAAAGCAGATTTTTTTTTCTTTCTTTTTGAAAGGAGGTGGAGATTATTAGATGATTTGTTATTTATTTACTTTATTAAAAACTTACACATAGAACAAAAAAAAAAGATATTTGAAGACTTTAAATGTTGTGTGTTTAGTATCGGGGGGGGGGGGGACGAATTTCGGTGGTGAGGGAGGAAAAAAATATATGATCGGTTATTTCTTGGTTTAATAAAGCGAAAGATAGAGCAAAAACAAAGTTTTAAAAAATTAGTTTTAAAAATTAAACTGCACAGGGTATTGTGAGAAGGGGGAGGGGGTAGAGAGGGAAGCAAAAATTTGGGATAGATTAATTTAGATTAATTTTTAAAGAAATTTATGTGATCATATTGTTACAATAAATAATAAATAGAGTAGAAAAGTTTAAAAAAAAAATAAGTATTTTTATAATTTGGATACTGTTTGAGGGGGAGAGGGAAGCAAAAGAGAGCGGAGAAACTTTCGAAAAGAGAGATTTAGTTGATTTTTTGTTTAAAGCGGGAAGTTACTGAGATGCAGAAGAGTTTCACATCTGATTAAGAAATAAGTGTTTGAAATTAAGGACTTTTTACAAATTTCGCGCAAAAATAAGGAGTTTTATAGACGAAAAATTATTTTTGAAAAACGTAAAGATTTTCAAAGACTGTACGATCTTTATAATGAAAAAACTTTCCTTCTTGTGCATACTTGTATCTTGAATCTCGACTTCAAATAATATATGATAAACAAATTTCTTGAAATCGCCAATAAGGCGCTAAAGTCGCCAAGAAGGATGGGTGTACCCAAAGTGTACCAAAATATGGCGGCGATTCTCCGGCTCGTACCTCTAGCCTGTTCGCGACGGCGCACGCATTCAGCAGTGCGCATCTGAGGACGGAGCGGGAAAAATTGATTTCATCTTTTGGGCCGAAGGAGTTTGCGAAACTAAGCCTAACTCTTGTAAAGAGTTCTAAAGAGTTCTTCAAAAAATTATAAAAGATTCATTTTTCCATTTAACATTTTGAAATGCACATACATGAAATAAGTTGTTATTATATATATTTACACAAAAATTTGAAATATTTTCTCGGATATTTTAATGTAAAAATGACTTTAAAAAAAAATATAATGCATGTTTTAAACATGTTTTTCAGTTTAAAAAATATGACTACAAAACACTTACGTTCCTTTAATACAGCAACATATGAAATGTTTTGCTCAAATAAAGGATAGTTTTGTTTAAAAAAAAATAATAGTTTTGTTTCTAAATAATTTTTAACACATTCCGTAAATAAGACAAGTTTTTTTTAAAAGCTGATTTATTCACAAATAAAAATAATTAAATAAAACTTGCAAGCAACTTCTGCATGTATATTTTTAATACTTATTATACTAATAAATAATCTTCATGATATTCACGAAATTTTGCGTTATCACAATTCAAGATATTCTTATTGGGAGAGCATAGTTGTAGAATTCACGATTCGTGTTAAATCACATTAAAGCAATCAAGCATATTTCACGACTGAAAGTGGCGCAGGCGTTGTTGAATATAAATAAGCACATGATGATTAAAAATTTTGAAAATTCTATTTTACACTTTTAACTATATACAATATTTACAACGAAAACATTTGATTAATACTTGTTAAACATACAAATTACTAAGGGAATCCAAGATAATATTTTCTTCTATAAAGAAGTCAAGAAAATAGCATGATTTCATATTCGAAAATAAATTTCCCTTTTTAAAATCAAAACATAATTTCTTCTTTTTGAAGACCATGACAAAAAACATATACGCAGACAGACTACCTGCTGCGTCCAACTTTTATCATTAGTACTTAAAAACTAAACTAAAAAGGAACAAGAAAGAAAAGATGTTTTTTAATATTAATTCTCTAGTCAGATCACGTGATCTGGGATCACTGGTGCCTATTCAGACTGGCTGAGAGAGGAAGGGGTTTGCGAAATTTCACATATACAGACAGACATAAAAATAGTTTTAATTTAAAATATGTGAAAATACAAAATTTACATGTAAATATATAATCAATCATAAAATATCTATAAAATAATAAAAATATTGAATACAAATAATAAGTAAAATAGAATTATACTTTAAATTTTAAAAATAAACCTTTCTAAAAAGTTGTCGATGGTAAATATATTTTTGAAAATAAAAGAAATAATACATATAGTAACGTATAACAAAACGAAATATCAAATAAAGAATATTTGATAATAATGAGTAAACTTGAATAACTTAAAATACATTCTTCCAAAAATTTCTTTATGTTAAAATATCTTTATAAACATCTTTTAATATATATATACATATATATATATTCAAACATATAAATAAATTTATAAGGTTAAAAGTATTGAATAATATTTTTTAATAATTTGTAAAACTGAATAATAATTTTAAATATACTGATAAAAAATACCGTTAATGTTAAAAATATTTTATAAAATAGAAATATTAACGAAATCAAATAAATGTATTCAATTAAAAGGGGCAAACTGACTATTAATTGAAACTATTAATTTTAAAACCTGCGAAAATTTATCAAAATGTCAGAATTCAATGATTGTGTTAGAATCACACCACCCTCTTAAATTTTACTTTCTGAAAATACATAAATTTCATACATTTTCTTTTCTTTTACTAAATATTTTTCACTATCCCAGCTATTCCATATATTCAGTCAAATACTTGCGTTTTTAGACATTTTAATGAGTTTGGAAAATAGGATACTTAAATATAGATAATTTAAGACGGAATTATTTGAAACGGTATGAATAATTATTGAAGGGGGGAAAAAAAAGAAGAAGAGAGCACAAAAGTTTTCTTGACTTGACGGTGCCGAAAATATTTTGAACAAGCATCCGCAAATATTTAAACTGCGTAGCAGCACTCGTTGAAATAAATTAAAAATATAAATAGGCCTCCCGCTTTCCTCCACAATGAACGAAAGTCTGAAACTATTAATCACCACGACGTACAAATAAATTATTTCCAATCGAGATAAAAGTAGAAAAGAAGTAATAGAAAATGAATCAACTAGAAGCCTAGCCATATACGTACGTGAAGCTTACGTCATAAGCTTAGAGTTGATCAGCTGACTAAACCATACCTTTTCCCATGTGACGTAGAAAAATTTCTGATAAACAAAAAATAAAGTTTCATTTGACGCATAAAAGATTTATGATAGAAAGAAAATCACGTGTTTCAGAAGCATAAATAGATGCATGTGAAATAAACACACTTTTTTTTCATTGCAGTCATTTTTGGAAAAAAATTAAATTGGCATGGATTAAAAATATATTAATAGATTCCATTTGCTTTTCTAGACAGAAGGAAATATGTTCTTCCTAAATGTATATTCAAATTTGATTACGAAATTATTTCTGAGTTAAACTTTCTAGAATAAAACGTTCCGACTGTGTGGCACGAATACCGGTCGCTCGGGGTGTGAGTGCCAAAAACGCCGGCACGTATACCCGTCGCGCGGGATGAAAGTGCAAACGAGGCCGGCACGAATACCGGTCGCTCGTCCCGAACGGGCTAGAGGCTCTAAACTCGGCTACAGTTGTACACTAGTGAAACAATAAGAAGTAAACATGTTTTGCCGCAGATGGGTATGTCTTGATTATTATTATTTTTTTAAAGCTTTGAATTTTGAAATTAATTTCGGGAAGATTTCGTCTTTTATAAGATTGTGGCTGGGATTTTAATACTTTAGCATTAAAATAAGATAAAAATATGAATTATAAATATTTTATGTAAATTGCTAGATGTAAAATATCAATATTTTTTTTAATACGAGAAATGTTTTTTTTTTTTAGTAAAATCGATATTTTTCATTTAATATTTTAATTAAAATATCTATTTTATATGTGTTAATTTAAAATATATTTTAAATGCGAATGTTTTTTATAAGTTTAAGAAATAAATTATGAATTGTACTTTTAAATGAATGAGAAAATTAATTGCTATTTATTTTTAAATCGGAAAACGTTTCTTTTCTTTGTTGTTGGTTTAGATTTTTTTAAAATTAAATTAGAAATCTTAATTTAGAGAATTTTTGGTTTTTCTTTTTTAACCCCTTGGGGACGAGCGACACGTATACGTGCCGCCTGAAGCTCTCAGAATCCTTGTTTTTCCTCACCAGTAAAACTTTACTGTAAAATTTGCCTTATTTAATCCGCGCATCAAGAAGACACAATTTTCTGTTTTTAAAAAACGGTGACAAAAGATTAAAAATTTCGTGAAAGGCTCCCGTCCCGAAGGGGTTAAAGAGAATTGGGATTTTAGCATTAATAGAGCCAATACGCATGCGTGTTACAAATGAACGGAATTTCTCCCTCTTTTTCAGACTTCTAGGAAGAATTTACGGATAAAACATGTTTTCTAGGAGTATGAAAATTGTTTCTTAAAAAATGAGAAATAATTTAATGTATATAGACGAGTTTTACTGACTGTGTATACAGATGTATAACAGTACATATTTTCTAAAATTAATTCAGTTACTGTACCAAATCGGGACAAATGAGTGGCGTCAGGAAATATACTTTGACATCATGGGATGACATCGATGTCTTAGAATTCACAACAATAGTTGAAAAGATCATCTCAAAATATCAAATAAATGAATCGCACAAATACATTTTTTAATTTAAACTGTTTTGTAATATTATTATTTTGTTATTTAAAATACGATGTAATTTCTCCTACTTACTGCTTTTAAGGCATATTAATGAATTTATTATTTTAAAGTTTTCTTTCTCTCAATATTCACGTGAAAATACTTTTGTTGCTAGAAAGGAAATATTTTTATTTGCGCTGCGTTAGAATTGGCAACAATAGTTTAAAAGATCTTCTAGAAAGAAATGTTAAATGTCCTGTGTTGCCAAACAGTTAAATATATTTTTAAATTTTAACTGTTTGGCAATATTATTATTGGCCATTTTAAATAGAACATAATTTCCTTCATTTACGACTTTTAACGCATATGAATGAATTTATTATTTACAATTTCCTTTCTCTTTTAAAATTCATGTGTAAATATGGTTTTTATGATATAAGTTTCAATATTTTAGTGCTTTTCATACGCACGCAATCATTTAATTCTAATTTGAAAGGGTTTTTTAATGTTTATAATAGTCACGTGTAAATAAATTTTTAATTTCAGGGAAATATTATTCTTTTCACTGTTTTTAATTTGGCAACAATTTAAAATAATATCCTTTTCTAACCTCCGGACCGCCCTCGTACTACTCATAGAACATCATAATAAAAAAAAATATTTGGCGAATAATTGTCGTTCTCGCGGCGAAATTACCACGTAACGACATCTATCCTTTGTTTACCGAACTAATTAAAACTAACTCGAGTCTATGACACCTGTCATTTTTAGCAAAATGGCGTCGACCAGTGGAGAGGTGCGCTCACGCCAAAGGACCGGTAAGTAAAATCTGGTTTAATCATGGTAATTACTATAAATTTCATTGATAAATAATTTCTAAAACTTTGGCTGGTTGACTAACGTAACAAGTTTTGAATAATTTTTCGGAATGGACATATATTCGACATACCACAACATGTGGTTTTTAGATGTCCTTTATGTAGTACGATGTCAGACTATTATGTTTTGATTCTATTAACTTCCGATGTCCCAGGTATAGTACATAGCCTAATTTTCTTTTTTTTTATTTGTTTCAGTACTGACAGAAGATAATATCGCCGATATTTTAAATCAGTCTGATTTTGATGATGGTTCCGAAGCATCTGACGATGATTCCAGTTTTATTCCGCAAATAAATGATCGCGAAGCAAATTCAGAATCTTCTTCATACAGTTCATCCGATGACGATCCAATTGAATCAGCACCAGCGTCGCCAGTATTGTCAGTAAATTCAGAAAGGCCAGGTCGTACTCGTACACGTGGAAGACGGGGTGGTAGGCGTGGATTGCTGTCTAGATCGAGGATAATACGTTCGTCAACAGTTGGAAATGCAGACAGGCAAAGCTGTTGGATTGGAGAAAAATTGGAGCCAAACAACAGACATCTCCAACAGCCAGCTTACCTTCCAAAAGACACATCTAATTGGGAATATTACGAATATATTCGGCAATATATTGATGACAATATTCTAGATATCATAGTAGAATGTACAAATAGAACAGAAGTCCTACTAAAAGGAAAAACATTGGGTCTTACAAAAAAAGAATTAATGGTGTATTTTGGTATAACGATGGTCATGTCAGCACTACAATATCCAAAAGTAGATATGTATTGGATGCAAAAATGGAGAGTACCTACGATTGCCAGTGCTATGACCCGGATTCGCTTTTATGCCATTAGAACACGATACTAAAATGTGTATTTGATCTGAATGTGTTTGATGAAAATAGACGAAATGATAAAATTTGGAAGATTCGCCCTTTCTTTGACCGAATATTGAAAGGTTGCTTATCTCAAGATCGTCCAGAAAATGTATGTGTCGATGAGATGATAATACCTTTTTCTGGCCAATGCAAAATGCGACAATATTGTCCCAATAAGCCTAACCCTGTTGGTCTGAAAGTCTTTGTACTCGCAACTCCCGATGGAATTGTATGTGACATGATTATATATCAAGGGGATACAACCTGCCCAGACTTGATAAATCAAGGATTTGGCTTAGGAGAATCTATGGTTTTGTACCTGACACGTTCTTTAGTACCTGGTCATAAAATATTCTTTGATAGGTATTTCACAACTATAAAATTGTGTGATGAGCTTATGCGAATCGGTTTTCATGGTACTGGTACCATTATGAGAAATGGGATCCCAAGAGATTGTGTCTTCAGTGATGAGAAAAATTTTAAGAAACAGCCCCGAGGAACGACTGAAGTACGTATTCGCAGTGATGAAACATTGGCAGCTACAATGTGGCTTGATAATAAACCCGTGTTAATGTTGTCATCTCGGTACTGCAACGAAAATACAGATGAATGTCAGCGATGGTCGAAACAACGAAAAACTTATGAACGCGTCCAAAGACCAGAAGTTGTCCAAGTGTATAATAAGAATATGGGCGGGGTTGATTTGACCGATCGAATGCTTTCTATTTGCCCGTCTAGAAATCGCACCAAAAAGTGGACTATTAGAGTCATTTCACATTTTTTTTGATTTAGCTGTCGTGAATTCTTGGTTACAGTACCGGCAACAAAAATTATTCAGTGGAAAAAAACTATCCGAAATAGAGCAATTGAGAGAATTTAAGCTCAACTTAGGCTGCAAATGGATAGAAGATAACGATGAAAGTAGTGACGGAGAGAGTGACCCAAATGAACTTGATGAACTGCTGCCACAACATAAAAAACGCAAGATCACTATAGTGCCTTTACCTTCATTACAGAGACGACAGCAAAAAGCAGCCCACCTTCCTGACTACGGACCAAAACAAGCCCGTTGCCGTAACTCTGGCTGTGATAAAAAAAAAAAAAAAACTACAGTTCTCTGTAAAAAATGCAATATTTATCTTTGTTTCGTCCCAAATAGGAATTGTTTCAGTAATTTTCATGAGCGTGACGTTAATTAGAATAGTAAATTTTGATATTAATTTTGTTTGCCATCTAAAATGGAGACCATTTTAGATAAAAGTGATTTTCATAGTCTGATCATAGAATTAAGTTTAAAGTTTAGATTTTGCTCAAATATTATAAAACTGTTGTATGTTTAGAAGTTTATTATCTAATAACATTAAAATTGTGAACAAGAGTTTAATAATGTGCGTTAATATTGTGTAGTGTATTTGATTTTGATCTCATTTTATGCCTAAATAAGTGTTTGCCAAGAATTAGGCTAATTATAAACAATTTAGAAACTCTATTATTTCAATTTGTAATAAATACTTACTTTTGCTTATATCTAACGTATTTTTATTGTTTAACTATAACATAACTGCACAATATTATATTAATTCTGTTTAAAATTATATTATGTCCTATCCAAAGTACAACCTCATACTCTGCTATTGTCCTATATAAATGACGTAGTGGAAAACTAGATTTTCCAGCTAAGGTTTTTTTTAGTATTTTTTACCATATGTTAAGAGCTTAAATTACAACATATCAAAAAATCACGGTAAAAGTTAGAAAAAAGTGCCTTGAATAGTCAGGAGGCTAAACTATGCAAAAAATGTTTCTCGAAATGTTGAAAATTTGAATTTAAAATGGAAATAAATCATCAAAAATTTAGTGAAATTAAAAAAATAATTGCAGTTTGCACACCGCGAGTTTCTGATGTATGTATACCCTAAAAAAATGATTCAATTCGTATCTATAGTTTTTGCTCCTATAAAACTTTTGCAATGGAACGATTTTTACCAACTTTAACATTAAATATCTCTTAAAATAATTATTGGACTTTTTTTGTATACAGTAGTTTTCTTAATATTAACGAAGAAAGACCTCCCGGTCACAAAAAAATTCCTTTAGAGCGGTGGTGACAGCGTTAGTTAATTTTTTTTTAGAATAGAGAGATATTAACATTTTAGCTAATATTAGAGTATAAATTTACTTGAAGTTATGAGAGTTAGGGAAAAATAATGAATTAAAAAAAAAACATAGGGTTAACATTGCGCATACAAAAAAAAAAAGCGATTTTTCTAAATATTATACTTTTAGCTGGAAATATTTTTATAAAAAAAAAAAAAAAAAAAAAAAAAAGTCATATAAAGCTAGGGTGTACGCCGCCGCAGGTAGTGGCTCCTTTCTATATTAAGTTCGTTTGGTAAGATTTTCGCTTAAAAATATAAAATAATTCAACCCTAATTTTAGGTATAATTAAGGTTATTATAACGGAATCGGACAACGCCGCCCATTGTGTCAGCTAGTATTAAATAAAGTGAAAAGCATTGCGCATCTGTTAATTTTATGGTGCCATGCTCCAGCTCCCTAAGTGTTACCATGTTTTCTTTGCGCATCACGAATAAAAACAAAAATCTTTCCAAAGGTCTTGCGCATCTCTCAATTTTATGGTGTTCCTAAGTTTTTTGCCTTTGTTTGTGCATTACATCAGTTGGATGAAATTTTTTGTGAATACTAATTACAAGTAAATTTACATTTAAAGTACCAAGATTAAGTTTTTTTTAGAAACAGAGAAAATTATAGGACTAGAAAACACGCAGTTTTCAATCAAATTGCATTTAAAAGTACTTTTTTTGTTCTTTTAAGCATACTTTAACAGAATACTTTTGAGACTTACTGTAAACGAACTATAAATGCCACACACTTAATTTTCAATAACTATCGTTCTAGATTAAATGTCTGTAACTTATACAAATTTCAGGCAATCTGGTATATTTACGAGAGTTAGAGCGTTGTCAGATGAACAGACAAACTGAGTTCATAAGTTCTTTTCAATAATGTTGGGAGTTAGTAAGTAGCAAAAAAAAAAAAATATTTTGAAGGAATAAAACATATTTCTATTTTTATATACGCATGCTCTTGTGTGTTAATGCGCGCTCATAGAATGTTCCATAAAATATAAACTACAGAAAACAGTAGGTATCATTAGTATTATAATGAAGTACGATTTAGCGAAGAGAAGCGAAAAAACAATGAACTAGAATTGATCATCAAAATATGGATACATAGTTGATGATATCTTCAAAATAAAAGTCGCCCAAATGACGTATTTATTAATCTCTAAATATTTAAGAGGAAACACAGCCTATGGCAATCTTTCAATAATCTTCTTTTTCAAACTTGACTATAATTATGAATACATTATTGTACTTTTCCTGGACAACTTTCCATAAAGATTTTATCATCTTAAGAGAAAGTTTTTCTAGACTCCATACTATTGTTTGTTTTTTCGAAAATAAAGTAATCAACTATGATACAATGTGGAAAATTATGGCTGTGAGCATATGTTTGATTGAAAGCCAATGTTTAAGAGATATCGAATAAGTTTTCCTGTGCGGTATTAGGCAGTGAATATCATATTTCAAAATAAATGAAGTGGGAACAATAAAAAAAACACGTTTTATGACACAACATATTACGGATGCTCTTTAAAAAAATTAATAATAAAAAATATATACTAGTGATGGTTTATGGTAAAATTTATGGTATGATACTTTTATGGTATGATACTATTTATGGTAAAAATAACTCTTTACATATTGTCTTAGAATACAGTATCTTTATTTCTAAAAGTCACTTTTAAAAATTTCAATCTTTTTCTAACTTATTAGGAAATTTTATTTGAAATAATTATCAAGCATGCTAATAAAATATTTTTAATAACAACGCTAAAAAAATGTTTTGCGAAGTGAAATGAACTTAAATGAGTTTAATTAAAGCTACTCTTCTAAGAAAAAAAATTCCAATTCCTGCTCATTAATACAATATTTTAACCCAAACACAGAGTCATTTTTACACAGAAAGATAGGTTTTTGCAGAGGGGGATTCAGGAACCTCTCCCCTCCCCTTATAGCATAAGGCTCCGACAGAAATTTGCGTTTGACAACATAAGGATTGTGACCCGTCAAAAGAAAAGAAATGGTCACAATTGTTGAAAAATATTTATGGCACAACATATTTTCTTTTATAAATTTAGTAATAAAGAAAAATATATTAGTGTTAGCTATTTATGGTAAAAAATAAAATAAAAAAAAACTGTTTTCCTATCGTTTAACAGCAAGAAAAGTGACATATTTTGCAAAAATTCATTTTGCGTTTTTATTCATCTAATTGGTCTGTCATAGATGCTTCTTGCTATAATCAGTGTTGTAGTCGTAAAATAATCAGAATTTATATGCTTGAAGCAGAGGGTATAAGTTTAAGTCATGAATGCCATGCCAATAAGAGTACACGCTATAGCTTTATTTGAGATACACGTGGTATACGGAGCTTCTTTAAAAAATCCAGAAGGTATACTTCTGTATACCCTCCACTACACCCCTGGCTACAATGAAAGTTTCATAAGTGTAGTGATCCGGAAAATCATTTTATTACGCTATATGTCCATTCGTGGCCTCAGGAGAGGGTGGATTGTGTGGGGAGGTACAATTACGTAACTCTTCAAACCTCATCTACAGCTACATTCTTAAGGGTTTTACACTTTTATGCATGCTTTTACTGATGCATGCATAGTTAAGTTCTATAATTTCATGTAAAGACAGGCAACCTGTCCTGTGAAATTTACTTTTGTTGAGATGTGTCGCTATTCTTGCGGGTGAATGATATTGTCGTGTCTCACCATCTTTATTTGTAAAAATCACTTTTAAAAATTTCAATCATTCTATAACTTATTTGGAAATTTTACTTGAAATACAAAAAGAAAATGCTAATAAAATATTTTAAATAACAACAACAACAACAAAAAAAAATGCTTTGCGAATTGAAATGAACTTAAATGCATTTAATTAAAGCTACTGTTGTAAGAATAAAATGCAATTCCTGCTCATTAATACGATATTTTTACCCAAACACAGAGTCATTTTTACACAGAACGTTTTTTGCAGAGAGGGATTGAGGAACCTCTCCCCTTCTCCCCATCGCATAAGTATCAGATATAAATTTGCATTAGACAACATAAGGATTGTGATCCTTCAAAAGAAAAGAAATGGATACATTTCTTGAAAAATATTTATGCCACATCATATGGTTCATTCGTTACTCTTGTGACCTTTAGAGCAATTTTTCATAAATACTTCCAAAAATTTTATTAAAAAATGTAATATGATAAACAAATTATGTAACCAGTTTATACCATTGTGCTCCACTCACGTAACATATATCTAATTTGTAACAAAATGTACTTTACTCGTCTATATATTAGATGAAAATTTTGTTACTCTTGTGACACTGTGGTCACAAGAGTAACAAAATTTTGATTTATTATATAGATAAGCAAAACGCTGTTTGTTACAAATTAGATACATTTTATGTGAGTGGAGCACAATGGTATTTAACTGATTATATCATTTTTTATCATATTATATTTTTTAATAAAATATTTGGAAGTACAGTAGAACCTCGATTATCCGAAATAATTCGGAACGACCCTCTTTCGGAAAATCGAAATTTTCGGATAAACGAGAATGCTTCAATTTTAAGGTTAAAGAGAAATATGCAACATTTCTTATTATGGTAACAAGTGCTTAATAAAACTAAAGCAATAGCAAAATAGAAACAAGAATAAATTACCTGAATTTTAATTTTGAAATTAAGTACCTTTTACATATATCACAAGAGTTTGAAAAAATGTTTTGTTTGTCGCACTTTCGATTGCTTTGGCTTTGAAGCTCTATCACGGAGTTTTTTAATATTATTAGTTCAGCAATATCACAGTCTTTCTGCTGCTCCAGCCATGCCAAACCTTTTGCAAAACATTCAAAAGCTTCAGAATTGCTAATTTGTTCGGTTTTTTTTGTTTTGTTTTGTTTTTTGTTCCACTCCGCAGTTTACTGGAGCTCAAGTTAAATTCACAGGAACTCTAAGAAAGGGGGTTGAAAATATTTATATGTACTCGTAGTTCGGAAAGGACAGCTTGCACACAAGGAATATGATAGTTAAAAAAAAAAAAAAAAAAAAAAAAAAAAAAAAAAGCTTTCAAAATGAATTTTGCAACAAGGAATGTGATAGTAAAAAAAAAAAAAGAGCTTTAACCCTCTCGCTGCGTAACTGTTTTATTAAAATACATTCAAAATATTTAAAATAGCTTCTTTTGTCACCGGTTTTTCAAAACAAAAATTTTTGTCTAATTTAAATCAGGAAAATGCTCCGATTAAAGCAAAATATCCGATAAAAATCCGATAAGGCAAAATTTCAAAAAAAAAAAAATAAATAAAATAAATAAATAAATAAATAAATAAATAAATTACTGGTGGGAATAATCAAGAAGGATTAATTATACGAAAAAATGCATACCCGAGATAAACTCGGGTTGCGCAGCGAGAGGGTTAAAAATTGATTTCGGTTAACCGAGAGTTTCGGTTAAAAGTGTTTCGGATAAAAGAGCTTCTACTGTATTTATGAAAATTTGCTCTAATGGTCACAAGAGTAACAGTGGACGTTCATATATTTTCTTTAATAAAATTAACGAGTCGAAACCCCGAATGAAAATGTTTAAAAGAACTGATTGATTGAATTTATAAAAAAAAATAAATAACAAAAATAATTAGAATAGTTAATAAATTAGCTAGCTTTTAAAACAAATATTACTTTTAACTCAAGTTTAATTTCAAATTTTTAAACTATTGAAAAATTAAACTTTATTCCTATACGTCATCAACAACAAACAATTACACTAATGAAATTATGAAGTTATTCATTGAGGTTTTACATAATGAAAAATCAACGAAAATTGTTCCATTATGACATAATTATAATTTTTGTTTTCAGGGAAATCTAAAAATAAAATCTTTTTCACCTTCACAAAATGTGCATACATACTTTTCATATTAATATTCACTATTTAAGGGGGTCCGGGACACATTTTCAAAAGAATTTTATTTATTGAGTTAAAATTTTGAAATTTTTCGTGATAGTTAACCATATTATTTGTAAACAAAATCGGATGATAAAACTTCTCATAATTTTTTTTAATTTAAATTTTAAATTTTGTTTAAAAAGTGGGGTAGTTTAAAATCGTTATAACTCGAAATATTATTTATAGAATTTCAATTTTTTTTCATTTAAATAAACGAAAATATATAATTTTTAATTTAGATTCAGCATTTTAAAAAGTACTAATTAAAAAAAAATAAAAATACTTAAAGTGAAAATTGGAAAAAAAAAATGATGTAACTTTTTTTTTAAATCATATTTTCAAAAGTAATATATATTTTTTAATTTGCTGAATCTAAATTAAAGTAAAGCTATTGAAAAAGAGATGTTCCAAGTTTGAACTATTTATCTGTAACGGTCCTTGATTTATAACAATTTAAATATGAGTAATGGTGAAAAAACTCATCATGAAGAAAAACGCAATTTCACTACAAGTCGTTTCCTTGACAACCATAGCTTGAAAAGTAGATTTTGAAAACAAACCAAAACGAAAAAAATAATATTTCCTTTTCTAGTTAAGATAGAAACATGATTTAAACGTCATTTTAAGAAGAAAACGGCAGAGAAATTTTTAATCCAATAATTGAAAAAAATTTGAAGATTTTTGTGTCCCGGACCCCCTTAAAATATATATTTACGTGCAATAGATTATTAATAAATATATTCCCAAACTTGATGTCACGTTTGCCAATTATAATTTTGCAGTTAAACATTCACACTCTAGACTCGAGTTTCTAACCTAAGAGACGGTGGCATTTACTTTTAGACGCATTCGTAGTGAAATATTTACTTTTAATAATAATAATAATAATAATAATAATAATAATAAACTAGAAAACAGGAATTCTGCTTTTTCAGAATTTAATGTCGCCCCCGATGGGAAAAAAATGTATGTATATAAAAATAGATAGTTCAGTTTTAAGACGCTAATCACTCTCTTTTATTTTATATAAAATGGCGTCATCTGCATCAGCTACACTGTAAAAAAAAATCTGTAGTTCTACAGATGTAAAGATACATGCTTACTAAACATTCACCTGTAACTGTACGAAAAAAGCTGCAAATCTACAAAACTAGTTTTTGTAAAGCTACAAAAATCTGTAACTTTACAAATGAATCTGCTAAAATTTCAGTAATCTTACTAAACTTTTATTTGTAACCCTGGCTGCAGTTACATGAAAAGTTCTCGGAATCCCAGTTTCCAAAAAAATTCTTAGTAACCTTACAGATTTTTTGATTTTCGGCGCAAAAGTGTGTCTGTTACATGAAATTTTGTTGTTGCCGTTACATGAAAAGTTCTAGGAATCCCAGTTTCCTAGAAAAACTTTAGTAACTTCACAGATTTTTTTTTACAGTGTAAAGAATTCCTCATTTACGATCCAGTCTTAAACAACATCTACAGTAAAATATGCATAGGACGTGGCTATCGCTGAATAATACTCAAATCCAAAAAAAAAGAGATTTCGTCATTCAAGAATCTGGACAAAAAAGATCGTCTATCTCATGTTTCATATGCCTTCATTTGTTTGTATATTAACACAGATACTTAAAATTAAATTTAGTTTATAATAGCTCCATGTTTTATCAGAAATCATACATTTATATTTTTTCAAAATAGCACGTATTTTATTTTATTTTTTCAGTTTTTATGAGAAAATGTCAACAAAAGGATATAATTACTGTTTTCCAACTATTTTCCCTTTTCTTTCTACAGAAATGGAGTACTTGAGTTGCTAAAATTGAACAAATGGTGCTAAAAACTAATAATAATAATAATAATAATAATAATAATATCTCAAAAATAAATGGAGATGCAGTTCTCAAACAAATTGCATTTAAAAGTACTTTTTCTTTCCAATACGGCGCTATAAAAATTGAAAATGTGCGATGCTTAGAAGTTTAAAAAATTGCGGTAGAGATTATTCCGCACAATGGTACATCTGCTTTGATTTACGGCTGGCTTATACAACGGAACGTTATTTTTTGGAGACGACACATTAATAGGTGGGGGAAATAAACAGCATGCCGGGGGCTAAAAATACTCATTTCATTTTTACTATAACATCATTTTCATCCACTGAAACTGAAGCCCTCTGAGATGAGCATCTCCATCTCAGCATCTGCGAAATGAAAATAATATTCAAATGTAACAGATTTATGAGTAAAAATGCGTTATTTTAAATCCTGACGTCATTTTCTGTTCAAAAGTTTAAAAAAAAAAATAATTGTTTTTGCAATACGAAAATGGCATCCGTAATGATAGGGTAATTCCCATTGTTTACCTTCTCTCTTCAACAATGGAAGTAATCGGATTGTCACCCATGTGAAGAAATTTCATAACGGACTTTTAAAATTAAAATATAAAAATGGAATTATTTTTAAATATAGCGAGTGTGGGCACATCTACAAATAAAGGGCTTCATTTAAAAAAAAATAATTATGAATAATTAAAATTAAATTAAGGCTTTTTTCGGAGTTTATAGATTTTTCATTTTCCAAGATAGCGAAATGTAAAAAGTAAGTTATTTGTATTTTTCGTATCAAGGATCCAAATAAAAAAGCCATAATCTTAGCTTGTAGACTTCTTTGAAATACGTATTTTTTTAAATTGAGAAATTATATGTTAAAGTCTATTTTTTAAGCTTGTTTGTAGCGTAGAAAAGTATATAATATAAAAGTATATATTTGTAGTATATAGGGCGCTAGGGCGCAAATGGATACATTTTTCATTAGCCATTTATGGGACAGTCCTTTTTCAAGATGATTTTGAAATAAACTGTTTTTTAGCCTCAAATACAATTATTCTTAATTTATTAATACTTATAATGTTATTAGTCTCTCTAAAGAAATAAATAAACTTTTTAAATGTTCATAAAAATACTAATTATAGTATTACAATTTAAATTCTTAACTTATATAAATTTAGACAAAACATATAATTATGCATTTTTCCACATATGGATATTCCCATATTTAGTACGCTTACAGTTTATCAAATAAATACAAAAATATTTTAGCATAATTTTTTTTTGGTATTTTTCCAGTTTTTTTTTGTAACATTTTAAAGTGATTTTTTCAACAAATTTTAGAAAATAAAAATTCAGGCATAAATGCGTTAAATAAAAATGTCGATTAAGTTTCAGAATAATTTATGTTAACTTATAAAACAAAAAGTTAGCAGTTTAAGGTAATATAATTAAGATACAAACATCAAGACATTGTTAACCTTCTTTATTATATAGATTTCGATATTGTGTCACTTTCAAAATATTAGAGAGATTTTTTGCAAAAAAATGCAATTTTTTCTTAATCTACGAATATATATTATTACCGCGAACGTAAATGTAAAATAACCTGTTACGAGTTACCCATGGTTCTGAAATACGTTCTTTATCTTTAGAACAACGAAATACATTTTCGAAATTTAAAGAAGAATTTTTAACCTCTTTAGAGACGAAGGTAAAATAACACTGCAAATACACATTCATCGATTTTGCACAAACAGAAAGATAACATAGACGGTAAGAGGAGCCCTTTTTCTGTTCTTGATACTTTACACTGTAAAAAAAAAAAAAAAAAAAAAAAAAAAAAAAAAAAAAAAAAATCTGTAAAGCTACTAAAAGTTTTCTAGGAAACTGGAATTCCAAGAACTTTTTATGTAACGGGAACAACAAGAATTCATGTAACAAATACACTTTTGTACCGTAAATCAAATAATATGCAAAGTCACTAAGATTTTTTTAGGAAACTGGGATGCCTAGAACTTTTTATGTAACTGCAACCCGAGTTACAGACAATATTTTAGTAAGATTTCTGTAATTTCAGTATGTTGTTTTGCAAAGCTATAAATTTCTGTAGCTTTACAAAATCTAGTTCTCTAGATTTAGACCTTTTTTTGTACACTGTAAAAAAAAAAAAAAAAAAAAAAAAAAAAAAAAAAAAATCTATAAAGTTTTTCTAGGAATCTGGGATTCCTAGAATATTTTATGTAACGGCAACAACAAAAATTTCTATAACAGCGTCTGTTACAGGAATTTTTGTTGTTGCCGTTACATAAAAAGTTCTAGGAATCCCAGTTTCCAAGAAAAACTTTAGTAATTTTACAGATTTTTTTTTTTTTTTTTTTTTTTTTTTTTACAGTGTACAGTGCACAGATTAAATTTTACTAAGCAAGCCGATTTCTTTTACTTTACATCTGTAGAATTAAAGATTTTTTTACAGTGTACGGGGCTGGTAATTTAGGTTCACAAATACTAATTTAAAATTACAAAAACCTTAAAATATCGATTTAATTATTAAAACCTAAGTTACGCAGTAACAAATTGAAGGCCGAATTAACTAAATGATCTACAAATCCTCAAAACATTTTATTGAAAAGCATTTAAGTTAATTATGAAAATTTCTTACTTTCTTGGACACACAGTTTGGAATGCATTTTGCCAACTCGGGTGAAAATAACACTTATTTTATGAGGAAATACGCATCAGTGCTGCAATTTATTGGTTTTGATCCAAAGCCCAAAAACATTCAGCTATATAGAAGTAAAGTTAAAATGTAAAAAAAAAAATCAAATAGTTTAGTTTACATCCTCTTCGGTTTGGAAGTATTACATGTGATACTTGAGAAGCGGGGGGGATAAGAACCAAGTATTTATTTAACTCAACTGATTTATTGAAACGTTCACGAGTGGTTTTTATGGTGCATTAATTAGTTTTGTCAAACCGGAATATCGGTTTTTTGCTCACAGGCTATCAAAGCCTGAGAGCTAATGTGCCCACAGGCTCTGTATATGGGGCATTCTCACAATCTTTTGACTTTTGGGAGAAAAATCTGGCGAAATTAAACTTGCTAAAAAAACATTTTAATCTGATAGACGAATGCCTTAATGATTCAAAATAAAGAAAAAAGGGTCAGCAGCGAAATTTTTTTTATTTAACTGAGGTTTAGGTTAAACTTGCGAGTTTAATTTTCCTTACCATTTTACCACTATAACTTTTTATTTTCTTCTAAATTTTTACTTATAATGAATTTGCATAGTACCCACAGGACATTCAAATAACAAATAATAACAATGTAGCACTTTTAAAAGAGAATTTTGGTATAACACTGTCTTAAAGGGGTGTTAAAGAAGGGACGGTAAGGTAAAAAAAAAGGGACGAAATGGTAAAAAAAAAACCGGACGAAATGGTAAAAAAAGAGACGGTAAGGAAAATTACCACCTATTTTTAGGAAAATCATGTTAAGATTAAGTGATAGCCACAATGTTCATTGATTTTTCGAAACAGTTGTTAACATTGGATTAAATTATTATTATTTTTTTTTTATTTACCTCGAAAAGTGCAGGAATGAACCTTGGGGACGGTAAGACTACCAATAAAGCCACGGTGCTTGAAATTGATATTTAAATACTGATTTATATTCTGCAGTAAATTTCCTGTCAAAGAATTTTAGATATTCTTTCTCTAGCATATTTCTAAGCTTGAGCAAAAACTTGAAAAAATTCTGTCGCTGCATCTGAAGTGATTTTCTGTATAATTTTAGAAGAGGGATGGTAAAAATTCTAAAACACAAGGACAGAGTTCAAAAAATAATATCAACCCTAAAAATGTCTGCCGGTTAATTTTTAGCTACATATTGATATAAAAAAATAGTTCCAGTTTCAGAAAAAAATTACATCGAATTATTTTTATTGAAACAATTTTATCCAGACAGCTCCAAACTTCAAAATCAGCATCAGGGACACGGGACGGTAGATGAGTTTTCCATGTGTTTGGGCCCCCAACATCGTCCAAAACTTATTTATCTCGTTAATATTGTTGTGAATCATGCAATGGGATGTTCCCAAGAATATGAAATAAAAAAAACACAAAAAAGTGTATTAAATAAAAAAATATTATTCGGGGACATGAAAGCTAAAAGATTGTGAGAATGCCCCATATATGCATGTATGTATGTACCTAACGCGATAACGCTTGATAGAAATATCTTATTTGATTGAAATTTTGTAAATAGGTTTATTCTGATAAGGCGCTTCCCTGATTAGTTTTGGGAGTTCATTGGTTAAGTATAAAGGGGGAAACGGGGGCTAATCCCCCTTAACTTAGATAAATGGGTTTTTCATGCAGAATTATCAGATTTGCTTCAAATTCGGTATACCGGTTGGCGCTTCCCTGATTGAATTTGGCAGTTCATTGTTTAAGTATAAAGGTTGGGGAACAGGGTGCCAATACCCCTTAATTTAGATAAATGGGTTTTTCCATCCGATTTGCTTCAAATTTGGTATACCGGTTTATTCTGATAAGGCGCTTGACTGATGAGATTTGGAGGTTCATTGGTTAAGTATAAAGATGTGAAACAGAGCAGTTGGGGCTAATTCTCCTTTAATTTAATTCTCGAGTGGCATTTTCTTTGAAATAAGAGTATAATATACAATCAGTGTGAATAGTCTGTAAACTCAATGCCATCAGTTTAACTGAGCACTTTTCTTTTTATTAGAATACTATCCAGTTTCCAGTTCTGGTCTAAAATTTTGAAAAAATACTTTTTTTTTTTTTTTTTTTTTTTTGCTTATTCTAAAAGTTTAGAGCTTTAAAAATATATCCTGAAGAGAAAGTTTTAAAATTTCAATAATTTACGGAGTTACGGATATTTTTGTGACGCAGCAACTAAGCCCGTCACGCTGGAGCAAATCGGACGATAGTACTGAAAGTAATAAAGCCGATGTTTAGAAAACTTGTCATCAGAAGACTTACTTCGTAGATGTTTGAGGTCAGAAACCCAAAATAACAAGTCGAAAATTGTACGTCAAACACGACAAATGAGGTGTTCGTACTATAATTAGTTTTTTTTTTTTTTTTTTTTAAATATTTAGATCTTGGTGCAATAGCTGTTGCACTTTTATGCCAAAATGCATCAATACAAAATTTATTACAAGTATATGGGTCATTCTTACAATCTTTTGACTTATGGGAAAAAAAAAATCTGACAAAATTAAACTTGCTAAAATAACATTTTAATCTGATAGAGGAATGCCTTAATGATTCAGAATAAAGAAAAAATGGTCAGCAGCGAAAATTTTTTTATTTAACTGAGGTTTAGGTTAAACATGCGATTTTAATTTTCCTTACCATTTTAACCCTATAACTTTTTATTTTCTTCTAAATTTTTACTTATAATGAATTCGCATAGTACCCACAGGACATTCAAATAAGAAATAATTACAATGTAGTACTTTTAATACAGAATTTTTGTATAACATTGTCTTAAAGGGGTGTTAAAGAAGGGACGGTAAGATAAAAAAAGGGGGCGGTATAGGAAAAAAGGGACGAAATGGGAAAAAAAGGGACAGTAAGGATGGAACGGTAAGGAAAATTACCACCTATTTTTAGGAAAATCATGTTAAGATTAAGTGATAGCCACAATGTTCATTGATTTTTCGAAACAGTTGTTAACATTGGATTAAATTATTATTATTATTTTTTTTTTAATTTACCTCGAAAAGTGCAGGAATGAACTTTGGGGACGGTAAGACTACCAATAAAGCCACGGTGCTTGAAATTGATATTTAAATGCTGATTTATATTCTGCAGTAAATTTCCTGTCAAAGAATTTTAGATACTCTAGCATATTTCTAAGCATGAGCAAAAACTTGAAAAAATTCTGTCGCTGCATCTGAAGTGATTTTCTGTATAATTTTAGAAGAGGGATGGTATAAATTCTAAAACCCAGGGACAGAGTTCAGAAAATAATATCAACCCTAAAAATGTGTGCCGGTTAATTTTTAGCTACGTATTTATGTAAAAAAATAGTTCCAGTTTCAGAAAAAAATTACATCGAATTATTTTTATTGAAACAATTTTATCCAGACAGCTCCAAACTTCAAAATCAGCATCCGGGACACGGGACGGTAAATGAGTTTTCCATGTGTTTGGACCCCCACCCAACATCGTCCAGAATTTATTTATCTCGTTAATATTGTTGTGCAATCATGCAATGGGATGTTCCCAAGAATATGAAATAAAAAAAAAAAAGCACTGAGCACTTTTCTTTTTATTAGAATACTATCCAGTTTCAATTAAGGGAGTATTCTGGTCTAAAATTTTGAAAAAATACTTTTTTTTTGCCTATTCTAAAAGTTTAGAGCTTTAAAAATATATCCTGAAGAGAAAGTTATAAAATTTCAATAATATACGGAGTTACAGATATTTTTGTGACGCAGCAACTAAGCCCGTCACACTGGAGCAAATCGGACGATAGTACTAAATGTAATAAAGCCGATGTGTGAAAACTTGTCATCAGAAGACTTACTTCGTAGATATTTGAGGTCAGAAACCCAAAATAACGTGTCGGAAATTCTACGTCAAACATGACAAATGAGGTGTTCGTACTTTAACTAGTGTATATAAATATTTAGATCTTGGTGCAATAGCTGTTACACTTTAATGCCAAAATGCATGAATACAAAATTTATTATGAGTATATATATTAAATTCAGTAATATGGAAATAATAGGACTCCATCTTAAATAGGACGTTACCACCACGACAACCTAGAATCATTACCTATCATGGGATATCATTGAATTAATTAAGTATGATAGGACTTAATAGAATGAAGAAAACTTTTATTAATATCTTTTTAAGTTTTGATTGGATTTTCATAAAATTTGAAGTGACTCGACAAAATTCTTAAAGCATTAACTTTCAAATCATTCGTTTGGGTAGTTTTTGCGCTTTTATATGCCGACAGAATGACAGGTAGGCAGATAGACCAGACGACAACTAAAGGTGCAACGTATTTATATAATTACGAACGTACCTACTAATGAACAGTTAAATTCATTAATCTGGACTTTTGCACCGAAACATATACATGCAGGAACGAGGACAATTGAAATTGCAAATTATATAGATGTTTGGATTTTGAATGAAGACTTTTTATCAATTTTAACAATTCCCAATGTCATGGGAATTACTATTAGTCCCGAAGCTTACGCGTTCGCTTTTAAACGGGACAATAATTGGATTGAAAGCTCCGACAAACAAGCTTATGACGCTTCTAAGGAAGCTGGAACTGCTCGCAAATCAGACCGAGCTTCCGAAAATATATATTTTGATGTCGAAGAAAGCACACGCTATGAACCAGGAATCACCGATTAACAAAATGTAAGTATAACGTACCATTCTGTTACTTAGACCACTGCGGCTACCTGAAACTTTTTCTTAAAACTTTAAACGCGTTTTCCTCAAAACTGCTTTTTTCAATTCGTTGACCTGATATCTCAAATTCTTTTTAATTGATTTGCTTCAAATTTTGTACCAACCTTCAATGTATAACTTTCTATTGCTCCTACCATTTTTGTATCAAAATTATTTTTTTTTGTACTATTTTGAAACATTAAAAATTATGAAAAAAGAGTTGAAAAATGTCTTTTTTTATAGACAGCCGTCATTTTGCGATTTTTTTTTCCATTTTCTCTCAGGTATTGGCTATAACGAGATTCTTTATGATTTAGAATCTTTTTATAAATTTCCTTTCAGATTACCAGAAGGGTTGCAATAGTGTCAACCAGCACCCCCCCCCCTTTTTTTACCCCCAACTTTACCAGCTTTTAACTTTTTTAATTTCCTTTATTTTTTTTCAAAAATTTTTTTGCATATTTTCAAAATATCAATAAATATGTTGTAAACGAATGAAATGATATACAGGGTGTCCGGTCTCAACGGTGTCCAATGGCTAATTCCTAAACCGTTAGTCTTAGACATATAGTTCCAATTACAAAAATGTTTTAAATCAGGTAAAGAAATATTTTAAAAGTGATTTGGGTCAATAAAAACATTTCTTAAAAAATTACGAAATTTAAATTTTTATACGGTCCCCCGGTCCTATAAGTTATATTTAGTAATTTTTTCCTATTACCCTGACAAATAAGACAAAAAAAGTCCCATTTCATATAACGCTAAAATTGAGCGAGTTATGAAACTTTAAAAATGCATGACTTATGCCACTTTTCTACTCTGAAAACAAATGAGTTCGGCTTGGCTTTGAGGGATCATATACTAAGTGTTTAAAGTATTCGAAGATCTTACTTCACGTGTATCTGCGCTTTGAAAAATATCCTACAAGTATTATGATTAAGTCTCAAATTGGCTAAAATAACATATGTTTTATTTTGTCAGGATTTGAGACTGTTTCTCTTATGATTTCTTTTAACAAAAATTATGTTTTTTTTATAAGTTTTTATGTTACTTCAACAATCGTATGTATGTTTTTCCAGTTCAAAATTTGTACTCTAACTTTAACCCACTTTTAAATATCCGATCGAGATTGCATTTTACATACTGGCGCAAATCCGATAACAATCTAATATTATTAAGATTTTCGGTGGTTACCATTTATACTTATTTTACAGGATAACACAAAAAATTTCGGATAGTTTTCTGCCAAGGAGTTTAAGAAAAAGTTTTAGATTAGATAGTACAAGACTGCGATTGTTGGGTTTTTTAACTTTTATGTATTTTATAGCACTGAATCCGAAAATTACCTTAATTTTTAACCATCATGTCAGGATATTTCGCAAATCATAAATTTTGAAATTTAAAGAATAACAAAAATCGAATACTATAAAGTAGAGGAGATGGTTGTGTTTTTTAGCTTTTGATAATTGATTTTTATGCACTTTTTAGCACTGAATCTGAAAATGACCTTCATTTTTAACCATCACGTTAGAATTTTTTTGCAAATCGCAAATGTGTAAGTTAATATATAGCGAAAGTCTCATACTATAAAACATATGTAAAACATTTTTTATTTTATTTTATTTGATTAGCAAATTTATTCGATATTTTTGCTTATCCTGGGATTCTTACAGCTAAACAGCTGAGTGGTCCGATGAGATGGGGGGAGGAAATTCAATTTTAACATTGAACTTCTTAACTTTGAAATTTGTAATTTGCGAAAAATCCTGATATGATAATTAAAAATGAAAGTCAATTTAGGATTCAGCGGTACAGACTATATAAGAATCAATTATCAAAAGCTAAAAAACATGACATAACCCAACTTTTACAGGCTTGTGCAATCTAATAATATTTTAAAATACGTATCATTTTGTAAAGAATTGAGGCTGTTAATTTAGAATAAATTTATTTAACAAAAATTCTGTTTTTTCTTTCTTCTTAAATGTTTATTACAAATTGTATATTTTCCATTAATATGCCAGAATGATTAAAGATTTCAAATTTATATTGCAATGTTAATTTTACTCCCAAACATTTTTTATATCTGACGAAATTATATTTCGACTAAATTTGTGAATGACCCCCAATTTGCAGCAAAAAATAGGCTCCAACTTTAAACAGCTATTACTCGGTCAATTTTAATCGTAGAATAACGGGACTTTTTTTGTATTACTTGTCAGTGTAAAAGGAAAATTTCACTAAATATAACTTATAGGACCGGGGGACCGTATAAAAATTTAAATTTCGTAATTTTTTAAGAAATGTTTTTATTGACCCAAATCGCTTTTAAAATATTTCTTTATCTGATTTAAAACATTTTTGTAATTGGAACTATATGTCTATGACTAACGGTTTAGGAATTAGCCATTGGACACCGTTGAGACCGGACACCCTGTATATATATATTCAGTGTGTTTGGGGACACTGTATTGTTGTAAATTTATTCATGCTATCACAATTTTTGTTGGTGGTCAGTAATGTTTAATTAATAGTTATATATATATATATATATATGTATATATGTTATAAAATTCATAAGATGCTCTCTAACCTTTTTTAATTAGTATACCTTCCCCTTAGTTGCTAATTGAATTTCTATATCTGCCCCAAGTAGTACTTCAAATCGTAAAAAACCCCATATCAAGTATAGCTTATTTTCGATAATCATCAGTGCAGGCTTATGTTCGACGTCTTGACACTTCTCAAACAGCATCATTTCTTGCCTACTTCAAATACCAATTTAATTCAGAAGTAACTCGCAACACATGGCCCAATTATCAAGTATTTATTTTATAACTTTTAAATCTCGGAAAGCATGAACACGTAACCTGCACTAAAGTGAAACCCAATTATCCAGGATTACGCTCGAGCATCTAATATAAAATCGTCTAAGGCTATAAATTATAATAAAATAGTTTCTTCAAGTACTGATCTTCTCTACTAGCCCTTCAATGACAAACTCCCTCCCTATGAGACATGATCATTCCATTTCTTCGGCAGGTGGGGAAAGGCAGAGCAGTCAATTGAAATGGTGGCTCCATCTATCAATTTCAAATTAAAATACAATAGCGGAACATTGAAGATATCATTTTTGTTTTGTTTTATTTATTATTTAGTTATTAAATAAAATAAGAGTAAATCATTTTTTTTATTATTGAAATCGGATTTTTAAAATTCAAATCTCACTAATGTTATCTAGTTTAGCTGCAGTGATAGCGTCTCCTTGCTAAAATTATGTAACTACAGAAATGCAATTGGAGCAAGATTTAGATAAATTTTGCTTTTTCGGCGAAAAATAAAAGTAAATAAAGTATCTAAAGCAGATTACTAAATTTTTTTCGTATTCGATTTCATAATTCTTTAACTTTAAACTATCTTAAAATTGGTGAAAAATAAAAGTAAGTAACGTATCTAAAGCCATATTACTGAATTTTTATTGTATTAGATTTCATAATTCTTTAACTTTAAACTATCTTAAAATTGTGTCATTTGTGCCTCCCCCCCCCCCTCATTATTTTTTAGGTCAATATTTTATTCCTATAATCGTTAGCCAAAATCTGTTCCGAGTCGTCATCAAAATTAGTCGAAGTTGGCCTTGAAAAAGGCCTTTTGGTTATAAAATCATTAGACATAGCGCAGGCTTAATCAAAATATCAAAACGAGGCAAATACGGATCCTATCGGTTCCTACTACATTCAATGTTCATGACATTCATTCCCTTCGTACCGCACGCCGCGATCACTCCCTACCTTTCCCCACCTGCTAAAAAAAAAATGGAATGATCCTGCCTCATAGGGAGGGAGTTTGTCATTGAAGGGCTAATATCTTCTTTTACAACTTTAAATTCACGCAGATTCCTACGAGCAGCCTTATGAACAGACAGGGTATTGCAGACTGCTCGGATTGAATCCGGCGGTTGCCGACTCGGATGACTGTGGCGTCCCGCTAATACGTCCTCTACGCCCAATAAAGCAATGTGTTTTTGAACTGTGTGTGTTTTTAAGTACGAATGCCGCCAGGCACGACTCCAAATCCTAGTTTTATAATATATATATATATAAATATATATTTTTATCGAGCTCGACAAAACGCCCACAATTTATACCTCTAGTCCAGAAATCCCTTTGATTATTATCCCACAAACGTATATTCCTTTGAGAAAATTGGTTACTACACTATAAAATAGCGATGTACAACCGGTGGCCCGCGAGGGGTTAACATGTGGCCCGCGAATTTCGTCAATTTATAACTGGAAAAATTGCAATTTTTGTCCATATGGTAGCAGTAAAAAATCGTGAATTTCGGCAATTTGCAGCGGAAAAATTGAAGATTTCGCCAGTCAGATAAGAATTTCGTTGATCGGGCGCGGAAGAATCGCGAACCTAATTGATAGGACACGAAAAAAATATGAATTGTTTCGGTAGAGCGCGAAAAAATATCAAATTTCGTCGATCGAGCTCGGAAAAATCGCGAATTTCGTTGGTCGGACACGGAAAAATCGTGAATTTTGTTGATGATGCACTGGAAAATTACAGATTTTTTGTAATTGGCTGCGAAAAAAGAGCGAGTTTCTTCAGTCGCGAGAAAAAAATTGTATATTTCGTCAGTGAGTTAAGAATCGTGAATTTTGTCGATGGGGTGCGGATAAATCAAGAATTTTGTAGATTAGGAGGGGAAAAATCTCAAATTTCGTTGATCGACTTTGGAAAAATCGCGTGTTTTGAGTGTTTATCGCGAGAAAAAATTGTTGACCAGGCGCGTAATAATCGAAAATCAATCGGGCACGGAAACGCCGTGAATTTCGTTGGTCGAGCACGAAAAAAATTGCGAATTTTGTAGGTCGGGAACGAAAAAATCGCAAATTTTGTCGGTCGGATACGAAAAAATCGCGAATTTTGTCGATCAGACACAGAAAAATTGAAAATTTCGTTGCTCCGGTGTGAAACAATCGCAAATTTCGTTGGTCGGGCACTTAAAAATCGCGAATTTTGTTGATCAGGAGCGGAAAAAACGCAAATTTCGTTGATCAGGCACAGAAAAATTTTGTCAATTTTGTTCATGATACGAGGAAAAATTGCAAATTTTGTTGGTCAGCTGCGAAAAAATATTGAGTTTCGTCATTCGCGAGAAAAAGTATTTCGCGTATTTCGTCAATTTGCAGCGGGAAAAAATTACAAATTTCGTCAATCGGTTAAGAATCGCGAAATTCGTTGATCGACAGCAAAAAAATCGTCAACTTCACTGATCCCCACGGAAAAATCGCAAATTTCGCCGATAGAACACGAAAAAATCGTGAGTTCTCTCAATCGGGCCCGGAAAAATAGCGAATTTCGTTGGTCAGGCACGAAAAAAATCGCGAATTTTGTCGGTTAGCCGCGAAAAAATCGCAAATTTCGTCGATCGGGAGCGGATAAGGGAATTTCGACGATCAGGCGAGGTAAAATTGCGAATTTTGTCGATCAGCTTCGTAAAAATTACGAAATTTCGGAAAAATCTCAAATTTCGTTAATAGATTCCTCCCCCGCCATAAAGTTCACTTTTTTTTTGGCGCTAGCCACTTTCATGTCTATGTTTGTTGTTTGTTTTTTAGCCCTTTTAATAAAACAAAATTTACTGCCCCGAATGAAGTCAAGGAATATTATCACTCCTTGAAAACAATCATTGCTATATCTCTCTTATACCATACAAAAGTATACTGTTGCTATGTCTTTGCCAACTGCAGGGCTGCCACAGACAACTATTTTTTATTCTTTTCACCTCAGTATTTTTCTAATATAAATTTTGAAGTATCTTTCTCTTGCAAATGTCGACTAAGTATGTGTTAAAAATTTCTGCTTTCAGAAAGTGCTGCCAGTTAGAATTTAAAAAAAGTCCTTCCGGCCAGTGCCGGGAAGAAGAGGTAGCTTTCATATTCCTTATTTTTTAAAAAGCCACCTTATATTATTCAAACGCACAAAGCTCAATTTAGTGGAAATCGGTTATAGGAGATTCAATACTAATTTTTATTAATACTAAATTATTATGAATGAGAATTTAGCGAAATTAGTCATCTTTATCCAAGCTGCTTTTATTTAAAATAACTTATATTTGGTTGCCAAATTCGGCGATACATTGAAGTAAGTGCCTGCCATTTTAAGACAACAAGGTGGATGAGGCTAACCAGTGAACTTGGTCGAGACCTTAGTAATTCCTGTGCACATGCTCACTCACATCGGAATCGGTTGATATATACGAGTGCTGTCGCAGGCAAAAAATGAGATTTTTAAAAATGTCACCCGCATTAGAAATTCAAACTGCTATATCTGAGCAATTTTTTAAGATAAATTCAAAACAAAAAATGCGCCGGAATCCTTGTATCAAGGTCAAATACTTAAAAAAGAAACCTTTTTCAATTTCTAATTTTTTTGCACCTTACTTTAAATATTTTTTTTTTTTTTTTTTTACTGGCCGCCATTTTGGAACAAGATGGCTGATAAAGCTGGCCAGCGAACCTGGGCAAGACATTGCTATATACTGTCCACATGCCTTCTTACATCGAAATAGGTTAATAAATACACGTGTTATCGCGTGACAAATATCAGATCGTTTCAAAATGTCAGCCATGCTAGAAATTCAAAGTGCTATAATTCAACCATTTTTTAACATATAGACGAAACAAAAACTGTTGCGGAATCTTTGTATCAAAGTCACACACATAAAAAAAAAAAATTTTCATTTTCCAATTTTTTGATACTTCATTTTAAATTTTAAATTAAAAAAAAAATTAATGTTAGCCCTTTTCAAACAAGATGGCGAATGAAGCTGGCCAACAAACTCGATCTAGACATTGGTATGTACTATGCACGCACCAAGTTACACCCAAATCGGTTCATAAATACGCCTGTTATTGCGTGACAAAAATCAGGTCGTTTCAAAATGTCAGCCACAATAGAAATTCAAAATGCTATAACTCAGCCATTTTTCTAGATATAGACGAAACAAAATCTGTTCCGGAATCTTTGTATTATGGTCAAACACATACAAAAAAAAAAAAAAAAAAAAAAAAAAATCTTTTTCATTTTCCAATTTCTTGGTATCTCATTTAAAATTTAAATTTTTTTAAATGGCCGCCATTTTGAAACAAGATAGCGGATGAAGCTGGCAAACGAACTCGGTCGAGACATTGGTATGTACTATGTATACACCAAGGTACATCCAAATCGGTTCATAAATACGCCTGTTATCGCGTGACAAAAATCAGGTCGTTTCAAAATGTCAGAAACGCTAGAAATTCAAAGTGCTATAACTCAGCCATTTTATAAGATATAAACGATACAAAAACTGTCCGGAATCTTTGTATCAAGGTCAAACACATAAGAAAAAAATATTTTTTAATTTTTAATTTTTTGGTACCACATTTCAAATTTTAAATTTTTTTAAAAATTTAAATGACCGCCATTTTGAAACAAGATGGCGGATGAAGCTGGCCAACGAATTCGGTCGAGACATTGGTATGCACTATGTATACACAAAGTTACATCCAAATTGGTTCATAAATACGCCTGTTATCGCGTGACAAAAATCAGGTCGTTTCAAAATGTCAGCCACGCTAGAAATTCAAAGTGCTATAACTCAGCCATTTTTTAAGATATAAACGAAGCAAAAACTGCTCCGGAATCTTTGTATCAAGGTGAAACACATAAGAAAAAATATTTTTTAATTTTCAATTTTTTGGTACCACATTTCAAATTTTAATTTTTTTTTAAATTTTTAAATGGCCGCCATTTTGAAACAAGATGGCGATGAAGCTGGCCAACGAACTCGGTCGAGACATTGGTATGTACTATGTATACACGAAATTTCATCCAAATCGGTTCATAAATACGAGAGTTACAGTGTGACAAATATCAGATATATATTCATATATATATATATATATATATGAATATATGTATATATATATATATATATATATATATATATATATATATATATATATATATATATATGAATATATGTATATATATATATATATATCAACTTTTGAACGGAGGGTGGTTTCGGGGTCTGATGGTCATGATTGATGAAAATGTACCAAAATTTTTTGAAATCGCTTTCCTCCGAACGGCTGCAATAGGTAGCTTTTTGTAATGAAAGCTACCTAATACACGCCAGTGGCAGCCCCGCAACTGAATTGGATATAATGACTGGGTAGGAGAACCTAGAGGGATAACCTCCCCCCCCTCTGAAACCATATTTTGTATCTGATTATAGACCCATAGTTCACCTCCCGAAACTGAATTCTCTCCGTGTTACTGATGTGGCCCTCGACAACCCAGACATTTTTGTAAGTGGCCCTTCTCTTAAAAAGGTTGTGCACCCCTACTATAAAACTACTTGGAAAAGTTTCAGATTATATGGTATGAAAATAAATTTTGTTTTATAAATTCTTCTTCAAACCTCCAAATATGTATTGATTTCGGGGGTGTCTAAACATAAAGAGCACTTTTTGGAATCTTTAGCATGTGGGATGAGGTAATTATATATTTTTAAGCGTAGTTATATTATATTTTTCTGCGTTATTATTATAATTTTTTTTCAGTAGTGTAAATTAAAAGAGGAAAAAAAGTATTACTTAATAGAATGATTCGGTCGTTACTTAGATTTTTTGAATGCTTTCTCGCAATAACAAAGAAGAAAAAAGTTGGATGAGCCAATAACAAAACTTTCTTCTATCTTATATATCTTAACATTTCAAAATGTAGTTACAAATGTCAATACTTTAATATTATTAGTTCAATACTATACAAACTTTGACATTCATCTTAAATTTCTGCTCCAGTTAATTAATCGGTTTAAAAATGAATTATTCTCGATCATGATAGTTATTACAATCAATAGTTTCCGTTATTCTGTTGTACATCAGCTGTTCGCGAATAGCTATCTTATCATGATGCGAAGTTCCCGCCGCTTAACGAGCTGCCGGTGAACGTGAACAATAGAATTACGAAAAATCGAGAAAATTATACAAAAATCGCTATTACAGTGCTCCTTTTCGTTAGAACATTTCCAAATTGAAGGAGGACCTGCTTGGCATAGTCAAAAACATACAAGAAAAAATTGGTTAAATTTTATGCATAACTTCATACACTTTTCGATGGTGCAATAATGAAAGTGGCACAAATATCGCTATTACATCGTCCCCTTCCGTCGCAATTTTCCCAAATTAAGGTAGGACCTGCATGCCATAGCCAAAAACTTAAAAAAAAAAGGCTCAATTCTATGCATAACTTCATACACTTTTTGATGGTACAATAGCGACATATGGGCACACGGACAGACAGACATTTTCTATAAATATGTTTTGGGGGGATCTCTGACCCCTAAAACGTGTAAATTCGTCGAAAAGCGGAAGTCGAAAAAAAAAATTTCGATTACATTACTTTATTCTATTGAAGATAGAAAAAAGTAACGAGCCAGTGAAATTGTAATTGTCGTTAAAACATATATTTAGAGTATATTTTAGGAATTTTAAGGCTGTTCTTAAATCGAAAAGGGCAACTTTCTGACATAAGTTTTAATTTATTTTTGTTCAAAAATGCATGAAACTAGCTGGTGTTGTTGTTCAGAAACTATGTCATTGAGCTGTTTTTTCCATTTTGTTGCAAACGCAATAGATTTTTCAGAAAATAGTGCCAAAATGGGCGTTTTGAACCGAATTTCCGGGCGAAGGAAGAAAGGGCTCTCAAGAGCGGTCGAAAAACGTATTTGTCACGTGATCAAATTCGCTTATAACTCAATAGGTAATTAGTTGGTTGGTTGGTTGTATTTATGTCGGCCAATTATCTGCACGTGGGATATGGGCCCTAAGGGGGGGAGTGCCTTCCGTGGAGGTCTTTCTAAGGGAACCTAACCCGTATTAACGCTTGGAGAACCAAGGTTCGAAGAAAACCACGAAAACTCCGAACGATTAGGCCGACGGGCGCGATTGGGATCGAACCCAGCACCTCCCATCTACCAGCTTCGAGAGCAGAACCTCTCGGCCACTGGTGGGCCCAATAGGTAATTGATTGATCAAAAAACGGAAAAAACAGTTCAATTCCAAATCGCTTCCATGGCCAGGCTTTCCAATTTTACGTTCCAATTTTTTTGTTGAGCAGAGCAGTTAAGAACAGCCTTAACATAAACTTCAAATCTAATTTTTTAAAAGCGCTGATTTACTCGTAAAATGCCACTTCCTTTTGAGCTTTAATATGAAACTAGCAGGGATGACCGAGCTAAGCTCGGTCAAAATTAGCTTTGTGTTCAATTCGATATTTTATTCTCACTGTATCATTCTTGCTGTTTAGATACAATTGGCTTGATCCTGAGACATTGTGACCCAAAATGACCCACTAACCGATTTTTTTTTTCGAACATGAGACCTAACCAATGCTCTTCTCGAACCCGAAAACGATAGAATACAAAATTTAGTCAAAATCGTTAGAACCGTTTTCTAGATAAAATTAGCTTGACCCACTGTCACCCAAAAGGGACCCACTACTCTAAATTAATAGAACATATGACCTATCCCAATGGTCTTCTCATGCCCAGAAACTATATAAAATAAACTTTTGTCAAAATCGTTTGAGTCGTTTTTTAGATACAATTATCTTGACCTTCAGCGACCCAAAAATGACCCACTAAACGAATTTTCTCGAACTTATTCTCGAACACTTAGCCCAATGGTCATCTCATGCCCAGAAGCGGTATATTACAAAATTTTGTCAAAATGTTTTGAGCCATTTTTTACATTCAATTAGCTTGACACCTGACCCATTGTGACCCAAATTGACCAACTAATCAAATTTTCTTGAACATACGACCTAGCCCAATAGTATTTTCGTGCCCGAAAACGATAGAATGTAAAATTTCGTCAAAATCGTCAGAGCCGTTTTCTATATAAACTTAGCTTGACCCACAGTGGCCTAAAAATGACCCACTAATCGAATTTTCTCTAACATGTGACTTAGCCCATTGGTCTTCTCGTAATCCAAAACAGTAAATTACAAAATTTAGTCAAAATCGTTATAGCTGTTTTTTATATAAAATTAGTTTGACCCGAAGTGACCAAAAAATGACCCATTAATCGAAATTTCTCGAAAATGTAACCTAGCCCAATACTTTTCTCGTGCCCCAAAACGGTTGAATATAAAATTCAGTCAAAATCTACTGAACCGTTTTTTAGATACAATTAGCTTGACACTGATCCATTATGACCCAAAAATGACCCACTAATCAAATTTTCTCCAAAATGTGACTTGACCCAATGGATTTCTCATGCTCAGAAACGATATAATACAAAATTTTGCCATAATGTTTTGAGCCATTTTTTAGATACAATTAGCTTGACCCACAGTGACTCAAAAATGACCCACTAATAGAATTTTCTCGAACATGCGACTTAGCCCAATGGTCTTCTCATGCCCAGAAACTATATAATACAAAATTTTGTCAAAACATTTTGAGTCTTTTTTAAGATTTAATTATCTTGACCCTGACCCATTGTGACCCAAACCAAATTTTCTTAAACATGCGACCTAGCCCAATGGTATTCTCGTGCCCGAAAACGACAGAATACAAAATTTCGTCAAAATCGTTTGAGCCGTTTTCTAGACAAACTTTCCTTGACCCACAGTGACCCAAAAATGACCTACTAATCGATTTTTCTGGAACATGTGACTTAGTTCCATGGACATTTCATGCCCGGAAACGGTATATTACAAAATTTTGTCAAAATGTTTTGAGGTTTTTTTTAGATTCAATTAGCTTGACCCTGACCCATTGTGACCCAAATTGACCTTCTGATCGAATTTTCTTGAACATGCGAGCTAGCACAATTGTATTCTCGTACCCGAAAGCGATAGAATACAAAATTTCGTCAAAATCGTTAAAACCGTTTTCTAGATAAAATTGCATGTCCCACAGTGACCTAAAAATGACCCACTAATCGAATTTTCTCTAACATGTGACTTAGCCCATTGGTCTTCTCGTAATCCAAAACAGTAGATTACAAAATTTAGTCAAAATCGTTATAGCTGCTTTTTATATAAAATTAGTTTGACCCGAAGTGACCCAAAAATGACCCACTAATCAAAATTTCTCGAACATGTGACCTAGCCCAATAGTTTTCTCGTGCCCAAAAACGGTTGTATATAAAATTTAGTCAAAATCGATTGAGCCGTTTTTTAGATATAATTAGCTTGACCTTGATCCATTATGACCCAAAATGACCCACTAATCGAATTTTCTCGAACACATGGCCTAGTCCATTGGTTTTCTTGTGCCCGAAATTGGTAAAATACAAAATTTAGTCAAAATCGTTAGAGCCGTTTATAAGATAAAATTTACACACACACACACACACACCAACACATACATACACACAAAATTTTTGCTCGCATTATAGTCTATACCCCTATTATAAAGAGGAAAAAATTGTTTATTTGTAGGAGGTAAGCTCAGGAACTACCGAACCGATTCCAAAAGTGATGGTATCAAAATGATGGTGTTAGTCCAACTTAGAACATAGGCTATATCTTATGTCGGTGCCACAACCCCAAAGGGGGTGCAGGAGCAAAAAACGTTCTAAAAATGCGATTTTTGCGTTACTGAAGGGCCTAGAAATATGAAATTTGGAATATTAGTTACTTGTAAGATATAAATGTTGTCTAAGAACAGTTCTTAAACAATTCGAAATTTAAAAGGGGTGAAAATGCACAAAAAGCGTTCTAAAAAACGTTCTAAATGGTAGTTTCTACATAATCTCAGGAAATACCAAACCGATTTAAAAAGTAATGGTATCAAAATGATGGTGTTAGTCCAACTTAGAACATAGGCTATATTTTATGTCGGTGCCACTACCCCAAAGGGGGTGCAGGAGCAAAAAACTTTCTAAAAATGCGATTTTTGCGTTACTGAAGGGCCTAGAAATATGAAATTTGGAATATTAGTTACTTCTAAGATATAAATGATGTCTAAGAACAGTTCTTAAACAATTCGAAATTTAAAAGGGGTGAAAATGCACAAAAAGTGTTCTAAAAAACGTTCTAAATGGTAGTTTCTACATAATCTCAGGAAATACCAAATCAATTTAAAAAATATTGGTGTCAAAATGATAGTTACAACGTTTGCTCCAAGATAGGTTAAGTTTTATGTCGGTGCCACTTCCCCAAAGGGGGTGCAGGAGCAAAAAACGTTCTAAAAATGCGATTTATGTGTTACTGAAGGGCCTAGAAATATTAAATTTGAAGTATCAGCTATTTATTAGATATAAAGGATTTCTAAGAACAGTTCTTAAACAATTCGAAATTTAAAAGGGGTGAAAATGCGCGAAAAGCGTTCTAAAAAAAGTTCTAAATGGTGATTTCTACACAATCTCAGGAAATACCAAACCGATTAAAAAAATAATGGCGTCAAAATGATGGTGAAAACCCTTGCTCCAACATAGGCTATGTTTTATGTCGATGCAAGTACCCCAAAGGGGGTGCAGGAGAAAAACGTTCTAAATTGCGGTTTTTGCGTGACGGAAGGGCCTTGAATCGTGAAATTTAGAATGATAGTTAGTTATAAGATATCAATGATCTCTAAGGACAATTCCTAAAAAAGTCGAAATTTAAAAGGGGGCGTCAAAATGCGCAAAAAGCGTTGTGAAAAACGTTCTAAATTGCGATTTCTAGCAATCTCAGTAAATACTGAACCGATTTCAAATATAATGGTGTAAAAATGATAGAGACAGATCTTGCTCCAAGGCCTTATTTTATATCTGTTTCCACTACCCCAGAGGAGATGCAGGAGCAAAATGAGCGAAAAGCGTTCTAAAAACGTTATAAATGCCGATTTGTCACCAATATCTCAGGAAGAATCAAACTGATTTCAAAAGTAATGGTAAGAAATTGATGCTGACAGCCTCTTCTCTAACATAGACCCTATTTTAAGTCGGTATCACTATCACCTAGACGTTTCATGAACAAAAAAGCGTTCCAAATTTCGATTTTTGTGATCGGTAGGGGCTAGCAACTTAAAATTAGGCAAGGTACATATTTATTACATATAAATGATCTTTAAGAACAGTTTCGAAAAAATTGGAAATTTAAAAAGTGGTGAAAATGCGCGAAAAGCTTTCTAAAAACGTTCTAAATTGCGATTTCTACTCAATCTCAGGAAATTCCAAAGCTATTTCAAAAGTAATGGTTGCAAATCAATGGTAACAGTCCCTGCTATAACATAGGTTATATTTTATGTTGCTGTCACTACCATCTGAGGGTTGTAAAAGCAAAACATGTTCTAATTTGCGTTTTTTGCATAACTGAAGGTTCTAACACTTTGAAGTATGACACGGTATTTACTTACAAGATGCAACTGCTTTCTAAGAACTGCCGAAAGAAAATTTCAAATTTAAAAAAAGATGAAGTGAGCGAAAAGCGTTATAAATTATAATTTTTATGTAATCTTATCAAATACCAAACCGATTAAAAAAATAATGATGACAAATTGTTGGTGATAGAACCTGCTCAAACATAAGCTATATTTTATGTCTGTGCCACTACCACCAGAGGGTTGCAGGAGCTAAAAACTTTCTAAATTGCGATTTCTGTGATACTGAAAAGGCTAGAAACTTTAAATATGGCATGGCAGTTACTTATAAAATATAAATGCCCTCGAAGGACTGTCGAAAATAAATTCGAATTAAAAAGGGGTGAAGTGAAGGGGAGGTGCGAAAAGCATTCTAAAAAAGTCCTAGATTACGATTTCTCCGCAATTTCAGGGAATATAAACCAAATATAAAAGTAATAGTTGCGAATCAATGGTAACAGTCTCTGATCCTACACAGGCTATATTTTATGCCGATGATTCTACCACCTGGGGTTCACAGGAGCAACAAACGCTCTAAAAAAGGCCTTTAAAAACTTTCTAAATTACGTTTCTGTGGAATATTAGGAAATAACAAACCAATTTCAAAATTAATGTTGGCAAATTAATGGTGACAATTCCTATTTCAACATAGCTCTTTATGTTGAGAGATGTGGTAGGACTTGGAATTTGACATGATGGTTAATTTTAAGATGTAAGAAGATGGTTTCTAAAAAATTCAAAACTTCAAATGAATAGTGAAATGAGCGCATTAATTGAGCATAAAAGTTTCAAAATATTTTCTTAATTATTATTATTTAGTTTTATTTCGTTTTATTAATTTAAGTCTCATTTCTGCCTTATGCAGTGTAACAATGACGTTTAATCAAACTGTGTTTTAAATAGTAATTTTTAAGTAATAAGTACCTTTTAATAAAATAAAATATTACCTTTTAATAAAATAAAAATTTAGTTAGTACGTTTTAATAAAAATTAGACATATAAATATCACTTGGCATATTTCAAATATTACGCGAGCAAAGCCGCGGGGTTTGCTAGTATAAGATAAATTGCCTTCCTATGGTTCAATATCCTGTCAAAAAAATTTTTTAAATATCTTTTTAATACAATGGATTTTCTATATTAACAACGCAACGTTAATAGAAGTTTTGTTCTCTTCGTATATGTAAACATATTTGTAAGCTTTCAAAAAATACAAATATATAACAAAATAAATAATAAATAAAATAAATAAAACATCTATGCTTAGTTAATCCCCATTAAAGTTCATTTCGTTTTCGCTTTCTCTCATGGTGAAAGAGAAACATTCTTCAAGAAGTCCGAGTGATGAAGAAACAGTATTAGGTTCGCGCAAAAAGGAAAGCAAAAAACATTTCTTGAATCGCAAGGCTAACATATTTATCCTCCTTTCTCTTCTTGCTTTCTTGTTTCATTTGCATCTTTATCTGTAATGACCTTGATTGCACTCATCGCCAGAAGCTATGAGACCAGCAAGATTATGTAAAAGAAGCAGACGAAAGACAAAAATTTCTGAGACTAACTATTCTGTACTCACAAACGGGTGGACAATCGTTAAATTAACCCTTTGCTCGAGGTGGTGAAGAAATCTTATGCCATCCGCATCCCCAATCACAGCTAATTTCACTTTTCAAGGTCGCCCTCCGAATTATATATTAGAACTAGCACGTTTCATTCGCGATTATCGTTTTTTTATGTTTTTAATGTCAAATTTTTAGATGAGCGGGTTATTTTTTAACGGATAGTGTCTACTGACATATGACAGATGTATTTTTGCCATCGGCCAGTGAGAAATATTTTTTCTAACAAACAGTTTCCTATTTATGATATAGAATACAAAACTATAGCTTTGATCATTTGTGAAAAAACTGTATTGTCTTTTCATTTGTAAGATCTTTTTGGATTAATTGGGCGGGGCTTTTCCTTCCCAAACAATGAATACTACAATACAGGCAATACCATCAAGATAGTCATCTTTAGTCGCAAAATTCTGATTATACAAAAATAGTCAAATTACATTTTTAACTCATTTATGATAGTGCAAAATAGTTCGAAAATGATAAAGTGGAGTATTTTGTATCCTGCATTTTTAATCCTCATTGTTCTTTCATTATCAAACAGTCAGAGAACAATTAACACAGAAACGTCTGAGGCAGAACAGAAAGTGGACACTTCGGTGACAGTTGGTCAAGCTCGTCAAGATTGGATGAAATTCGAACAAGATTTGAAGAAAGGCGTCGCAAAAATTTTACGAAAGGCTATGCCTGTTGTGATGAAAGAAGTTTACAAGAAAGAAGTGTCTGCCCCTTGCCTGGGAGCATTGCTGAGTTTTGTAAAAGGTCTAAAAGACGCGAAAGTATGGGCATATAAAAGTAAGTAATTTTAAATAATTCATTGCAATATATTTTAGACTTTTGTATCCAAATTATGAATTAAAATGTTTTTGTATATTCATGTTAATCGGGCGCAGGTGATAAATCGCTAAATATTGTTCCCATCGAAATCATTTGGGCTGCATTCATTTCATTTAAGATCTAAAATTTTTACTTACTTCATTTAAAATACATATATTGCACCTACTACATATTTAAAATATGCAAATGGGAATTTCGTTTCTGCTGCTTATAAATTGAAATCTGCTGAATGGATTTATTTGGAACTTGCAGTATTATTAGCCCCCCCGGTACGGTATGCTATTTCTTTCTCGCAGCTTATTTTGTGTCGTCTTCAAAAAATAACGTTACCTTACAGAAGCCAGACGTAAAACAAAGCAGTACGATTAAATACTCTCTATATTTTTTTAACTTCTAAACATCGCACATTTTGAATTTTTATACCGTCGTATTGGAAAAAAAAGTACTTTTAAATGCAATTTGTTTGAAAACTGCATCTTCATTTGTTTTTGAAATATTAATTTTTTTCTAGTTTTAGTGACATTTGTTTCATTTTGGCAGCTCAAGTACTCCATTTCTGTAGAAAGTAAAGGAAAAATAGTTGGAAAATAGCAATTATATATTTTTGTTGCCCCTTTCTCATAAAAACTGAAAAAAAAAGTAATTAAAATGCGTGCTTTTTTGAGAAAAATATAAATGAAGGATTTATGATAAAACATGTAGCTATTATAAACTATATTTAATTTTAAGTATCTATATTAATGTAAATGACGTCATTTTACATAAAATAAAAGAGTGTGCATTAAGTCTTAAAACTGAAATATGTTTTGCACTACAGGAGAGTCCCGATTACCCGTGTCCCACTTAACCGAGTTATTTTCTTCTGGTGGACTGGTGGCTTCTATTATTATGAAACAGTCATTATAAATGAAGCGTTAGGTGAAGATGAAAGAGCAGTCGTAAAAAGTTAGAACTCTGATTTTCTGGTCAGAATGGGAAAAAAATATGGCCATAATTTTTTTTTTTTTTTGAAAAAAAAAATTACGATTCTTCACCTAACGCTTCATTTATAATGGCTGTTTCATAATAATAGAAGCCACCAGTCCACCAGAAGAAAACGGAGTAATGGAAATGTCGGGGGCGACACTAAATGCTGAAAAAGCAGAACTCCTGTTCTCTAGTTTAGATATTTTTTCAGGGAAGGTTTTAGTATATTGCATGTTGTTTTACGTTGCTCTGTTATAGAATTATAGGGGAGAGTGCTATAATAAGGTGAATCAAATAACAAAACATTATCTTCTTTAAAAAGTTCTACTGGACTGATTTTGATGCTATTTGCATTGACAGTTAGATAATTTTTAAGGATGTTTTTTAAAATATTGTATATATATTTTTTTTTTTACGTTGATTAGTTATAGAATTATGAGGAAAATTTATCATGAGGTGAACCAGATTAAAAAAATTAGCCATTTTATTAAATTCTATTTCACTTATATTCATGAGATTCGCATTATTAGGGATGGCAGTTTTTCATAGATGGTTTTAGTATATTGCTTATCGATTTATTGTTTTTTACGAAATCATGCTGTAGCCAATCAACTAAAAGAATTGATTTTTAACAGCGCAAATTTTGTCTGACACAATGGAAAATTAAATAGCACAACGCCATTCTCAGTAATGTTAAACATTCCAGATAAAAGTCCATATTGCTTCATAACACAATGTCAGATTCACTGATATATTTCGTTTGATTCAAGATTCGGTTCAAAATCCAATCGACCAGCATAGCGGGCAAAGCCTGCTAGTATATTTATAAAGCACACCTTTCACTCCTTTCTTTTGAAATACAGAAAAAAGGGCCAAAAAAATTAATAATAAACAAATAAATAAATAAGAATAAGAAGAAATAAGAAGAAAAAGTATTAACGCCATAAACCAAAATATTATATTTTATTCAATATTTTGATTCTAATTTAAGGATGCGAAAAATAAACTCTAGGCGGGACTTGCGACCAGCTAACGTAAAAGTTCCGAATGTTTTCACATCAATAATCACTGCTACTTAGTATTTGATGGCAGAGTTTAAAAAAACTTTATGTCATAATAATGAGGAATTTAGAGAAGGTTCGTTCATTAAAAGATTTTAAAAAAGTATTTTAAAAAATATTTATTTTAATTAATAGGTAATATTGTATATTTATCAGTTCTTATAAAATAAATAGCTGTGTTGCATACACATTCTGATTCCCGTGAGAAAAAGAAATCCAATATTATTGTACATTTTAAAAATGCTTATTAACTTAATTTTATTAAATAACTAGCTGATCCGCCCGGCGTTGCCCGTGCCCGTGATAACAACCTTAAACGCTTCTTACTTTTGAATTATTTTATATTTTTAATTCGATTTTTCCTGAAATTGTATTTTTAAATGAAAAAATCACGAAAGAAAATGTTCCTTTTTAGAGGTAAAAGCGTTCGTAAGAAGACATTTTCATTTGAGTAACAGGATTTCACCTTTCGTTACAAAGTATTATTTTTCGCAAAAATGTAATACATTTCATAATCTATAATTGTCCAAATGCTTAAGATTTAGATATGTTATATAAAATTCGTGCCTGCTGGCTGTGTAAAAAATCGGTAAAAAAAAAAAAAAAAAAAAAAAAAAAATAGAAAACAGGAATTCTGCTTTTTCAGAATTTAGTGTTGCCCCCGATGAAAAAAAAAATATATATATATGTATATAAATATAGATAGTACAAAACATATATCAGTTTTAAGACTTTAAAGCGACATTTTTATTTTATATAAACTGACGTCATTCGCATCCTCTGAAGAAATCCTCATTTACGATCGAGTCTTAAACAACATCTACAGTAAAGCATTCATAGGACGTCACTATCGCTGAATATTCCATAAGTGAAAAAAAAACAGATGTCGTCACTCAAGAAACTCGACTAAAAAAAAAAATCGGCTATCTGATGATTTTTATGCCTTCATTTGTTTGTAATATAGATAATATAGTTAATTAAATATAGTTTATAATAGCTCCCTGATTTATCAGAAATCATTCATTTATATTTTTTCATAATGGCTCGCATTTTAGTTACTTTTTTTTTAGTAGTTATGAGAAAATGGCAACAGAAAGGTATAATTACTATTTTCCGTTTACTTTCTACAGAAATGGAGTACTTGAGTTGTCAAAATTAAACAAATGGAGCTAAAAAAGTACAAAAAAATTGAATATCTCAAAAATAATTTAAGATGCAGTTTTCAAACAAATTCCATCAAAAAATACCTTTTTTTTTTTTCCAAAAAGACGGTATAAAAATTGAAAATGTGCGATTTTTAGAAGTTTAAAAAATTGCAGTAGAATATTTAAGAGTAGAATGATACATATACTTTACGGCTGGCTTATACAACGGAACGTTATTTTTTGGACACGAGATTTTAATAGCTGGAAGAAAGAAATAGCATACGGGGGCTAAAAAACTTATACTTAGCGGTGAAAGGGGTCGAAATAACTGCAACGGGATCTTTCCGGTTGCAGTGTGTGTAATTAGGCGGCGGGGGCGATTCAGCGTTTAAAAAATACATTTTTTTTTGTCGTTCAAAGCCTGTGTATGATTTTCAAGCTCAGATATTGATATAGAGTTCTAAAAAGCAGTGTTTTCTTCGGTTATTTTTCTTTTTAATTTTTTTCTCCTCATGTACAGAACATGTGGCAAAATTTTTGAAATTTGAATTCATTACTTCCCTCATATATGTTATATTTTCTGAACTAAATTTTTGAGTTAAAACAATTTGTTTCAGCCGACTGTGTGCAATTTTTGTGTTAAAGTATTGAAACTTATCTGTAAAAATCATTGTTTTGCGCATATTTATTTTCTTATTTATTTTGACATCGAAATCCTGAGTGAAAGTTTATGATTTTCAAACTAATTTCTTCACCCTTAAATCCAATTATACTTGAACCAAATTGATGCTCGATCATTAGATAAAAGGATAGTTAGTATATAGTATTAAAATTTCAGAACTATAGTATAAAATAAGGTGTATTTATTCTTTTAAACAAAATGTGCTTAATGTTAATTCCACGGCAAAATGTGTGGGAAAAACGAAAAGTGACTTCGGAGAAGGAATTTTTTTCAAAGGGTCAATTTTCGTTTTTTTGAAGTGGTTTGAAGTATTTTAAAGAGAATTAAAAGTATATACTGTTTGGTGTTTTCGTTTTTTACGTACTTTGATCTTTGCAGTAATTTTGAAATATGTCGGGAAAAGAGAGTGAGGGAGGGGCGGAAATCGCGCGGTAATCTACAAGCTTAAATAATAGTCATATCATCCGAACACTTTTAAAGTTTTAGAATTTGAAAACATAATGTTTTCATAGCCTGTCTGAAAAAATTGGGAAAAAATATTGATATTTATTGGTAAAAGTTCTCGTTCTTTTATTCACTAGGTCTATTTCAGTAGTTAAATACTTCTTGCTGTTCGAATTCTTTGAGATTTTCAGCGGTTATAAATACGAAGGTTATGCACCTCATGATAAAAATTCGTAAAAAAATATTTATATCTAGTTTAAGAAGAAGTGTGTTTTCTTCTCTCTTTTTTTTTTGCATCGGTTCAATTAGCATAACAAAATAAATAGCTCTTACCATCCGAATTCTATGAAATTTTAATAGGTCATAAATATAACTGTATCCCAGAGCTCTTTTTAAATTTCTTGAAAAAAAAAAAATTATTTAGTAGTGAAAACTTGAGCCGAATGCGTGCACACATTTTATTTTGTAAAAAATTCTTCTGCACGTCCGAACGTTACAAAATTTTTGTAGGTGATGTAAATATGTTCTTTTGAGATGTTCTAAAAAATTGTTTTGAAATACGAACGTTCAGTTACTTTTAGCGTAGAAAAAGTATCGTCTCCGGGAGGCGCGAAGTGACCTGCGTTAGCCGGTGTAGTTAAAAGAGTTAAAATTCATATTTTTTAAAACCAATTGCACCATCGATTAGAAGAAAGATCGAGCTTTAAGAAAAAATGTTTGGTTTGTAAGTACCTCTAAACTTGCGCTCTGGACAGGCGTTGTCATAAGGGAGTGGGATTATTTTTCTGGAAAACGACTCTTTTAAAAAAATTTTTCAAACGATTAAAAGCGATATTTTTTCGAACTGATTGCGGCATTTGAGTCGTGAGAGTACGATATTTCGTAATATGTCTTCCAATTTTAACCGTACCGAGCGGTTTGGTCAACTTACGTTAAAAAAAGTATGAAAAATACAAAGAAAACCACGCGCTCAGTTTTTCATTTCCTCCCGATACGTAAATCGTGTTCTAGGCATGAAAAAAAAACATTTTTGCCAGATAAATTCTTTTATTTTAGTTGTTTAGTGATATGTTTGAATCGCTATATTTCAAAAATAATTAACTCAAAAATAATAGTATATTATTTTCCTTAAATTCAATTCTTGTAAATAGTGGTCAATAATTTTCCACATAAAAGTAAGGAGTTTAAATCATTCTCGTTGGTTAAACGTAAGTCTGAAAAAAATCTACCATGCAATGATTTCTAAATGTTAACATTTGTAAAAAAAAAAAATAATAATAATAATAATAATTGATTCATGCAACTTAAATATATGAAAATAAGTTTTTAATTCTTTCAATTTTCTTGGGAAATTTAATTTAATCATGATTTTTTTTTCATACTCTATTTAAAGTGAAAATAATTTTTCTCTTCGCTTTTAATCGATTTACACCAAAATGTATAAAACGTAATTTCATGTCAAAGACTAACTGAATCAGAAGTTTGATAAAAATCCGTGCATCAGTTCTGGAGATTGAGCTATTTTGGAAGTCTTGCAAAATGCTGCATAGCAGCGCCACCTGTTGAGCGATTTACATCAAAAACTAATCAGCTCCAATTTATATCAGGGACTAACTGAATATAAATTTTTATTAAATTCCGTGCATTAGTTCTTGAGATAGAGCAGAATCTCTGACCCCTAAAATGTATAAATCCGTCAATTAAAATTCGTGCATTACCGGTTGTGATAGAAGCTATAGTAAAAATTCTGAAAAATGCAGCATAGCAGTGTTACCTGTTGAGCGATTTGCACCAAAACATAAACAGCTCTAATTTATATCAAGGTATACGTAAATCTGAAGTTTGTTGAAAATCCAAACATTAGTTCTTAAGTTAGAACTACTGCGAGATTCGCAAAAAATGGAGCATAGCAGTGCCACCTGTTGATTGATTTACACTAAAGTGGATAAAACTTCAATTTATGTCAAAAACTAACTGAATCTGGAGTTTGATGAAAATGCGTACTTTAGTTCTGGAGATCGAGCTATTGTGGAAATCGTAAAAAATGCTGCATAGCAGTGCCACCTGTTGAACGATTTACACCAAAATCTAATCAGAACCAAATTATATCAGGGACTAACTGAATATAAATTTTTATTAAATTCCGTGCATTAGTTCTTAAGATAGAGCGTCCACAAAATTTATGTCACATACAGACAGAGCGACAGACAGACCTTTTGTAAAAACGTGTTTTTCGGAATCTCTGACCCCTAAAACGTGTAAATCCATCGAAATCCGAAAATCGAAAAATTTCACGAATCCAATACTTTCTTCATGTACCGATAGAAGAAAGTAAAAAGTAAGTTTTATGATAAATTGAAAAACGGTATCCAATCAAAAGTTTAAAAATGGAATCTGAAATTTAATTCGTGAATTTTAGTTCACGTTGCTAACAAAGCGTAGCAACAGAGTGAAAAATTATCCAGGCCAGGGTTCGAACCTGGGTCATTAGTTTACCAATGACCCAGGTTTCCAATGACCAGATACAGCAAATATGGCAGTAATAACCAGAATAAAAAATTCGTAACTTTGTCAATGCACAAGATATCAAATCCACTTAAATTTAATATAAATCTTCTTAATATTATCTGCAACTTTTCTATTGACAACTTTTTTGATATAGGGCAAACAACTCTTAGAGAAAATGGGAGGGGGGGGGGGGTTGTTGAAGAAGAAAAAAAGTTGTAACTACACAAATTCACATGATATAAATTCAGCTTAAATTTATTATACATCTTCTTAATATTACCTAGGAGTTTTTGATAGAACCAACTCTTACAGGAAAAAAAAACCGGATGTAGAAGACAACAAAATCACATTTCCGTTAATCCACTACTAAGGCGATAAAAAAATATCATTGGCGCGATGGAAATTTTTCACAACCCTCAGAGATGCTCTATGTAGGGTTGCATTATTAAACACGAACTTTTCTCATTAAAAAGAACCTCAGAATTTAAAATATAATGTGTGGTTCATTTAATGAAACAATCACCACAAGGTTTAAATTTATTATATAAATCTTCTTAATATTATCCATAACTTTTGTAGTAGCAAGTTTTTGATAAGATGAACTGTACTAATGAATGATATCACTAAAAATATTCACAAGGGATGAAAAAAATCGTGGTGAAAAAAATATCGTATTAACATCATTCTGATGACAGCGATTCTTGCGGAAAAATGAAAGTAAAAACTTGTCAAAACAGGCAAGCAAAATTGTTAATATGCGTTTATCTCTAAGCTTTATTTAGTTTTTGTTGGCGAAATCAGTACTTAACTTCGAAATCTATGTATTAATGAAACATAATATTGTAATTTAAAAAATAACAAAACTTGCATAAATCTATGTGTAAAATGTTCTAATAATATTAGTTTTTCATTAAAGGTAAAGAGCTTTTCTGTTTTCGTTGGTTGTCCTTAACTTTTTTCCAGCATTGTAGTTTTTAAAAATTTCAACAAAAAGGTATTCAATGCCTTTCTTATAAAAATAGATAATGTAGTATAATTTAAAGACGGAATATATTAGCAATAAAATATTTAGCTGTATATATATATGTATAGCTATAAAATGTTTTACTAAGATTTACGCATATTTTCGATTTTAATTTATTTTAGAGTCATTTTTTGTTGTAGGTAGGAAAGGGATGGAGCGTAAAAAGAAGATGGAATTAAGAAATCATATGAATATTTTTAACCCCGTGACATAAATTTGTTTTAAATGCAGTTTAGTATTTTAAAACGACGTAAAGTATAAACAGATTTTATTTAAGACTCCTTTTGAAAGTAAGAACTGCCTTTACTTTCATTGAAGTTTTTCTGAAATAAGATTTAATAGTTTGATTAAATATATATATATATGTAAGTTTTCCAGCAATACTTTTTTAGTTTAAAAAAAATTAACGTAGTGTTTGAAATAATTTTTTCCTCTTTTTTTTCCTTCCTTTTTCTTTTTTTTTTATAATTCCAAAACAAACATTTGAAAATTTCATCTTTTAATTAATATTAAAAAGAACTCAAAAGAGTTTCAATTGACTTATTTCTTGACTTTCTGTGAGAGAGAGATAGATAAAGAGGGTAACAGCTGGCTTCGCCCGCTAGTGATCACCTAATTACATCGCGACCTCAAATTTATACGAATCTCTGGTTTGAGTGCCCGCTATCTACGGCGGCATATACCAAATATGTTACGCTGGCGCTTGAAAATATTTTAGTTCCACATTCCACCGCATTACCGTCAGGGGTGAATTCTATTCTAAACAAACTTTTTCTTCGAACGAATCTCCAGCACGGGTCGCCGCTGTCTACGGTACCATTATAAAGTAGTGCTGCCCAGCGCGGGAAGATATTTTACTGCCTCCACCGCCAGGGACCGCTTTCTGTTCCAAACGAACCTTTTTCCAAAAGAATCTCCCTCATTCAAGTTGAATAAAGCAATGTCCATTAAAATAGTGTTCGCAGAATCCGAGAAAAGAATTCGACGATACTCTTCGAAAATAGTGGTAAATGAAGGGTACATTTTTCAAATGAAAATCAAATTTAAAAGTAATTGCTTAAGAGGCGCAAATGCCAACACAATGAAAAAGAGATTCCATGCCGGTACTCGAACCCGGGCCATCAGTACAGCGCACTGACGTTCTACCGACTAAACCCCACGGAACGATACCCAGCCTGGAAAATTTCTCACTATTATATGTTGGCAAGGCTACAAAACCAAATGCAGCACAAGATGGAATATTTATTGTGAGCCACCGACCTGGGGCGAGTCCCGGCATGGAATCTTTTTCACTGTGTTGGCCATTTGCGCCTCTTAAGCAATTACTTTGAAATTTGATTTTCATTTGAAATATTGTATGCAAGGCGAATGTTTCGCTCTGGAATAATTTCCATGTATTAATATTGATGGCTACATTTAGGAAAATATACTTTCATCTATATTTTTCACCATATAGAGTAAATTAAAATTTTAGACATTTCAAGGCCCACAGAATCCGAAAATAAACCAGGAATCTGTCGGAACAATTGTGGAAATTTAGATTTTAATCGTAAGCTGGTGACTCAACTTAACTGTATGCCACCAGATTTTGTCCCACTGATTTTGGCAGCATATACATCTACCCTTCTAGTAAATTTAATCAATTATCTTTAATATTAACGGGAATTGATAATTTACGGGCGTACCCCATTTCCTCCCCGTAACTTTGGCTAATAATAGAGTTTAACTTTTTTTTTTTTTTTTTGATCGACTACCATTGCAAGGCCGCCTTAAAATCGAATTTATTTTATTTAGATAAATTAATTGTAAGTATTTACACTAAAAACGTTAAGCAGTTCTCTTTTATAATAACACTTTTAATAATTTCCGGTGCCCCCCCCCCCTCCACCACCACACACACACACTTCTGTGCAGTTGAAAAGCATGTGTATTTTTAAAAAGAAAATATTTAAATTTCGTAAAACCTGTTTTGAAGAAAATGGATAGACATAAGTTCTATTAGATGTAAATTTCCAACTGGGCGAAAAATGTCCGGACAGGGCCCTACTACAAGCGCATCGAGTTCCTTCCGAAGCGAGAAGAACCCCAGGTCGAATTTACATGTTCCCCGAAAATTATTTCCGATACACAGGTTAGGTGCTACCACGAAGCGCTCGGCAATAGCTTACGGATTCTAAGATTCCTTTTCAAGTAGGCATCGGAAAAAACTAGACTGACCACTTCAGTTACGAGATAGTTCTCACTGACTTTACCTCTTTTTTCTCCCTTTTGAAAAGAAAACAAATGTTTAATTTTGCTTTCTGTGTTTATTAAAAATGCCATCTACACACACCTAATTAAGATATTTTCATAATCTTTTTTTTTTTTTTTTTTTTTTTTTTTTTTTTTTTTTTTTTTTTAAAGAATGTGAAATATACAGATTTTTAGCCGTTAAAAGCTCAAAATCATACGACCGGTAGATTTTTAGAAAATTATAAATAAAAATGAAATTAGCTTTTTTTGACTAAGCGGGAGCTTTCCTTTAAAAATTAATTAAAAATTAATAAGTTACTCTAGAGATATTTAATAACTATCATAAGAAAATCTTTATTCTAAACTTTAAAATGATATGAAAATAAATTTTTTATAAGTTTTTGTTAAATAAATATTCGTATAAATACCCAAAAATTTCAAGAAATTCTGCTTAAATATAAAATAAGCGGGAAAATACTCAAGCTTTGAAACTCATTTTAAACACTAATAATAAATGTAATTTGAAAATATTGCATGCAGTTTTTGGTAGATCTAGAATGATGCAGTGTGCAGCCTGTTTGAAATGAAAATTCAACGCAAAATTAAAAAAGTAAGTTCTAATATGAATTAAAAAATAATAATTACAGTACATATTAAAATATAGTTTAACAAAATATCATGTGTAATTTTATTAATTTCCTTTAAATAAACAGTGTGTTATGCTAAGAAAAGTCTAATTATACAATAGCTATCGCATTAAAAAAAAAAAAAAAAAAAAAAAAAAAAAAAAATTAGCTGAGAAAACATGCAGCGCTTACTAGAAAATAACTGATCAGATAGTTTTGCTAAAACTTCTTTATAGTAAATATAACATTTCTGTAAATATCCAAGTCCATGTGTGCGTTATCCTTGTACCCAAATAAACCAAATATTCAAAATTTCCAAATATTTATTTATATATAGATTATTAAATGTTGTATCAGTTCTAAGGTTCGTTATTTGCAGAAGCGGATTATTTATGCTGAGCAGGCTGAAGCCTAGAGGACCGGCAATGAGAATTTTGTAGGGTTTTTTTTTTTTTTTTTTTTTTTTTTTTCTTACGTTACTTTTTTATGTCCATAGAGACACTACAATTTATTTAAAATTCATAATAAAATATGCCGTTCAAAAACTTTCAATACTTTCCTGAGATTTTTTCTTTTCGAAAACTTTTTAATTGAATATTTTGATTTTGTACTAATCGGAAATTCTCATTGGATGTTATTAAAAGATTTTTGATATTTATGTATAGATATATACATTATACAACAAGTCATTAAAATTGATACAGCATTTAATAATAATAATAATAATAATAATAATAATAATAATAATAATAAAAAGAAATCTTCTGGAAATTTTGGATAATTATTTTGTTCGAGTAAACAACGATAGTGGCCACATCGGCTTAAATATTAGCACAAATGTTATATTTAATATACAGAAGGTTTAGTAAAAGTATATATGGTCAATTATTTTTGGGGTATATGCAGCGCATGGTCACACTGCTAATTATTTATGCAAGAACTCTGGTATAATTAACTTTCTTGGTATTGCGCATTGTTTATTTAAAGCAGATTAATAACATTGTGCGTGATGATTTGTTATACTATGTTTTAATAAGAACTTCCATTACTTTTCTTCAAATTAGTATTAGTTTTGTTGTTGTTGTTGTTGTTATTTTATGTTAAAATTTCATTTTAAAAAGACAGCGTACCCAGGGGTCGATGAAGGTTTTTATTCTTGGGGCCCATTTTGTGAAAAGTAGAAGTTATTTTTGTGAATGTTATTATATTTTTGTAAAAAATAACATTTTGCAACGAAAGTTGAAATCCAATTACTCAAATTCGAACCAAGAATTTATGAACAAAACCATTCTTTAAATCACCTTGCTAAAGTTTTTTGTTTTTAGTGATCTGGTTATATTTACAAATTACACATTTTAAAACAGTTTTTATGAAAAAGAATGTTACGTAAGGAGACTATTTTATTAAAAGGAATTTTCTGAAGTGGCCTGTTTTATTAAGTTCGTTTTTGTGAAGGGGCCCATTTTATTAAATTTATTTTTGTGAAGGGGCCCATTTTATTAAATTTATTTTTGTAAAGGGGCCTATTTTGTTAAATAGATTTTTGTGAAAGGGCCCTAAATAGGTCCCAAATTTTGCCTGGATTGACCCCTGATACCACAAAGAAAAATAGATCTAAATCTACAAAAACTTGCTTGCAGTATTTACAAAAAAAAAAAAAAACGCTTATTATTAGTGCTTAAAATTAGTTTCAAAGCTTATAATATTTCCCCAGTTATTTTATATTTAAGTAGAATTTCTTGAAATTTTGGAGTATTTGTACTTATATTTATTTAAAAAGAACTTCAAACACTTTTTTTTCATACCATTTAAAAATCTAGAATAAGGCCTTTCTTGTGATAGCTATTAAATATTTCTAGGTTAACGTGTTAATTTTTTGTTAATTTTTAAAGGACAGCCCTTGCTTGCTCAAAAAAAAAAAAAGCAAATTTCATTTTATTTTTTATTTTATATAAAAAAAAAAAAAATGTCTGTCATATCATTATGATCTTTTGGCAGCTGAAAATCTGAACATTTCACTCTTGTTTAAAAAAAAGATTATCAAAATATCTTAATTAGATGCGTGCCGATGGCATTTTAAATGAAGAGCGTAAACTATATCAACAGTTTTACAAAAGGGAGCTTCCGACAACCAGTTTCTCTTCTCACTGTCTTCTGAGGTGTCGGAAAATTTTTAAGAGATTACGATGGCATTATCCGAAGGGGGAAATTCTCGATGACTTCGTAGTAGCAATAGCACAAGGTCATCGGAATGCGAAGTCACATCGGGAGTATTTCCGACCAAAAGGGGAATACGATGGCTTCGTGGTAGACCTCCTCAGTATTCCAACCAGGGATCTCCTGGCTGAAGCCACCAATGCTCTACCATCTCAGCTATCTTGGACGAATTTGGTGGAACTTTTTCATCCAGCTAACCTTAATGATTATAGCATCTGGTCTGAAACCTGGTTCAGCTCAACAGAATAAATCACAGGTAATGGAACTCCAGAAACCGCTGGATGCGTACACTAGATTAATTTTAGCACAATTATTCTAATTGGTAAATAAATCATATTAGATATAAATTTCCAACTGGCCGAAAATGTCCGGACCCGGATTCGAACCAGGCATTATAACGAGATAATCGTTATATATATACTGTTAGTCTCAAACGCATTTTAACTTCGGCCATTTCCTTATTTGGGCATGAATATAACTCATCATTCAAAATCACTTTACATGCAATCTACTTATTAGAATTATTTTCGCTTCACACCCTTTTGTTCAGATGTATGGCAATTCTACATTTTTGTGGTAAAGCGGTGAATCTTTGATCTAACATCTGGTCTAGAAAAATACAGTCTCATGCCTTTTAGCCTAACGAATTCGGTCTGTTACTATGCCCTTTCCAGATAACACTTTTTATTTTTACATTTAACCGCAGCTGTATCAATGTACAGATGAGGCTCAGTCTATCATGACTCAGGAATGTATGCAGCCCACAATCTGCCCCCCCCTACACAATTAATGTGGTAGAAGCCTACCGTACATTTTTGGCGAACATACCAGCCAATGTTTCTATTACCCCCTGTGCATGGCGCAAAAATACTTTTAGATTGGCGATATTGTAGTCCGCCAAGCAAGAAAGTTGTAACTGTATATTCTTATCTTTCCTGCTTTCTCTCTAGCCTCGTGATGACGTCTTAAAAGAGGCCCCTTATTGCTTTTCCCCTGTACCTCTCCCTTCGACTTTCATCATGAAAATAAAATAAGTCTTCGTTTACCGAATTGGAGTTTTTTTTTAATAGGACCTGGTGTTCTTTCTAATTCTCGCAATCTTATAAACGCGAACGGCCATCTCTTCTAGCAAAAAGTCATCATATAAAATTGGTCTCCGTGACCAGCTTTTTTTCTCCATTAACAAAAAAAAAAAAATGTAAGGGAGAGGTACTTGCTTCCAGCCTTTTTTTTCTGCATGGATTTCTGGCAGCGATGGATTCCCCCCGGCTGTCACACCGTGCCCGCTACGTGGATTTCATCATGGAGTGAACTTTCGCCCTGGACGACTGCTCTTCGCCGTAAAATATCTGTGCCTGCCTGCTTCTCTGCTTTTCCCCTTTGCCAACCCCCGGAGTTGTGGAATCAGCTGCTCCCTTCCCGTCGCCTAAGAAATCTGCCTGCCTTACATCCTCCCGTGCCGAAGATTTCTGCCCGCGTGCAAACTTATCTCTCGGAACATTCCCCCCTGCCCTTTTTGTTGCATCGACTTTACGTTCGCTTATACACCGGACAGTGCATTAATCGGCTGATAAATCATCCCTACTAAGGAAACAGCTGTCAACTCAATCACATAAAGGTGATTCTTCAAATAATTGTGTGCTCTTTTGTCTACTGAGGTGTGCGCGTGTGTTTTGTGCAATCATTCGACTGTGTCTACAAGTTTCCAACAAAATGATGTGCAATTAGTTTCCTTTTTATAATCTTCTGTTTTCACAAGTCCTACAAATTCTACAAAGCAACGGCAAATGTTTCCGCATAATAGCAATATTAATTATGTCATAACTTCAACAAGTTCCGCGTTGAGAAACCTTTTGAATCTGTGTGAAAAATACTACAAATTAGTCATCAGTTAAGTGCAGTGAAACACTGATTTCAAACCAAAAAAAAAAAAAAAAACCTGCAAAAACGTGTGCTACCCCCCTCATGTGTAAAGAAAAGGTGATAAGAGAATACTCGCCTTAGCGAGTGCTAAAATTTCCCTTGTTTACTTTCTGTTTACGAAAAACGAAAGGAACGTCCGAGCGAGTCAGCGATTCAATGAATGAATCTCGCTCTCCAACCTCCTCAATATTCTGGAAAAGTGTGTTTTGTTTTTTTTTACCATACGACACCAACTGTGTGAAATTCAAGTATTCCGAAATGAGTAGTGTGCCTCTGAGTCGTGTGTTCTACAGATCCTGCATCCTATTATTTGACAGCCGTTTTCTGTGATAAAAAAAAAAAAAAATCTCAAAAAAAAGTCTTGTGCTGCCAAAGAATCGTTTTAAAGATTCATTCAAACGCATGCATAGATTTCTAGCAGATTTTTCGGATTTTCACAAAAAGGTCATAAATGTGCATAGATAAAAGGCAAGCGTAAAAAAATATGCACCTAAAAGAAAATTTTTTTTTTTTCACAAAATCAGATACAAAAAAGTGAAAATATATAGTGCTAATTCCCTTAAATGGCACATTTTTAGAGTACGAAAGCATATTTTAATTCCCCCATTTAATTGCTTTCCTTTCGCTTAATTTTCTTTTCAGTTAATTCTGGAAACCTTGTTTTAAAATTTTTTAAAGTTGTTTCATTCCATTTGTATGCTTTCTTACTCCATAAGTACTCACAAGTACTTCTTAATTACTTTTATTAATATTATTGTGTTTTTGTACAGCATACGAAAACACAGTGATATTGCTATTTTTGATTATTTGTGTTGTCTGTTATAATATTTATAAATATAATATAAGTAGTTTTTCCCATTGCATTGAATGTTCCAATATCTTTAGTTATTAAGATACACATTCACCTTTGCTTAACTTTTAATGCATATTAAAATATATTAATTTTTTTTTTCTCTCTCAAAAAGAGTTAACGAAGATTATATTTAGTGCCATATATTTTTCTGGTTCGCCTTTTGGCTTGAAAATATTTTAATTTGAGAAATATTTTTTAATTTCTGTCCTTTTAGAGAAATAAGGACAGATAGCAAGTTTTTTTTTTCTCTCTGTTAAAAAGGATAAAATAAGTTTTTAATTCAGTTGCTTGCTCCTACCAGTTTTATTTTGAAAGACTTACATGTTTCATTCATTTAAAAAAAAAAATAAATAAATAAATAAAATAAGAGCTATTGCGAAATATTTTTCTGTTTCTCTTTTGCTTAAAATAAGCAACGTTATTATTTTTACTTTGGGAAACACAATTTTGTCCCTGGATAAGTTTTCTTTCTCTCTTTTTTATATAAGGTTTAAAAAAAAAAAAAAAAATAAGACGTTTTGTTTATTTTTAAGTTGTGTATTAGTTTTTTTTAATGTGATTATTTTATTTCATTATTTTATTTGCTTTGCATTTTTATCTGTTTATGTGTGTTATATTTAGATATGTATGCAGAATTTCAGTAACAATTTTTGATTAGAGAATTTGTGTTAGGTAAAACATTGACCATGTCCGTTAAACAAGTTCAAATCAACATTAACCAATTTGACGGAGATCCGGATTTGCTTAAATTCTTTTTTAACCAAATTAGGTCGGTCGCTGAAATTAACAAATACAGCCCTCAGACTACCATTGCTGTACTTGTAGGCAAGTTAATTGGTCCCGCTCAAAAATTTTATGCTCAGAATCCGGAAATTCAAAAAATTAATGAGCTAGATACGCTTGAAAAAGAATTTGCCGCATTTTTCTCACCCCCCAGCAAGTGCGTGGCTGGCGTTGAACTTTCGAGCTTGTCTCTTCTGCCAGCGGAGTCAATTAAAAACCTGGCACATCGGTTAAACGTGTTAGCCGCAACTGTCTATTCAGATATTAAAGACGAAAATGCCCGTAACACCATTAAACTTATGAAATTTATGGAAGCTGTGCCAGCTAACATACGAATAAAGTTACAAGAAGAAGGCGTGAATGAATATCGTGCTGCTGTTGAAAGAGCACAGATATTACACGAAATTCTGCATAACGAAAAGATTCTACATTCCTTACCCTCTGTCAGTAAATCTCAAAATAACATTGAAGAGCAATTGAAGGAACTCTCGGAAAAAATAAATGCATTAACACTCGCACCGCCTGGACCCAAAACTGAAACTAAAAAAAATGATATGCAAGGTAGCCCAAAGTATAACGCAAATGCGATGCGATATAGGAAAAATTTCAAAACGCGAAATTTCCCAAAACGTTTTTCCCCTCACAATCTTCCACAAAGAAAAGTTGTGACTTGTCAACTCTGTTTCCGCGATGGCCACCAGGCACATCAGTGTTTTAAATGGAAAAGAGTTAATACACAGAGAAGGGAAAATTTTAACAGACGCAACAATTACCAGGTTCAGGAAAACTAGAACAGAGACACAATTTTTATGCTGATGATTTTGTGTCTCAACCATGTGACTTAACATCAGCAATATTTCCTATTGACCCTACATTACCAAAGATCTCTAAAGAAAGATTAGTCAATTCAACCGGGTCACAAACTTCAGATCACATTAAAATTGCAAGAAATATCACTACTCAAACAGAAAATGAAGGCGATAAAATTGTTCACATCATTTGTAGTGTTAATACGCATTCTCCATCACTCCCTCTTGTAAAGGCCACTATTGCAAACCATAAAATCACCCTATTGGCTGACTCTGGAAGTAGCATTTCGTTACTTTCACAAAATTTATTTAATGAACTTAAACCTGTATTAAAATACAAGAGACTATCAACAGCCATAAATATTAAAACCGTCAATTCGGATGTTTCTTTTTCTTCATGTATTAAAGCATCCATTAAATTAGAAAAAAAATCCTTCTCGCACCACTTTTATATAGTGGATATTCCTGAGTCCTCCAGTTTTGAAGGCATTCTTGGTTTTGATTTCATTAGTAAATTTAACATTATCATTGATACTTTCAATAAATGCATTCACATTAACAACAACTTGACTATTCCACTAGAAACATCACACACTAAGTCTAAAGTCAGTGAAAGTAATCAATGTAACACCTTATGTGATGTAGTGACAAATCAAAAAGTTTTCTTAACCCGTAAAGTCATTCTAGAACCCCAAGAGCAAACATGGTGCTCAGTTTACACAAACAATAATATCAAACATGACATAAATTATCTATTTGAATATGTGGCAAATAAAAAAGAAGTAATAAGTCATGATGCCATTATTCAAATGAATAAGAAAACTAAACGCAAAAAGAAGCCTGTACAATTAAATCATTTCTTTTCTATTTCACTTAAAAATAATTCTGACACTACCATTCATCTCCCTAAACACACAAAAATTGGACATTTATCTGAAGTTGAGGAAATTCTTGACTACCCCTCTGATAATTTGGACAAGCATCATAACTCAGAACAACACTTCCTAAATTTTATTCAGGCATCTAATGAAACATTAAAAAAGAGGAAAGAGGATTTGGCAGCTACCGATTTTGATCTTACACATTTAGGTTCTAATGAAGCAAATACAATGACTAAATTATTACTTAATTACTACCCGGCCTTTTCAAAATCATTAAATACACTTGGACATACTGATAAGATTGTACCTGATTTGAAATTTATTAATGACTACCCTATAAAGACTCTTCCATTCCCCCTTCCTCAATCTTTGCAAAAAGGTACTTTAGAACAAATTAAAGATCTGCTTGATGCCAAAATTATTGAACGCCACTGTTCAGAATGGGCTTGCCCCATGCTTTTAGTCAAAAAGAAACCAGACGGAACTGGTAAACAAAAATTTCGTCTCGCCTTAGATCTTCGAATGGTAAATACTGTAATTCAAGGATCATCTTACCCTCTACCTAAAATTCAAACCATCATTTCAAATCTTTCTCAGTATCGATATTTTTCTTCTCTTGACTTTCATCAGGCATATCATCAAATTGATTTGCCAGAAAAATTCCAAAATCAGTTGACATTTACTACTATGTTTGGTTCTTTTAGATACAAGAGATTAGTGTTCGGATTAAAAAACAGTGCTTCTATTTTCCAAGCTTTAATGGACTCTTTGCTTGATGAGTTACAATTAGATGGTGTATATACATATCAGGATGATTTCATTGTAGGTGCAAACTCTTTTGATGAAATGTGTAATAAATTAAAAAAAAATTCTCTCTATCCTAACCAAATACAACTTAACCCTGTCTCCTAGCAAGTGTACTTTTCATAAATCTAGTATTGACTATTTGGGATTTCATGTAGAAAATCAGTCCGTTTCCCCGATTCAGTCAAATATCATAAAAATAACATCTTTTCCCACACCTACAACTAAACGTCAACTAAAAAGACTCATTGGTGTCATTACATTTTATAAGAGTCTAATTCCATCCTTTTCTGAGTTAGTACAACCACTGATAAACCTAACTACTCCAAAAGTTAAATTTAAATGGACAGTTAAACATCAAGAAATCATGGACACAATACAGAAAATTTTCTTTAATTCTCCCATGGTTAGATTACCTGATTGGAACAAGACATTTTATTTAAATACAGATGCGTCAAATGTTGCTATTTCTGGTGTTTTATTACAAGAACATGATCAACAACTTTTACCAGTTGCATATTTTTCTAAATCTCTTAAGCCATCAGAAAAAAAATACCCTGCACTTAAATTAGAACTCATGGCAATTTATAAATCTGTAACCGCTTTCAAATATTATTTATATAACAGACAATTTGTAATTCTTTCTGACAGTAAACCCTTAGAAAAATATAACAAGACTACTAATCCAGCTGATATTATCTCTCGTTGGCTCATGGAGCTTTCAGAGTACTCATACACTTTTAAACATATACCTGGTAAGAAAAATGTTCTTGCTGACTATTTATCTCGCTGTACTTTTGAAAACAATCAACAAACTCTGGATACTAACCCTGAACTGATCCATGACCCTCAACCATTACCTATTGTTGACTATGATACACCAGACAGTAATAATTCATGTTCAAGCGCCACTAAGAAATATGTAAACTATCTTGTATCTGGTAAACAAACAAATCCAGATCCTTTATTAGAAATTTCAAATGAAACTTTCTGCACTGAACAAAAAAATGACACCACCTTGTCCACTGTTTACAAAGATATTCTAAAGAAAGGACCTTCTCAAAAATATCCTAATTACTTCATACACCCTGATTCGAAAGTTTTAATGTTAAAAAAAGAAAATAATCTTAACAACTCTTTTTCATATCACATTGTTGTTCCTAACTCTCTTAAAAGCAAAGTTTTAACAATCTCTCATTTATCTAACTTTGGTTTTAATAAAACTTATGAGTTTCTATCATCAAGATACTTTTGGAAAGGCATGTATGTTGACACCTTAAACTTTGTAGCTTCATGTGTCAAATGTCTTCAATGTAAACATCATCAAACCCCTCCTGCACCCTTACAACCCACCTACACGCCCAGATATCCTGGCCATACTATTAGTACAGATCTCCTTGGACCTTTTTCTAATGGTAAACATATTTTAACTATTACAGATCACTTTTCAAGACATGTTGAACTTTTTCCACTTAATGATACATCTGCAACTAAAGTCGTTAAATGTTTATTCTCTTACATAACCACCTTTGGGAGACCTTCTGTTGTCTTATCAGACTTAGGACCCCAATATACATCTCAAATATACAACATTTTTAATGATACTCTAGGTATTAAGGTACTTCACAGCTCTGTTTCGAGACCACAAAGCAATGCTCTTTCGGAGAGAATAAATAAATCTATCAAATACTCTGTTAATATACTTTTGCAAGAAGGTCACTCATTTGAAAATGCAATATTTATACACAAGTCGCTCTATAATGGTTCAAAACATTCAACTACATTATTCACTCCTAATCTTCTCCACTTTGGACGTGAACTTTCATTAATTTTTGACACTTTTGATCAGAATACCAATCAACCTTTTCTAGGTAAACATACTGAAATACATAAACTACTTGAAGATTTACACAAAATATATGACAAGGCTTACAATAACATTAAAACAGCACATGATAAAAGATATAAACATTACGGTCAGAAAGCTAAATTAAGAGCCATTTGTCTCAAAGATATTGTGTACTTAAAGTCTGTTGATAAATTCAAACCTAAATACACTGGACCATATATTGTAACTTTCAAACATTCACCTGTGTCATTCTCGATCAAGAGATTGTATGCTGCTGATAATACAGCATTTCGGGTGCACATTGATAGGTTACTTCTTGCACCACCTCGATATGGACATTTATTCGATGCTACAAGTCACTTAAACAATCACAACTTCCCTAATGTTTATCAACCACATACATACAATTTAAGAAACAGAAAATAATATACTTCTGTTTACATTTTTTTTTCTTATGACATGTATTGTGAAGCTAAGTGTACAACCAGAGGCCTAGGTTGTATGTATGTTGTTTACAACAGAACTTTGACAACATTATGGCTGGCCCATGACTGTTTTCTTCGAAGATCTCTTGTGAACAATATTTTGAATCACTTTACACTCATTTCATTTTACTGTACACTTTTTATGTTATTTACATACACTTAACTATTATTTACAGTTTAACATTTATTTTACATTTCATTCTTTTACGATTACATTTCAGTTAAAACTGATAACTAACACATTTAATAATTGCAGTTATTTAAAAAAAAAAAAAATTCACATGTAATTTGATAACATTTTCTTGGCAACCAGTTAGTTACCTTCTAAATATATGACTTGTGCATTATTTAACCTGATTATGACTTTTTCATTTTTTTTATGTCTCTCTTCACTCTAGGATTGTCTACCCCTTTTTGATTTGATATATATGTGAAATATATATCTATTTTTTTATTTTTAATTCTCCCTTTCGAATGTTTTGTTCCCGTTCAAAATTATTGCCCTTAGGGTCCAAAACTTCATTGTGTTGAGAGACAACCCCTTGGAATTGGTGTTCCAATTCACAAAAAATCAATTTTTGCTTGTAAATCGACGTGTGCTCCTTTAGAGGACCGCTAGTGTCTTCGGAGGAGCAGGGACTCATATAAGCGGGCGCTGTATGAGTCTCAAAACTCCCTCCTCACATAAGACTGAAGCCCTAAGCTGACGCCATAATACTTGTGGTCTACACAAGATTCAGGGTGACACTTTTTTCATGGGCGTGCTTCAGGCACCTCTTTTTTTTGTCATCCTATGCTGCATGCATGAACATTACATTTTTTTAAACCATGTCCAATTTCTTTTAAATCATATTACAATTGATTATTAGTTTACAATTACACATTTCACTTATTATTATTTACTCTTTACTTCTAGTGTTGCATTTGTGTTTATATATTATATTTTTATTGTTACTACTTGTGTTTTTTTCATAAAAATGATCCGAATCAGGATCAATATTTTTGATGATGTGCAGCCAACGGTCTAGTTACATGCTGCTTAAATATTTGCTGTCAAAGTCGACTCAGTCAAAAAAAATATATACCATGGTATGCAATTTTGAAGAAATTTTTACTGAAGGTGGAGATCCATAAACTTAATTTAGAAAATATTAATTCATAAAATCTCTTAGGACTGTTGAACTATTGATGAAAGAGATTTTTTTTTTTTTTTTTTGTTTTCATGACAGCAACTTGTTTAAAAAAAAAAAAAAAAACTTTTATGTTTTGAAGATATATTTATATGTGTAACTATTTTTCTTGCTGTTTTGCCCATGCACACGGGTCAACAAAAGTTTTTTTTTTGCGGTGTCCCAGGTGATATATATAACGATTATCTCGTTATATATGTTTACATTCCATTCCCCCCCCCCCCAGACAGTTTCAATTAAAATTTTGTTTAATAACTTATTTATTTTGTACACTACAGTCAAAAAGTGCAGCCCCTAAATTAAATTCAACATTTAAAAACTAAATCGATTGTATTAACAGCCCTTCACATTTAAATCAAATTATTCTAAGTACTCGTCTCTTTAATAAAATAAAATCAGTGAATCACTCTCTATTTTCACTTTCTGATTCTTTCACACATACGCTTTAACCTTGTACAAAATTCGTTACGGCTGACTGTTAGTCTCAAACGCATTTTAACTTCGGCCATTTCCTTATTTGGGCATGAATATAACTCATCATTCAAAATCACTTTACATGCAATCTACTTATTAGAATTATTTTCGCTTCACACCCTTTTGTTCAGATGTATGGCAATTCTACATTTTTGTGGTAAAGCGGTGAATCTTTGATCTAACATCTGGTCTAGAAAAATACAGTCTCATGCCTTTTAGCCTAACGAATTCGGTCTGTTACTATGCCCTTTCCAGATAACACTTTTTATTTTTACATTTAACCGCAGCTGTATCAATGTACAGATGAGGCTCAGTCTATCATGACTCAGGAATGTATGCAGCCCACAATCTGCCCCCCCCTACACAATTAATGTGGTAGAAGCCTACCGTACATTTTTGGCGAACATACCAGCCAATGTTTCTATTACCCCCTGTGCATGGCGCAAAAATACTTTTAGATTGGCGATATTGTAGTCCGCCAAGCAAGAAAGTTGTAACTGTATATTCTTATCTTTCCTGCTTTCTCTCTAGCCTCGTGATGACGTCTTAAAAGAGGCCCCTTATTGCTTTTCCCCTGTACCTCTCCCTTCGACTTTCATCATGAAAATAAAATAAGTCTTCGTTTACCGAATTGGAGTTTTTTTTTAATAGGACCTGGTGTTCTTTCTAATTCTCGCAATCTTATAAACGCGAACGGCCATCTCTTCTAGCAAAAAGTCATCATAGGCATCTCCTGAGGTACCAAGGAATCCTGGTCCGGACATTTTTCGCCCAGTTGGAAATTTACATCTAATATGGTTTATTTACTAATTAGATTTAGATTACCTCCTGAACGAACCAAAGAATCCTGGCACATATTTTTGTTAAAGTTAATAATTACATTTCGTGAAACGCATTTATCAGAAAGTAGATGGATAGCCGGTCCTCAGTAACAGATTTTAATGAAAGCTGGAGCCGATCCTTGTCTTCAAAATTGTGTACCGTATCGATAAGTTTTTTGCAAAAAATAAGAACCGGGAGATTTACGAATAAACTGGATCTTCGGAAGCAGAAAATTTTTCTGCTTATGTCTGGCAGTTTTCAGACCGATACTTTCAATAGATTCTGTGAAAATCAATGATTATTGGTTGGTTGATTGGTTGGTTGATTTTTGACGGACAATTATCTGCTCGAGGGATATAGGCCCAGGGGGGGAGTGCCCTTCGTGGGGGTCTTTCTAAGGGAACCTAACCCGTATTAACGCTTGGAAATCCAAGGATCGAAGAAAACCACGAAAACTCCGAACGATTAGGCCGACGGGCGCGATTGGGATCGAACCCAGCACCTCCCGTCTACCAGCTTCGAGAGCAGAACCTCTCGGCCACTGGTAGGGCCAATGATTATTGGAAATTACAACTTTCCTTTGTCGGGAAATTCTCATATTTCTTTTCCGTCTGAATGATCAAGGCAGGTGTTGCCATAGTCAGATTAATAAATTTGCAGTATCCAGTGCTGGTTTTTTAGATGCGTTCCTAATTATATAAATACGTAGCACCTATAGTTGTCGTCTGGTCAGTCCGTCTGTCCTCATATAACAGAGCAAATACTACCCTATCGAATAGTTTGAAATTTAATGTATATAATCGTTGCAGAATTTTGTCGAGTCATTTCAAATTTTATGAAACTCGAATTAAAAGTTAAAAAGACATTAATAAAAGTTTTCTTCATTCTATTAAATCCTATTATATGTCATTAATTCAATGATATCCCATGATAGGTAATGATTCTATCTTACCATGGTGATGACGACCTATTTAAGATGAATGTCTATTATTTCCGTATTAAGGAATTTAATATATATAATCGTAATAAGTTTGGTATTCATGCATTTTTGCATAAGAGTACAACACTAATTACACCAATATTTGAATATTTATAAAATTAGTTATAGTATGAACGCATTTCATCTGCCATGTTTGACGTACAGTTTCCGACTTGTTATTTTTTCTTAAGCTCACTGGATAAGATAATCGTGACACTACCCAGTGTCTTGTATTTTTGAGAATTTCGTACAACACGATTGTTCACATATTTTCTCTGAAAAAGATTCTGGTTTAAATTCGTAAGCCATCTTTACCATGCTAAATGGACTCTTGCGCGAAGCATTTTTATAAACTACATATCTTTTATTTATTATCATCATTATTATTATATTTATTTGTTAAATTTATGATACATTGAGAAGTCACGAGTACATCCGTGCAAATCCCTTTTATCAATAAAAGTTTACCAATTATTTTAAACTTTCAAACAAAGAATTTTTGTTTAATTCGCAACAGAATAAACGTTTTTTTTTACATTTATAAAGCCTACTTCATTTTTTTCTTTATTTTACAAAAAGAAAAGAAAAAGGTTTAAACTACAGCAGAACCTCTTTTATCCGAAACTCTTTTAACCAAAACTCTCGATTAACCGAAATCCATTTTTGAAGCTTTTTTTTTTTTCCCCTATCACATTCCTTGTGTGCAAAATCCATTTTGAAAGCTTTTTTTTTTTTTTTTTTTTTTTTTTTTTTTTTTTTTTTTTTTTTTTTTTTTTTAACTACTATATTCCTTGTGTGCAATCAGTCCTTTCCGAACTACGAGTACATATAAATATTTTCGATCCCTTTTCGTAGAGTTCCTTTGAATTTAACTTGAGCTCCTGTAAGCTGCGTAGTGGAATTAAGAAAACGAACGAATTAGCAATTCTGAAGGTTTTGAATGTTTTGTAAAAGGTTTGGCATGACTGGAGCAGCAGAAAGACTGTGATACAGGTGAACTAATAATATTAAAAAACTCCGCGATGGAGCTTCAAAGCAAAGACAATCGAAACTGCGGGAAACAAAACTTTTTTTCAAACCCTTGTGCTATATGTACAAGGTACTTAATTTCAAAATTAAAATTCCGGTAATTTATTCTTGTTTCTATTTTGCTATTGCTTTATTTTTATTAAGCACTTATTACCATAATTCGCAATATTGCATATATTTCTCCTTAATCTTAAAATTGAAGCATACTCGATTATCCGAAAATTCCGATTTTTGGAAAGAGAGTCGGTCCCAATTATTTCGGATAATCGAGGTTCTACTGTATATGTTTTCAAGATGCGGAAATTAATGATTTTGCGCAATTCGACGTTTAGCAGTCATATATGACTCCATAAGAGTAAACAAAGAACGTAACATCGTTTATACTTGTAATTTCAAGATTCATTTCCTGGTCTTTAACAAAGGATTATTAGTAGGATAATTATTTGTATCAGTTCGGCAAAATCAAAAATGGATCTTTTCCTTTATTTAACATTATTATCTTGTAATATATCCATTCATATTCAAACTAATACAATAAATTTCCTTTTTGTGTTTGTTTTTATGTGATTTTAGGAATAAATTTATTCCGTGTATTTCATTATTTCTTTTGAAAAACAGTTGTATCTTGTATTATGAAGTTATATCTCATTGCATGTAAATTGCCTATTTTCAACCTCATTAGTTTTCTCAAACAGCAATGTTTTGCAATTCAAATGCTGTATGCTTCTTAAATTGTAAAGTATCATATCTAGTTCTGCCGTCATTTTCTTTTCCGTTTTCAGTCTAGCAAATTCTTATAAAGAAAATTATAACAGATAACGTTAAACATCCTGTTTATGTATCTAATATTACTTAATAATATAATTATGTCGATATACTTGATGATCAATCTTATTCCGCAGAAAACACTGTTGGAAAGTTGACGTGAGTTTTCCTGGGGACTTGTTTTATGACATTCATCTGCAAATATATCCAAATATTGTGATTACATCTTCTTGCTAAATTTAATTTGTTTTCAAACTCAGTCAAAATTCATTGCAGTATAATCCCTGTAAATGACAGCTGTAATAAAGGGATAAATTGCCAATTTAAAAAAAAATGCTAATCAGTTGTATGCATAAAAGCTTTGCCTCACCTCTCCTTGGTTGATGTACTGGCCAGATCTAGTGTCACAAAAGATGGGACAGAGAGACAAAAAAGAAAAAAAAAAGCAGGACATAAAAATATAGTAAACGCTATGAAAACGAAGTCTGTTTATAATGTAATCCTGTTTTAAACATACAAAAATTATTGTCCCAACGGTAGGAACAGTCTACAATTATATCTGCTAAGGTAAAATATTGTTTAAAACGGAATTTTTCTCCTGAACCTTTCGATTTCGTCTGATCAGGTTTTATTGTACTAAATAAACACGGCAATATTATACAATAAAACCCGTGAAAGTGGAATCGTTGGAGACTGAAACAAAACTCCAGTTTAGCTGATATAGTAATTGTACTGCATTAGAAATTGTATTGTATAGTATTGTATGGTGAAATTTTAACTTTTCAAAACAAAATTCTTCACACCTTGTCCGGAACAGACCATTTTACTTCAAGGGTGGTATGGAATATAAGGGGGAACGGACATGTTATTCCTTTTTTCCCCTTATATTTTATTCCGTTCCCCCTTATATTCCATACCACCCTTGAAGTAAAACGGTCTGTTCCGGACAAGGCTAAAGACGCAGAGAGAAAACAGCTATTAGTTTTTCACTGAAGATGACCGAGTAAGTGTCGGTTGAAAACGTTTTGGATTTTAAATGGCTTTAATGTGTTTTTAAAGGATTTTATTATACTTGACACACTTGTAAGCAATGTATTTACATTTATTTGTATCTTATGTATGTTAATGTTTAATGAAGGTGAATTTTGCACTAAAATTTCAACTTTCTATTGAATTTGTTGAAAAATTCGCGTTTTTTCTGTGCCCTTTTGACGAATTGCACCTTTCTCGTTTCTATGACAAAATTCACATTTTTTTTCAGGATTCTATGATGAAACATGCACTTTTGTGACATTTCGACGAAATTAGCGTTTTTTCTGTGATCCTCTAATGAAATTCATGTTTTTTTTTCTCGGTTTTTTTTTTGCGCTTATTTGTCGAAATTCTCGTTTTGCGCGATCCTTTGATGAAATATGCATTTTTCTGCAATCCTACGATGAAATTCGTGTTTTTTTTTCCCGCGCTTATTTGACGAAATTCACATATTCCATTATCCTTAGATGAAATATGCATTTCTCTCGCCCCGAGATCCTTTGACGAAAATCACATTTTTCTGCCATCCTTCGACGATTTTCGCGTTATTTCCGCAGGCAAAGCAGACAGACGATAGCTGCATGCGCCTGGCTATATTTTCACGCTTGTTTCTTTCTATACATGAACTAAATGCGTAGTAGGTCTTTGGAAAGAGAAGGTCTAATGAGAAAGGGATAGAAAAAAAAACTCAAATTAGCGTTATTCGTGCTCGCGTTTTTGTTTATTTCGTCTAATATTGCTACCCCGCACCCTCCAGTTCTAAAAATGTCAACAAATTTTAATACAGATTTGCATCAATCCCATGGATGATAAATTTCAGTGCCGAATAAATGGAATTCCACGTTTTTGCTGAAAAGTAGCATGTCTGTAAATGCTTTTAAGTATAATTTGACTGTAAATTTGCACTTAAACTTAAAATATGCAGTGTTCGCACTTCTTTTAATAAGGACAGGGTGGATTTGCTGAAAAGGGCATTTTTGTCCAGTAAAAGGGTTCTTATATTGAGTAAAGTGCTACATTTTGTTGGAGTGAAAGGACACCCATAGTATTATCATTTGTCAGTTCTGGGGAGTGAGAATTTCAATTCTAAACCTTTAATTAGTATTAAGTCCTAAATTTCCTGAAGGCATTTAGAAGAGGAGGGAGAGGAGGAGGCACACTCCGGATTCACTGGCATATATTATCAAGCTAAACTGAAGTCATGCTGTATTTTTAAGAATATCATAAAATAACTAAATTTTTAGAATATTCCACTCACGGAAACATGCGACTTTTTGGGACGATTTTGAAATGGAAAATGCATTATGATTTCAAAACAATACAATATGCAGCTGCTGCGTGTTTTTTTTTTTATATCGATTTAGACCTTACAACACATGTGTAAATCAGAGCAGCAGAACTTCGGTTTTCAAAAGTCAGAGGGGGGGGGGAGTGCAGGAGAGGAAAAAGCCAAATATTATGAAAAAAAATGAGGACACAAAGAAGCAACTGGGAAACGGAACAGGGCGCATCAATAGTTTAAACGTAAAGGGCAGGGAACATCGCTCTTTGAAAAACATCAAATGGGAACACTAAAAATATGCATAGTTGAAATAAAAGTTTAAAATACTAGGAGGGCTCCGCCCCCCTGCTCGCTACGCTCACCAACCCCCCGCGTAATCGCGAAGCAAACCTTATTTTCCAGTCAACCCTAGAGGAAATTGTTTCGTGTTTCCATTCTGGATCGCTTCGCGGTTCCTCTTTTTCTATGAATTAAAATTTTAGATTCCACTTGGTATAAACGCACTCCTCCCCCACTCCTGACGATTTTATTTCCTTATCTCCAAGCAGGTAATCATTATAGGTTACAGAGTTTCATAAATAAAAGAATTATTAAATATAAAATCATTAAAAAAAGGCAAAATTTATTATTTGAATAATTACAAATTAAATAAAAATTATATATATAGTGTTCCGAATATTGTAATTAGTTAGTGTTTGTGCTTAAAAATAATGTAAATAGTTCGATTAAGCTCTATTCATAAGCTAATACTAGTTTTTGTTGCATTGAAATATCTCAGTTTGTTGATTTTTTTCAAGCAAGTAAACCCTATTGGATTTCAATGGGAGTCTATGAAAATATGGCGAAATACTGGAAATAGCACCAAGCTGGCGTCACTTTTGGCGACTAATTTTGGTCGCCAAAATTGGCGATATATTGCCAAGTGGGCGAAAAACTTGGCGACGTTTGGCGACAGAGCCGGGACCCCTCCCTTGGTAATCCCCCTTATAGCATTAGAAAACTCTGACCAATCGGATGCGTTTCACGGTATCTACGCAGATTTTTATTGGTCCATTTCCAGAACATTACTTCTTTTTATATATAGAAATAAAACAAAAAAGCTATTGTATTTTTCAAACAGTAAAAAATAATTCACAGAAATACATTAAATTTTTGCTCAAAATATGCATAGGTGCCCAGTAGCAGAACGTTCGAGACGGGAGATGGTCGTCGCAGATTTTCTTTTCCCTTTCGCAGATTCTTTTTCATCAAACCTTTATTTTGCTTCATATTATGTTTAGCTCTTTATTACTTAATACAAAAAGTTGAGATTATTAATAATAAAAATTTATAAAATACCTAAAAAAACTAAAGATAAGAGATTGTTTGATTAATTAACGCTTCAATTGTAAAAATATTTTACCTGCAGATTATTTTTTGTCCCTGAAGTATCTGTCGTAGAACCTGGAGAATTTTCTGCTATGGGGCATAGGTGAAATAAGATATTTAAAAATAAAACAAAAACATGTTGCATTTTTTAAAAAAAACAGATGTTTATTTTATTTTTATTTTTTTAATTTTAGATTAAACTCTAAAACTTGATTCATATATGTGACCAAAACTGAAACATCATTATGTGCATCATTCAAAGTAATACAAATGCATAAAGCTATGTTTTTAACGCTGCAAAAATTTATTCAAATCTGAAAAAAAGAAAAAAAAAATGTAATTTTCCTTTTTAAATCTTTATTATAATCAAACGTTCCTGTGAATGATAAATGCATTTAAAAATCCGAATGAACATGAACTTAAAATATTCATTGTTTAAATAAATAAAAAATTAAACAAAAAAGCTGTTGTATTTCTTAACAGCACAAGTCAGTTCACAGAAACATAATATATTGTATTCAGGTTAATACGCATAAGTTATATAAGAAAGTTAAAAATCCAACCAAAAAGAAAAAGTAAACAAACTTGCATTTCTTAAACAGTACAAAATAATTCACAAAAAATATACTGAATTCAGCTTATTTACACCCCCCCCCCCCTTTATCAATTGCCATCCTGTTTACATTTTAGAGAGATGCAGCACAAAATAATTCACAGAAATATATTTTGGCAGTACAACTAATTAATCGTGCAAGTAATTAGTAGAGTAAAAACAAATCATGACGATTTTTATTCACACTGTGGTCAAAAACTAAAACACCATTTTTTGGATTGTTTAAAGCAATTCACATAATCCTAAGTATTTTAATGGTAAATAATTAGTCAAATTACAAAAAACAAAAAAAATTTCATTTTAAAACATGACTATAACGAAACCTATGGATTAAAATGCTTTTAAAAATTTGAATGCAAACTTAAAATATGGATAGTTTAAATAAAAAGTTAAAAATGAAACAAAACGGCTGTTGCATTTAACACAAAATATAATATATTGAGTTCAGCTTAAAATTTGCATAGGTTAAATAAGAAAGTAAAAAAAATGTTCCTTTTCTTAAACATAAAATAATTCACTTAAATATATTAAATTCAGTTTAAAATATGCATAAGTTAAATAAGAAATTTAAAAATAAAACAGAAAAACTTACATTTTTAAAATAGTACAAAATAATTCATAGAGCTATATTGAATTAAATTCTCTACTTTGCCATCCTGTTATATAAATATTTATTATAGAATTTCAGGGTATGCTATATTTTTAGTAAAAATTCTGTTGTCTTTTAGAAGATTTCCTTGCATATTGGTATCCTTGGTTCCTTGCTATTGGTTCCTTTGGTACTATTGGTTCCTTGCATAAAGTATCAAGATTGGATACTTTAATATTGTTTATATTTTTGCATCGTGAAAGCGCAACATAAAGCTCTCCATGTGAAAACACTGGTTTTTCTAAATATAAACCAACACTATCAAATGTTTTCTCTTGTGCTTTATTTACGATGATAGCAAAGGCCATAATTATGGGAAACTGTCTCCGTTTAAGTTTAAAGGGCAGATTTTTTTCACTTGAAGCAAGGTTCATCCTAGGTAAAAACACTCCATCTGTTTTGTTAGTGCCAGTTAATACTTCAGCATGAATAAAATGTCAATGAAGATTGCGAATTATTAACCGGATTCCATTGCATAAACCCTTCTTTGGATTCAAATTCCTAATCAACATCACAATAGCCTCAACTTTTAATAGTAATTGATGAGGAGGCATTCCAGAGGGCGTTTGCTCATGTAAAAATTCCTCAGAATAGTAAGTATCATCTGAACTATCTACTTCAACTGAGTCTGAACTGAAATACTGTGTTGAAACACCAGGAAGAAAATTCAAAACTTCATTATTTATTTGTGAAGCATTTTTGTTAGTGGAAATTAGAATTATTTTTCGGGAAATTTCTTGAATAAAATTCACATTAATATGATTTCCGTAAACAGCTGTTACAATCGATGAAGTGCACAAAATTTGAGATGGAATTTGAATCATGTCGCAGGGTAAATTTTGTATAGCAGGAATTTTTTCTTCACCAATTTGTAGAAGCCAATGATTAAATTTAACTTGTCCCTCCGAATGCATTTTTTGTGGGAGTTTCTATTGAATTAAATGTCTCCAAAGTAGGCTGGATTTTATGCATGTTTCAATGACTTGAGTTCTGGTTCCTCGCATGACAACTGGCAATGTTTGGTGAAAGTCTCCATCCAACAATAAAACTTTATTTCTAAATGGTTCATCACTTGCCATAACTTCTCTCAGAAGAATATCTATACAGCGCAAAGCATGAGCAGTCATCACTGTACATTTATCAATAATGATGAGCTTTGTTTGACGAAGAATTGTAGCTTCAGGCGATGCAACTCATATTGATGATGTCGAGGTTTCCAATATTGGCACCGGTAGCTTGAAGCCACTATAAACTTTTCTACCACCTTTCAACGAAATTGAAGCAATGCCAGTTGTTGCATAAGCTAGAACTTTTTCTGCACGCCCACGGACAAAAACCATAAGTGCATTATAGAGACATCTTCCTAGAGCCACCTGGGTCATCCAGATAAAAACATCAGGGAGTTAGTTGATCATTTTCAATTGCTTCTCTAATTTTGTTAAAGGCCTCTTGTTGTTCTAAGTTTACAGTTGAAAGCATTGCAACAGCATCTGAAGCCTGCGTAATTTGATCGTAATCTTGATCTTGATGATAATTGAATTCGCCCGGATGTGGAAAACCAAATTTTGTTAAGCTTGAGCTATGAATTTTCAACATATTTTCAATGTTGCATAAAGCATGCTTTTGTGCTGTCAAATCATCATAATTTCTTCTGAAATCCTCAGATAGAAAATCTTTAAACTTAGCCCACAATTCTACAGCATCTGATGGGTTTCTAAATAGACAAATGAATGCAAAAACTTGTCTCAGCTATGAAGGCATCTGGAATGAACTGGCTTCTGCCAAACATCTATCCCATTCTTTGTAATCAGATAAAAGTTGTCTTTGACGGGCAGCTTCAAGAAAAGTTGGTAAAACAACACCCTCAACAGTTCGAAAATACTCATAGCCAGTAGCACCAGGAACTTTAAGCAACAGTAAACGAATACAATAACGTTCTGTGTCTCCTGGACTGACACAATGAATTCGTGCAATAATATTTCATTTTCTACGTTAGAGTCCTTTCCAAATACCCTTTTCAAACTTATAGAGAAGACGTATCTCACTATAGAGATACTGCCTTGTATTAACATTTTCTCTGTTCAGTTTAAACCAAGCAGTAAGGTTACGTATTGAGTTTGAGCTCGGTTAAGTGCTGAATTTTCCGTACCTGCTTGAAAATATAGAGTCTGTTGTTGTGTCAAATGAATAGCAAGTCTAATTACAGAGTGAGATTTGGTTAGCATTTTAAATTCTAAAAGACGCCACATAGATCGCCGACGTGCAGTTCTTTCCCTGGTCAACCGGTCCCTTGCGTACAAAAGCGATTCATTCGGAAAATCCATAATAAAATGTAAAAAAATTGTTTTGAAATATTCAAAATAACTGCAGATAGATCAAAGTGAATAGCAGAGAAATATCAGCACGTTTTTCCTAAAGAAACAACGTTTCACTGTTGCCACTACAGAAAAGTGATAAATATGAATAATTGATATGAATCAATATTCATATGAATGATTCATATGAATAATGATGAATAATCATTAAATTGAATGAAGATAATGATTAAAACTATTAATATTTGTTGAAAATATTGATAATACTTTTTAAAATATTTATTCAATAAATCACATAATATTTTCATATATAGGTCGTAAACTGTCTGCTTGTAAATGTAAACAGTCGTAAATAACATTACTGCTTATAAATGTAAATAATAATGAAAAACGCATTTCAAAATACTTAAAAGCTTTAATATGCTTTTAAAAATATATTTAAAGCAGAATCAGATGTTATCCGTTTTTTAATGAATCGTCAAAGAGTCGTTCATTTATTTCTTGATTTGGAACTTCTGTTTCTGAATGGCAACGGTTCATTTGTTTATATCGCTAATATGTTGTTTGTAGCTGTTTATTTTTAATTTAGAACTGAAAACATTATAATCGCTTAGTTTTTGAAGATTTTAGAGAAAATGAAGAAGAAAAGATGTGATGCAATGTAGGTTAAATAAAGTAATTGTTCGATTTAAAATACGACATCAGAATGCTTAAGCCTAACATGGCCGCGATATGTTATTTTTTCTTTTCGAGGATCGGCGCTCCCCGGAATTGTCAAAACTGAATTATATAAATAGATTTTTTGACCCGACCTTCGAAAGGCACATTACTAAATTAAGAGCTTTCCAACAAGGCATTACTTATCACTGAATGTTTCCTGGTTTGGATTGTAATTTCGTTGTTGCATTTTCATCATGTTTCAAAACTTTAAAGATGTGGCTGTGCTCTACTAAACAGCACTATCGTGCTGTTTGATTCATATATTTCACTCTTTAAATTTAAAGTGTAGGTTACTTTTCTGAACGAATCACGTGTGATAAACTAAAAAAAAATTAGAAAATTGTAATATCTGTTAAACCGTGTAACGATATTTTCCAAACGTGTCTAAAAACTCTTCCTTAACCTATTATCATATAAATATGAATTGGACACACAAAATAAATACGTTAGTTAGATTTCAGACAATGAAATGATCTTTAAACTTTAGTAACTCTATTTGGATAGCTACGATTAACATTATTAAAGTAAAAGTAATTTTTGTACTCGAAACTGAAAAAAAAAATCGGACCCGAAAAGGTTAATGATATTAAAATTTTTCAAACATATTGAAATTTATACACATAATTGAGGTGCACTACTAGATGCTTATTGTAGAATATGATGTGTTAAATAGCATTTTTCTTTCAGGGAACACAAAATAATTCAGTTACAGTACTGTCTATGAGCAATAACTGCTGAAAGTGCGTTTACAATTGTGGTATGCATTTTAAATGTATCTAATTTTTTGATGTTACTTAATGTTTATCATTTCCAGGATAGCACAAAAAAAAAAAAAAAAAAAAAAAATCGATTACATTTCCGTTTACTAAAGGTAATAGATGAAGGAGAATTTTTAACTGTGTATTTTATTTCATCGATTAGCATCGCTAGCCCACCATAAAATTCAATTTATACTATTCAGATAAATTAATAGATTTATGCGTTTTATAACTGCGAAGTGAGTTTTTGCAAATTACATAGTATATACAGGGTGTCCAAGCTAAGATGTTACAAACTTCGAGGGCAGGTAGGGTACACCTAAGCGACTCGGAATCACATATTAATGCCGGGTCGGAAACGCCTGCCTGACGCAGTAAGGGCATTGGAAAGGCTGGATCGCACAACGCTGACACTTGGCCCGGAGTTGCGAGAGTGGTGCCAGTGGATAAAACGGACAGGATTCTCTGCGCAAAGTTCCTTGAGAGAGTGTTAAAGGGACAATATGCAAATTTCTTGGTGGGGAGTTGAACTAGCCGCCAGAGGGACTCTACTATAAAAAGGAGTCGCACTGAGATGAAGCTTCATTTTGCATGCACAAAGACTTTATAGCACGAATCGTTGCAGCTGCCGGGAAATCGAAGACACTACTGGAATGTTTGCGAATGTTCGAACTTCCATGTAGCGAAGATGTGTGGCCTGCATCACATGCGTGGATCGTCAATTCGAACACATCCTTTGATAAGAATTGTACTTCCCTTTTATTACTTTTGTTTTTATGTTTATGAACAGCGAGTAATAAACAAATTTTATCTCCTATTTTGTGTCCTTTCTTTCCCTGTGTTTTATGTATAAAAATGGCGAAATGAAGCTTCGAAACAAGCATGCTCGAACACCCGTGCCTATTCAGTGTCCTCTACAGCGTCAGGAAAGTGTTCCCGACCCGGTATTTCTATGTGATTCCGAGTCGTCTAGGTGTATCTTACTTCTTCTCGAAGTTTGTAACATCTTTGGTGGGGCACCCTGTATAAATATCTATAGATCTTACACAGCGTCGCAAAAAAGAATTCGAATATTTTCCAGCCATAGTTGAGCGTTTGCAAAAATTGGGTTTTCAAATGTCATATGCGTTTTCCAAATTGTTTGTTTAGGTGTCACCTTTCACTTTTACTGTTTCATGCATGATTTTCCTTTTTGTATATTTTGAAATTACTTTTATTTTCATTACTTTTCAAAATCCCTCTTTTGCGAATACCTACTTTAGCAATAATACCTGTAGTCCAAATTCAAAGGGAGAAAAGGAGTTTGACCGTGGCATAAACATATATGGGCTCATGGGGCCCGAACCCACCCAATAATTTGTTCTTCCAGACCACCCAATTTTCATTTTCTTTTGTTACTTATTTATTTTTCAATCTTTCAAAAAAAGTCTTCCGTCGATGTTCTCAAATCCATTTTGTTTAACCCTTTGCACTCCATTATCGCCGCTGCGGCGACATCGTCAGGTAAGTGAAAAACTCCGTTGTCGCCGCTGCAACGACATGGTAAAGTAAGTGAAAAACTCCGTTGTCGCCGCTGCGGTCTTACCTTGCAAAATTTGTTTTTGGCACCAGTAACAAAGGAAAATAAAATGTGCCTTATTTAATCAGAGCATTTTTTTAATTTTGTACTTGAAGGAAAATTCTTTTAAAAAAGTGGTGCCGACCGAATAAAATATTTGTGTAACGACGCGGAGTTGCTATTAGCCCACAGTCAAAATGACCCCCCCCCCCCCCATTTTAAAAAAACGTACAATCATTTTCTCTCAAAAGAGAAATTTTCTCATATTTTACCAGTGAGTATCAAGTAGGTGAAGTTTGGTAAATTCCTTGGCGAGTATTGACCATTTATGTTAATGCTTTTTGACATCCATAAAGCACATCACGTGACTGAAATGTGTTGCTCAAAGGCTGTATTTTGGGATCATGTGAACTGTTCAAAATGTTCCTTTAAGGGGGTCCGGGACACATTTTCAAAAAAATTTTATTTATTGAGTTAAAATTTTGAAAATTTTTGTGATGGTTAATAATATTATTTGTAAACAAAATAGTATGATAAAACTTCTCATAATTTTTTAAAAAAAAATTTAAATTTAAATTTTTTTTTTAAAGTGGGATAGTTTAAAATTGTTATAACTCGAAATATTATTTGTAGAATTTCGTTTTTTTTCATTTAAATAAACAGAAATATATAGGTTTTAATTTAGATTCAGCATTTTAAAAAATATTAAATAAAAAATTAAAAAAATATTTAAAGTAAGAATTAGTAAAAAAATATGTAACTTTTTTTAAAAAAAATCATATTTTCAAAAGTAATTTTTTCTTTTTAATTTGCTGAATCAAAATTAAAGTAAAGCTATTCAAAAGACATTTTCCAAGTTTGAACCTTTTATCTGTAACGGTTTTTGATTTATAACAATTTTAATATGAGTAATGGTGAAAAAACCCATCATGAAGGAAAATGCAATTTCACAAGAAGTCGTTTCCTTGGCAATCATATCTTGAATGGTAGATTTTGAAAACAAACTAAAACGAAAAAATTAATATTTCCTGTTCTAATTAAGATAGAAACATGATTTAAGCGTCATTTTATGCAGAAAACGGCAGAGAAATTTTAAATCCAATTAAAAAAAATGAAAATTTGAAGATTTTTCTGTCCCGGACCCCCTTAAACTTTTAATTATAAATAGGCGCCTTTTTAGGGGGGTGGGTGGGGCGGAGAGAATAGACTTTTCTGCATACAAAGGTATGCGCTATATTTCAGCTCTTTGTTCTTGATTGGATAAAAATATTGCAAATAAAATGCACTCCGAATAAGGTGACAAAGAATCGGGATACAAAACTTGTTAAGTGGGAAAAAAATATTTCTTTTTAGGACAGTTTTAACCGGCCATTTCGACGTATAAAGGTAGAGCGAATGCAAGCATATGTAGGTAGAACTTAATTCGTCAGAGAAACTTGCATAGAATCCCAGGGTGCACCGGTCTCAGCAGAGAAATATTTTTTCTGATTTTACTATTTTTATGAAATGGCATGGAGTATAAAAGTTGGCATTTACTCTCCACGAAACAGACTGAAAACATGTTTTGCATGTCACTATGGTACAGAAAAAGCTTAATCAAATTACTATTTCAAACATGAATATGAACAGTGCTGAAAAGTTCGTTGTAGGGGGTGTTTGTCATGTATATGTTAGAAGATGTGCAGTTAGAAGATCTTATTTAAATCTTTCCGTGCTAAATAAAGATAATTGTATCCATTTTATTAAAAAAAATTCGTTAAATACTTATAAATACGGAAATGGGCGTGTTTAGTTCCAGAAAGCGTTGAAAATTCATAAGATTCAAATTATCATAACTTGAAAATGCTTTGACCCATAAAAGATTTTTTTTATTGTCCTTCTTGGGACTTTCTTCTAATGTCCCTTATTATTTTCGTCTAACTTTATAAGAAGAAAGTATTGCATTTAAGAAAAAAATTAACTTCCGGTTTTCAACGGATTTATATGTTTTGGAAGGTCCTGAACACGATTTGACTGTTTTTAGAAAATGTGAATCTGTCTTCCTGGGACAAATATTTTGTATGCGCTCTACCTCAAGAACTAATGCATGGAATTTGATAAAACTTTAGATTCTGTTTTACCTTGATATAAATTGTTGCTGATTAGTTTTTGTTGTAAATCGCCTAACAGGTGACGTTGTTTTGTTTAATTTTTGACGATTTCCGCGATAGTTCTATCTCAAGAACTAAAGCACGGATTTTCATCAAACTTCAGATTCGTTTAGACGTTGAAATAAGTTATTGCTGATTAGATTTTGGTGTAAATTGCCTAAAAGAAGGCGCTGCTATGCTGCATTTTTTCAGGATTTACACGATTTTAGCAATAGTCATATCTCGAGAACTGATATTCTGTTAAACCTCAACATACGTTTGTGATGATTATGTTTATTGTAAACAGGTAGAACAGCTATGCTAACATTTTTCACGATTTTTGCGACAGCTGTATCTTAAAAAATCCCTGTCGGCTTGGCCTACAGCCGGAGATAGATTTCGAAGTTAAGGATACTAATTTCGTCAACAAAAACTAAATCATGATTAGAGATAAACCCACTTTAAAAATTTTATCTGGCAGCTTTTGACAAGTTTTTATTTCATTTTTATATAATAGCTGGTTTTATCAGAATCATGTTAAGGCGGTATTAAAAAAATATTTTTCCATGCTCAACTACTTGAAATTTTCCTGCGCATTTTGAGATTAATTTTTTATTAAAAAAATATGAAACCTGCTGACGTGATTTTTGAAGAGACTTATAAGCGACCTGTGTTTTTATGTTTCGTTTAATTAATTAAAACTTGATTTATAAACAATTATTTTCTCAGAAAGACAGTATTTTTCGTTTCCAACATAATCGCTTCGGAAAATTCTGTTCAAAATGCCCATTTTGACATCATTTTTTGAAATATATTCTGCCTCTATCAAAAAATCGATCATTACGGTACATTATTTAGTTTCTGAATAAGATAATCCACCAATTGGATGCGTTTGAGAGCAAAAATGAATTTAAAAATGAGTCAGAAAATAAGCAGTTTGAATTTGAGTACACTCTTAATACGAAGATCTTTTTTCTTCAACGGCTATGTATTTTTAATTTGATTTTTGATGAAAGAATTGGTCCTTTCAAAAACTTGTCAGTATAAAAGTTGTAAATAATATTAAGAAGATAGATAATATATTCATGCGGATTTTATACCTTGTGAATTGACGAAGTTATGGATTTTTTTCTTCTTCAATTCCCCCCCCCCTTTTTGTTTTCGTTTTTGGATTTTTTTTTCTTTTTGGTACGAATTGGTCCTATCAAAAACTTGTGAATATAAAAGTTGTAGATGATATTAAGGAGATTTTTAATAAAATTAATTGGATTTGATATCTTGAGAATGGACGAAGTTATGATTTTTTTTCTCTCCCAAATACCCTATTTTTTGCGCCCCTTGAGCCCATTTTTAATTTGATCAAAAATCTGTGATACATAAATTTTTGGCCCTATTCTTATAAGTAATAAAAACTTTAAACTGATTTGATGTGTACAAACATTAAGAAGTTATGGGGTTTTTTTTCGGTTTTCACAAAACCCCTTTTTATTTCCGTCCCTTTGGTCCGATTTCGCCCATTAAAGAACTTGACCGAGATTTTATGCCTCTTGACTTTATGTAACAGTTTGGAAGAGATCTGTGCAGAATTGAAGAAGTTATCGTATCCAGAAGAAAGTGATATATATGGGGCATTCTCACAATCTTTTGACGTTCATGTCCTTGAATAATAATTTATCTAATACACTTTTTTGTGTGTGTTTTTTTTTTTTTATTTCATATACTGGGGAACATCCCATTGCATGATTACATAACAATATTAACGAGATAAATAAGTTTTGGACGATGTTGGGGGTCCAAATACCAGGAAAACTCGTGTACCGTCCCGTGTCCCTGATGCTGATATTTAAGTTCGGAGCTGTCTGGATAAAATTGTTTCAATAAAAATAATTCGATGTAATTTTTTTCTGAAACTGGAACTATTGTTTTATATAAATATGTAGCTAAAAATTAACCTGCACTCATTTTTAGGGTTGTTATTATTTTTTAAACTCTGTCCCTGAGTTTTAGATTCTTTACCATCCCTCTTCTAAAATTATACAGAAAATCATTTCAGATGCAGCCACATAATGTTTTCAAGTTTTTTCTCATGCAGAAGTATGCTAGAGAAATAATGTCTAAAATTCTTTGGCAGGAAATTTACTGTAGAATTTAAATAAGCATTTAAATATCAATTTCAAGCATCGTGGCTTTATTGGTAGTCTCACCGTCCCCAAGGTTTATTCCTGCACTTTTCGACGTAAATTAAAAAAAAATAATAATAATTTAATCCAATGTGAACAACTGTTTCTAAAAATCAATGAACACTGTGGCTGTCACTTAGTCTTAACATGATTTTCCTAAAAATAGGTGGTAATTTTCCTTACCGTTCCATCCTTACCGTCCCTTTTTTCCAATACTATCCTCTTTTTTTACCTTACCGTCCCTTCTTTAACACACCTTTAAGACAATGTTATACAAAAATTCTGTATTAAAAGTACTACATTGTTATTATCTCTTACTTCAATGCAATGTGGGTACTATGCAGATTCATTATAAGTAAAAATTTAGAAGAAAATAGGAAGTTATAGGGGTGAAATGTTAAGGAAAATTAAACTCGCAAGTTTAACTTAAACCTCAGTTAAATAAAATATTTTTCGCTGCTGAGCATTTTTTCTTTATTTTTAATCATTAAGGCATTCGTCTATCAGATTAAAATGTCATTTTACCAAGTTTAATTTCGCCAAATTTTTCCCCCCAAAAGTCAAGTGAGAATGCCTCATATATATATATATATATATATATATATATATATATATATATATATATATATATATATATGACACAATTTTAATTGCCACTGATCAAACTAATATTTCTCAATTTCCAGTAGATTATCCCACTAATTTGGAATTAACGGAAAACGTCTTATCTAACAATACAATTAACTTCTTAGATTTTAAAATTACAATAAAAGACAAACAAAACAATAATAGATCTATATGATAAACGTAAAGAATTTAAATTCAAAGTTAATACATTTATAAATTTTAAATCCTGTCTTCATCATTCTGTATATCAAAATATAATACTTAATAATTTATATAGAATAAAATGTTTATATTCTTCTGATCTAATTATCAATAATATTAAAAAAACTAATTTATGATGCATTAAATCATGGTTTTCTAAAAAAAAATCATATATTCTTTAATATATAATTAGTACTTAAATGATCTTTAAAATCAAATTAATACATGTGTAAACAAAATTACAAAAAAAATTACAAAATAAGAAAATAATTATAAAAATAAAAAATTGTAAACTAATAATAAAAAATTATTATAGGACGGTTGGGTGGGTAGATGTTAGAGTACGGAGGAGGGTGGTGTTGTCTGGATAATACGCAATGGTTTTTTTAAGTGATTGGGCATTTGAAATATAACTGCATTTCTAATACACATTTTATAATGGATGGGTTGATGGGTTGATTGTTGACGGCCAATTATCTACACGAGGGATATGGGCCCTGGGGGGAGTGCCTTCCGTGGAGGTCTTTCTAAGGGAACCTAATCCGTATTAACGCATGGAAATCCACGGTTCGAAGAAAACCACGAAAACTCCGAACGATTAGGCCGACGGGCGCGATTGGGTTCGAACCCAGCACCTCCCGTCTACCAGCTTCGAGAGCAGAACCTCTCAGCCACTGGTGGGGCCCATTTTATAATGGATGTTGATTCGCTATTTTATATGTATATGGTGAAGTTATATTTATATTTCAATTCATATTAAATTTATTTAGCTTCATTAATATTTAATCAAGTTAACAATTGACTTGTTTTTAATATTTAGTCTACTCAGAACAATATCACATTAATTTCTAATAGTATACCACCTTTATAGAGAATAATATGCATAATAAGTTTATTTGATATAACTACTGCTATTACAGTTTGTATTAAAATTAGGTTATTAATTTTTTATTACTCCTCTATCCTTTTCAATCTTGTTTAATTTTGAACTTAGGGTTCAATGATTAATTATCGGTTTTTGTGTCTGTTAGTCCCAAATTCATATTCGTTAGCTTTTGTTATGGCTTATATGAAAATAAACCACACACTTTATTTGTGAACTTTAGGCATTTGGGCACTGAAGAATCTGACAAAGTTCTATAAACATCCATATTTATTTAATGTTCATTCTATTAATTAATTATAATTTATATTTAATAGTAATTTTTAAAAGTTTTTTTTTTATAATTTTATTATATATAATTTATTTTATGTTATAGCATATAGCTATATAATATTATCCATGTTATAAAATTACTTAAATTCTCCGTATAGATTAATTGGGTGTGATAGTAGAATATATTGTATGCATTATATTAACATTTGTATTTATTTAATATTTTTGTGAATAATGATACATAATATGGTATTATTTATTTATTAGGATTTGTAGGGTAAAGCAGTTGGTAAAATTTGAAAGCATTCGCTTCAATTTGATTACTGTTATGACATTTGATCATAATAGTTTTAATTCATCATACTAGATGACAGCACGGAAATTTAATTTGCATTTTGCCTGTAGCTTCTATTAGAGTAATATTTTCAATTTTCAACACAAGGTGGTACAAAATGCTGGTTATTGGCGATATTGTAAAATAATAGTTTTGTAATTTTTTACTTTAGCTAAGAAATTTAAAAGTGTTAATAGGTATTTTAAATACTAATATTGTAATTATTTTATATTTATTTTATATTAATTGCATTGATCACGGTATTTCAAAATGGATTAACTACAACCATTCGGTTTTAATATCTGTGTTAACTTAACTGCGAAAATAAACTTAAACTTATCGTGCTTTTGGATACCATGTGCAGGAGTGTATTTGGATTAAATAAAACTTGGATTATATTAGGTATGTTGTGTAATATTATTATTTTTCATTGCTATAAGTTAAATATTTAAAAAATTGTATTGCTTTTTCCATTTCATGGCATTTAATATTATTCTGTTTTCAGCTAGAAACTATTCTTTTGGTCATATTAGTCGTTTGAGTACAGAAGAAAAAAAATTCAGCTTTTAGCTTTTTTTTCTCACAGAAAATGACTATTTTGCTTATGTAATTGAATTCTGTACTCTTGATAACGTAATTCAATATATAAGCTTTACAATTATTTTTATCGGTATCCGTATTTTCCTTTTTCTTCTTCCATATTAATTCTCGTAATATAGTACAAGGGACTATATTTTATACATAGCAGCTTATATATTCTATGTTTTTAGTATCCATGTTATGTGTGTTGGGGAAAACTGTATTAGTGTCATTTCATTCATAATCATAATTTTTGATGGTGGTCAGTAATGTTTATTTAAAGGTTATATATGTAATGTATATATATATATGTATATATATATAGAGATAGATAGATAGATAGATAGATAGATAAAGTTTTTTACTGAGGGTGGGTTTGGGCTTTAGGGGTCATGATCGATGTGGAACTGCAAAAATTTTCAGAAATTCCAACATAGGGGAGAATGTAACAGGTAGTATTTCATACGAAATCTACCTAAAACTAATGCACGGAATTTAATCAAACTTCATATTCTGTTATACTTTACAAATAGATCCTTATTAGGCTTGGGTGTATGCTGTCCAACAGGTGTCGCTTTTATGTTCTTTGGATTTGGAATTTTAGTTACAGACATCTAAGAGGGTGGGTGCCGAAATTCGATGATTTGTTTGAAAAAAAATTGATGCTTATATCGCCTTTTAAAATGCACATAATTCAACGAACCCTATGTTGCAACTCATTTTGGGGAAGAGAATAATCCTTATTGGGGATTACGTATTGCCATCGTCCCGTCTCGTGGGAAAAACTTTAGAAAGGTCTTGGATCCCAGCCTAGGCTGACCATATTAGCCCTCTCTCTGCGCAGCCCGAGATATGCTCGGGCATGCATTTTTCCGTCAAATTAATACTATTTGGTTATTCCCACCAGTTATTTTTAAAGAAAACTTTGTCTCATATAATCAGGACATTTTCACTGATTACGATAGTCAAAAATTTCTGCTTTAAAGAACCGGTGATAAACGATTAAAAATTCTGTAAAAGACGCTAATCGCGAAGAATTACTTGCGCAGCGAGAGGGTTAATAAGATCCGGCAAAATATGCCGATTTGAAGAATAATACTATTTATGTTGTGTTGTGTTGTGCGGTGTATATGTATTTGTTACGTGATTAAATTTTGAAGTTTACAGACTCTGGCTGATTTCAAGTTATTATGCTCTATACCTTTAGAATCCTCATGATAGACATAGATTGGCATTTAATTTTGGTATTGTGATAGTGAATTTTGAAGTAATGTATCATATAGAAGAAAGTTTTGGGATTAGCACAACTGACTAGTTTTTCTAAATAAACAAAAAAGAAGCCCTATAAAAATTAAATTTCGTATTTTAATGTGTAAGCAGCTCTTTTAAAAAAGAATTCCAAATCTGAAAATATCATACTCGATTTAGATACTTTTTGCAATTAGAAGCTTATTTCTATCATCAGCTGTTAAAGAGATATCCCCCAGTATAGTTGAAATAAATAGTAGAATTAATACAAGAATTTCAGTGTATTTGCATTAAATGCCCATTTTATTATTTTTCTAGTCATTTGTTAGTATATAGTCATTTGTATAATTTGTAGTCATATTCATCTATAACAGTAAATATTAAGAGTCCACAAAATGAAAGCCTCATAAATCCTCATATGAAAATATAAATTAATAAAATTTCAACTTTATATTTGCTCTAAAAATTTTTAACTTTACTTATCATAACTTGAAATATCACATTTTCCCGTACTTTCGTAGAAAGTAAAATGCCGTGACATTTTACCTTAAAAAGGTTGAGCCCACCCAGTATTTTTGAAAAGTTGGAGCCACTGGAGGTTGAGAGATTGAAGAAGGTTAATGTCGTGTAAGTTTACCTTAAAATGGTTGAGCCCACTGCTGGGACACATATAACAATAATATGTTCCGCACCATTTTGGTTAAGTCAAAGTACAGTTGCGTAATTTGTTATTTCTGTTTGTACAAATTTTTTTATAAAATATGATTATGAGTGTAAAATTATAATAATTATATTTTCGAGTAAAATAGGAGTGTAAGTTCATACAAAAAATTATTAAGTTGATTTTAAATATTATATATATATATTTAAAAAAATGTTTTATTGTAAAATTAATGTATAATGTTGAATATAGTTCGGATCTCAGATAACAACAATAGCCAGACGTCATGGTGTCGTTTTATGACAAACCAGTGGAAAGTGGTGTATAATTAGAAATCGTAAAATAATAAAAATGTTGGAATAAATTTATGGCATTAATAAAAGTGTTGGAATAAATTTATGGTTTTTAGACCACCCAAACTTTAAGGCATATAATAATATTAAAGTATATGTAAGGGGCTATTGCAGACTGTTAGCTAATAGGTTTATCTAAGGATAATAAAAAAATCTTCTCACATCCAATAAGGGAGGTCTATACAAATAGTTCCACCCACTTCCAAGAGATGGTGTAAAGGAGGAAAAAGTTTGGAAAAAGTGAGTCTAGAAAAAGATGCCGAAAACGCAAGAGTGATCCTGAAAGCCCATGTAATGCATCAATAGAGCCCTAGTAATGCCCAGGCGAGATGGACATATCGGAGAGAGCTTAAGCAAGCCTAATTGACCTGATGATGTCTTCCTGGTGTTAAAATAAAATGGAATGGTCTACAGCGATCCGGAGCTATTCTCCCCGTCATCCCGATTTCGCCGCTCTGATGAAGAGATGAATCTGGATGATGTTTGGATATGATCCTTAGCATCGCGACAGTTATAAATCTGATGAATGAAGGCCACCATCCCGTATATAATACAAGGTATTACATTAATCTTTTTCTTTACCACTTTAATTATATTGGAAATTATAAATATCCTGTTATGGTATTTTATGGTAAATGGCTGTCTGAGATCCAACAAAACAACAAGTGGGTAAGTGTGATCATACATCGCACAAAGGGTTTCGTTTAATATTCCTTTCAAAACACTTTCTTTCAAAACGTCCAGTACATTTATCGCCATGGAATACCTTCTAAATTTTGGCAAACACATCCTAAACTATGTTAAAGTTTCAAACATATTCGCCTTGTTATATTTCCTAATTTTGTTCGCCCCCCAAAAATGCTGCGATATATCACATGACGGGTATCTGCCAAATTTAGAAAAGTGCCCCCCTTGGGGGGGAGTGGGCAGATGGTCACCATGATTTTTGACGCGGCCTGATTTTAAAAATTTTTGTTATGTTTTATAAGCCCTATTAAAGTTTCAAACAGATCGTCCAGTTATATTTCCTAATTTTGTTCGCGCACCTCCCTCACGCCCCCCCCCTCCTCGAAATGCGACGCGCCCTTCTTCTTTATAATTTATTATCGTGTGTTATAAAGTATCTTAAAGTTTAAAACAGATTGAATTGTTAGATTTCCTACTTTAAATGAAATCGCGGTCTGTTAATTCCACATTCCACCACCAGGGAGCGCACTGTATTCTTAACAAAAGCGTATCTGAACGAAACTCCTTTACACAACCCATTAGTAGATATGTTACTCGAGGGGGTGGCGGTCATCAGCAAGAATTTAAGATAATTGTTGAAATTACTATTCGGAAATAGTGGTAATTTAACTTTTGACTATTTATATTTAATAAGTATAAGTAGCATGTATCTGAGGACTCCATCAAAAAACGCACCTGAAACGGTATGAAACAAAAAAGAAATATTTTGCCCCTCCCCCTCTCCCCACCTTCCCGAAATTTCACGCGCCATTTTTTATAAACTTTTTCTAATGTGTTATAAACTATCGTAAAATTTCAAACAGATCGCCTTGTTATATTTCCTAATTTTAACAAAAATGTTAGTTCCACATTCCACCACCAGGGAACGCACTCTATTCTTAACAAAACTGTATCGGAAGGAAACTCCGTTAAACAACCTATAAGTAGATATGTTACTCGAGGTGGTGGCGGTCTTAATAAGAAATTAAGATATTTGCTGAAATTACTATTAGGAAATAGTGGTAACTAAACTTTAGACAATTTTTTATTAAATAAGTAGCATATATCTCAGGACTCCCTCAAAAAGTCACCTAAAGCGGTCAGAAACGCTAATTTTTTAAATAGAAATCTAGCGCCCCCCCCCCCTCCCTGGAATTTCGCGTGTCATTCTTTCTTACACTTTATCTTATGTGTTATAAAATATCTTAAAGTTTCAAACAGATCCACTTGTTAGATTTCCTAATTTTAACAAAATCGCGTTATGTTAGTTCCACATTCCACCACCAGGGAATGCACTCTATTCTTAACAAAAGCATATCTGAACGAAACTCCTTTACGCAATCTTTCCGTAGATAGATGGGTCGGGATGGTGGCGGTCTTAAACAAGAATTTAAAATATTTGCTGCGGTAACAAACGCTAAGATTTTAAAAATAATTCTAGCTCCCCCCCCCTCTCCTCGAAATATCACACTCCATCTTTTTTACACTTTTTTTTATGTGTTATAAACTATCTTAAAGTTTCAAACAGACTGAGTACGGTCTTAACCAATAATTCAAAATATTTCCTGAAATTACTATTAGAAAATAGTGGTATGAAGTAAACTTTCTGATGATGAATGAGTTATACTTATCTCATATCGCTGTTCAAAAAGCCCAGGCAAATTATTAGATTTCCTAATTTAAGTTAATTCGTGGTTAAATAAGCGCGTCTCTTCATTTTAATCGACGCATTTGATAGCAATAAACCGATTAATTAAATAATAATTAATATTTCAGCTTGTAATTAAGATAGGACTTAGATATGGGTATCAATGAAATCAGCGAGAAATTTGACATCGGGATGCCAAAAAATTTAATGTTTAAAAAGTTAAAATTTCGTATTAAAATATGCTATTATGGAAAACCGCAGCGTCGTCATGTCTACCTGCTTTCCAGCCGAATTGAAATCTTTTTATTTCCTTGTCTTTCCAATTAAAGAAATTAAATTTTTATCGATCGATTTTTAGTGGATATTTAAACTTATACACATCGCAGAAATGTGAACTTTATACCAAATGAAAGTAGATTTTTTTCTGCGTCTGTCTATTCCATTTACAAATTTCTCGGACCAATATTTTCTGATATACGATTTCGCTTTAAAATCTCCACTTCATTTTTCGGCTTAATTTCCTCCGTGGTAACCGTGCATTCGGCTGATTTTACTGGCAACCCTTAGGAGAAACACGGATGATTTCGATAAAGTCCGTTTGAATTTGCGTTAAAAAGGTGGATTGGTTAATTTCAGAAGTTAATTAGCCCGTAATTCGGTTAATTACCAACTTTTTCGAAATTTTATGATTTGTTGTTTGATGTGAGGTGTTCAGCTATAAGTACCCAAAATTTCAAGTCTCTAACAGGTATAGTTTCTGAGAACGGGCTCTGTGACGGACAGACGGACAGACAGACAGACATACAGACAAAGGAGCGAGACGAATAGGGTTTCGTGAGATGAACGAAAGCCTAAAAATTAACTAGTAAATCTGCAGATCAACAGCCTCAACGTCATCTCTGCAACTTATTGTTTTTAGCAAATTTTGCTTAATATTAATCTTTCTACAAAAACAAAATTTAAACTTTTAAATTACTCAAACATTTATAGAAGGAGAAAAAAATATTTCGATGGTTTCAGATATTAGAAGCGTTAAATTAAACACGTTGTTATGTAATGATATTCTGAAATTCTCACGAGCTACTTATTCTAGTAATTTTTATATAATAAAGCAAATTTCTTCAGGGGGGTGCCCCCCCCCTGAACCCCCCGTTGTGTAATTTATTTTGCATTTGTAATTTTCTATTGATTGAGTTAATGATTATCCTATATCTTAGATTCATTTTTACACTGCGATTTATAAGGATAAGCAACAATTTGGTCAAGCATTTTACGTTATCCTAATATCCATACAGCAGTATTTACTTGCCTGCTAGCCACAAACATCTGTATCTAATGGATAAAGAACTTTTGGAAATGTAAACTGAGACATCTAATTTAGAAATCTAATAATAATTTTGATTACCATTCTGCAATATTTATATCCAAGATCTAATCTAAATATCTAAAAATGTACTCGATAGCATTAACTTACTAAAATCACCCTAAAGTAGGGGGAGTTCTAAACCTAACGGTTAATAATTCATCATCGTGTCCACTTCCAATTGACTAAATAGATAAACGTGATATGGCGCCGTTAAGTATTTTTTGTGATAGCCTTTTAATAGTATCCACATTTAATTTAAAATCGTGATGTTACAAACACCGTTGAAATTTGATGCACACCTGTGTTCAGGTCAAATTACGAAAGGTTAACTAACCTTTTATTTCCCTTAGCCGGGCATTTTGTTTCATTTTTCGTAATAGGGATTATTTTAATAATTTATTTTACACTCTACAAGCTGTTACACGGGACGTTGTTCACGTAGCATTAAAATAGAGATAAATGCATTAAATAAAACATTTCACTCACCACCAGACATGGCAAGTCTCAGGCTTTTTGCACAACACTATTACCTTACAGAAAATGTTGTTCTTTTAAATCGCGCAAATGTTTCAATTAAATAAAGTAACATTTTTTGTATTAAAATACTGGTATCCAGAACGCCGGAGGCTTGGCAGCCCTGCTCCTCTTAATAGAAACATATATAGTTAACCAACACTTTATCACATTTTATAGGAAACAATACGGAATTTCTTATTTGTATGGCCTTACATATACCTCAGTCTTAAAAATGTAAAATTTTGTGCCAATTAATATACGCAATTGCGAAAATGAAATCGCAACCAATGAGAAAAGGAAGGCCAAGTAAAATCCTGTAAATCGAGGAATCTTTCTTCGTAGAGTGGGAAAATACCACTACAAAAATTAATTTAGGTGGTATTTGGTGTGAAATGTTTATATGTATTCATTCCTGTCCTATTTATCTTTTTTATTATTTGTAATTTGCTGCATTTTCCCTTTGCACGTGAAAATCTTACAAATTAAAATGAACTCTTTGGGAGAAATTGTTATTCCCTTTTTTTTTTTTTTTTGCAACAATAAAGTTTATAAAGTTTAATAGAATAATGTCAGTTTATTCTGTATGAAAATAACGAACTTTTTCCTTTATAATCAAAATAGTTGAATACATAAATAAAGATATTATTCTATATAGTATATAAATACTATTTTCATTTCTGCGTTTAAATCAATTTATATGCAAATATCTATACAAAGGCATTCATTAATTCATTCCTTTTAACTTTGATTTGACTTTAAAAACCATACATACTTTCACATTTATGATATTTTTAGATGAGATATAGTTGCTACGCAACGGTTAAAAGAAAAAAAATGAAATATAAGTAAATTCATAAAATAAAATGTTTTATATTATTCGAACACATGTATAAAATTCCATCATAAGTTATACACCTAATTTAAAAGCTCTGACAAATGTTTTGACAATATTGCAAACTAATAGGAATAATTTACTACTCTTATTTAAAAATTTCAGCATCAAAAATTTACCATTTAAATCCATTTTTTATATGAGCCATTTCTTTCAACAAATGAAAATTTGAAAATCGTCTGACTTGCCATTGAAAAGCATTACAGAGCAAAATAAAATATTCTATATTTCCCGAACGAATGAACCAAATTTAACCAAAAACCATACAGCTAAGTCCGAGTACCTCATCAACATGCCACATTAATTTCAAGCCGATCGGATGCTTTTTGCGGCAGTTATCGCGGAACAGACGGACAGACAGACAGACAGACAAACGGAAATCAAAACTTTTCGTGTCTCCACAGTAAGCCTTCACTGACGTTTCGGCAAATATATATAAGGTGTTTAAGAATATAAGAAAATTATTGCTTTTAATAAAAAAAATATATAATAATAAAATTAAATGAAATCATTTTGTTAATAATTAAATCTACATATATCAATGATCAGCAAACAAAAGTTTTGCTTTCTTTCTTTTTTCTTTTTTTTAACCGTGTAATGTGTATATGTATATAATTGTGCTTAATGTAAATAACAAAAATATTTAATCAAGAGTTAAAAATCTCTGTAATTATTTAATTGATAAATGTTTAAGGTGTGTCATTTTATTTTACAGCTTAAATTGAGTTTAATTCATAAGTGGAAGAATTCACATAAATAATTCACAACGCAACCTTTTAATTTTTATTTGTAATTAATTAATTTGATAATTACAATTTTACGCGAATTATAATTTAATTTTAAGATATTTATTCGCATAGCTCTTCTACTAGAATTTTATTAATTACGATCACTTATTTCATTTAAAATTTTAAGGTATATAAAATTATATACCAATTTACTATGAGGTTGCTTGGATGATTGGGATTAATTGACAATTTTGGGTAGAAATTAAAAATGAGATAACAAGTGTAAATATCTGTCCCACTTAATATTTTTGAAAAGTTGGAGCCACTGGAGGTTGAGAGATTGAAGAAGGTTAATGCCATGTAAGTTTTACTTAAAATGGTTGAGCTCACCCAATATTTTTGAAAAGTTGGAGCCACTGGAGGTTGAGAGATTGAAGAAGGTTAATGTCGTGTAAGTTTACCTTAAAATGGTTGAGCTCACCCAATATTTTTGAAAAGTTAGAGCCACTGGAGGTTGAGAGATTGAAGGAGGTTAATGCCATGTAAGTTTTCCTTAAAATGGCTGAGCCCAACCAATATTTTTGAAAAGTTGGAGCCACTGGAGGTTGAGAGATTGAAGAAGGTTAATGCCATGTAAGTTATCCTTAAAATGGATGAGCTCATCCAATATTTTTGAAAAGTTGGAGCCACTGCAGGTTAAGAGATTGAAGGAGGTTAATGCCGTGTAAGTTTACCTTAAAACAGTTGAGCTCAACCAATATTTTGGAAAAGTTGGAGCCACTGGAGGTTGAGACATTGAAGAAGGTTGAAGATTTTTGACAATGCCAATAGTTGATATGTATGTGGTATGATTTTTTGTGATTTCATTAGGAAATATCGTCACAGTCCCAAAATGAAAAACTATATAAAGTTGTTCAACGTACTGAAGCCTCCCTTGCAAAATTACATTGCAACAGAGCAAATATCAATGATTCTTTTTTTTTTCTTTTTTCAGTTTAAAAATGTAATTTTTTTCTGCTTTCTCCATCTTTTACGTACAAAAGAAAAAAAATTAAAAGTACTTTTTATAAATTAACGATAAACAAATTAAAAAGTATGCATAAAATAATTGTGTATTTACAGATGTTTAATGAAAGCAAAAAAATGGATCATAAATTTTATGTATTCTTTTAAAAGCGAGTGCAACTCTACAATAAAAATTTATAATGTTAAAAAATAATAATGATAACAAAGTAACTCTTATAGATTACAGCAATTAAAATAAGTAAGCTTCTCATATTACTAGGGAAAGGTTAAAATTTTAATGTTTTGCTATGCTAACCGTGTCTATGTCAAGATGTTAAAAAACTATTTTATAATTCCTCAGAAACTCCGGGAATTATTAAATACTTAGCTGACTTTAAAAATTCTGCATTGCGTCTACAGTTTTAGGAAATAATATTTCAACTCGTGCAACGTTTTCAAAACATTGGAAAAATCCTTATAACTTCTATTGCAAAATAATGAAACACACTTCAACTCTCACTTTCAAACAATGGCCACTAGGTCAACACGCGCATAATCTTCTTCCTCTTGGACTGATCTTTGTAAGATGCTTGACTCGAAATAACCTTGAACTACTACTTTCTCCACTTTTTTGTCTTCCCAAAATGTGGCAGGGATATTATCACAATCTTTTGACTTTCGGGAATAAAAATCTGGTGAAATTAAACTTGCTAAAATAACATTTTAATCTGATATACGAATGCCTTAATGATTCAAAATAAAGCAAAAATGGTTAACAGCGAAAATTTTTTTATTTAACTGAAATTTAAGTTAAACTTGCGAGTTTTATTTTCCTTACCATTTTACCACTATAACTTTCTATTTTTTTCTGAATTTTTACTTATAATGAATTTGCATAGTAGCCACAAGATATTCAAATGAGAAATAATAACAATGCAGTATTTTTAGTACAAAATTTTGGTATAACATTGTCTTAAAGGGGTGTTAAAGAAGGGACGGTAAGCATAGAATGGTAAGGAAAATTATCACATGTTTTAGGCAAAGCATGTTAAGACTAAGAGGTAGCCACAATGTTCATTGATTTTTAGAAACAGTTATTTACATTAGATTCAATTAAAAAAAATTAATTTACATCAAAAAGTGCTGGAATAAACCTTGGAGACTGTAAGACTACCAATAAAGCCACGATGCTTCTAATTGATATTTAAATTCTGCAGTAAATTTCCTGTCAAAGAATTTTAGACATTATTTCTCTAGCATACCTCTGCATGAGAAAAAAATTATGTGGCTGCAGCTGAAGTGATTTTATATGTAATCTTAGAAGAGGGACGGTAAGGAATCCAAAACCCAGGGACAGAGTTTAAAATATAATAACAACCCTAAAAATGTGTGCAGGTTAATTTTTTGCTGCATATTTATATAAAACAATAGTTCCAGTTTCGGGAAAAAACTATATCGAATTATTTTTATTGAAACAATTTTCTACAGACAGCTCCAAACTTAAAAATCAGCATGAGGGACACAAGACGGTATAGGAGTTTTCCTGGTATTAGGATTCCTAACATCGTCCAAAACTCATTTATCTCGTTAATATTATTATGCAATCATGCAATAAGATGTTCCCAGTACATGAAATTAAAAAAACCACAAGAACATGTACTAAAATGAAAATTATTATTCAGGGACATAAAAGTCAAAAGTTTGTGAAAATGCCACAGCATTCGAAGAGCATCAGAAGTGATATCGTGTGACTAGCATACTCAATGGCGATTTTAATGGAATTTTGTGATATTATCGTAATTTCCCTTGTTGGGTTACGGAAGTATAGAATCTACAGCATTTGATATTTGCACGTAATTTCTATGCGCGAGCGCATTATAATTTACTCCCCGTCTCACAAGTATACATCCCCGAGCTGCAGCATGATGCGGAGGACAGTCAAGGCCATCTTGATATACTGAGATATTCCTGAGATAGCACTCCAAAATTAAATGCCAATCTCAATTGGCGTTTTATCGGGCTTCAGTTATTACTTAGGAATGCACAGCAATATGTAAAAAAAAAGTCGGAAATTAGACGTCAAACGTAGCAATTGAAGTAGTTCGTATAACTAGTTTGATAAATATTCAGACATTGGTGCAATAGCTGTTGCACTCTAATGCAAAAATAAATGAATACAAAGTTTATTACGACTATATATAGATAAAATTCAGTAATACGGAAATAATATGACTCCATCTTAAAAAGGACGTAATCACCTTGGCAGCCTAGAATCATTACTCATCATGGGACATCATTTAATTAATTACGTATAATAGGATTTAATGGAATAATCACCATGGCAAAACAGAATTATTACCTATCATGGGCTATCATTGAATTAATTACATATGATAGAATGAAGAAAACTTTTATTAATATCTTTTAAGTTTAATCGATTTTCATAAAATTTTAAATGATTCCACAAAATTCTGCAACGATTATAGGGGAGGCCGGGGCAAGATGACGAATGTCTTAATTTTTCCATTTTCCACTATGTGGCAGCATCAACCGGACACTACTGGCTCTCCTATCGGCCGTTCGTTAAACAATAGTATAGAAGCGCTGAAATCGCCATTTTTGTGTTAGTTGTGAAGCTTTGATTGTTTACCGATGCCACGTTATAACTTTTATGCAAGTGTAAATAAGCTATGCTACAGATACAGGTAAGATATATCGTTTCTCTTTAATATTTATAAATAACTTGGTTTAAATTCCATCTACTACTATGAATAAATGTCAATTCATCGCCTTCCTTCATGGCAATGAAAACGAATATTTTTAAACAGGCAGTCCGGGGCAAGATGACGAACTCGTCATCCTCAGACCGTGGTAGTAGAAAACCAACGTATAAACCCTCCAGAAGAACCAGAACTTACAGCAAATGCTGATTCCGATGCACGAAAGAAGCCTGAGAGTGTTTTTGATTTCAAACCACTGCCTAAAGCAACTACATAATGTCAGAAAAAAAGAAAAAGCAAATCACTGAGCTCAAGCATTCTTACAAGCACACCCATCAAAGAAATGTTTGAACAAAGGGAAAAGCAGAAAGAAGAACAGGAACGTTTAAAAAAAAATAGAGAAAAAAAGCTCGTGAAGCTAAAAAGGGAGTAAAAAAACTCAAACTAAGTTCCTGTAGGCCTAAATCTATTAAATCCACGCCAAACAGTCCAGTTGCATCAACTTCAAAGGGTGGTGTTTTCAGATGTCCTGCTTGTGACGAGGAATATTGTGACCCACCAACAGAAGAATAGATCCAGTGCTGTAAATGCCAAGAGTGGTGGCATGAGGAATGTTCCAATTATGAAAATGGCATTTTTATTTGTGACTATTGTTAGCTGCACAGCTAAACACTTCAACATTACGCTACAATGCATTATGCTTAGTTTGATACTTTGTAAGATGTAAAAACACAGTTATCATTTGTTAAACCATGTAACATATTCAAAAGATAAAATATGTTCAATCTTTTTCAGTGTTGTCATCTTGCCCCAAGGCCAAAGTCACCTTGCCCCAGTACTGGGGCAAGATGACGATTTGTTAATGTTATGAAAAAATAAATTTATCTTTTATTGTTTTTATTTGAAAAATTAAATTGTAATATATTTAATACTACAAAGGAATACTCTAACAGTTCGTGTAAAATTAATTTTACTATACTTAAAAATAAATTAATAAACAACAAAAATTGTTAACATAGTCATCTTGCCCAGGTCTCTCCTATATATTAAATTTCAAACAATTCGGTTGGGTATTTTTTGCGCTGTTATATCGGTCGATACCTGAAAATTGGACAATTTGCGTTCATTACCAATTATATTCCATTAATTATACTAAACCCAAAAACTGCGAAATATATAATATATTGTAACATTTGATATAGAAATTACCAATGATAAATGGACATATAATGATGTATAAATAATTAATTTTAAGCTTCAAACAAATGAAATCATCATTTCAGTATGGGAAAATATAATTCTTCTTCATTATATAGATTGTATAGTAAAATAGTGTAGTAAATATATTTTTTCCTGAAGTTGAGCATCATCTCACTCCCACTAAACGCACATTTAGGTTAAAAGGTACTAGGTGGTGCAGACAGAATTATTTCCATTGCAACAGCAACTAAAGTTCAACTAGTCAACGTGGATGAAGGTAAGTTGTTTTTCTCTTTGTTCCATATTTAGAAATATTTAGTTTTTGTTCCGAATAGGGATGAGTAATTTTTATAGCATCATTCGTGTCCCCATATTTAACTTTTTATTTGTATAAAAAAAGGCTTAATACAACTTTATTTGTGTAACATACAAATGTCACAAGGTATATTTAATAATTTATATATATGCAAAATGATTCAACAAAATGGCTGTGCTGCTGTTAAGATAAAAACATCACCTCAGTCCCTATCATCTGAGTCCCAATTATTAGACACTGATTATGATGTCAAGAGATACTTTCTTCCATAAAAGTTTATCCTACGCATACAATATACATCCTTGATCTCAAAACACTACAGCATTTAAATGACAAAATATGTATCATAGTATATAACTGTATGTGGTACTTGTACTTTAATTTAAGGGGTCTTGTACCAGTTAAACGCAACGAAATTTATCGAAAAACTTCAAACTTTGAATTAGTCTATCTTCAAAACATTTTTATGTATGAACATGAAATTTTGGATATTGATTAAACAGATTATAATTTGTATAATGCTACCATTATAAATCTATTAGCCTTTTACAGAATTTGTGTATTGTTGAAATCAAAATAGCTCTTTTATTCACTCCAGAAGTCGTTTCGCCCATAATATCTTGAGAAAGTATGTACGGATTGTCATGAAATTTGGTAAAGATATCAAACATATATGTGTGTTTAAAATGAACTACTCTTAGGCCAAAATTATTTCATTAACTATATATATATATAATTGTATTTTTAATCAATAAAAATAATCATAATTAAAAATATTACCATTGTAAATACTTAAAAGTAGTTCATTATAAACACATTTGTTTAGTATCTTTACCAAATTTCATGACAATCCATACATACATATTCAAGATATCATGCGCGCTATGACTTCTGGAATAAAAAAGAGCTGTTTTGATTTCAACAACTAGGGGGCTCGGCCCCCTCCAAGCTACGCTCGCCAACCCCCGTTCAGACACCGCAGACTCTAAATGCACGCTAATTTGATCGGCTTTAAAAAGATTTCAAAAGATGGATTATAATTTAAAAAACAGTGGCGATCTCCCTATAAACGGATTTCTATTTATTTCTCTTTGATTGGGGAATTTTCACGCCAAATCCGCTGCGGTACTACTTGATTATCCCGTCGACCCATTTCGCCAAATTATATAAATCGCCAAACCACTCGCCAAATTATACAAATTGACATAATTTTTATTTTAAATAACGAAAGAACAAATAAATTAGTACAACATTAATAAAAATACAAATAAAACGTCGAAATAAAAATAACTTGATGACTTTGACACGTGTAACAACATTTCAAAATAAGCTAATATAAAAGGAATTAAGTAAACAGTCTTTGTCTCCTAGTATTTTTTATCAAAGCGAAAAGAAAGTTCTTTTAAATGAGACATTTTAAATTAATCGTTTTTAATCTGACGTAATTTTGACCAAGCTATTCTTTCTCTTTTAAATATTCACGTGAAAATACTTTTGTTAGAAATGAAATATTATTTGCGCTTTCCTAACAAAAATAGTTAAAAAGATCCTCTCAAAATATCAAATAAATGTCTAGCGCAATTTCTAAATTTAAACTGTTTTGCTATATTTTTGTCCATTTTATGTAATAACTGTAATGTGACGTAAATATGACGTAATTTCTCCTATTTAAGACTTCTAACGCATGTTAATGAATTTATTAATTTACAATATCCTTCCTCTTTTAAAATTCACGTGTATACTTTTTATGAAGTAATTTTCAATAGGTTCCTGCTTTTTATACGCAATTATTTAATTTTAATTTGAAAGTATCTTTTCTGTTTATAATAGTCACGTGTAAATAAATTTTTAGTTTGAAGCAAACATTATTGTTTCTGTTGTTTATACAGTTGGAAACAGGTTAAATTACTACGATTTTCCAAAATAAGTAAAAAGATATCTCTCGAAATGCTGAAAATTTGAATTTAAAATAGAAATGAAACCTCGAAAAATTAGTCAAATTAAAAAAATTAATAAATTCTGCACACCGAGAAATTATAACGTATAAAATGATCTAAAAATTATTAAATTGCAATGTATAGTTTTTGCTCTTATAAAACTTTTTTAGTGGAACGATTTTGTCCAACTTTAGCATTAAATATCTCCTAAAATAATTCTTCGATTTGAAAACTGTCTGCATCAGCGTGTTTATTAGGCATTTCTGTATAATACTACCGATTTTCATATTTTTGTATGCATTATTTTTCTTAATATTAACGAAGAAAGACCTCCGGTCACAAAAAATTCAAAACCGGCGGCGGCGGCGGTGACAGCGGTAGTTACTTTTTTTTAGAATAGAGAGATGCACAAATTCTGTAAAAGGCTAATAAATTTATAATGGTAGCATGTTACAAAGCACAATCTGTTAAATCAATATCCAAAATTTCATGTTTATACATAAAAAGGTTTTTGAAGATAGACTAATTGAAACTTTGAAGTTTTTCGTTAATTTTCGACGCGTTTAAAAGGTACAAGACTCCTTAAAAAAATAAAAATGTTGTAATGAAATTGTCCGGTTTTCAGATATTGACCCATATGCGGAGAGACGGACTGATGGACCAGACGACGACTATAGATGCTACGTATTTATATAAATGCGAACGCGCCTAAAACATTCCTGGCAGCCGTACACTAGAATTGCTGCGACGCGATACACACACACACACACACACATACAGAGCCAACTTTGTCTTATAAAATTCTGATTATATGGAAAAAATAAATAAAAAGTAAAAGAAAGTCTTTTAGTCTCATTTGATGTCCTCAAAAGTGCTCAAGCGAACTTGAGCTGAAAATGAGTTTAGATACACTATTTGTTTTAAGCAAATAGGGATCATTTGATACTGTTGAGGTCCTTTATATTTTTATGACCCGGGGATCAGTCCACTTGTCGCACTGTCCTTGTCAGTTTTTCTTGTTCTCCCTTTCACCTTTTTCAATTTCTAGACACACACAGAAATAATAATGATGATGATCATATTGATTATGTATGATGATGATAAAAATTTAGAAGAACCTCTGATAAACAACAAAAGAAATATTTTCTATCTAATACCGCAAAAACAGATTATTATATTAATCATCCATTGAAAAATAATCACCGCAATCTATCTACCAATCCATATTGAGATTCTTTGAATCCTGCACATTTTCAAAGAAAAATAAATAAAATTTGTTACAATATATTTCAGTGAAGATTTAGTTAAAAGTATAATTTGGGGACCAACAAGAAATTGAATAAAAGATGATACCTGCGATCACTCTGTATCCTACAAAGCTAGAAATGGTCTGTAACTGTAACAAGTGCTTTCAAATTTTATACGCATACCAAACTAAAATATTCATCCATTATACATGCATGCTTGTTTGCGTTCTTTTTGTTGAACTTTACGTTATTTTGAAATTAGTTGAACTTGGAGTTGGGAATAAAATTGCGATTTTAAATGCATGAATTACCGCTATGAGGTAAAGCTGTAATATACCGAAGAGCCATTACATTATGACCACCTGTTTAATTCGACGTAGGACCACCTTTCGCCCTCAAAACCGCAAACACCCAACCTGGTATCAACTCAACAAAGTTGTTATATGTAGTCTGAGGTATCTGGTACCAAGCGCTCTCCAACTGGTCCTGAAATTCTCGCATATTGTAAGGCGGTAGCGTGGCAGCACGAATTGAGATTTTCATGTGGAACCACAAATGTTCTTTTGGATTCATGTCAGGTGAATTTGGAGACCAGGATATGACTTGAAACTCACTAGAATGCTTCTCGAAGCACTCCCTGACGATTCGACCTGTATGACATGGTGCATTATCCAGTTGGTAAATGCAATAACCCGCCTGAAACACAGTTGTCATTAATAGGTGCACCCGGTCTGCAACGATGTTCAGGTAGCGCACAGACGTCAGGGATTGTTCTATGGGGATTATGGGTTCTAATGTGCACCATAAAAACACCGCCCACACGATAATATAGCCGCCACAGGCTTGTCCCCGACTAACTGAGCATCCGGAAGCCAAGGTTACCCTTAGAAATTGGCGTATTTGCACGCGCCCGTTGATGTGTTGGACTAGAAAACGTGTTTCGTCTGACCTTGAAACTTTCTTCGTTCATTCTATGGTCCAATTCCGATATTCATGGGCCCGTTGCAGGCGCTGCTGGCGATGACGTGCTGTCAGCGCAGGAACGTGCTTAGGCCACTGGCTAAGTAGGCCCATACGCAACAGTTCACGTGGTACTGTATGTTGAGAAACACTGTCTGTGCCACCACTGTTGTAGCTGCTGGTGATTTCGGCTGTTGCAACTTTTCGGTCTCGACGAATAATGCGTACACTGTAAATTGAAATGTCTGAAATTCAGACACATAAGCGTCTGAAACGGAGTGTTCAATTTTCAGACATTTTAAAGTGTCTTAATTTTTAAGACGCTTGTATGCATCTGAATTTAAGACATTTCAAACGTCTGAATCGCATCCATCTTTGACCACCTTTCATTTCTATGCAAAAACAGTCTTTTTCTTTTTCTTTCTTTCTTTCTTTTTTTTTTTTTAATAAGCATTATACACTTTTAAAAAAATCTATTATAATATGGAAATTGCATCGCCAATCAAAACACCAGTACAATTTACATCAATTTACGTATTTTAATGGGAATTTTCTTCCGTTGAAAAATTTAATTTTTTTTTTGGAAATTTCTGTATTAAAAAAAAAAAAAAAGCTTTTATGGAAGGGGAAACTGCATATTCAACTGACTGGGGAACTGCCAAGGTCCATTACATTTTACAGGATTTATTAACTCTCATTACATCAGAATATCAAACTTACCCTTGATAGGATTCGAACCCGGGACCTGCTGGCTTCCAAACGGTCGCTTTATCCACTCGGCCACGACTGCGTTAGCTGGAAACTCAAATATTGTTACTTATTATGCTACACAATGAAACGGTAGTGGTAGATATTTTTCCGATCCAGTTAACGTTTTACACATTCCCCCCCCCCCCTAGAATTTTGAATATTTGTTTAATTTCATGCGTTAAAGACCAGCAAAAAGGTTTTTTCTTCTAGCGGAAAAAATTTTTTAGAACAAAAATATTATCGTTTTATACAGAGGAAACTTTATTTTTGAAATATTAAGGATGTATTTTATTCTAAACTATTTATTTTCTGATTCATTTTCAAATTCATTTTGCTCTCAATCTCATCAAACTAAGAAATTTTCTTATTTAGAAACTACACAATGTGCCGTGCTTCTCGATTTTTTGATAAATGCACAAAATATCGTAAAAAATGTTGTCAAAGTTGGTGTTTTAAATCGAATTTTCAGAGGCGGGAGATCAGGGAATAAAAAAAATGGTTATTCTGAGAAAACAATTGTTTAAAAATTAAATTGTAAATAATTGAGCTAAAAATGAAATCACATGGCCTCTTATACATCTCTTCAAAAATAACCTCAGCAGGTTTCATGTTTTTACTTTTAAAAATGAGCCTGAAAATATCTCAGAAAATTTCAAGCTGTTGAGGGTGGAAAAATATTTTTATTGTTTTAAAAGTGTATATATTATATATGCACTGTTAAAACATTTAATTCGCGACCTGTACCGTTCAGGGGTGAAAAAAAAACAATCTTTCATTAAAAAAATGAATTTTTTTATTTCCCAAAGACAGCGTATAAATTTAACGGAAAAGTATTGAGGGCTCTGTTTTCTTTCTTTCTTTTTTTCTTCTGATGATTGAATATATGGAAATTTTTTTTAAATTGGACTGATTAATTCCTTCCTGTGCTGCATATTCTAAACCAAATTTCTCAGTTTTAAATATTGTGTATAATTTTTCTGCCAAAATATTGACATTTAGTTATAAAAATCCTTGTTTTACGCATATAACATACATCAGTAGAAATCCAGAGTAAAATTTTTTGATTTTCAGAGTAATTTTTCTGACAATGAAATGCGATTACTTCTGAACTCAATCTTTAGCTAAAAGGTTAGTGTATAAAATTTCAGAGCTATTGTAAATAATTCCAAAAAATTAAATAAGTACATTGATTTTTTAAATTATATAAATAATTAAACAAATACTTAAATATAATAAATAAGAGAAATAGATAATTAAATAAATTCTTTAAAAGTAGATGGCGCCACATTTATATCTTAAGAGTATACTAGTATGATTATTTTCAAATCCAAAGAGATTCTTATGAAGCATGTATGACAATTTTTGATGAATAAATTACATATCGAATTATAAGCGATTAACAAAAATTTGAAGTTTGAATACAAATAAATAAATTATGTCTAATAACATGTCTGTATGGGTTCGTCTTTGAAAGATTATATTTTACTTTTAAACGGAACCTTCTAAATACAGAAATATGCAAAAAATGGAAATTTTATTGGAATTTACGAAAAGAAAAAAATACATTTTTTAATGTAATTTTTTCTTTTCGTAAACTTGAGTCTCGACTGGCAGTACAATTTCTATATTTTAAACGGATATTTTTTCACAGTGTTAGAAGGTCGAAACTAAGGGGGGGGGGGGGAGACAGAGGGAGCATGTTGCCCCGGGCAGCAGACCGAGAGGGCGCCAAATGAAGGTATTGTCTGTCGATTTTTCACACATTTATGTAGCACAGTATTGTTAAAATCATCTGTCTGGGGTATGCCAAAGTATAGAAGAATTTAAAGATGATATGATATAGCATAAGAATCCTGTATAAAGCGGAATTTTTTTCGATTCCGTTTTCAAGATTTTAATGAATAAATATTTGACAAAGCAGATTACGTAGTTCAGTATTACATATTTTATGATTACATATTCTAAATTTTAAAATAAGTAGGCTATTAGAAAATTAGTAAAATTCTCTTTGTAAGTATACTTTGCGGAGGAGAGGGGGGGGGGGGTGTTAAATCCATGTTTGTCCCGGGTGCAAAAAAGGCTAGTTTCAGCCCTGACAGTGTATAAAGCTTACAAGAAAAAGCGAAAAAACGGCTGCCTATGCCTGTTTCCGAACATGCAGGTTGATCAAAGATGGATGCGATTCAGACGTTTGAAATGTCTTAAATTCAGACACATACACGTGTCTTAAAAATTTAGACACTTTAAAATGTCTGAAAATTGAACACTCCATTTTAAGTCACTTATGTGTCTAAATTTCAGACATTTCGTTTACAGTATTTATACTATGATCATAGTTAGACACTTAAGTGTCTTAATTTCAGGGGCCTGTGATGTCTGAAATTTCATATTCAGACACTTAAGTATCTGAATTACTTTTTCAGTCACATATGTGTTTGAATTTAAGACGCCTTTATTTGCAGTGTAACAATCTCCGCTCCCCTCTGGAATCAATGCGCTACGGGCGACACACCGCTCGTCGGAAACTTGTCGTTTCACCATCCATACACCGCTTTCGGTGCGTGCTCACAATGATTGCACATGTACAGGCCACCAAACGCGCCGTCCCCTAATATTTACGTTTCTAGTTGCCGAGCCATAACGATTTGACCTTTATCAAAGTCTGATAAATCTCCTGCTTTTCCCATTATGTCGCTAATCACGATATGTTTTGAAATGCAATACATGGGCGCTTTATATACTCCAATATCAGCCACGCACACGCCGTGGTTTTATTTCTGTGCGAGCTCATTGTCATAGATGGAGGGTGGTCATAATGTAATGGTTCTTCGGTGTATATATATATATTGTAAAAGACAAACGTGTTCATACATAATGCTGACAACAGCTGACGATTAGATTTCTGTTTTACTGCAATTTTTTTTAGCTTTTAAACATCTACATCGCACGTCTTCATTTTTACAACTTCGAATAGCGAAAAAATGTACTTTCAACTACCATTTGCTTGAAAACTATTTCGCAATTTTTTGGTATTAAAAATAATTTTCCAGTATGAATTTATTTAATCTATCTCTAGCGTGTGCAGACGGTTACGAAATATAAATTCGTTTGCATTTAAAATAATATAAATAGTTTGACATTTGTTTTCGTCTTATATTCTTCTATTATATAAAACTTCATAGATAAATAAATGGAATAATAAAAAATAAATAAGACAGAAATTTACGATATGCAAAAGAACTACGCGCCAATGCCAAAGTTTCGCTTTTAACAAATTTCAAAACATTATGTGAATACCTTATTGATAAGTTTGATATAAGAATGATTTTTGGTGTTAAAGAAAATAAAATAAAATGTAAAAAACCTGTTAGACTGTTCGATAATGATTTAAAAAATATTGGATTTTACATATCCTGTAGTTCGGGAAAGCCGGGTTAGATCACTCAGAAGAGGGCTGTCCAGCCTGGAGCCCGCAGGCGCTATGGGGTCCTTTCAAGTATTTCTTGGTGCCCTTTCGAATGTTTCCTGTTACTAGCCTTTTTTACAGATAAAATCCAATTCTATTTTTTTTTTAATTTTAATCATTAATGTTTGCCTGCTTTTCATATTGTAGGCAGCAGCAAGGTTTTTGGGCTCTTTACCCAACCAAAAAGTTTTCCAGATGAGCCCTTTTCAGAGAAATATAATTATTAAATGTACTACGATTTATGTTTTTTTCTGTAGAATATGTTTTACATGAGCATGATTATCCCTCGTATGTATTATCCCTCGCATGATTATGCCTCGTATTATCCCTTATATGTGCATCGTATAAGACGTGTGGGTGCCTTTCGAATATATTACTAGCTTTTTTAAAATCTAAAAATTTATTTAAAAAATGATTTATTTTAAAACCTTTAAAATTTGCATGATTTTATATTTTAGGTAGCATTAAGGATTTTGGGTTTATCCTACAAAAGTTTTTGAGATAAGCTCATCTCAGACAAATCTATTTTTGAATTGTTTTTACTCCAGTTTATTTTTATACGAGGATAGTTATGAGATGTATGAGATGTATGTGCATCGCAAAATATGAGTATGTGTCGCTAACACTACCGAAGTGTTTCATCGTATGTTTTCAGTTAACTAATTCATTCATTATTTGCCATTCATTATTTGCCTACAGCTGAGGTGCGCCCCTGTTAACTGAAACGTTGGACAGGCCTGACCTAGAATATATAAAACCCAATAGCAACAATGAACACAGTCGGCTAGCAGTGTTTCAAAATTATGGCTGGTAACCCACTTCTGAGTCTCGGAACAATGTGCTAAATCTTGAAAAATATATTATTAAAATTATCTACAATAAAAACATAACGAACATAATGTATTAATTTAAAGGAAATAATATAGACAAATTCTTTCGTGAAAATTAAATATCTTATTAAATATATCGTAAGTAGTGGCCAAAAGCTAACATTAGCAACCGAATCCTGTTACATTAGGCACTCTAACCCCAGGAGCTACGTTCGCCTACACCGGTCCAGTCACCGCAGCCTCTAAAAACATGCTATTTTTTTCAATTTTTGAAAAATTGCGCAATTACGGAAAAGTAAATAGTATTATCCTGACCAGTGGTGATATTCTATAATCGAGTTGCAATTTATTTCACTGTGACGGGAGGGATATTTCGATTTCTAAGGATGCAATCACCGTTGTCGAGACAGCTGACGGCTGCTTTTGTGATTCATTAAGAAGTAGCATTTACACATTTGAAAATCGGTTTGTAGTATGTGATTAAAAAAAAAGAAAATGCGCAGAGTTCCGCACTATTATAACTCTCAGCGGAAAAGTTTTCTTTTGGATGCTCTAAAAATATCGTTTTTAAATATATTTTAAATTTATCGTTTTAAATATGGTATTTTAAATTAATCGTTCCAAATATGATATGTGTACATATAATTTTAAATATGATACAATTTTTACCATCAACTGTATATGCATACAATAATTTAATTGTTTTAAAGTTTTTCTTATTCTGTATCCACGTGTAAATATATATCTCAATTAAAAATACACTGTTTTGAAAATGCCATAAGAAAATAATTTTAAATAACACGTGATTGTCACAATTTTGACCATTTAATGCTTTTCGCACGTAACAGCTTAATTAATTTAAAGTTTTCTTTTTCTAAAATAATAATAATAATAATAATAATAATAATAATAATAATGCAGGTGTAGCTATATTTTTCGATTCAAAAATGTTTGCAAATTTACATTTCGAACTATGAATTAAATATCTATTCAGATCAGTGTTACCCGATTGGGGACGAAAAATAACGCGAATTATACTATTTTTTTAAAAGTGCTGACAGTCAAATTATCTGAATTAAAAAGTCCCCAATCTGGCAACACTGATTCAGATAATAAAATTTTAAATAATAAAATAGAAAAAAGTTAAAAAATGGAACAAATAAAAAAAAATATTGCACACTGCACATCACAATCTAATAATGTACATGCTTGCGGAAGATTGTTAAATTGCTATGCATAGTTTACATGTGCGTTCGTAATTATATAAATACGTAGCACCAATAGTCGTCGTTCGGTCCTTCCGTTTGTTTGTCCGTCCGCATGTAACAGAGCAAAAACTACTCAGCCGAATGGTCTGAAATTTTAAATATATAATTGTTGCTAAATTTTGTCGAGTCGTTTCAAATTTTACGAAAATCGTATGCATAGTTTAACTATAGGGACAGTCGAAAGTTTTCCGTTACATTACGACCAATGGGAAAAAATTATTTCAAGTGCATTTTAATGATGTTACATATAAAAATATTTTGTTATGGACAATATATACGTGACATCACATCGGGAATCATATGGTGTAAAAATAACGCGGCTAGCTAATCCTTTCATTATCCTTATCAATACTAATATTACAAAGAAAAAAATATTGTTTGTTTATATGTAGGAGGTAATCTCCGGAACTGCCGAACCGATTTCAAAAATAATGGAATCAAACTGATTGTATTAGTCCCCGTTTCAACATAGGCTATATCTTATGCCCATGCCACTACACCAAAGGGGATGCAGGAGCAAAAAATGTTCTTAAAATGCGATTTTTGTGCTACTGAAGGGCCTAGAAATAAGAAATTTAGAATGGTAGTTACTAATAAAATATAAAAGACCTCTAATAACATTTCTTTAAAATATCGAAATTTAAAAAGGGGTGAAAATGAGCAAGATCTGTTCCAAAACGTTCTAAATGCCGATTTCTACACAATCTCAGGAAGTACCGAACCGATTTAAAAAATAATGGTCTGAAAATGATGGTGAAAGCCCTTGCTCCAACATAGGCTATATTTTATGTTGGTGCTACTACCACAAAAGGGTTGCAGGAGCAAAAAACGTTCTAAAAATGCGATATTTGTGTTACTAAAGGGCCTAGAAATATGCAAATTGACATGATAGTTACTTATTAGATATAAATGATCTCTAAGAACATTTCTTAAAAGATTCGAAATTCAAAAGGGGTGATAATGCGCGGAAAGCTTGTCAATTCAGCCGCAGGCTTATAATTTTATTGAAAATATTATTATAGATCAAGACCCTCAAGGGGGTCTTTTTATAGATTAACCCTTAATTGCTTTTAGCGGTCTCATAAACCGATGCTTTTTTTCATTTTTCTCAACTATTAGGGGGCAATGCTGTCTGTATAGTTTATCATATGTTAGGTAGATTTCGTAAGAAATACTACTTATTACATTCTCCCCTATGTTGGAACTTCTGCAAAATGTTTGCAGATCTACACCGATCATGACCCCTAGAATCCAAAACCACCCTCAGTAAAAAACTTTATCTATCTATCTATATATATATATCACTTTCTTCTGGACGCGATAACTTCCATAATTCTGCACACATCTCTTCCAAACTTATACATAAAATAAAGGGCATAAAATCTCGGTCAAGTTCGATAATAGGCAAAATCGGACCAAGGGGACGGAAATAGGGAGGGGTTTTGTGAAAACTGAAAAAGCCCCATAACTTCTTGATTTTTGTACATATCAAATCAATTTAAAGTTTTTATTACTTCTAAAAATTGGGACAAACATTTATGTATCACAGATCTATCTATATTATAAAGGACAAACATATCTGTGCGTAACGCATACGTCATTTTGCGAATGGCAACACTTTGAAATTTGAAATAAAATTTTGGTTTTGCAATTATATCTACGGCAAATTTTTAAACTTCTAAACATCGCACATTTTAAATTTTAACACCGTCGTATAAGGGAAAAAAATGCTCTTTTAAATGCAATTAGTTTGAAAGCTGTATCTCAATTTATTTTTGAGATATTAATTTTTTTGTAGTTTTTAATACAATTTTTTTAATCGTGGCAACTGAAATACTCCATTTATATTGAAAAAGTAAAGGGAAAATAGTCATGGTTTATTATTTTTATTGATTATATCCTTATTGATGCCATTTTCACATTACAAATAAAAGTAGCTTTTTTATAATATTTGAACAGAAAATGATGTCATACATTAAAAAAAAAAAAACACGCATTCTTCTTCGTAAATCAGTTACATTTCAATATTTTTACATTATGCTGATACTGAGTTTGAGACTAGGCAAAATGATTTAGTGAGTAAAAATGTCATATTTAAAACAAAACGATCATTTTTTTTAATTTTTTTTTATTTTATAAAACTAAACATTATCAGTGACTAAAAAAATTATCAGTGAGTAAAAATTATGTCATACTTAAAACAAAACGATAATTTATTTTGATAAAACTAAATATTTGACCAATACTAAATGGCCAATACTATGATATACAATCGAACTAAAGGCAAATTTCTGAATTTTTTTTTTCGCAGGTATTGAGATTACATTAAAATTTGTGCGAATGTTCACATGAAAAGTTGTATCGGACAAACGTGACTTTAAGTTTGGAAATACATTCATTAATAATCTATTACGCGTTAAAATACTTTCAAATTGTGAATTGGAGTGGTACGTATGTAAATTATGGGAATGTGAAAATAACGTACAATTTAGATTTCATGGGAGGAAATTTTATGATGTGACAAAGCGAAATCCTTTTTACTGATTTTTCATCCCATATAAAAACAAACATAAAAGCCTCAATCGATAAATTCATCATAATTACTCATCTTGATTACGTATTTTAATAGAGTTTAATTTTTCAATAATTTAAGCAGTTGAAGTTTGTGGAAATAATATTTTGGTAATTTTAGGTTAAAATATTATTTGTTTTAAGAGTGAGACAACCAATGTTAGATGAATTTTTTATTGTAATTATTTTTGTAGGTTTATTATAAATTCGATCTGACAGTTCCTTTCTAACATTTTAGTTCGTCGAATATCGACGGGTTCCAACTCGTATATATAAAAGCCGTTCTCTGTGTGTATGTCCTTTATACAAATCTTTAATTTTTGACCGATTCGCACGAAACTCGATGTACATACGTTTTAGAACGTGGAAAAGATCACTGTCTACTTTAAAAAATTATCAGACCACTATTTATCCCTTTTTTCTACCATTTCCATAATTTAACATTATAGAAATATCTCTTTTTAAATCTTTTTTAATTCAAACGTTTCTTTCCTGTTGCCAAACCCTAAAAAATGACACAATAATGTGAAAAAAATAAGGATAACGCGTGTACTTTGTTTCTATTTGCCAATAAAAATTCAGATTTTCTTGCTATAAATTGCGTGTTTGATACTGATGTCATTCTAAACAGAAAATTTACATTTTTTTATATATAAAATGAAAACTTTAACTATAAGAGCGGGAAAATAACGTAGCACCTCAATTTGAATGTTTTTTAAATTAAAACATCTATTTTAATACAAACAGTCAAATTTCATGAAAACATTTTAAGAAAAAGAAAAAAAAAAGGCTAGATATGAGGTCACATTCCATCAAATCTTTTCAACGCGTAATCAAACTCATTGTAAACATATGGCTCCTATATTTTGCTTACTACTTCGATTGTATACTACAGCCATGTCTTATAGCTATACGTTATCGCTAAGTGCTGTATTGGTTTAGATTGAGTGCTAACATTTTCTGTGATTTATAGCAAAAAGAGAGCGGTTATTTACATTTTCAAAAAAAAAAAAAAAAAAAAATCTTGACAGATGTCTTGATTTAAAATTTATGGAAAATGACATCATTTCATCTACACTGCAAATCTCTGAAACACTTTCTACTCACAATACATCACATTTATAAACGTCTTAGGTGTCACGATGTGTTTCCAATCTGTTACATGCATTCCCAGGTGTTTCAGATTGTGTGATAAAATCCGTTTCTCGAACATAGGCTGTAACTTTCGTAAAGAATTCACCGCAAGTACAACGCATGCTTAAAACAGAACGGATTCAAAACGCATCTCGGTAAACGCTATATTCAGAGTTGAATTCAGGCACTTTTCTCCGGAGGGATTTCTGTTGCTGCGGGTTGAGGGGGTGGGGGGTTGCACTTTCAAAAAATGGAAATTTGAAAAATCCAGGGAGGGGGGGGGGGGGAATTGAATCTGAAAGGAGGGGCGAGGGTTCACGAGTCACCCCATTAATTCATTCATGGACACATGTTTTTAAAGCGAAAATCAGCTATTAATGCGAGTTAATAGGGTTACATGTTACGTGCATTGAATGTTCTGTCTAAACAAAGTTCTGCTCCCCGCTCCGTAGCGTAAGTGGAGCAAAGCGGCATAAAAGCTTCCTTCCAATAGATCTCCGGGAGGGCAGAGACCCTCCGGAGCGAGTCTGCACCCCCCCCCCCCCCCCTCCGAGAAACACTTTCTGTTCGAGTAACACTACAAGTAATAAACTGCATTCCAGTGGAGCCCGCAAAGAGGAGGGGGGGGGAGGACACTGCCCTTTAGTGGATTTCTAAATTCATGCTAAACTAAATTTAATTAAATTTCCTTTTACCTGAAAATCAAAAAAAAAAAAAAAACAGTAAAATATATTTTTCCCTAGTTTCTTTAAATATTTTAAGCACCGAGATAAAAAGAAACTAATTATTTTTCGTTCGGAGAGCACATCTGAACTGAACTCCCCGTGAAAGATTATTTCTATTTCTGTTTTTCTTTTTTCATTAATATTTTTAAACATATCTTAACTGTGGGGCGCTTCTGACGAAAAATAGTGTAAAGTATATTTATATTATTTGTCAGGTTACATCTTTTCCAAAATATTTCCCCTTCCTGGATCTCGTTCAGCCGGCGCCCACGCTACAATTTTTTTTATGATTTATTTACCCCTGCCTTCCCTGAAGAACAACAATCTGAAAGACACAAAATGTTGTTGCATAAAAATTTATAGCATAAGAATCTGTATAATAGCCTCTGAGGAGGCGGATGGGCCCCGTACATTTTCAATTTCAGCGCCCCCGGCCACCTTGCTTGACTTTTCTTTTGAAAAAGAAAATTTCTCGCTTGCAGCCAGCGATAACTCAGTCAGACATGCGCAGTTGATAGATACAAAATCCGGGGAAAAAGACCCTTTCAAATCCGGACATGCGCAGTTCCGATCCTGCGACAATGAACAACGAAGTAATACTGTAAACAATGGACAAAGTTTCGATGAGAGATGGAATATTGGAATGTTAAAAGGTATGTTATTTTATGTTCTACATTGACTTATAAGTAGAGATTCTTTAGTTTAATGTCGTCGAATGTACTCGCTGTTATTCCATATTGAAAATATTAACGATCACGCTCGACATTTTGCTTATAAGTTTTTGACCAACATTCAAACAGAAGGCGTATTATCCATTAGGCTCAGTAGGCTGTAGGGACCCGGCGCTGAGAATTTTGTTCTTTTTTTTTTTTAAATGTATATTATCGAGCTAATATCTTATTCAAAAGAGGAATGATGGGCAATATCCCTTTCTTTATTAACTTATTGAATCCTGTAATTCATTAAGATGTAGATTGTATCCCAAACACTACTTACTTTCTTCTGTATTCATATAAAGAAAATATTGGATTCGGGACATTTTCGGCTTCGACTTTTTGATGGATTTTCACATTAGGTTACATAAAGGGAAAGTAGTTTCGTAAGTAGAAATATGAGAGGGGTTTGTTTTTTAAACACAATAAAAAGTTTTGTAAACATTTTTGCGAAGGGTCCTTTAAAACACCTAAAAATTTCTTAAACAGATCCCTGACTTTAAATTAATATTTTTAATAATTTCTATCATTTTCTGTCTCTTCTTACATCCATATTTATGTAAAACCTCTATCATTAATGTCTATTTTTTTTATTTTTTGAGGGAGGGGGTTGTTCGTCCCCTCCCGCAATACCCACAACAACTCATTATGCACTTTTTTTTTTTTTTTTTTTTTTTTTTTTAGAAAACTATTCAATTACTATCAAGTATGTAGTACAAATATATTAACTTATATTAGGTTCATATGTAGTTTATTGAAAAGCTATTTTAGGGAGCAAATGGCATCTACTACTATTTATGAAATTCTTAATTTGTTTTATTATCACAGTACAATTTTAAATAGAATATTTACTGTTTGTTTTTATTAAAAAAGTTAAACTGGGCTAGAGATGCAACGAATATTCGGCCTGTCTGCCGAATATTCGGCTTCGGCCGAATATCAAGTCCATTATTCGGCCTTGGTCGAATAATACACTGTAATAAATGTTTTTATATTTACACAGTATAACTTTTTAATTTGACAATTTATATTCATCATATATAATGAAAATTTTATTTGAAATTAACTAACACTTTGTTTTCCATTAACTTTCATACTCCGAATGGGTTTTATCTACCCATTTTTATATAAGAGGCTAATTTAGGAATCATGTTAAAAAAAAATTATGCTGTATCAGTAAGTACAAAAAGTATCTGTAATAAGCTAACATAATCTGTTAAATTTAAAATTAATCTATTCAAAATTGTTTTAATACAGCTGTAACAAGCTAATTCATTTTTTTTTTTTTTTTATCATAATGGGAAGTTTAACATTTAACCCTTGTTACATAAAAAAATATTTCTTTCAATAATATTTTGAATTATACCTATAAAGAACATAAATATATGATTGATTAGATATAGATGTATTATTATATGTATAAGATATTTAAAGTCGTATATGTTGCAATAGTTAAGGTTTTTTTTTCTTTTCTTTTTAGTAAAATATGCTTAAAAGTGAAATATAATTTAAGTGATTTTTTTTAAGTCTGTTACTATTTCTTATTAAATAATGAAAGAAATGTAAATACTAAATTCTTTTAATTAGTATGCATTTACGTTTTAGATATTTTTTTTCAAGAATAGCATTGTAATGCCTTAAAAAACAGTTAAAATGCTTTCAATAAACGTAGATTGTGATGCAGAAATAATAATAATCAGCATTCTCAGATGATAGTCTTTCTTTTTTTTTTTTTTTTTTTCCTAAATGTTACCTGCTTCTGAAAATAACCTCTCACTATATATGGTACTTCCTGGTGCAGAAAGGTACTTTTTGGCTAATTGTGAAACATTTAGAAAGTCTTCAGAATTTTTCGCCCACCACCCCAAAGGACGCTGTTGTCTTTCTAGTAGTGGCTGGGAAAGAAAATTACTAATTTCTTTTACTCTTCTCATTGAGGCGCACTTTCTAAAGAGGCTTCACTGCTGACAGCAAATAAAAAAAAATAATAATAAAGATAAATAAAAAATTTGTTAATTGTGAGCTTTATAAAGTCTACAGTGATTTCTTTCCACCATTTTAGAGGATATTCCTTTCACCCTTTCTATCAGTGATTTTTCTTAAGATATTAAGATTTCTTATTTTTTATTTTATTTCATCTGAAAGCTGAAACTTATGTTTCCTAGTACTTTTAAAATTTTGTCATTATTTTAAAATGTAGCAACAACACATATAATATCTATTAAAATGTAACTAGACAGTACCTGATGAGGAACTTTTGCTAAGAATTTTTTTTTTTTTTTTGGGGGGGGGGGGGGGTCTGAATTATATTATTGAGGCAATTTTTAGGCCGAACATGGCCGAATATTTTTTCAGAGTAAAATAATGCTTTAAAAAATTAAAAATTTGTATATAAATAATTTTTTTAAAGAAAACAATACATTTTAAATGTGAAATATACAAGAATTGTGCATATAGTGCATACCATATTTTGTTTTTAGGCCAAAATAAGTTCCTTATTCGGCGGCCGAATAGGCCGAATATTCGGCTGCAACTTGGCCGAATATTCGGTTATTCGGCCAAACCACTATTCGTTGCATCACTAAACTGGACCTCTCTATAATGGAACCCTGCCTAAAATTTCAAATGAATAACAATTAATAAAATTGAATAATAAATAAATGGGTAATGAAATTAATAAATGACTAATTTAAACAGTTTTATTTAATACAAATAAATATTATTTTTAAATTCAGTAAAACTTGTTTTTGATGGAATCCAGTATTAAAAGGTTATTTATGTATTAAATACACCTACAAAACTTCACTTAAATGAAAAATAAGTATAAAGTAGTTTTTCTTTCTTTCTTTTTTTAATATGTTCTTTTATAAGTATTCAATATTTATCTTGAAAATAATGCCTAATTTCTCCACTGCATTTCATTATTATTTTCTCTTTTTTTAAGAAAAAATCAACAACATCCAATTATAAAAACTATTAAAGGTATTGTTCCCAATTTTTTTTTTTTTTGTGTTGTGTTGTTTTATGACACCCAATTATCAACATGAGGGATATAGGCCCGAAGGGGGGGGGGGGGTGCCCTCCTTTGGGAACCTAATTTGTAAACTATGGAAAACTCGGAACGATTAGTCCAACGGGCGCAATTAGGTTCGAACCCAGTACCTCCCGTCTACCAGCTTTGAGAGCAGAACCTCTCAGCCACTGGTGGGACATTTTTTTTTTGTGGAATTAGCACTCTCTGATGGCTATATAATAAAATGCCTATTAAAATATATATACACTTATATGAAATAATTATGATTTTTAAGTGGCCAGGAATTACCCCGAAATGAGGTAATTCTTGATCCCTTCTTGGGTAATTATCGGTCAGCATGTTTTTTGATGTAAATAGAGTAGTAAAGTTAATTTTTTCAAGACACTATTAAAATAAGAAATATCAATCTTGTAAAAGTTTTGTTCATCTCATAATTGTGGAATAATAATGCATAAACTTGGGTATAAATACAAATTTATTCGATGTGCGAAAGTCTCTTTGTACATTTTACAAAACATCAATTGGGTTATTCTCTGCAATAGTGCAAAAAGTGCTTCCCTGTCATATAAATGCTCTTAATTTCATTACATTTTTATTTATTTTTATTTTTATTAGAAGATCTAAACATAGTTTATTAGGGACAGAAAGTAAAATTTAAAAATAAATAAATTTAGTATTTAAAAATGTAATATATATCATGCAAACATCATTCCCTCACCTTTCCCCCACCTGTACTACCATACTTTATTGCCTATTTCTTTCCATCCAGAAATAAAAATAATTAAAAATACCCTAAGCAAAATAAAGTTCTTATTTGGTACATTACAAAAAATAATGAAAATATTTTTTTTTACAATTATTATATAGTCTACTCAATCAATTGTATGTTTCCCCATGTTAGACCATCATTCCCTCACACATTGCTATTATCTCAAATATCTACCACTAAAGAGCAGTAGCAGTCTAGCATCCTTCACAGAGAAGAAGCCATTTTGAGCACTTGTCAGTCCAGCAACATAAATTGGTGGTGTAAAATTTTGTTAATTTTTCAGAATTTTTTTTCAGTCAGTATATCTGGAAGCGTTTTTATTAGCAGTCATTCCCTCACACAGAATACTAATTTTTTTGTAAATATAAAAAATTTTAATTTTATCATACATTATATATTAAGTGTTGCTCTTCAAGGAAACAGTTTGGATTTCTTCATAATTTAGCATTTTTTCCTACAATTAGTAAAAATGTCTTATTTCATCATTCCCTCACTTGTCATTCCCTCACATTTACCATTATGAGGGAATGACAAGATGAGTGAGGGAATGATGTGCTTTCTGTTTAAATGATGGATTTAGTTTTCCTGCTTAAAATTTATACTAATAGCATGTTATTTTTTAAATTTATGTGGCTCAAACTAACCAAAACATTTTATTTAAACTGTTCTTGGAGAAATTTATAAATACGCCAGAGTAGCTTAGTGAAAAGTTATGCATATACGTAGAATAGTGTTGATTAGCATTTTACATTTTTTATGCGATTAAAATATATTGAGTTTAAAAAAATCTTAAGAGAGAAAATGAAAAATAATCCTTTGAAGCTTGAAAAACTGAAATATTTAAAAGAGAAAGGCCAAGTTAAAAGTGTAAAGGATGTGAGTTCTAGACAAGAATGTCAAAAAAAGGAAACAGTGGAAGAAAAATTAAAAAAATTATAGAGAAAATATTAAGAAAAATAAGAAGATTGAGCAATTTCTTTCTCCCCAGACTCCATCAAATAGTGGTAACACAGATTCCGCAAGTTTTAGTGATTCTGAGGCTGAACGTCCTCTTTCAAGGCAGAGTGCTTGGAGAAAAGAATTAGACGTGGCAGATCAAAACTGTTTCGAGAAAATCAGTCATTAAAAGTTCAACTGTAAAGCTGCAAAAGGAGATAATCAAAATACAAAAAGTATTTATTACCAAGCCTTACTTAAAAAAAATTTTTAACATCTAAAAGTTAACTCCTAAAAGAAAAAATAACTGGAAATAAAGATGTATCATCCAAAATTAGAAAAAGTTTTATCTGGAGACTTTCTTTACACAGCATTGGCATCAACTTTTAGCAATATGGGAAAGAGTCAAAAAGGTAGACAAATGTACTACAGAATTTTAAGGGAAGTATTTTGAAAAAATACAGATTGCTACATATGACAAAATATATATATATATATTCTTAGATATCGAAGCTTGAAGAATATTGCTAGCAAGGAAACTTATCTCTTTACTTATCGTAAGAGAGGCAATTACCTATTTAATAAGTTAAACAGGATTTAACAGGATTAAGTTTTTGCTAAAAACTTTGTCCAGGAAAAAAAGATTATACCTCAAAAAGCAAAATAAAGAAACAAAAGAAGGCTTTTATGCGAGACACATAAATATTTATACAAGAAGTTTCTCAAAGAAGTTAATTATGTTTTGAGTTATTCATCATTCTGTCGCCTGAAACCACTTTAGGTGAAAAAACCTAATGTTGAAGAAAGAGATACAGCGCTACTTGTGAAGCTAATTCCAACATAAAAATAATTGTATTAAAACTTAATGAAACAGGAATAATAAATTTTAAAACACCTGATGTATTACTAGAATTATGTTGTGAGAAAAACAATATAACCTGCCTTCAAAGGAAGTGTGAGAATTGTAAAAGCAACTTAATTTTATAAACTACTGAGGATGAAACAAGTTTATTAAAGCTGAAGAAATGGATCTGGGAAACACAAACTATAATTAACCAAACCAAAACTAGTCAGATGTGGCAATCCCAAAACTCATACATGTTAATACTTCCTGAAAAATGCAGCTTAGCAGCACCATCGGTTAGGTGATTTACATTAAAATCTAATCAGCAACAACTTATGTCAAGTCTATCTTAATCTGAAGTTTGATGAAAATCTGTACATTAGTTTTTGAGATAGAGCTATTCCAGAAATCATAAAAAATTCTGCGTATCAGCGCCACCTGTTGGGAGATTTACGCCAAAAACTAATCAGGACCAATTTATATCAGAGACTAACTGAATCTTAAGTTTGATAAAAATGCGAGCATTAGTTCTTGTGATATAGTTATTGCAATAATCATGAATAATGTTAGCATATAAGCGCCACCTGTTGGGTGATTTACCCGAAAAAGTATTCAGCACCAAATTACATCAAGTACTAACTGAATCTGAAGTTTTATGAAAATCCAAGCATTAGTTCTAGAGATATAGCTATTGTTGAAATCGCGAAAAATGTATGATAGCAGCGCCACCTGTTGGGCAATTTACACCAAAAAGTAATCAGCACCAATTTATATTGGGAACTAACTGAATCTAAAGTCTTATTCAATTCCGTCCATTAGTCCTTGAGATAGAGTGCCCACAAAATTTCTGTCACATACAGACAGGCAGAGACTTTGTAAAATAATTTTTTTTTTCGGGATCTCTGACCTCTACAACATGTAAATCCGACGAAAACCGGAATTCGAAAATATTCACGAATCCAATAATTTCTTCCTGTAAAGATAGAAGAAAGTAAAAAGATGAACATAATTACCACACATCTTATGGGGAAAGAAAGACGGAGTTTCATTCACACAGTTTTCATCTATTTAATTTAATTTTATACTATTATAATACTATTTTATTGTATCAATTCATATTAAAAATAATGTGTTAATTAACTTGTTTTGTAAACAATCATTCCCTCATATCTGTTTCATCATTCCCTCACTCATCATTCCCTCACCATCATTCCCTCACTTTTAAAATTTTTATTTTATTTTTTTGTTAAGTCAAATTTTTAAAACGATTTCTGCTGCTATTAAAATCTTCAATAATTGGCTAATTGCTTACCATTTATCTACTTTTTATGAAAATTTACGTATGTATCGTTCAAGTCAGATTGCTTAGCCAAATTTGCAAGTATTGTAGAGAACAACCCAATTAGCAAAAGAATTTTTGTAACATTTATAAGCAGTATTTATTACTTCTTCATCCACCGTAAATGGATTAATTAGTACCTTAGAAATTTATTGGTCCATAACTGAATATGTAATGTTTTCGATTCTACCTCGCTTAGGCCAACTGAAGTTTCTGCCTCCCTTTTCAAGAAATTTTACACAAATTTCAATACCGATCTTTATCATATAATACTCAGCATAATAATTATGTTTCTCTATTGCATTTTGTATACTTTTAAGCACCATTTTGCAATGAGATAGTATTTCTACTTAATTATTCAGTCATATACTGTGTCTTATACTCAGAGCATTTACATTTTCTCCCTTAACAAAATGATGCTACTGTACACTTATGCTTAAAAAAAAGTTGTAAGACAATAGTTTTTAGGGAGCACAGCTGTAATAGATAAAATACCAAGTATAATTATTGTAAAATTACATTATTAAGCACTGACCAGGAATTACCCCACAAATATGGGCTTAGTTCGGCTTACTGATATAAATGTGTTTAATATAGTAGAGGAAACTTTTATAAACACTTTTAAAAACTGTGATATGTCAAAGTTGAAATAAAATAAAGATAAAAATAAAATAATTAAAGCTTTAAGAATGACACAGATTGTAAAAATCATGTGAAATATGTAAAAATCATGTAAAATATGTAAAAATCAAGATCAATGTTGTTTTGCAGAAATTTGACTAGTAGTTTTAAATGAATAATTAAATATTTATTTTATAAAAAATAATAATTATATACTATATATATATAAGTAATTAATATATAAATATTTATTTAAAATATTCATTTATTGAGTTTTAAATGAATTCAAAGCAAAGGGTTCAAAGTATCTTTCAGATTTTTTACATTTAGATAAATAATTATTTTGATAACAAAAGTTAAAAATGACCAAGAATTACCCCAGAAACTCAATGATCAGGAATTACTCTGGGTGACCCTAAATAAAATAAAATTACAGTATTATTTTAATTAGGCATGGGCACTGAACCCAATTATAGAACATTCACTGCCTTGAAAATGTTTCTTAGAAAGTGAGAGCTAATGAATTTATTATAAAAGAAATATTTCTTTTTTAAAACTGTCTTTTTAGGATTTTCTAAATTGATGTCTCAGCGTATTATCATAATTTAACTAATATAAAAGTATTCATTGATTAAAATTTGTATTTTTTAATAATTGCATTTTAATCTTTATTTATATTTTCTATTTATTAACTTAAAACTATTTCATCGTTGCAGTTTCACAGTGACGATGGCTGACCTTTATTGGCAAGCATAGTTTGATGCATCAGTAAATACATTGTTGTTGTAGTTTGTATACAATTGTAACTCTAAAGAATAGTTTGTGATTTATCACCTGTCGTGATGTTGCGAACTAATGGAAAAATGCCTTAAAATTAATTTTTCTAGAGCTATATTATTGGTTGTATTGTCATTAGAAATCAATTGCAAAATTTCATCTTTAAATTCGAAAACTAAGTTGAATTTTAAATAAGAGTGTATCAAATATAATTACCGTAAAGTACTGAAAGTAAGCTCCCCTCCGAATGTGAATGCAAGCTCCCCCTCATATATATGAGTTTTTCCTTTTTTGAAAAAGTACCATTTATACGCCCTCCCCTTCAAGTTTTATTTTCTGATGCATTCAATCCTTCGGTTTTTTTTTTAGGAAATTCCTTAAGTTTTTTGTTTCCATATTTCCTAAATGAATATATCATGTGCAATTTATTTTTATCCAATCTCTTGGTTTTACATATTGTATCAGAATGGTATATGTTCTCTATAGTACTATTGTTGTTTTTCTTGATTTGTTTAAGTTTTAAAATTTTTGTTTGTAGTTCTTTCATATCTGAATTAAATTATTTTATGTAAATTTGTTTCATTAATTTATTATTTTTATTGATGGAAACTGGAAACTATTTAGCTTCTATGAAAAGGAATTTTAAAACTAAAAAATGTTAATTTGATCTGATTTTATATTGGAAGTTGTATAAATTCTGTGAAATTTCATAAATTCCAAATATACCCCCCCCCCATACACACATGCACACCTTGCCCAATTTTCCTCTACTTTTCACAAAAGATCCAATTATAAGCCCACCTTAAAATCATTAGAATTTGCTGTATGCTAAAGCAGGGCTTACTTTAGGTGAATAAAAAATTAAACGAGGGAAAAAAAAAGCTCATTATTAACTGAATGCAGCAAAACCGACTTAGATGAAATCTCTTTGTAATGAAAACCTGTCTTAAACATTATAAATGTATATCTTGCTCATTTGTTCTGTTTCATTTTAGCTGTGCAGGAATATACAGAGGTTTTGATGTCTAGTAGTAAACACTCTGAAGAAATGACGACACAGAGACAAAAAAGGGACAGTGGCATTAACTCTCTGCAGCCGTTAAAACAGGTTTTTTTTCCATTTGTTTGATTTATTATATTTTTGTGAAAAAGGAATTTTTTAAAATTTTTCTATCTGGTGAACTTGCTTTGTTTGCAGTTTGCTCATTTTAATTTAAAACCCAACAAATAAAAAATAAATTAATAATTTGTCTGTATGGAATGAAATTTTGTGAAGGGGTCTATTTTACTAGAGTAATTTTGTGAAGAGGCCTATTTCATTAAAAAAAATTGTGAGAGGGCCTGTTTTATCAAAAAGAATCCTTCATTTGTTAAACTAGTTTATAATTAAATTATCGAAAGTTTGACTATAGAATGCCATGTGAAATACGTTCGCTACATACAGATTGATTTTGTTTCTCTATATTGTCTAGAATATTGTATATTTTTTTGTTACATGCACCAAAGAAAATGTGTGTTCTCTTTTATAAAGCTGATTTTTTTCCTATGTGTCAAATTTACTTCATTTTTTCCTGATTGTCTTTTAACGATTTTTACTGCAAAGTATACAGAACTCTGTCATTGTTATCGCCTTTTTTTAATTTTTTTTATTTAATTTAAATCAATATTGAAATTTTATTTTTTTTGGAACAGTTTTTAGGTCTTAAAAAAAAGTTGGCTAAAATTTAAGAAAAGCCAGGCTAATGATTTTTATTGGTTTTAACTGACTTCTTTGCTATAATTGTATTTTATATAGTGGAACATTTTAACTTTAAATCTTAATGTGATACATTGATGATGAATGATACATTGTAAAACTTAACTGATTTTAAAAACATTTTCTTAAACTACACTTAGAATTTCATAAAATAACATTATTTAATGTTAAAAACATTTGTATTTGAAATTTGAATAATATTGGTATGAAGCAACTTGTAGTTGATGCATAGAACATTTTGATACACTATATACCGGTTGGTTGCTTTACTTTGTTTTAACACACCTTGATTGCTTGTTTCTTATTTTAAATTTAAGCAATAAATACATATTGATATATTTTTTAACTTTTTCTTAAAATTATTATAATCGAGACCTTTTAAAAAATTCATTAAAAACCCCATTTTCATTATTAATATAGAAGTAAAGAGGTAAATACAGGGGCTAAGAATCTTCCATATTTCATCAGATTTCATTGTTTAAAGAAAAACCCTACGCCTTGCCGAAGCACAAAATTTAAATTATTTAAAATTTTTTATTTGGTTTATTTTAAAAATAATCAATTAACCTCTCTCAAAATGATGTTTTTTCGCATTTGCCCTCCCCTATCCCCTCTGGTATCAAATATGTATAGTTTAACTTTTATAGCTGTTTAATTTTAAATTTCTTTTCAGATCTATTTAATACTGTATTGTAAAAGTAAATAAATAATCTGTTACCTAAATTATCCACATTCCTCCCAAAATCTCTGCTTCTCTACTCCTGCTCCCCTTTTTACTCTCATCTCATGAAGATCACACATATGCATCTCATGAAATTTAAAATCTTGAACATTGTTTAATTTTTTTATTATATTTCTGATTATTTGTAACAATATTTAAATAACCATCTAGATTATTTCTATCCCCCCCCCCTTCTCCAGCATGAACAGTTTAAAATCTTTGAGAAATTGCTCTTTTTTACTCTAATTTTATAACTGTCTTGTAACAAAAATTTAAAAAACATCTAAATTTGTTCTCCCCCCCCCCTAAAAAAACTTCTCCTTCCCTCCCCCCCTCCCTGCAGCAGTCAAACTTCAAAAGATTTTTATGCTTTTGTAACAATATTCAAATAACTATCTAAATTATTTCTGCGCCCCCTTCCTGATTAAAAAAGTCCCCCCCCCCACCTTCCACCAGCATGCATAGTTTGAATTCTTTAAGAAATTGTGTTTTCTGCTCTTTTTATTATAACTTTCTTGTAACAATAATAAAAAAATCAAATTACTTCTCCCCTACACAAAAAGTTGTCTCCTCTTCCCCCCACCCCCTGCAGCACACAAAATCTTTTTAAAACTCGTAAGATTTTTATGCTCATGTATTGTTGCTTTGTAGCAACAATAAGTAATCATCAATCTTTCCCCTTAAATTTCCATTCCCCATCCTCAGAAAAAAGCTGAATTTTTAGACATTGGGGAGGGGGAGTTATTTTAGAAAACATATTTATTTTAAAACATAAAATATACATGTGATTCAGGAGTGAGAATAACCAAACTACAAAAAAGAGGAAAGTTAATACAACTGAAAATGTTCTGCTAACAGTAAGAAACTTAATGATAAAATAAACAGCCTGAAATTCAAAAGGAGGGAAAGTGCTGTACTCTGCCCTCCCTAAATAACACCCTTGATATACATGTTTTAATATCTATTAGGTATCAAATTCATTGACTGATGGAAGTTTTTTAAGAGGGTTGGTCACGAATTTGTGAAAAAGATAATCTTTATTTTTTACTAAATATCAAATTTAGTTTAAGCAACTTAATTTTGAGTAATTAATTATTATAGCAAATCAAATATTAAAATCATCCATAAATGATATTGTTCTCTTACCATTTTTAAATTGCAGTTTGATTAACTTTATTTTGTACGAATTTGCTTCATTATTAATTTTAATGTATTATAACAAAAGTATTTCAATTTTAACATTTGAACATGTAAAAAGGTGGTAAAATAAGCTCCTATTTAACTGTCATTTTATAACAAATTATTAATATTGTAAAATATAAAACTTCATTGAGATCACTAAACAATGATAAAAAACACAATACTGCCATTTCATATCATATAAAATTGATTTAAACCTGATGAAGAATCAGTTTCATATGATCAGAAATGAAGCTTTAGTGTTTATTATATTATTTTTATGGTGGTTAGAAAAAAATTTTCTAAAAAAGTTTAAAATGAAGTATGAAACACACATTGATCAGATGAATTATTATATGAAATCTCAAAAGAAAACCAAGGATCTATAATTAGACTAATTGAAACAATGAACCTACAATGTGGCCCTGAACATTAAGAATTGTTTTAAAACATAAAATCATTAACACTGATTTTAGATATATTTAGGATTACTAGGGGGCGCTGCCCCCTACGATCTACGCTTGCCAACCCCCGTTTAGACACCGCAGACTCTAAAAGCATGCCAATTTGATCAGCTTTAAAAAGATTTCAGAAGATTGAATTATAAGCTAAAACACAGTGGCGATCTCCCTATAAACGGGCTTCTATTCATTTCTCTTTGATTGGGAATTTTAAGGCCAAATCAACTGCTGTTAAAAGCAAAGTCAGATAATATAGACAAACACGCAAACGCCGTTCGCAGAAAATTTTCAAAATTTGCAGACAGTTTTGATGTTTTTTAACAAATTTCTTTATGTATATAAAAAAAAAAAAATTATCAAGACCCTGAGCTGAGAATCGGTGTGATGCACGTTGCAGACTCTTGAGAAGGTTTGCAGACTATTTTTCAACTGGGAAAAAAAAAAGTTTTGAAAATTCTTAAGAAATAGTCACAATATTAAGGAATGGTTTCTCTCAAAAACAGTAGATGAACTGTTGAGTAAGAGTTCATCTCTTCCATTCATGGACTAATAACTTTTTTATTTTAACATTCATTTATTCATATTTCAGTTATTTTATAGAATAAAATGACAATTTTGTTGAGCAATCATAAATTGATATGTTTATATAAGTTAATGATTAAAATATTTCACATTTTAATAAATATATTTTTTTAATTTTTCATTAGTTTTTCTTTCATTCATTAGTTGTCTGTATTAAGCATACCATTCAATACTACATTTCTTGACTAAGTTTTAATAATGCTTGAAAATTAATATTTTTCTTTTAGTGGTGTTGCTTAGTGGCACTCCACTCACATATAATTTTTCCTTTTTGCTGTTAGCGGCGATTTAGAACTTGGGAGGGGCGCAGTATTTTTTTGCAGAAAATTTTTAAGAAATTATTTGAGTTCACAGGCAGTTTTACATTTTATCTAAGTCTGGTTAAAAGGTACAATGGCTGTTTCCGTCTTTGATTAAATAAAATCAGTTAAACATTTCAAAATAAGCTAATGTAAAATGAATTAAGTAAACAGAGTCTTTGTCTCCCGGTATTTTTTAACAAAGCGAAAAGAAAGTTTTTTTAAATAAGGCACTTTAAATGTATCATTTTTAATCTGACGTAATTTTCACCAAACTTTTTTTTCTCTTTTTAATATTCACGTGAAATTACTTTTGTTAGAAATGAAATATTATTTGCGCTGTCCTAATAAAAATTGTGGATCCTCTTAAAATATCAAATAAATGTCTCGTGCAATTTTTAAATTTAAACTGTTTTGCAATATTATTTTTTTTTTTCATTTTACGTAATAACTGTAATGTGACGTAATTTCTCCTATTTAAGACGCATGTTAATGAATTTATTATTTTGCATATTCTTTCTCTTTTAAAATTCACTTGTAAATATAGTTTTTATGACATAATTTTCAGTGAGTTCTTGCTTTTTATATTTCCTGTTTATAATAGTCACGTGTAAATAAATTTTTAATTTGAAGCAAACATTATTGTATGCGCTGTTTATACAGTTGACAACAGTTTAAATTAATACCATTTTCTAAAATATGTAAAAAATATCTCTCGAAATGCTGAAAATCTGAATTTAAAATAGAAATAAAACCTCAAAAAATGAGTAAAAAAAATAAATGCAGTCTGCACACTGGGAATTTCTAATGCATAAAATGATCTAAAAATGATTAAATTCCCATGTATAGTTTTTGCTCCTATACAACTTTTTTAATGGAACGATTTTGTGCAACTTTAACATTAAACATATCTTAAAATAATTTTTTGATTTTAAAACTGTCTGCATCAGTGTGTTTATCAAACATTTCACTATAATACCACCGATTTTCATATTTTTGTATGCAATATTTTGCTTAATATTAATGAAGAAAGACCAAAGACCTCTGGTCACAAAATATTAAAAAAGGGTGGTGGTGACAGCGTTAGTTACTTTTTTTTTTTTTTTTTTTTTTTTTTTTTTTTTTTTTTTTTAGAATAGAGAGATAACAGGCCTTCGCAACACTCGGCAGTTCAATTAGTTGGAAATAAAGTGCAAAACAGGGCTACACAAAATAATTCTAATACAATATTGCCTATGGGCAGAAATTTTGATTTAGATTCAGCAAAATTTATGTAGATTATTGTGACACATAGCTGCCGTTTCCCAATTAAAAATGTTGTATTTTGTAGCATTTATATTTATTTTACAATGTCATACAAAACAAGTCAGATATATATGGGCAGATTTCTTAAAATACATTTTAATGATTTTAAAAGATTTAAAAGCTTGTTTTTTTTTATTATTACACTAGATAGTACCCATCAAGAACTGACGGTAAATAACTTGAATGTTCCATTAGAAAAATCCTTGGATTTTGAATTAGTTGCTTTTAAATTAATTATTAAAATCGTGACAAATTTTTATATTGCATAAATGATTCCTACTTCTTGAAGGCGAGCTAGAGGGTGCTGTCAGTCTAACCTATTGAATGAAGTGAAAGAACTTTATAATTTACAACCGAGTAGGGTGTCAATGATTTAAATCATTGATTAAAATCAAAAAATTTTTTAATGTTTAAAATGACATAAAAAAGTATTCAAATCTAAGATGAACATGATTTGGAAAGTTTTTACAGGTATTGTGACTTATGAATACACAAAACAAAGCTTTAAATAATTGTTTCGAAGCATAATTCCTGAGTATTGTGAAAAATTTAAGTACAGTAAGTTTGTAAAAAGCATAGTTTTTTATCTAACAAACATAAAAAGCATTTAATTTTAAAATGATATTTAAATCTAATATATTACAATGTCATCATTTCCTTTTAATAATCAAGTTATTCATCCTTTTATATACAATAAACACAGCAATAGAGTGTCAATGATTTTAATCAATTGATTTAAATCAGATGATAAAATCACATATTTTCTGATTTTTTAAAATAGTGTGAAAAAGCATTATAATCAGTAATGGAAATTATCACTAAATCACTTGTAAAAAATGTAATATTTGTTATTGTTACTTATAACAATATTAAACTGTGTAAAAACAAGTATTACACATTTAAAAAACATCTAACTGTTAAATAACTTCAAAACATTATTTAATATTTAGTAGCTATTCAAATATTTTAATGTTGTGGGAAAAAAAATCTGATTTAAATTTCAAAAATACAATTTTTGTAATATATTTATAAATTATGTGTGAGTTTGCTGTTTACATTGCTACAATTTTTGATGAATTTGATATACATACGCTTTAGAACCTGTGTAAAATTACTGGCTGCGTTATGAATTTATCAAACTATTATTCATCACCTTTTCTCAGCCACTTTTTCAAAAATGTAGATTGTGTTCTTAATTATACAGTTAATTGTTTAATAATTACAAAATTTAATCTGTATCATCAATTTGAAAATAAATGCAATTTATCAATAACTTTAAAATATAAGCAGTATTTAATATTGGTTTACATAATTATTACAAAATATTAATGCACATAATTTTGTATGCTACTAAAGAAATTTTCAATTTGCAGTTTTTTGTAATTTCTATAATTACATAATTAAAATTTTATTAATTAAAGCAAAAAAAACATGGATTATGTTGGTAATTGGAGGGTTATTCATTTTTGAAATGCTTAATTCTTGATAGATGTTTAATATTTTAACACAGGGAAAAAAATCAAAAAAATCCGATTTAAATAAATCCCTTAAAAAAAAAAAACAGATCCCTTCGCTTTTTATATTCCAGGCAGCCATTTTCGTACTTTAATGTTAGCCAGCCACAGGTGTGATAAGTCGCCGAATATTATTTTATCCCCATTATTTCGTTTATATTATAATAGTCCAAGTCATGTAACATAAACAACGAGATGATTCTTTCGCTTTTCATAAGAAAGGTTTCCATTTTGATTAAAGAATCAACATTATTTTTTCGAATAAAACTACATAAAAGTTGCCATGATCACAAAGAATTCCTGGTACTTTTATGTTAGACGGGTGAAAATCTCGCCAATAGCTTTTTTTCAACTCGCCAGTTAGCATTTTTTTATTTTTCAAGTGGTAAATTAAAACTGTGCTACTTGGTTATCCCCGACCAAAAATCTGTCGCCAAATTATAAGATTAAATGCCAATAATGGTTGATCGTAAATGTCACATTCACTTGACTTTAAGGAAGTTACACATGTTCACGCCATCAAGTGATTTTTATTTCGACGTTTTATTTGTAATTTTATTAGTGTTATACTAATTTATTTGTTCTTTTGTTATTTAAAATAAAAAAATATGTCAATTTGTATAATTTGGCGAAATTGGTCGACGGGAGAAGTAATAACATTAAAACGTTTCTTTGAAGTGGAAATTAAATCTCATGATTTGTTGCATTGTCACATACGCACTGGGTTTGGCGTGATTTTTTTTTTTTTTTTTTTTTTTTTTTTTACGACAATTTGGCAAAAACCTCGCTTTCAAATACCTGTTACATATGTATGTTTAAATTATTTTCTGTTATTTTTAAAATGAAATAACAATAAATAAAAAAAATTAATTAATAACTATAGAACAAAACAATTTATAACATTTTTTGTAAATAAAAAGAAAATATATTCAAATAAACATTTATTAATAAATAAGCAACAATAGCCAGGTTACCATGTCAGGCAAAATAACGCCATTTTGGCGCCAATTAGGTACCCCATTGCGTATATGACATCTGTGTCTAATATTTTTCTTTTCGTTTCGTTTAAAAAAAAGAATGAAGTAAAAGCCATTTATTTTAAAGGTTTCAATTTTAAATGAAAGTTTTGTATTAAATAAAATGATAAAGAAATACAAATTGAATTCTGAATAAAAGTAACATGATGCATTTCTTAGCATACATTTAAGGGAGGCCAAACTCATCACCAAATTAATTTAAAATAACCTTTTCTAAAATATGAAAAAAAATATCTGTTATGATTAAAATTTGAGTTGCCATCATTAGAAAAAAGTATTTAAAATTAGAAAACTAATTCTAATTTAAAATTCTAATACCAGTTTTGAGATCTGTGGATCAATACGGATTTTTGGTGTTAATTTCATCGCAAAGTATTACATATTTTAGGAGAAATCGCCGTGAAACGTAATCAGTTGTTTAATCAGTCATTTCATAGAATCGTTACATAAATTCGTTTCAATTCGATTCATTAGGATTTTATATATATAGGGTAGATTTATATTTAAATATTTATCAATTGGAAAATTGATAACTGAATATATATATATACATACATACGAAATTTAACTTTATGAGTTTAACGGTTAAAATGACAATTTTTATTGTTTACGTACCAGCATTTAGTGCGGATTATACATCGGCAGATTTCACAGAGTTGACTGTATATGTATATTAGATATACATAATATGGTTACATTTATACATATGCAGGATTCTTGCTGATCCATTTGCGTTAAATTCTTCATTCAGAAAAAAAATATCAAAATAGCAAGAGCTTTTTTATTATTATTATTCTGTGTACATATTGGGAACATTTTCATTCATATTAATGAATGATTGATGTTGCTTATTACATTTAGCTGTACTGTACCATTTACATCACTTTTTTTTCTTTTCTTTTCTTAAGGTTGAAAATTGCTTGTGACCCAGGAGGCTGAATTTCTTCTCTTATTATCAACATGGCCTTATTGTACTCAGAAATCTTACAGTTTTCTATGATATCGCAGAAAGAGGTGTGCAGCTTATAGAGGAATAAAAAATATTTATTAGTATAAATAATATTTATTAAAAAACTGTGGAAGGCTGTAGAAGCCATTTTGTATCTTGCACATGAGCTATTGAAATTTTATTAATTTTTTTATTATTGTAAATAAAAACTTATTTTGAGTGGTCAAGCAGTTTTAGGTCTTATTTTAGTTGCTTCAATTCCTAGTTATTTGTTTTAAATTTAAAGTAATATAGAAAATAGTTATTGTGAATATTTAGATCCTGCACTTTTATGAATTTATTGAATATATTAATGGGCTACTTCACTAACATAAAAACACCCACTTGCTAATGTTAATTCTATGGACATATTTTTTTTAAATATTTTGTTTGCATGTCGATATTTTTAAAGTATTTTTTTCCCCTTACATTGAATAGCTGAGGTCAATCTCAACGAAAACCATTTTCGTTTTTTCGATTTTGGTTGCAGGTTTTTTTTCTTTATGAGGATATTTTCTTTTCGGAATCTGTTTTGAAAGTGAAAGTACCCTCATAAAAAAAAAAAAAAAAAAAAAAAAAGCCTGCAACCAAAATCAAAAAAGTAAAAAATGGCATTGTCAAAATCGAACTCAGCTATCCAATGCAATCATTTAAAACTATTGAAATACAAATGAGAATTTTTTAAAAATATGTCCCTCTTGCTTTTGTTTTAAAAAGTGAATTTATTGCAGATTTGAAAACTCTAAACAATTTTTATTTTTCTGAATTGCACAATTCTGTTTAAAAGTGCAAGGCAGATTTTAGAGATGGAAAATGAAATTCACATTAAACGGTTTGATAAATTCATTTGTGAAAGCTTTTTGTGTTTTCATCATTGAATGAAGCATATGGTATGTCAATGATTTGTTTAATTCATAACAGTATTAGAATATCTTTTTAACCCTTTAATAGGTTTTTTTTTAAATAATTCAACAAAATGCTTATGACGACTTGAGAAAATGAACAGGCATATATGGAATTCATAAATAACACAATTTTGTTATGTGTAAATTTAATTTATTATGCATCATTGTTGATACAACACAAAACTTGTAATTAGCTTATAGTTATAATTAAAAAGTGCATATTACAGACATTAGAATGCATAACATGTCTGAAAGGGTTAATTGTAATATTTACTGTGAATTGCCTGGTAGCAGAAAGTTCGAAATGGAAGATGACCATCGCAGATTTTCTTTCTCTTTTGTAGATTTTTTTTCACCGAACCTTTATTTTGCTTCATATTATGTTTAGCTCTTTATTATTTAATTCAAAAAGTTAAGATTATTATTAATAACAATTTATAAAATGCCTAAAAATACTACAGGTAAGTGATTGTTTGATTAATTAACGCTTCAGTTGTAAAAATATTTTACCTACAGATTATTTTTTGCCCCTGAAGTATCTGTCGCAGACATTTGGAGAAATTTCTGCTACTGGGGTGAATTGGAAAAAAATCAGTCTCACATTTTAGATAAAATAAAAGTTAGATTTGTGAGTGTTTCTATCCTTTCTGTTTTGAGAATATATGTAAGAGAATGTAAAATTTTCAATAATATTCCTGGTTTCTTTAAAAGTTTAAGTAGAAATTAAGTAAGGTGAAGTTTTAAAACTTTTTTATGCTTAGCAAATTTTTGAAGCAAATTTTTGTATGCTTAGTTGGGTTTTATATTACATGTTAGTAGTAATAATTGAGTTTTATTAAACAAAAAAAATATTTTTATCATAATATGGAAAGTATACATTTTATTAATAAAAACATTCAAAAGTGCCTTTAATGGTAGTAAGTGTGAATATTTTCGTATATTCATGTAAAATTTTAAATACACTTAGTGTACAAAAAAATTCAAAGTTTGTGTTTATTACATAATTTTAAGATGATATAAAGATGTAGATTGTTATTCTGTAGCCAATATTTGTCTAAAACGTCTGCATTTTCAGTCTTCTTTCTCATTTTGTATTCCAAAAATTTTTATAAATTTTTGTTCTTTTATACTTCCAGAAAAAATTATGTAATTATCAAGTTCATTTGAGAGAATACTAGTTATTTTGATTTGTGAATGTTTTCAAAGACAAAAAATTCTTTAGAGATTTATTGTTTAACGATATTTTTACAAAAAGAAAAAAAAAAGCTATTTTTAACCACGTATTTTAATATACAAGAAATAATTTAAATATATATCAATTATTAAATTTTCTGTTAATTGTAGTCAATATGAACTCAGTGTTATTTTGCTATTGCTGCTGTGAAATCATAACATTGCTATTGAGTAGAATGGGGAGCATCAAAATTTGCCAGTTAAGTTTCTTCCGAGTTCAATTAATTCACCTAATAAGAAATGGGAGATTAAAATAAGCTAAGCACAGTTAGTCTGCTGCCAATGAATCAAAATAAACTTATTGGCAAAGGCACTTTACGAAATATATTTATTCTTTAAATTTGAAATAGAACCAAAATTTTAAATGCTCATTCTCTCATATTTAATTTTGTAATACAATACAGTAATGGGTGACCAATAAACAGAAATGACACGCTTATTTTTCTACTTACTGTTGCATTATTTTCAAAATAAATATTGTTAATACCAAATTAAGCATTTTATTTAGTTTATAGAAAGTACTGCAGATTTTTGCTATTAGAAGATGTTCATGTTCATTTACAGCTAGATTTTTTTCTTTAAAGCAGTACTGCTGAAACTTATCGGATAAGTACTAAAGAAATATGGGAAAGTATATTGATGACATTACACAGCTTCTTTTATAAATCAGTTGTAAACATAGATGATGCAGTGTAGTATTGGGCAATTGATATTTTTTTATCGATTCTCTTGACTGTGCCAAATATTTCTTGATGACTACAGCCTATCAATTGCTATTGTGTCTGATATGATCTCATCAAGTTTCATATGCAATGCATGAAACCAAACTATCTGTGAACCATCAGAATTAGACACAACCGGTTTATGTCATATTTCCCCATAGACTTTTGTTAACTCCTTCCCCCTCCTTTTCACGTGAGACACACATAAAGTTGTGTCGAGCAACGATCAAGTACAGCTTCGGCACTCAGTTTTGGTAGTGAGGATGTCAAATTTATTGTGTTTCTAGTTTGTCATAATTTCTTAATGAAGTGCATTGGTTTTTCCAATCTCTTTTGTTGGCAGCTGATTTTGGTTAGGAGATGTTATGGTTTATGTTATTCAGGTCTGTGCGATTTTGGGGTTGTATTTTCTTTTTTATCTCTAGTTGCTTCTGGATTTATCACAAGGGTTACCCACAGTGAATTTATCCTACACTTGCATATTTATCCATTTTCTATAGGACATTTTTTAGGTTGCATTTGGAGCATGTATGGGATGCGTATGGATCAGGAGACATATTTTCAGCAGGGATTTCAGCTTACCACATTTCTAATTTAAATCATAATTTCTCAATGAAATATATTGGCTTTTCCAATCTTTTTTGTTAGTAACTAGGTTGGAGGACTGTTAGGAGACATAGTGGTTTATGTTATTCAGTTCTGCGGGATGTTTGGGGTACAGTTCCAGTTTTGGAGTTTTATTTATTTTTTAATTTCTAGCTGCTTCTGGATTTTTCAAAAAGGTCACTGCCCACAGTGAATTTATCCTACAGTTGTGTATTTATGCATTTTGTATAGGGGCGCTTTCCTTTTTATGCAATTATCCCATTTTTCCAAGCTCTTTTTCAATTGCCCCTTCCCCTCCTACCCCTATAGATTTTCTCTTTTTCAATTCTCATTTCCCCCTGCCCCACTTCCATCTTTTTCATTATCATGACACTGACAGTTTGTCTCTACTTACGTCCCTCCTGGCCCCTCCCTATCCTTATAAACATTTTAACTCAGTGTTTGCTCTTAATTGTAATTTGCTTATAAGATCTCTCAAATTAGTACCTTTAGATCGTCATCCTTAAATCAGACTTTTTCTTTTAGATATTTGTCTTTATTTTTGAAATATAAAGGGTTTTTACCCTTCTTTCCATTCTTTATATTGTTTTTCTATTCTAGGTTTTATGTCTTTAGGATACTGGACCTATGACCTATCTTTCCCTAAATTTCTGTTTCATTTGGACATCTTTTCTAAGCTTTAGCAGATTTTTACCCCCACCACCATGTGGCGCTTTTGTTACTATGCGAACAGTATTTCTTGTTTTTCTCACTCTCTAACTATCTGATTTTCATGCGACTTTCACCTTTGTACTTGTCTCCATTTCGTTTTGGTTACCATGTTCTGCATTAGGATCGATCGTTTTTCATCTTGCATCATAATCCTTGTTACCATGTTCTCCATTAGGTGGCACTCTTTCTTTCTCTTTTTATTATCTATTGTTTTGCATCTTACATCATTAATCTTGTTTTCCCCCACCCTTTGTTTTATTACTTTTCATCTTCCCCGTTAGAGAATGCTCTTTCTTGCACTTTTTTGGGGGAATTTGTTTTTGACATTTGACATCACAGTTGGTTCTTAGAACATTAAGTAAACATTATTTTAATATTAGATAGTGAATTTTTTAGATAATGTTTACTGTAAGTTCTAATAAACAACTGTGATGTCAAATGCTTATACAAAAATGTGCAGTAAAGAAATAGAGCATCCTCTAGCGGGAAAGATGAACTAAAATAAAAGTGTGGGGTAAAATGTGTATGGTGAATTATGTAAGATATGCAAGCCAAATACTAGTAAGATAATAAAAAGGGGAAGGAAGAGAGCCCCCTGATGGAGGAGACGGGAACTGAAATGAAGTGAAGAATGAAATGATTACAGGTACAAAGGTGAAAGTTGCATGAAAATCGGATAATTAGAAAGCGAGAAAACTAAGAAATACTGTTCGTATAGTAACAAAAGCGCCACATGGTGGTGGGGATAAAAGTCTGCTAAAGCATAGAAAAGTTGTCCAAATAAAACAGAAATTTAGGGAAAGATAGGTCATAGGTCCAGTATCCTTAAAAAATAAAACCCAGAATAGAAAAAAAACATAAAGGATGGAAAGAAGGGTAAAAACCCTTTATATTTCAAAAATAAAGACAAATATCTAAAAGAAAAAGCCTGATTTAAGGATGACGATCTAAAGGTACTAATTTGAGAGACCTTATAAGCATATTGCAATTAAGAGTAAACATTGTGTTAAAATACATATAAGGGTAGGGAGGGGCCAGGAGGGACGTAAATAGAGACAAACTGTCAGGGTCATGATAATGAAAAAGATGGAAGTGGGGAGGGGGGGGGAGTGAGAATTGAAAAAGAGAAAACCTATAGGGGTAGGAGGAGAGGGGCAATTGAAAAAGAGTTTGGAGAAATTGAATAATTGTCGGAAAAGGAAATGGCCCCTATAGAAAATGCATAAATACGCAACTTTAGGATAAATTCACTGTGCGCAGTGACCCTTGTGATAAATCCAGAAGCAGCTAGAAATTAAAAAATAAATAAAACTCCAAAACTGGGACTGTACCCCAAACATCCCGTAGAATTGAATAACATTAAACCAATATGTTTCCTAACAAAAATCAGTTACTAAAAAAGGATTGAAAAAGCCAATATATTTCATCGAGAAATTATGATTTAAATTAGAAACGTGGTAAGCCTGAAATCCCTGCTTAAAATATGCCTCCCTATTCATATGTATCATGCTTTCTGCTCCAAATGCAACCCAAAATGTGCAACGTGATGTTTTAAAGGCGTTTATAAACGTGTGCCTTGAATGTGTTTCAAAAAGCGATGCGTGTGAAATGCGTTTAAAAAAATGGCACACGAACACATTATTTAGCACCTGCAGCAAAACGCATTTTACTATGCTTGAAGCACTAGGAAACACATTATGAGCGTATTTTTAGCATTCAAAAGTAGGACCCTTTTGGTGTTAGTTTTGTGTTCTGTAATGTGTTGTGGGGATTTGCAGTGTAATCATTGTAGATTTAATTTCAATAAAATTTCAAATTTTCCAAATAAAATTTTAGTAACTACTACCTCATTTGGATGTTTTTTTTTTTTTTTTTTTTTTCATTTTCCCCCGTATTGTGAAGATATTGTATACTTCTGGTACGCGCGCCAAAGAAAACTTGTATTTTAATTTTAAAAGTTTAAAAAAATTACCACAATGTGTCAAAAGAACATCCTTTTTCTGAATTTAAATTTCGCGAGTTTCAAAATTAAAACTAAAAATGTGAGTTTTTTCATAAACTTCAGGTTAAGGCTGTTCTCAAATCCAAAGAAGCTATTTTCTGACATATTTTTTAATTAATTTTTGTTCGGAAACGCATGGAATTGACAGGAGTTCTTATTTAGAAACTATGTAATCGAAAGATAGTTTCCATTTGTTGGTAAAGGTATAAGATCTTTCAGTTGGTGTTTTGAACTGAATTTCGGACGCCACAGTGTAATAAAAGATAAAAACCGGCCGTCACGCAACCACAATTGCTCATAACTCGATAAGTAATTTATTTATGACAAAAGGAAAAACTCATTTCAATTCCAAATCGCTTTAATAGTCAGGCCTACAAATTTTAAGCCTTTACGTTTAATGAGTCAGAAAATGTGTCAGAAATAAGTTTCGCGTTGTTGAGCAGGGAACTGGAGAAGATTGGGGTTCACATGCTTATGTAACTTTCCCGTATAATTCTATGACTAAGCAACGGAAAACAATATGTTACGCACTAAAATCTTCCCTAAACAACTAATAGTGCAAGTCGCATGAAAATCCGTTCTGAAGAATCCAAGTTATATGCACCCGGAACGAAATTCCCATTTGAATTTTATATACTTATCAGGTTATTTCGAGTAGTTTGATTTGATATCTTTTAAATTCGTGATTTATTTTATTTTATTTTTGGCGTTTTAATCTCGTTCGCCAATTTCGTTATTGAATATTAGGCGAAGGCAAACAAATTCTGAATTATTTACAATGTTTTTGATCAATTGAGTTAATCTTTTGTATTTGGGTTGCAAGCATATTTAAAAAATATGCATGCTTAAAAATTATTTTAAAGCCCATAACAAATTTGTAAATTGAGATAAACATTACAAACAAATATTACTGTAAGTACAACTTTTGTTTTCTATAATACGTTGGAACAATCGAATGTACAATGTTTCGACGTTAAACTGCAGTAAAAGGGAAATTTATTGTTGTGTTAGGTTGTTGCCACCGAAAATATGTTACCAGCGTTACTCACAGACATGCCTTTTCTTTATACTACTGCATTAAGTGTAAACAGGTTCATCTTTCGTAATCGGATTGCACTCAACTTTAAAAATATCCATGCTTAAAAATTACTTTAAAATCTATTAAAATCAGAAAACTGAGGTACAATTTTCAAACAAATTTCATTTGAAAGAACTTTTTTCTATTCGACATTGTAAAAAATTAAATTGTGTGATGTTTAAAAGTTAGAAAAATTGCAGAAAAGGCACATTTTATGGGTTACAATTTATGGGGCACAATTTATGGGCACTGATATAGTGTTTTTACTTTATAATGTACAGGGTGTCCAGCGAATAAGACCCTGATTTCAAAATTAAATATCTCAGAAACAAAGATCAAGAGAATTATGCGGTAAACGGTTTGTTTATTAGCTAAGCTGTAAAAATGTTATACAAAAATTTCAAAATTTAGTTGCAAAAACCGTTAACAGATGGCGCTATAATCGCAATACTTGTAAACTGAGCTTCGAGTCCTGAACACTAGCGTCTCATTACTAGACGGCTTCCTATGGAAGAACGAAAATTGGGAAAGATCACTTTTTCGTTGGTGTGATGGGCAGAAGTGGAGACATCTGGTGACAGGATTATTGCATCAGCTTCAATTTTAGGGAATTTCAATTAATAGAATTTTCAATAAAAAATTTAGCAATCATTATATAAAAACTTATTAAAACATTTTATTTTGATAATGTGCAGAAGCGGAGACATCTGGTCACAGAAATATTGCATTAGCTTTAATTTTAGAAAATTTCAATTAATAAAATTTTCAATAAAAAGTTTAGAAATCATTATATAAGAGCTTATTAAAATATTTTATTAAATTCAGTTTTCAATGCCATATAATTATTTAAATCAAAATGCATATATTTAGAAAAATAATTTCGTACTGTTTATTTATTTTTTATATTTTTAAATCACGGCATAATATTTTGGTATTATTGTTTATACCTGAATTATTATAAAGAAAAAAGTAATTTTGCACTTTTCATTTATTTTTAAATCACGGAATAATACTTTGGTTGTAGCACAATACATATATTTCTTTTCTTCGTAAACAAAGTTTTAGAGACAGAAATTATGCATTAAATTATTTCTTTTTTAAAAGGAATTGATGATAAGTCATATCATCAACGTCAAAGCAAAAGTATTTTGGATGCTGCATTCCTTTCTAACACTTCTGATCCTGTCGCTGGAAGCTGCACCATATTTCTGTGCTCAGTGATAAAAAAAAAATAAAAACGAGTTTTTAAAATTTAAATTATTTTTTAACTTAATTATGCTTTTTAAAATAGAAAATTTGTATTTTTTCATTCAAACCAGTCTCTACAATAAAAAAAAATGATTTATGAATCATTATTATAAATGCTCAATCATTTTTAAAAAGGGGGTTTCTTTTAGCTTAATTAAATTTTAAAACCAGAAACTTTGGATTTTTTTATTCAATCTTTTTTCATAGTTTAAATAAATATTAAAAAGTAAAGATTTCCATTTTTTTCAAATCCTCCTCTACTTGGATTCGACTCCACGATCTACCAATTAGGAGAGAAAAGACATACCACAGAGATAGTGGTATCCGGACCGAAATAGCTTATAACACAATTTGAAACAAATCTCAATTCTGTCAACACATGGCTCCGCTTCTGCACATTACCCAAATAAAATATTTTAATAAGTTCTTATATAATGATTGCTAAATTTTTTATTGAAATTTCTATTAATTGAAGTACTCTAAAATTGAAGCTGATCCAATAATTATGTGACCAGATGTCTCCGCTTCTGCACATTATCCAAATAAAATATTTTAATAAGTTCTTATATAATGATTACTAAATTTTTTATTGAAAATTCTATTAATTGAAATTCTCTAAAATTGAAGTTGATGCAATAATTCTGTGACCAGATGTCCACTTCTGCACATCAACCCAACGAAGAAGTGGTCTTTCCCAATTTTTGTTCTTCGGTAAGAAGCCATCTTAGGAATGAAACGCTAGTTCTGTGGACTTCAAAACACAATTTATAGGCATTGCGATTACAGCGCCATCTGTTAGCGGTTTTTGCAACTAATTTTTAAAACTTCTGTATATCATTTTTACGGCTTAGCTAATAAACAAACCGTTTACCGCATAATTCTATTGATCTTTGTTTTTGAGATATTTAATTTTGAAATCAGGGTCTTATTCGCTGGACACCCTGTAGATAATACCCTACAAACGAGAATTTCACTAAGTGCTGCGCGATTTGGAGGATTTTTCTTTTCGTATTGTCAGGAAAATCACATATTTTTCTCTTACACCCGCCAAAGAAAACGTGCATTCTGTTATAAAAGCTCAGGGATTTTACTATGGTTGCAAGCCAATAACGCCATGTTTTTTTTATTGTCTTTATAAAGATTTGTGGATGGGAATGCACAAATTTCAGTTATTGTGATTACCGTATTATTTTGTTTTAATTTATTTTACCTGGAAGGCTCCTTATAATTGACACGGGCGAAGCCGGGTAGTTCTGCTAGATTTTGATAAAATTAAAAATGGGCTCAATGGGCGCAAAAAATAGGGTTTTAGGGAGAAAACAAATTCATAATTTCGTCAATTCTCAAGACATCAAATCCAATTAAATTTATTATAAATCTTCTTAATATTATCAACAACTTTTTTTATATTGACAAGTTTTTGGTGGGACCAATTCGTACCCCCCAAAAAAATGAAAAATGAAAACAAAAAGGGAGAGTTGAAGAAGAAAAATCCATAACTTCGTCAATTCACAAGATATCAAATCCACATGAATTTATTATATGTCTTCTTAATATTATCTACAACATTTATATTGACAACTTTTTGATAGGTCCAATTCTTACAACAAAAATAAATTAAAAATATATAGCGGTTGAAGAAAAAAATCATCGCATTAGAGATGTATTCAAATCCAAACTGATTCTTTTCTTACTCATTTTTAAATTCATATTTGCTCTCAAACGCACCCAATTGGTAGATTCTCTTATTCAGAAACTATATAATGTACCGTAATGATCGATCTTTTGATAGAGGCAGCTAATATATTTCAAAAAATGATGTCAAAGTTGGCATTTTGAGCGAATTTCCCGAAGCGATTCTGTTAGAAACGAAAAATATTATCCTACTTAGAAAATAATTGTTTATAAATCAAGTTTTAATTAATTGAACGAAAAATAAAAGAACAGGTCGCTTATAAATCTTTTCAAAAATCACGTCAGCATGTTTCATATTTTTTTTTATTAAAAATGAATCTGAAAATGTGCCAGAAAATTTCGAGTTGTTGAGCATGGAAAAGTATTTTATTGAATACCGCCTTAACATGATTCTGATAAAACCAACACTTATTTAAAAATGAAGTAAAAACTCGTCAAAAGCGGCCAAATAAAATTGTTAATGTGGGTATTAACAATAATCATGATTTAGTTTTTGTTGGTGAAATTAATATACTTAACTTCGAAATCTACTTCCGCCTGTAGGCCGAGCCGGTAGGGATTTTTTTGTATTACAGTTGGACCTCTATTTAACGAACCTCTATTTTGCGAATCTCTATTTTGCGAACTTTTCCTAGGAACCAACAACATTTTGCGAAATTCTTCGTAAAATAACCTCCAAATAGCGAAGTGTATTCTCTATTTAACGAACTTTTTCTTCAGTTATAATTTTTTTTTCTCCCTATTTCTCAAAATATTTCGGACACTTCAAACTTATTCTTTCTTTTACACATTTTATAATGATCTTATAAGGACCTTGAATCGGTTTTACTAGGTGCCTAACTCAACGAGAGCAGTCGAATTCTTGTCATTCTTTGCATTTCATCCAGGAAGTGCAAACTTTCAATGTCTCCTTTCACACTCAAAAGGGCTGTTCTGTAGTAAATAAGTTTCAGTAATTAAATTTAAGGACGCATGTCGTAATACAATGCTTAAAGTTACTTGTTATAATAAATATGATAATGTCATTAAAGTTCATTAATTTTAATGCAAATATTTTCTTAACACTGAAAATACAGTGAATTTTCGGACGATATATTTTTTAATTCTTGTTGTCCTTAAATAACAATATATATATACAGTAGAACCTCTTTTATCCGAAACTCTTTTAACCGAAACTCTCGATTAACCAAAATCCCTTTTTAAAGCTTTTTTTTTTTACTGTCACATTCCTTGTGTTCAAGCGGTCCTTTCCGAACTACGAGTACATATAAATGTTTTCGATCCGCTTTCTTAGAGTTCCTTTGATTTTAACTTGTGCTTCCGCGAGCTGTGAAGTGGAACTAAGAAAACGAACAAATTAGCAATTCTGAAGCTTTTGTATGTTTTGCAAAAGATTCGGCATGACTGGAGCTGCAGAAAGACTGTGATATTGGTGAACTAATAATATTAAAAAACTCCATGATAGACTTCAAAGCAAAGGCAATCGAAGCTGCGACAAACAAAACATTTTTTAAAACCCTTGTGATATACATAAAAGGTACTTAATTTCAAAATTAAAATTCAGGTAATTTATTCTTGTTGCTGTTGCTTTATTTTTATTAAGCACTTTTTACCATAATAAGAAATACTGTATATATTTCTCCTTAATATTAAAATTGAAGCATTCTCGATTATCCGAAAATTTCGATTTTCCGAAAAGGGTCGGTCCCAACTACTTCGGATAATCGAGGTTCTACCGTATATATATATATATATACTTCACCATTTCAAAATGCCAATATATATATATATATATATATATATATATATATATATGATATATAAAAAAGGTGTGATTAGTTAAGTTTTTTAATAATGTTTAGTGTTTATGAATTAAAAGTCTGTTTTGTGTAATTTAAAGTATTTAAAAAGGTTAATATCTATTTAACGAATTTTCCAGATAACGAACTTTTTTTCGGGATTTAGCGACTTCGTTAAATAGAGGTCCGACTGTATATTCGTCTTTTTAGTTTATGTTGTACATTTTGTGCAATATTCGTCTGTATAGTTTATGTAGTATTTTTGTATAATATTCATCTGTACAGTTCATGTTGTATTTTTGTGTAATATTCGTCTAAATAGTTTATCTTGTATTTTTTGTATGTGCAGTTCATATTTCGTATCATGTAGGAAGAAGAGGGAAGAGTTCTTCTGCTTTTAAGCGTCTTTAACATTTTGAAATTAAAATTCTTAATTTCTTCTTGATTGTTTTTGTTATCTTTCTCTTTTTCCTTCTGCATACATGTACCCGATGGGACTATACCGCATCGGCTGAGGGGTGGTTGTCACTATACTATATTTAACATGATAGTATAATAACATGCATCACTCCATGCCATTTGGTAATAAAGTCTAAGTACTGAACAGTACTTATGTATATGAAAAACAGTTTCACATTTATATTTTAATAGTGACATTTTATAGTATTTTTACTGTTGTATAATATTACTATTGTTGTTATACTATTATATAATATTTTCAATCATTTCTTATCATTTTTGTGCACTGAGTCGTTTTCAGACTTTTTAAATTTTAAATTCGCATTACGTCCCAAAAAGAGAAAATTTCAATTTTATTGTTTTTTTTTGTTGTTGTTTCTTTTTGTGCAGTTTTATTTCATTCCTTATGACTGTTTCTTATCTCGGTTTTTTGAGTGTTTGATGAGTTGACATAGGATGCTGCATAGGCCCTTAAGTCAGATGAGCATAGGTACGTAGCAGAAAAATTCAAGGGATCACACTATGTATAAAGCTTACTCTAAGGACAGGTCTAGCGGCTAGTCTTGGGTAAAGTATAAATCAAGGTTCCAATCTTGCAGTTAGCAATAAGTATGGGGTCACCAGAGCTCTTGACATACACTGGCGAACCAATGTTTCTGTTCGTTTTTGATTGGGCAATTGATTGGCTTAATTGAATTCATTGGTTAGTTAGTTTGAATGGTATTGGGGTTGGGTGCATGGGGCTTGTGCGTGCTTAAGCCATTTGGTAGCCCCACCACCCAGCTGACCCTTGATTGGGGTTGGGCCGGTTGATTGAGGTCATTGGTTTATTAGTTTGGGAGGTTGTTTGGTAATTGAAGTTGGTTAATTAAGTTCCTGAAAAGATCTAAAGAAGTTTTGAAATCGTATGAAGAAACTAGTGGAACCGGAGAGAAAAGTAAACTTATCATAGACCCTCTTCAATCGTTCATTGAATCGATGCCATGTCGCTGCGCCGCAGTACTTATTGCTAAATGTATGATAACAAAATGCTAATTGTAAATGTTGTGGATCGCAGTTATTTTCGATTATAACACACCTTTTTTCCAAAAGATGGCCGGAAACTTTTGAGAACATGCGTTTTTCTTTGGTAATTAATTTTGTCAGTTAAATTTATTGTTATATAATTGATATTCCGTAAATAAGTTCCTAACTATTATGTCAATAAAATGTATAACTATCACTTTAAAATTCCTCTTCATATAGGTATACTTACAAATTAACGAAAAATTTCATGCTGGCCGGAATCTTTTGACCGCAACTGTACTTGATGTGCTTAAATTCTATAGACCATATACAAGGTTACGCAATAGAAATCAACACGTAAGCTTTTCCCAGAATGAGCCTGAATTGCTAAAAAGTATTTTTTAATTTGAGTTATGCATTTTCAAGCTCAACTACATTTAGTTGGGTGCTTTCTAATATGTTTATTTAGATATCTACTTTACCTTTTGAAACGGCGAAGTTTTGTTAAAATATTCTAGATGTGCGGAACGTGTTTCATTGTCTATACTTGACGCATGATTTTTCTTTTTGTTTGTACTTGTAAAGAAGCTACTAAGATTTAGTGTAATATGACGTAACAGTAATGATCCCTGAGCGTTCATGGTAGAAGTCCAACTTGTACTTTTCCAGTGTTTTTTTTTTGTTCTTTTTTTTAAACACTTTCCAACATAGGAGTTGAAAAGTGTTTATGAATTCGGTTTGCCTGTCTGTCTGCCCGTGCTTTAATTCGCGTAAATATAGATTCCGTTACATTACGGTCTTATGAGCAAAAATCCTTTTCGGTGTATTTTAATGATATTAGACTATTTTAAACATATTGGAATCGATATTTATCATTGAAATGTATTACAAGATTCTTACTGTAGAGCATGGTGAGCATAGAATTTATCGTTCATTTCCAGGGACACCCAAAAGAATTTAGGAACAGAAGAAAGTGAACTATAATTTAAAAGTTGAAGCCTACGAACAACAATTGCTTTAAGTTCGTTTTCAGTTGTGGTCTGCTTTTCTAAATGTAATCATTTTTTAAATGTTATTTGATGTGTATAAATTCTGTAAATAATATACAGGGCTGCATAACAGTTTTCATTAACAAACATTTATTGGCGGAAATTGCTGAATGGAAATTTTCAACTGTGCTATACCTTTAAATGAACCAACTTTTAGCGTACTATATAGTATACATACAAATCAATAGATCATATACAGGGCTGCATAAAAATGTATATTTTTTCGACTATTCATGGTAATAGCAGAATTTGGATTTTAAAATGCATTATGAGTTTTCCAATTTGTTCATTTACACATCTTTCGCCTTAAAAAATTATAAAGTTTTATTACGGTATTACGAATGTGTTGGAAACTGTTACATAATCTATGCTGTACGCATGATTTTTCGTTCTTTTTATACTTTAACTGTATATCTCAACTTATAAGTTATTAAATTTAGAAATAAACTAATACAAAGTTTTCCTAAACTATCTTTATCATATGAAACATTGAATCTATCAAACTTCCACAGTTTCAAATCTGACGTAATACAGCATTATGTAATTTATTCAAACTAGATAATGAATGTAAATGGCCCTTTTTTATGTCTAAAACTTATGATTAGTGTTTATCTTTCTCAATCAGTTATCAAAATTATAACATAGCAGGATAACATGAATACAAATTAAGTTTAAACTTCGTTCTAATAAAGAACGCAATTAAATCCTACTGCTTTCGAAAAGATGCTCAGTTAACAAGATCTGTTTTGTCACTCAAGGCTGGGAATTCAAGGTGAACTTAAGTTATAATGATTCTTAAATCAAATATAAAAACATTCGTGTTTCTGATTTCTTCTGATATCACGAAGTCTTGAAAAAATCTTGAAAATGTCTGTTGTAAAAACGACATCCTAAAGATAAAAAAAAAACATTTTACACATGAATAGCCTACTTATTTGTTAAAGAATTGATTAAGTTATTAAACAATTTGAATGTAAATCTTTTTTACGACTATAATGCTGCATTATGTAATCTCAATGTCAGTTCATGGTGTTTTTGAAACTTTATTATTGTTTAAAGTAGTTTTCTATTTACTATCTTATACTGTATAACTTCAAAAATCCGTCATCATTGGGACCAAGACTATGCCGGATTTTTGAAAGTTCTGGATTTTTGAAGGAATAACAAAAGGAGTAACTAGGAATTTCAAAAGTAGTACTACATTCTTAGTGGTGCCTTTAGCCATAATTTAATTCATTATTAAGTGATGATATGTAAGAAAAAGAGAAAATTAAATATGAAAAAAACGTATTACTTTAATTGATATTTCCTATGTTACAGAAAAAAGTCTAATGAATAATGAAATTATTTCTTCTCTTCCAATTTCGGAAACATCTATGCCAACTTTGTTTGCTTAAATTTTTTTGGTCGTTCTTTAATTTTTTTAAATATATTTTATGTAAATGAAGAACGTCTATATCGAAAATACACTCTTATTTCTCTAAAGTATATTGATTCTCCAGTCATGTTTATGCATTTTTATAGTGACACCTTTTCTTCTGCCGGTTTTTCTTGCTTGTCTTCTGAGCTGCTACTAGAAAATCGGCTGTTCTGTTTAGCTCAGCGTCAGAGAATCCGCTGTCCGTTAAATTGTTCGTTGTTGATGCATTTTCGTCAATACTTAGCAAATTGTCTATATCCCCTTTTTTCGACACTCAATGCACTTTCAAATTTGCATGTTCCATCAGCTCATAAATTGCTGTCTTTTCACGGGAAATATGAAAGCCAGAAACTTCTTCCTCATCATTGATGTCGCCGTTGCTGAAAATTCGTTCCGACCAGATACTGTGCCTTGCATTCGTTAAAGTTGTTCCCGTTGTTAAGCATCGGTGCAGTTCTCAAAAAAATTTGTCAAGAAAATAATCGCAACTGACAAATGACAAAAAAGTCACAATTCTTTTTTTGCATTTTTAATTTCGATCTTGAAGTTTTTAATTAATAAAGAATTGCTTTTTCTCTTCTTTCATAACTTGAAAGTGTAAAAGAAAAAGGAAGGGAAAAGATGGTTTTGATGCCGGATTTTTAAAGTTGCCGGATTACTGAATGCCGGACTTTTTGAAGTCACACTGTATGTATACTTTACCTTTGCATCTGTGGTTATTTGCATTTAGTTCGGTTACCAACGATATTTATTTCATCAAGTTTGTTTCTTTGGCTTTCTTCTTATTTATTTTCTCGAATTTTATCTTTTATGAGCTCTTATAATCAAACAGTGATTACAGTGACGTACAGTAAAACATACAAATAAACAAAAAGTTGTAAAGTTTGGATACTCTAGAGCTTCTTACTGTAAAAGTTTTATGATGACACCTAGTTTTGCGCTCAATCTTTTCACAAATAACAGAGTTATGAGAAATATTCTGCTGTTTGTTGTTTAAAATAGCAGCGAAATCGATATTACAAAACACAAATATGTCCTTGAGTAATACTGACGTCATATTGATGGTGGCAACACATGGTCGATAAATTTCGCTTTCACAGCAGTTTTTACTTTATTATTATTATTTTTTTTTTCTAACCGTTGCAAAAGTTCAATAATTACACTGTTCAAAAGGGCGAAAAATGCACTTTCAAATGAAAATTGAGAACTACTAAAAATGAAAAAAGGCTGAAAATACCAAAAAAATCGAAGATTTTTTTTTTTTTTTTTTTTTTTTTTTTTTTTTTTTTTTTACTAATGAGTCTTAAATGCCAAGCTTAACAAACAGGAGAACCCTTGGAGTGCTAACCCTAGTAGAAATAGTTTTAAAAAAAGAATAGAAAAATGTTGCTGGTTGAGTGTGCCACGCGAACTGAAGTGAAAAACGCTGAAATTACCAGTGATAAGATGCACGGCGACTGTATAAACATTACACAACTTCATCGTGTTGTTATTGTTAACATCAATGGGATATTTTTAAGTAAGGTGAAAAATAATAAATGTACAAATAAAAGAAATTTTCACAAATGATAATATTAGTTATTTAAACACTAAGCGAGAGGAAGTTGTGTACCTCCTTTTTAAAGTGTTGAAATAAGAGTCCGAAAGGATTGAAGTGGAAACCGCTGTAAGTACCAGAAGTTTTCTTTATTTCGCTCTCTTGAAAATTTTCCTCTTTTGGACTTTCAGAGTTTTCCATTGTTAGTCCTCAATGATTCGAAAACTGCATCTCAATTTCCTGATTTTTTAAAATAATTTCCAAGCACGATTTAAAAAAAAAATATCTCTTTAACATGCAACCTGATTACGAAAGATTAACGCATTTGCATTTAAAGTAACATAAATAGTTCAGTATTTGTTTCCGGCTAATATTTCATAACGAAATTAAAACCGCATTAATAAATAAGAGAATAAAGTAGCATGAGTAAAAAACAAATTTAATTCATATTTATTCGAACTACAATCTTAAAAATCTGAAACTATCAAATTCAAAAACGCTGTTGTAAGTAGCGAAAGCTCTAGCAATTTCTTTGGCTATTACAGCGATAATAAAAATCTTAAAGTATAGCTTTTGACAAATTTCTAAATTTTATTTGAATACATAATTGATATTTTTCTTTATATAAAAATGCTATTTGGTGTTGCTAATGGGCAGTCTGAAAAAAAAATATATATACATTAAATTAAATGTAAAAAATATATTAGAGCTTTCAAAAAAAAAAAAAAAAAAAAAAAAAGTTTCCTGCTATATCGTTGAAGACCGAGTTTCATTAAAAAGAATTACCGTAAACAAAATGGCGTTACGGCATTTAAAATTTTTTCCTCTATTTTTATTTTCTTCTATCTTTACAAGAGGAAAGTATTGGATTTGTGAAAATTTTCGAAATCAGGTTTTCGACGAATTTACACGTTTTAGGGGTCAGAGATCCTGAAAAACATGTTTTTGCAAAATGTCTGTCAATCTATATACCGGGTGTCCCAAAAAGGACTGACTGATTTTAAAATTCAATAACTTGCAAACGGTGACAGATATTTAAAAAATTCTTGCTGGAGGTTTATGCATAAAGTCAAAAGTTTTATTACAGTGATTTTCGATTTTAGTTCGAATTACAAACAATAGATGGCGCTGTAATCAATAGTCGCTAAATACAGGCTCGATTTCTAGTCCTTTCTCTTGTTCCATGCTGAAAAAGGAGATGGAAATGTATTATCCGGGCCACGAAGTACCAAAAATCGAGCCTGAATTCAGCGTCTATTGATCGCAGCGCCATCTATTGTTTGTAATTCGGACTAAAATTGAAAATCACTGTAAAAAAACTTTTGACCTTATGCATAACTCTCCTGCAAGAATTTTTTAAATATGTGTCACCGTTTGCAAGTTATTGAATTTTAAAATCAGTCAGTCCTTTTTGGGACACCCGGTATATGCGACACAAATTTTGTGGGCGCTCTATCTCATGAACTAATGAACGAAATTTAATAAAACTTTAGAATCAGTTAGTCCCTGAAATACATTTGTGCTGATTACATTTTGGTGCAAATCGTCCAACAAGTGGCGCTGTTATGCTTCATTATTCATGATTATCGCAATAGTTCTATCCCAATAATTACAGATTTCATCGATATACACGGATTATCATCATTCAGATTCAGTTAGTCCATGATATAAATTAATGCTTAATAAATAAATAAATAATGCTTAAATTAATAATAATTAATATTTATAATTAATAAATAAATTATGCTTAATAATAAATAAATAATACTTAATTAATAAATAAATTAATGCTGTTTAGGTTTTTGCGTAAATCGCCCAACAGTTGGCGCACTGCTATGCTGAATTTTTAACGATTTACGCAATAGCTGTATTTTAAGAACTAATGCATGAATTTTCACAACTAGGGGACTCTGCTTCCTACGAGCTATGCTCGCCAACCCCCGTTCAGACACCGCAAACTCTAAAAGCACGATAATTCCATCGGCATTAAAAATTTTTTTGAAGGCTGAATTATAATAATAATAATAATAATAATAATAATAAAACCCAGCGAAGATCTTTCTGTTAACGGGCTGTTTTCGTCTTTGATTTAATCAGATCAGTGAAAAATTTGAAAATAAGCTAATATAAAATTAATTAAGTAAACAGAATCTTTGTCTTCTGGTACTTTTTAACAACGTCAGAAGAAAGTTCTTTTAAATAAGACATTTAAAAAGAATCGTTTTAAATCTGACGTTATTTTCACCAAAATTTTCGTTTTATTTTTAATGTTCACGTGAAAACACTTTTGTTGTTAGAAAGGAAATATTATCTGCGTCGTCTTAGAATTCAGAACAATAGTTTGAAAAGATTACTTCAAAATATGAAATAAACGTTTCTTGCAAATATATTTTTAAATTTAAACTGTTTGGCAATATTATTGTTTTTCCATTCTAAATATGACGCAATTTCCTCCATTTACGACTTTTAACGCATGTTAGTGAAATTATTATTTTATATTTTTCTTTCTCTTTTAACATTCACGTACAATTACAGTTTTTATGATTTAATTTTCTATATTTTCCTGCTTTTAAATTGTAATCATTTAAGTCTAGTTTGAAAGTTTCTTCCTGTTTATAATAATCACGTGTAAATAAATTTTTTATTTGAAGGAAATATTATTTTTTGTATTGTTTTAGAAATTAGCAACAATTTAAAATTATACCCTTTTTAAAAGATGTAAAAAATATTTCTCGAAGTGCTGAAATTTTGAATATGAAATGGAAATAAATCCCCCAAAAATGAATCAAATTAAAACAATAAATGTAGTCTGCACACCGCGAATTTCTAATACATAAAATGATATAAAAGTGATTACATTCCTATGTATGGTTTTTGCTCCTATAAAACTTTTTTAATGGAACGATTTTGACCAACTTTAAAATTAAATATTTCTTAAAATAATTGTTCTATTTGAAAACTGTTTACATCAGCGTATTTATCAAACACTTCTGTATACCACCACCGATTTTCATATTTTTCTATTCAGTAATTTTCTTAATATTAATGGAGAAAGATCCTCGGTCACAAAGAATTCTAAAACAGCGGCGGTGACAATGGTAGTTACTTCTTTTTAAAATAGAGAGAAACTTCAAACTCGGTTAGTCTCTGATATAAATTCGGCCTGTTTAGATTTTGGTGTAAATCGCCCAACAGGTGGCGCTGCTATACAGAATTTTTTTAGAATTTCCGTAATAGCTCTGTTTCAAAAAGTAATGTACGGATTTTCATCAAACTTCAGACTCAGTTAGAAGTTGACATAAGTTGTTGCTGATAAGATTCTGGAGTAAATCACCTAAAAACCTCAACAGCTTCATTTTTCAGGAAGTATTAACATTTGTGAGATAAAAGGAAGTTTTGGGAGTGTCATATCCGACTTGTTTTATATTATTTTGAATATAATTTGAAAGCCTAAATTAAAAATGGGGTGCAAAATGTAATCAAAATTAATGAAAATGTTAGTATACAAAAATTAAAAAAATGTATTTTCAATCTCCTTGACAATTATTCCAAACAATTTCCTGTTGATTTTGAATAAATAAAGAGAATAAACAATATTCTCACCAAGAAAAAAATATTTATTTTAATGTAAAATTTAACATATTTTTCTTTTGTAGTTTAATGGAGATTAACGCATTTGCACTTAAAGTATAACATAAGTAGTTCTAAAGTCTGTTATTATTTAAAAATACTAAGGGGCTCTGCCCCCTACGAGCTACGCTCGCTAACTCCCGTTCAGACACCGCAAATTCTTAAAAAGTTGAATGAATTATAATTTAAAAAAAACAGTGGCTGTCCTGTTAACGGGTTGTTTTCGTCTTTGATTAAACCAGATCAGTAAAACATGTGAAAATAAGCTAATATAAAAAATAATCTCTCTATTCTAAAAAAAAAAATAACTTACGCTGTCACCGCCGCAGCCGGTTTTGAATTTTTTTGTGACCGGAGGCCTTTCTCCGTTAAAATTAAGAAAAATATAGCATACAAAACTATGAAAATCGGTGGTATTATAGAGAAATGTTTGATAAACACACTGATGTAGACAGTTTTCAAAGCGAAGAATTGTTTTAAGTGATATTTAATGCTAAAGTTGGACAAAGTCGATCCATTAAAAAAGTTTTATAGGAGCAAAAACTATACATCGGAATTTAATATTTTTAGATCATTTTATACGTTATAATTTCCCTGTGTGCAGAATGCATTTATTTTTTTTAATTTGACTCATTTTTTGAACTTTTATTTCTATTTTATATTCAAAAATTTTCAGCATTTCGAGAGATATTTTTTTACTTATTTTAGAAAATTGTACTAATTTAACCTGTTGCCAACTGTATAAACAGCGCAAACAATAATGTTTGCTTGTAATTAAAAATTTATTTACACGTGACTATTATAAACAGAAAAAAAAACTTTCAAATTAGAATTAAATAATTACGTATAAAAAGCAGGAACTTATTGAGAATTACTTCATAAAAACTATATTTACACGTGAATTTTAACAGAGAAAGGATATTGTAAAATAATAAATTCATTAACATGCGTTAGAAGTCTTAAGTAGGAGAAATTACGTCACATTACACTTATTAAGTAAAATGAACAAAAAATAATATTGCAAAACAGTTTAAATTTAAAAATTGCGCGAGACATTTATTTGATATTTCGAGATGAACTTTTCAACTATTTTTGTTGGGACAGCGCAAATAATATTTCATTTCTAACAAAAGTACTTTCACTTGAATATTAAAAAGAGAAATAAAAGTTTGGTGAAAATTGCGCAAGATTAAAAACGATACATTTAAAATGTCTTTCATTTATTTATTTATTTATTGAACAACAAACATACGACTTGTGTGCTTGACATGAGAGCCCGCTTAAAATGTCTTATTTAAGAGAACTTTCTTTTCGCTTTGTTAAAAAATATCGGGAGACAAAGACTCTGTTTACTTAATTCATTTTATATTAGCTTATTTTGAAACGTTTAACTGGTTTTATTTAATCAAAGAGGAAAACGGCCATAGTATCTTTTAACAGCAGCTGATTTGTCCTTAAAATTCCCCAATCAAAAAGAAATGAATAGAAACCCGTTTATAGGGAGATCGCCAAGTTTTTTAAAATTATAATTCAATCTTTCAAAATCTTTTTAAAACCGATCAAATTAGCGTGCTTTTAGAAACTGCGGTGTCTGAACGGGGGTTGGCGAGCGTAGGTCGTAGGGGGAGGAGCCCCCTAGTTAAGTAAACAGAGTCTTTGTCTAACGGTATTTTTAACAACGCTATAAGAAAGTTTTTTTAAATAAGGCATTTTAAATGTATCTTTTTTAATCTGACGTAATTTTCACCAAAGTTTTCTTTCTCTTTTAATATTCACGTGAAAATGCTTTTGGTGTTAGAAAGGAAATATTATTTGCGCTGTCTTAAAATTCTCAACAATAGTTTAAAAAGATTATCTCAAAATATGAAATAAATGTCTCGCGCGAATATATTTTTTAATTTAAAGTGTTTGGCAATATTGTGGTTCGGCAATTTTAAATATGACGTAATATCTTCCATTCACGATTTTTAATGCATATTAATGAATTTATTATTTTACTTCTTTCTCTTTAAAAATTCACGTGTAAATACAGTTTTTATGATGTAATTATCAATAATTTCCTGCTTTTATTACGTAATCTTTAAATTTTCATTAAAAAGATTTTCTATTTATAATAGTCATGTGTAAATAAGTTTTTAATTTGAAGGAAACATTATTCTTTGCGCTGTTTTTAAATTTGGAAACCATTTAAAATAATACCCTTTTCTAATAGTTGTAAAATATATCTATAGAAATGCTGAAAATTTGAATTTAAAATATAAATAAAACCTCAAAAAATTAATCAGATAAAAAAATAAATGCAGTCTGCACACCGGGAACTTCTAATGCATAAAATGTTCTAAAAATGATTAAATTCCTTTGTACAGTTTTTGCTCCTATAAAACTTTTTTATTGGAACAATTTTGGCCAACTTTAACATTAAATATCTCTTAAAATAATTCTTCGATTTGAAAATTGTCTGCATCAGCGTGTTTATCAAATATTTCTCTATATTACCACGGATTTTCATATTTTTGCATGCAACATTTTTCTTAACTAGGAGGTTCGGCCCCCTACGAGCTACGCTCCCAACCCCCGTCCAGACACCGCAGACACTAAATGCACCCTAATTTGATCGGCTTTAAAAAGATTTCGAAAAATTGAATTATAATTTAAAAAACAGTGGCGATCTCCCTATAAACGGATTTCTATTCATTTGTCTTTGATTGGGGAATTTTAACGCCAAATCTGCTGCCGTACTACTTGATTATCCAGTCGACCAATTTCGCCAAATTATACAAATTGACATAATTTTTATTTTAAATAACGAAAGAACAAATAAATTAGTATAACATTAATAAAAATACAAATAAAACGTCGAAATCAAAATAACTTAATGACGTAGACACGTGTAACAACATTTCAAAATAAGCCAATATAAAAGGAATTAAGTAAACAGAGTCTTTGTCTCCCGGTATTTTTTAACAAAGCGAAAAGAAAGTTCTTTTAAATGAGACATTTTAAATTAATCGTTTTTAATCAGACGTAATTTTGACCAAGCTATTCTTTCTCTTTTAAATATTCACGTGAAAATACTTTTGTTAGAAATGAAATATTATTTGCGCTTTTCTAACAAAAATAGTTGAAAAGATCCTCTCAAAATATCAAATAAATGTCTAGCACAATTTCTAAATTTAAACTGTTTTGCAATATTATTTTGTGTTCATTTTATGTAATAACTGTAATGTGACGTAAATATGACGTAATTTCTCCTATTTAAGACTTCTAACGCATGTTAATGAATTTATTATTTTATAATATCCTTTCTCTTTTAAAATTCACGTGTATACTTTTTATGGCGTAATTTTCAATAAGTTCCTGCTTTTTATACGCAATTATTTAATTTTAATTTGAAAGTATCTTTTCTATTTATAATAGTCACGTGTAAATAAATTTTTAATTTGAAGCAAACATTATTGTTTCCCTTGTTTATACAGTTGGCAACAGGTTAAATTAATACAATTTTCTAAAATAAGTAAAAAATATCTCTCGAAATGCTGAAAATTTGAATTTAAAATAGAAATAAAACCTCGAAAAATGAGTCAAATTAAAAAAATAAATTAATTCTGCACACCGGGAAATTATAACGTAAAAAATGATCTAAAAATTATTAAATACCGATGTATAGTTTTTGCTCCTATAAAACTTTTTTAGGGGAACGATTTTGTCCAACTTTAGCATTAAATATCTCTTAAAATAATTCTTCGATTTGAAAACTGTCTGCATCAGCGTGTTTATCAAACATTTCTGTATAATACTACCGATTTTCATATTTTTGTATGCAGTGTTTTTCTTAATAGTAACGAAGAAAGACCTCCGGTCACAAAAAATTCAAAACCGGCGGCGGCGGTGACAGCGGTAGTTACTTTTTTTTTAGAATCGAGAGATATTAACGAAGAAATTCCTCAGGTGACAAAAAATTCAAACCCGGTGGCGGTGACAGCTTTAGTTACCATTTTTTTAGAATAGAGAGATACTTTCTTAAATATAGAAAGAAAAAAAATCATGCATCCAGCATAGGTTATGAAATACTGTCCAACATATTCAAAATCCTGTAAAGTTGCTATCAGGTTCACCAAATTTACAAGCAAATTTTGAGTCAACTCCTCATTTCAGCCGATTTTCTGCGAGATATCTTCTCAACTTCCTGTGCGATAACAAACAGCAATATCCCTAACATTTTTACCACTGCTCTAAAAAAGTCTCTGCTAGCCACGACTTTTCATCCAACTTCCAACATTTCAGCCAATTAGAGAGAGGCCGTTTTCAACGTCATTCATTTCCCATGTACCAAGATCGCCGTCGCTGCTATTAAGCTGAAATAGAATGATGACCAAGAAAGAGTTTTAAACTACGAGCGACTAGGTATAGCGTCTCCTCCATTAAGACCCCACTGCAGTCACGGACAAAAAGAAATCAAGATGGCCGCTGGCATTTTAGCTGAATTGAAAGGATGGTCTAAATTCAAATGATTGACAAGCGAGCTCTTCCAATCAGCAAATGGCCAATTATCTGGCACGATTCCAACCCCCACTCCACTTCGGCTGAGCGCTACATGTGATAATTTCCAGTAGGTTTCAGGTGTAAAGGATTTTTTTTTCAATTGTCTTCGCTTTACAAGCATAGATCAAAGCCCTCTGCTTTGTGAAGACTCGATAACGGTAAAAGCCGTAAAAAGAATTTTAATCTGTGCATGATAAAAGTGCAAAAATTAAAACGATTTGACTTTCAGAAAATAAATGAATATTTTATTTAGATATAATTCTTTTCTTCTTTTTTTCAGGTTTATTTTACAGCTTTTATAAACATAAAATTGAAATTAGTGCAGTATAAAAACTATTTTATTTCACATAAGGCAATTACATTTAAAATCAAGGGGAAGATATTGAATGAGGGGGGAAATATATCAGGTACAAATATTCTAAAATAACTATCTTTTGTGCGAATTCTTTTTAGAACATAAAATTTATGAGATTTATAAAAGCTAAATAACATTGAAGGTTAAAAATAAGATGTTCATAAAATTAGAAGAGGAAAAGTTAAACAAATAAACTGTATATTTTGTACTGTACATCTGTAGAGGGGTCCGACCAGAAGGTGTCCGTCTAAAAAAGTAATCTAAATCCCAGCGTAGTCATTTATAGATATAGTACACAATTTATTGTTGTTAGCACTAAAATATGCGACAGAAAAAATAAAGTTTTCCAAATATTAAAAACTTTGTGTGATGTTAGCAGAAAGGAGGATGGCAAAAATTTTAGTGAAATTTTCAGGCAGAAGAAAATTTAGATTATGGATTATTTTTACAAGAATGTTATAAAACATAAAGGAGCTTAACAATTTGAAATTTTAATTGCACAGGAGTAAATTCAGGTGTGTGTGTGTGTGGGGGGGGGGGATTTGTGAACACTAAATTTTTTTAAATGATGCGGTTAAAAATGATGGTCAAATGCGGTCAATTTTTTTAAATGATGCGGTTTTTTGTAGCGGTTCGTAATCTAAATAACACTAAAATACTTTTATTTTCATTACATTTTTTCATTTTTAACACTTCAAAAGAAAGTTGAAAAGTGTTTATGGATTGGGTTTGTCCGTCCGTCTGTCTGTCCGTGCTCTAACTAGCGTAAATGTAGTCGGATTGCCATGTAATTGATATACGATATTCAAAATGAAGTATGTATCATGCATGGTTCATTTACAAATGCACTAAAAATATTCCGTTAAATTATGGTCTATGGGGGGGGGGAATCATTTAGGGTGTATTTTAATAGTGTTACACAATCTTAAACATAGTTAAATTTATGTACATTGAGATACACTTTAAAACGGTTACTATAGACTATGTTATGTATAACGCTTAAAGTATGAGTATAGGGGACGCAAAAGTAATCCGTTATGTTATACCCCATGAAGAAATATCGTTTGCGGCGTATTTGATTGACATTACTCTGTCACAAAGACAATGAAATTGATATGAATTTCTGAGTTGTCCTAAGCCTACTTTCTGTACAACATGAGCATTTAACAATTATTTACGGGGTCAGACAAAAGAGCTTGCTTGTATATGGTCTACGAGGAAAAACTGTTTGTAGCGTATTTCGATTACGTTACATTATTTCAAACATGACGAAATAGATACACATTACTTCGATTTACTACAAGATGCTTGCATTCAAATATGGTCTGCAATTCATTTAGCGTTCATTTACAGGTACACATAAAATATTTTGATACAATACTGTATCCGACGTGTTATCGATTAAAATTTAATGCTGAAAGTGCATTTTCAATTATAGAATGCGTTTTTAAGATTAACTAAATTTTGCGTACTACATGGTGTGCATAAATTTTACAGACCCTATACAGGACTACACAAAAGAATTCGTAACCATTACTGAGAATGAGTATGAATTGCTTAAAGGTGTTTGGTTTTTTAGTTACAAATACACAAGCTCAATTACATTTAGTATGCTAAGAGATGTTTGTATCATACAAATAAAATCCTATACAGGGATATTCAAAAAACTGGATACATGGATGCCTATGGAATATAATTCCTGGAAGTGTGATTTCAGTAATTTTAGGCATGTTTTTGCTTGAATTAGATTTCAGCTTAGTATTTGACGTGTATAAAAATCTGCATGCTATATACAGGGCAGCACAAAAGAAATCAAGCATATTTCCGTCTATTGGTAGAAATTGCCGAAGGTGAATTTCAGCTTTTTATGCATTTTCTTACATAACTAAATTTCAACATAGTATGCAGAATTTGTACAAATATATGCAGGACAAAAATATATACAGAGCTGCACAAAAGAATTGGAGTACCTTCCGGGTTATGGGCGCAATTGTTGAAATCTGGTTTTGAAATGTATCATACGTTTTATAACTGTTTAGTTCGATATCTTCTTTACTTTATTAAACGGCGAAGTTTTGTTACAATGTTCTGGAAATGTTGGAAAGTGTCGACGTTGACGCATGATTTTTCTTTTTTGTTTATGGATATACTCGATTCAGTCGATAAGTCAGGCACCTTTGGTATCTAAGTTTGGTGGTTCTTTCTAAGCTAGTCGGAATGAAATGATTTCGGAAGGTTTTGAGAATTTACTTTCAAGTTGACGAGAAACCATAATATTTTCCTTAGAAATATCTCTCCAAAGACATTTTGCTTTGAAAAATACAGTTAAAATGTTTTTGATGCACAATTAAATGTCTACCTATCGCTTTATTGTTAACACTTTCGTACATAGTTGAAAAGATTTAGTTACTACTATAGATAGCAAAGATTTATAATTAGGACCAAAAAAGTATAAATTCAAAAGTTTTAAAGACTTTAAATTAGATTTTTTTAACTTTATGAGTTGAGGGTAAAACAAGGGAAGAAACAGAATTTTTTTTTTTTTTTTTTTTTGGGGGGGGGGGGTAGTTTAATAGATGACTGATTATGTAACTTATTAATGATTTACAAATAGGACAAAAACATTGAAATTAAGAGTTTTAGAGACTTTAAATTTTGCGTGCATGGAAATAATGGGTGAGGAAAGAAAATGTCGATTTTACATGGGGGGGGGGGGGGGTGGAAGAATATATATAACCCATTATTTATTGTTCAATATGAAACAGATAAAGCTGAAAATGTATTAAAATAAGATTTTCAAAGATTTTAAACTTTGATAAGCGAAAGAAGGAAACAAGGGAGGGGGCATTTTATTAGATGACTTATTTATTTACCTTACTAAAGAATAACAAATCGGACAAAAAAAGACTAAATTTTGTGTGCTTGGTAAGGAGAGCGACAGAACAAACGTCAATTTTGGTGGGGGAGGAGTTAGTTATATGATTGATTATTTATGATATCAATAAATTAACAGATAGAGTAAAAAATGTTTTAGAAAAATCAATGATTTTTAAGGTTTAAATTTTGTGACCTGAAAGAAAAAAGAGGAATAAGCAGAATTATTCTTTTTTGGGGGGTGGCGGAAGTTTATTGGATGACTTATTATTTATTTACCTTAGAAAATATTTACAAATAGGTTAAAAAAATAATAAACGAAAAAGTTTTAAGAACTTTAAATTTCAGATGCTTGGTAAGAGGGAGAGGCGAGGGGGAAATACCAATTTCAGGTGGGGGGGGGAGAGAAATTTTTATTATCGTTTGTTTATTGTTAAAATAAAGTGGCATATTGAGCAGAAAAGATTTAAAAAAATTTAAAGTGTTTTAAAGGGTTTCTATTTTAAAATATGGGTACTGTGGGGGAAGAAGCAAAAGGGAGAAATGACATTTTCAGAAGGGACAATTTACAAGAACTTTTAATGAAATGAATGCGGTGAAATAAATTGATAATGAAATTTATGACTGATTATTTATTGTTACTTTGAAGTAACAAATAAAACAGAAAATTAAAAAAAAAATTAAGGAGTTTTAAAGATTTTAAACCTTGATACTTTAAGGGGGGCAAAAGGGGAAGCAAAATTTCGGAAGAAAGGGAGGCAAAGGGTGATTTACATTATCATTTTTTTAAATCAGAATTTCAAAGAAATTGGGAAGAGTTTTACCCTTGATTACAAAACAATACAAGAGCAAAATTAAGAAATTTTGAGGCACTTTTTGCAGATTTTGCATAAAAAAATGTACTTTTATGAACCAAAAATTACTTTTGAAAAATTTAAACATCTTTAAGGACTAACATGAACCCACTGCAGGGTCACTCAAAAGTATTTTGTTACATATGGTCTATGTGGAAAAACCATTTGGTGGTGTGTTTTAATAGCGTTAAACAAATTTATACATAATGAAATTCATTTTCATAATTAAGGTGCACTGGAAGAAGGTTACTACACAAAAGAGTCATACAAAAGAGTTCGGTTTTTTAAAGTTCTTCGTAGAAAAGCTGTTCGCAACGTATTTGAATTATGCTACACTACTTCAAACATAATGAAGTTTCTGATGGTTTTACTGCAAGATGTTTGGATAAGAATATGGTGTACATCGCATTTATCGTTCATTTACAGGGAAACATTAGGGATGATTGCTGAAAGTGAGTTTTAACTTATGATATGTTTTATTTATGATAAGTTATGGTATAAGTTAAGTTAAACTAATTTTCTTGCACTGGCACATAGGTGGTGTATATGAATTGCATAGACACTACACAAAAGATTTCGTGAGTATTACCGAGAATGACCATGAATTACTTAAAAGTGTTTTTTTTAATTTGAGTTATGCATTTTCAAGCCCAACTACATTTAGTATACTAAGAGATGTTTAACCCGTAGCCGGCCGCAGACATTTAGCCGGCAACCAAATAGCCGTGAAGACATTTAGCAGATAGCAGTTAGCTGACACGTGCATTAAGCCGATACGTACATATAGCCGACAACACAATTAGCTGAAATTTACATGCAGCATACAGGACAATTGACCGAAACGGACATATAGCGATTATTTTAGCAATACAGACAATTGGCCGACAGGCAACTGGCCGAACGTGGCAATTAGCCGGGAGGACATTTAACCGAAAAGACGATTAGCCGACAGGACATTTAACCAACAAGACGATTAGCCGACGGGACATTTAGCCGATAGGATAATTATCCGCACTTTTCTAACATTTTTCGACACCCCTCATGAGATATATCGCATTGGAGCTCTTTGATCACCTTTTCATATTATGTACCTCCCGTTCCCTCTCCCTCAAATTGTATCACTGGATGTATTTTTCTGACGTTTCCGACATCCCTCAAGTGATATATCATTAGACTGGGCAGCCCTTTGATCACTCTTTCATATTATGCACCTCCCGTTATGTTACAGTTAATTTGCAGTTTGGTTACAGTTAGGATACAGTTGCGATTACTTACTCTTGGATTATGGTTAGGTACCTGATAGGTTAGAATTAGGTTACGTTTAGGTGATAATTATATTACGCTTAGGTTACAGCTTGGTCATGGTAAAGTTATGTTACAGTTACATTACAGTTAGCATACGATTAGCTTATAATTAGGTAAACGTTAGTTAAAGTTAAATTACGCTTACGTCCCAGTTAGGTTACATTTAGGCTACAATTAGGTTACTTTTAGGTTTCAGTTACGTTACGGTTACTTTATAATTAGGTTACACTTAGGTTACGGTTACGTTACACATAAGTTACATTTAGATTACAGATAGGTTATGTTAAGTTACAGTTACGTTACTGTTTGGTTATGCTTAGGTTACGATTATGTTCCGGATAGGTTACAGTTACGCTAGAGTTAGGTTACTCTTAGGTTATAATTAGGTTAAGGTTAGGTTAGGTTAGAGTTAAGTCACGGTTAAGTTAAGGATAGGCTACAGTTACGTTATGATTATTTGACAGTTAGGTTACGGTTAGGGGATATTTAGATTACGGTTAGGTTACAGATAGGTCTTGGTAACGTTACGGCTATGCTACAGTTAAGTTACAGTTAGGTTAGGTTATCATTTGGTTAACGTTAGTTTACAGTAAGTTTAGAGTTAGGTCAAGGTTACGTGATATTTAGATTACGGTTATTTCAATATTAGGAAACGTTTAGGTTACAATTAGGCCGGTAGCACACTGAGGCGACCCATGGAACATTTAGGTTGACTTCGGAGAAAAAACAGCTTTAAAACATGTTTGAAACAGCTTTCTTCTTTGTTTCAATATTTTTTTCTCCTAAATCGTATTTCATGTTGCTCGTGTTGCGTCAGTGCGCGGCCTTCCTTAGGTTACGGTTACGTTATAATAAGGCTACAAATAGGTTACAGTTACGTTACAGTTAGGTTACGGTTAGGTGATAATTTGATTACAGTTATGTTACGGTTAGGTTACCGTTACGTTATTAGGTAACAGGTTACGGCTTGGATCGTTTATGGAACAGTTAGGTTACGATTACGTTATAATTACTATCACTGTTACTTATTTTGCAGCGCGCGCGCCCGCTATACATATGAGGAGTAACGGCAAAATTTTGAAAATTGTCCCGCCCGGGAGTCAAAGAGGTGGGAGAGACGCGGAAGCTGCATAATATGAAATAGTAGTCACAGGGCTTTCTAAACGATATGGCCCATGACGGGTGTCGGCAAAATCTAGAAAAGTGCCTCCCACTGTGAGGGCAAAGGGGGGAAGGGTCGCGGGAGGTGCATAACATGAATAAGTGATCACAGGCCTTTCCAATGATATGTCATACGAGGACTGTCGGAAAAATTTAGAAAAGTACCCACCGGGGGCAAAGTGGAGGAGGGGCACGAGATATGCATAATATAAATGGTCACAGGGCTTTGCAACGATAAGTCTCATGAGGCGTGTAGGCTAAATTTAGAAAAGTGCTTCCCATTGGGTGGGAAATTGTGTCTGGGGTGCGGGAGGCGCATAACATGAATAAGTGGTCACAGGTCTTCCAAACTATGATGTCTGGATAGCATTTCTTTAGCCAGTGCTGGCGCCCCTTTGGTCATGTGACACACGTGACGTGCGAGCGTAGGAGTGAAGGAAAGGAGATTTCCTTTTTAGAGAGTAAAGGGTGGAGGTTTTTAAGCCGTGCATGTGTACCGGCGGGGTTTTTGAAAACCCAAAAGTTAGATATAAAATTACACAGGTGCTACGGGCACTGGTATGTAAAAAGTTGGTATTGTAGGTGAAGCCAAATGGTGTAATAGCACAAAGTGTATAATTGTGGAATATTGTAGTGTGTTCCACTGGATATAATTCATATACTTCGTGTGAGTATTATCGTCTTGTCCTCGCCGAATATCTGTACTGTCCTTCTGAATTTTTATAAATAAACTTAGTTTTGTGTTAAAAAGAACTAGTGATCTATGACCTAGGAGTATACATCTGATATCAAAGGGGGCCAGTATTAGACAAATGATATATCATATGAGGGATCTCAAGAAAATTTAGAAAGTGCCGCCCGGGGAAAAGTGCAGAAGACGCACGGAAGATGCATAATATGTATAAGAGGTCACAGGGCTTTCCAAAGATATATCACGTAAGGGGTGTCGGTAAAAGTTAGAAAAGTGCCTCAGGGGAGCAAACTGGGAGGAAGCGGCGCGGAAGGTATATATTATGAAATTTGGGTGTCACACTGCCTTTCCAACTATATATCACATGAGGGGTGGCGGCAAAAGATATAAAAGTGCCCCACCACTTTGAAATTTGTATATAGTATTATAAACAGTATTTTTGTAGGGCTTCGTAAAAAAATCGGATTTAAAATGATGAAAATTCTACGATCTCGAAAAAAAGGGAAAAATGCCCTCTTGGAGGAGTGGCGAATAGGGGGAGGTGAGAAGAAAGGGTCACAATATGAAAGAGTGGTACGAGGACTTTCCGATGATATATCACATGACAGATACGAAATAAGTTTAAAAATTGCCACACCGTGGGACCTGTCTTTTGTTCCCGGAATTCACGCACCCCTTTCTTTTAAATTCTTACGTTTATTAAATAATATTTATGGAAGGGATCCGTCAAAAAACCGCATTTTAAACGATATTTATTGTAGAAAACGTCATTAAAAAAATTATTGGCTCCTCCCCGAGTTATCGAATTTTTTGTGTATGTTATAAATATAACTGTATTTGTAAAATATAATGGCAGTTTAAGAGAATGTCGAGTTATTAAGGTATAATGAATAATCCCAACAAAAAGTTTTCGGTAAAAAAAAAAGCGCCAAGTTCTCCTTAATGTTTCGGCCAGAAAAAGTAGTGATATCTGAAGTTCGCACAAGTTAAAAGCCAAACATCCCAAATCTTTCATTGAAAATGGCTTCCTGCGACTTGGCCGTTAATGCCTTCTACAGCATTTCAAAATTAATGATTGGAAATTACGCATTTATGAATTATTTAAATATTGAAAGTAATATTAGAATGCAAAGAGGCAAATTCACATAAAGACATTATAAGTAAAAGATTTCTGATAACTACCATTCAGTTTCAACAAACATTAGTTTTGATTACATATCTTTTAGTCCACTTGTGGTTTAATTGCCATTTTGTACCGTCTAAATCTAAAGTCATTAACGTAAAACCCAAGAAATAAAACAAAATTTACTTACTTCAAATCTCACAATATGTTACATTATATTTTATTGTATAATATTGAAATCTCGTGTATTGACGAAAGAGATTTTTTTCGTTTGAAAATTTATTACAGTTTGTTTGCATACATTAAGAGGTATTCGATTTATAAACTGTTAAAAGCTGATACTAATTATGTTTTAGCAATTAGGGATATTATCTCCTGAATACAACTACTTTGTTATTTTTAACTTCTAAGCATTTAAATAGACTGAAGTTGTTTAAATGCTTATTTTATTTCTGTACTCTGTGCCACAAAATGCCTAAAATAATCAAAAAATGTAGTTGGCATGTAGCTCATTTGTGCATATTTTAAAATTTGTAAAACTCACTTGAAGGCATTAACGGCCAAGTCGCAGGAAGCCATTTTCAATGAAAGATTTGGGATGTTTGGCTTTTAACTTGTGCGAACTTCAGATATCACTACTTTTTCTGGCCGAAACATTAAGGAGAACTTGCGCTTTTTTTTTTTTTACCGAAAACTTTTTGTTGGGATATCACTACTTTTTGTATGTTTTTTCAAGTTTGTTATTCTAAAATATATTAATATGAAAAAAATGAAATCACGGTACTTTTATGTTAGCCGGGAACAAATCTCCTCATTAGGCTTTTGTTTTTTCGCCAATAGCAGTTTTCATTTATCACATGTGCAAATTAGAAACAATGCTTTGATTTTCAAATAAAATATTTTGGTTTATGTTATTATTTCTTATTTATTTATTTATTTCTATGTTAAATATTCTTTTAAATAAAATGAGGGAAATGCATCTATTTTAAATGAGATAACTGAAAAGTATATATCTTTAAATGAAATGAATGCAATATGAACAATGGAGTTGGGAACAGTATTTGGTGATTTGCCTCGTGCGCCCGGCTTACATAAAAATACCTAAATTTATTTTATTGAGTTTTACAAATTTATAGTTTATTTCTTTTTATATTAAAGTACTAGCCACCTCTAGCAAGCAGTATTTACCGTATTAATTCCATGTTAAACGTTGCATCATGTTACTGTTATTAATAATTTAATTTACTTGTCCATTCTTTCGACAAGTCGGAAGCTTTTGATAGAGAAATCAAGAACTCTTTACGATCATGGAAGCACATCATATATTTTGTGTTGTTATGTATTTCATTCTTTCATGACAAATATCTCTTAACTCACTTATGCATGTTTCCTTATCCGTTACGATTCGTTCTCTAATGCGGAAATTTTTAATCGTATTAAGTAATCTTTTCTAATTGGGCTCACTGCCAGTTATTGTATTTTAACTGATACGATTGGGTACAAGTGAAATGATTCTTATTAAATCCTTTGATAATATCTGCATTTACATTAAACCATATTGATGCTAATATCTTTTTGTTTCGTGCTAAACTTTTCAATAGACTCGATTACGGAAGAATAGAAGGTCTACGGGCTCACTGCTATGATCCATTTGAAAATCTATCATTCTTCTCATCTAATCGTGTTGAATTACTAGCCAATTCGCCATGGTTTTAAGTTTTTAGCTAATTTTATTCGAAACCTGAAAACTAAAATGCGAAGAACCGGATTATAGAAGATTCCTTCTAACGGTACATATCGATTAACAGGTTACATATTATAGAATTATAATAATCATAAGGAGAACTGGCAGTTTCAATGCTTTAATAGTTTCCGTAAACTGTCTTTATAAAATACAGAAGTTTTAGCGGTGTAAAGATTAACAACATAGTCACAGTAAGTATAATAACAGTACAATATAGTAACAATAGCAGAGGTTTTGGGCAGTGGTGAAACTATTAGCACTTTGGAAATATTAGTACGTTATGTCATTTAACTATTCAGATGATATGCGGAAAAATAAAAATAGATGGCTCGCATTAATAATTAACTCATTGAAAAATAGCCACAAACGTCAAATACTCGCCAAGCTTGGCGACATTTAGCGAAGTGTGACCAAATTTGGTAATATATCATGTCAATTCTCAAATTTGGCGACAAAAAATGTTTTGTTTATTCTGACGTCATAATGATGCATATGTATTATGTATTATACACATACCTATAATATGTATGGTGCAAATGTATTACGTATTATATGCATATGTATGATATATATGATGCATATGCATAAGTTCATTAACATCACTAAAACGCACTTAAAGGAATAGTGTCCCATAAATAGTAGGGATAGTTGCCAGATTGACCAGAGTGCTATTGAGATTAGAATTCCGGCATTTATAATAGACCGGGAGGCGTCTTCACACACCATCACCTCATCGAGTTTACAGCTGAAATTTTAGGATTAGTTAGAACTAGATTAGCATATTTAAATGCAACTAGTCTGTTAAGCCATATCTTGGTAGAAACCACATGAAGACCTAATTTTAGTGGTTAACTGATAGGTTTACTATTGTATTTTCCTGCATTCAAAAGTTTGGAAACATGGAGGAATGGGTGCAAGAAAACACAATGGAAAATCCACAATTAACCAGTAAAATTGGGTCTGTAGGTGGTTTCCACGAAGATACGACTTGGCAGACCAGTTACATTTCAATACGCTAATCGATATTTAACTAATCCTAAAATTTCAGCCGTCAACTCGATGAGGCGATGATCTGTGCAGACGAATCCCGGTCTTTAATAAAATTTATTTTAAGGAAGTAAAAGATAGAAAGATGGACAGATAAACTGAAAGATTTGCCTTATTAAGATTTTTATAACAGCATATAAGAATTCATTCAGCTTGAAATCATGTAACACCTTTATAACTCAGGCTAATTTTCTGTAATCAGGTTTTGGCGACAAACATATCTTATCTATAACTATAATCTTTCTTTTACAGATTTAAAATTAACAATAAATTAACAGTAAGTAGGCTAATAATACAATATAATAACATTAGCAGCGGACTTCGGACGCTGCATCTGTCGCACATCGTTAAAGACAGTTTATTAGTTACACATTTAGTTTAATTAAAAGAAGATTTTTAAACTTTCATATGGAATTAGGATATTTTTCCAATATAGGAGCCTTGGCATTTTTTTTTTAAATCTTCGCGCAATTCGGACTTCAGAAACTGAGATATGTTGCCAAATGATATAATCAACTGTGAAAACAAACCTGATGAACTTTTATGTTATTTATATTACGTATTTATATACATATAAACATTTTATTTATACATGTATAAAATATTATTTTTTATATACAAATTATTTATGTTGGTATATAAAAATAAATAAACGGGTTCCTTACTTTAAATAAAGTGTATACATATGGAAAAAATTGCTTGCGTATATGACACTGTAAATAGGTTGCCAGAAAATACGTTATCAAATTTCTTTTCTCGTCAAGGCTATTTTCTGTATTTCTCCAAGGCTATTGTATCGGAAATGTACCGAATTGCGATTATATTTTGTTAAATGTTTCATTGTATTAATATCGTAAATATATTATAACCTATACTGATTAAAATTTTTATGTATATTCATTTTTTCTATTTAACAAGCATCTTTGGAAAGGCATATATATAAAATGTTATTCTGCTTGAAATCACGTGAATCTCTTCAAAACTCTGTAATCGAGTTTTGGCGACCAACATTGGCACAGTTGATAGTTGAATGTGTTAAGGAACTCTTTACGGCTAAATGAACACCCCCTGTTTGAAGGGTTTAGAGGCGGAAATTCTGTATTTTCAGATTTTTCTGGTTAATTGTGCTACAAACCCGACTTACTTGTGAAATTCCATGATTCTTCGACTTTTAGAAGTACCTTAGTTATTTGATTATGCGAAGTGAGTCAGTGACAAAAAAGCGCTTTTTCGGAATTTAATATTTCGAAAACTACTAAATATAGAAACATGAAATCGTGGAACCTTAGTTCAGTTTGACCATACGAACATGTGCATAAAAGAAAAATTTCTATATCTCTCCCTAAAACGACGTTATGAGGAGGTGAAAAGTACGCCAAAATGGTTCAGGAAAAGGTAGCTTACGGCTTGTGCGAACTTGGCGGACGCACTGCCGTGCTCCCAGATTAAAATGAATTATTTCCGTTTTATTTTATAAATTCCTTAATTAATGAGTATAATGAGCTATTGAGAGTCTAAGACTTAAACATAAGTAAACAATATTTATCAGAGGGATCCGTCTAAAAACCGCATTTCAAACAATATTTTTTGTAGAAAAAGTTATTTTTGTATATAATTTTGTTCGAATGAACAAAAGAATATTACGAATGTTAGTTATTGATGTTTTATTGAAAAGCTTTATAGAATAACAGTGATTGAAGAAAAAAATTACTTTATGAGGGTGAAGAAATTTCGATGTTTAAGTGTATATCATAAACAAAAACGCTGAAACAATAAAAAAGCTGATTTATGATGGTGACGAGTTACTGAGGTTTACATTGTTGATGTAAGTCCCAGTCTTCTAAATTCTTTTGGCAAAATGTAGGTGTCAGCTAAATTTCATGTCGGATAATTCCCTTATCTGGTATTTGCTCGTTGGCTAAATGTCCTATCGGATGAATGTCCATGTCGAATAATTGTCCTCTGTTGGCTAACTGTATTGTCGGCTAACTGTCGCTGTCGACTAACTGTCATGTCGGCTAAATATCCTGTCGCCTAATTGCTGTCTGCTAAATGTCTTGTCTGCTAAATGACATTGTAGCATATAAGTATATAGGGCTATGGCAAAAAACTGGGTACATGGCCGTCCATGGATAGCAATTCTGAGGCTAATGTCAGACGGACGTCCTTTTGCACGCTTTTTTCCTTACGTATTATCCCTACACAATGCTAGCGGCTTTGTGTGAGGATAATACGGAAGGAAAAAAGAGTGCAAAAGGACGTCCGTCTGACATTAGCCTTAGAAGTGTAAATTTAAATTGTTCAAATTATTGAAAAATTAAAATGATAAAGTCATCAATGGATATTCTTAGGCTTGTTTTAACAGCATGAAAAAAATGTTAAAATTTAATATAATGAGAAAATGACTAATGCAGATGAAAGTAAACTTTCAGCAATTTCTACGAATAACCGGCAGTATATTTGCATTATTTTGTACCACCCTTGCATTCAAACAAGTTTATATACACGCAACATGTTAAGATCAAAATTATTGCAGTGTAAACATGCTTAAAACAACTGAAATTGTACTTCCAGAAATTATCATTCATAGGCGCGCGCATGCATCCAATTCTTTGAATAGCCTTGTATATTATTTTATTTATATTTTACAAAAACATGTTTCTAAATATAGTTGAACTTGAAAATGTAGAATTTAATTTAAAAAAAAATTAGCAATTCACTCTCATTCTCAGCAATTCTGCCTAGTTCTTTTCCGCAGCCCTATACACGGTCTATAGAATTCATGCGTATAATCTAGTATTAAAAAAGGATTTCATAGGTGAAAACTCACTTTTAGCAATCAAACCTAATAGAGAATACTTCGTATACAGTATTGTATCCAGCAACTTTTATGTGCCCCTGTAAATGAAATAAAATGTGATTCACATCATATTCTAATGTAAGCATCTTGTAGTAAACCTCAGTAACGTATATGAATTTCATCTTGTTTAAAATGTTGAACAGAACTAAAACACGCCGCGAGCAGTTTTTTTTTTTGTAATAAAACTGAATTCTTTTCTGTGATCCTGTAAATGAATGATAAATGCTTTGGAACCCCTTTAGAAATCATGTTAGTACACCTCATGAATTCATATCCATTTCGTTATGTTTGCAACAGAGAAACATTATTAAAATATGCCGTAGAACGTTTTTTCTTCATAGTCCATAATATAAAGAAATGTACTTTTGAATTCTCTTGTACACGAACCTGTGCACTTCAATAAGGTGCATAGATTTTGTGTTTAAATTGTTTTACATCATGAAAATACACCGCAAATGATTTTTCCCACATAGGCCATAATATAATAGAATACTTTTGAATGTCCATGTCATGAAGTATAAATTATTACACGCTTCATTATCAATGTCATGTATGCCATGATAAACTTCAACAACGTATTTCAATTACATCACAATCCAGGTATATGTACGCTAGTTAGAATACGGACAGAGGAGCAGTCAAGCCCAACTCATAAACATTTTTCAACTATGTTGGAGAGTGCTAAACATCTGAGTACCCGTCCAAAAGTTTTGTGTTGGATCTACATATAGAAAATACAGAGGGCGTAGAGAAAAACGCAGGACCTGGTAGTAATCAAAATTCGACCCCTTCATGCTAAAAACATGACACTATAACCCTGGTAAGATGGAAGCATAAACAATAAGTGCGAAATACCGTTTTAGCTGGGGTTTTTCCGTCTTTGCACATACAATTGTAAGATATTTTTAGGGGAATCTTGAAAATATTCCGTTTAAACCAGGATTCCGTTACAAATACGCATTGAAAAATAAATTTGCTAGCTGACAGACTTTTATAAAATGCTATATTTTACCTTATAGTCTCATAACTTTTAGTTTTACATTATTATAGTTAATGATAAATTTTCCCGTTTCCTAACAGTTAAAATAATACCTTTACGTTACATTTGAGAACCCACACTAGTAACGGGGAAAAAAAAATGAAAGCGCTAATGTTAAGTCTATGGGAGCGTTACTTTCAAATATCTCGCTTCCTTTTAAAAAATTTAAAATGAATTTTTTTGCATAGGATAGCTGAGGACACTCTATAATCGGGCTAGTTTTTACTTTTTCGATTTTGGTTTCAGATAATTTAAAATATATATATATTACTTTTACTTTCATAACCGGTTGGAATCCGTTCTGAAATTTAAACTATCCTAATATAAAAAAAACTGTTGCCAAAATCGAAAAAGTAAAAACTAGCCTCGTTGTCAATCTTTCTCAAGCTATCCTATGTAAAGAAAAAAAATCAAAATTATTAAAATCAAAGCGAGAAATTTGAAAATGACGCCCCGATGGACTTAAAATTAGCGTTTTCATTTCTTTCCGTGTCTGAAAAAGGTGTGGATGCGTCCAATTCTTTGAGTAGCCTTGTATATTATTATATTTGTATTTTCCAAACATATCTTTCTAAATATAGTTGATCTTGAAAATAAAATTAATCAATTCACTCTCAATCTCAACAATTCTTCCTAGTTCTTTTGCGTAGCCCCATACATAGTCTATAGAATATATATATATATAATCTAGTATACATAAATTTAGATTAAAACGTATATCATAGCTAAAACCTCACTTTCAGCAATCATCCCTAATAGAGAATACTTCATATACAGTATTGTATCCAACATCTTTTATGTGCCCTTGTAAGTGAAATAAAATGTGATGCACATCATATTCTAATGTAAGCATCTTGTAGTAAACCTCAGTAACGTATATGAATTCCATCTTGTTTAAAATCGTGAAGCATAACTAAAACACATGCTGCAAGCAGTTTTTTCTGTAATAAAACTGAACTCTTTTCTGTGACCCTGTAAATGAATGATAAATGCTGTGCAACTCCTTCAAAAAGCATATTTTGCTGCGCTTCATAAATTCATATCGATTTCATTATGTTGTAACAGAGAAACGTTATTAAAATATACCGCAAATGTTTTTTCTTCATAATCCATAATATATCGAAATACCCTTTTGAATTCCTCTGTACACGTACCTGTGCACTTCAATAAGTAGGATAAATTTTATGTTTAAAATTGTTTTATATCATTAAAATACACCGCAAATGATTTTTGCCACATAGGCTATAATATAAAAGAATACTTTTGAATGTTCATGTAAGTGAAAAATAAATTATTAGAAAATAGTATGTATTATAAATTAAATTTGCTAGCTAGCAGATTTTTATAAAATTCTATATTTTACCTTACAGTCTCATTATTTGTAGGTTTACATTATTAAAGTTAATGATAAATTTTAGCGTTTCCTTACCGTTAAAAAAAAATACCTTTACGTTACCTTTGAGAACCCACACTAGAAACGGAGAAAAAATGTAAGCGCTAACGTTAAGTATGTGGGAGCGTTATTTTCAAATATCTCACTTCCTTTTTAATATTTAAAAATGATTTTATTATTATTTTTTTTTTTTTTGTATAGGATAGCTGAGGACAATCTACAACCGGGCTGGTTTTTACTCTTTCGATTTATGGTTTCAGATATTTAAAAAGAAAATTACTTTACTTTCAGAATCGGAGTGAGTAGATTCTGAAATTGAAACTATACTAATATGTATGTATATATGTAAAACTATAACCAAAATCTAAAAAGTAAAAACTAGCCTGGTTGTAGATCGCCCTCAGCTATCCTGTGCAAAAAACATCATTCAATAATATTAAAATCAAAGCGAGAAATTTTAAAATAACGCCCCCATAGACTTATCATTAACGTTTCCCTTTCTTCTCGTGACTGAAGTGGGCTCTTAAAAAAAGATGTGTTACAAAGGACAAATTTCGTTCTCGACTGTTAAAGGTGTACTGTCCCCTTAAAAATAATAAATATTAAAGTAATGAATATTAAAAATATTTCTTTAAAAATTTGAACAAGCTTATTTACAATTTTAAAGTTAACAATCTTTAAAATTTACTAACTTTAAGTTTTGCCGATTTTTAATTAAAAAAGCTTTTTTTCGAAATTAAAATGTTAAACTGTCGAATAATTTATACATACACTATACAAGAATAGGAAACTTGAAACCCATTCTCCTTGCCAGGCCACAAACATATTCTAGCAAATTCTGGCTTCTTAATTTTATTATTTGTTAGCTATTTTAACTTAAAATTACTTTTAAAAGAACGCGTCTATTTTTTTTGTTAAGCTTTATTACCGTTAAGCTTTTTTACCGTTTTACTTAATAAACCAATGCTGAATTCAGCGGGTGGCCCGGGGGGACATCCCCCCTCCCGGAGCGATGATTTTAACCCCCCCCGGAAGATTTGATATTTTGCATTTTCAATGGTCAAAAAGTGCAATTTCCCCCTAGAACTCTATTATGTCCCCCCTACCCCCGGAGCCTCGGAAATCCCTCCCGGAGAAAAGTGTCTGAATTCAACACTGTAATAAACTCGGGCTGAAATTTTGTCCCCTGTACATGTTTTACCTCCCTGTATACGACTCTCAAATTTTATATATACAAAGTAAATGCTTAATATCCTTCGTTATTCATAGAAATAAAGAATTTGAAATATTTCATTCTTTCAAGAGTATTTCGTTGAAATTAAACAATAATCGTAGAAAAAAATAAATGTAAGGTTTGAAATAGGAGTGATCTATTTTAACACGTTACAATAATCCAATCACAATTAAATCGTTTCCATTTGCTAAAATGTGTCGGTCTTAGCCAATCAGATTTTCAATAGGGCGTGTCCGATATGGGGCGGGCAACATATCATTACGAGGCCGTTTTTGACACACTTTTCATCAAAATCTTTACAAATTTTGCTCAGCCTAATTGTAGTAGAACTATTGAAAGCATATTATTGGAAAGCTTAAACTCTATATTTTCGTTGTTATTTTTCAAATTTTGCTGAATTTTGCTGATATGGATTTTATAAGGCTAAAAATGACACAACACCTCGAATTTCACTGGATCTTAAATTGACAGGATCCTGAGAATTAAACTACAACGAAAATCGGAAAAGTAAAAAATAGCCCGGAAACAGATTGTCCTCAGCTATCCCGTGCAAAAAAATCATTTAAAAATATTAAAAATCAAGCAAGATATTTGAAAATATTGCTCCCATAGACTTAGCATTAGCGTTCGAACTTCAAGGCGTGACTAGTGTGGCCTCTTAACACGTTCAGGCCGGCGCGGTGGGTCACACTCGACTATCTCAGAGTTGTCAAGTCTCCGGCTTTTTTTCACATCACTATTATTTTAGAGAAAATGTTCTCCCTTTAAATTTGCCAATTGTTCTAAGTAAATAAAACAACATTTTCTGTATTAAAATACTCTGGTATCCAAAACGCCGGAGACTTTAGAGATCTGAGACAGGCGAGTGTGACCCACCCCGCCGGCGTGAATGTGTTAAACAGCGCATGCGTCAACTGATTCTTGGGTTGCTTCCTGCCATTTATTTGGCGATGAGATGCCAAGTACGTTTAGAAAGTATTGTGTAAATTCGGCACATGGTACTAATTGAAAAAGCTCGTGTGGACGATCTCGTCTAGTGGTTAAAGCTAAGACTGGTTATGGTTTGGAATTACTAAGTCCTGAGGTCGCGTGTTCTGTCCTTGCTGGGGACTTTCTTTCCTTTTCTTTTTTTAGAGGGTTTTTTTTTTTAATCTTTATTAAGTCAGTTAATAAAGATCAGTCGGTCTTTATTATCATTTCCTTTGCAATTCCTTTATTGCCTGTTAGATAGTTAATTTAAATTATAATTAAGTTTTACAAAATTTAATTTAATTTGTATTTAGTTTGCATTAATAAATTTAATACAATTAATAAACTTAATTTGCAAATATAATTTTATTTGTTTTCATAATTATAATTTAATTTGATTAATAAATTTAATACCATTAATAAACTTAATTTGAGAGAATTTGATTTGTATTAATAAATTTAATTTGAGACAATTTAATCTGTATTAATAAATTTAATTTGTAAATATAATGTAATTTTAAATAAATTTCAATAATAAAAAAGTTCTTTTATCTATTTTAAGTATCTATTAAAGTAAACATTTATTAAAATGCAATAATAAATTTCCTATTTATGAATATATAATCAGTTGCTTTATAATTTGCAGTCGAAATCCAATATTGTTACTTGAATTTTAATATATAATTCCATTTACGAGCTAATATTAAATAATTAAAACAAAATATCTACTTAAATGCAATAACGGTATCTCTTAAAATGACATTAAATTAAAAATATGTATTTTTTTTTCACATTAGAACTTCAATAAATTATTTTTAGTTGCGCTGTAAGAATCTTAATATTGATTGCATACATCTAAGCAAACAATAAAGTTATATTAATCTTGTCATAGCAATCTCATCATTTTCTCGTAATTTAACTAAGTGAATACTATTTTAGAGCTGTTGATAATTTTTTTACTACAAAGTTAAAGTCTATTCGCCAAAGGGGAGAATTTTCCAACTTTTTATAATTTTATTTTTGTATTTTTTAATTTTATCTATTTTGATATCTACAGGATATCATTGTATTCCCTAGACCTTTCTGTACAAACTGTCACAATTATTTTTCAAAAAACTGAAAATATTTTTTCACAAAAAATGGTTAAGTCTAATCATGATACGTTGGAAAATGTGCCCCGTATGCGGGGCACGTTTTCCAGCCTACTAAAAATGGTCAGGAGCAAGTTTTCCAACTATACTTTAAATGGTAAAACACAGGTAATAAATCTTGCTTGTTAATTAATAAGTATTTTTTATTGTGAACTAAATGCACAGTAACATAAAAAAACAGTTTACATTTTACATTTCGAGACGAAGGTCCAAACAGCTCTCTGGCTGGGATTAGATTTTGTTTTTTCTCACCCCTTTTATCTGATTCCTTTAGCAGTTTCCTTTGTTTTAGATGAATCTTTTTTTTTTCATTTTCAGTTGATTTTTAACAAGAGAATTGGTCAGTACAATAAATACTTCCTATTTTTGTTTCCACGCCGTGTTAGCCTCCTTAGTGCAGCTTTCGCAAAAGTCCTAACTTCTTCTGGTGTAGGCGAAGTTTGTTTGGATGTAGAAGGAACGCCTCTTTCATAAGCAATAGGGAAAGTTCGAGTAGAACTTAAGGAACAGCTTCTTTGGATGTGCTAGCCTGCGTTGGTGTAGTAGGATTAAATGCTTTCGGTGTTGTTATTTGTTGTTGTTGTTGTTTTGGGGGGGGGGTGGGGGACAATTGATTATTGAGGAAAGTTTGAAATCTTTTCAGGATTGTTGGTGCTTTCAAGATTTGGTGCGGCACGAGCTGGCCTGTCAGAAAAGTAGGATCGCATAAAAACACAATCTGTAAATATTTCAGAATTCAGTGGGGAAATTCACGAACGTTTAAAACCCGCCATAGTATTAGCTATGGAATAACGCCAGCGGAGCAGTTGTAAGGACGGTTAATTTTCTTTTTGAGGGGTCCATACACACTGCGATCTCAGTATTATAGCTTATGAATATAAAGGCATAATTAACATAAAACCCTCTTAAATTAACTATCTCCCATTAAATGAACGTTTTTAGAAAAAAATTACATTTTATTATATTTTTGAATTTACCTTGTTTTTTATATTGATAGTTTTACTGAAATGACTAAATGATCAAATGGGTTCGTAGTATATATAGTTATTTGCCCGATTTTACTGTACAATAAATACATTTTTGATACAATACGACTAGCTGATTTAGGAGAGGGGACGTTTTCCAACTAGAAACTTGTTGGAAAACATGCCCCATATTTTGTTGGAAAACATGCTCCGTTTGTTGTAGGAAAACCTGTCCGGTAGCCATATTTGAACTATTACACTTACCTGGACGAATAGAGGTGTAACTTATTTTCGAAACAAACGCATAGTTACCTGAAGAAAGAAACCCTTTATTCTAGTGCATGCAATGTCAAAACAGTAAGTTTAACGCTAATACGTTTATTTTACTTTTTATAAATACTTGAAATTTTACTTACCGTTGAAAAAATGAAAAAAAAAAATCTGTCTTGACGTAGTGACAGCAGCTACTAAATTATAACTTCTGTAGATGGTGTGTAAGATGTTGCCACTTCAGCCAGTTCACTCGCTAGCGGCTCATTATAAAACTAAAGCGAGTTGGAAAACTTGCCCCTATGGAAAATGTGCCCGGTCTCCTTTACTACATATTAAGCTAAAAGTTAGTTTAATAAATCACATAACACAGTTAAAAATTCCCATTCAGCAAATTTCGTCAATAAACGGAACTATATTTGAGGTTTTCTGTGCATCCAGTATACCATCAATAGAGTTTATAGACATCAAATAATACGCAAAAGAGTGTGATTAATTTTAACAAGTCGGAAATTGTGCGTCAAACGTGGCAAATGAGGTGCGTTCGTACTATAACTTGTTTTATAAAAATTCAGATCTTGGTGCAATAGCTGTTGCACTGTTATGCAAAAATTCATGAATACAAAATTTATTACGATTATGTATACTATTATATTGAGTTATACAGAAATAATATGACTCCATCTTAAATAAGACATCATCACCATGGCAGTATAGAATCATTGCCTATCATGGGATATCATTAAGCTAATTACGTATGATAAAATTTAATAAAATGAAGAAAACTTTTATTAATGTCTTTTTAAGCTTTGATTAGATTTTCATAAAATTTGAAGGTATTACACAAAATTCTGCAATATTTATATATATTAAATTTCAAACAATTCGACTGGGTAGTTTTTGTGCTGTTATAAGCGGACAGAATACCAGACAGACAGACGGATGGACCAGACGACGACTATAGGTGTTATGTTTTTATATAATTACGAACGTAATCTAAAAACGCATGCCACAGCTGAAAACGCACTTACAGAAATTATAGATATTTGACATTCCTGTAGCCAAATTCCTTTGCGTGTTCAGGTAAATGAATTATAAATTACATGCACTACGTATTCTATAGTATGTGCCTTGTATTATACCTCAATGACCTATATAAAATTTTACTATGTTTTAAACAGTGTAATTATCATTAACCTCTTCGCTTCTGAGTAGTAATGCAGTATTATTAATTATTACTGAATTATTTCTTCTCCCATTTGACATCAGAGCAAGTTTTTTTATTAACCATTTGGAAAAATGGTTATTGTTCTCGTCAGGGTAGGAAATCAAAAGCATATCTGAAGGTTTTTATTGGTTTAATCCGCATTTTATTCGTTTTCTCATTGGTCTATACAGTAATCTGTATTTACCTTTACTTTCAACAGAGATGGATACCTTCTGTTGCCACTATGACAAAAAAGTAATAAAAACTACAAAAAAATTTAATAACTCAGAAACAAATTGAGATACAGCTTTCAAACAAATTGCATTTAAAAGTACATCTTTTTTTCTATCCGACGGTGTAAAATGTATTATTGTGGGATGTTTAGAAGTTTAAGAAATAAATTTCATTTAAAATTGGCCGTCAGATTTCTTGGAAATCTGACGATGGAACAACCTTTTCCCGAACAGCCAATGAAATGCTTGGATAATACGTAAGTTTCAGGTGGATTATACGTACGAGTCGCAGGCGATTTTAGTCGCTTGGAATTTTTACTTGTAATAACACTATTAATGTTTAATTCATGGCGTACGTAATGTAGGATCAACTCCGTGCGATATTTTGTGTCTTAAATTTTAGTCTTTGAAAAAATCATTTTCCAAATGGTCGTTGTAATTTGTTAAATTGCTTTTTTTTTTTTTTTTAGTTTCATTTGCATTAGTTCGAATCTTAGACTTCGAAACATAACATTCTGATATCAAAATTGTAATTATCTTCGAGTATCATCAATAAAATGGGACAAAACGGGGGTCCCCATTTGGAGACCCTGGGAACGAAGAGGTTAAAATACACCGCAAACGATTTTTCCCGATAGACCTTAACGTAGCTGAATTCTTTTGAGTGTCCCTGTAAATGAACCGTAAATGTTAACAAATTTTACTTCACTTAACAAATTTTACTTCACTTACTTTACATTTTCAATACCGAACATGTTATAGTAAAACTAAACAACCTATTTCAATTTAATATGGTAATCTAATGATATTTACTTGAGTAAGAGCGAGGATAGGCCACAGAGAGATTGACAGACAAACCTGATTCGTAAACACTTTTCTATAACTATATTGGAAAGTGCTAAAATTGTGCTTCATATGCCTGCAGAACAATTGTTATTTTAACTTATTGGGAATTACTTGAGGATTATTAACTTTGAATAAAAATATATATCACACGAATTTACATTTAGTTTCTAAAATTAATGGTATATTAATTAATTATAGTGCCATTTTTAGACGATTTTTAATTCAAATTTCGCAATTTTCCCGATTACACTTTCCAAAAGCTAAATAAATATTTTCGTACAATTTTGCATTTGGAATAAGTAATAATAATAATAATAATAATAATGATAATATTAATAATAAAATTAAATACGTTGAGGTTTTTTTCATTTTGAATCTACTGACTATTCTGTAATATCATACAATATCAAATCTTCAAATGTGTTAATTCAAATAATTAAAGCGTATCTCCATTTTATTTTTAAATTCTGAACATATAGTATAATTAAACTCAGTTTCGAATGTAAATATTATTTCTTTATGTGGTCATAGTTATCTAATTTTATATATTAAATAATTTACTTATAAAAAACATTATATTATAACAGACCAAATTATTTTTCGCTGTATTCGTAAATATATTACTTACAGCACTTCTATACTCGTACTATGTTACAGAGAATTAGCTATGAAAAGAATTAAGTTTCTTTACTTTTATTATTTTCCTCTATTATGTATTGAGTAAAACAACAAGCATTATTAAATGTAATCTTTGTTTTATTCAAATTATGTACAGTACTTTTATTTCTTTGAAATTAAGCAGTATTAATCACAATATTAAACTTCGAATACCAATCTTATATTTTATGTGCTCATAAATAATGTAACTTTCTAAGTAAAATAATTTACTTATCACAAACATTATGATATGGCAGACTCAATTATTTTTCAACTGGTGAATTCGTAAATATATTACTATGTCATAGAGACGCAGAGAATTAGCTTTGAAAATAATTAAATTTCTGTACTTTAATTATTTTCCTCTATTATGTATTAAGTATAACAACAAGCATTATTAAATTCAATCTTGTTGTCATTCAAATTATATAGTGTACCTTTCTCTCTTTGAAATTAAACAGTATTAAACCAGTCACACTATTAAACTCTTTTCGAATACAGTAGAGCGCCAATTATCCGAACTCCAATTAACCGAACTTCCAATTATCCGAAAAGCCTATTTCCCTCAAAAAATTTTTTTTAATCGAACTTCCAGTTATTCGAACAGCCTATTTCTCAAATGTATATATATATATATATATATATATATATATATGTATATATAACCGAACTCCCAATTATCCATTGGCTTGGAATAAAATTTTAAATAAAGAAAAAACTAATAGTGGATCAGAAAATAAGGAAAGTAAGAACAATAAAAAGCAAAATGGGAAGAATCCTAAGCTATGAACAAAATGAAATTAACGAGTGATTAAATAGTGAAGTACGACATGACCCTGGATATCAGATTTTAAATGATAAGGAGATGGTGGATGAGATTCATGATGAAAAAGAAATTGAAGAAAAGGAAAGCGAATGATCTGAAAATAATCCAGGTCCATCCCATAACGAATCCTTTGAATGTTTGGAAACAGCTATGAAATGGCTCGAACGGCAGAAGAACGCCGATCCTAATCAAATAACGTATTTAAGAAGAATTAGAGATATCGCAGCATTGAAAAGAATGACTTCGTTGAACCAAGCAACAATCAAAAGTGTTTTTGTTTAACTTATAATCTCTAGAGTGATAAAAAGAGGAAAAAAAAATAAATATAAAAATGTAAACAAAAAAGAAAAAAAAAATTAAAAAGACACCCCCCCCCCCCCAAAAAAAAAAAAAAAAATGCCAGCACAAACTGGTGCTGCCAGTAAGCATAGATAATATGTGAAGGTTTTAGTATTGTCAGAACCATCCTTTACATTATCTGTCCATTTATCCGATCTTTTGCTTATGCGAACTAGGGTCAATCCCGACTTGTTCGTTTAATCGGCGCTCAACTGTAGTAAATTTAATGTTTTATGTGCTCATAAATAATACAATTTCATTAGTGCACTGTAAAAAAAAAAAGTGTATTTTTTACAAAAAAAAAAACTGTTTAAAAAAAAATAGTTTTTTTCTGTAAAAGAAAATGGATTTTGTAATTTTATCAGAAAAAATCTTTATTTTTTTACAGGAAAAAACTGTTTTAATGAAAAATTACAGATCTTTTCTGTAAATTAAACTGCTTTCCACTGGCGCCAAAATTGATAGTTTTTTTCTGTCAATTTGAAATATCCTTTTTTTTTTTACAATGTTGGTCATAAACAATGATTTTGGCATTCGTATGTGTAAAAGCAAGGCTGAGCCAGCTCAGCCTTGCTTTTTCTAGCACGCTGTTCCTTTTTCCCTATCTTGCACTGAAGAAGAATCTCGCTGTAGATTCGAAACAGCTGTTTGCTGCTTTTCATCCATTATTTGTGCATTTTAAACGTTGGTTTACTGCTTTTTAATATAATATTTATATTTAATGTATGCACAATAAAATTAGTGCATAATGCAAATAAAAACACTAAATTCTTATCAAGCATATGAAATGACATAGCATTTACCTTATTATTTCAGCAGAGAAACAATGTGTTTCTCAGACATGAAAAATAAAACATGTTTTCAGAGTAATGTTTCTTTAGCAATCGATCAGGAATGCGATAGCTTCCTATTGAATAGAATTAAGACAATGTTGTAACCGCATCTATTGGGGAGGTTATTAAACCTTATTCTATTAAAATATATACAAATTGTTCATTCACTAGGGGCTGTTCACTTCTTGATCGGGCTACCCTATTAATGAGTTTATAAGAGAGAAAATATCAGAATATAATTTAATAACATTTGTTAAATTAAATAATTTTATATTTTGCTTACAAAAAACACAATTTAATTTCGAATTACCACCGTTATTCATTCGCTCCTCCCCCACCTCTCTCTCTCTACATACACACGTACTACATACACATGGAGGACAAAATGTATGTGTTGTTTTACTCAAAACATTTTAAGCCCATTCAATATCTTTTATAAGTTGACGCTACTGTTTAACATATTTCAAACAAACAATAATAAGCGAAATTGTTTATGATAAATTTATCACTCTACATTAATAGTCAGTTACAAAAGAATTGTTGATGTTCCATAAAAAAAAAAAAAAACTTTGATTAATTTCTCTGCATTTAAAAAATTGTATTATCTGTAAAGGTTGGTTTATGTGTGGTAACACGGTGTTTAAGTTTACCCACGTACTTTGATAAGCTTAACTGTAGCATAAGCGTAATATAAACTTTTTAACAAAAAAAAAAAAAAGGGTTCAATTGCACGATTTTGCATTAAATTTAAAAAACTGTCAGGAATTGTTGCCTCGCTCTGTTTTAATCACCAATCTTAGAAACAAAAGCGTATAAAGATAGAGGAAAATCAACAGGTAGCGACTTTAAACCGATAGCACTACGTCACTTGATGAAAATTGTTGAAAAGGAAATATTTTAGAGATGTTTATTTATTTATTTTTCTTTTTTGGTTTTTGTTGTATTTCAAAGAAAGTACTAAATCAATTCTGATGAATTTAAATAGGACCAATTCGAGAGTATCTTCTTTGAACTAGAAAATAATAATAAATAAATATTACATGAATCGGTCGCGTAGTTTGGGGTAATCGGTGAACATACACACATTAAAAAAAAAAAAAAAAAAAAAAAAAAAAAAAGTTATAAAAAAAAAACATATGCGTCGAATTGAGAAATTCCTCTTTTTTTTTAAGTCGATTAATAAAATAATGAGAAATGTAAAGATCGAGGAACGAAATAAGTTACTTTTGACAGGTAGGGTATAACTCTTATATCTCCGTTCCGCATCACGTGATTTTCATTATATATATATTTTGTTTTATCTCCGATTACATTTCTAATCACTTAAAAAAACGTGCCAACTTTATGTAAGACGGGGGGAGGGGGGGTTCCACAGTATTGTGTTGTCTCGAATGATAAGAACTCTAAGATTATAATGCTTTATAATTGGTATGCTTCTCCGCTCTCATGACCTGCCAGTTGTTGAAACATCTTGGTAATGGGAGGTCATCGAACCGTTACCAGTTGCACTAATATATATTTGACGCACCTCGCTCCCTCACTTATGATTTTAGAAAGACAAATTAATTTCTATTAAAAACTAGCAAAAGCCATGCTTTGTTTGGATTTGCGAAGCATTATTCAATAAGATAAATATTTGAAAGTAATAATATTTTTTAACATTATTTTTGCATGTTTATTAAACAAAAACGTTATTTTATGTTTTGGCGCATTTTAATTTTAGCAATGTAAATTCAGCCAAATAACTAAGAATTTCCTCGGAATTTATTATATATGATATAACGAATTTAACAATTAATTTTATTTGTTTACAATTCTTTTGTTGCCGCTTTACAAATATATATATATATATATATATATATGTATATAATTCTTTTAAAATGCGTAAGTATCGTCTGCGTAAATGATTTCACGTAATAAGAATAAATTGTGTATTTGAATTCTTAACACTGAAAAATGCTTTTATAATTGAATGTAAATAATTGAATTTTCACAAATTTTAATTCATTAAAAATATGCTATAATTTTTTTAAAAAAAGGTATTTTAAAAATTTCATAAAAGAAGTCGGGAACTATTTAATTAATCATGCTTCTATCTATAATTACTAACGCCATGATTTTTTTTTTCTTCTGAAAATATGCGTGTTTCATTTTTTACTTGCAAAAATGCGTCCGTAATAGAAAAACATGTAAAATAAATTAATTAAAATAATAAATTTTTTAAGGTTATTCTGTAAAAAAATAATATAGTACAAATCTACAGATCATAATTTATTTTTATATTTAATTTCAAGTCAAAATACTGAATAGTGTTTTTGTAAATTGTACGACAAAATGTAATCTGTGTAGCCTAGTAGAGGATTCGCTTCGCTCATCCTAATCAACCAAAACCTGCTTATAGTGATGATTTCTGGTGTCCCAACTGATTTGTTGTAAGAACTAATGCTAAGCGAAAATGCCTATAATGATGACTTTGCTTATTTTTTAAGACTATTGCTACAGATATATGAAAAAATATATATGCAACTAAAAAAGGTTAAAAAAGAATACTCCTTCCTAAGCAGTATACGTTTATTTTTTAAATCATACTTTATTTCACGACTGAAATTCATGTTTTTCCCAAAGAATTTCCGTTACAATATGTTACTTCGGCGTCATCAGCGAACTCGATTATGGAAAATTCGCCTCTCTTTTTACGCTTGCGAGATAGAGAATTTATTAGCGAGGTTATGGAAGAAATTTATTTAAGTTATGACAAAAGTTAAAGAAGTATAAAACATTATTTAACAATCTTTTGAGTATTTCTAAATTGTTTTCACAACGTGTAAGCCTAATTAAAATTGATATGAAGCTATTAATTGATTGAAAGGTATTTAAGAATTTACATATTACTCTTTGTTATTTTTTATTTATATTTTCAACATTTTAGTGTTTAAAATATTTCGTTGTTTGCAATTCTTCAATCAGCTAGTTTATTTGGGAGAACGTGGTGTAGAGCATCCTGAAATCGTTTTTGTTGTAACTCGAATACAATTTTAATCATACAGAAGATTTGGCGATTTATTCCCTGCGGCTGGCTAACGGAAAAGTGCCTTAAAAGTAATTTATCAATTTCGAATTAAAATCTAAAGATATTAAGATTTAAAACTATTAAGTTGTCTTCGGAAACACTTAGTACATCTACAATATCTAATTAGTTTTATAATTCTAACCTATCAGGAAGAAGTTGAATAATCGAATAAAATATTCCCTCTTTACATACAAAAACAAGTTAAAAAAGCAATTTAACAAATTACAACGACCATTTGGAAAATGATTTTTTCGAAGACTAAAATTTAAGACATAAAAAATCCCACGGAGTTGATCATACATTACGTACGCTATGAATTAAACATTAATAGTGTTATTACACTTAAAAATTGCAAGCGACAAAAGTCGCCTGCGACCCCTCAGATTTCTTAAAACTTACGTATTATCCACCTGAAACTTACGTACTATCCAAGCATTTCATTGGCTGTTCGGGAAAAGGCTTTTCCATCGTCAGATTTCCAAGAAATCTGACGATTAATTTTAAATGAAATTTCATTCTTAAACTTCTAAACATCCCACAATATTACTTTTTACACCGTCATATAGAGAAAAAATGTACTTTTAAATGTAATTTGTTTGAAAGCTGTATCTCAATTTGTTTCTGAGTTATTAATTTTTTTTTTTTTGTATTTTTTATTACTTTTTTGTCATAGTAGCAACAGAAGTATCCATCTCTGTTGAAATTAAAGGGAAATACAGATTACTGTATAGATCAATCAGAAAACGAATAAAATGCGGATTAAACCAATAAAAAGCTTCAGATATGTTTTTGATTTCCTACCCTGACGAGGACAATAACCATTTTTCCAAATGGTTAATAAAAGAATGTGTGAAAATACAAAATTAGAAAGGGAGTGTGAACAAACGTATCCAGCAGTGGCAGAACAGTTTAAAAATTTTGAAATTGGGGGGAGGGGGGAGGGGTCACTTAAATTGAACAATTAAAATTATTAATAATTAAAAATACTTATAATTATTGATACTTAATAGTTTAAATTAATTATAAATGATATTACTACGAAATTAATATTTTTATTATTTTAAGAAAGAAGGTTTATAACTTTGAATTACAGAGTGTTACGGTCATCAAATTAATGAGAAAACAAAAAGGGGGGTGTTCAGAAGGTGCATAACCTCTTAAAATAACAACTGTTTGATATAATAAAAAATTTTGCAAAACAAAATAAAATATTCTTCGGATGTTAGTGCTTATAATCGTGTTTTTCGTTACAGTTCATAAGAATCTTCTGAAACTATATGAAATATTACTTGCAGTAATACTAATATGAAAGAATTAAAATATCTTCTTAAAAATTCGAAATCTATAATAATATTAAAAAGAAGAAACGTTTGTTGAAGAGTTTGTTTGTCGAGGGTAATCTTTTTAAATATAGAGTTAATATTAAAAGTAATGGGCCCAAAATGGTGGTGTAGATGTCTTCTCAAACATAGACTATATTTTTTGTCAGCACCACAACAATTTACCATATTTTAACCTTGCATGAACTTTTTCAAAAAAAAAAAAAAAAAAAAAAAAAATCTCCATTTTTCGAAAATGAACATGGAAGAATATTTATACCTTGTAAATTTCAATGTGTTAGAAACTTATCTTAATTTATGATATAAATTAAATTGTTTTAGTAGCGATTCTTCTAATAAATTGTATTCTTTGTGCATATTATGAGGTTCTCATAGTATAACTAGCAGGCATCGCCCACTACGCTGTTACGTTGTCCAAACGTACCTTGAATCAAACGCAGTATATTGGGGAAATTCTTCTTCTGTTTCAAAGCATTAATGACATTTGCTTGGACTGTCGTTTTGCATTGTTGAAAACGATACGAACGTCATTGTGCTACTTTATTTTCTAATGTGTCAAGCAAAATTTGGACTGTTAAGGACAAAGTCTTTTAATTGGTCATTTACAGTAGAATTTGGTAAAAAACGTTACAAAAATACGCAATATACTAAAACCATACTTTAAAAATTATCAAACAAACATTGCAGGTTTCCATAAAATCCATTCAGTAGAACTTTTTAAAAAGGCTAATATTTCTTAATTGGGTTCTCCTGATCATAGAACTTTACCCATAATTTTATAACTAAACAAAGTAAAAAGATATGCAATATAATGTAACCATCCCTGAAAAAATACCTAACTAACAATGTAAGTCTCATTAAAATCCGCACAGTAGAACTTTTTAAAATCGGCTTAACCTGATTATAGAACGTCCCTCAGAAGTAACCTCAGATAGAAACGAAAAGTAGAACGACATGCAATATACTAAAACCTTCCCTAAAATATTATGTAACAGTCTCAGTCCCATCAAAAATCATTCAGCATTTAAGTTATAAAAAACCGGAAAGAAATTCCCATTTGAATTATATGGAAGAAGTAGTATATTGAAAGTAATAATATAATTAGAATTGGTCATTTCCTATTGCAAAAGTTGTAAAGTCGCGGAAAAAAAAAGTAAACGCCCCTTACTAACTCTTCAAAAAATTATAGTAGAAGAAAGTTATTGGTACCGCACGATTGGTAATAAAGTATACTTTTAAATGATGCATATAAAATTTGCTTAGGGGGCCATCTACATATTAAAAAGAAGCATAACTTTGTTTTATTTCAATAGCAGTACACAAATCTGACAGCATAAATGAACTCTACACCCTTCAATTAGCCTAAAACAAATTTTTATGCAATTCGTACGATAAGTTTCCGAGAAATTAATTATTTAAAAACGAGCGTATTTTAGGGGCTGTATCCAAACTGAAGTTCAGTATTCGACTGTTGATCCAGAGACCCTTCTTCTTGATCGAGCATCTGAAGTGCCACTCAAGCAGTCATAGAAGACTGCTAGATTGCAGGACAGCATAAGAAATTTCAAAATAGCTAGTCACTTCTGTCATAGACGGCCCCTTAAATTACCATTTTGCCTTTTTTTAAGCATAATTTGAAAACTACTTGGAAGAAAAATGTGAAATTTTGGATTTTCATAAAGCAGGACTTAATAAATCTAAATCCTTCAAAAAAATTGTAGGTTGCAATTTATAATTTTTTTCGAATATTAATTTCATGATTCATAATTCACATCATAAAATTAAAAAATTGCAAATTCAACGTATTTATGTTTGGGTATTTTAGTACTATTTCTACACAACAACTTAGCAGATTAGGCGTATAATTTCATGAGATATTAATAAAAATATGAAAATGTAATTTAGCATTAGAAGTACTAAATTTTGAATGGCTATAATTCAAAAGTTTATCATTCGAATGACTTGAAATTTGGTGTCTAGTCATAGTTTGGACCGAAGATTTGAAATATCTTGTTAAAATTGGGTATTGTCATTGAAAAAAAATGAAGTTTGGGTTAGTTTTAATATGTAGATGGCCCCCTAAGCAAATTTTATATACATCATTTAAAAGTAGACCTTATTTCCAATCGTTCGGTACCAGTAACTTTCTTCTATGATAATTTTTTGAGGAGTTAGTAGGGGGTGTTTACTTTTTTTTCCACGACTAGACATGATATACGCGTTTTATAAATGAATATGTTTAAAAGTAAACTTTAGTCAATAGCGTCAAAACACTGTTTTAAACACTAGTGTCGTGAAGGAAATTTTCCCCTTGTTATTAATAAACTTTATAATACACTTATAACTACTTAAATGGTGACAAAAACATATAAAAATATTATTTAATGCAACTCGAGATCTTTCGAACACACACGCGTTCATTTTCAAAGGGAAAAAAGATGATTGACTGAATAGAAATACATTTTAAAAACAAAAACAAAAATAGTACGCATGCGCAAGCGGAGCGCCGCGGCGAGCGGCCTCTCTTCGTCCGCAGCCCTTTATTCTTCTACTCTATTCCGACTCTTTTGCGGAAGCAAGGTTCATAGGTCCCCAGCCATGTCCCAAGTAAAAGACACTCTAGCAAAAGCCAGGTTGAAAAAAAAATCAAAAATTGAAACCGGACAAATTTAAAAGAGAAATTGCACAAATTAAAGACACCGAAAACCGGGAAGGGAGGGCTCGGGGCGATGAAGCTACCGAACGAATCCTGCTGCTCCTAGATTATTATTAGTCTCGGTCGGCGATTGGGTGTGGGAGGGTGGGTCAACCGCCGCGGCGAGCGGCCTCTCTTCGTCCGCAGCCCTTAATTCTTCTACTCTATTACGACACTTTTGCGGAAGCAAGGTTCATAGGTCCCCAGCCACGTCCCAAGTATTTTTTCAAGTGTGTTTTTACCACTGGCCCTTTCACACAAGTCTTTTTTTTATATTATTATTACTTTTGACTACATAAAATTTATTCCTTCAAAATAAGACGAAAAACTCTCAGACGTGGAAAATAATCCAAGCAAATAACTCTGATTAAATATTTCCACAAATGAATACATTTTGAAAAAAGAAATAGCTAATATAAGTTACCTTATAAAGGGTTCCAAAATCAATCAAGCTCAAATTGCCCGAATACATCAAAAAGGTCTTTTGATCATGACATTCCAAATTGTTAGATTTTTATTCGTTTTTATTAAATAATCTCTCCAAGATCTATTTTAATAAAGAAAGAAAATAGTAGTTCCGAGCTCATCACCTCAGCAGTGTATTTCGGTAGTATGGCTATGGCCATGAAACTGCAAATAGGGAATAAATTTATTTATAAGCTATAAATTATTCATAAGCTATATAAATTATAGGAATATGGTATAAATTGCGGTTTGGAACATCTAATTATGTAGATTTAATGAGATATTCTAATATGGAAAACATAATTCAAATATATCTAGTTATAATTACATGTGGATTTTCACGTGGTCCATGGCAATGAAAAGCATGAAAATGGTTGATATATACACTGTAAAAAAGACAGATGTTTAACCCTTAAATGCATGATTTTTTAAAAATCATTAATAATGCTTTTCGTCTTTCATTTTTTAAATAAATAATGGGAAAAATGCTTTAAAAAATCATATTTTGTTTTAAGTATGGTTTACGGCTGAAAAACAGTTTGTTACTAATCGGCAACACTGATCTTTAATTGGAAAAATAATTTTCCTTGATAAAATTCTATAATAATAAACACACAAGAATTTTAGGAACTATCATAAGAAATAAATTTTACTTTCTCTCTGCAGAACAAAATAGGGTATTTCGCAAGCTTCCAAACAAAACAAAAAGAACAAGTAGCAACAATTGAAAAAATAAATCTATCTTTATTCTTAAACAGCAAAAGTCTTGCCATCTACATGTTGAAAATCGATTTAATAATATTTTCAGAATGTATTTTAATGACAACATTAGGCATTATAGCTTCAATATTATTCTAATAGTATTTTAGAGTCTAAATTGTGTATGTTGTCGAAAAGCAACACCCGGCATTTAAGGGTTAATCTAGGAAAATCGGATATAGCCTCAATCGAAAATATACAGTAACCTCTCCCGAGTTACCAACAATTCCGAAAAAAGTTCTTCATCTTTAGAAAACAATATAGGTTCGATATTTAAAGAAGCAATAGTAAAAACACAGTTTCTTTTGCTGCAATTGACTTTCGGAAATGTTTCCTGTATTATCATACTGTATTAATCAGCTATGTCATCCCGTAATATAGGGTTTTTGGATGCTATTAATTAGCAAGTAAAGATTTTTCATAACCAACAATCCAGTTTTACAGAGAAATATGTAACTAATAGCATAAATAACATAAAAATTAATAGCATTAACCTTAACATAAAAATTAATATTATTTTGTCATTCTTGTGTGCATAAATTCAATTACGTAGCTGAAAATGTTTAATTTAGAATGTAAAGCGTCCTCAAAACCGATATACAGGTTTAAGAAAACCGATTAATAGACTATAACTATTACTTGAAAACCTTTCCGAATATCAGTGGCGACAAAAGAAACTTTGTTTTTATAAATACTTTAATCTCAAAAATCTATCAGTTTCTGAATTTTTTTAAAGATAAAAAACGCATTTCGGAATATTGCATAACTCGGAATAGGTTATTATATATTTTCGTAAATTAAGAAACTTTTCATTTTATTTATTTGTTCAGACACCTCAGACTCTAAAAACACGCTAATTTGATCCAATTTAAAAAGATTACCGAAGATTGAATTATAGTTAAACAACCAGTGACAAGATCCCTGTACACATGTTTCCATTTATATCCACTTCACTAGGCGGATTTTAAGGCCGAATCAGCTACTCTTAAGATATCCACTGACTGTTTTCCTGATTGTTTAAATAAGATCAGTAACCAGAATTTAAAAATCATCTTATATAAAATGAACTAATAATTTTTTAACAACGCGCTATAAGAAAATTGTTTTAAACAAGACATTCTAAATGAATCGTTCTAAATCTGACATATACTTTTCTCCAAAGTTTTATTTCTCTGTTTAATATTCACGTAAAAATAAAGCCGATGCTATTTTCGTACATAGACATTGTTTTTTATATAAGAGCAGCCGAATCAACTGCTCTTAAAACATCTACTGACTGTTTTCATGATTGCTTAAATAAGACCATTAACGAGAATGTGAAAATCAGTTTATATAAAATGAACTAATATTTTTTAACAATGCTATAAGAAGATTGTTTTAAACTAAACATTTTAAATGAATCGTTTTAATAACGAATCTGAACGTTTAATCTGACATAATTTTCTCCAAAGTTTTATTTATCTCTTTAATATTCACGTGAAAATATATTTGTTCTTAGAAAGGAAATATTTGCGCTGTATTAGAATTTGAAACAACAAATTAAAGGATTGTTACGTATTGAAATTAGCATATATATAATAGAAACGGTTTACTAAAAGACGTATATTACACACAAAAGTTAAAAATTTCAAAGCATTAAATAAAATTTTAAAAGTCTAAAATCGACAAGTTTCAGCCACTATTAGAATTAGAGTATTAAACATATATGCTTTTTACCAATGTGTGACTGAAACTTGTCGATTTTAGACTTTTAAAATTTTATTTAATATTTTGAAAGGTTTAACTTTTGTGTGTGAAGTACGTCTTTTATCCATAGTGTGGCTGAAACTTGTCGGTTTTAGACATTTAAAATTTTATTTAATGTTTTGAAAGTTTTAACTTTTGTGTGTAATATACATCTTTTAGTAAACCTTTTTTTATTATATATGTTCAGTTTGCAGCAATAGTTAAAAAGATCATCTCAAAATATGAAACAAATCTCTCGTGTTAATCTGTTTTTAAATTTAAACTTGTATAACGAAATTTTCGGTATTTTCCTGCTTTTAATACGTGATTATCGAATTCTTATTTTAAAGATTTCTTTCTCTTTTTAATAGTCACGTGCAATTACATTTTTAACTGAAAGGAAATAGTATTCTATGCACTGTTTTTAAAATTAGTAACTATTTAAAATAACGACTTTTCCAAATGTTAAAAAATATCTATCGAAATGAAAAAAATGAGAATAAAAAATTGAAAAAACCCTGACAAAAATTACGCAAATTATAAAAAAGGGCACTCTGCACACCAAAAGATTATAATGAAAATTCTTAAAAAAAAAAAAAAAAAAAAAAAAAAAAAAAAAAAAAAAAAATTAAATTTCTATGCACAATTTTTGCTCCTATAAAACTTTTGTAACAGAAATATTTTAACCAACTTTAACATTGATTATCTCTTAAAAATTTCCTCGATTTAAAACTGTCTGCATCATCATGTTTGTATAATACTACCAATTATTATACTTTTGTATGCAATAGTTTCTTTATATTCGCGAAGAAAGACCTTCCGTCACAAAATATTCATTTACTGCGGCGACAGTGAAAGCTTTAGTTATATTTTTTTAGATGTACGCTTTTTCCAATGTCGCTTTTTTAATTGTTTTTCACCTCTGTAGAACCTTCACACTCTTTCCACATTTATTACTCTACATTTAAATAATAATTTCATAATCACACTTGCTTGTGTCCGCCAGACTGATATACTTTGTTAAATGCAGTCTTTGAAAAAAAAAAAAAAAAAAAAAAAACTGTTTTGGAATCGATTTCATAATGTTTCAGAAACGAGCTGTTACAATGTAAGAGTTCCAAAAAGTCGTGAATAAATTTGTAAATTAACATTACGTAATTATTTAAATATGTGGTTAGACATTGTTATAAAACAAGGATGGCGAACGCGTGCCACGCATATAGAAGATATAAGGGCTTTCCCGTTATTCCTGCCCTTGAAAAGTGGCACCATTGTGACTGACCGGTCCTACTCACGTAAGGGTTTACAAGATTTGACGCGTTATCGCTTACTTGGCAATTTTAACAATGTTGCCTGTTGTGAAGAAATTATAAAAATAATCAATATCCAGAAGTGCGACAAATAAATAAATAAATAAATAAATAAATAAATAAATGATGTAATGATTCGTTGAAAATAAATTTCTGTTATTTACTCATGCATTGCATATTCTCCAGTTAATATAAGCCTCATTTAAATTCGTGACCTATATAAACACAGTTTTGTTTTTTATCCAGTATCAGGCATTACTTACTTTTCAATAAAATAATAAATGTTAGATTCAGTTATTTAATCATTTTTTGACAATAATGTTTCCCAAGTTATATTACTAAATATATATGTTGATGACTGCACTAGGTGTAATAGATGAATCTGTAACATATAAATGTAAAAAAAGGACCTATTTGTAGCATTTATGGAAAACATTAACGACAGAGTATTAAGAGCGTGTTTATCATTTACACTGAATTGAATAGTTTATAAACGGCATGCTCAAGTGAAAAAAATATTACAGCACGATTTATTATCACTGTAAATCAAGCAGACAGTCGTTCTGCTAAACCAAGCTATTAAAAAAATACTAAATCCACGAAACAAACGAACTCCAAGAACAAAACAATCAGGCCGCTTACTGCTTATTATACAGGAGTCAACTTCTCAATGTTAAATCGACCAAGCATTACAACGTAAAATATCAGATATCAAATGAATAAACAATCGCAGAAAAAAAAGCGAAAAATAGAATAATCTAATTGAGAAATTTTTCAATTTGAGACCAAAATCATATTCATAAATGAAATATAAACAAAGATATAGAATTTTTTTAAAGTCGTAGAGATGCTTAAAATGATTTTTATTTTCTTCTTCTAACTTATTTTCTAAACAAGATTCAGATTTAAATAATCGACAGAAGAAAGTCACGACTGCATTTTTTGAAAGGTAATTACTTAATATACGTTCAATAAAATAAAATTTCTACCCATAATTAGTAGAAAACTGATTAACTATAAAATTAACAAATTATTCCAAAACAGAGATAAAATCGCCAATGACTGCGCACTATCTATATTATTAAAACCCAATCCAGATAGGGAACAGAATCGTTTGCTGATGTAAAAAGAGTCAAAATGACATTTCTCAAAGTAACTTATATCTCAAATATATTCATTAAGTAACAAAGACAATAACAATAAGAACCGAAATTCATGTGCCCAACACAGATTATTAAACGCTTTTCAAAACATTCAGAATACTGATGTCTAACTGAACAATTTGGAAAACACATAATGCATTTGAAAACCCAATTTCTACAATTGCTATCAATAAACGGAAATTTATCCGATTTTTTTTTTAATCTTTGGAAAAAATCTATGGATTCTATACAGGTTCATAGATTTTTATGTCTACTATATGGTATAAAAACATTTAAAAATACAAAAAACAAAATTATGATATTTTATTACTAAAAAGTTGATAAAAATACATAAATATCGTTTTCAAACATAAAAACCATCGTAGATGTTCAAATGAGCCCAGTAGCGTTGTGGTCAACACGCCTATCTGCCACGCTACAGGTCGGGAGTTCTGTTCCCGGCTGGGCAAGGTTGACTCAGCCCTTTATCCCTTCGGGCTCGATAAAATGAGTACCAAGTTTGTTTGGGAATTAAACATCGAGGGTCTCGCGTTGGGCTGACCACCTGGCCGGGGCACATACTGCATAGCACCTCCGGGCCTAGGGTCAAGTAAACAGAGTTGGGCACTGTAGGCCCTGATCCTTCATGAATCGTACAGCGACAGGTTTATTTTAGTTTTTAGATGTTCAAATGATGTCACACCGAGCTCTTTCGACTTATTCATACAGTCATCATTAGGGAAAAAAATCTCCCCCACCCCCCTGAAATGAACGATAAATTCTATGCAAATTGTATTCTAAAGTAAGCGGCTGTTAGTTAACCTCAGTGACATATATAAATTTCATAACGGTTAAAATAGTCTAATATCATTAAAATACACCGCAAACCATTTCCCCCCATAGACAATAATATAACGGAATTGTTTGACTGTTCCTGTAGTAGAACCGTAAACGATGCATACTTCATTTTCAATACAGAATATGCCATTATAAACCCTAATAGTGCATATTAATTTCATGGCAATCTGATTATATTTACGCGAGTTACAACACGGACAAACGGCAGACAGACAGACAAACCAAATACATAAACACTTTTTAACATTGTTCGAAAGTGTTAAAAATAGAGAACACTTCTAAAATAGCAAGTAAGAGACTCCAAAATATTTAAAATGTAAAAGACGAAATAATGTGCCCTGTTATATGACGACGATTTTTATCTGAATGCTAATAAAAAGAATCATTAATATTTCATTAAGCTGTGAAAACATGCTTGTCT